>JAYESA010000011.1:121755343-123201744 GCA_036927795.1 Iris macrosiphon | reverse complement strand
TCCTGCGGCCCGTAGAATATGGGACACTGCCCTATAAGCCAATTATCTGGAAAAATATATCTAGTCAGGATTGGAGCGAAATACACCTCTACTAGCAATTCCAATTAATTGAGAAAGACTATAAACAATTATAGTAAGTAATACATGGTGATCAAGGAAAGTAAATAAGTCAGAGAATAAATACAGTCACAGTTAATGTAAGAAGCAAGACAAGATATGCATGGTAAATCAAGAAATACTGTAAATAAGACTGTGAATAGATGAGAAATTAACTAGATAAAATAAGATGTGTGTCCAGCAAGTATCATGTGAATCCAGCAAGAAAGCACTAACTAGTTTATTTTAAAATACCGCTTTCAACATGTAAACGGCTAGGGGTAGTACGGCTCATCGCAAACTTGGTGTGCAACTGCTATCATTCCTGATTAGATCAGAGGGGGTGATTCCAAATTTTTGGAATATTTACATATCTACTCGAGTATTTTCCCGCCAGACTAGTATAAATAAATCCAGTCCTGACACGCAAATAAATATGAGTCTAGCCAGATAAAATAGATGATTCCAGTAGGTGAGTCCTGATGTGATGCTAGTAATGAGTCCTGAAGTAGAGGCCAGACTATTAAAATATACGTGTCACAAGAAAGTAAATCCATGCAATACTAATCCGTGTATCCAAGTGTCAAGAAAGTAAATCCATGCAATACTATAAACCAGAATAATAGAAATTATCAAATAATGAAAACTATCAGGGAATATACTCGCCTGAAGTCCTGAGCAAGGTGTGTCTCTCGATGCCCAAGCTAGTGTCACACAACCTATATATGATATGTTGCATTAATACAAGGTTCAAGAATGAAAATAAGTTAAGTTGATGCAATTCTAGATCAATAAGCCATTTCTAGGTCAAACCGATGAAATCTAGGTTGCAAGAGTCTAACATTAAGTCACGAAGTCGATACACTATGAAACTAATCTATACAAGCTAAACTAAGATACAACAAGGCACTCAAAGAGCCGTATCCTAAGATACGCAAGTTTATTCATATAAAAATAGTGTTTTAGATATATAAATAAGTCAAATATTATAATACTATATCAATACAAATGAAATAGGATACCTTGGCCTTGCACTAATGCGTATCGCACCTATCTCGATACCCAAACTCAATACCTTGGGTATCGGCCCAATACCTTGGTAATACCATGGTATCCCGAGGTAACCCAAAACTCTAACATATAACTAATACATATATAATACCCCAAGCTAATATGCTAATACACATATACATAAACCTCTAGCACTAGCTATATAAGTGTCTAACTACTAAACGATAATACTATACTACATATATACATAACTAACTACTACTATACAATAACAACTAATACAGATATATTTATATATGTAGCTAACTATTTACTAGCATACTAACATGTATATATGTCTGCACTAATAGATATATAGATACTAATTACTACTAGCTAACTCAATATCTCAATAACCCATAACTACATATATACATAATACATATAGCTAGATATAACTAACTCAACATAAACAAGTATATATATATATATATATATATATATATATATATATATATATATATATATATATATATATATATATATATATATATATATATATATATATATAAAACTAAACTACTAACCATAATATACCAATTACCTCAACTACTCATTACCTCAACTAACCCAACTCAATGGCCAAATACCTTGACTGAAACCAATATCTTGATAACCCAAACCACTAGTAAACAACTGAACTGAAACCAATACCTCAACTAACTATATAAAATAACCCTATAATATATATATATATATATATATATATATATATATATATATATATATATATATACTAACATGCTAACCAAATACTAAGCAACTAATCTGAAACAGGACTGAAACTAAAACCTACTTATAATGTGCTCGGCACAGTGACTGATACACTGTGATACTGAAACACTGGATCCAAATCTGAACTGAACTGGATACTCCCTGATACTGTAACTAGACTAATATCAGTGATCGCTCACTAATACTGCACAGTGGTGCTGATACAGTGCACTCTCCTGCCGAATACAGTGGCTCCCCGAGCCCTCTCCATGCTGTGCTGCAAACGCTGTTGTTGCCGCAGCCTGCTGTGCTCGCTGTATGTGCGCTGATCGTGCGCTGCTGCTACTGCACGCGCGCTGCTGCGGTAGTGTTGCTGCTGTTGCACATGTGCTGCTCGCTGCAGAACCACGCACATTGAACCATAATCACACACACACACAAACACAACCTCAAACATAGCACACTCATATATACGTCTATGAATATAATCTATATATATATATACACTGACATATAGATATATGGACACATACACATATATTCAAACACCTCTATGTATTTACATATACACATACAAACACACATGTATCTATCAAGTATCTCAATCAATCTATATATATATATATATATATATATATATATATATATATATATAGATAGATACATCCTCATATGTATATGTATAGACATAATACACAAAACTCATATCATAAATAACTATATCTCTCACACATAAACACATACATATATAAATATACAAATATATTCATATAGATAAATGTATATACACTTACACATAAATACAAACACATAAACTCATACAACAACATGCCACCAACACTTATATACCTATTACATCTATCTATATCAATACCCTCATCTATGCTTATATATATATATATATATATATATATATATATATATATATATATATATATATATATATATAACCATATACCCTTACATAATACATAGATACCAATATCTATATAAATTTCTCTATATATATACTCCTCTCTCTCTCTCTCTCTCTCTCTCTCTCTCTCTCTCTCTCTATATATATATATATATATATATATATATATATATATATATGTATACATATGAATATATACCTGCACTTTTAGACACATAATCACAAACACACACATGTATATACACATATAAATACTAGTACACACACACACACACGCACACACTTACACACACACACACACACACACACACACACACACACATATATATATATATAAATATATATACACTATTATATACACACATATAGACACACACAAGGACACTTAATCATATACACTATTATATACCTATATATATTACATAAATATCATATAGATATATAAATACACATGCACAAATAGGAAAGAGGACAATAAACCAAACACGTGGAGTGTTCCGTACCCGTATCATACTAATTCTATGATACGCTTGCGATACGGCTCAACCACACAACCAAACGCATCCCGAAGGACACGAGCAAGTCTAATAAACTAATTATGAATAATACGTATAATAATTAGACCTACTACGTGTCTGTATCAAGAATTGATGTGCACAACACCCCGTGTCGGAGGAAACCCCCCAAATTAACCCATTTTGTCAAATTGATGAGATATGGCCTACACGTATCCAATTGTGAACACAAAACTGTTACAAACAAGCAATCATATGTCAATTTGATCTATTAGACCATATGACAACCACTACATGTGTCAATCTCGTAATTTCCCAAAATTGGCACCAAATTGCACATAACTTCTACCATAGGTCTCCTATGAATCTAAAACCAATTCTTATGGGTAGCCTATGCATGTGGGTTGGTTTCTCATGGTTAAATCTCAGACTTATAATCTAATAAAAAGGAAAAAACTGAAATATACCTATTATGAGGTGGATTTCCAATGAAAAATCCCCAAAATTGGAAAGTAGCTTCTCCTTGTAGATGTTGGCCTCCTCATTCTTGATTCTTGCTTCCTTCTTGTAGATCCTTATTCTAATAGCCTCTATTGAAGAATAGGGACTGAATTTAGGTGGAAATTTGGTGAGGAATGGTGAGAGAATAAAGAAATTAGAAAAGGGAAAAAATGTAGATCTAAATGGAATGAACAAAATAAAATGAGAGACACTCTCTCTCCTAAGGCTGGTCATAAACCCTCTCCTAGGCAATATAAAATATCCAAAACACCCCTTGGGGACTCTCATGAAGAAATAATTAAGGAGAAAAGGTTTTAGTTTAATGGTTTCACTAATTAATTCATCCTCCTAATGAATGGGTCTAAACTTGGGACCAATCTAAACTAACATATAAATGTTGGGTTCATGCATCTAACTAAATTAATTAGGTCCACTACACAAGTCCAAAATAAATACTATATCTAATCAAACAATAAACAATACAACAAATAATTAATTACTCATGCACAATATTAAATACAACACTCCTAAAATAAAATACCCGTGTCAATTACCAAATTATCCTTAATTGAAAATGTGAGGGTGACACCCAGGTAATACTAAGGAAGAGTTATATAATAGTTACTAGGTATTGAATACACATTAGTATTACTAACTATAAATAAATAAATAAATAAATAAATTAATATATATATATATATATATATATATATATATATATATATATATATATATATATATATATATATATATATATATATACTCATAGCATTAGCTAATATGGAAATACTTAAGGTAATCATTTAGAAGCTCAAACAAGACCTAATATAGCTAGTACAAGCTAGTATTAGCTATTTAATGAGAAATTTAGACTAATTAACTTAGTATGGACTTCGTTAGCTAAAAATAGATTTAGAAAATCATGTTTTAGATCATGTTAGCATTTATTCATCCATTACACCATTTAACTTGATATTTTCTAAAGAGGATTGTGTGACACCAGCTTGGGCATCGAGATACATCCTTTGCTCAGGACCAGAGGTGAGTACATCTCTCTATTAGTTTTATTTCATAATAGTGTATATATTGCATGTTCTAGAACTGTATACTTGATTTTGACACAGTGGTTACACGGACTGGTACTATATGGATCATGTCAGGAGATGTTATCCCCTACCATGTTCAGTAGTTACTTCTTCATATACATTTCTTCGTGTGTATCGGGTATTAATTATCGTGTATTTTGTCTTCACACATTGCTCGTGTTCAATGTGCTTATATTCGTGTTCGTAATGTGACGTGATTGGATCCATAAGTTTTAGTTGGGGGACGGGAGAGTAGGAGTTGGTTATGTGATCAAGCACAAGTATATTCCTGTACATGTCAATTACATATCACATGTGTAATCGAGTTACCTTATTGTATTCGTGTTCAACCCAAACCGATCATATAATAAACTTGTACTCTATGGCACAATAGCTAGTTTCATCTATTTTTATTACTTACAATTATCCCATATTGGCTGTTCTTTATTCCAGTACATTACCTATCTACTCTAATTCATTCCATTGCTTATTACTAGTTATATTGTATTTTTTCTATTATCTGTTATATATTCTCTATTATGTATTTGAAACTGTTTTTAGAGGTATATACTTTGCTCCAATCCTGGCTGGATATTTTTTTCTAGATGATTGGCTTGTGGATCAGTGTCCTACGTATTATGGGCCGCAGGACGACGAGCCATTAGAGGATTCTCCCCTAGAGCAGGAGGACCTAGTGCTAGTGTCTCAGGAGGATTATATATATATATATATATATATATATATATATATATATATATATATATATATATATATATTTATATATTTGGATATTGTATTAGTCTCAGTCTAGACTCATGGCATGTATATATTATTTTGGACTTGTGGATGTATTGTGACTATTATTTCCTCTCTTTTTTCTATATCGTGCTTTCATCCTTCTTTAGTTTTATTTTGTGATTGAGTATAGTTACCATTATCATATACCATATTATTCCTCCGTTGGGAGTTGAGATGACATTGACATGTATCATATATATTGTACGAGATGTATAGATAGTATGGTTGACCCCGACAACATTCTACCGCCGATCCTGCGACGCAGGCTGGGCGTTGTTCACTACTCGTGCCCTTATTTCGGGTGCCGGTCGTGATACGAACACGAACAAAAGATCCCTCTCCCCCCCTCTTTTTTTTTTACTTCCGATCTCCCTCTCTCACTCTAGTTTTTGTTTTTTCGTGCCCGCATTGCTTTCTCCCCTTCTTCTCCTCCTTCTTATCTTCTTCTCCTCCTCGTTTGCAACTGAGCCGAGCAACTTAAGTAACCCGACATCTTATTCTCGTCGACAGTAGAGCCCTAATTTCTCTTCGACAGCAAAATTCTAATTTTTCATCGATTATTAGTGCCCCTCTCTTTTCTCCTCGTCGATAGCAGAGCTCCCCCCTCTCTCTCTTCTCCTCGTCAATAACATAGCCTCTACCTCCCGCAACATAGCCTCCACCGTCAGTAATAAGTTTTTTCCCCTAATTTCAACCCATATTATTTTTTTAATTTTTGCCATGATTTCTATTCGAAAAAACTAATTTTATTGATTTTAGTGGAAGACATTATTTTTTAATTTATGCATGTGTCACACAGACATGGATACAACATGGTGATATGGACACAATACCTATTTTGGTGTATACTGCTGTATTTTGGAGTGTTCGAACATGGATACGACATTGTGACACAGGCGATACTGGTTTTTGTTTAGCTAGATGACTCATAGAACTGTTTTGGTAGGATCATTTACATCTGTTGTACAAGTGCTTTTGGATATCAGATACAATAGCCATTTTATCGTGCTTACCTACTTTACTACATTAGTTGTACCTGGGAGTTTGAGTGGTGACTGGCGAGTGTCATCCTTAGGTAATACATGGTAATAGTTTATAATGTTGTTAGTTTTTACATATTCTAATTATAAGTCACTCCGTAGAAGATCTAGCTAACTAGTTTGAAAAGTTCTCTTCTACAGAAAAATGGTTATTTCCTTATTATGTACTTGAAGCTTTACATTTAGTTTACTAGCTATTTTACCATATGCTTGTGAAGGCTAAGGCTTACAAAATAGAGAAGATTAATCATTTATGAATAAGTAAGCCATTTCCAATGTATCAATAAAAGTTGGATTACAGGCTTGCCATTTCAATTTGTGTATCATATGTAAAGAGTAATATGATACAAATACTAGTCCAGCTGTAGTTGTGTTTGCACTTTAATATATGTCGGTATTCTAAAAAATAATCGGCTACATAATCTAGGTACTCTGGTGGCCTATTAGTTGAAAATTACTAGTGGCTATGTTGTTTGATTTATCATGTCAATAATTCAATCAACCAGTGATGAACAATAGAACAAACATGTAATAAAAGCCATTGAATACAACATTATTGTCACAATATGTCGGCCCATGATTAATTCGCTCAATTTCTAATTAATTAATTAATCCCGAATCTCAACAAATTCAATCATATTGTTTAGTCACATGCAATATTCTTTGTAACTTTGGGAATTTTTATCCCTACCGTATAATTTCAAGACTGCCTAGCCTTGTAGTTCAGAAAAAGAACGTTATCAGCAATCTTCTTTCCTATATGTGTTTGGACTCACATCTCAATGTAGCAAAATTGATTGCTGCCTCCTTATAACCAACTCTCTTAGTACCCCTATTCCCAACCAAATTCTTCCTCTCATAGAGTAACAATGATTCTTTATCTCTACTTCACTTAAGGGTTATGATTTACATAGGTTTATACATAATCTTCCTAAGTTTCTTCCAAAGATCTAATGCTTTCCAAATTGTTATTTTATAAATGTGTTCACATACACAAATGTATATTGTATATTGAGATAGTGAGATGAATTTTATGACTTCTATATGGTATTCTATTTGTAATACATCAACATTTTCTGAAATATATATTTTGTAAATGTTGGCACATAAAGTCAAAAATGTGCTCACATTTTCTGAAACAATTATTACAGGAAAACCAAACCTGGATAGCTAGTAATAGATAGCTAAAGTTTCCTTTGATTGTGCTCATAATGAATGTGCATCATAGAAGGTCATGTATCCAGTTGTTTGAGTTTATGCCATCATCATAGACAAAACACATGAGACTAAGATATGAAAACAAACCTGGGTAGCTATTAAAAAAGTGAGTTTTTAACCACCGATAGTATGGTTGGTCTAGGTCGAACCCAAGACTTAAGCGTATATTCCCAAACATTTTCACCAACTGGTTGGCATTAAGCCTTCGTAGTTAGTATTACAAATTCTCATAGAATATCAGATATACTCTGATCCTACTGATTTTGTTGCTCGTTTGTGCAACATTAGATTCGACTAAGACTTATGTGAGCATAATGGAAGCTGGGACATAGATGAATTTATACTTATGAGTTAGAAAAACTACATATTATATTTATTTTATTTTCTAATTATGGTAAGAACAGTAAACCTATTTGAGTTGATGTCATCATTGTAGCCAAAATACCTAAAATCAAAGGATTCGAAGCCAACAAACAATGAGTACTAGATAACAAGGAATGAATGTGGAGAATATGTAGAATATTCTTGCCCCCACAAATACTTGAGAATCTGCCTAGTATTCTTGAAGTAAGAGTCCATATAACGTGACAATAGCATAAATTTTTTTTTCTCTGCCGGATAATGACTTTAGCAGCAATCAGATCTGCAACAGCTGTAACCACATAATTTTAGGAGAGGAGTATTTTTATCATTTTATTATTTTTTAAATAGTAGAATTATATTATTAAAATAACAATATATTGGTTGTGGGCTAGCTAATTAGATTAGACTATGTGATTAGTTTGTCAGCTAGTACCTCATCTTGGTTTATGATCCAACTGACTTGAAAATTAGTTAGTGTTAGCAACATTTAGTTAGCACTAGTTAGAGTTAGTGAGCCTAACTAGCTAGAATGATGAATTAGACTTAATAGTGGAATATTATTTTCCTAAGGATTAGTAGATCCTATTCATAAGAGAAAAGGGAAGGGCTTTTAAGTCTTATTAATTACTTCTAAACATAACCCTAACCCTAGAGAGGGTGTCCGCCCCCTATAGTATAAAGAAATAGCTTACATTAGTTCATTAATAGCCTCCATTCTTCTCTAATTAGTTTATCCCTAAATATTTTCCTAATTGAGAAGTAAACTCTAATCAATCCACTCCAATCCTCATTCCAAATCATTCCCAAGGAGGCTAAGGATTTTGGTGTTGTAAGAGAAAGCATTGGAGAAAAATATTGTGTCACAACTCGCACCCGGAATAAGGGCACGAGTGGTGAACTAAGCCCAGCCTACGTCGTAGGAATGATGTAGAGCGCTATTCTAAGTCAACAACATAATCTAAATATCTCACACCATATATAAGATATTTGTCATGCCATCTCGACTCCCAATGCAGGAATAATACAATGAAATAATAAATATAATCAATATTCAATCACAATATCAAACTAGAGGAAGAATGACGCGATATAAAAAAGAATCAGAAAGAGTACAAGAGTCAAATACAAAATCTAGCTACTAATCTAAACTCCATAAAATCTTAAAATACTATTATATGCCAAAAGAGTCTAAAAGAATCATATACAACTCATTACAACATCTAAGTGTCTGCAACAAGAGAATTAAATACAACTCATGCCACCTGTGGACCCCATTTTGACCAGAAACTGTCAATTCTGTCCCTGTGTCCAAATTGGACTTATGGGTAGTTAATCCTAGCTATTTCATGTCTTTTGAGAGTGATGATAATATTTGTTTCAGCATCCAGAGGCGTACCTGAAGATTCTACATACACCGAAGTAACTGTTGGAGTTCAAACCCTAGGCAAGTGTTCCTTGCCAAACTTGCAGTAATTGCCTTAATATTATTTGCTTGATTTATTTTTTGTGATGTACCTGTTCAACCTAGGACCGTGAGATATTACTTAACGTCCAAATAATATTCGGGTGTCAACGCCGTACGCAGATTCGTGTAACGTCACTTAGAGAGTTATTATCTCGATCCTATATTTATGTGCTTGCTTTACCGAGTACGTCATACTATATGACACTTGACACTATTCATATGACATAATCTTTCTGAGTTATTCATGGTGATTCTGTATAGGCTCACAGGATTTGTGACATAAGGCTTGCATATATAGAGATATCATTATGACTCGCTGTAATAGTTAGAGGTCATGATCTTGCGTGTTATGGACATGAGACGTGAGGTTACATTGGGTGGGGAGAGTTTTACCATACTAAAGGCTAATTATGTTATATATATATAGATATTCTGGGAGTGCCTTAGACTTTGACCAGAACTTTGGCACACGTATTGGTCCTTTGAGATAATGAATGCTGCTATGGGTTTACTCGAGCCTATAGTAGTTTCAGCCTGAGTATGATTAATGCTCTCATTTTCATTTCACATAGATGGTTACATAGTTTGTCCTGTTGATATATTTTTATATACTGTATTTTATTTGGCTTGAGTTATTCTTGTACCTTGCTATGTCCCCTGAGGACCTGGATCCGGATTATGTCCCCAAGTTTAGCAGAGGGGATCTACCCCGAGGTATACGGGACAAGAGCAGACATTGGAGCAGTACCAGCACCAGAGGACGAGGTGATGCCAGAGGATTTCTTCTGAATATTTTATTATATACTCAGTCATTTCTATTTCTAGATACTCTATTTTCTGTCTCTTGGATTATTGTACTAAACTTATATTCGGGTTGTTCCCTGTGATATTTTGTTGAGACTTGTTGGATTATATTTCTCTATAATTAGTTTGACAATTGATATTTATGTTTACCTTCTGTGGATGAGATTAGAATTAGACAGGAATACGTATCGTAGACCATTATAATTTTTTTTATAGCTTAAGTACACTCTAGCGGGTCCATTAAATTGGGTTTGCCCATTGGAGTGTGCTGTTGGCCATTGCCACATGGCTAGTCCCTCAGTATTTTTGGACTGGAGCGTGACATGGTTTTTGTGGTAGCCCATGCAGGTCTACGACTATGTTGCTTCAGTTTTAACTAAGGAACTGAGCAAGCCCACGATTAAGATAGGATAAGTTATAGGATCTCATCCACTTGATTGATTCGTTCTTGACCTCTATATCGATTTTAAAATAATTTTTTGACTTGCATCATGCCTTGATTCCTCTGAGTGCCTCTTATTATTTATTTTGGATGCAGAGTAATAGATTCACAAGCAAGTGACGAGACTCCCACAGGAACACCATAAGTTGCAGTTGTCACCTACGATGATGGAGTGACACCAGTGGGTTGAGGTTAATCAGCTCAACAAATCAATCAAGAAGGTCAACATACCTCAAGATTTTGGCGAGACGATATTCCACCACCGCCGCAGTTTACTCCAATGATGCCCATTTTTCCAGCAGGACCGCCTATGGATAGTCAGCAGATGTTCCAAATATTCTACGCAATGATGCAAGCCCAACAACAGATTCATCAAGAGGCTCAGCGTCACGAGGCAGATAACCTGAGAAAAGTATAGTGATCACACTAGAGCAGGCGAACCCACCAGCTAGACGGCCATCGACGAGATCTATCGATGATTTTTGCCAGCTGAAGCCCCATATATTTTCAGGCAAGGAGGAGCCCACTGATGTTCATGAGTGGATCACAAACACTCAACACCAATTGGAAGCCACTGAGCTTCCAAGAAAGCGTTGGATGACTGCAATCCGGATGCAGTTGACGGGCAATGCACATCACTGGTAGCTATCTGAGGAGACATTGTTCGGACCAGACCGAGTCACTTGGAAGGAGTTCTCTAGACTCTTTCAGGAGATGTACATTTTATCTATTGCTCGATCAAAACTTTGGGACAAGTTTAATCGTCTCACTCAAGACAATATGACAGTGGAAGAGTACAATACGGAGTTCATCCGTTTGAGTCACTTCGCCCCTATCATGATACCGATAGAAGAGGAGAAGGCGAAGAAGTTCTTCGATGGACTTAACTTTGAGCTACAGAGACAAATTGGCTATATTACACCTACTTCTTACTCGGATGTCTTGCTGTATCCCGACACATAGAGTGCATCACCAAGAGAGAGTCCAGCCTGAAATGGTTGTTCATACTAGCACCAAACAGAGCATTACACGGGGAGTCTGTAAAGCGACCCCAGATGAAACAACCATAGAGAGCAGTATCACAATCCCTAATCCTTCATACTTGTTACTACTGTGGCAAGGTAGGCCATATTGAGAGAGAGTGTAGACTTAAATTGAGATTATATTTAGCTTACAGATCCGGTCATCATTCGGTAAGGGATTGTCCTGAGCGTCGATAAGGAGCACCGATAGTAAACTGACAAGCTTTACCAGTACCGGAAGGATATCAGCCAAGCCACCCTTGGCACTACGAGCAGCACTCTTCTAGCAGGCCCAGCAAAAATAGAGGGCACAACCGCAAGGATGTGGACATGCTTTTGCATAACAGTGGAGGACGTACAGACTCGAGGAGTAGCGAATACGAGTAAGATTTAAGTTTTATCATAGCTATCTATCCCTAGTAATGCTTTAGCACGTGCCTATTTGATCATGTTCCTAGCCTAAGCCTAGTATTGTGCTAGCATGAACTTGTTAGTCTAGATTAATAACTAGTACCTAAGTTTTCATAAGCTGTAGTTGATCTTCGTTCTAACCAGACTCTTTTACTCTTGAGTTACTTATCTCTCATAGCCTTGGAAAAAGTTTTTATTCCTTCCCGACAAGTTCTGCCTAATCCTTCATCCTTTCTTTCAATTTTTTTTCTTGTTCATGATTTCTTATTCTCTGTGTTGTGCTTCAACAAACATGTCTTGCAACCGCGTCATCTTTTTGGACCAGTTATGATTCATTTTTTAATTGCGAGGAGATAATTCTTTTAAGGTGGGTAGATTATAAACTTCCGATTTTTTTAAAATTTTAAATATAAATTTTTAGGATTTTTCTGTAATTTTTGATTAATTATAATTAATGTTATTTACTGATTAATGTTTTTGTGTATTAAATTAAGTATTAAAATATTATAAATTATATTTTTGAGTTTATAATTAATAATATGTTGTTGTATAATTTTTCTAAAATTTATTGGGCTAAAAAACTATTTTTAAATAGCTAAAAATATTGTTTTTGGATAAACCAGACCGAACCAGTCTTGAACCGAACCAAACCAACCCATATTAGACCCAACTGAACCGAACCAAACCTAATGGGTCGGATCTGAACCCGACCGGACCCACCGACCCGACCTGACCCTCTAACCCACTCCCCCACACCCGCACGACCCCCCTTTCCCGCGGACCACCCCCGCGACCCCTCTTCTCCTTCAAAAAATACCCCCACCCTTAGATATATACACCTCACGACCACCCCCTCGTATCCCGAACCTCTAGACGACGCTGCTGGTCACCGACGACCGCCGTACGCCGCCGCACGCCGCCTGTGAAACCGCCCCTTCCACGAGCAACAGCGAGGTATGTCTCTTCCTACTCGCGTATCTCCCTGTATATTGATCCAAATTTAGTTCTATCAAATCTTATGCAAATACCACGTGACCCTCTCGAACCCTGTGTAATTAGTTCGGGGTATCGCGTCTTGTGGCGGTCGCAAACCACGACGCAAAAACAGGAAAAATAACCCAATTTTGGAGTTCAAAAACCGTCCCGAAGCCCCATGTTCATGGCCATTTTTCTCCTAACCTGTTTAATATTTTTAAATTTTATTTGAACAGTTAGTTAGACAATATAACCAAGATTAAAATTCTGTAATTAGTTTATTTTAATTTGCTGTATGTTGTGTTTTATTCCCGGGTAAAGTCGACCAAAAACTTGGTTTTCAAAGCCCAATTTTTTTGAAACGGGGTGCGTTCCGCTATACGAGGTAACTTCGTCGTGTGTGAATTGAATCGAAAGGTGTATATCATCAATACGGACGTGTGAAATTTTACAAAAGTTGATTTGGATGTGCGTGCACACCGGAATCAACGCGTATCCGTCAAACAAGCCCCGTATCGGGCATGTTCTGACACTCATTGTAACTTCGTATGTGCTTATCGTTTTATAACAAAACTTGTGCCATTGGATTCGTAGCATTATGCTGGTCCTGTGACCCAAGTTTGGTTTGATTCTTAGAACGTTGACAAAACCCCGTATCGTTGGCCCTACGGCTCCACTTGACGGGCGATTCTGTGATCGGCTCATCAGAATTTGATTCTGGATATTCCGTTGGGTTCGTATCATCGTTCTGGACTCATAGACAATAATTTTGACAAATTTGGAGAAATTTGTCTCTGGCACATTTTTCGGTGAGAAGTGGGCCACATGTGGACCCCGCTTTAACCAGAAACTGTCAATTCTGCCTCTGTGTCCAAATTAGACTTATGGGTAGTCAATACTATCTATTTTATGTCTTCTGAGAGTGATGGTAATATATGTTTCAGCATTCGGAGGCGTACCTGAAGATTCCACATACACCGAAGCAATTGTTGGAGTTCAAACCCAGACAAGTTTACCTTGCCAAACTTACAGTAATTACCTTAATATTATTTTCTTGATTTATTTTCTGTGATGTACCTATTCAACCTAGGACTGTGAGATATTGCTTAATATTCGAATAATATTAGGCTATCGACGTCGTACGCGGATTCGTGTAACGTCACTTAGAGAGTTGTTATCTCGATCCTATATTTACGTGCTTGCTTTACCAAGTACGTCATACCCTAGGATACTTGATACTATTCATGTGACAAAATCTTTCTGAGTTATTCATAGTGATTCTGTATAGGCTCACAGGATTCGTGACATAAGACTTGCATATATAGAGATATCATTATGAATCGCTGTGATAGTTAGAGGTCATGATCTTTCGTGTTATGGACTTGAGACATGAGGTTATATTGGGTGGAGAAAGTTTTACCATACTAACGAATGATTATGTTATATATATATATATAGATATTCTGGGAGTGCCTTAGACTTTGACCAGAGCTTTGGCACACGTACTGGCCCTTTGAGATAATAAATGCTGCTATGGATTTTTCTGACACAGAGCCTATAGTAGTTTCAACATGAGTATGATTAATGCTCTTATTTGTATTTCACATAGATGGTTACATAGTTTGCCCTATTGATATATTTTTATATACTGTATTTTATTTGGCTTGAGTTATTCTTGTACCTTGCTATGTCCCTTGAGGATCTGGATCCGGATTATGTCCCCAGGTTTAGTAGAGGAGATCTACCCCGAGGTATACGGGACATGAGCAGACATTGGAGCAGTACCAGCACCAGAGGACGAGGTGATGCCAAAGGATTTCTCTTGAATATTTTGTTATATACTCAGTCATTTCTGTTTCTAGATACTCTATTTCCCGTCTTTTGGATTATTGTACTAAACTTATATTCGGGTTGTTCCCTGAGATATTTTGTTGAGACTTGTTGGATTATATTTCTCTTTGATTAGTTTGACAATTGATATTTATGTTAACCTTTTGTGGATGAGATTAGAATTAGACAAGGACACGTATCGTAGACCATTATATTTGTTTTACAGCTTAAGTACACTCTAGCGGGTCCATTAAATTAGGTTTGCCCATTGGAGTGTGCTGCTGGCCATTGCCACGTGGCTAGTCCCTCGGTATTTTAGGACTGGGGCGTGACATATATATATATATATATATATATATATATATATATATATATATATATATATATATAGGTGTATATGTTATCTATTTATATAGGTGAGTGATATATCTATAAGTGTTTATGTGTGTGTGTGTGTGTATATATATATATATATATATATATATATATATATATATATATATATATATATATATATATGTGTGTGTGTGTGTGTGTGTGTGTGTGTGTAGTGCTATATGTTTGTGAGTGTGTGTGTGAGAGCATTAAAGTATATATGTGTGTGTTTATGCATAAGTGTGTGTGTGTGTGTGCATATATGTGTAAGTGTATCTATATAGGTATATATGTATATGGTTATGTGTGTAGATGTGTGTGTGTCTTAATAAGGTGAGTGTTTGAGTGAGTGAGCGTAAGTGTGTGTGTTTGTGCAGCGAGGGGGGGTGTAGAGTGCAATAGCTCAGTGCAGCAGCGCGGTGTGCGAGCTGCAGCAGCAGTTTGCTGTAGCAGCCCAGCGTGCGGCACAGCAGCATACTGTACAGCGCAGCAGCAGTTTGCTGAAGCTGCACAGCGGGCGACGCAACAGTGCGCAGTGCAGCATACGGTGCAGCGCGTAGCTGCACGGCGTAGCAGCAGCAGCGCGTGGTGCAGTGCGCAACAGTGCTGTTTCAGTGTGTTCAGTTAGTTAGTATTAAGGTTAGTTAGTAGCTTGGTATTATAGTTAGTTATATACATATTAGTCTAGATTATTAGATAGATATATATGAACATTTGTTAGATAGGTAGTATGTTAGTATGTACTATATATATCTATGTATGTTTATGTTATTGGTAGTAAGTTGATATGTATTATATGTTAAGTTAGTATCTATGTATCAATATGATATATGATAAGTTAGTAGGTAAGATTAATATGCATTGTTAGTGTTAAATAGATTAGTAGTTATATATTAGTATTTAGTTAGAGTATCATAACTAGTTAGTTTGGTATTAGTATTAGTTATTATTAGTTCTAATTACCTTGAAGTATTACCAAGGTATTAAGTGTAGAATACTAAGGTATTAGAACACTTGTTAAGGTAATATTGGGTATCAAGATACTCGATATTAATAGAAGGATAAATGGTAAGTAGCTATATGTAGTATTATATATAAGTATTATATATATATGTATGTTGTTAGTATTAAGTATTTAGTAATATGTAATAGTTTAGTATGATAGTTATAATTTAGTATTGGGTATTAACTATATATGCACTAGGATTGACTTACCTTGGGATACCAAGGTAATGTCAAGGTATTTGGTCAATACTCAAGGTATTGGGTTTGAGTATCAAGATGGGGCCGCATTGGTTCAAAGCCAAGGTATCCACTTAGCCTTAGTGTAATTAGGAATAGTGTATATAATATTGATTATATATGTGCATTATGATATTTATATCTAATTGCTTGCGTATCTTAGGATACGGTATCTTATTGGTTTTCTAGTATCTTAGATTAGCTAGTGTGACCTAGTTTCATAGTGTATGGACCCAATATCCTAGAGATAGACTCATACAACCTAGAAATAGCTAGTTTGACCAAGTTTGACTAGTTTGGCATGAGTTGACATAGTTTGACCATTTTGACTTAGAAATGGCTTTATGACCTAAAAATTGACTAGTTTAACTTAATTTTATTTTAATACCTTATATTAATGCAATATTCCATATATAGGTCTGTGTGACACCAGTTTGGACACAGTTTGACATTTATTGCTCTAGACGACAGGCGAGTACATTCTCTGATAGTTTCCATTATTTGATAATTACTATAATGCAGGTATTTAGAAATGTTTTACATGACTCTTCACATATTGGTACACGGACTAGTATACACTTGGATCAGTCATGGGATGTTATATATATTGTTCATTGTTTCTCGTATTCTCAATGTTTAACTTATACAATATTTTAATGTTCAATGTTTAACTTAGATAATGTTTCAATGTTCGATGTTCAATGTTTAACTTAGACAATGTTCAATATTCAGTATTCAATATTCAATGTTCAATCTTTAATATTCTAGGTTTATTGTTTATACGGTGTTCAGTATCTTGCATCACAACGTGTCATGGTTGGATCCATTGTACTAATCAGGAGAAAGAAAAAGTATTAGCTAGATATGTGATCAACTTCTAGACAATGTTCAATGTTTAACTTAGACAATGTTTATCCAACGTTAAAGTAGACAATGTTCACCCAAGCTGATCACATATCTAACTAGTATTTTAATCACTTAGCATAGTTGTAGTTCTTCACCATATTCTAGTTCACTGTTTCATTCTATTATCTTGTTCTATTCATCGTGATCAGTGTATACCATATTATTTACCTGTTTCTTCTACCATAGTTGATATTGTTCATTATTTCTCGTCTTGTATTATATTTTTTATTTCTGTTTATATTCATTATTAATTATTTGGAACTGCTATTGGGTTGTACTTCGCTCTACTCCTGACTGGAAAATATTTTTTAGAGGATCCGAGAGATTGGTGTCCGATATACTACGGATCCCGACCTATAGATGGTGCAGACTTGGACCCACTAGTTCTGGAGTGACTGCAGGGAGCTCTAGCCAGAATCACTTGTTAGCATTGTTAGTTCTCTTTAGCATTTTGGTACCGAATTTATTTTTGGCTTATATTTGAGATTTTGGTTATTGTTTATATTATTGTTGTTATATTTGTTTAGATTATATAGTTGTGTTAGACTTCCTTGATATCTTATCATGCTATAGAATTATGATTTGTATTGTGTTACACTCTTCTTGGAGTTAAGATATTATTGGAGGATTATACATTATTGTGAGATAATTAGATAATATAGTTGACCAAGACATCATTTTACCGTCGATGCTAGGGCGTAGGCTTGACGTACCCACTTACTCGTGCACCTTCACCGGGTGCAGGTCGTGAAATTTTAGTCTTGTGAGTTGTATATGTGACTCTTCTATTCTTTTATCATATTCATGCTTATTTCCATCTTAGATCTATGATTGAGTATATTCATATTATTGGTGGCATATTATATTAATAGATAGTTTACCCAAACAATGTTCTACCCCTGATGCTGCGGCGTAGGCTGGGCGTTGTTCACTATATGCATCCCTACACCGGGTACGGGTTATGATAGTACGGATAACAGATTTGTCCGTATGATACGGACGAATGGTGATAATTGACTGAGGAGGATACTAACTGTAGACATTATCCTCTCTTATCCCTCTTTCTAGGAAGAGAATTAACACCTTCAATTTAGAGATACACCCTCATCGAGGAAATATGGAATATTTTCTAAGGGAACAATGTCGTCTCGGGCTACAGTTGTCGGAAAAGTGCCGAACTAGAGAGACACCTTGTTTATAGTGACTATCTTACCTTCATAGTCCAAAGAGAGGCTTTGGAGTCGATCAGCCATTGTATGTGTCTTTTCAATATGCAATAATCTTATATAGCGTGATTGACATATCGATGGTAGTAGCAGCACTTGGGGTTGTCCACCTTGCTTGCTTCGTTAGGATATTTGACGTCAGGTAGCTTCAGTTTGTTATCCTTCATAAATACTTTGAAGAGTTTCATGACATCATCATCATTAATGGAATAAGTCTTCGATACTCTTGGTTAGTCTGTCAGCTTAGTAACAGGCAAGGTTGGACCCTAGGACAGGTTAACTTTCAGGTCTTGCTTCCCTTTATCATCACAATTTTTGGCGGCTGTGAAAGGACATTTTCCTTTATCTTCGGCATTGGGAGCTTGAAATCCCAATAAGCGGACATCTTTTGCGCTCTTCTTTGCAGCAACGACACTTGTGATAAATGTCGTCCAGTCACTGAATGGGCCAGATGTCATCCAGAGACTTATTGATGGTAGAAGGTTCTTTCGACATGTGTCCATCAATATAGATTCAGGAATATTGGAAGATAGTTTCAACGCTGCCTATCGAAAATGCTCGATATAATTTATGATTTCCTTTCCCCTTGGGTGATGTCCATTTGGGAGGACATTGTCATATCAATTCCTCCTTCATAGAATCAATCGAGAAAAAATAGACTTCAGGTCCTCGAAGGAGAAAATGCACTTATTTGGGAGGCTACAAAACCACTCAAAGGTGACGCCGAATAGTGCCCCAATGAACAAGTTGGTCAGTAAGGCATCATCTGGAGGTAAATGGCCTGTTGTAGACTAGAAGTATCTCATGTACTGACGGGATAACATCTTCCCATTGAATGAAGTTAGAGACATTAGCTTATATATAGGAGGATATACCACATTATCCCATTCGTGAGGATAGGGTTGCCGGATCCTGAGCTTCTGGAGCCTGTCTTGGTTTTCCTGAGCATCAACGCGGGCATACAGGTCCCTAAGAATCTCCTGGATATCATCTGCTAGAAGACCGACAGAGGATCGAGGTACGGTATGGCTGCTTACGACCTGAAGAGCCGAATCAGGCATACCAGATTCTTTATTGGTTCCCGGGTCTGGGTTTGTTCATCCTGGAGCTTGTAGCTATGTTGGGATAAAACTTTCTCTGTGTTCCAGTACTATATGAGTTCAAGTTTGCATTAAAGTACTCAAAGTCTGTATCATGGCTTCGAGTATATCGAGGCATTATTGGTTACTGGGCCCAGCATCTTGCTCTTCTCCTGCCATATAGGCTGGCATCATATGGGAAGAGATAGACGGGAAGGTGGATGCCTCACTTTCTGGCTGGATGTTTGAGTCTCATCGTCCTCGGGGAGAGTGGGTAGTGGGGTTTCACTCTCATTGTCGAAGGAATTGCTACCCCTAGTCTCAGTTGTGGGCTCGTATTGGAGTTTATGGCTACCTCTAGCTAAGCTGTCATCTATGTGCAGAGATTCATTGTCTTCTTGGAAGGATGGATTATCGTGGAACACCGAAGGACTTCTACCCCCAGTTCCGGTCGAATCTTCGTCCAGGGAGGTATGGCTACCTCCAAGTATGCTATCATCCGTATGTAGAGGCTCGTTGTCCCCTTGGAAGGATTGATTTTCATAAAATACTGGAAAACTGCTACCCCTAGCTACGGTTGCAACTTTATTTGGGGAGGTATGGACACCCCCAATCCCACGGTAGGTACTTGTTTGTTGGTCCTCTGACGGCTTTATGGTGTGCTGATCGACATCCTTAGGTTAGACGAGCTTTTGTTTGATATCGTCTTCAAGGTATATGACCTCCATGTTGAGCAACATGAGACAACATGAAGCTCCTTCTCATCATGTAGAGGTCTCTAGGGATATTGTCGGGTCGGTGTCGCGGGTTGTAGCCGCTGGAACATCGACTGTCTGGCTATAGGAACTGGTTCTTTGGAGCAACAATAATTGATGATGATGTTGTCATAAGTGTGTTTACGAGAGGATATATCATGTGCGAGGGTTGCCTCTCCCGTCTTACGCATGTGACTAATCATGTCGCATAAATCAGATAATGGAAGCTTCACTTTTACCCCTTTTTATATGCTCGGACGAACCTTGCGCATAGAGGTGAGAGTGGGATGTTTACTCCCTAAGCCAGTACTTTCGCAGAGACTGCAACTGGATCATTGATGGTAGACTTGAGGTGAGATGGATCCACTATATACGCACAGGTAAACTGGACACATGGGTCTGTCATCTCGATGTTTTCTTTTTGACTTGGTTTTAGTGCACCTAAGAAAAGGGGGTTTGGAGAGGCTCCGATGGTCGACCCACATCCGGTGCATGAGCACCTGGGCCTGCCCTATAGAGTCTTCCATTAGTAGCGCGTGTAAAGAGTAGAGGCGCATGCTTTTGGAGAGCTAACGGCTAAGTCCCTCGACCGCTCATGGCTTGGGGTATTTTGGGCTTTCTTGAAGCGTACTTAGGAACATAGTATAGAGATTCCAGGTTAGGACTATACGAGCCCATATTGACATCATCTAACTTAGAGGAGATTCTATTCGCCTGTGCTCAGCGCATCCAATTCGGCCTAGATGGTGCTACATGCGTGCATCGTGAGACTTGGCATGGTTCCTATCTAGAGCATCTTCGTAGATAGTGACAGGATGTGTGTCCACCATGTGTGCACCTTCGGTGAAGGTTGATGGCACTTCTAGAGCGAAGTTTGGGTTTACCGTAGCAGTTTTAGCAACCCTCATCCTGCTAACTTTTCGAGGTCGTGCGGGGCTCGGCAAAGGACTCAGTTTATCGGTGGAATACAAATCGACCGCGTATACAACTACGTTATGTGTTGACGATGTATCTGGTACCGACTTTAGGTTGGTATAGCGGCACTGACGTCCCAAGTTTTATGAGTCTTGTGAGGTTGTACGAGCCTCATTGGAGAGATCGGCTTCTCCAACATGTCTTTGAATGCCTGTTGGTTAAGCGAACGACCAACATCCTCTGAGTTAAACCTAACTTGGTCACGTCGGATTGTGTCACCAGCTTCTTGTTCAAGGAGAAGCTCTTCCCCAGGAAAGTCGCTATTTTTATCGATATCGCAAAAATAAGTGTTTCCTTTTTTGAAGGGTACACAATTTTTTTATTGCAAACTGACAAAGTGTACAAGAGAATCCATATACAAGAGGATATAAGTACAAAATAAAAGATCTAAGAAAGTGTGATGGTGGAGATCGAGCACTGCAGTGGCTCCTTTACTCTGTTAACGATCTGGGACCTAGGGGGGTTGACGAGGATTCCATGCTCCTTCTTCTCCTTCCCACGGCAGAGGTTCTGATTCTCCTTCCCACGGTAGAGGTTCTGATTCTCCTTTATGTATAGATGTCTGCCTCTATGCATTATTCTCTCTTTGCATGTAGAAAACATATATTATTTATAACTTTGAGGGGTCATACATATACGCATCTTATGCTACCAGATGGTGGCGCATGTCACAATTAGCGGTGCATGCTATCATAAGTTGATACTTGGTCTCCCGAGATATGGGGTTGTTGATGCCCATAACCCTCGTGACACGTATTGTCATAGAATTTGACTGCACTTTGGGAGTACGTCCACTCGGCAGATAGAAACAACGGAAAAATAGTGGCGCATGGCACTGCGGGAACATGGGATCACTATGGTACTGCGGGCACATAGGATCACTAGGGTACTGTGGGCGCATGGCACTGCGGGCATATGAGAATGCTAAGTTACTATTGGCACATTACACTACGGGCACACAAGATACTGTTGAGACTGTTGGCACATAGATCTAGCTCAAAAAGGTACATAGGGCTGGATCACTGGAGCGTATAATATTGGATTACTGAGGTGCATGGGGTTGATTCACTGAGGCATATGGGGTTAATTTTTCATGCTTCTACAATGAGACTAAAGCTTTTCATAGGAAATAACATGTGTAACTGGTATTATTTTGATCAACTTTTTATCCGGCAAAATCATCATCTGAATAACTAGTAACGTTAAATGATGTTGTTTTGGGAAACCATAAGTCGACAGTCGAAGTACCTTTAAGTTATCGAAAGATAAACTTAATTGCGCATAAGTGTGATTCCTTAGGATTAGCTTAGAATCTTGCACGTAAGAAAATACTAAATATTATATCAGGACGACTAGCAGTTAAATAAAGTAGACTACCAATCATACCTCTATACTTACGTGTGTCGACTGGTTTACCATGTTCATCAATGTCAAACTTGGTAGAAGTTGCCATCGGAGTCCCAATTGGTTTTCAATTTTCTATATAAAACTTCTTGAATAATTCATTAATATACTTAGCTTGTTTGATAAATGTTCCTTGTGAATTATATTTGATTTAAATTCCTAGGAAGAAGTTTAGCTCTCCCATCATACTCATCTCGAATTCACTCTACATTGACTTAGCAAATTGTTTGCATAAAATCTCATTAGTTGAACCAAAAATAATATCATCAACGTAAATTTGTACTAATAGGAGATCATTATCTACTAATTTAATAAACAATGTCGTGTCCACCTTTCCTTTTGAAAAAATATTTTAAAGTAGAAAAGAGCTAAGGTGCTTGTACCAAGCACGCGGGGCTTATTTGAGTCCATAGAGAGCTTTTTGTAGCATGAAAACATGATAAGAGAATTTAAAATCTTTAAAACCAGGTGGTTGTGCAACATAAACCTCTTCTTTAATAAAAACCATTTAAAAATATAATTTTTACATCCATTTGAAATAGTTTGAAATTATGAAAACAAGAATAAGCATATAACATGTGAATGGATTCGAGTCTCGTAAATGGGGCATAAGTCTCGTCGTAGTCAATACCTTCTTCTTGGTTATAACCTTGAGCTATGAGTCGAGCCTTATTACGAGTAACTAAACCATTTTCATTAAGTTTATTTTAGAATATTCATCTAGAGCCAATGACCGGGTGATCATTAGGTTTTGGGAACAAGTTTCCAAACTAGATTCCGTTCAAATTGGTTCAGTTCCGCTTACATAGCAGAAATCCAAAATTTATTATGAAAAGGTTCTTCTACAATTTTAGATTCTACTTGTGAAATAAATGCTTCACTAGCAGCTAATGATTACTTCTTCATCATCACTATCATGTAGTGCTTGACAATTTAACTCATCAAAAGTGACGTTAATTGAATCTTTATTAATCATAGAATGTTTATTAAAAACTCTATCTCCCTGACACTTGGCAGTATATCTTACAAAGATACCCTCATCTGCTTTAGCATCAAACTTACCTAAGTTATCTTTAGTATTTAGAATAAAGCATCTACAGCCAAAAACTTTAAAATAGTTAACAGATGGAGTCCTACCAAATCATAATTCATAGGGAGACTTTTTCGATTTAGGTCAAATCAGAGCCCTATTCATGTATTTATATCTTCAGCCTCAAAATATTTTTGAAGGTTAAATTGATTAAGCATTTCTCTAGCCATCTCGCTTAGAGTTTTATTCCTACGCTCTATAACACCATTTTGTTGTAAAGTTCTAAGACAGAAAAATTCATGAGAAAAACCATTTGAATCACAAAAGTTTTGAAAATTAGCATTTTCGAATTTGCCACCATGATCACTTCGAATTCGAGTAATTATGAAGCCTTTTTTGTTTTGTACATTTTTGTAAAATTTACAAATTCAGAAAATGCATCATTTTTATTTGAAAGAAAGAAAAACC
Organism: Iris macrosiphon; assembly: GCA_036927795.1. Lineage (NCBI taxonomy): Eukaryota > Viridiplantae > Streptophyta > Magnoliopsida > Asparagales > Iridaceae > Iris > Iris macrosiphon. The sequence goes on along the minus strand of JAYESA010000011.1, from coordinate 123,177,039 downwards.
ATGTAAATCTTGACAAATCATCAACAATCACAAAGGTATATAATTTACCACCAAGACTGGTGATTCTACTAGGTCCAAATAAATCCATGTGAGGTCGAGAAGTACTTACAGTATTAATTTAAAGAAGACTTTTTTACCTTTGTTCTTTTCACATATACTACATACTGTATCCTTCTTGAAAATAATTTCTAGTAAGCCTCTCACCAACTTTTTAGTAGAAAGTCTTACAATTATATCTATATCACCATGTCCTAGATGGATGTGCCATAACCAGCTTTCATACTTGTTGGAGTATAGGCATCTACTTGCGTGGTTAGTATCTTACAAAAGATAAAATACATAAATATTGTCTTCCCTTATCCATTTAAATACTATTTTACCAGTAGATCCATAAATTATAGAGCATTTGTCTTTTGCGAAATTGATACCATAACCATGATCGGCTAAGTGACTAATGCCAAGAAGGTTATGTTTTAATTTAGTAACAAGACCAACATCTTTAATTCCTGGACAGGGAGATATACCAACATCACCATTACCTATAATGTACCCTTTCAAGTTATTGCTGAAGAAAGCATATAATGTTTTCTTCATCCACAGTGTTGCAAATAGAGATGCGTCACCGGTTATGTGTCATAAGCAACCGCTATCGAGGATCCATTTTCTTTTTGAATGAGAAGGGTGGTCCACCTATAAGACAATTTATAGATGTAACCGTTTGCACCCATTTCATGAAGGGTCCTGGAGTGTTAGTCTTTTGTACCCACTTATATACATTCATATCAACCAATTTTTTAAGTCTACAAAATAAAGAGATGCGCCCATTAGTACCACAATAATGATATTTAGCATTGACATAATGATTGGATCTATTATTGGTATAATGGGCATGATATATGGTCTTATGAGAAGTATGTAGATACTTGTAATAGAATGCATGATTAGAAGGTTTGGCCTTCTTAGTTTGTGCCTTATGAGTGTCCTTGGGTTTTGAGTGAATCTTGTTAGATTGGGAAGCAGTTTGTACAGGCTATTTTCCTAATCAAAATTTTAACTTTTTGGATGTGTCATACAATCCAGTATATTTAGTAGTCAAGGCTTCTAATCTAATAAATGCACAACTATTTTTCTTCTTCTCTATTATAAACTCTTCCATGATCTTGGCATAGTCCTTGTATTTTTGTTCAATACTCAGTAAAGCTTTATTCAAATTTAATCTAATAGCAGGCAATTTATTTGTTTCGCCAAATGATTATGTCTCTTTCATATCATCTAAAAGTGTCCTAGTATTTATCTAAAAGTGTCTTGTGGCTAGTAAAAAGATCATTAAAAGCCTTACCCAATTTATCAAAAGTAAAATCGTCATAAAGGGGTTGTTAGATACCTTATACAATACCGTTAGACAAACATTGGCAGTGTCTTTTGATTGATCATCGTCTGAGTCGCTGGCTTCACTTTTTAGCCAAATGCTTGTGTCAACATACTTTCGGGAAGATGGTCGCTTTGCTAATTTTTTATATAAGTTTTTCTTCTTTGCTGACGGACGGTCTTTCTTGATGTGTCCTTACTTCTTGCATCCATAATAGATTTACTCTTCGTCATCATTGTTGTAGTCTTTGCTTCTTTTGTTGAACTCCAAGAACTTTTTGAATTTTCTGACCATGAGAGCTTGTTCTTCACTGTCAGAGTCGTCGTCTTCGAAGTCTTCATTGATGATCTTCTTGGGTTGTACTTTAAGTAAAATCATCTTCTCCTTGGGTGTTGACACTTAGAGATCTTGAAGGTCCAGCTCATGCATCATTAGTTTTTCTATGAGTGTCTCTAGTGACATTGTGGCAAGATCGTTCCCATCAATGATCGATGTGGCCTTGGGGTTCCAGTACTTGGTAAGTCCCCAAAGAACTTTTTGAATCTTCTTGTAGTGGTTGTATTCTTTTCAAAGAGATGACAAAGGATTGACAATGTCAAGGAAATGAGTGAACATTTGCGTAATGGTCTCGTTGGACTTCATCTTGAAGGTTTCATACTCTTGTGTAAGTCGACTGATCTTTGATTCTTTGACATGTGATATCCCTTCATGTGTAACTTCAAGTAGACTCCATACTTCATATGATGTCATGCAAGTTGATACCATGTTGAATTATGTCCTATCTACAACACAAAATAGAGCATTAATAGTACGGGCATTCTAAACTAGTTTGCTTCTTCTCATGATCAGTGTACTTGTCATGTGGCTTATCTATAAGTGCACCATCTACAATAATTCTTGGTGGCTTTTTGTAGCTATTAGTAACAATTGACCATAGATAAAAATCAAATGATTTTAAGCAAAAGCTTATTCATGTCTTCCAATAAGTGTAATTGGTTCCACCAAATAGTAGGGGTCTATTTGTGGATTGGCTCTCTCCTGTGAAGATAGATTTCACATTAGCCATGTGTATTCTAGAGTGTATAGTCTAAGCACAGTTAATATAACCTGCTATGATACCAATTGTAGGATCGAATTAGCAATTCTAGAGGGGGATGAATAGAGTGTGTGTATACACAACAGAATAAAAATTACCCAAAAAAATTAACACAGTTAGCTAAATATATAAATATAAAATGACAGTAAGTAAATATATATATATAGAGAGAGATCAGTAGTCGCAAACACAACGATGTATACTAGATTCCCTCTAAGAGGACTAGTCCAGTCCCGAGAAGTCTAGCCCGAAGTTGAAATCCAATATCAAGTGAAACACAAGTTTTGATCCGAAGGCTTGCAACTTCGTACAAACATGAGCTTTGATCTGAAGGGCTCGAATACTTCTCAAAGTATTGAACTTCTTGACAAGCTCCTTTTTATAACTCTTAAAAATTTCTAACCGAGGGCACACTATCACCTAAGGCTTAAGATTTATAAATAGCTTAGGATTGGAAAATGTAAAGTATTTTGTACTGAGAGAATAGAGAAGAGAATTAATAGTGAATTGAGTGAGTAAGAATAGTAAATTCCTTTTCTATTTATATTACTTTTGCAAACCAAGTTTGGGGCGAATTCAGATAACAAACGTTCAGATTTTTGAACGTTAAAGCCGAGTCGGCAGGAAGAAATGGTTGCATGGGTTAACTGGGTCTGGGAATCAAGTTTCGGCCAAGTTCGCACCGTGTTCGCCCCGAGTTCACCCCGAGTTCGTACTTAGTTCCTTTCTCCTGAATCCAGTCTGAATAAGAATATGTTTGGGGTCATTTTGGCTAACTTGGTTATGGAAAATAGGTTTGGGCTATTTTCAAAACTCAAAATATTTGGCTAAAAATAATCTGGGGTTAGAAATTATTTTGGGTAGCCTCTAAATGCCAAGTGTGACTCGATTTACATATTTTTCTATACTCAATAAATAAAAAAATTATATTGATTCGATCTTGAAAATAAGTCGCATTTTTATTCTTTGAAACCTGTAGTTATAGCAGCATTACGTCCTGTATCGTCGATTCTCGTAGGTTATATCAAGTTCAAGTTTTATTCGATTATCGAAATAAGGTTCGACCATGTCCAATGGGCCAATAATATTAACGCGAAGACGTCCATGTGTCAAACAAGACCATCGATTGAGGCTTGTATTTGGAAGAAAAGGAAACATTATCCCAGTTATGTAGATAAGGCTATTTCACTCCCAACTTATGGAGTTAGTCTATGTTTTTCAAAGTGTCAAATTGGTCACGTAACTCGTGAATGGCTTTGTGTGGATCCTCAATTTGTGGGGATGCAACTAACTGAAGTGATGCTGGTTGAACTTGTACATCGAATGGTATAGTTCTACCCCCAACATTGTGAGGGTCAAGAGTTGGTGCGGACGATTCTTGATTGGGGATCGTATCTGGATTTATATTCGCCTGAGGAAGTGTCACTCCTAGGGTGGGTTATATAGCAATAGGTGTGGCCACCTGAATATGTACTAGTATGGGAGAGTATTGGACCATCATTATCTAATGCATGTTCTGCATCATACTATGCATGTCTTTGATTGTGGCCTCCAATGAATTAAGATGTTGCTCTGTATTCCCTGACGGAGGAATATCTTGTTTATCTCCAATAAAGTATATACTATAATCTCTGTATACAACAAAAGGGCTAGTAGAAAGCATTGTGTAGTTGAAGTCCATACTGTCAGTCTCCGATTCAAAGGGATGGTTACCCCCAGCAAGATCTGGTTCAAATATTGAAGAATAAGGAATCCTCATGAGCAAGTGTTCCCCGCTTTCGAGAACTAGTCTTTCGGTAAACTCCTTTAAAGGATTCGACAAGTTGGTCGATCCTTCTCTGACTGGGCATTCTCGAGGCATGCCGTCTTGAACGTCTTTAATTTTGGGGTAGACGTGAGGCCATGTTTACTGGAGCAAAAAGAAGTTCATCTTCCTCTTTTTGATTTTTAGCTCGCTTTTCTGGCTGTTGTCTTGCTGATTTGCAACAACAATTGCTTACAACTTTGTTGCCGTTACAACCATGTTCGTTAGGGAGCACCATTACAAGCAGAGAGGCTTCCTTTCTATATGTTTTTGTACAATAACTTGGTGTTGATCAGAAGAAGGAAGCGGAGAAGAAGAGGGAGGCAGACTCTGCCTTGTTATCAGTTAGGATTGACTTGGGACCTAAGTTCTTTGTACCCTGTGTATGCAGTGCATCACTGAGTTGGGCAGCAGTCCTCTGTGGCATACACTCGGGTGCTAAAGTGGGAGAAGAAGCGTTATGCCTTTGTGTGCACAACTTTGTACATAGTTTTGGAGTTTTGTGTGCACCTTGCATATCTTCAAGATGGAAGACACATAATTTCCCATCTATACTGCGTTCAATCTGAGCATGCAGGGGAGGAGCCTTCACCGAATTCTGTTTTGTGCGCTAATGGAAGTCAGGATGTTACAAGTGATTTGTGTGCCTAGAGTGATTAGGACACGACAATTTGGTATTGTTACCACTAGTGAGTGAGGATATGTGCATACTTTTATACGATTGGAAGTTGATAATGAAAACATCCTTGCCTTGTACGTTATGCTGAACATGCAAAAGCCTCGGTAGCTTGGGAATGAACGACCCAGTTGGCATCATAATAAATTCCTCTCCCAAGGAAAGATTGGTTTACCCCTTCCTTTCTTTTGCAAGATAGTTATGATTTACCCCTCTTGGTTGGCACAATGGTGTGGCCAAGAGAAGTATCCACCAAGTCACTAGGGATGAGGTAGAAGAAGTATCTACCAAGTCACAGATTGGAGAGAAGGAAACAACGAGTGGGTCCTCGTTGCTAGCATTATGAACTCCATTGCCATTGTTGACAGCAGCATCATGGTAGGAAGGGCGAGATTTGGGTAGACACATCTTACGGATCTTTCTTGTCTTGGGTGCGGATGAGGGGCTTGTGATATCCCTAATGTTGAGCATCTCTTGATAGTCCTGTTGTTCGAACTTCACGACCAAAGTCTTCTATGTTGAGCCGATCAATGTAGTGTCTTGTTGAGCTATCACCTTCTCGTCAGAGGATAAGGTTGTCCCTCGCAGGGTCTCCATCTTGTCTTTCCATAAACAAAAGTTTATACGAAACTTTGTATTTTAAACTATTAAAGAAAAAAGGGGTAAAAAGATCCTAAAGAAGAATCTAAGAACAATGAATCTGGGAAAGTATAATTATGGGGATCTAATCTATGGTCGATTACTTTACTCTTTTCACTGATTGACACAAGGAAAAGATGCTGAAATGCTAGGATGATTTGGAGAGTCTGACAATGAGAGAGCTTGGCTATACTAGCACAAAAAAGCCTATATTCTTCTTCTTCTCTGTCTTTTCTGGCTGCTGCCCTGATGTATATGCTGATCCACATATTTATAGTATTTTATGCTAAAAATGGTTACTTGCATGCACACATACGCACAAAAAATATACAATAAGTTTGCTGTTGTACGCGTACATTTTTAAGGAATGCATCCACTTTATGAAAAATGGGTGCATAGATCACTGATCGCTCGACACGTTGCTTCCTATGCGAGGATGGCTCAGAACATGGGGGCAGTTACTTATTACGTCCATGAAGGATATAGCATATATGACACATCACCATAACCGCTCACTGTCGGTTATTAATACCGGTGTGATATTTGAAAGCAGTAGCTGAGATGGCGTACATCTGAATAAATGACCATACTGGAGTATGCCTGAGGGGATAATCATGTAGGCGTACTTAGGTCGAAGGACCAATTTTTACGTACTCAGTAAGTGGTAGCACCATTGGCGTACTATTGCTAGAGTATCCATGTCAGAGTATTCGGAAGAGATAGCATCAACGAGGTATTCTGTTCCAAGTAGCACTATCGACATATCCTAGCAAAGTGGCATTGGTAGCGTACTTGGACTGAGGTAGCAACCTTGGTCACTAAACAACAACCTGGGACGATGTGCTAGAAATCTTCTGCATTTAATGCCTTGGTGTGTCAGGTTGAGGTATCTTTTAACGTGGCAACGTTAGGGTACTCTGATGAAGTAACGACCTTGGCATATTGTGGAGAGGTAAAAACTTTGGTGCACTGAGAGAAAACCAGAAGGTCGGCGCATAAAAAATGAAGTGGCAACTTCACTCGGTCGCAAGACGATAACCTGGGTCGGCGTGCCAATGATCTTCTGGATTAAATGTTGTGATCTCTTTGACTGTTATGTTATATTGCCAACTGTCAGGTTCGTCCCTTTTAATTCTTGGACGAATGGTGGCAGTGTACGCCACTATAATGTATTGGATAATCAGTGAGCAGAGTACACTGCTAAGATAGAGCATATGGAATATGCCGTTGAAGTAAAGCACATGGAGTGCGTCACTACTTCATTGTCTGGAGTTTGAAGATTAGTACGCCACTGCTTCTAATGAACTCGGTTTTAATCATCCTTTGTGAGGCGTACTTTTCGTGCTTCTACAAATTCCACTAATTCTTTTCTGGGAGTCTCTAGTGATAAATTCTTAGGCTTTATCATAACTTTGAAGGGTATCCATATAGACACTGAGAAGACCAAATAGAGCCTTGATATACATCCGGCGAAGAATCTCACAGCTTCCTGGTCTTAAAGCAAGACTCGCGTACATTAGAAGGTTCATATCAAATCTCTTTGGATATTGTCAGCCATTCACTCACCTAATAAAGAAAGGAGTATCATTTTTTGGACAGAAGAATGCCAACAAAGATTCAATAACATCAAGAAGTATCTCACATACCTCCTAGTGTTGGTGAATCCAGTTGAGGAAAAACCTTTCTTGCTCTACATCCGTGCAATAGATCATTCTCTTGGCACCTTGCTAGCCTAGAAGAGTGACATAGGTCATGAATATGCCATCTATTACCTCAGCAGAATGATGGTCAGTATGGAGCATAGGTACAACCCCTTTGAGACGAAATGCCTCCCACCGCTCTTCGCTATCCAAAAGACTTGTCACTATGTGGCCGGACAAATAATTCATGTTATCTCTCGAGTTAATCTCCTCTGGGTCCTCACCACCAAGCCGGGGGCACTTAATTTTTGTCTGACTACATGAGAAATACTGTTGTCACCATACGATATGGTATTTGTCCTACAGAAGGTAGTAAAGGGCCAAGCATTGGCTGACTTCCTGGAAGCTCATCTGGTACCATAAACTATGAAGCTCTATGACAAGATTCCGTATGAAGTGTTAGAATCTAACACAATGACAGAAGATTCTGTTTGGCGAATGTTCTTCAATGATGTTTCAAGAATAGGGCCCAAAGACGATATTATTGCTGGAGTGGGAGTAGTATTGATATGTCCTGATGACTTGTTCAACCAACGCGCTTATTCACTCACGTAGTCATTCTCCAACAATGTAGCAGAATATAACACCCTCATTATTGGGCACTAATTGGCTAAAAATATGAGGGTCGACTCTTTAGAAGCCAATGGCGATTCCAAGCTAATAGTCAGTCAGGTCCAACGAATATGAGGTCTGACACGAGAACTTAATGACCTACTACCAAACCCGTGACCAGTATGATTTCCACCTTCAACGGGTTTTTCATAGAGCACGTGTCGCAGCTACAAAACATCGATGCTGACGCTCTCACAGCATCCCTAGCAGTGCCAGTCAACACCCATCAACATATCAAAGTAGTTGGTCAATAACTGGTCTGGCCGAGGAACAACCTCTGCATGTGTCTAAGCGACTCGGTAGAGACGAACACTAATGACAAAGATTGGAGGTTCCCATTCATAGACTATGCAGTTTATAAAATTTTTTCAGAGGACCCGAAGGAAGAAACTTCCATTAGAAGGCGCTCCCTCCGATTATATTATGATACAACTACCAAAATATTGTATCTCTAGTCGTATGACGGACTTCTGCTATGATGCCTATCGGACGTCGAAGCAAAGCAAGCGCTCCGTGAAGCTCATGATGGTGTTAGTGGTGCACATCAATCCGGTCCAAAGTTACATGATCTTCTCCAGCCCTTGGGTTACTACTGGCCAACAATGGTAGCAGATGTCATCGACTATGCCAGAAAGTGGAGGATGTGCCAAATTTATGCGAACTTTATCCATTAAATTTCAAAGTTCCAATATCGGACTATGGCTTCTTGGCCGTTTGAATAATGGGGAATGGACATCGTTGGACCAATTAGCCCGCCGTCGTCAAAATGATACCATTTTATTCTCGCTATAACCGACTACTTCTTAATGTGGGAAGAAGTTATACCACTTGCTAAAGTAAAAATGTCAAATGGGATCAGCTTTGTCAAACATTACATCATCTACCACTTCAGACTGCCTCAAAGCATCATCCACGACAACGGTCCATAATTTGCAAGCCACGCTTTCTATTGGTTTTGCGATAAAAACCGATTTTAACATATAGCTTTGACCGCCAATAATCCAGCAATGAATAGATTGGCATAATTATTTTATAAGACAATCATAAAGCTTCTCAAGAAGTTCATTTCATCCAACAAATACGACTTGAACGAGAATCTCGGTAAATATCTCTAGGCCTATCGCACAACAGTCCACACTCTAACTGGTTACACACCACTCGCCCTCGTTTACGGGAGTGAAGTTGTCCTCCCTCTTGAGGTCCAAATTCCCCCACTCCTGGCAGCCCTCTCCAAACAGTTGACAGCTTATGACAACCACCACTGACGATTAAAGGAGTTGGAAGCACTCGATGAGAGGCGCCTCTTAGCTCAATAGCGTATTAAACTATATGAAGCCCACCTTCCATGAGCCATCAACAAAAGTGTGAAGTAAAGGGCATTCCAAGTCGGTGACCTCATCTTAGCAATAAGAAGATCAATGGTCAAGACGCACAAGACGGTCAGAAGTTCCAAAATAAATGGGAAGGTCCCTTCCTTATAGAATCTATGTATTCCAACGGCACATACCCGCTAGCAAAACCTAACGGAGACTTGCTGATGATGTCGATCAACTGCAAGTTCCTCAAAAAGTACTATGAGTAAGTCTGGCATGTACTACCCCATCTCCAGCACAATAATTTAAAATATAAAGTATTTAAATTTTATTTTATATAGTGTGACATTTGTCCTCCATAATACACCATAAATCTATTATCTGCATTCAGGAGTGCTGAATACGTAATGGATAATGGATCCTCTAAAGTTCTCCAGTGTAACAATCTTCAGGTCTACCAACACACCCTCGTTGGGACCATTCAAAATTAGTCCCCTCAGGTGCTAGTTCAAGTCTGTACTACCCCTGAACCATAGCCTTGATATTTGGTTCCCGTAAAGTTGGAATATGATCATGTTCATGTAACCTCTAAATAAGATACTTCTAGTGGAATCCTATGTTTTCCATGTCCATATTACCTCTGAGCAAACATCCCTATTTGGCTGTAAACTATCATATCCATAATACATCTGATATTGGTCGCCATCCTAACTTATCCTCCGTACTTAACTCTAAGTAAGCCAGTGAGGATAAATCCACAAAAATCTATTACGTCTATATCACCTCTGATAAGGCTTCACCACAAACCTATTATTTGCACTGAAGTGTGCAATAAATAATTGGCCTACTAAAACATACCCAGTGGATGTTCCTAATAGCTACGGTATTATACTATGTCCACACTACCTCTAGTATGATATTCGTATGCACAAAACATTATGAGCTAAGAATAGAAGTTCTGGAAATAGAAAAAAAACTTTTCATTAATAATCAGGATCATGAGTACATATGGTGGAAATCTTTTACATCCAAGATTTTCATTAATATTCAAGATCGTGAGTACATATGATGGAAGTTTCTATGATAAGAACCTTCTATATTAAGGCGCCCATTCGTGATGTTTCTTCTACCGACACAATTGAAGCTATTGGAAGAACCCAATGCACTCTGGGTCATGCCTTCTCAGTGTAAACCTCAGTATATAGAAAAGAATCCATACTGATGGATAGCAAGGGAGTGGAGGATCTGGCGCTCTTCGACCATGCTGAAAGACTGGAGACAAGGAATAGAAATCAATACAAATCCAGTAATCAACATCGCAGACTCCTGACAGGTGGCAGGCCGCATAAAGGAAAGAAACACTGCTGGCATTCTGTATAAACAGGACGAGCTCCATTGACGATGACGGATATTCATCCTAGTCTGTATAAAGATGATTTAGAATCCCAAAAAAGTTGCTCGGTGACCAAGACAAATCTTCTCATTTAATGTAGATTTGATAGCCTAGCAGAATCATCCATGCGACAACGAGCGCATATGGCGAGCAAATCTACTTGGTTGAAGAATTTTATATGATAAGAAAGCCATACAGCTAATGGTTTCTTCTCCATGCCTCTTATTCATAGTATTCAAACTCATCCAAGTTTGAAAACATTGAAGGGGTCTTGTAAAAGCATAGAAAAAAATACAAAAACCATACGCTTACGAAGCGCATGTTGCACTTTAAAAAACACCGAAAGAAACAAGCGGCAGAAGGCCTAGGCGCATACAAATCTGATGCATGATGTCATTTTTGTTAGTCACATTATTTTTTACTCTTACATCAATTAATGGCTCTGAATGCCTCGATGACATCAATGCCTACGTTACTATCATAATTACTTTTGTCTGTATACAGTTGAGCAAGTGCCACGTGTATACACGATAAATTTTCTATGTATCAAAGCTTATTATGCGGTAGCATCTCCAAGCGCCGAAGATCTTTATGCGCCGTAGTCCTTATGCAGCCAAGTGTTTACGAGACTAGGTTTCATGAGATCCAGTCTCTATGAGGCCCGGCCCCTATATAATTTAGCCTTCATGCGGCTCCATGCCATCAAATATTTTCTGTTATAACTGAAGAGATCCTCGACCACCAGTGCTAGCCACGTATCGAGTTGACCAAGTCACGCACATGACGGGTAAAAATAATACAGGTTACAAGTCGAGATCTATTCAACAAGCATATCATAACTAATCCCACTTGGCTGCCTATGTCACTCTCACTTTTCCAGTTAGGGATAGTTTGGTAATTTAGCATGAGTATTTATTTTAGGAATATAATATTGAATAATTGTGTGATGATTGTATTATTTATTTAACTAAGTTGAGTAATGATTATTAGACTTGTATTAATTGGTTCTTAGAGACTTGTGTCATGTGTTCATTAGTTAGTTAGAGAGACTAGACAATATTTAGACTTGTCACATATGGACCAATTTAGATTTGTCATAATAATTAGTGAGCCCAACTTGGACCCAAGCCCATTAGTCATTCCACTAATTAAATTAAGGAAGATTAGTTTAATTATAATTAGTTAGAGACTTCCAAAATACTCATCCTTAATTATTCCTCATAATGCAATATGTAGGAGTAACTTGGACATTTGAATTTGCTTGGGGAAGAAGGAATAGGTCGGCCACTATAGAAGGGGGGTTCTTCTCTCTCTCTCCTCATTTGTGTTTCATTTTTGATCCAAATTCTAGATCCCCAATTTCCCATTTTTTCTTCATTAATTTTTTACATAATTTACCATCAATTCCTTCTTAAATTCATCACTCTTGGTGCCTTGGAGCTTGGAGAAGCAAGGAGCACAAGGAGGAGGAGCTTTAGAGCTAGAGATCGTGTTCAGATAGTATCTAATTATATTTTCATTGGGAATCCATCTTTCAATTGGTAATTCCTAAATTTCTCTCTTATTATGGCTTCTTAATCATGCATTTGACCATTAGGAATGACCCTATAGCATAGAACTACCTATAGGAACAAGTTCTAGGCTATTTGGCTTTGTATTATAAGTTATATAAGATAATTTATGGGTATATTGGGAGAATTATGAATTTGACACCTCAATTGTGTGTCATAAGACCAATTAGATCTAATTAGACTTAGATCAGGGTTATGGAACTAGGTACGTGTCCATAAATAGATACGTGTAGGCCGTATCATGACATTTTGTGATATGGTGCGATACGGGGCCAATTTTGGGTGATTTACATGAATTCTCTTCATTACATGTTGTAATAACTTCTAATAGTTGTAATTATATGAGTTGTGGAAATCATCAATTATGGAGAATGAAGAGTTGGCACCTCAATGGGTTGAGTATCATAGAGATTCTATTTGATGCACTATAGCTGTTTGTTTAAATATCTTAACATATATATATATTTGTATATATATATATATATATATATATATATATATATATGTGTGTGTGTGTGTATGTGTGTGTGTGTGTGTGTGTTAGTTTTTACTGTGCGAGTGTCCAGTAATATGAAGTGTGAGTGAATGTTGAACTGAAATGAGCAGTTGTTAGAGGGGAAGCAGTATCAGTGCAGCAACTGAAGCAACAAGCAGTGTCAGTACGACAACTGCAGCAGCAAGCAGTAGCAGTAGCAGTAGCAGTGCAATATGCAATTACATTAACAGCATGCTCGAGCGGTGCAGTAGAAGCATGCTCAAGCAGTATGCAGCAGCATCAACAACTAGGCCACAGCAGTAAAGTCTTGGTTGTGTTATGCACAAGTTTGCCTGCAGTGCACACAGATGTGCAAGCTCGGGCAAGGTTGCAGGGAACTGCAACATGTAGTACAATAGGCATGAGTGAATTAGGGTGCACTGGTTTGATGTGCACGAGTAGCAAATATGAGGTTGTGTTGTAGTAAGGTATTAAGTTAATGGTGGTTAAGTATTGTTTGTAAGTGTGTAGGTGTGTGCAGGCTTGTGAGAAGTAGAGTGAGTATTGTGAGGTATTAAGGTAATGTTAGTTAAGTATTGATACTAGGGTATCTTGGTGTATCATGCTAAGTGAATCATGAGTAGAGTTATTGTGGATAAGTGTTAGATGTTAGGATATTATTGATATGTATGTAATTATAGATATACAGTTAGTGAGAAGATACTTAGATACTAATGTATGTATATAAGGCTAACTTGATAGGTATTGGGTTATATATATATATATATATATATATATATATATATATATATATATATATATATATATATATATATATATATATATTGCTAGGTAAGGAGTTCTATATCAAGTTAATTATGAATATGAGTTAGGTATATAGGATACTTAATGCATGTTGACTAGTATAGCTAATTATCTAAGGTATTGACTTAGAAACTTGAGTACAACCTAGTGTCATCTAGTATTTACTAGTTTAGACTTGTAATCACCCTAAAAGCTAGGTATGGACCTAAATTCAAGGTAAACGCCTAGTTTGACCTAGTTTTACCTAGTTCGACTAGTATGACCTAGAAATGGCCTAAAAATTATATTAGTGTATTTTAACTCATTTATCATCCATTATAACTAAGTAACATTGATATTTCATATATAGGTTTGTGTGACATCATCTCAGACACCGAGTTATACTATTTGCTCAGGACCATTGGCGAGTATATTTTTCTTTACTTTTTATTTAATAATAATGTATATATCTCATGTTCTAGAACTGTATACTTGATTCCGACATAGTGGTTTCATAGACTGGTACTATATGGATCATGTCAGGAGATGTTATCCCTTACCGTGTTCAGTGGGTACTCCTTCATATATATTTTATCGTGTGTATCTAATATTGATTTAGTGTACTTCGTGTTCACACACTGCTTGTGTTCAATGTGCCCATATTCCTGTTCATAACGTGTCATGATTGGATTCATTGGTATTGGTTGGGGATGGAAAAATAAGAGTTGGTTATGTGATCAAGCCCCAGTGTATTCGTGTACATGTCGATTATATATCACACGTGTAATCGAGTTACCATATTGTATTTGTATTCAACCCAAACCGATCAAATAATAAACTTGTATTCCATGGCACATTAGCTAGATTTTATTTATTTTTATTATATTACAGTTATTCCATTGTATGTTCTTCATTCCAGTACATTACCTGTTCACTCTAGTTTATTTTATTATGTTGTTTTGTTATCATGTATTCTTTTCTATTAACTGTTATATATGCTCGATTATGTATTAAAACTGCTTCCAGAGGTATGTACTTCGCTCTAATCCCGACTGAATATATTTTTTAGATGATTGGCTCATAGACCAGTGTCCTATGGCTCATAGACCAGTGTCCTACCTAATACGAACCATAAGACGACTTTCCATTAGAGGATACTAATTTAGAGCAGGAGGAATTAGTACCAGAGACTGAGGAGGTTTAGATTATTGCTAGACTTGTATTAGACTTTTATTATGGTTATTGGCATGTATATATTATTTCAGGCTTGTAGATGTATTGTGACTCTTTCTTTCGTTATTCTATCCCGTACTTTATCTTCCCTAGTTTGTATTGTGATTGAGTATAGTCTATATCAAGTTAATTATGAATATGAGTTTGGTATATTGGATACTTAATGCATGTTGCCTTGTATAGCTAATTATCTAAGGTATTGACTTAGAAACTTGAGTACAACCTAGTGTCATCTAGTATTTACTAGTTTAGACTTGTAATCATCCAAGAAGCTAGGTATGGACCTAAAATTAAGGTAAACACCTAGTTTGACCTAGTTCGACTAGTGTGACCTTGAAATGGCCTAGAAACACATATTAGTGCATTTTAACTCATTTATCATCTATTACACCTAAGTGACATTAATATTTTATATATAGGTTTGTGTGACACCATCTCGGACACTGAGTTATACTATTTGCTCAGGACTACAAGCAAGTATATTTTTCTGTTAGTTTTTATTTCATAATAGTATATATATCTCATGTTCTAGAAATGTATAATTGATTTTGATACAGTAGTTTTACGGACTGGTACTATATGGATACTGTCAGGAGATATTATCCCTTACAGTGTTCATTGGGTACTCCTTCACATGTATTTTATCATGTGTATCGTGTATTGATTTAGTGTACTTCATGTTCACACACTGCTCGTGTTCAGTGTGCCCATATTCGTGTTCGTAACGTGTCATGATTGGATCCATTGGTATTGGTTGGGGATGGGGGAATAGGAGTTGGTTATGTGATCAAGCTCCAGTATATTCGTGTATATGTCGATTACATATCACATGTGTAATCGAGTTACTATATTGTATTCGTGTTCAACCCAAACCGATCACATAATAAACTTGTATTCCATGGCACATTAGCTAAATTTTATTTATTTTATTATATTACAATTATTCCATTGTATGTTCTTTATTTAAGTATATTACCTGTTTACTCTAGTTCATTTTATCATGTTGTTTAGTTATCATGTATTTTTTCCTATTATTTGTTATATATGCTCGATTATGTATTTGAAACTGCTTCCAGATGTATGTACTTCGCTCCAATCCTGACTTGATATATTTTTTATTTGATTGGCTCGTAGACCAGTGTCCTACCTACTACGGACCGCAAAACGTCGTTCCATTAGAGGATACTCATTTAGAGCAGAATGACTTAGTACCAGAGCCTGAGGAGATTTGGATTATTGCTAGACTTGTATTAGACTTTATTAAGGTTATTGGCTTATATATATTATTTCAAGCTTGTGGATGTATTGTGACTTTCTTTTGTTATTCCATCATGTGCTTTATCTTTCCTAGTTTGCATTATTATTGAGTATAGTTTACATTTATCAGATATCATATGATTCCTCTGTTTGGAGTTGAGATGATTGACAGGTACCAGTATGTATATTATATGAGATGTTTAGTTAGTAGAGTACCTGGGAGGTAAAATCCTTTCTTGCTTGTATTGATTGTTCTTGGTAGTTAGTTCTTCCTTAAGTTCGAGGAAAAAAAATTTCTAAGGTGGGTAGGATTGTGACCCTCATTTTTCCAGCTAGGGATAGTTTGGTAATTGGCCATGGGTATTTATTTTAGGAATGTAATATTGAATAATTGTGTAATAATTGTATTATTTATTTAATTAAGTTGAGCTATGATTATTGTACTTGTATTAATTGGTTCTTAGAGACTCGTGTCAAGTGTTAATTAGTCAGTTAGAGAGACTAGACAATATTTAGACTAGTCACATATGGACCTATTTAGATTTGTCATGACAATTAGTGAGCCCAACTTGGACCCAAGCCCATTAGTCATTCAACTAATTAAATTACGGAGGATTAGTTTAATTATAATTAGTTAGAGACTTCCAAAATATATATCCTTAATTATTTCTCATAATGTAACATGTAGGGGCAACTTGGATATTTGAATTTACTTGGGGAAGGAGGAATAAGTCGGCCACTATAGAAGGGGGTTCTTCTCTCTCTCTCTCCTCATTTGTATTTTATTTTTAATCCAAATTCTAGATCCCCAATTTTTTATTTTCCCTCCATTGATTTTCTACACAATTCACCATTAATTCCTTCTTAAATTTATCACTCTTGGAGCCTTGGAGCTTGGAGAAGCAAGGAGCACAAGTAGGAGGAGCTTTGGAGCTAGAGATCATATCCGAATTGTGTCCAATTATATTTTTATTGGGAATCCATCTCCCAATTGGTAATTTCTAAATTTTTCTCTCATTATGGCTTCTTAATCATGTATTTGACCATTAGAAATGACCCCATGGCATAGGACTACCTGAAGGAATAAGTTTTAGGCTATTTGGCTATGTATTGTGAGTTCTATGAGGTAATTTATGGGGACATTGGGAGAATTATGAATTTTATACATCAATTATGTTTCATGAGACCAATTAGATCTAATTAGACTTAGATCGGGGTTATGAGACTATGTACGTGTCCATAATTGGATACGTGTACGTCGTATCATAACATTTTGTGATACGGGACGATACACAACCAATTTTGGGTGATTTACATAAATTCTCTTCATTACATGTTGTAATAACTTATAATAGTTGTAATTATATATATTTGACATGGGGGAATGATCAATTATGGAGAATGAAGAGTTGGCACCTCAATGGGTTATGTATCATAGAGATTCTATTTGGTGCACTATAGGTGTTTGTTTAAATGTCTCAACATATATATATATATATATATATATATATATATATATATATATATATATAGTTATCTATGAGTGTAGGTATATATATATATATATATATATATATATATATATATATATATATATATATATATGTATGTATGTGTGTGTGTGTGTGTGTAGTAGTGTTCACTATGAGAGTGTCCAATGATGTAAAGTGTGAGTGAGTGTTGAACTGAACTGAGCAGTTGTTAGAGGAAAAGAAGTATCCGTGCAGCAACTGCGGCAATAAGCAGTATCATTACAGCAACTGCAGCAGCAAGCAATATCATTGTAGTGCAACATGCAGTTGCAGCAGCAGCATGCTCGAGCAGTGCAGCAACATCATGTTCAAGTAGCAGCAACTAGGTAGCAGCAGTAAGGTTTTGGCTGTGTTGTGCAAAGTGTGCCTACAGTACACAAAGGTGTGCAAGCTCGGGTAAGGTTGCAGGGAACTGTAACATGCAGTACAGTAGGCAGGAGTGATTTAGGGTGCACTGGTTTGATGTGCACGAGTAGCAGATGAGGGGTTGTGTTGTAGTAAGGTATTAAGTTACTTGTGGTTAAGTGTTGTTTGTAAGTGTGTAGGTGTGTGCAGGCTTATGAGAAGTAGAGTTAGTATTGTGAGGTATTGAGGTAATGTTAGTTAAGTATTTATACTAAGGTATCTTGGTGTATCATGCTAAGTGAATCATGAGTAGAGTTGTTGTGGGTAAGTGTTAGATGTTAGGATATTATTGATATGTATATAATTATAGATATACAGTTAGTGAGGAAATACTTAGATACTAATGTATGTATATAATGCTAACTAGATAGGTATTGGGTTATGGGTATATATATGTATATAGCTAGGTAAGGGGTTCTATATCAAGTTAATTGTGAATATGAGTTTGGTATATTGGATACTTAATGCATGTTGACTAGTATAGCTAATTATCTAAGGTATTGACTTAGAAACTTGAGTACAACCTAGTATCATCTAGTATTTACTAGTTTAGATTTGTAATCACCCTAGAAGCTAGGTATGGACCTAAAATTAAGGTAAACACCTACTTTGACCTATTTCGACTAGTGTGACCTTGAAATGGCCTAGAAACATATATTAGTGCATTTTAACTCATTTATCATCTATTACACCTAAGTGACATTAATATTTCATATATAGGTTTGTGTGACACCATCTCGGACACTGAGTTATACCATTTGCTCAGGACTACAAGCAAGTATATTTTTCTGTTAGTTTTTTTTCATAATAGTGTATATATCTCATGTTCTAGAAATGTATACTTGATTTTGATACAGTAGTTTTACAGACTGGTACTATATGGATACTGTCAGGAGATGTTATCCCTTACAGTGTTCATTGGATACTCCTTCACATGTATTTTATCATGTGTATCGTGTATTGATTTAGTATACTTCATGTTCACACACTGCTCGTGTTCAGTGTGCCCATATTCGTGTTCGTAATGTGTCATGATTGGATCTATTGGTATTGGTTGGGGATGGGGGAATAGGAGTTGGTTATGTGATCAAGTTCCAGTGTATTCGTGTATATGTCGATTACATATCACACGTGTAATCGAATTTCTATATTGTATTCGTGTTCAACCCAAAACGATCATATAATAAACTTGTATTCTATGGCACATTAGCTAGATTTTATTTATTTTCATTATATTACAATTATTCCATTGTATGTTCTTCATTTAAGTATATTACCTGTTCACTCTAGTTCATTTTATCATGTTGTTTAGTTATCATATATTTTTTCTATTATTTGTTATATATGCTCGATTATGTATTTGAAACTGCTTCTAGATGTATGTACTTTACTCCAATCCTGACTTTATATATTTTTTATTTAATTGGCTCGTAGACCAGTGTCCTACCTACTACGGACCGTAAGACGTCGTTCCATTAGAGGATACTCATTTAGAGCAGAATGACTTAGTACCAGAGCCTGAGGAGATTTGGATTATTGCTAGACTTGTATTAGACTTTATTGAGGTTATTGGCTTGTATATATTATTTCAAGCTTGTGGATGTATTGTGACTTTCTTTCATTATTCCATCACATGCTTTATCTTTCCTATTTTGCATTGTTATTGAGTATAGTTTATATTTATCAGATACCATATGATTTCTCTGTTTGGAGTTAAAATGATTGACAGGTACCAGTATGTATATTATATGAGATGTTTAGTTAGTAGATTTGACCCAGACAACGTTCTACCGTCGATCCAGACAACGTTCAATTATCCGGATTGCAACTAGGTCCCGCCGCATCATAATTGTTCGGATTAAAACTAGGCCCCATCGCATCATAAACCATGTTCACCCACCCGTCGTCATAAGCATCGTGGTCATGGACATCCATATACGGCTCCACATAAGGCTTCGACTCTGATGCTAAAGACACAAGTTCTCCGTGTGCGGTCCACTGATAGTAATTCGGCGTGAAGCCCTTCGAGTACAAATTATATATGACTTCCACTTCTGGATGATATTTTCTGTTGCGATATCTCACACATGGACACTTAATTTTGGTACCGTCCATGTACTGAGGGAACACCTTGGCGAACTGTAGGAACTCTTGTACACCCTCAATGAATTCATCCCGCACACCGCACATGTTATCAGGATGACGGTTGTACATCCATGAACGATGATGCAGATAGTAATTCATATCCATTTCTAGATACTTCTGCAAAAATGACAGTATGTATCATATAAATCATTACATACAGTGGTTTATCACCTAACTTCATAACTTAACCATACTATAAAAATCATAACTAATATAATACATACTTTCATTTGTTAAAGTCTAAAATAAGCAATATTCAAAACAACTAACCATTTCAACTAACACATACACCTATCAACTAACAGTCATCAAGTATTAACTTACCTACAAAATGAGAACAATACCCAACTAACATGTAACACTAACCACCCTTTAACATATAACTTAATATTTACTAACAATTGACACTATATCATGGCCTCTAATTCGAATACCAAACTAAAAGTTATATCTAATTATTATACTCCTACAACTACCTGACACTAACCTTCACCATATACTAACCATCATCAATCATCTAACTACAGACAGTGTGCTACTGAACTAACAATCATCAACTTCAAGTTCCACAATCAACTTCCTGCCCTGGACTTAACTGTATTCAAATCTGAACACAACACCCACTGAACTACACCTAAACAGCAAATTGATTCCCCCACATTGATGGTTACTGCAGTTCTTCCTACGGTGGACTATCTGACTACCTCTTCCCCCATAGCACTATGAACCGTACTATAAGTGTGCAGTCAACACACTACAGATAGTGTGCCATACTACAGAACTGCAGCTGCCCCCAACCACACTCCTAGCTCACTGACTTACCTCATCATGCTCCAATGCACAATGGGCTGATGTACCTCAAGTCTCCCCCTGCTCACTGCTAGTAAGCAGTGCTCACTACTGCTGTTACCTCTACTTGCCATGCTTATATGTGTACCTCAATCTATGTGCTTGTAGGCACTCAAACTCGAGCCCCTCACATATTCACCATTGCACATCTAAAACCCAACTTGAGTCACGCTCATTGATACACTTGTATCAGTATACACCTTCTCCTCACTCATTTGCTGCTAATATAGAATACCACTATGATACCCTCAACTTTGATATACCCTCCCTGCATACTTCAATAACACTCTCACACACACTCTAACTAATATAAAAGTATCAATACCAACCACACAAATAACACTAACAATACAGACACTATATGCACTGGCATTTAGTGCCAATAGTCACTGCTCCTGTTGCTTTCTCGACGTTTAGTGCACATACATTTTAGTGTGCATGTGTGTGTCGAGTGTAGTGTCAGGGTGTGATCGTGGGGGATTGGTAGGTGTTAGGAATCAATCTTGATAAAAAATCCTAACCCTAACCCTAACCCCAGGTCAAAAAACCTAACCCTAACCCTAACCCTAGGTCCTGATCAGTGTCTGTGTCAGTGTGTGTGTGTGTGTATCGTGTTTGTGTCAGTGTCACATGTGTGTCCTGTGAGAGAGAGAGAGAGAGAGAGGAGAGAGAGAGAGAGAGAGAGAGAGAGAGAGAGAGAGTTATGGTTTACCTAGAGCTCGAGGAGGAGGAGGGGGATGCCGAAATAGCCGCTGTGGAGAGCCAGTCGCCGGAGCGGGGGGGGGGAATTTTTTCGTTTTTGAAATCGAAATAATTTCGACAGATAGGGAAAAACGAAACCGAGCCCTAATTAACCAAATTTTAGCGACGTTTAGCGACGTCAAATAAAAACGTCGATAAATTAAATTTTAGCGACGTCATAGACGTCGCTAAACACGTTACTAAATATTTTTAATATAAACGTCGCTATATACGTCGCTAAACGTCGCTAAATTAGACATATTAGCGATATTTAGCGACCTTCATTGAACTTATAGCGACTAATCTTTTAAAATCTTAATAAAAGTCACTATACGTCGCTAAATGTCGCCATTTAGCGACGTCTAGCGACGTTTTTACATGGGGTCGCTAATTTATATATTATTAGCGACGTTTTCTTTGACGTCGCTAAAATATGTTGCTAATCCCGCTTTTTCTAGTAGTGTCCTCTCTCTCTCTCTCTCTCTCTCTCTCTCTAATCGAAGCATTAACAACTTCTTTGTCATCATCGATATTCTCTATCTCCTCTCTCAATTTATAGGATTTCGGTGTGCACAAACCCTAACACTGAGATTTTTTAGGTTCTTGTTATGGAACTAAGGTGTCTCCATGGATTCTCGAGACCATAATGCAACGATCATGAGTGGTCGAGTACCCACCTGAACCTCTCGGATTCGTCACCATCCTCCACCAAAAAAACCAGAAGAGGAGAAGAGCAGAAGAATATGCGAGAAAGAATAAAGTTGTATTAAAAGGGGATTTACCAATAGGTGCGGACAAAAATAGTGTATATACTAGGGTGTATCCTAATTTATTTCATTATACATTTCATTAAACACGGTAGTATATATAATAAAATGTTGTATTTTGATCAATAAAAGTTTATTTTCCAAATTATATATTGTTGAATTTATAGTGTTAATTGGAGTGTGGTTTAATTGCTTATTGGGCAGTTGGTTGAATACAAGTGCTTGAAAAATATATTCAAATCAATTTTTTTAAATGACTTTACCTATACCAACATTTTTATAAAACATTGAAAAAATGTTTGAAAAATGTTGGGAAAGCAAATCCCAACGTTTTAGCGAAAGGTTGAAAAATTAGTCTAGTTTTCGATATTTTTGTTAAAACGTTGAAAATTTGTCATATATTATTACACAATTTTTGACGTTTATTAAACGTCGTTGCAAACGTCGGCTTTACCTATGCCGATGTTTATATTTGAAACGTCGTAAATTCCATACTACATCAACGACGACGTTTGTCAAAAACGTTGAAAAAATGTCGTAAATTCCTATGTCAAACTTTTTGACCATTTTTCCGACGTTTATAAAACGTTGGAATAAATAAATCTTCTTGTAGTGACTCCTGCGATTTCTCACCTATTATTTGCTGACGAACTCCTCATTTTTGGCAAAGCGACCACCACCTCTATCAATTACGTCCATAAAATCTTGTCTTTATTCTCTGCTTGGTCTAGGCAAAAAATTAACTACGAAAAGTCCAGTATACATTTCAGCAAATTTGTCAATCCTTTGGATCAAATCAACATTGCAAACTTCTTAAATATGTCTAAAATGAAGTGTGATGACAAATACTTAGGCCACTACATGCAGCAGCCTAAAAGGCGGTCAGCCACATTCTACTCTCTAATTGCTTCCTGCAGCTCTCGGCTTGATGGATCGGAAAACAAAATTACTGTCACACGCTGGTAGATCAGTGCTAATCAAATCAATATTGGGTTTATTGCCTACTTACTATATGTCAGCATACAAGATACCCAGAGATATCACCAATCAACTCAACAAAATACAAAGAAACTTCTGGTGGGGACACAGCAACGATGAAAGACGTATGCATTTCCTAGCGTGGAATAAAATTACAGCTCCAAAACAGGAAGGAGGGTTTGGATTCCAGAGAACAGAGTGGATCAATGATTCTCTAGTTGGTAAATTAGTTTGGAGATTCCTTGACAATCCTCATCACCTATGGGCACCTCTACTTCGTGGTATATACTTACAACATGGATCATTCTGGGAAGTACAGAAAACAAAGCGAGCTTCACCAACATGGATGGGTATGCTGGATATCCTTCGCTTAATGGAGAAATACACCTGCTGGAAAATCAAAGGGGGCTGGTTGGACATTTATGCTGAACCTTGGGTTCCTTCATTAGCTGGTTTTAAAGTAGACGGTGGGAAGATTACCTCGGATGGACAATGCTTAGATCCAGATCTTATGGACCCTCTAACACGATCATTGAAGGTGTACTTGATCAATTCGTTATTTGTTCCTATGGAGGCTAAGGCAATACTTAACATTGATCTGATCGACTTATATGGACTGGTACCAATAACTGGAAGTTTTCCTCAAAATCTCTCTATGAAACAATAAGAAGACAAGATACAAATACTTCAAATTTGAATTCAAAAATTAACATATGGAGGAAATTTTGGAAGATTAAGAACATATCTAATCCACATGTTTTTATGGTGCATTCATAAACAAGCTTTACCTTTAAGAGCTGTCATCAGTAAAAAAAAAAAAAAAAGGCTACACAGATCCCTTATGTCCCCTGTGCCTGGAGCTCGAAGAAGATGATAACCATCTATTCCTACACTGCCATATTGCTCGCAACATTTGGTTTGGTAGCCCGATTGGTCTTAGAATTGAGAAACATTCCAATATTACCACTTGGAATCATGGTTATTAGATGATCAATCTCATGAGGTTCTCAAGATGGGAGCCGCTACCTTATGTACTATATGGAAGGCCAGGTGTGATTTCTTATTCAGGCATACTCCTCCATCAATTCCAAGTATCATCAACCAGGAATGTCATTTTGCCATACCTATTTGTATGGGATAAATAACAGGATATCAGTTGTACAGAAGCTGTGCTCTATGGCAACATATTCAGTCCAATGGACTCCTCCTGGTAGTGGCAGCATAAAATTAACGTAGATGGTGCAACATCTACATCCTCCATTGCAGCTGCAGCGATGGCGCGGGACTCTTAAAGATAATTTTCTTCGGGCTATTACGTGGTCTTCTAATGACTTTCTTGCTTTTGAGGCTAGTCTGCAAGTGGAGTTTAAGGCCTTCCATTGGGGGGTCTTACTTGCCAAACATTTAAAGACAAAGCAGTTCTTCATAGAAGGAGATTCCCTACTGACCGTCAGAATTTTTAAAGCAGAGATCCATCTGATTC
The DNA here is from genome assembly GCA_036927795.1 of Iris macrosiphon. NCBI lineage: Eukaryota > Viridiplantae > Streptophyta > Magnoliopsida > Asparagales > Iridaceae > Iris > Iris macrosiphon. The sequence goes on along the minus strand of JAYESA010000011.1, from coordinate 123,152,197 downwards.
CGTAGAAGCTCCAAGGCTTGCACTCTACTATAAAAGGAGATCTTTTATCCTATCCCCCAGTTGACAAACTTGCCAAATCTTCCCTGACCTTATCTTCTCCTACTGTTCATTTTTTAAATTTTCATCCAGATTGTATTATCCAGCAGATGGTGATGATTTCCTATCCACTTCTAAAGATGTAATATTGACTCCTACCTAATAAAATGGTTATGATGTTATTCAAAAAAAAAATGGTGTTCAGACGGTTGAATCCATTGAATTGAATCTGCTTCACACTGACCTGCAAGAATGATTCAGCCCATATGGTTGTTGGGATCGGACACGTCCTACAAGCACTACGATACTGTATCTGAGACTGACCCCAGCGGAAACTTTGGTCAACCCACCTGAGATAATCAACCCCTGTATAACGAACACCAAGCATAGATAAAGATCAAATATATTGCGGTGACTAAGTCTTCTGGACAAATCTCAATCAATATAACTCAGGTGAAATTACAAGATTGACAAAACCAATGTGAACCCTTTGCCCTAATAGGTTCAACTCTCTCACCACACTAAAGAAAAAAGACAAATATTACAATTGAAAGCACTCACCAAACCCCGTAGCAATTTTCCTGAATGAATGCGACGACTCCTCGACCTTTTGTCTTGGATGTCGAGTCCTAAGACTAAAACACGGACTTTCTCTTAGATTTTTTGTGGACGAGCACCCAAAATCTCCACATTTGTGCTATATTCTTTGTTCCTCCACCCTCACCTATATAAATAGATGAGAAACCCTAGTTTAGGTCAAAGAAATTCCTAAATAAGAAATCCATTATCTAAAATAGGAAATATCAATTATGGACATCCAAATATGGTCAAATAAAAAATTTAATACAAATTTTAAATCTAATCAAATTAACGTCGTAGATTTATAAATTACATCAAATCAAATCTTTTACCCTATTTGGGCTCCAAAATTTGCTTTAACCAATTCAAACTGGACCCAACATATTACTCCGCCAGTCTGAAAAGAGGGTGTTGGCCCAAGGGCTCCTCATCTAGACCCCATATCTGTCGCCCGCAACAGAATTTCTGCTCCCACATGCCATTGATCTCTGATCCCCCGATCTGTTTTGCATCTTCCTTCGTCTCCAGCTCCTCGACCCTCATATTGACGCTAGCTGCCATGCGTGGCACCTCCTGCACAAATGGAATCCTACCAACAACAATGATACGGCCAAAACCAAATTTCCTGACGATCAGCCTCCTCGTGAGTCTTGACTGCCTTTCCCCGACTTACATTTTCCACCGGAATGTACTACCATTCCGTAGAGCTTCTTCATCCTTGGTTGGCCCAACCAAGTGGACGGTACGATTCTCTCGATATTAAAACTCCTGAACCTGCCCACCTTTGGGGCTGACACTGAAGCTCCCCCGTACACATTCATCTTCGAGCAGAACATCATGTATTGTGCATGCCATCGATGACTCACAATGTAACAACTTGCTGCGCTCAGCCCGAAGGACCGATTCAAATGGCACAAGTATAGAGAATAGACATGTCTTGCTCATCGAGTTGACTCGTTCGATGCAAAGGTATTCAAACTTGGACCTTCAAATGGAGTTTAGACTTAGACTTTTCAGAGGTGCGCTCGGAGTCTCGCACGGCCCATGGGACTCATCACTAGGTTGGTGGCCCCGGTGAACCTGTCTCTACGGAGATGCACACTTAAGAAAATGAATGATACGTACTAGTTTCTAAGCGATAATATTTGCATGCTAATAAAAACAGAGATGAACGGACATAGCTAAGGGGATAACCCCGCCTTATCATTTCATAGAACATGGAGATCTTGTATAATATGACTTATTGAGTTAAATTGTATTAGTTTCTTATATATGCCATAAAAGTAGTTTTTAAGTTCATATTGAGGCACCGCATTGAACATAATATGACAAGGGATAGAGTATAATCATATTGCATACATAGACGAGAAGACTATCAAGTAGTCGTTCCGAGTCAGGAGAAGAAAAGAAAAGAAAGTAATCGGGATATCCAGATCACCGAGGCAGTCTCTAATTAGTGAGCTGCGCAAAGAAGAAAGATCCGAGAGTAGTCCTCAGCTAGTTTCAACCGAGCTGAAGTCCTCGGATAAGAGAAATCGAGCAGGATATTCTCGGCTAGGATTGGAAGTGGGGGAGTAGTTGCATGGTCACGGACAAATGGTTGCGCACTAGGTAGAAAAGAGTCCTCGTCACGATTGGTGAGGCATCTGAATTATGTCGACCCGGGAGGAAAATGCCCGTGTAGTCCTGGTAATACGCTAGCTGAAGTGCTAGTGGACGAGTGTGGGACGTCCAGCAAGGCTTGCTACCGACCTGAAAAGACAGCAGACTCGTCGGATGGTTTGGGACGCCCAGCTGGAAAGATAACCTTTCCATCCAAGTTTATGTCCAATATGGCTAACAGAGCCATTGACCTTCATATAGATAAGTCATGCATGCATAGTTGTAATCCGCATCCAGAAGAGGAGTAACATGAATGAGTATATTTGCATGGCATGTTGCACATTTATAATGGATACACGGGACATAACATAGTTCGAGAAAAATATGTCCGAGGTAGCGACACAAACGTAATACTTGAATTGCATAGATGTTCTTCACTACCTAGTAGATTATTGATTATATTGCAACATATAACAGGGAAGTCCGAATGGTAAGACAAGCTCAGTTATTTACAGTACGACACTCTTGATTCAAACACGGGTATTACTTTCGTTATATTGCCATGAAATAGATCCTAAGGCGAAGACTACAAAGACAACATAATCAGTCGGTGCACATAACTAATGAACGTGCTTTTTTGTGGCATGGGCGAGAGGCCTCCCCAACCGTGCATTCAATGTACTAATACCCAACCAGATTGCATGCATGGTGGAGGAAAAACTCGTACGGATTCAGAGATCGCTTAAGGCATCGAGCCGCCGGACAGTACTTGGCATCTTGGAGTGTGGCGCGCGGACCTGGCGCTCACATATATAAGACATAATGCATGGGAACATCATCCAGATTGTTTGATTCAGTTGTAACCCTAAGGGCATATTCATTGTAAAGATAGAGAGAGCGAGAGAGAGCACGAGTGACTTATAATCTCGGCCTAGTGTCGCTTGTAATCTTTACTTCATATCAATAAAGATCTTGTTTGGATTCAATACTTGTGTTTATTCTAAGTTTCTGCTATGACGACTCTGCGCACTAGTTATCAACGGCCGTTTCAGTATTTTTCTTGCGCGGGCACAACTCCAGGCTCGTACGGTATCACGTCCTGATGGAAACAAACGTCCTACAGGAGTGCTGGCGTGGTGATTCGCGCTTAGCGTGGATGACCGATTCCTACGAAAGATCGGGATGTGACATTTTGGTATCAGTTCGAGGCTTTATGTCCTTGGAATTCATATTGATTCTCCCTATTTTTGAACTTGTGCATAGATGATATGATAGACGCTCTCTCTCTCTCGATGTTTCGATGAATGTTCCATAAAATAAGTCAAAATATTTTTGAAAGTAATTGTGAATGATATAATTTGCTTGATGTAAACCCCCTCGACCAAAAATTTATTTTTAATTAACTTAATAGCATGATTAGGGTTATTTTGGTCCTAATTAGAATTTATTATGCATAGTATTATTTATTTGTGCAGTAATTTTTATCACTTAGGACACCTTACCGTTGTCCCGATATTTAGGACACTACCCTAGCTGTTACCCTGAAACAAATTCCATACACTTGGCCTAGACATACTAACCTACCATAATGAACCTTGTGCAACCCCCTAATACTGATTTTTGTGCCTAATTTTAGTCGCACAAAAGTCGTTACAAACGTCCGTACGCAAATTTAATTAATTGCATATTTACGTTCGTTGTCCGTTCCATTCAAATTGAGACCCAACCTCAACCCGTTTTGACCAACCCAGATCATGACATTATTATACTCTGAGCCTACCACGCCAATGACGCTTGTGCCACCCAGTTTAGACCCCCTATATTTATTAAATTAATTTAGGGACACCTGATGCATTAATTATAAATTAATTAATGTAGTGACCTAACCTCACTTAAATTAGACCCAACTCTAACCCAAACCCACACACACACCCACAAGCCTCATACAAAATACCATACACAATCTTAGCCCAATGCAAAATACCAAACATGGTATTTTGTCACATCAAATCCCCAATTCTAGATTTTGTGCAAATTTTAAATTGTTCAGGGGCCTTTGTGAAAATTTGCAGTGAGGTGCCCCCCTCTGATTGGTCCAACCACATGAAGAATGAGACCCCCTTCCCTTGACCGGTCAATCATAATTTCCCCCCCATTTTTATGTACCTACATTACTTTTTGGGGACATATCTCCACCCTACATTTTGAACCCCTCAATCCTAGCCCTCCCCTCATAATGATGAAGCCTCTCCAACTCCCAAAAAATGATACCCTGCCGACCCTAATCCCTAGGCAGCCCCCCCTCTCTCTTTCTCCTACATATACATCAAGTTATATAACATTAAATGCACACAAACCTAGAAATACCCATCAAAACCCTAATTTCACTAAACCTTCACCAACCCAGCCCGACCCCTGCCCATCACCCCGCCGTTCTCCTCCGGCCAGCCCCAGCCTCCGGCCACCCCCGCAACGACTCTACTCCCTCCGGCGACCCTTCCCCCACCTACCACCACCGCCCTCAGCCACCTCGCCGCCCACAGCCACCCCCAGCACCCTCGTCCTCACCCACAGGCTCACCTCCACCGAGCTCGAGCCGACCACCAGAGCTCCAACCACTCCGCCACCCTAGCTCGCCCGGCCGTCGTACTTGGCCGACCTCTTCCCCAGTCAACCACCTCCGTCTCCGCCAAATCTCGGCCCCGGTCGATGCCGCAGCCGGCCGCCACGACCCCCGCAGCTTCGACCACTGCAGACTGCTGCTGCTGTCGACTTCCTCCCCGAGCGCTGCCGGAGCTCCGCCAGGCCACCCCCGCCGGCAACGATCGTCCGGCAGACCCCCCTCGACCCCTCCAGCACTCCGGTAAGGTATATTTATACGTATACGGTATTTTATACCTAGTATTAGGGGCTGCATTGCATCTATACGGTTTATATACTAATAATGTATTCTGATTTGGGTATTTGTATATATCAGTATATTATATATATACCTCTGTATAAACACAGTATTTTATATATATATATGCTATATTTTGTATATGTTATATATATACTAGATATATATATATATATATATATATATGTGTGTATAGTATATACTATATACTTGTCTTAAATACCTATTTTTGTATTAAAATACCTATTGTGTATACATATATATATATATATATATGTATATATATATGTATATATATATATATATATATATATATATATATATATATATATATATATATATATATATATATATATATATATGTATGGATGCATATTTGTATTATATGTAGAATATTATATATTTAATATATATTGTGTTTAAATATATTTTCTGTGATTTAGTATATTATATGTAATATAATATTATTGGTATATTATATATTTGTATGTATATGTGTGTGTGTGTATATATATATATATATATATATATATATATATATATATATATATATATATATATATATATATATATATATATATATATGTATGTATGTATATATATTTTTAATATACATTTTATGCCTTGGTGTATTTATTATTTTGTGTATATATAAATATATATATATATATTGTGTATATAAATATATGTATAAATATATAAATATATATATACACTATGTATTTAGTATTTTAGTGCATATGTAAATATATGTATATGAATATATATATATATATAAATATATATATATACATTGTGTAATTCGTATAATTATAGTGTATATCTATGTATTAAATAAATATATGAGTATATATAAATATATATATATATATATATATATATATATATATATATATATATATATATATATATATATATATATATATATATATATATATTTACTTTGGGTGTATATAAGTATATATTATATATTAGTACTTTTCCATTATGTGTATATATGTACTATTAAACATTACATATTTTTATTATATTTTAATATGTAATAGTGAACACATAAGTATATATGTTATACTATGTATATATATACTATCTTTAATGTATATATTTAATCATGTATTATTTTTATGCAAGTATTTATTTTATGTATTAATGAATTATAGTATATATATTAACTAATGAATATATGTAATTATATATGTATGGTGTATTGATATAAAATATTTAAATACTATATCTGTGTACTATAGTAGTATGTACATATATTTTATTAAATTTCTTATACATAATGAACAATATATATATGTTAAATATTATTAATGCATTATGTATATATGTACATATGTCTAAATGCAGTTGTATATATAAGTATATAGGTTACTAAATTATCTATAGTATATATGTGTATATGTGTTCGGTATGTATACCTGCTCTATGTTAACATAGGTAGTTAAGCATGGTGTAAATTTAGTGAATCATAATTATTGTTATCTGTTCGTAGGCATCCGAGACGGTGCTACCTTGACTGCTGGTTCCGCAGCATTGCTTATGCACACCAGGGTTTCAGGCAAGTATACCTTGCCTTGTTGATACTGTTTAAATTCAGATATTTATCTAGTTGCACATTTCATTATTTTAATATTAACTGTGCGCGTCCGAGAAGACTCGGGTGAAGTCAACGAAGGTGTTGACGTTAGGACTTGTGTCTGACCTAGTATCTAGTGGACCCACCTAAAGTTGAGAAGTTATTAATATGACTTCCCAGGCCTTGACACGTATCTTAACACGTCACAGAGTGAGTTCATATAGGGACGCGTGCTTCATGATCGACTGGCCATCAGCATGAGCAGCACGTGTGATGGCATTTAGCTTAGTTGTTTATTTCTGTAGCGACTTGCATCATAGTATGAGGTGTCCACGTCGTATTTGTGACTTGTACATTGACATTGGGTGGAAAAGACAATTAGTAGGCGTATGGGACAGACATTTGGTCGCCGTAGTTTCAGAGTAAACTGCGGGGCCGTGAGCCTCAGTATTACCCGATTATGGGCCATGTATTACCCGGATATGGGCTCAGGTTCCCGGTTATGGGCATATATGCGTGTCGATACATCCGGTAGAGGTTACTAGCTGCGCGCTATCATGATCGGTGATGTAGTCAGCATATATACTCCTGGCATTCATTTTACAGCTAATGCCAAGTACTTAGCCTCTGGCTCGACGCTATGCTTTATACCTTTCACCTACCCATACTTACCAGAGTTGTCTTCAAAGTGCATTTCACTTAGCTGGTTAGATTAACCTTGACTTTACACAATATATACTTTATGGCATGCATTTCTGTATACTTGTTACGTCCCTCTGAGGACTTGGTTCTCTTCCAGATCCGGACGAGCACTTGTACCCGACCATCTACGGAGTAGGAGTAGAGACAGGATTCCTGATTGAGGACTACGAGGCATTTCCAGGGGAGTTCCCGTGATTTGAGTACGCAGCTGCATTGGACTAGAGTTTTTATATGTAGATAGTTGATACTCTAGTCTAGTTATCTTACTCTTTCTGCACTTTATTTCCATTTCTGTATTTCAGTGGATTTGTCCCCACGAGACTATTTCAGATGTATTATGGATATTCAGACTCTTATATTTTATTTATCAGCATTTTGTTCCAGTCTTTATGATATTGTACTCTGTGGATGAGATTAGACATTGCCTGCTATATATTAGAATTTTAGACTTGTTAGTATTTTAGGACAGCGTAGCACGCTTCGATAGGATCCAGTTAATTGGGATATCCTTCGGAGTCGTGTCAGCTGGCCAATGCCACGTGACCTGGTCCTATGTATTTTGGGACTGGGGCGTGACACTTGAATAAAATAGTTATGCGAAGGCCTTTGTGATGACCTGTGTCGGACTTTATAGGAATAGACTCGTGTTAGAATTTGCAAGTTACGTGCGAACTAGGATGGCCCTATGAAAATACTAAACAGTTTAGCTATGTACACAACCTTTCGGCTAAGTTCTGTTGAGTATCTTACACCAAGACCCTTGGTGCTAGTGAGTTGAGAGCGAGATTGGGATATCATTAGGATAAGATAAGTCAGACTTAGAATGGCTATCGATAGAAACGTATCGGGCTATCACTATGGCTAATATAGTATACGATACTTAGATTTTGAGAAATAGTTTGGACGGTTATTAGTGCTAATAAGTTACGAATCAAGATATGGTTACGTGAACGACTATCGATAGAGGTGTACACGAGAATAAGATTTATCGAGGCGGCGCATATGGATCGCGTTGGAGTTCTAAGGAATGAATGGGTGGATATACGAGTGAACAATTCGAATGTGATTGAGGAGTTAACAGGATGACTTAATTTTTGAGTGGTGTATGCGATAGCTCAGGAATGAATAAGCAATTTGATAATTCGTAGAGTATAGCTCGAACCCTGAGTGATATATTTATTGACTTAGAAAGGTTCGAACGAATGATAGGTTTCGGGATAGTAAACGAGTCTAGCAGCCAATAACGTGATTGTGCGAAGACTTAGTATAAGTATTGCCTAGCAAGTAAGCGAGTTCGAAGGACTCGTGCGAGAATTGGTTTGAACGATTGAGAATGAGTTAAGACACTAGATAAGGCTTATATCAGATAGAAACTCAGAGTATTGAAATCAATATCTGTGTCGAAAATACTTAGTAAATCGTATGAGTAATTTAAATTAAATAAAATAAATTAAAACTCGAGTTGAGATGGAATAATCTAGGATGCGATAGTAGTTAGCGCGATGGAAGATAGCGCGCATAAAAAATGAAGATCGGGTAGGATATCGCTCGATAGAATTTGTCTTGAGTATGGATGTTATGATTTCAATTTTGGAAAGACTTGATATCCTATCGATAGTTGGAAGATAACATGAATTGATACAAGTTAGAAAATTATGATTTGATGATTAAGATAGGCGATAATGGACTTAATCTTGATCTGGACGAACGATCTTGAATCTAGTTTGAAAGATAACACTCGACAACAGGTCCTGAAGAGAACGATTATCCCATGGGAGCGCTGGGGTGATAATTTTACGTCCAGCGGGGATGATCGAACTCATGAAAATATGTTCGATGATTATTCAGACGAACTCGATAAAATAGAACGTGTCAAAAGTGAATAGACTTTGGCTTAGGATTTGAAGTTAGTTGTTTGAGGAATCATAGAAGTAGACTATGAAATGATCAAATGATAAAATTAAAGTTGGACGATTTGGCAAGATAGATTATGATTACGACATGAACAGTTATTAGATAAACATGACTTGATGGATCAATATATAACTTGGATGAAATAAAGTGTGACGATAAGGTGCTTGTTCATTCGATGATCACCATAACGTTTGACCTTCTTGTCTTGTGCGAGTGCAACTTCTTGCTCGCACATGCATCACGTCCGGATTAGGACGATCATCCTGCGGGAGCATTGGCATGGTGATCTCACATCCAGCGGAGATGATTAAAATTGTGGGAGACCAGAATATGACAATTAAAGGATCATCTTAACTTGTGGTCCTATACGATAAGACGAGTTTTAGGATATAAGTGAATCAAAAGTATTTTGGGGATGAGTTTGTTTAGAATATGAAGCAAGATGCTCGATAGTTTAGTAAGCTGATACATAAGTTATGTTTGAAATTGAGATTGGGAAGTTAGAAATTAAATTATGAGTTGATAGTCTAGGCCAAATAAAGATTGAATATATGGATCCTATCAGGTGTTTGAGGAGATAAATTATATGAATCGTTAGGTTGGACGTACGATATGGATATATCGTGGATTTGGTTCAACAAACATGGTGATGTGGATAGGATGATCTGTGCTCGATGTTTAGAAATCTGAACGAAATAACCTTGGGTAGAATATTCTGTGCGAAAGAATAATGGTTTGACCTTAGGGTATTGGGTCGAACGTAGTGCAACGCGATTGTACGGTGAGTCGCAAACTCGAACTGTACCTATGACCTTGTGAGCTGACCTAGTGGCTAGGCAGACAGCCCTATACCGTGAGTTGAACTTGAGTGATTGACTTCAGAGTATCGTTCGGGAAAATGATAGAACAGGGGCAATAAGACTTAGAGTTAAAACTTGGAACTGGGAGTGTACGCTAGCGACGTTGGCGTTGAGATGAACGCAATGAGAGATATGACTTGGATTAAAATTGATTGATTGGATAGGTTATGCGATGGAGAGAAATAAGAAAGTATTGGGAAATTGTCGGACTGAACTCTTATGATTGAATTCGTAATATTTCAGAAAAGTTGGTATAACGAATTAAATCGTTGCTTGGAAGAAGTGCGTTGCTAGTAATGCAATACTTGGATTTGAGTGGGATTGGGGGTAGACGATGACTAAACGAACCAGAGTTCGGTTAGTTGAGTAGCGAAATGATCGACGATTCGAAAGACTTTCAAGAGTAGGTTGTCCGACTTAGCTGTCACTAAGCTTGGTTAAAATACACATATTTGGGGGACACCTTGAATATGGGTACGATTCAAACTTAGCGATATGCATAACTCGAATGCAGATGCAAGTAAAATGTTAGATTTGAATAGATGATTATGGAAATTGAAGTTAGCCTTAGCCTAGACATTCTTAACAGAAGATTGTAACTTTTTTCGTGCGAACGAGATAGTTAGGCGCTAAGGTGCAATAAGGAACTGAGTCAGGGAACGTAATAATTGAACGATAGAGTCATTTCATAAAAATGGTAAAGCACACGTGCGAAATAGAATAAGAAAACGAATAGGAAGATATGTTCGATCGGACCTAAGGCACGAAGGATTAGAACGTACCCCATGTTGGGCAAAATTGCTTTACGCTAAAGCAATAAAGACAGTGTCAGAAAACGTAGGCAATTTGATGTGATGACTTTAGGTGGTAGTATATTTACTTAGCAAGAATGGAAGGTGACTCAGATAGATATTAATGCAAAACAAGATTGGAAGATTAGCTGAGATTCAAACTTTTGGGTTTAGGCGTAACGATGGGTTTCGATAGGTGACGTCGAGTAATCAGTTGAATATATTTTTTGTTCGCATGGATAGAGTATAACATATGGGCAATTTTACCCTAAGCCTGAGTTTTTAGTGCACATTGAGTTATATAATATCCCATGATTGAGTAATACAGTCCTATGCCAGGCGTAGTAGAGTTTGAGTCATGGAGTGCAACGATTAAGTTTAGTTTGATAGCATTGAACAATAGAGTTGTTCAATGAGATTGGCTAACCGCATACATAGCACGAGGTGAGAAAAGGAATGAATGTAGTATTAAAACAATCTTTAAAAGTTAGATGAGAAGTATAGAGTTTGGTTTAGAAGTTGTGTGATAATAAGAGTTTCACTCAGGAAGTCTCGAGGACGAGACTATTCTGATTGGTGTATTGTATAACGACCAGCTCCGCTCAAACCGGAGGGCCGATTCAAGCGGCACAAGTATAACGAATCAACCAGCCTTGCTTAGCGAGATGACTCATTCGATGTAATTGTATTTAGACTTGGACCTTCAAATGGAGTTCATACTTAGATTTTTCAGAGGCGCGCTCGGAGTCTCGCTCGGCTGATGCGAATCATCGCTAGGTGGGTGGCCGCGATGAAACTGTCTCTACCGAGCTGCACAATTAAGATAAGAAATAATACATGCTAGTTTCTAAGCGATAAGCTTTGTATTCTAATACAAAGATAGATGAACACAAATAGCTAAGGGGATAACCCCGCCTTATCATTTCATAGAACATGAAGATCTTACTTGCTATCTGCGTAATCTAACTGATTGAGTTAAAATTAGTAGTTTTTTATATATGACACAAAAGTAGTTTTTAAGTTCATATTGAGGCACCGTATTGCATATAATGTGTCACGAGATAGAGTATAATCATATTGCATACATAGACGAGAAAGGCTATCAAGTTGTCATTCTGAGTCAGGAGAAGAAAAGAAAAGAAAGTACTCGGGATATCCAGATTACCGAGGCAGTCTCTAATCAGGAAGCTGCGCAAAGAAGAAAGATCCGAGTGTAGTCCTAGGCTAGGTTCAACCGAGATAAAGTCCCCGGATAAGAGAAACTGAGTAGGAAGTTCTCGGCTATGATTGGAAGTGGGGGAGTAGTTGCATGATCATGGACAACTGGTTGTGAACTAGGTAGAGAAAGAGTCCTTGACACGATTGTTCAGGCATCCGAATCATGTTAGCCAGGGAGGATAATGCCCGTGTAGTCCTAGTAATGCGCTAGCTGAAGTACTAGCTGGCGAGTGTGGAACATCCAGCAAGGCTTGCTACCGACCTGGAAAGATAGCCGACTCGTCGGATGGTTCGGGACGCCAAAGAAGGCTCGCAACCAAGCTGGGAAGACAGCCATTCCATCCCAGATTATGCCAATTTAGCTAACAGAGCCATTGACCTTCATATAGATAAGTCATACATGCATAGCGGCTATCCGCATTCGAAAGAGGAGTAACGTGAATGAGTATATTTATATGGCACGTTGCACATTTATAATGGATGCACGGCACATAACATAGTTCGAGGAAAACTTGTCTGAGGCAGTGACAAAAACGTAACACTTGTATTGCAATTATGTTCTTTGCTAGTTAGTAGATTATTGATTATATTGTTGCATATGATAGGGAAGGCCGAATGGTAAGAAAGGGTAAGACGAACTCAGTTATTTACAATATGACACACTTGATTCAGGCACGAGTATTACTTTTGTTATATTGCCATAAAACTAATCCTAAGGTGAAGAATAGAAAGACAACATAATCAGTCGGTGCACATAACTAATGAATGTGCTTATTTTGTGTCGTGGATGAGAGACCTTCCCACCAGTGCATTCATTATACTGATATCCAACCATATTTCATACAGGGTGTAGGGAGAACTCGTATAAATTCGAAGATTCCTTAATGCATCGAGGCCCTGGACCGCACTTGGCATCATGGAGCATGGCGTGCAGACCTGGAGCTCACATATATGAGACATAATATATGGGAATATCATCGTCCAAATTGTTTGATTCAGTTGTAAGCCTAAGGGCATATTCATTATAATTAGAGAGAGTGTGCACAAGCGACTTGTAATCTCGGCCTAGCGTCGCTTGTAATCTTTACTTTATATCAATATAGAGCTTGTTTGGATTAAATACTTATATTTATTCTATGTTTCCGCTATGACGACTCTACGAACTAGTTATCAATAGCCGTTTCGTTATTTGCCTTGTGCGGGTGCAGCTCCATGCTCGCGCAGAATTACGTCCTGATAGGAACAAACGTCTAGCGGGAGAACTGGCATGGTGATTCGCGCCTGGGGGGACGACCGATTCCTGTGGAAGATCGGACATGACACACAACTCCTCCATAACTGTGTGAATGGAGATACGACTGCCTTAGATTAAGCTTGCTCCAAACCTTGATCTTCTTCCTGGCTTTGAACTGCTGAAACTAATATCGCTACGTAAGTTTTGGCAAACCATCCATCGCCAAAACGGATATGTGAAACAACCCCCATTTGGAGACTGACCAGCTATTATGTGGCTGATAGACTAACCCTCGATCTTAGGTTCATCACCATTTGTCGCTTTATCTTTACGAAACTAATCCTTCATAATCCTTATAGTAACTCGAAGACCATCCTCAGCTAGTTCATGATGATCAACCAACACCTGTCAAAAATCCTTCAAACATCCATCTGATATATATGGCATGCCTGTACAACTCAGCGGCTTGAGCATGTATATGCCACAATATAAATCTTCTCGAGCCAGCAATTGGAAATCCTTTGTAGGCATCCAATCTTTGTAGTGCAAACTGGGTAAATATCGCACACCCTTAAGAACGAGCTTCTCACCAAGTTTCGTTGTCAAATGCATATCACTCATGCCTAAAACTGAAGATCCTCATGTCATGCACATGGCTCGTAGGGCCGAACATTCTCGTATGGACGTGGATGCTGTACGAGCCTAAGTTGTGCTCGCGCAAGGCAAGCATCAAAATGGCCGATGAATTTGCTAATACCACAGAGTCGTAAATATAGTCCCAAAGCAGCGGAAGTTGAATTAACACAATTATAAAGTAATATAAATCTCTTTATTGAGGTTAAATACAAGTAATATAATCACTCAAGCTCTCTTTTAAAATAGTAAAATGTGTCGAGCATCTTACAACTTTGGAATGATACAATAGGCGATGTTCATATATTATGTCCTCTATATGTTGCTTCAGCTCCAGCTGCAATACTTCAAGGCTCCGAAGCGAACTCCACGCCTCATGGCACACGAGAGAAACCTCTGTACCGAACGGGGAAGCCTAACACAAGTTCGATTATATCTCATAGAGTCCCATCCCATTGGAATTTTTGTCGAGGGCAGGATCTTAGGTAAATTTCAGAAGACATACATAGAAATAGGAGCCTAGTCTATAGCGACATACCATGGACTTAACAGCACCAGCGCTGGTTGAGCATAATCAATCAGTTCTAATGATTGTAATAGACTTCCCTATCTACTCAACCCTTTGATTCATTGCCATCAATCTATTCCTCCTCCCTAAACATAGCACTATTAAGATATCAGAGTAGTAGCCAGGGCCTTCCCATCCCATTGACTGAAGGCACTAATCCAATCCAAAATGAGAAGGTGCCCGAAGGCGAACAAAGTAAACAATATGAATTAGATAGAGTAGGAGCCCAACCTTGATGTTTGAGCCCTTTTCGAGATTGTTCTGAGAGGACAATGGTCAGGAATTGGTGTCACTATCCCAGCCCATGTAAAAAAAGACCGGCCAATAGTTAAGAAAGTAGTGAACCTATGAGATTGATTGAACAAGTCATTAAGGAGAAGAAGAATCATCAAACTAATCTATCATTAAAATAGATTCAAATATGATTGGAGTCACTTGAATCTGGCCCCGGGTCGTCGCTCTGCTGCATCTGGCCCGTCCTCTAAGCACCTTTAGAAGCAGGGAGTATGACAACATACACACTTCCTTCTCATCAGTTGCAGGTTTTGATGGCCCAAAATTGACTTGGCTTTGCCAAAAAAAAGGCCTCATCTCCAAATCCCAGCTCGCGAGGCGTAGTTTAGGCTGTTGAGTGACATTTTTGCTCATTGTAGTCACCTCCGGGATTCTTCACACATGGGTAGTACCAGGACCCTTGTGCCCCAGACTGCCTGAGGTTAGAATTGAGACTACGATCTTCATGCACACAACACTTGCACTTTTGGTTGGCTTTCTAGCTCGACCGCTAGCTTGGAGCAAGGAGAACATACGGGAACATGAGGAAGACTGGATCGACTAGTGAGCGAGAAATAAAAGACTAGATGGAAGACCTACTAGACTAGACTAGTCATCCTATACCATCCAGAGTACGTGTTTTAACATTGAGTCAGGAAATTAGTGCATTGAAATCCATGCTTAATGCATGCTTCAACCTGCTCATTTTTTCGCTTAACATAACGTACTGGATGGGAAGGCTCAGAGGGAGGGAAGATCTTGTTAGCCCCCATGACATATATTTAGGGTCTGGTCTTCTAGAACATTTGCGTTCTATGTCGCGGGCAGGCGGGTTCTACGTGCGTACGAAATAAGAACATGCATACCTACTTTCGTGACAAAAGACCTCGATTCTTCGCCTTTTCGCTTCAAGAAATATCCTTGGTAAAGACCTATAGATTTTTTCTCCAGAATGTTATTTTGGGTCAGATAAGTAAGATTCGGACTCTTCATCAGAATATCCTTCATTCATCTTAATCCAAGCCTATCACTTCATCTTTTTGTATAAATAGAATCCTTTAATAAAGTGAGTGGTTTTCGTCCCTATTCTATACCCCAAAGGCGGTCTTCGCGAAGGGGCGATACCATTTCCACCACCTTCGACGGATGCTAGGCTACTATATGGTTCGAAGCGCTTGGGCGCTAAATGAAAGGCATATTGGCTTATGGTTAAAGGATAAAGCGTAGGCAAAAATAAAGAGTAATAGGACAACAAGCAATATTGCTTTCATTTTTGTTCTTTCTTTGTTTAGATTGAAATCGACAAAGGTTATCGTATCTTGGCAGTTCAAAGAGATCCAAGACCAATCTTGAATACCGTCATACGAGCCCCTTTAGGTCCCAGGCTTAATTGGCTTCGACGGTTCAACAGGAAAAGCAAAGACCTCATCTACAGCATCAACAGGAAATCCCATATCTGATAATGCAAGTCTCCTTCTCGTCCTGGGGACTCATTCTAACTTAAACAAGGGGTAGATCGTTACCAACTTCAAAATCCAAGATTTAGGGAGAAGAATACAGTGGGTTTGTACAAGCCATTTAAGAGAAGTTGTGACCTTTCAATCCACTAAACAATCAAAAGAAGGGTCTGTGTGGAATAAAATCTTCATTTGTTATCGGATCAGCCGGCACACTTCCATAGTTATCATGTGTTAGCTTCCCCACTTTCTGGAATGCCAACTATACCTGATCGGATCACAAGAGTCATCGTATATAATTATAATGTCAATACCCTTAGCTTCTTCCAAGGAGGAACCTTCCCCGGCCTGCCGGGGCCAGATTTTGACACCTATGAGTGCACAAGCCCTTCTTCTGAATTAGACTGTACAGGTAGAAAGTGTTCTTTTTTGCTTTTTAGATTCTTTTGCCCTAATAGTCGCATTACTAATGCTCGCCTTTCTTTTCAATTCATTGGTGTCTATCCTAAATGGTATAGATCACTTATTTTTCTCTTTTTAGGCCACTTATTTTCATTCGACGTTTCGGGGATTCAATTGACGAATTTGGCGAGCTGATCTGCTTTGATCCAGGTTTCATAAACAATCCTTTGCTGGATTGGATTAAGGTTATTAGAAAACTGCTATTAGAATAGTGGTCTTGTTAGCTTCATAGGCGAGACTGGAAGGATCACAGAATAATATCGGGGATATGCTTGTTCTTCCATATTTAGATATAAGAACGATTCTTATAGAGATCTAGATGGATCCATTGCATTACTCATTTGAAAGTTTCCCATGGTGATCTAATATATTTTCCAGAAATTGATGCGAGAACCCGAAGTGAGGCGAGCGAAGTGAGTTTCTGCCAAATATTGAATCTTCTTAAGGGTCGATAAAGGATTGAATATGGATCGTTCAGACAGAACCATCCGCTGACCGGCGGGAATTGACCTATGATTTTTTTTAACTGATATGTCGATATAGAAAGATCTCCATATTTCTTCACTGCTGGTTCTTGCGTTATTTTATGGAAGATATATTCAATCACTGTAGGAAACTTTCAAATAAGTAATTCTTAACAGCCGACCACAGAATGACTAAAGTAGAGACAATGGCCCCCAGAAAGACGAGGTAGAGAGAGATAGAAATGACCAAGATCTCCGCCAGATCCTTCCTTTGATTACCTCCCAGCGCGGTCGCCTTACTGTCACATCCCAGTCCCAGAATACGTAGGACTAGAAATATGTAATATACCAGCCGTATATATACGACAACTCCAATATGTTGAAAGATCATAACACATACGTAAGCTGTATATGAATATCAAATCCACAAGCGGTAATATACTATCAACACAAGTCAAACGCAATCTATATCTTATCCACAATACAAATAAAGAAATATGAAATAAATAACTGAATCTTAAATATGAAGAATCAAAGAATGATAGTCGGGTAGAAATAAATCCACTGTCAGTCGACTGTACTAAAAACTAAATGAGAGAAAAGATTAAAACTCTAATATAAGATAAATGTCAATAAAAGATCACCATAGGAAACTTTCATTGGTACTCCAAAGGTACAGTCGACTGTACTGAAAACTAAAATATCCATCAGATACGAAGAATCAGTGGTACTCCAAAGGTAAGACCTCATCAATCTGGTATAAAGCATCAGGTCCGAGTCCGAACTTCTGTGGATAATCCTGCCCGTCTACACCTAGAAGTGGACCAGGTCCTCAGAGGGATGTAACAACATACAGAAACAACATGCCAATAAAGTACTAAAAATAAACATCCAAGGGTTGCCTAACCGTCTATGTGAATGCACATTGAGAACAACTTTCCAACACATGGACTATCTGGCTAAAAATAGGATTGGTATAATTCTTTCGGAGAATCAGGGGCCTAAAAAATTATGGCATCTTTTGAACGTCAGAGGCCGCCTGTAGATATATAATATAAGGGTCATATGACCACGCATCTTCGGTTGAGCGTACGGGTTACATAAAAAAAAGTACAAAGGAGCTTAAATGCCTTACTTGTTGTTCTCACGGCCCTATGCTCTATTCATGCCATACCCATGACACGATGACATCTCTAATGACTGCCAAGGCTTCTAATTATGCAATTCTATCAGTTGTTATCCCTATCCGTCGTACGTTCTATACGCACAGGTGGCCAGCCCGTCACTCAAGTACGTGTCCTACACGAGACTCTCACTCGTGTATCAGCTGTGTCACAGCCAATAAAACATAATAATGTCTCATGATAATTGGGTGGCCTCATAAAACTAGGCCAACATGCATAATATATAATAAAAATAAAATACGATGCCACCATCGTTGCACCGAAGGTATTATTGGACGTGGAGTTTATATAACAGTTAAAATATATGAACTAAATAATTGAAATAAAATGCATGCACCATATAAAATGTAAATCATAGTACAATGGCAAGGTATACTTGCCTGGCAGGAAAACTGCATAATGTAAACGTCCAGGTGTCAAGTACAGAGTATCAGAACCCACTTCCTCCGACTGAACGTCTCCGGGTGCTGAAGTAAACATCAAAAATGTTTTTGGAATCAGCAAGATAGCTAAAAAATACTACCATTTCGTCCAATTTGGACACAGGGGCAAAATAGAACTTTCGGATCAAAGTGGGTTCCATGTGTGACCTACTACTTGCACAAAAATATGTGCCAGGGGTAAAAGTCTCTAAATTAGAAAAAATATTGGTCAAACAAATCTTAAACGTCGATACGAACTCAACGGTATGTCCAGTTTTGGATTCTAATGAGCCGATCAAAAAATTTAACCTTGAAGTAAACCCGTGGGCCCGCGAATATGCGGCTCGATCAACTATCTCATAATTGCATGAAACTTGAGTCACAGGACCAGCGTGATACCACGGACCTAATGGCGCAAGTTTTGTCGTATTTTGAGGTGCATGCACAAACTAATTTGGAATTTTGTAAAATACGGATAAGGGAAACTTTTTTCGGATACATGTTGATTCTGACGCGCACACACGTCCAAATCATCGTCGTCATCGTCATTGTCGTCATTATCATCATCGTCACCATCGTCATTGTCGTCATCATCGTCATCGTCGATCCTGTACATGCCCGCCAAGGTTCGTACCTGTCCCCTCCTCCGTAATTTTATGTACGTATGCGTATATTGTTCATTTATTATATGTAATTAGTATGTGTTTAATATATATAATTAGTATATATGTATAGCATATGTATTCCCTAGTATATGTTTAATATGTATATAATTGGTATGTATATGTATACATAGTAATTAATTGGTATACAATATATATTATGAGTATTAATGTTATATGCTAGTTAATAATATGTATAATTATATGTACTAGGTGACCCTAGTGTAATTACGGATATCCCGTAGCTACATTGACCTGTGACCACGTAATATGTTAGCAGACTGCCTTATGTACACTGACGTACTGGCAAGCCCCGTATCATTTTGACTGTCTGTTTTGTACAGCATTTGCAGATGCGACACCCGTGTAACTAGACGCACACTTGACCCTAGTTGACCCATGTCACCCTAGTGTCGCTGCTGAGTTCAGCATAATTATGTTGTATATGTACTAGTATAATGGGTGATGGTATATTGTATTATATTACATGTCTATAGGACTGTTGGATCATTCAGACGAGATTCCAGGAACAGGATATTGGTATTGCCAGCTAAGGACTCTAGGCAAGTACATTCTCTGATAGTTTCTTATTTATGATATCCTCTATGTTCATTGTATCTAGTATAAATATTCATATTTTTTGACACGATGGTTACACGGATTGGTATATCCGGATCTCATCATGAGATATTATTCTTTATATATGGTGTATCTTGTACAAGTCTTGTTTTATTGTTTATCTTGTGCATGTACAGATACTGATTCTCGGGGAGACTTGCTATCTTCCTAGAGAATCCTGTGCCATAGCGTACCATGGTTGTATCTACTATACCAATCGGTAGTGAAGAGTATTTTAGTGTAGATATGTGATCATACCCTTCATGTATAAGTCTCGTTCATATGTTAGTGTTGGTCATACACTGCACGTATGACTAGCCAGGCCAGTACCCTGTTTGATAATAAACAAAAGAAATAAAACAAGGTTTATACGAAACCCTCTCTTTGGTTTACAAATAATAAGTACAATTAATCCTATTCGAGGATGTCAAGTACAAAATTTAATCTAGGTAAATATTGCTATAGGAGTCTGATCTGTGGTCGATCACTTTGTCCCTTGGACCACATGATGATGAAGAAGTGCTGTAGAAGAAGGAAATGCTTCAAAGATTGCAAGAGGGAGTGGATGCTCGATGCCAAAATCGTCGATCACTACTCTCTGTCTACGCTCTGGATTCTTTGCTCTCAAAAATCTGTTTCCCGACCCTATTTTCCGACCTTGGACCTCTGTCAATAGAGGTCTCTATTTATAGGATTTTAGTGACAGTAACCGTCCAGTCGGCATAGAAGCCGGACAGTGGAGAGTGTGGCACTTTTTATGCGGCGGTTAGAATAACTGCCACCCACGTATGAATAATTTTCTGAATTCGCGTGTGACACGTGTCCTATTATGAGGTAATAAGTATAACTGCTGTGAAGATCACGACATGCAAGCCACATAGGTAACTACCTCTCGCGTAGAAAAGGTTGGCGTAAAAGCCAATAACTGTCACCATGGCGTAGAAGCCAACTAGTTATCAAACTGGCGTAGAAGCCAGGTAGGCGTAGAAGCCCAGTAGTTGTCAAACTGGTATAGAAGCCAGATGCTCCATGGATAGGTGTCTAGCGTAAAAGGTAGCCGATCCTCCTTCTTTGACTGAGGTCTTGAGCGTAGTCTGAACCAAGTAGCCATATCATGCACCAATACAAATATGGCCTGAGTTGGCGTATTCTGAGGAGATAGCATACGGCGTGCTCCTGTAGCTAAAAATGGTCAGGTTGGCATATTTCAAGGAGATAGCGTACAGCGTGCTCCTATAACTGACAATAGCCTGATGGCGTAATATGCAGAGGTGATGACGTGGACATATTATCCGTGATTATGGCTTACCCCGTCTTTGAAAATAGAACCAAATCTCGTGAATTAAATGCAGAGATCTGCCCCCATCATACGCAGAGACGTGCCTCGAGCTCTTTACGAAGAGCAGCTTTTGACGTGGCAGTTCATTTTGTCTTCTGTTGAGCGTAAAAACTCACGTCTGCCTGTGTAAAACTAGGCAGCATATTCCCTTAAATGTGTAAAAGCAATTTGTATCAAGGAAATGTCACTAAACGACGGTCTGGGTTTCTGTGCTGAACCATCATTACAGCTGTCGTCTGGATAGTCGTGCAGTATTCTTTGTCAGGAGTCAGGTTCACTGTATGATCTGACAGGTTCATTCGAGAAATAGGAAGTGTTCCTCGTATACTTTCTCGCTGCATTAAAAGCAGATAAGTTTTACGCCATAAAGGCGAGATAGCAACCTTTTTACGCTAAAGCAGTCTGAAAATACTGCATTACGCGGGTTATTCTGGAGCTATATTTTATGCTGTACTAGCGATGAAGCTCTACTGTACGCCGATAGCTCTTGAAGTCATATCTTATGCCACAAAGCACTGAAAACTCTGCTTTACGCGGATTTTATGCATACTGCGTATAATTCTGTAGCGTATTTTTCATACTTCTACAAGACCCCCTTCAAAGTTTTCAAATTCCTTATAATTTGAAACACTTTGAATGAAGCATAAAACAGTCAAGTTTGCCTCATTCTTCGTGGCTGATTTCTCGGCAAATATTTAGGGATTTGTTGGGATTTGGTGTGTTCTTCTCTGCCTATAAAGGGCGATTGAGTTAACCTATTTTTCCCACACTTCCTTCACCACATAGAAATGGTTATCGAGTGCTGTCATGCTGACTTGAGGAAGAAGAAGAAGATCATGTTCTTCCCGTTCATAAGGAGCCAAAAGAGAAGGCATGTTCGAGCAAATGTCCTCTGCAACGATGGCTCATAGAAGGATATCATAGCTTCCTTTGCTCGGGATGATCAGCAATTTTATATAGCGATTCGTCCGGGAGAGAGGAAGGGTCGTATTAGACCACACAGCTTGCAAACTGTATTTTCTCCCATCACGATGGTGGACGAGGGCAGACAAACTGACCTTGTCTTCCAGTATTGAGTTGGGTCGGAATCCCAAGTCAATCTGTCATGGCGTACGGAGGGTGGGCTCTTGAATAATTTAGACAAGTCCAGTTTTGTATCCTTCCGCCATTAATCATTTTCTTGTTAATCGGCCGCGGAAACCGACTAACTGCTGAAGAAGACGGATAAACATCTCCACTAATACGAGCACCTGACAAAATAGACTCTTGGCATGATCCTAAGTAAAAGTGAGAAACCCTTGGTAGCACAAGGATTTTTATTATATGTAATCATGAAGATGAAAAACCCTTTGTAAACTGGATTTCCATCATATGTAATCATGATTAATAAAATTATCTTATTTTACGCATCTGATAATTTGCCATATTTTGCTGTGATGAAGTCTGAATATGTGTAGCTTCGACACGTCTGAATAACTTTACGCCGACTCTGACAAAAAGAGTATCTGGTCTCGTCCCGTCTTTTACGCATACCTGAAGATGCATAGAAAGATGCTTAGCATTTAAGTCGCATATTCGAACTGTCCTGTTGTTTTAGACGAGGAGTTGTATAGAATTTCTAAATTGTCACTTCTGATGCAAAGAATTCTTGTTCAGCTCATCATCTCTAAGAATAGTTTCCCAAAAATCCTTTAGAAAAGGTGAGAAATTTTTGCCGACCAAGCCATATTTGAACTTTTGTAAAGTATTCTGACCGGATTATTGATGAACTTCCAATCGACCCAAGGAGAAGAGTCATTTTTGATGCTGAACTCTGTATGTTTTGGGTACTTGGGATGTTTTGAGGCCAAGAAGGAGCATCTTCTGCATGAACCCTTATAGTTTGCTGTCATGAGAATTGTTCAGATTTATGCATACTCTGGCCTGCGTATTTTAAGATATACGGAAAGTCATAGATCCGTAATATAGATGAGCATAAGATCATAAGTTTGTGGCCTCTCGAGCATAAAAGCTGCTGAGCACAAGAACGTTCGAGCGTAAAATTATAGATCTATAGCCTCTGAAAAGAAAACTTTTGAGCGTGAAGTCGTAGCTTTGTCGCCTCTGAGCGTAAAAAACTTCTGAGCGTGAAGTCGTAGCTTTGTCTCCTCTGAGCGTAAAAAACTTCTGAGCGTAAAATCGTAGATTTGTAGCTTCTGAACGTGAAGTCGTAGGTTTGTAGCCTCTCGAGCGTAAAAGCTACCGAGCGTAAAAGCATCCGGGCGTAAAACCGTAGACTTATAGCCTCTGAGCGTAAAACCGTAGATTTGTAGGTTCTCGAGCGTAAAACCTCCTTAGCGCAAAATCACAAATCTGCTCTGCACAAAAAAAACTTTTTGAATTCGCTGACTGTCCGTCTTCCCTAAATGATAGGCTGACGTAGTCCCCAATCATAACCGAATATTAAATATCAGATTTGGTTAGGGATTCGAGGAGTCTATCTGAGCTCTATAAATACCCCAAGGCCTTCAGAAAAGAAACTCTTCATCTGTCTTTTGTAAAAGAAAAAACCTTCGTCTCTTTGAGAGCTCTTCTTCGTTTCTTCTCTGAGCACTCTAAGTTTTTGGCAATGGCACCGAAACAATCTTCGACTGCTAAGGGAAAGAAAGCTGCCTCCTCTTCTCGCTCCTCTGCCCAAGCACGAGCGACTCCGATTGGGCTGAACGAACCTCGCTCTGAATGAAGTGTCCCACCGTCAAGCTGTGCACCGGGCATTATAGGTAAAGCTTTTGGGATGACAAGAACGAAGAGAACCCTTCGCATACGTTGTATGTGAACGCGCTAGGTCATCTTCTGTGCTGAGAGCCTCTTCGAGGAAGATGATGCACAGAGATATTTTATCATTTACGCCCATATTCCTAACGTGTCAGCGTAAAAACTACATATTTTTGTAGTATGGCGTAAAAGCTTTGACTGTCAAAATTTGGCGTATAGTACAAACTTTGAGTGTTACGCTCTGGATGAAAATTCTGGCATAACAATTTAAATTTTGGCAGTCTGGCATAAAAATACAGACTGTATACTGCCAACCTTAAATTTTACTCCTAGGAAATAGGTTCCAGCATAAAAACTTAAGTTTTTTACAGTCTTGGCGTAAAAGCACATACTGTTGATCTTTGGCATAAGCTGCAAGACTGTAATATCTAGTATAGAAACTGACATGTTCTTCTTGCATTTTGTAGTTAACTTGCAGATCCCTCAGTTGGCTGAGGTAATGGGTTCTGCTGCTGGGATGCTGAACTCCAATTACCTGGAGGATTTGTCCCACGTGACATTCCCTATTTCTGGACCCCAGTATCCTGAAGGAAGGGGAATTCTGATATCGTCTCAGGGAGAACGAATGATGTTGAGTATGATCAACGGAGAGCCCTTGACGTATATAGACGGGGCCAAATATATAAAACCAGCTTTCCTCTTCGGGGATATGATTGATAAACAATCCCAGACGAAGCCCAAGAAGGAGAACTAGATTTTTACTGCTGGGGGCATGATCATGTAACTGCCCAGGATGCCGAGAGATTATCCTATATCGACATTCTTCCATGCCACGCATCCCAGGAAGATGTCGTGGACTCTGACCCCTGATCTTCACGGCCAGCAGGGGAAGATATTTTATCAGAAAGGATCAGACCAAGGATCATTTTTGAGCCGCCCTTCAGGCCCTGTAATGCCTTTCAGGGGATTATTTTCGGGCAATATCCCGAGTGAAGATACTTCACTGCTCCAACCAGTCCAATTACCGACTTTCTGTAATAACTTCATGGGACATGGAGGAGTATACCCCAAGGTTAATCCTCGGACCAGTGGGTGGATTAGCCCTTCAAACCTTCGATGGGTTCGTTTATCTTCCTGGGCCTTGAAGAACTTTCAGACAGAGCTGGAGAGCATCGGTCTGTAAGCGGCTGTAAGTGCTACCAGTGTTGGGTTACCTCTCAACCCCAACCTATTTTCGGCTTTGATGGAACGGTATATCTCGCTCACTGGGACTTTCGCCACTCCGCTAGGGGAGTTGGGATTGGCCCTTCACGAGATGGCAGAGATTTCAAGACTGCCAATGGGGGATACTCCTTATGAAGAGTATGTTCCCACAAACCGGGAGCTGGGGGATACAAACCCTCGGGTGGTGGCAGTATACTAGGAGTTAATGAGCTATTACCTTGCGTGTAGCGCCTTCTATAATGAGCCCTCTGATTTGACTCATATCAACAAATGGGCGTCCTATCTCTTCTTTGATTATGCCCGAGACGCTAAGCCCGACAAAGTCGTGGATAGCAGGGATAAGCCTTTGAGCCTTCTGAGCGTGCTTAATGCTCAAATAGTCGATGATCTTATTGAAGACGCCGGGGCTTCATATCAGGTTCTTGATGAGGGGATAAGGAAATATCCTGCAGGCACTAAAGCCTACAGTTATATGAGGCATTGCCGCAGGCCTCTGTCAAAGGAAGCTCAACTGGCTGGCTTTCTCTCTGTATGGCTACGCCGACTGGTAGTACCAGGAATTGCATCTTCGGATCGTATTCACCGTAACACCTTATGGCCTGTAGTGCGTTTGGTGTTTGGGGAAAGACTGGGCCTGCTCCCTGCCATGGTATGCCGGATACAAGCTGGCCTGAGGGCCATTACTGATGGGCTGCTTGCCGACAAAACACGGCGTGACAGCTTTCCCAGGGTAGAATTATCGTTCCTTTATCTGATGGGATGGTTAATTCTTCATAACCCCAGGGTGATATCTTCCGGCTCTGCCAGTAGTTCGGGGAATAATTTCTTGTTGAATTACAAGAATTCCACTTGGAACTTGACGACCGTAGTAGACTGTCGACGAGCATTGAATTTTGCTCACAGCTCGAAGCTCTTCTGTATCGTCCCCACTGTACATATCAATCAACAGGGGACGAGACTTCAGGATTCAGGTGAAGAAAAGACCGTTCTTTCTCCTAAAGCTTTTTATTGGTTCGTCTGCATTAGACCTTTCCATCTGTTGTATAGAAGTGAAGACCATTGCTTCTTGGAGCCATATCTGCCTAGTCGGTTCGCCAGGCAGTTTGGGTATGACCAATTGTACGTAGAAAATTCTATCACCAGCTTCAAGTCCAGAGGTAGACTTATTGATGGTGTGAGAGGATGGCGGTACTTCATAACGGGTTGTACTGGAGCAACCTTTACTATGCCCGTGACTTCACTCTCCATGGAGTTGCACATCCTCCATTTATACGCCCAGTTTTATGTGGCCACCAATACCTTCTATCACGATTTTGATATGTGTAAAACTTTTAGGATGCCCTCTTCTAAGTTCACGGGAAGAGAGGAAGTCCCATCAGTTTCCTCTGACGAGGATGAAGACTCTGTCGCTCTAGATAAGTTTTTGCTGACAGTACCGAGAGGCGTAATACCTTCGCCTGCAGAGCCTCTGGTTATTCCTAGTAAGCGAAGGGCTCCTGTTCTGAAGGAGACTTCCCCTCACAAGAAAAAAAAGACTATTAGTGGTCCTGTCTGGATTTCCAGTCATGAGGCTCCTAGGAGTGAGCCTGCTGTTTCTCCTGTTGGGGACGATCCTTTGATTAGAGGTCCTTCGCCTATTAGAGAGGGAACCTCCACAATTCTAGCTGCCAGTGCCGGAGATTCTTTGCTCGCACCTACTGTCTCTGCTACCCCTTCAGGCAATGCTACGAGATCGCCTTCGAGGCAGAGCAAAATAAGAATATCTTTATCCAGACAAGTAATGGGAGTAACCCCTGCCGCGTCTGTAAGTATATTCAGCGAGATTCCACCCGATGAGCCTTGAGTGGATCTTGGTGAATACCTAGAAGAATACCTACAAGTGTCAGTTGGCACACCCCCTTCTCCAGGTATGACAGCTCGCTTAGCATCATTAATAAATGATTTAGCTGTACTGGCTGCCGATGCGATATATATACCATCGGCCATGGGTAAATGTCATCTTTATGCCTCTTTTAGAAAAATTAACATCATGTTGATATTAACTTTCTCTTGTCTTCTTTTCAGGGGAAGACATCTACGGGGAGGGCAGCGTCGACGCAACTTTTGGCTTTATTGCAGCTCTTGCCGATGACACTGAGGTGCCCGACTTTGAAGAGGAAACATTTTCGTGTGCCGGCTCACCCAATACAGTTCCAATATATTCATAGGAGGATGAGCCTGTCATCACGACGATGCCTCCTTCGAGTATGCCAGCCACTTCGGCCGTTGTTGGCGCCTCTACTTTTGTCGTGCCATCTGCTGAAGCGACGACTGTGATGACACCCTCTGTAGTCGTTCCTGGAGGGGGATTCACCGATATTGCAGCCACTCCCAGCGTCCATTCGGATCTCGCCATGCTGATTGAGCAGTATACTAGTATTTTCTATACCACTTTGAAAACGCTGATATCAATGGTGTTGGAGAAGAATGTAGGCTTCGAGGCTCTGAGGAGGTCCTCCCAGTTTGCGATAACGCCGATCAGAGACTTCAACGACGCTGGGAGAGATGATGCACTAGAGCAGATAGTTAATGGTTTGGAATAACCCATTAGCAATTATTTGCAACTATCCCAAGGCAGCATTGATGACCTGATTCTGGCTGAATATGACTCTTTGACTGCGAGGCTTGTTAGGGAGATAGAAACTCTGAGCAAGTCCATCGAGGCTCAGCAGAAAGAGATGAATAAAGATCATATCGTATTGGAGCATGTCATTCCCCAGTTGGCTAAGTGCGAGACCGAATATGAGGAAGAGGCTGCGAGGGTCCGCAAATTGAAAGATGACCTCGCTAAGGCCAGGGAGAGGGCTCTCTCTTTGTCGGTAGCTCGAGATGTGTTGAATGACCGAAGGGAAGCAGCTCAGCAGAACCTGACACGTGTGGTATCATCCACGCAGATTTTATACGTGCTCGGTCTGAAATGTCTGCCTTGAACAATGAGGAGGCAAGGTTGGAGCGGGCTCGCGCTACAGTTTTGAGCTCCAGGATTGAGAAGATGGCCGCACTGGCACAGCAGATCCATGATTTGACTGCTCCTCCCAAAATATGTACCTCTTATTTCTCCTGTATTTTCTCAGAGATAATAAAGATACATTTTTTGACTTTGTGGACCCATTATTTTAGAATGTGATAGGCTAAGATGAAAGTGAAATCAGAGGTATCATTAACATGACATACTTTCGTTAAGGTTTTGCTGAATGTAAATCTATTCAGAGTTAACATAAACCTGAAAGAATATAATCCAACTAAATTTGTATACTAAACACTATCAGAGGTAATATAAACATGATAGGCTTACAAATTAGTTAATAATATCTATTCGGAGGTAACATGAAGCTGATAGAATATGATCCAGCTTACCTTTGTGCATGGTATCGTCAGAATAAGATCTTCGTCATACTCCGTTAAAAGAAGGAGATCAAAGTATAATACTTCTTCGGGAATTTACAGTTGATAGTAGCCAAAAAAAATTATTAGACTTGGCTAATCTGTAAGTGCCATTTGCAATCATATAAGGGCCCTTCCATTTCTTTATGATTGTCTGTACGAACTTCGAATATCGTATTTGTTGGGGATATCCCACTGGGAGATTTTTGGTGGACCTATTACTCCTTGCGCACATTAAGTGTAAATAATAAGTTTAAGACAAGCTCTACCAGAGGTAATATAGACATGGCAGTTTTTGTGGACTTAACACCACTGGCGTACTTAGAATTAAGTACGGGTGCTAAGTTGATAAGACAACCGATATCAGAGATAATATGGACATGATAATCGATAGCCAAAAAAATTAGAAAGTTTATTTAGAGGTAATATGGACATGACAAACTTTTGTGGTGATACTCCATTAGGGATGGAGGTATATATCTGCTCAGAGGTAGTATGGACATGGCAGTTTTTGTGGACTTAACACCACTGGCGTACTTAGAGTTAAGTACGGGTGCTAAGTTGATAAGACAACCGATATCAGAGATAATATGGACATGATAGTCGATAGCCAGACCAGAAAGGCTTGTTCAGAGGTAATATGAACATGACAAACTCAGCTGGGGAAATAAAGAAATATTTGGACAATAGTTCAGAGGTAATATGAACATGAACTCATGTCAAAAAAAATTCATTGTGGAGTGATTTTCCTGAGTGGGGATAGACCTGAAGAATCCACTGGGGAAACTTTAGGGACTCATCATCGATATTGTCTTGAGAGAGCAAATTATTACGTTAGAGTGAAATCAATTTGCAGTGATCATCCCCTCGTTTACAGATGCAAAGTGATAACTTTGGCGTCGATCAACTCCTGGATTTTCCTTTTCAATACGTAGCACGCCCTTGTAGGGTGATGAATGTACCGATGGAAGAGACAATAATCTAGGTCATAGACTTTGCCAGTCCTCTCAGGGTATCTGATATTGGGTAGCTGAAGTTTGTTTTCCTTCATCAATATATTAAATATTTCAATGATGTCATCTTCATAGAAGGAGAAAGTGTTCTTCGGCCTTCGAGCTCCCGATGCCTGAGTTTTATGATCTTTCGGGAAGATGTCCTCGTTGCATCATCTTCAGACTCAGAGGGAATTCTACCCCCAGCTTTAGATACTGCCCTATTTTGTCGAGGTAGACTACCCCCAGACATGTCGTGGCATTTGCCCACAGAAGTTGATTTAGAAGAACCTGCCTCTGATATTACAGGATCAGACTCTGGAGATTTGGAGTTTGTAAGAGATGCAATGTACCCCAACCCAAAACGAGTTTGTTGACAGTGAGGATTACCATGCAACGGCATTCGTCTGTCTTTTTCATAATTGAGGCCTGGTTCTGATTTCAGATCATAACCCATTCTTTGCATAATCTTCAAAGCTTGGGGACTGTATCTGTAGATTTGCATTTGCCAACATCCGACTCACGAGATTCTTCTTGTACAATCGGTCTACTCTGTATTCGACCGAAGATTATTTGATGATGATCGTTGCGAGTCGGTAGAACAATAAAGACAGAATCTTCATGTGGCCCATATGTCATGACAACCTTAGATGTTGACGCATCTTCCCACATGATCTCCCCATGCTTGGTAGTCAGGGGAACTGAATCCTGATTATGACTCCTGTCTTTGTGTTTCTGGATCAAGAATTCTCGCAAGTCAGGAGGATTAACGGAAGAAGAAGAGGAAGAAGGCTTGTTCCTCCTGTTTATATCAGTTGAAATGCGTAAAGGTCGAGAAGTCGGGAAGTCCTCCACTTGTTTTCCCTTGCGTAGATTGCAGGGACCATCTGCTTTTCCATGGAGGAAAGATATAATTTTACGCGTGGAGCGCGTTCGAAATTTTTGAATTGTCGCTGAGGCATTATCAGAAGTTTTGTCTGCCATATCATAGACGGAAGACTGAATTTTACGCGCAGAGCGCGGAGTAGACTTCTGGACTAGCACTGAGGCATAACCAGAAGCTTTGTCTACCACGTCACAGACGGAAGACAGAGTTTTATACGGAGAGCGTGGAGTAGGCTTCTGGACTAGCACTGAGGCATAACCAGAAGCTTTGTCTACCACGTCACAGATGGGAGACAGAGTTTTACGTGCAGAGCACGGAGTAGACTTCTGGACTAGCACTGAGGCATGGCCAGAAGTTTTGTATGCCACGTCACCGATGGGAGACAGAGTTTTACGTGCGAGGCATGGAGGTTGCGAAGCTACAACCTTGCTGGTCGGAGAAGCCAGAGAGTCGGCAAAAATAGTAGGGGATGTCCGGGGCATCCACACTTTACGCAATTTTCTGTTATCTTGGACGGAGAGGGAATAAGAGCTACCCCCTGCTCGAAGCATGTCTTCGTAGGCTGACTGGTCGAACTGGATGACCAAGGTCTTCTTCATTGATCCTACTGATACTACATCGTGTTGAACAATTTCTTTCTCGTCAGATAAGAAAGAGGTCCCCAGCAGAGTCGCCATCTTATGTTTGATAATAAACGAAAGAAATGAAACAAGGTTTATACGAAACCCTCTCTTTGGTTTACTAACAAGAAGTACAATTAATCCTATACGAGGATGTCAAGTACAAAATTTAATCTGGGTAAATATTTCTATAGGAGTCTGATCTGTGGTCGATCACTTTGTCCCTTGGACCACACGATGATGAAGAAGTGTTGTAGAAGAAGGAAATGCTTCGAAGATTGCAAGAGGGAGTGGATGTTCGATGCCAAAATCGTCGATCACTACTCTCTGTCGGTGCTCTGGATTCTTCTCTCTCAAAAATCCGTTTCCCGACCCTATTTTCCGATCTTGGACCTCTGTCAATAGAGGTCTCTATTTATAGGGTTTTAGTGACAGTAACCGTCCAGTTGGCGTAGAAGCCGGACAGTGGAGAGTGTGGCACTTTTTATGCGGCGGTTAGAATAACTGCCACCCACGTATGAATAATCTTCTAAATCCGTGTGTGACATGTATCCCATTATGAGGTAATGCGTATAACTGCTGCGAAGATAATGGCATGCAAGCCACGTAGGTAACTATCCCTCGCGTAGAAAAGGTTGGCGTAAAAGCCAATAACTGTCACCATGGCGTAGAAGCCAACTAGTTGTCAAACTGGCGTAGAAGCCAGGTAGGTGTAGAAGCCCAGTAGTTGTCAAACTGGCGTAGAAGCCAGATGCTGCATGGATAGGTGGCTAGCGTAAAAGACAGCCGATCCTCCTTCTTTGACTGAGGTCTTGAACGTAGTCTGAACCAAGTATCCTTATCATGCACCAATACAAATATGGCCTGAGTTGGCGTATTTCGAGGAGATAGCATACGGCATGCTTCTGTAGCTGAAAATGGCCAGGTCGGCGTATTTCAAGGAGATAGCGTACAGCGTGCTCCTATAACTAAAAATAGCCTGATGGCGTAATATGCAGAGGTGATGACGTGGACATGTTAGCCGTGATTATGGCTCACCCAGTCTTTGAAAATAGAACCAAATCTCGTGCATTAAATGCAGAGATCTGCCCCGATCACACGCATTAACTGCAGAGATGTGCCTCGAGCTCTATACAAAGAGCAGCTTTTGACGTAGTAGTTCGTTTTGTCTTATGTTGAGAGTAAAAGCTCACGTCTGCCTGTGTAAAACTAGGCAGCGTATTCCCTTAAATGCGTAAAAGTAATTTGTATCAAGAAAATGTCACTAAACGACGGTCTGGGTTTCTGTGCCGAACCATCATTACAGCCGTCGTCTGGATAGTCGTGCAGTACTCTATGTCAGGAGTCAGGTTAACTGCATGATCTGATAGGTTCATTCGAGAAATACGAAGAGTTCTTCGTACACTTTCCCGCTGCATTAATAGCAGATGAGTTTTATGCCATAAAGGCGAGATAGCAACCATTTTACGCTGAAACAGTCTAAAAATACTGCATTACGTGGGTTGTTCTGGAGCTATATTTTATGCTGTACTAGCAATGAAGCTCTGTTATATGCCGATGGCTCTTGAAGTCATATCTTACGCCAAAGAGACCTGAAAACTCTGATTTATGCGGATTTTATGCATACTGCGTATAATTCTGTAGCGTATTTTTCATACTTCTATATACTCGTGTACAAGTTTCCAAGCCGATCATATGTTAAAGATAATACTCACACACTTAGTCATTATTATTCTTGTTCATTGACATATTATTTATTCTTGTATTTATTTCCAGTATTTCCTTTATTGTGTATCTTTTGTACATATATATGCATCTTATATATTTCTATCTATTTACTGCTACATAGTTTATATCATTGATGTAGAACTGCTGTTAGAGATTTACTTTGCTCCAATCCTGAATGGATATTTTTTCCAGACTGTGACATAGAGGACTTGTTTCTGGCATACTTGGAGACTTGGATGTTATTGATTGCAGGTTAGATTATTTTATTGTTTAGACTTGTCTTGTATTTTTTTGATTTTCTTCGATATCTAATCGTGCTTTAGTTTATGTTATTTGAGTATTCCATATTATATTGTAATATCTGTGTCTCCTTATGGAGTTGAATATTCATGTGAGAGGGATTACCTAGTATTGTGACCTAGACAGTGTTCTACCGTCGATGCTGTGGTGTAGGCTGGATGTACCCACGTACTTGTGCCCCTATACCAAGTGCGGGTCGTGACACATTTTTAGTTGTGGCCCATGCAGGTCAGACTTCGCAAGTCGTACGATGTCGTGGTAGTGCGATATTTTAGTTGTTCTATTGCGTGCCTACGATAGGATATAGTACATAGGATACTAGGATGAGAGAGGATACTCAATCACAAATTCTTGAAAGATTCATGGGATGACCCTTGAGAATCTTATTATAATTTTTAATTTAAATCTTTCCCCCTTGTTTTCGTCCGTTCTCACTTGCTGATATTGAGTTTGATTCTTGTTGACCAGTTGTTAAATTTAATTCTTGGTGTCGCTATTGAATTTAATTTTATATCGAAATAAATTTTACGGACTAGAATTTACGGTATTATCTGATGACATATGTTGATGTGGACAGTGAGAAAGGTAAAACGTCTGCTTTGGTTATGGAGCCTAGAATTTATCGCACCCACATTAGCTGGCGTATCGGAAACGTAGGTACCTGACTTCAGATGTATATATCTTAGTTTTGAAATTTAGAATTTCTCATAGCTATACTAGTCGGCACAGCGAGGATTCTAGACGACATGATTATAGAGTTGCATACCTTAGTTATGGAACCTATCATTTATCGCAGCTATGCTTACTGGCGTGGCGAGGATTCTGAGTGTCATGATTTCGGAGAGACGTGTATGATTATCAGGTTATATCTTAAATTGATTCTTAAAGTATCATCTTAATACTTATCTACTTCTGTTATTCTAAGACTTTGTTCCATCACTTTTGCTTGGCAATAGAGATATCTTCAGTTCCTCAGTCCAGTTCCTTCTTGAGCTTTCTTCCATTAGGGTTCCTTGTTAGTGTGATAATTGATGACTTGCAATTAGGTCTGTATCTTGTATTAGTGTTGACTAAGTGTGACTTGTGAGACTGTAAGTGTTTCTTGGTTAGATATGTGAGCAATAGGCATCAATCTAGAGTTAACCCGTAGCATAGTACCTTGTAGCAATAGTTCTGTAATATGTGCCATTATAGTTAGTATTGGTACTATAGGTAGAAGGAGGAGTAAAGAGTATCAGTAATGGTTCTAGTAGTTAGTATCAGAGTCAGCATGCCAGTTCTGGATAGTCATGAATTCATGTAGTTGGGTGATCCATGTAAACAAGTAAGTATCGAGGAAATTGTATTAAAAATAAATGGAGCATGATGTTCAATTTTGTGGTTTATACTTGGGTGTGTCAAGAGTAAAGAAATATACATGCATAAAAGGTATTAATGAGTGTGCCATGGGTAGAAAAATATCAAGATGGATCATGCCGGGTATGAAGTGTATCACAGATTAGTGTATCAGACTGTAAAAGATTTAAGAGAAAATATGTATACATCAATCGAGATATAGAACCATATGCCTGTCTTTGAGAGTGAAGTAAAACATGGGTGTATTATAAAAGTGTAAGTGATCTTGAGTTCTCGTGAGTGTGATGAGGTGATCTAATGATGAAGCAAGTGTTACCATACCAATAGTGCTAGTATTTCTATATCAAGAATTTGTTGAGAATTATGCTAGCAATAGTAAGTACTTCATGTGATAATATTAGATTGGTGTATTTGTGTGCACCTTGAGTATTAGAGACTTTGAGTATTTATATGTATACTTGTGTATTTAAATTTATAATTTGAAGAGTGAAAATGAATTTCAATTTTTAAGAATTTTTGAGGAGTTAAGATTTTATGTTATTAAAATTTTTGAGGATACAAATTCAATTTAATAAACATAGTCAAAGCTATAAAGATTTTTGGAAGTGATTAAAATTTTTATATTTGACTTTTGAGGAAATATATACATTTTATTTTAAATTGTTCGAGAAGTTAAAATCTGAGAATTTTATTTTGAGGATAAAATTTTATGGTGGATAAGAAATATATACTAGTATATGAATGGATGAAGTGCACGCGTAAGGATCTATTGGCTTAAGCATGCTTAAGATGGCACTACAAATTGACTTATGTGTCCATCTAGAGTTGGATTAGAGAGAGTAGTACTTAGTATGGTGTGTTGCACTTGGTGTGCACTTGAGTGATAAGAACTACTAGTATAAGCAGTCGCGGTAGGTAATAGAGATTAGCAGTGGGTGTGCTAGTAATAGAAACGGTGGTACCAAAGGATAGGGGTATCAAACATTAGATGCATCATTAAACCATGGTTGTGTTAGCAGGTTCTGTTCTGTTCTTTCCTTCTGTTCCTTTTTCGCCTATTTTATTAATTAATTGATTTCTTAGTACCGTAGTTTGTATCAATGATTCTCTTGCTATAATGTAGTTAGTAGTACACCCCGACAAAGACTACAATACCATGACAAAACAGACCATAAACCATACATATTTTTTTTCTAGATTGCATGTTGTATGACTGTAGGTAGGATTTTCCTAGACTCTGATTGTTGGGGGATTGACCATAGTGAAGATTAATGAAGAGGTTATGACTTGACAAAGAGAGACAAGATGCTTAAATTTTGAGGATAAATATGAAATTAAATAAAGAGTGGGGAACTTAAATATGGCAGAATAGACGATTGTTAAATTATTGATTTTATGAAGATTATGATATGATTGAATTTGTCATTTTGAGAAATTAAGAAGATTATCAGTATATATAATCGACTAGAAGATATATTTTTTTTTTAACTTATGATTTGAAAGTTGTATTTGAAGACTTCGTAACCATTACATTGTTTAAGTTTTGTGTGGACAAAAAAATCAAAGAATAAGAACACAAATGGATTAGTGTTGAATTCAAATTTTGGGATGAGATTCAATTTTATAATATACATTGATTGGATTTAAAATTTGAGGATTGGGTATTAAATTTCTATTATTTAGTTATTAATTTAAAATTTTGGAGGAGATTGTGATAATAATGGAAGTTGATTTTTAATTTTGAAGATTTGCAGGAATATGATATTACAGAATTTTGAGAAATTGTGAAATAACAATATGGATTACTTCATGATTATATGGTTTGATGAATTTAAATTTTGATGAAAAATAATATAATGAATAAATCAACTGTTGAGGATCTTAAATTTCGAGGACAAAATTCTTTTCAGGAGGGTAGACTTGTCACTACCACATTCTAAAAATAGGGATATTTTTGATTTTTTATATATTAGTAATATTGTGTGTATTTATTTTAAATAATTGCATGATATGTGTATTTATATATATATTATATATAATGTTCTCTAATGTTTGAGCTAGTAGACTTGACCTAGAAGCCCACTAGAAGAACCCTCTAACTGAAGTATACGGTTATGGATTTAATTAGTAATTATTCAGAATTAAATATTAAGGTCATAATTAATTATTGTGGTTTTATTTAATTGTTGCGTCTTGACGTTGCTTCGATATTTGGAGCGCTATCCTAGCTTTTTCCTTCCAACAAATTTTACACCCTTGTCCTAGATATGCCTGCCTTCTTTTCTGATCTTTTTGTGACTTATAATTATGCTCTCTTGTGCTTCATTTTAGTCGCACAATATTTGTCGCAGACTTTATTATTTAATTCTTAATAAATCCAACTTTGTATCGTTATGCGTTCCAATCGAAATTGGAGACACAATCTTGACCCATTTTGAGCAACCCAAATTAGGGTAATATTATATTCTAAGTCTACTTCATTCATGACACTTGTGTCCTACTTAATTTTAGTCCTATGTATTTCTAATTAATTTTAGAATACCAATTGTATTTATTTTAATTAAATAAAACCAAAACCCAACTTTGTGTAATTTTCTAATTGTTGGGCACTGTCATGACCCGCACCCGGTATAGGGGTACGAGAGCGTGGGTACGTCCAGCCTACGCTGCAGCATCGGCGGTAGAATGCTGTCTAGGTCATGTAACTATCTAATTAACCTCACATGAATATCCAACTCCATGAGGAGACACGGATATCACAGTATAATATGAACAACATACCCAATCACAACTACAGCACGATAAGATCTCAAGAAAACAAGATAAAAATGCAATATCAGTCTAAAAATAGAAATAGTCTAACTCAACAACAATAATCCAAGTCTCAAATAAGTTTGCCGGAGACAAATCTGGTACCAAAGTAGGCAGCTAAGAAACTAGCTAGATAACTAGTGATTCCGGCTAAACCTCCCGGAATCACGACTAAACTACTAAGTCCAAGACAGCAGCTACTCACCCTGTGATCCATAAGTGTCGGACACCAGTCCACTAGGCATAATCTGGAAAATATTTTTTCAGTCAGGAAGGAGCAAAGTACAATCTCAAATAACAGTTCCATTTAATTGATAAGGACTATAAAGCAATAAACAGATGATGCTATATACTGAGAGAAGACAGTGAATAAATGCAATGGCAAAATAAAGAGACATGCAATGTAAAGAGACAGGCAATATAGGCAATGTGATACAGTCAGTGCAAATATGAATAAAGAGAACAAGGTACAATATCATATACGGGTGATGTAGTATATGATCTAAAATAGAGAACTATAATCCATTCTAAGTGTTTGAAATAGTAGCTTCAAAATGTGATCAGCTTGGGAACATGTATGATTGCTACATAGTCTGGCTAATCATACGTGAGGGGTATGATTAACACCAATAATATTTTACTTATACAATGGGTATTTGATCACATCTTCCACTAGCAATTTCCTCCGCCCCCAACTAGTACTGTGGATCCAATCATGACACGTCACGATACACGAGCAATATCCAATCTATCATGTACGATGTCTAATATAAATATCGTGTACAATGTCAATACGATAATCAATGTAACATCTCATGACTGCAGATCCAAGCTATATACTAGTCCGTGTAGCACAGTATCAATGATTTAGATATAATATTTCTAGATTACTGAACTTATATAAATTATCAAGGAATTGAAAATTATCAGAGAATGTACTTGCCTTGGGTCCTTAGCTGGCAACATCAATGTCCTGTCTCCAGATTATCGTCTGGATGATCCAACAGTTCTATAGACATATCATAAAATAACATTTGTATCATATACTACACTAACACACAATCAAAATACATCGAACTTAGGGGCTATGCCAGGTATGGCACTGGTCAACTAGGGTCATCTAGTAGATAGACACATAAAACATATTATGCCTATTATTAACTAGCATTAGTACTTACAATATACATGCACCAAATTAAGTACATATACAATATATATATATATATATATATACCAATTAATTACATGTATAATATATATATATTAGTTAAAATATATATACACACATATATACCAAAGATATATATATTAAAAATATACTAAGTGTATATACAAAATATATATTTATACACATACAAATTAACAAATACATACATATACTAAATATATATATACACATATATACCAATTAAAAATACAATATTATATACTTGTATATAAGTACATATATACATATATACCATTCATTAATATTAATACATACAAATACTAATACACTAATTTAATTTATACTAGTATACTTTTTATTAAATATATATTATATCAATTAAATTAAATACACACATACACAATTAATTAAATACATACTTATACATATTCATTAGTTAGATACACACTTATACATATTTATTAGTTATACACATACATATATATATACATTAATTATACACATTAATTATATTAATTATACATATACAAATACATTAAATACATACATAGTGAAGGAGGGAAGAGGGAGGCTCACCGGAGGATGGTGGTGGTGCTGGGTCGGCTGGCCGGAGAGCTTGGCCGGAGTAGGATCGGAGCAGGGGGACAGGCCGACTGGAGGAGGAGTTGAACCGGTTGGCTGTGGAGCTGAGGATGGCAGGAGTACTCCTCGTCATGGTCGGTGGTGGGGATAGGTCAGACCGCGGAGGAGCAGTTGATCGACCGGAGTAATATAGAGGGAAAGCTCGTCGGATGAACGTCGGGGAAGGAGACCGGGATCCGGCTGGGAGTGGCTCGTCAGGTGGAGTTGCAGCGGTGCGTGGGATCTCATCGGAAAGACGAAGTCGAGGGTGGTGGTGGAGTAAGGAGGAGTGAATGAGGAACTGGAGCAGTGTCGTCTACGGGGGTCGGAGCTGCTCGGAGGTTGGCCGGACGGTCAGCTGGAGGATGTAGGAAAGGGCCGCCGGGGTGCTTCGGGTGTGCAGTGGGTGAGGTGGTGGTGATGGTCAATGGGGGAGATACAACCGGAGTAGGGGATAGAGGCTTCGTCGGGGTCGAGGTGCACTGGTGGGGTGAGGTGTAGGCAGGGAGGAGCTCGGCTGAGCTTGGCCGGCCGGAGTCTAGCCGAGGTAGGGGGGCCGGACTGAAGGTCGGCTAGGATAGGGTGGGGAGTTTGGTTCCCTTTAAAAAGAAAAGGAAAAAAAATACGAAGGGAAGAAGAAGAAGAAAAAGGGAAAAAGAAAGAAAAAATGAAGAAATGGAGGGTGGCTACGGTTGGAGGCATTGTGAGGAGGTGGGGGCTTCCCTTTGGGGATTAGGGCTTCCTTGGGAAGAGGGGATAATGGGACATTTTATAGGAAGGGTGATGGGAGGTGTGTGGTGATGATGAGCCCCATTTGAATGGGTGGCTCAGATTCGTCATGAGGAAATCAATTATACATGGAGATGATTAAGAAATTTGGGCTTCTCCATTTGGGTAAACCAATGGAGTGTTAACACCTAATGCAATATTTGCAAATTAGCCCCCTTAAATTTGGGTATTTGCACAGACGCATAAAATAATAAAAAATTGGTGGGCGATTTGGCGTTCGGTGTTTTGCAGGGTGAGGGGGCATTATGTATTTCGTATGGGCTTAATTAATGGGGCAATGGAATTAAATTGGAAATAAACGGGATTAGTCAAAATGGTATCCTCAATTTAATTAAGAATAAATGCAAGCTGTGTTCTAAAATTAATTAGGAGTACATGGGGCCAAAATTAGGTTAGGTCACAAATATTATCAGTGAAGAAGACTCAGAACAGAATATTACCCTAATTTGGGCCACACGAAAAATGGGTCAAGATTGCCTCCAATCTCGATTGGAACGCACAACGATAGAAAATTAGAATTTATTTAGAAATTTAAATAGACGTCCGTGACGAATATTGTGCGGCTAAAATGGAGCACAAGAGAGCATCATTATGAGTTGCAAAAAGGTCAGAATGGAAGGCAGGCATGTCTAGGGTAAGGTTGTAAAATTTGTTGGAAGGCAAAAGCCATGGTAGCGCTCCAAATATCGAAGTAACGACAATGCGCAACAATTAAATAAATTTACGGTAATTAATTACTACCTCCAATAATTTAACTCTAAATAAAATAATTAAAAATACATAATCCCATAATTCGGACATGTGTTCGTCTAGTGGGCTTCTAGGTCAAGTCTACCAGCACAAACATTAATGAATACCGTAAATATTTAAATACACATCTCATGTAATTATTTAAATTAAATATGATTATCATGCAATTATTTAAAATAACTACCACAATATAAAATATATAGAAAAGTCAAAAATACCCCTATTTTTGGAATGTGGTAGTGACAGGCACCTTTATGCAAAAGTGCATTAAGGTGTCCACCCCGTTGGACACGACACGTAAATAAACCCATTTTTCCTTCATGTGATTTTTTCCATAATTTTTGGGAGTGTGTAACTCAACATCAACCTCCTAAAACCTTGGCCCTCCAAACTTTGAACCAAATGCAATCATAGCCATTCATTTTGAATCTATTTGAATCCTAGCCCTTGAAATATATCAATGACAAGGCCCAATACCAAGAGGATTTGACCAAGCCAATTTCTAGGTCTACCCAACACCTATATTATATATATTCTTTTCCTTTTTCTTATTTTTTTTCCTTTCTTTTCTAAGCTTCCAGCCGACATACACCCATCTTCCTATTTATTATCATCTCCCCTTCCTCCTTCCCTGCCTGTCCTCGCCGGATTCTCGCCAAAGATCTCCACACCACCCGCTCTCGCTTGAAGCCCGCAGCCGCCTGCCATCTCCCTCCTCGTCACGCTGGAGTCGTTCTCTCCCAGCCGACTGCACAGTAAAACCCAACCCGACACTGCTGTTCCCGCCGGCCTCGCCACGATCCAACACGCTGTGAAGCCGCTGCCATCGACCACCCGACCTGCCGGAGTTCACACTACACCACCTGTCCTCGGTCAAAGAAATGCCGCTGCCACCTTCCCGTTTGCCTGGAGCCGCTGTCAAAGACCGGAGCTCGACCCCGCTGTCGCCAACGACTGAATCCGACATCTGCACCCGACCACTGAATGCCTGCACTCCGGCCACCCTCCTCACCGACCGCCATCCCGACTCAGCACCCCCTCGCCACCCTCTTCTCTCCTCTACCTCGGATCTTCTCCTATCTTCCCTGCCTCCTCCTCTTCAATCACCACCATCATCATCATACCACTGCTCCCAGCCACCACCACCGTCCAGCATCTCTCTCCCTCGCCATTCTCTTCCACCACTCCTCCTGTCTGAGCTCTATAATCACCATCATCAACCTCCATAATCACCATCATCATCGACATCGCCTTCACCATCATCATCACCTTCACCATCATCTTCACCATGATCATCACCATCATCATCGTCGACGTAGTCGTAATCATCGCCATCATCGTAGTTAGCATTATTGTCGTCATTGTCATCATCGTCGTTATCATCATCGTCACCATCGTCATCGTCGTCATCATCGTCATCGTCAATCCTGTACATGCCCGCCAAGGTTCGTACCTGTCCCCTCCTCCGTAATTTATGTACGTATGTGTATATTATTCATTTAGTATATGTATTTAGTATGTGTTTAATATATATAATTAGTATATGTATTCCCTAGTATATGTTTAATATGTATATAATTGGTATGTATATGTATACATATATATATAGTATAAATTCAATTAGTGTATATATATATTATAAATGTAATTAATTGGTATACATATATATATTATGAGTATTAATGTTATATGCTAGTTAATAATATGTATAATTA
The DNA here is from genome assembly GCA_036927795.1 of Iris macrosiphon. Classification (NCBI taxonomy): domain Eukaryota; kingdom Viridiplantae; phylum Streptophyta; class Magnoliopsida; order Asparagales; family Iridaceae; genus Iris; species Iris macrosiphon. The sequence goes on along the minus strand of JAYESA010000011.1, from coordinate 123,109,561 downwards.
TATGTACTATGTGACCCTAGTGTAATTATGGATATCCCGTAGCTACATTGACCTGTGACCATGTAATATGTTAGCAGACTGCCTTATGTACACTGACGTACTGGCAAGCCCCGTATCATTTTGACGGTCTATTTTGCACAGCATTTGCAGACGCGACACCCGTGCAACTAAACGCACACTTGACGCTAGTTGACCGTGTCACCCTAGTGTAGCTACTGAGTTCAACATAATTATGTTGTGTATGTGCTAGTATAATGGCTGATGTTATATTATATTATATTACATGTCTATAGGACTATTGGATCATTCAGACGAGATCCCGGAAATAGGACATTGGTATTGCCAGCTAAGGACCCCAGGCGAATACATTCTCTGATAGTTTCTTATTTATGATATCCTCTATATTCATTGTATCTAGTATAAATATCCATATTTTTTGACATGATGGTTACACGGATTGGTATATCCGGATCTCGTCATGAGATGTTATTCCTTGTATATGGTGTATCTTGTACAAGTCTTATTTTATTGTTTATCTTGTGCATGTACAGACACTGATTCTCGGGGAGACTTGCTACCTTCCTATAGAATCCCGTACCATAGCATACCATGGTTGGATATACTATATCAGTCGGGGGTGGAGAGTATTTTAGTGTAGATATGTGGTCATACCCTTCATGTACAAGTCTCGTTCACATGTTAGTATTGGTCATGTACTGCACATATGACTAGCCAGGCCAGTACTCGTGTACAAGTTCTCAAGCCGATCACATGTTAAAGCTAGTACTCACACACTTAGTTATTAGTATTCTTGTTCATTGACATATTGTTTATTCTTGTATTTATTTCCAGTATTTCATTTATTGTGTATCTCTTGTACATATATATGCATCTTATATATTTCCATCTATTTACTGCTACATAGTTTATATCATTGATGTAGAGCTGCTGTTAGAGATGTACTTCGCTCCAATCCTGACTGGATATTTTTTCCAGATTGTGACATAGATGACTTGTTTTCAGCATATTTGGAGACTTGGATGTTATTGATTGCAGGTTAGATTATTTTATTGTTTAGCCTTGTCTTGTATTTTATTTATTTTCTGCGATATCTCATCGTGCTTTAGTTTATGTGATTGAGTATTCCATATTATATTGTAATATCTGTGTCTCCTTATGGAGTTGGATATTCATGTGAGAGTGATTAGCTAGTATTGTGACCTAGACAACGTTCTACCGTCGATGCTGCGGCGTAGGCTGGACGTACCAACGTACTCGTGCCCCTATACCGGGTGCAGGTCGTGACAACCTTGGTCGAGTTAATTGGAAAGACGAGTTCGCGGTGATCGACTGCAGCGAAGGGGCATCCAGGCGATCGACAACGACAGCGTTGAGAGGCGGTCGAGGGTCGACGGCTCCGAGATCGAGAAGTAGAGTTTGGGTTTCGTTTCTTGGATGCATATATATATATATATATATATATATATATATATATATATATATCCCGAAAGAAGGAAGTTGTTGGTCGGGTTGGTATGCTGTTATGTTCCGCGTTTAAGGGGCGGGGGTGAAAGGTCTATGTTGCTGCTACTTTTGTTAGTAGCACTAGAAAGTGCTCTTGTTTTTTTTTATCTTTTCTTTTCTTTACTTTATTAATACTTTCTTTATTTATATTCCTTTTAACAACTAACTTATTTATTATTATATTTTACTTTATTTTATTTTATTTATTATTAACACTAGAATCATCATTATTATTATTATTATTATTATTATTATTATTATTATTATTACTATTATTACTATTATTATTATTATTATTCTATAATACCAATATTATTTTATTTATTACGAGAAATTTCAATTTCTAATATACTAACGTAGTAGGGGACACCCTCACGTATCACTATTCTTACAAAACCGCATATATATATATATATATATATATATATATATATATATATATATATATATATATATATATATATAATTTTATTAATTAAAAAAATTAGGGTGGTAACATTCTACTCCACTTAAATAAATTTCGTCCTCAAAATTAAAACTAACCCATAATAGAAAACGAAAATTATGCGGTATGAAGAGAACCAAGTAAATCATACCTTGCTCTTGGATAGGATGCGAAAAATATTTTCGCATGTCATCCTCGCTCTCCCAAGTAGATTCTCGTGGCGAGTGATGCCTCCATGCCACGCGGACCAAGGGAATAGACTGATTCCTCAACACATCCTCTCGACGATCAAGAATCTCAACGGTTTGCTCTTGGTATGACAAACTCGGCCCAATGGTGATCTCGGAGTGGTCGAGAACATGACTGCTATCTGCCATATATCGTCTGAGTTGCGACACATGGAATACATCATGCACTCCCTCGAGTGAAGGTGGTAGTGCTAGTCGATACTCCACTTCTCCCACTCGCTCTAGTACGTCAAATGGTCCAATATACCTTGGACTCAACTTGCCGCATCCTCCAAAGCAAATAGTACCTCTTTTAGGTGATATCCTCAAGAAGACATGATCGCCTTCTTTAAACTCCAAGGGACGAGGATCTAGATCTTCCCACTACTTCTACCTGTCTTGCACTGCTGGCAAGTGCCCTTGTATCTTTTTCACTATCTCTATAGTGTTGACTACCAACTCTGATCCCAATATCTGACGTTCTTCCACGTCACTCCAATACACGGGCGACCTACACTTTCTTTCATATAATGCTTCAAACGGAGCCATTTGGATGCTCGCTTGATAGCTATTGTTGTAAGAAAACTCCACAAGATGTAGGTGGTCATCCTATATTCCTACAAAATCTAATATATAAGCCCTCAATATATCCTCCAGTATCTGAATAGTACGCTCCGACTGCCCATTTTACTGTGGGTGATAAGATGTACTAAACTTTAGATGAGTCCCAAGACTCTCCTGCTTGCTTCTCTTGTCACACCCCGATCTCCCGCAGGCAAATCGGCCATTCCCGTTAGGCGGGAATCACCCTCGCCAGCGCTCCCGCGGAACGATCGCTTAACCCATCCGGGCGTAATGCCGCACGAGCGTGATCCACGCCCGTGCAAGGCCATGGTTCATTGGCTGGCGGCAAGAGTTCTAAGCCACAGAGTCGCACAGATTGTCCGAGTGCAGCGGAGTCATGAACGTATAGGCAATCGGTAACAGGTTTACTGAGTCGACAATTATAGCGGAAGCATTGAAACAAGTAAAGTAATCTCTTTATTGATATAAAACATGTATTACAGGCGGCGTATAGCCGAGATTACAAGTCGCTCAAGCCTCTCTCTGAAACAGTAAAAGCATGCCAAGTGGCTACAACTGTGGAATGAATGTACAGGCGATGGTCAGGCGATGTTCACAACTTATGTCTTGTATATGTGCTTCAGTGCCGGATGCACCGTTGCTTCGGAGTGTTGTCCACGCCTTAGCACGCACGTTGGAGGCGTCCGCACCGCACGAGGTTCTCCCGCACCCTGCATATCAAACTGGTGGATTATCAGTACATTGAATGCACTGGTGGGGAAGCTACTCGCCCGCTCGACAAATCCAAACACGTAATACAGATTTCGTGCACAACTATTAAGTTGTCTTTCTAGTTGCCTTAGGATCAGTTTTATGCAAACATTGAATAGCTTAACGTGTCGGGCAGTGCGCCGTGCGATGTTTGAGGAAACACGGCGAGACTTACCAACTTACCATTTCTTCCCTGTCCAAGGCAAACATTGAGGCAAACATGTTAATTCAAGCACGGGCAAGTATAAGCATTCAGGAGGCAAGCATATGCAAACATGAGGGTCATTTTAACATGATCGTTCAGGTGTATGCGATGCAGTGACTCGCACGCGGATAGCCGCTAAGCGAGGATGACTTATCTATATGAACAGGAGTCGCTGGCATAGCCATAAAGGATCGTTTAGTCTTTGAACAAGGATGGTGTGCAACGAAGCACGTGAGGCGCTACACGCCATCCTGTCCGCACGTGAGACTATCGTGATGTTCCATCCGGATCGGAACGGTCCCAGTGCCCCGGTGACCGCCCGTGGAACCGTTAAACCTTGTTTCCAAGTTGTCCGCGACATGCAGGTCAGGATCAGGGTCAGTTTAATCCACAACTTGAATGATAATCCATGATTCGTGATCTGAACGAGCGTTTGCTCCAAGAGCTGAGATTCGTTCGTTACGTGACTTGATTCTCGTTCAGACATAAACTTGATATGATTATCATTCAGTTGTCACGTTAAGGATTCACGTTCAGTATTCGTTACCCTGATGCGTGCCCCTGGTTCGGGGATTGCCTTGGCGACCTAATGGTCCCGGATACTTGCAGGTTCGTTTAGGCACGGAACGACTACGTAATAGTCTTCCGGGGTTTGCATGAAAATACGGTAACATTCAAGCAGACAAGCATGCGTTCTAAGGAACATAATCAGCACGTTTGCTCGGCCCCGAAGGTAGTCCGAGATATGAAACCGTCAAGGGACTTAGCATGCGAGGGTCTGAGTATAAGCAGTATTTTATTTCCATGTTCTAGCAAGCAATATGAGTTGGGATTATTCCCTTAGCTAGGTGCGTTGGATTTATTAGCATGCAGGGGGTGATTTACCTAGCGACTAGCATAAATATTCCAGATTTTATGTGTGCTGGCTAAGCAAAGATAAGTTCACCGTAGCCACCCACCTTAGCGATGATTCGCCTCGGTAGAGTAATACGTCTGAGCGAGCCTCTGAAAGTTCAAGCCGGATTCCTGTAGGGGCAAGTCTGGATATCCTTTGCTTCTCCTTTGAGGCAAAGCGGGTCGGGACAACTGCACGGTTGCCGTTTGAGATGGCAGTCCGCTTGAGCGAAACGGGGTATTACATCCTACCCAACTTAGAAAAAGTCTCGTCCTCGAGACTTACTAAGGACAAGCAGTAATCTAGGGTTGAGGCAATCCTAGACAAGTTATTTTTACTTGTTCATTTGGATATTCACTTGCACAAGCTTCAAAATTAGCATATCACTTAGACTGGATCGTGCGCACTTTCGAAGGTACCCTCTAGCGTGAACACGTCAACCAGCTCAGTGATAGCGAAGTCTTAGCACTCGAGTTTCACCTTTTTCTATGTCTTGGATGGTGCACTAGTTCAAGGCGTCCCTCGAATAGATGTATTCAACCAAACTTCGGGTTAGTAAAAATCGGACAAGCTACTAGCGATACTCTCAAGGGTTCGCAAAGGTTGGCACAAAGGCCACTCGCAGCATACAACCAGACAAGCAATCATATCATTCAAAACATATTTTGAAAGTATTTAGACTTATTGTTGGAACATCCCATCGAGGCATTGAGAGAGAGCGCGCACATAACCCACGAACGAGCTTTCAAAACAGAGATATCGAATCAAAGTCCAAAGGCGTAGAAGCCAGGCTCTGATACCAACCTGTCACGCCCCGATCTCCCACAAGCAAATCGGTTATTCTCGCTAGGCGGGAATCACCCTCGCCAGCGCTCCCGCGGAACGATCGCTTAACCCATCCGGGCATGATGCCGCACGAGCGTGATCCACGCCCGTGCAAGGCCATGGTTTATTGGCTGGCGGCAAGAGTTCTAAGCCACAGAGTCGCACAGATTGTTCGAGTGCAGCGGAGTCATGAACGCATAGGCGATCGGTAACAGGTTCACTGAGTCGACAATTATAGCAGAAGCATTGAAACAAGTAAAGTAATCTCTTTATTGATATAAAACATGTATTACAGGCGGCGTATAGCCGAGATTACAAGTCGCTCAAGCCTCTCTCTGAAACAGTAAAAGCGTGCTAAGTGGCTACAACTGCGGAATGAATGTACAGGCGATGGTCAGGCGATATTCACAACTTATGTCTCGTATATGTGCTTCAGTCCCGGATGCACCGTTGCTTCGGAGTGTTGTCCACGCCTTAGCACGCACGTTGGAGGCGTCCGCACCGCACGAGGTTCTCCCGCACCCTGCATATCAAACTGGTGGATTATCAGTAGATTGAATGCACTGGTGGGGAAGCTACTCGCCCGCTCGATAAATCCAAACACGTAATACAGGTTCCGTGCACAACTATTAAGTTGTCTTTCTAGTTGCCTTAGGATCAGTTTCATGCAAACATTGAATAGCTTAACGTGTCGGGCAGTGCGCCATGCGATGTTTGAGGAAACACGGCGAGACTTACCAACTTACCATTTCTTCCCTGTCCAAGGCAAACATTGAGGCAAACATGTTAATTCCAGTACGGGCAAGTATAAGCATTCAGGAGGCAAGCATATACAAACAGGAGGGTCGTTTTAACATGATCGTTCAGGTGTTCAGTCGATGCGATGCAGTGACTCGCACGCGGATAGCCGCTAAGCGAGGATGACTTATCTATATGAACAGGAGTCGCTGGCATAGCCATAAAGGACCGTTTAGTCTTTGAACAAGGATGGTGTGCAACAAAGCACGTGAGGCGCTACACGCCATGCTGTCCGCACGTGAGACTATCGTGATGTTCCATCCGGATCGGAACGGTCCCAGTGCCCCGGTGACCGACCGTGGAACCGTTAAACCTTGTTTCCAAGTTGCCCGCGACATGCAGGTCAGGATCAGGGTCAGTTCAATCCACAACTTGAATGATAATCCATGATTCGTGATCTGAATGAGCGTTTGCTCCAAGAGCTGAGATTCGTTCGTTACATGACGTGATTCTCGTTCAGACATAAACTTGATGTGATTATCATTCAGTTGTCACGTTAAGGATTCACGTTCAGTATTCGTTACCCTGATGCGTGCCCCTGGTTCGGGGATTGCCTTGGCGACCTAATGGTCCCGGATACTTGCAGGTTCGTTCAGGCACGGAACGACTACGTAATAGTCTTTCGGGGTTTGCATGAAAACACGGTAACATTCAAGCAGACAAGCATGCGTTCTAAGGAACATAATCAGTACGTTTGCTCAGCCCCAAAGGTAGTCCGAGAGATGAAACCGTCAAGGGACTTATCATGCGAGGGTCTGAGTATAAGCAGTATTTCATTTCCATGTTCTAGCAAGCAATATGAGTTGGGATTATTCCCTTAGCTAGGTGCGTTGGATTTATTAGCATGCAGGGGGTGATTCACCTAACGACTAGCATAAATATTCCAGATTTTATGTGTGCTGGCTAAGCAAAGACAAGTTCACCGTAGCCACCCACCTTAGCGATGATTCGCCTCGGTAGAGTAATACGTCTGAGCGAGCCTCTGAAAGTCCAAGCCGGATTCCTATAGGGGCAAGTCTGGATATCCTTTGCTTCTCCTTTGAGGCAAAGCGGATCGGGACAACTGCACGATTGCCGTTTGAGACGGCAGTCCGCTTGAGCGGAACGGGGTGTTACATCTCTAAAGTGAGATATAAAACGAGAATTTTTGTCTAACACAATGCTAAACATAATGCCGTACAACCTCATGATCTGCCTTATATATAAGTCAGCAAAAGCTTCGGTAGACTGGCCAACTCAAAAAGACAAGAAATGCACGGACTTGGTAAGTGGATCCATGATTACCCAAGTAGCATCTCGCCCATTTAGACTCCTGGGGAAGCCCATGACGAAGTCTATAGTGATGTGCTTCCACTTTCACTGATGAATCAGAAGTGGTTTCAATAGACCTGTTGTCCTATGATGTTCAGCCTTGACCTACTGACATACTAGACATTTGGCCATAAAGCGAGCTATCTCCCTTTTTATCTCATGCCACCAAAAGTGCTGTCGCAAGTCACGGTACATCTTGGTGCCTCCAGGATGAATAAAATATATCGAAATATAAACTTATGTCATCATCTTCTGTCGAATCTCTTCATTGGGAACATATAGACGATCACCATATCGTAATATCCCATTATCATTAATATGCAATCTCGTCTGCTATCCAGCCTCTGTCCTCTCTCAACCTCCTGAATCTGGCATCCATCGGCAAAGCTGCCTTGATCCTCTCTACTAGTGATGACTATACTTGCAAGTTGGCTAGTGTCCTGTCTGCTCTGGATAATATAACTTCTATGCCAAGCTCTTGCACGTCCTCCAGTAAATCCCGCAGATATATTAAGAAGTATGCTGTAGGCTTTCTGCTTAACGTGTCTGCTACTGCGTTAGCATTGCCTGGGTGATAATGCAGCTCTATATCCAAGTCCTTCATCAACTCAAGCCACCAGTGTTGCCTCATATTCATCTACTTCTGTGTAAAGACATACTTGAGGCTTTTGTGGTCGGTATAGATCTCCACTCGTTCCCCATATAAGTAATGTCTTCATAGCTTCAGAGCAAAAATAATGGCTGCAAGCTCCAAGTTATGAGTTGGATAATTCTTCTCATGTACTCACAACTGTCTAGATGGATATGCAATCACCTTGCCATGATGCATCAATATGCATTCCAAGCCTTTCCCTGATGTGTCACTGTAAATCATATAACCTCCTGATCTTGATGGAATAGTCAGTACTGGCGCTGTGGTCAATCACTTCTTCAACTCCTCAAAAGTGGCTTGACACTCGTCAGTCCATATGAACTCTTGGTCCTTGTACGTCAATCGAGTCATAGGCGCTTCTATCCTTGAGAAGTTCTCCATGAACCATCGGTAAGATCCTGTAAGTCCAAGGAAACTCTGTAGCTCCGATGCTGATTTATAAACGGGCCATGTCTCAACTGCCAAGATTTTTTCTGGATCAACAAAATTACCATCTCCCGTGACGACATACCCAAGAAATAAGACAATGTCCAAGAAGAACTCACATTTACTGAGCTTCGCATAACTGCTCTCTCGTCAAGGTCTCTAGGATAATCTGTAGGTGCTTCTTATGCTCCTCGTGGATCTTCGAATAGACAAGTATGTCATCTATGAAGACAACCACTAACTGGTCCAAATACTTTTGGAAGACTCGATTCATCAAGTCTATAGAGACAGCTGGAGCATTGGTCAATCCAAATGGCATGACCAGAAACTCGTAGTGTCCATATCTTAACCTGAATCCGGTCTTCGAAATATCCTGCTTCAGCACCTTCACCAGGTGATAATCCGATCTCAAGTCTATCTTCGAGAACACCTTGGCTCCACTAAGCTAATCAAATAAGTCATCAATGCATGTCAGTGGATATATATTCTTTACAGTCATAACATTCAAGGCTCTGTAGTCAATGCACATATGAACTGACCCATCCTTCTTTGGTACAAACAACACTGGTGCTTCCCAGGGTGATGCACTTGGCCGGATGAAGCATTTCTTCTTTAATTCTTTAAATTGTGACTTCCGCTCATCCATCTCCTTCTGTGCCAATCTATAAACATGCGACGTTATGGGTGCTGCTTTCGGTGTCAACTCAATCGAGAATTCTACGTCTCTGTCCGGAGGTAATCCTGGCAATTCCTCTAGAAAGATGTCTTGGAACTCTAAAATGATAGGATGATAATTAACGTCGTCCATTGCCAGCTGAACACCATCAAGAACTTCAGTGGATCCTTGTGCAAACTCGAGCTCCAGCTGGCCTGATACCTTAAAAAGAATGCTTCCTCCATAGCAGTCAAAGAAAGCATGGTACTTTCTTAGCCAGTCCATCCTAAGTACAATATCAAAGTTTGGCATGGGAAAGACTAAGGGTCGGGCATTCATCTCTCTGCCACGAATTGCTATAGGACAAGATCTACAAACACGACTAACAGGTACAACTCCTCCTGAGTAGACGAGTCATCTGTAGTGATAGAGAAGGTAACAATACGTCTCTTGGGGGGAGGAGAGCATTGGAACATATTCAAGGTAGATGCAAATCAAGCTGGCAAGGAGAGTACGAAATTAGAATTCAAAGAAAGTGAATAAAGAAGTGGATGAGATCGTATCCTCTAATCCTATTTAGAGGCTTGCTCGGTACAGTAATGTAACTGAGACAATATATTCTGGACCTGAATGGGCAAGCACAAAAATATGTCATGCCCCAGTCCCAGAATACGTAGGACTAGGAATACGTAACATACCAACCGTATGTGTGATGACCCATTCCGTTTAAGCGGACAACCGATTTAAATAGCAAATAGTTCAACGATCCGACCCGCTTTGCTCAGCGAGAATACTCGTTTGAGGCAAAAGGATTTCCATAATTGGCCCTTCAGGAGTTCCGATTTAGACTTTCAGAGGCTCGCTCGGAGTATCCCTCGACCGAGCGTATCATCGCTAAGGTGGGTGGCTACGATGAATATGTCTTTGCTTAGCCAGCACACTTAAAATATGGACAATACATGCTAGTCGCTAGGTGAATCACCCCCTGCATGCTAATAAGAATACAATGCACCTAGCTAAAGGAATAATCCGAACTTGCATTGCGTGTGTTAGAACATAGAAATATAACTTTGCTTATATATGGACCATCGTATGCTACCTTTGCCTTATGCAAGTAGACCACACTATGCCTTGAGTAGATCGTTATATACTCTTCGTAGTGCACTGCCTCACTTGTTTACAATGCTTGTCCCATGGATAATGTCGCTCGTTATGTCCCTTTACGGTTTCACTCCTCGTTCTACCCTTAGACTCGTGCAAAACATAAATGCTTATGTTCTATGTGAATGTAATGCCTGCCTACTTATATGTTAACTTATATTGGTTGCCTCATTTCAATGCTTGTCGCATAAACTATGCCACGACTGTGTAATATTATTCATGTCATTCGTTCATTTAGTTCTCCCGGGAAGACTATCTAATAGTCGTTCCACGCATATATAAACCTGAAAGTATCCAGGACCGTTAGGTCGCCAAGGCAGTCCTCGAACCAGGGGAATGCATCAAGGCAAGTTGAACACTGAACGAGAATCATGTCAAGTAAAGCAAAAAATACAACTCGTAGAGCAATAATCATTCAGAGCAATAATCAAGAATTAAACATGTCGTGAATCTCATGCATCTCATAAATCTCGTACATCTCTTGAATTTGGAAGACCTTAGAGACTTGCATATCGCGAACAACTTGGAAACAAGGTCATAGTTTCTGCGGATAGTCGCTGGGGCACTGGAACCGATTTGATACGGACGGAACTCCGTGTATAGTCATATCGTGTGCGGCAGGATAGTGTTAGCGCATCATGTGATCTCATTGTATTCCATCCTCTTCATTGACTAGGTCTTTTATGGCTATGCCAGCGACTCATGTTCATATAGATAAGTCATCATCGCTTAGCGGCAGTCCGTGTGCGATCCATTGCATCGCATCGAGAATATATGAAACACCAGAATGATCGTGAGTATAACACACTTGAATATATGAAATACTTTAATATTTTCTGTAATATACCTTATAATCCGTGTAACTCGTGCACCCAAAACGTAACCTCGTTCACAACACTTTGCTTGCTTATGCTATTGCCCCTGGTTTTTATTATAAATACTCGTGTTTAAATTAACTTAGTTTTTCTTGGACAGAAAAGGACAAAAGGTAAGTTGGTAAGTCTCGTCGTGTTCCATTATATCGCACGATGTACTGCCATACGAGTCAGGCTTTTCATATATGGCATGAAACTGATCCTAAGGTAAGACTAGAAAGATAAATTAATAGATGGTGCACGAAACCTTTATAACATGTTTGGATTTGTCGAGCGCGCGAGAAGCCTCCCTACTAGTGCATTTATGTACTGATAACCCACCAGATTGCTTGTAGGGTACGGAAGAATCTCGTTCGGTGTGGTTGCCACCTTCGTGCGTACTAAGGCAAGGAGTTCACTCTGGAGCCTTAGAGTGTTGCGGGGAACTGAAGCATATATACATGATTTAATGTTAGAACATCGCCAATGTATCATTCCACAAATATAGCCACTTGGCATACTTTTACTGTTTCAGAGAGAGAGGCTTGAGCGATTTGTAATCTCGGTTGAGCGCCGCTTGTAACACTTGTTCATATCAATAAAGAGCATATTTTATTTCTATACTTGTGTTATTAAATGCTTCCGCTATTGACGACTCTGTGACCTTGTTATCAATCACCTATATGTTTATTATTCTGCTGTATTCAGACAATTTGTGCGACTCTGTTGCCTAAACCCCTTACTGTCTGTTTATATCACGTCCTTGCACGAGCGCGGTTTACGCTCGTGCAGCATCACACCCAGATCGGTCAAGCAATCTTCCCGCGGGAGCGCTGGCGTGGTGATTCGAGCCTAGCGAGGACGGTCAATTACCTATGGAAGATTGGGGTGTGACAGTATATATACGATAACTCAAATATGTTGGAATATCATAACACGTACATACGTTGTATATGAATATCAAATCCACAAGTGGTAATATACTGTCAACACAATTCACATATAATCTATATCTCTTCTACAGCACAAATAAAGAAATATGAAATAAATAACTGAATATCAAATATGAAGTATAAAAGAATGATAGTCGGGTGGAAACAAATTCACTGCCAGTCGACTATACCAAAAATTAAATAAGGGAAGAGATCAAAAGTCCAATATAAGATAAATATCAATAAAAGAATAAAAACTAAAATATCCATCAGCTGCGAAGAATCAGTGGTACTACGAAATTAAGACCTCCTCAATCTAGTATGAAGCGTCAGGTCCGGGTCGTACTCTTGCGGATAATCCTGCCCGTCTACACCTAGAAGCGTAACAGGTCCGCAGAGGGATGTAACAAGATACAGAAACAACATGCTAATAAAGTACTAAAAATAAACATCCAAGGGTCGTCTAACCGTCTATGTGAATGCACTTTGAGAACAACTTTCTAATACGTGTGTAGAAGCATAAAAAATACGCTGGAGAATTATACGCGTAAAACCTCTAACGTGCATGAACCCGCATAAAACAGAACTCCAGTACTATGTGGCGTAAAATATGACTTCAGAGCTATGGGCATACAGTATAGTTTCAACGCTATCCAGCATAGAACAGTGCTCCAAAACAACCCGCGTAAGGCATCATTCCCAGGCTATTTTAGCGTAAAAAGGTTGCTACACTCCGGCGTAAACTATGTCTGCTTTTAATGCAGCATAAAGTTGTACGAGGAACTCTTCATATTTCTCGAATGAACCTGTCAGACAAAACAGTGAACCTGACTCCTGACAAAGAGTATTACACGACGATCGAGAGGACGGCTGTAATGATAATTCTGCACAGAGCCCCTGGTTATCGTTTAGTGACATATCCTTGATACAAGTCATTTTTACGCACTCAAGGAATACGATGCCTATTTTACACAGGCAGAAATGAGCCTTTACGCTCAAGCTGAGACAAAATTAGATGCCACATCAAAAGCTATTCTCCGTACAGAACTTGAGGCATATCTCTGCAGTTAATGCACGGATGGGGGCAGATCTCTGCATTTAATGCACAAGATTTTGTTCTATTTTCAATGACTAGGAGAGCTAAAATTAGGGCTAATATGCTCACATCACCATCCTTGCATGTTACGCCAACCAGGCTATTTTCAACTATAGGAGTACGCCGTATGCTATCTCCTCGAAATACGCCAACTCTGGCTATATTTGCAAAGGTACGTGATAAGGCTATTTGGCCCAGAATACGCTCGAGATCTCAGTCAAGGAAGGATAATTGTCTATTTTTATGCTGGTTATCTATTATGCAGCCATTTGGCTTTTACGCCAACAGGACAGCCACTTGGCTTTTACGCCAATAGGACAGCTACTTGGTTTTTATGCCAACAAGATAGCTATTTGGTGTTTACGCCAACGAGACAGTTATTTGTCTTTTATGCCAAGCAAGGGGCAGTTTCCTTTATGGCTTGCATGCCGTGATCTTTGATTAGTGACTATACGCATTACCTCATAATGGGACACGCGTCACACGCGAATTCAGGAGATCATTCAGACGTGGGTAGCAGTTATTATAACCGCCGCATAAAAGGTATAAATCTCTCCACTAATTGGCTTTTACGCCGACTGGTCAGTTACTGTGACTGAGCTCTATAAATAGAGACTTCCGATCACAGGAGACGGGGAAATCAGAGAGAAAGAGAGCACATATAGAGAGTGTTGATTGACGACTTTGGCAACGAGAGTTCAATCCCTCTTGTAATCTTTGAAGCTCCTTCTTCTTCTACAGCACTTCTTCGTCATCGTGTGGTCCAAGGGACAAAGTGATCGACCGCAGATCAGATTCCTATAGCAATATTTCTCCAGAATTATTTTTTTGTTGTACTTAACATCCTCGTATAGGATTAATTGTACACTTTTTTCTTGTTTGTAAACAAAGAAAGGGTTTTGTAAAAATCCTACTCTCAATTTTTTTGTTTATCATCAAACACAAGATGGCGACTCTGTTGGGGACTACTTTCTCATCTGACGAGAAATCCATTGCTCAATACGATGTTGTATCCGTCGGATCAACAAGAAGACTATGATCGTCCAATTCGACCAATCTGTTTATGAAGACATGCTTCGCGAAGGGGGTAGCTCTCATTCCCTCTCTGTCTAGGACAACAGGAAGCTGCGTAAAGTTTGGATGCCCCGGATATCCTCTACCCATTCTATGGGCTCTCTCTCCCTGATCAATAAGGTTGTAACATCATAACCTATACGCCTTGTGTGTAAAAACCTGTCTCCCGTCTGTGACATGGCAGACAAAGCTTTTGACAATGCCTCAGTACCAATCCAGAAGTCTATACGCTCTGTACGTAAAACTTCGTCTCCCATCTGTGAAGTGGCAGACAAAGCTTCTGGCAATACCTCAGTGCCAATCCAGAAGTCTATACGCTCTGTGGGTAAAACTTCGTCTCCCGTCTGTGACGTGGCAGACAAAATTTCTGACAAGGCCTCAGTGCCAATTCAGAAATTTCAAATGCGCCCTGCGTGTAAAACTTTGTCTCCCGTCTGTGACATGGCAGACAAAATTTTTGACAATGCCTCAGCGCCAATTCAGAAATTTTAAACGCGTCTTGCGCATAAAAATGTATCTCCCATCTACAAGGAGGCAGAGGGACCCTTGGATCACATCAAGGAAAAACGAGTGGCGAATCTCCCGACCGCTAGAGTTGTACGCCACCAAGAGAAGAAGTTGCCCGCTCTTCAGAATACGCGTGACATTGGAGGCCATTTGAAGACTTCCCCTGTTTTATGTGAACTTGTACAAAGCTCCAGATTATACCAGGATAAGCCTATCCGCGTAAAGAAGACCCGCTTCACAGAAAAATATGCTCCTTAGACGGATGATGGATCATATGCCACTCACATGGCTGAACTACTGTATTCTTATGGCAGGAAGAGAGTTATGGTTCCCAATCTCCATGCCCCTACTGATGTAAAAAGGCAGAATAAGCCTTCTTCTTCTTCTTCTATTAATCCCCCTGATTTGCGTAATTTCTTGATCCAGAAGCGCAAAGACAGGGGATCTTCTAACATGTATATTATACCCCCTAGGGAGCATTGTTGTAATAGTCATAAAACTGTAGTTAAATACTGTTGTTCTAAGGAAAAATGGTCAATTTTTGACCAGTTGAACTACTCTTTGTCTCTACAGGAAGAAGAGCCGACATTCGCATCAGTGAACATGGCTTCATACATTCCTAGAGGAAGGTCAAGTTTAAGACGTCATCCCTCTAGAACTCCAAGTCAAAGGAGATTTGACAGACTCCTTGAGAATATTGAGGCATGTATTTTTCGAAACACCCGCTCGAGGTCACGACAACCAGCTTTATATTCTTCTGATTCCGACATTGGGGGTCGCTAGTTTCCCAAATCTGATGCTGAAAGTATAGACTCGATCTATACAGAGATCAATATTAATCCCTCAGTAGCATCCAGGGAAATGGGAGTTTATGCCATTGGAGATGAACATGAAGAGGCTTCTCCATCAGGAAGTACTGAGCAACGCATCGTTGTATTAGAAGCATCGCTTAAAGAGATGCATTCCATGATGGAGAGTATGCGTCAGATGATGGTGACTCAACATGCAGCTGCAATAGCTCAAACATCGGTTCCTCCGACTCAACTACGTATGAGGGTGGACCTACCACCATCTAACGCAAACTAGGAGCCTGTTCTAAACCAAGAGTCAGCGGCTCCTCAACTTCTTAACTCGGAGAATGTATTGCCTCCTGTTGGAGTTATAATACAACCGACCTCTCACCACTCTGCGGTCCCTTTTCCAGCGGAAGATCCGATGCAGGCAGTTCAAGAATTGAAAGCCCAATTTGATGCCTTGAAGCATAAGGATCAGCTCAAGAAGTTGGGAATCAACAAGCCATACCCAGCTATCTGGGACGAGATCCCTTTCCCACCTAAATACAAACCACAGGCTATGGTTTTTGTTTGAGGGAAAGACGTCACCAAGCCAGTACATGAACTACTTTAGCATGATGATAGTGTTGTTACAGAGGAATAATGCCCTTCTCACTCGAGTGTTTAAAGGCTGTCTGTCTGGAGTGGCCTATCAATGGTACCATAGTCTAGCGGACAACTGCATTACTTCTTTTGAAGATTTCAAGACTCTGTTCTTCGCTCGATTCTACGAAGGAGGGATGGACATGTCTATGTCATCACTTATCGAAGTAAAGCAGAAGGAGAAAGAGAGCGTTCATACTTTTATCAAACGTTTTCGTCAGGCTACTTTGCAGATGCCTCTCGGAGTTTCAGATTCTGCCTTGGTGGATATTTGCAGGAAGAACCTTCTCCCACTGATCTCAGTATTCACGGGACTATATCAGTTCCATGATTGGCCCTCGTTTATCATCTCAGCGGTAGCCGCTGAAGATAACAGTCGGAAGGCGCGTGACAATGGAATCATGATCTCTACCTCTGATAGAGGGAAGCGGTCATCCTCCAATAACGACCATACTCGTAGTTCTAAAGGAAAAAAACTCTAGCGATCAACACGTCCAGGCAACATACTCCAGTGACTACGCAAACGAATCCTGGGACTTCCAGACGTAAAGAATAATATTCTTTTGACGACGGAGATATTTCGATCATATTCGATTGTCTAGTCAAAAGTGGCAAGCTTACTCTCCCCGAGGTAAAGCGGCCAAATGAAGTCGGCAGTACCAATAACCCTGAGTACTGTATTTTCCATAGATACATACATCACCCCACAAAGGCATGTTATGTACTAAAAAGGAAAATCCAGGAGTTGATCGACGCCAAGGTCATCACTCTCCATAATAGCGAGAAGACGGTCACTGCCAACATGATCTCTCTCCAATTTAGCAATCTGCCCCCTCAGGAAGTCCCGGATGGTGTAGAACATATTCCATGGGCAATGATGAACATTGTTAATCTCCCTCCGACCAGGGGTCAAAATCATGACCTGGTACCCCTAACTACCAAGCGTGGTAAGATCATGTGGGTTCACCCAGATCTGGTGTCAGAGATTGAGGAAGCGACTCAAGCTGCTAAAGCTAAGTCTAAAAAGAAATCAAGATACAAACCATGCCATATGGTTGCAATATCCCCGACATCAGAAGAAGAGGTTTTGGCAACCGAAACCCGGTCAGGCAAAGCCTATCTCAAGGACTATGGAGGGAACCAGGTGGAATCAACGACAAACACTTCAACAGCCAAACCTCTAGAGCCCGAACCTGTTATTCCAGAGGCAGGTCCTTCTAGACCAACTTTGGTAGACAAGGGCAAGCAAAAAGAAGTTTGTTTTGATAAACCTTTGAAGAATATTCAAAATAAAGGTTTAGAGAAACTATATAACTTTAATATCTTGGCCCAGTTGGCTAATATACCTGCCAGATTGTCCATTTTTGAGCTACTTAGGCTATCCAAAGATACTCGTCAAGCCTTGAGTGAAGCGTTAATGCAGGCGGATGTATGCTTGACTCAGCTCAAGTCCCCTGATAAAGAGCCTGTGGCATGTCCTCAATGCCATAGTGTGATAGAAGTGGTCCCTAATATCACTTTCACTCAAGAGGACATGTTGTTGAAACATAACAAACATGACAGGCCTCTTTATTACACCGGATATGTCGGCACCATGGAGGTAGACCGGATTCAAATAGATTTGGGATCGTCAATCAGCATTATCTCTCATAGTCTGCTAAGACCATTGAGAATTCCTACATGCGAACTGGAGTACACTACCACTACAATCATGGGCTTCAATGCCAGAAAAAGCAAGTCGTTGGGGAAGATTCGTCTGAGGATCCAGATTGGTGGCCTTATAATATTATATTGGGCAAACTATGGATCCACGATCATAATATTATTCCTTCCACTCTATATCAATGCTTCAAATATGTAGACGTCCAAGGGACAATGAAGACAGAGTTTGCTGATCTTAACCAATTCAAAGGAGTTGAGTCCTACTATTCTAATGCCATGTTGTACACCCAAGACTACATGAAGGAGGTATCAGGCATAACGGAGGAGGAATACTACCGGGAGCCAGGAGTACCATCTGCTGAGCAACCTTTATCAATCCAGGTGAAAGGGCGGACTACCCGTCCGAAAGTCATGGAACCCATGGCTATTCACTTGAGCGGAATCAAATTGGAAGGAGGAAGTGATCCCCTAGTGATCACTCTAAACCAGAAGCCTCCACCTTTGGTCATCAACCTTAGGTGCAACACGCAGCCGACTGATGTAAATACAACCGGGAACGTGGTTTCTAACGATAATAAAGATTCTTTTTTCCAGTATTCTGACGCTCAATTTCCTAATCAGGAATCCTCCCCCCATAACGATATAGAGCCTATAGCAAAAAAAATCTTAGAAGCTATAGACTCCTATCATCCGTATGTGTGGGAAGTAGCATCAACATCTAATGTCATCTTGACATATGGGCCACATGAAGATTCTATCTATATTGTTCTACCTACTCGCAACGATCAGCATCCAATAGTCTTCGGTTGCATGCGGAACAGACCAATTATACAAGAAGATTCGCACGAGTCTGATGCTGGGAAAATGCAGGTTCACAGATATAGTCCATAAGCTTTGAAGATTATGCAAAGCATGGGTTATGACTTAAAGTTGGAGCCAGGCCTCAACTATGGAAAAAGCAGACGAATGCTGTTGCATGGTGATCCCTACTATCAACAAACTTATTTTAGGTTAGGGTATACCACATATCTTGCAACTTTGAACAACTCTGAGTCAAGTGAGGAGACCATTTCCTCTTCTCAAGACGATTTGTCATCCTCCGATTCAGATGGTAAACTCGAACAGGCATTATCAGTAAATACGGTATTGACAGATTCTCTCGAAATAGAGGAACAAGAATATTAACAGTTTGAAAATAAATTCTGGGCTCAGCAAATAGATACACAATAGGAACTCCGGTTCGAGCAAAGAGAACCACCCACTGAAGATAAAGTTATCCAAGTCAATGTTGGGGATGAATTTTCACCAAAGCCAATATTTATCAGTAACAATCTTTCCGAAGAAGAAAGGGACGAAATGATCCGGCTGATAAAAGAATATATCGATATCTTTGCATGGAATTATGAGGATATGACAAGTCTTAATCCTAAAGTGGCTACCAATAAACTCAACATACTGCCCAATTCAAAGCCTGTAAAGCAACACCAACGCCGGTTCCGCCTGGATATGATCGATGCCATTGAAGCTGAAATCAAGAAATTGATAGCCTGCGGGTTCATCCGGGAAGAATAATATCCTGATTGAGTCGCTAATGTTGTCCCGGTCATGAAGAAAAGCGGGAAAGTTCGTATTTGCATCGACTTCCGAGATCTAAATGCGGCCTGCCCCAAGGATGAGTTTTCTCTTCCCATCACAAACGTCATGATCGATAATACATGCAGTTTTGAGCGTATGTCTTTCATGGACAAATTTTCAGGATATTATCAAATTATGATGAATCCTGAAGATGAGAAGCATACTGCCTTTCGTACACCACTGGGGGTGTATTACTATAAAGTCATACCTTTTGGATTGAAGAATGCCGGGGCTACCTATCAGCGAGCTATGAGTAACATATTCCATGAGCATCTACCCAAAATGGTAGAATGTTATGTAGATGATATCGCTGTGAAAAGCTGCCTCAAGGATAATTACATCCAAGACTTGCAGACAGTGTTCGAGTTGATGCGCCAACATCAACTCAAAATGAACCCTACAAAGTCCTTTCCCGGTGTATCCAGTGGCAAATTCCTGAGATTTGTTATTACCGCTAAAGGCATTCAAGTTGACCTTGATAAAGTAAAATCTATCCTGGAAATACGACCGCCCTATAATCTGAGAGAACTCAGGGGATTTCAAGGTCGTCAAGCTTATATCAGGAGATTCATATCCAACCTCTCTGGGAGATGTCAACCTTTTTCTCGCCTGATGAAGAAAGGTGTATCATTCGTTTGGGACAAAGCCTGTCAGCAAGCGTTTAATGACATCAAATGCTATCTTATTAATCCTCCAGTTCTGGTGCCTCCCGTCATAGGAAGACCATTTTTGCTGTATGTTCGAGCAATGGATCATTCTTTAGGGGCTCTTCTCGCACAAAAGAACAATGAGGGTCATGAACAGGCTATCTATTATTTGGGCAGGATGATGGTCGGAGCTAAACACCGGTACAACCCAGTAGAAAAAGAATGCTTGGCCCAAATGTTTGCCATTCAGAAGATGCGACATTACGTGACAGGCCAAACTATTCATATCATCTCCAGAATCAATCCTATTCGGGTATTGATGAATAAGCCAAGTATTCTTAATTTCTGACTCGTGACTTGGGCGATGTTATTAACACCGTTTGATATGGTGTACGTCCCTTAGAAGTCCATGAAAGGTCAAGCCTTGGCTGATTTCTTAGCTGCTCACCCAATTCTGGAAACCTCTAAATTATATGAGGATATTCTCGACGAAGTTGTAGAATGTAATTTCACAATGGAAGGTGATACATGACAGCTATTCTTCGATGGTGCCTCCAGGACCGGTCCCAGGGGAAACGTGGTTTCAGGAGTGGGAATTATTTTGGTACCTCCTGATAAACTCGTCATCTATCGACCATATTCTCTTAGCGAACCCTGGTCTAATAATGTAGCAGAGTATAATGCCCTACTGATCGGGCTTTAAGTCGCTAAAGAATTGGATGTTGAATACCTGGAAGATTTTGGTGATTCCCAGCTGATCGCCATTCTGGTCAGAGGAATATATGAAGTCCGCAATCCAGACCTCATCCCTTATCACCAAACAACGATCGAGATAGCCATGTCTTTTAAAGAATTCTTTTTAGAGCATGTGCCTCGATCTCAAAATTTAGAAGCTGATGCTCTGGCCAGCCTAGCTGCAGATCTAGCTATTCCTATAAGAAGGCAGAATTCGGTGATCCTTCTTAACATAGACTTATTCTATGTGTAAAATAATTTTCACATAGAACGCAGCTATGCTATAAATACGGTTCCTCCTAAAAGAGACTGGAGAAGTCCCTTTATAGACTTCGTGTCATACGGAATCTTACCAGAGGATCCTAAAGAAGCAGTATCTATTAAGAGATGATTATTACGTTTTTATGCTTCTTCACAAAGTCTATATCGTCGAACTTACGATAGACTACTATTACGATGTCTCTCTGACGATGATGCAAAATGGGTTATCCGAGAAGCTCATGACGGTATATATGGAGCACATCAACCCGGTCCTAAGTTACAGGATCGTATCAGGAGGATGGGCTACTACTGGCCTACCATGATTGCAGATGCTGTAAAATATGTAAGTAATGCAAAGTCTGTCAAGTTCATACGGATTTATTCATCAGCCTTCTGAGCATTTACATCCTGCTATTGCATCATGGCCATTTGAAGCATGGGGTATAGATATCATTGGTCTGATTCACCCGTTATTTTCTAGTGGACATCGGTTCATATTGGCTATCACGGATTATTTCTCCAAATGGGCGGAGGCGATCCATCTTGTTGAGATAAAGACATCCAACATGATCAGCTTTATCAAACACCATGTAATTTATCGCTTTAGGATACCCCGAAGGATAATTCATGACAATGGGCCTCAATTCATCAGCCAAGCGTTTCCCCGATTTTGCGATAAGAATCGGATACAGAATATGGCCTCAACGGCATATAATCCTCCTGCTAATGGTTTGGCGGAAGCCTTCAACAAAACCATCATCAAACTCTTGAAGAAGTTTGTTTCTTCGAACAAAAGAGATTAGAATGAGAAGATGGGAGAATGTCTCTGGGCATACCGCACAACGGTACAAACACCAACGGGTTATACCCCATTCTAATTAGTTTACGGGTATGAAGCAGTTCTTCCCATTGAAGTCCAAATTCCATCACTCAGAATAACAGTGGCTAATGAGTTGACTCAGGAAAATAATGATCGATTAAGGCTTCAAGAGCTAGAAGGATTAGACAAGAAACGCCTTCAAGCTCAATAGCGCATTGCGTTCTACCAGGCACGCATTTCCAGAACTTTTAACGAAAAAGTGAAGGAAAGAGTGTTCAAAATTGGCGAGCTAGTTCTAGCTGTGAAGAGGCTAATGATCATTACACACAAAAGTAAGGTCAAGTTCCAGCCCAAATGGAAGGGCCCTTATGTGATTAAAACCATATTTTCAAATGGCGCTTACAGATTAGCCAAGCCTAATGGAGACTTGATAATGGCTCCTATCAACGACAAATTCCAGAAGAAGTACTATGCTTTATCTTCTTTGCTCAAAGGGGTATGGTGAAGATTTCATTCTGACGATACTGTTTGATAATAAACGAAAGAAATAAAAATAGGTTTATATGAAACCCTTTCTTAGGTTTACAAACAAGAAGTACTATTAATCCTATACGAGGATATCAAGTACAAAATTTAAATCTGGGTAAATATTGCTATAGGAGTCTGATCTGCAGTCGATCACTTTTTCCCTTGGACAACACGATGACGAAGAAGTGGTGTAAAAGAAGAAGAAGCTTCAAAAATCGTAAGAGGGATTGGATGCTTAATGCCAAAGCCGTCAATCACTCCCCTCTGTTTGTGCTCTAGACTCTTTTCTCTCAATTTTCCTACCTTTTTCTCTCAAAGATCCAATACGATCTTTATAAAATATGACCTCTTCGACCTTTGACCTCCGTGGCCGGAGGTATCAATTTATAGGGTTTATTGACAGTAACCGTCCAGTCGGCGTAGAAGCCGAACAGTGGAGAGTGTGGCATTTTTTACGCGGCGGTTATAATAACTGCCACCCACGTATAAATGATATTCTGAATCCATGTGTGACGCGTATCCCATTATGAGGTAACGCATATAACTGCTACGAAGATCACGACATGCAAGCCACGTATGTAACTGCCCCTCGCGTAAAAAAGGTTGGCGTAGAAGCCAATAATTGTCACCATGGCGTAGAAGCCAAATAATTATCTTGTTGGCGTAGAAGCCAAGTAGGCGTAGAAGCCCAATAGCTGACATATAGGCGTAGAATCCCAATAGACATATAAGCCCAATAGCTATCAGGTTGGTGTAGGAACCAAGTAGGCGTAGAAGCCTGATGCTGCATAGATAGGTAGCCGGCGTAAAGATATCCAGTTATCCTCCTTTGACTGAGGTCTTGAGCGTATTATGGACCAGATAGCCTTATCACGCACCAATGCAAATATAGCCTGAGTTGGCGTATTTCGAGGAGATAGCATACGGCATACTCCTATAGCTAAAAATAGCCAGGTTGGCGTATTTCAAGGAGATAGCGTACAGCGTACTCCTATAATTAAAAATAGCCTGATGGCGTAATATGCAGAGTTGATGATGTGGACGTATTAGTCATAATTATGGTTCACCCAGTCATTAAAAGTAGAACCAAATCTCGTGCATTAAATGAAGAGATCTGCCCCCATCACGCGCATTAACTACAGAGACGTGCCTCGAGTTCTGTACGGAGAGCAGCTTTTGACGTGGCAGTTTGCTTTGTCACATCCTGAGCGTAAAAGCTCATATCTGTCTGTGTAAAACTAGGCAGCATATTCCTTGACGGTGTAAACAAAGACTTAAATCAAGGCTTTGTCACTAAATAACGGTCTGGGTCTCTGTGCAGAACCATTATTACAACTGTCCTCTCGATCGTCGTGCAGTACTCTTTGTCAGGAGTCAGGTTCACTGTATGATCTAACAAGTTTATTTGAGGAATTCCAAGCATTCCTTGTATACTTCCATGCTACATTAAAAGCGGATGGGTTTTGTGCCATAAAGGTGAGGTAGCAACCTTTATACGCTGAAGCAGTCTGAAATACTGTATTACGCGGGTTGTTCAGGAGCTATGTTTTACGTTGAATAGCGTTGAAGCTTTGTTGTACGCCAATGGCTCTGAAGTCATGCTTTACGCTGCATAGCACTGAAACTCTGCTTTGCGCAGGCTTCATGTATATTGCGTATAATTCTGTAGTGTATTTTTCATGCTTCTACAGATACTACGTACAAAATTTAGTTGGATCATATTCTATCATGTTCTTATGACCTCTGAATAGATATGTTTAACTAATTTAGAACTTCAAAATCTATCACGTCCATATTACCTCTGATAGCATTTTGTATACAAATTTAGTTGGATCATATTCTATCATGTCCATATAACCTCTGAATAGATATATCCAGCTGAAACTTACAGAAAGTATATCACGTCCATATTACCTCTGATATTACTTTCATCCTAGCCTATCATTTATATTCTAAAATAATGGGTCCACAAAGTCAGAAAAAGTATCTTTATTATCTCTGGGAATAGCAGATTACATAAGAAGCAAAAAAAGTATATCATTAGGGAGGAGCAGTTAAATCGCGAATCTGTTGCGCCAAAACAGCCATCCTCTCATTCCTGGAGTTTAAAATATGGTTGCGAGCCCGTTCCAGCCTTGCTTCATCATTGTTCAAGTGAGATAGTTCAAACAAAGAATTAACAAAACTTGCGTGGATGACACCCACTTGTGTCAAGTTCTGTTTAGCTGTATCCACTTGGCCCTTCAGCACATTGTGGACTGCCGATGTCTTGAGAAGCCTCTCCCTTGCCGGAGCGAGTTCAGCTTCCAATTCTCGAACCCTTGCTTCATCTCCCTCATATTCGGCTGACACTTAGCTAGTTGAGGAAAGACCTCCACTAGGATAGCTTGCTCTTTATCCATCTCTTGCTGCTGTTCCTGGATGGATTTGTTTAGAGTTTCTATTTTCTCAGCAAGTTCTACAGTTAAGGAGTCATACTCATCTTGAACCAGATCGTCGATGCTGCCTTGGGATAGTTGCAAATACTCGTTAATGGGTTGTTCTAAACCATTAACTATTTGCTCTAGTGCATCAGCTCTTTCAGCGTCACTGAAATTTCTAATCTGTACTATAGGAAGATTGGAGGACATCTTCAGAGCATCAAAACCTAGGTTCTTCTCCAGCACCATCGATATCAATTCTTTCAAATTAAGGTAGAATATGCTAGTTTATTGATTCACTAACATACCAAAGCTCGAATGGACGCTGGGAGTGGCCGCAATATCGGTAAGTATCCTTTCTGGAATGACTGCAGAGGATTTCGTCATAGTCGTTGCTTCAACAGATGGCGCGACAAAAGAAGAGACACCCACAATAGTTAAAGTTGCTGGTATACTCGACGAAGGAGGCATGGACGAGATAGTGGGTTTATCCTCCTCTGATGTTATTTGAACTGCCACTGGCGGGATGACACCCGAGAATGTTGCGGATGAATGATCGGCCGCTTCAAAGCATGCTTCTTCAACGTCGAGCATCGCCGTTTCATCAGCTGGATCCACAACAAAGTCAGAGGTCGTGTCAACCCCGCCCTACCAAGAGATGTCTTCGCCTGAAAAGAAGACAACAGAAAGTTAATATCAATTCAATGTTAATTTTCCTAAAAGAAGCGTGAAGACAATATTTACCACTGGCTGATGGTATGTATGTTGCGTCTGCAGCCTGTATAGCTAAATTATTTCTTAATGATGCTAAACAAGCTATCATACCTGGAGAAGAGGGTGCACCTACTGATGCTTGAGGGAGGTCATCACAGTCATCACCTAGATCCACTTGAGGTTCTTCGGGTGGAATCTCGCTGAAATTACTTACAGACGAAGGAGGGGTTACTCCCATTATTTGTTTGGATAAAGTTATATTGATTCTGAATATGCTCGGTCTCGAAGGCGACCTCGAAGCACTACCAGTAACGGTAGTAGCGGCAGCAATCACGAGCAAAGAATCTCCAGCACTGTCAGCCGGAACTGTGGAGGATCCCTCTCTAAAAGGCGAAGGACCTTTGATCAAAGAATCATCCCCAACAGGGGAAATAACAGGCTCACTCCTAGAGGCCCCCTTGGTGGAAGTCCTTTTAGGACCTCTGACCGTCTTCTTCTTGCGGAGGGAAGGCTCTTTCAGAGTGGAAGCCTTTCGCTTATTGGAGATAATGAGAGGCTCTGCTGGCGGAGCTATTACGCCTCTCGGTATTATCAACAAGAAATCATCTGCAACGGTAGTGTCTTCACCTTCATCAGAGGAGACGGATAGGATCTTTTCTCTTCCAGTAGACTTATGGGAAGGCATCCTAAAACTTTCATACACATCGAAATCATGATGGAAGGTATTGATGGATGCGTAAAACTGCACGTACGAGTGAAGGATGCGCAACTCCGTGGAGAGAGAAGTCGCGGGCACAGCAAAAATTATACCAGTACAACCCGTGATGAAATACCGCCATCCTTTGGCTCCATCAATAAGTCCACCCTTGGACTTGAAGCTGGTGATAGGATTCCCCACATGCAACTGGTCGTACCAAAATTGTCTGGCGAACCGGCTTGGCAGATAAGGCTCCAAGTAGCAGTGGTCATTATTTCTGTACAGCAAGTGGGAAGGTCTAATGCAGACCAACCAATAAAAGGCTTCAGAAGAAAGAATAGTCCTCCCTTGGCCTGCATTCTAAAGTTTTGTCTCCTGTTGATTGATATGTACGGGGGGGACGGTACAAAAGAGCTTCCAGCCTTTGGCAAAATTTAATGCTCGCCGGCAATCTATGACTTTCGCCACATTCTAAAGAAAATTCTTGTAATTCAACAAGAAGTTATTTCCTGAACTGCTGACAGAGCCGGGAGACATTACCCTTGTGTTATGAAGGATTAACCATCCCATCAGGTATAGGAATGGTAATTCCACTCTGGGAAATCCTTCACGCTGCGTATCATCAGCTAGCAGCCCATCAGTAATGGCCCTCAGGCCAGCTTGTATTCTACATACCATGGCAGAAAGCAAGCCCAGTCTTGCTCTAAACACCAAATACACTGTGGGCCATATGGTATTACGATGGATGCGATCCACAGACGCGATACCAGGCACTACCTATCGGCGTAGCTAGACAGAGAGGAAGCCAGCCAGTTGAGCTTCCTTCGACAGAGGCTTGCTACAATGCCTCATATAACTGAAGGCTTTAGTACCTGCAGGATAACCCCTATCTCCTCAACGAGAATATAATCTGAAGCCCCTGCGTCTTCAATAAGGTCATCGACCGTGTTGGCGCTAAGCATTCTCAGGAGGTTCAAGGGCTTATCTCTACTATCTACAACCCTGTCTGGCTTAGCATTTCTGGCCTTATGGAAGAAAAGGTAGGATGCCCATTTGTTTATATGAGCCAAATCAGAGGGCTCTTTGTAGAAGGTGGTGCAGGCAAGATAGTGGCTCATCAGCTCCTGGTACACTGCCATTGCCCGAGGGTTTGTATCCCTCATCTCCCTATTCGTGGGAACGTAGTCTTCATAAGGAGTGTCTCCCATTGGCAGCTTTAAAATCTCAGCCATCTCATGAAGGGCTAAGCCCAACTCACCTAGTGGAGTGGCGAAAGTCCCAGTAAGCAAATTGCATCGCTCCATCAAAGATAAGAACAAGTTAGGGTTGACTGGCAGCCAACACTGGTGGCACTCACAGCCGCAAATAAGCCAATACTTTCCAGCTCCATCTGAAAGTGCTTCAGGGCCCAGGCAGTTAAACTGGCCCATCGAAGATTCCCAGGGCTAAGCCATCCACTGGTGCGAGGGTTAACCTTGGGGTACACTCCTTTCTGCCCCATAAAGTTATTGCAGAAAGTCGATATTTGAACCGGCTGGATCAGTGAAGTGTCTTCACTCGGAACGCTACCATGTAGTAATCCTTTGAAAGGCATAACAGGGCCTGAAGGACTGCTCACAAAGACTCCTCGGTTCAATACTTTCTTGTATAAGATCTTCCCTGGCCGCCCATGAAGATCTGGAGTCAGAGTCCACTTCATTTTTCTAGGATGTGTGGCATGGAAGAATATCGAGATAGGGTAATCTCTAGGTATCCTGGACAGATACATGACCGTGCCCTCAGCAAAAAATACCCAATCTTCTTTCTTGGGCTTAGTCTGGGATTGTTTGTCGATAACATCCCCAAATAAGAAACCTGGTTTCTTATATTCAGTCCCATCTATGTATGTCAAAGGCTCCCCATTGATCATACTCAGCAGCATTCATTCTCTTTGGGACGAGATTAGAGTTCTCCTTTCTTGAGGATACTCGATTCCAGAAATGGGGAATGTCACATGGGACAAGTTCTCCAGATAACTGGAATTCAGTATCCCAGCAGCAGAGCCCATTACTTCAGCCAAATGAGGGATCTGCAAGTCCACTACAAAATGCAAGAAAATAAGTCAGTTTTTACGCTAGACGCTACACTCTTGCAGTATACGCCAAAGACTAAAAGTCTGCACTTTTACGCCAGACTGCAAAAACTAGAGCTTTTACGCTGGAAACCGATTTTTAGTGCGTAAAACTCAAGATTGGCAGTATACGCCAAAATCTAACAGTCTGAGCTTTTTATGCCAAACTGTCAAAATTTGAGTGTTAACGCCGAAATTTACATCCAGCGCGTAAAACTCAAAGTTTGTAGTATACGCCAAATTTTAACAGTCTGAGTTTTTATGCCAGACTGCGAAAATATGGAGTTTTTACGCTGACACATTAGAAATATGGATGTAATGATAAAACATCTCTGTGCATCATCTTCCTCGAAGAGGCTCTTAGCACAGAAGATGACCTTGTGCGTACATGTACAACGTGTGCGAAGGGTTTTATTCCTCTCAAAGTCTTTACCTGTGATGCCCGGAGCATAGCTCTTCGGAGGAGCACTTCGTTCAGATCGGGGCTCGATCAGCCTAATGGGGGTTGCTCGTGCTTGAGCAGAGGAGCGAGATAAAGAAGAGGCGACTTTCTTTCCCTTAGCAGTGGAAGCCTGTTTTGGTGCCATGGCGAAGCTCAAAGTTCTCAGAAAAGAGACAAAAATGAAGAGTTCTCAAAGAGATGAAGGGTTTTGCAAAGACAGATGAAAGGTTTCTCTCTTAAGACCTTGGGCTATTTATAGAGTTCGGATAACTCTTCGAATCCCTAACCAAATTCGATATTTAATAGTCGGTTATGATTTGGGACCACGTTGAAAAAAGAAGACGGACAGTCATGCTGCGTAGTGGATCCAGATTTTACACGCAGAACAGATCTATGGTTTTACGCTCGGAAGCTACAGATCTATAATTTTACGCTCAGAAGCTACAGAAGGCCAATTACAAGGGTTTACACAAAAAATGATCCTTTTTGGCTATAAAATATTCCAAGTGCCTGAAACACACAGAGGTCAGCATTTAAGATGACTCTTTTTCATGGGCCATTGGAAGGACATTCGAAGTCTAGCCAAAATCCTTTACATCTAAGTTCAAGTAGGGCCTGTTCGGTGGACATTTCTTGCCCTATTTCGAGGGATTTTCGGGGAAACCATTCTTGAAGATGACGGTCTGAACATAAATTCTTCGTATCAAAGAAGTGATAGTTCAGAATTCTATGCGACTCCTCGGCCAAAAATAGCATGACAGTTGGATCTTCAATATTGCTTAATGCTAAAGAACTTTTTACGCATCTTTCGTTACGTGTAAAAGACGGGATGTAACCAGATAAGCGTTTATCAGAGTCAGTGTAAAATTATCCAGACATGTCGAAGGTGCACATTATCAGACTTCCTCACAGCAAATATGGCAAATCAGCAATGCGTAAAAGAAGACAAGTTTATTAATCATGATTACATATGATGGAAATCCAGTTTACAAAGGATTTTTTATTTTCATGATTACATATGATGAAAATCTTTTCTTTTTTTACAAATGATTTCTCATTAAAGATCACACTGGGAATCTGTTGTGCCAGGTTCTAATATTGGTGGAGATATTTTTCTTCTTCTACGGTACTTCATCGGCTTCTGCGGCCGATGAACAAAAAAATGATTAATGGCGGGAGGATAAAAAACTGGGCATGTTTTAGTCAAGCCCACCCTCCATACGCCGTGGCAGCCATGCCCTAGAATTATGTTAGAGATTCAGACTCAACATAATACTGAAAGACAGGGCCAAACTGCCTACCTACGTCCAGCTTTATAATAGGAGAAAATATACTTAGCAAGCTGTGTGGTCTGATGAGACCCTTCCTCTCTCCTGGACGAATCGCCATATAAAATTGCTGATTATCCCGAGTAAAGGAAGCTATGATATCCTTCCATGATCTATCGTTGTAAAGGATATTTGCTCGAAGATGCCTCTTTTTATGGCTCCTTACATGTTGGAAGAGCATGATCTTCTTCTTTTTTAGGTCAGCCCAATGGATCTCGGCAACCATCTCTTTTGGTGAAGGAAGTATGGAAAGACAGGTTCAATCGCTTGCCTTTATATAGGTAAAAGAGAACATACCAAATCCCAACAAATTCCTAAAATTCGCCGAGAAATCAGCCTCGCAGAACGAGTCCAATTTGACCGGTTCATGCTTCATTCAAAGTATTTCAAATTACGAGGAATTTGAAAACTTTGAAGGGGGTCTTGTAGAAGCATGAAAAATACGCTGGGGAATTATATGCGTAAAACCCCCAACGTGCATGAAGCCCGCGTAAAATATAACTCCAGCACTGTGTGGCGTAAAATATGACTTCAGAGCTATGGGCGTACAACAGAGTTTCAACGCTATCCAGCGTAGAACAGAGCTCCAAAACAACCCGCGTAAGGCAGCACTCCCAGGCTGTTTTAGCGTAAAAAGGTTGCTACACTCCGGCGTAAACTATGTCTGCTTTTAATGCAGCGTGAAGTTGTATGAGGAACTCTTCGTATTCCTCGAATGAACCTGTCAGACAAAACAGTGAACCTGACTCCTGACAAAGAGTACTTTACGATGATCGAGATGACGGCTGTAATAATGATTCTGTACAGAGCCCAAGGTTAACGTTTAATGACATATCCTTGATACAAGTCATTTTTAGGCACTCAAGGAATACGCTACCTATTTTACACAGGCAAAAATGAGCCTTTACGCTCAAGATGAGACAAAATCAGATGCCACGTTAAAAGCTGTTCTTCGTACATAACTCGAGGCATATCTCTGCAGTTAATGCGCGAGATGGGGGCAGATCTCTCCATTTAATGCATGAGATTTTGTTCTATTTTCAATGACTAAGAGAGCTAAAATTAGGGCTAATACGCTCACATCACCATCCTTGCATGTTACGCCAACCAGGCTATTTTCAACTATAGGAGTACATCGTATGCTATCTCCTCAAAATACGCCAACTTTGGCTATATTTGCAAAGGTACGTGATAAGGCTCTTTGGCCCAGAATACGCTCGAGACCTCAGTCAAAGAAGAATAATTGGCTATCTTTACGCTGGTTATCTATTGTGCAGCCATTTGGCTTTTATGCCAACCGGACAGCTACTTGGCTTTTACGCCAACAGGATAACTACTTGGTTTTTACGCCAACAGGACAGCTACTTGGTTTTTACGCTAACAGGACAGCTACTTGGTTTTTACGCCAATAAGACAGCTATTTGGTTTTTATGCCAACGAGACAGTTATTTGGCTTTTATGCCAACCATCTCTACGCGAGGGGCAGTTACCTACGTGGCTTGCATGGCGTGATCTTCGATGAGTGATTATACGCATTACCTCATAATGGGACATGCGTCACACGTGGATTCAGGAGATCATTCAGACGTGGGTAGCAGTTATTATAACCACAGCGTAAAAGTTACAACTCTCTCCACTAATTGGCTTCTTCGCCGACTGGTCATTTACTGTGACCGAGCTCTATTAATAGAGACTTCCGGTGACAGGAGACAGGGGGAAATCAGAGAGAGAGAGCACATATAGAGAGTGTTGATTGACGACTTTGGCAATGAGAGTTCAATCCCTCTTGCAATCTTTGAAGCTCCTTCTTCTTCTACAGCACTTCTTCGTCATCGTGTGGTCCAAGGGACAAAGTGATCGACCGCAGATCAGACTCCTATAGCCATATTTCCCTAAAACTTTTTTTATTGTACTTAACATCCTCGTATAAGATTAATTGTACTCTTTTTTCTTGTTTGTAAACAAAGAAAGGGTTTCGTATAAACCTACTCTCAATTTCTTTTGTTTATCATCAAACAACGTGGGCTATCTGGCTAAAAATGGGATTGGCATGATTCTCTCGGAGAATCAGGAGCCTAAAAAATTATGACGTTGTTTGAACGTCAGAGGCCGCCTATAGATATATAATGTAAGGGTCATTTGACCATGTATCTCCGGCGGAGCATACAGTTTACATAAAAAAAAGTGCAAAGGAGCCCAAATGCCTTACTTGTTGTTCTTCCCACTATCACGACCCGCACCCAAGATTTGGGCATGAGTCGTGGGTACGTCCAGTCTATGCTATAGCATCGGCGGTAGAATGCTGTCTAGGTCATAATAGTAACTAATCAATCTCACACGAGTATCCAATTCCATAAGGAGACACAAATATCACAATATATTATAGAAATACTCAATCACAGAAACTAAAGCACAATAAGATATCAGAGAAAATAAACGAAATACAACACAAGTCTAAAAAATAAAAATAGTCTAACCTGCAAAAATAATATCCCAGTCTCAAAGTTTGCCGGAAACAAATTCGGTACCAAAAACTGCTAAAAGAAACAAGCTGAATAACTAGTGATCCCGGCTAGACCTTCCGGAAATCATACCTGAACTACAAGGTCCAAGGCTGTAGCTACTCTCCCTGTGGTCCATAATATGTCGGACACCAGTCCTCTAAGTCGTAGTCTGGAAAAATATTTCCAGTCAGGATGGAATAAAGTACAAGCACTAACAGTAGTTTCATGTATATCGACAAAAACTATAATACAGTGTAAGGATATACAAGATTGATTTAAATACTGGCAATAAAAAATATTGGTGAGTATGAAATACTGGAATAAGAAATACTGGAGAATATATCATCATCAATAGTACAACTAGCAATGAACAGAACTATAAGTGAATACTAGAACAATGAACTAAAAATAAATGACTAGAATATCAAGCTAAGTGTGTGAAACATTAGTCTATCATGTGATCGGCTTGGGACAGATCAGGCTTATTACATATGATTAGCTATGATTTATGTACGGTCAGGATAACTATCCGATCAGCTATGATGCGAGCAATAGTCAGGCTAATCATACATAACAGGCTATGAGGCATGTAATGGTCAGACTGCACCCGACGTGAGGGGTTGGGTGAGCTATGATGCATGTAGAGTGGGGTATGATCACATAATTTACTAATATTTCTCCGTCTCCAGCTAGCACGATGGATTCAAATCACGACTCCTCGTAACAGGTCTCGATGATGCTAACCCATGTATCCATCGAGTCAGAATCAAGTACGCTATATAACTAGAATCATAGAGATAATCAACACAATAAAAACTGTCAAAGAATGTACTCGCCTGTGGTCCTGCACTGGCAATACCAATATCCTGTTTTTGATGTCTCGTCTGAACAATCCAACAGTCCTATATACATAATATAATAATAATATAGCAATCAGTCGTTACACTAGCACACACAGAAACATAATTATACTGAACTCAGAGACTACATTAGGGTGATACTGGTCAACTAGCAGGGTCAAGGGTGTGTCTAATTCACAGGTGTCATGTCCTCAAATGTTGTGCATAACAAGACAGTCAACACACTAACACATATCTAAAGATCTAAATCCCGTGTAACACCAACACATGTCTAAGCCAGTACGTTGGTGTACACAAGACAGTCAACTCACTAATACTCAAGATCATATAGTCATATACAATATACGGGATATCCATAGTTAATACCTAGGGTCATACATTATTTATATATTACAGTCATACCTAGTACTAGCAATCAATTTCCATACAATATATATATACCCATTTATTTATTAAACACACACGTACGCACACACAACTAGTTTTTAGGTTCACCAACATAGTGTCATGAAATCACATCTAACAAACTCCCATGAAGCAATATGCAAATCCTAACTAATATTCACATATGCACGCATATGCAACTATGAAGGAAGGGCAAGTCAAACCTGTGCGTGCACGGGGTCGATGGTGTAGTCGACGTCGAGGGAGGTCGTCGACTGGAGGTGGTGCTCGGCTGCTGTCACGACGGAGGCTCGGGCTCCGGCGAGCTGCTGTGTCGTCGAGGAGAGGTCGACTGTCACGGTGGTCGACGGGATGGTGAAGGTCGGGGTGACTCGCTACTGTTAGAGGAGTCCAGCGTGGGGAAGTCGTTGCTATGGAGTCGGGGGAAAGGCTCAGGCGAGCTGCTCTGGGTGGTGCTCCGCGGTTAGTGGGGTCGGCTACTCCGGTGGAGGTTGACTATGGGTATTGGCGGTCGGGATCGGATGGTGGTGATTGTGTAGATGACGAAGATGGTTCTGGGGGAAGGAGGCATCGGTGGTGAAGTTGGGGATGAGGTTGACGAAGTCGGGTGGAGGGTGGTCGTGGCGGTGATGGGTGGTCGGAAACGGCTGCTGTCGGGGAGGCCGCTGCTCGACGGGGTCGATGGGTCGTGCGGGCGAGGGAAGTCGCTGGAGGCAGCTATTCAGGCGGTCGGGGGTGACTGTAAATGGGACGGCTCCGGCGTGGGGGTTTAGGATGAAGATGCTAGGAATGATAAAAAGTTGGCTAGGGTTTAGGGTTAGGATTCGGTTGTTGGTGGTGGTGATCAAACATATAAAGAAAAATTGTATATATATGGGGAGAAAAGGGTGATGTAGCCCTAGGGATTTGGGGTTGGCTTTTACATGTAGAATTTGAATGACTAGGATGGTGTTGGGTTGAAATGGATGGCTATGATTGGTGAGGGGAGGATGTTGAGTGTTTCACACTCCAAAAATATGGAGAAAAATCACATATGACCTGTCAATGAAGAAAAAGGGTTCTTCTTCATGTGTCGGGTCCAATGGGGTATGGACACCTCAATGCACTTTTGCATAAAAGTCCCCAATAATTAAAAAATTGCACAAAAAGCAGAAATTAAATAAATGTCATGCGACGAATATTGTGCGACTAAAATGAAGCACAAAAGAGCATATTTATGAGTTACACAAGGGTCAGAATAGAAGACTTGTACATCTAGGACAATGGTGTATAATTTATTGGAAGACAAAAGCTAGTATAGCGCTCCAAATATCGAAGCAACGGTAAGATACAACAATTGAATAAAATCACAATAATAAAATATAATCCCCAAATAATTAATCCTAAATAATACTAATTAAAATTCATAATCCTATATTTTGGTCAGGGGTTCATCTAGTGGGCTTCTAGGTCGAATCCACTAACTCATACATTAATGAACACTATATATAATATATAAATATAACATGCAATATAATGTACACAATACTTATAATAATAAAAAGACAAAAATACCCCTATTTTAGGATGTGGTACTGACAAGTCTACCCCCTTAGAAAAATTTTGTCCTCAAAATTTACAATTCTCAATAGTTGTATATATATTTTTTATTTATTTATTTACTTATTTATTTCTTACCATTAAAATTTAAATTTATCAAATTATATAATCATGAAGTAAATCCATATTATTATTTAATAAAATTTTCAAAATTCTATAAATATCATATTCCTGAAAATCTTTAAATTTAAAATCAAATTCCATTCTTATTACAATCTCCTCCAAAATTTTAAGTTAATAACTAAATACTCAAAAATTTAATATTTAATCGTCTAATTTTAAATCCAATCAATGCATATTTATAAATTTTAAAATCTTATCCGAAAAATTTGAATTCAAACACTAATCCATTTGTGATCTTATTTCTCGATTCTTTTTCCACACAATACTCAAACACTGTAATACTTACGAAGTCTTCAAATACAACATTCAAAATATAAGTTTTAAAATTTATATCTTACAGTCAAATAAATATAATGATAATCTTCTTAAATTTCTCAAAATTTAATGGCAAATTCAATCATATCTTAATTTTTATAAAAATCAATGATTTAACAAAATCGTCAATTCTGCCATATTAAATTCTCAACTCTTTATTTAAATTAATGTTTATCCTCAAAATTTAAGACACCTTGTCTCTCTCTGTCCAGTCATAACCTCTTCATTAATCTTTACTACGGTCAAACCCTAACAATCAAGGTCTAAGAAAATCCTACCTACAGTCATACAACATGCAATCTAGAGAAAACATATATGGTTATGGTTTATTTTGTCATAGTATTATAGTCTCTGTCAAGGTGTACTACTAACTTTATTCTAGCAAAAAAATCACTGAGGCAAGCTACGGTACTAAAAAATCAATCAATCAATCAAACAGACGAAAAATGAAAAAAATGAAAAGAACAGAACAGAACCTTCTAACACAACCATAGGTTTAATGATGCATCCAAAGTTTGATACCCCTATCCCTTTAGTACTACTATTTCTACTACTTGTACACCCACTGCTAGCTCTCTTACCTAGTATAATTGTTTATACTAGTTGTTCTTATCACTCAAGTGCATACCAAGTGTAATACACCACACTAAGTACTTCTCTCTCTAATACAACTCTAGATGGACACCCAAGTCAGCAGTGCCATCTCAGGCATGCTCAAGCCAACAGATTCTTACACATGCACGTCATCCACTCATATACTGATATATATATTACCCATATTTATCTAAGTATACCCATATATACTCACAGTCTCTAACACTCAAGGTACACGCAAATAGACCAATTGTCTATACCCCTCAACTGTGTACTGAAATATTGCACTGCCCGGATTACTCGTACTATTACTTCCAATGATTTTCTATCATATTAACTGATACACCAATCTAATAGTAGCACACAAGGTACTTACTGTTGTACGTACATTTGTTAACTAATCCTTGATATAGAAATATTAGCACTCTTGGTATGGTAACACTAGCTTTATCATTAAATTATCTCATCATATTCACTAGAATTCATGGTCACTTGCACTAGTTATTAACTTCTATAATACACATGCTTCACTTCACACCCAGAGGCAGACATATGGTTCCATATCTCTATTGATGTATATGTATCTCCCTTTAACCTCTTACACACTGATACACTAATCAGTGATACACTTCATACCTTCCATGACCAGTCATGATATTTCTCAACCCATGACATACTATTAGAATTTTCTAATTCTCATGCTTCCACTTTCATGAACTCTCACACTGACACTCATCACCCATTGTGAATCCTGCATATAATTTTTAGACACTCTTCCATCTATTGCTTTCAACCCATCACTGGCCTCAATATCAGGTGATACATCCATTATTAGTCATATATCAGTACACTCATATCTAATGACATCAAGGTCCTACTTTTATCTGTAACACAAGTCTTACTACTTAGCATAATGTATTCTTTTCTCTCACACTCTCCTATCCACTTATGGGTACTCTCCTATTATGGCACACTCATTAATACCCTTATGCATATATATTTATTTACTCTTGACACCCAAGTATCAACCACCAAATTGAACATCATACTACATTAATTTTTAACATAATTTCCTTCATACTTAGTTGTTTACATGGATCCCCCAACTACATGAATTCATGACTATCCTGGACTGGCATGCTGACTTCGATACTAACTTATGGAACCATCACTGATACTCGTTACTCTTTCTTCTACCTATAGTACCAATACTAACTATAATGACACCTATAATAGAACTATTGCTACAAGGTACTATGCTACGGGTTATCTCTAGATTGATGCCTATTGCTCATATGTCCAACCAAGAAACACTTACCGACTCACAAGCCATACTCAGTCAACACTGATACAAGATATAGACCTAATTGTAAGTCACCAATTATCACACTAACAGGGATCCTTAAAGAAATAAAGTCAAAAAGGAACTAGACTAAGGACTGAAGGTATCTCTACTGCTAGCAAAGAAAATGATGGAACAATATCCTATAATAACAGAAGTGGATAAGTATTGAGATGATACTTTAAGAAATAATTTAAGATATAACCTGATAATCATACATGTCTGTTCGAAATCATGACACTCAGAATCCTTGCCACGCCAGTAAGCATTGCTGCGATAAACGATAGGTTCCATAACTAAGGTATGCGACTCTACAATCATGTCATCTAGAATCCTCACCACGCCAACCGGTATGGCTGCGAGAAACTCTAAATTTCATAACTAAGATATGTACATCCAAGGTCAGGTTCCTACGTTTCTGCCATGATACCTAATGTGGCTACGATAAACTCTAGGCTCCATAACCAAAGTAGACGTTTTAACTTTCTCACTGTCCTCATCAACATATGTCATTAGATGATACCGTAATTTTGTTCGTAAAATTTATCTTGATATAAAATTAACCTCAACAACGACACCAAGAATTAAATTTAACAACTAATCAATAAGAATAAAATTCAATAACAACAAGTGAGAACGGACGAAAATAAGAAAAAAGATTTAAATTAGAAATTATAATAAGATCCTCAAGGGTCGTCCCAGGAATCTCTCAAATAATTTATGATTTAGTATCCTCTATCATCTTAGTATCCTATGTACTATATTCTATCGCAGGCACATAGTAGTACAACAAAGCATCGTACTAGCACGACATCGTACAACTTGCGAGGCATGACCGACATGGACCACCACTAAAAATATATTATGACCCGCACCCGAGATTTAGGCATGAGTCGTGGGTATGTCCAGCCTATGCCACAGCATCGGCGGTAGAATGATGTTTAGGTCACAATACTAACTAATCAATCTCACACGAGTAACCAACTCCATAAGGACACACATATATCATAATATAATAGAAAATTACTCAATCATAGAAACTAAAGTACAATAAGATATTGGAGAAAATAAACGAAATACAACACAAGTCTAAACAACAAAAATAGTCTAACCTACAAAAATAACATCCCAGTCTCAAAGTATGCCGGAAACAAATTCGTACCGAAAACTGCTAAAAGAAACTAGCTGAATAACTAGTGATCCCGGCTAGACCTTCCGAAAATTACACCTGAACTACAAGGTCCAAAGCTGCAGTTACTCTCCCTGCGGTCCATAATATGTCGGACACCAGTCCTCTAAGTCTCAGTCTGGAAAAATATTTTCAGTCAGGATAGAACGAAGTACAAGCACTAACAGCAGTTCCATGTATATTGACAAAAACTATAATACAGTATAAATAAATACAAGATGGATATAAATACTGGCAATAAGAAATACTGGTGAGTATGAAATACAGGAATAAGAAATACTGGAGAATATATCATCATCAATAGTACAACTAGCAATGAACAAAACTATAAGTGAATACTAGAACAATAAACTGGAAATACATGAATAGAATATCTAGCTAAGTGTGTAAAATATTAGTCTATCATGTGATCGGCTTGGGACAGATCAGGCTTGTTATATATGATTAGCTATAATTCATGTAAGGTCGGGCTAACCATCCGGTCAGCTATGATACGAGCAATAGTCAAGCTAATCATACATAACAGGCTATGAGGTATGTAATGGTCAGGCTGCACCTGACGTGAGGTGTGGGGTGAGCTATGATTCATGTAGAGTGGGGTATGTTCATATAATCTACTAATATTTCTCCGTCCCCAGCTAGCACGATGGATTCCAATCACGAATCCTTGTAACAGGTCTTGATGATGCTAACCCGTGTATCAATAGTGTTAGAATCAAGTACACTATACAACTAAAATCATAGAGATTATCAACATAATAAAAACTGTCAGAGAATATACTCGCCTGTGGTCCTACGCTGACAATACCAATATCATGTTTCTAAAGTCTCGTCTGAATAATCTAACAGTCCTATATACATAATATGATAATAATATAGCAATCAGTCGTTACACTAGCACTCACACAAACATAATTATACTGAACTCACAGACTACGCTAGAGGGATATGGGTCAACTAGCAGGGTCAAGGGTGCGTCTAATGCACGGGTATCATATCCTCAAATGCTGTGCATAATAAGACAGTCAACTCACTAAAACATATCTAAAGATCTAAATCCCGTGTAACACCAACACATGTCTAAGCCAGTATATTGGTGTACACAAAGCAGTCAACTCACTAATACTCAAGATCATATAGTCATATGCATTATACGGGATATCCACAGTTAATACTTAAGGTCATACAATATTTATATATTACAGTCATACCTAGTACTAGCAATCAATTTCCATACAATATATATATACCAATTAGTTATTAAACACACGCATGCACACGCAAGTAGTTTTTAGGTTCACCGACATAGTATCATGAAATCACATCTAACAAACTCCCTTGAAGCAATATGCAAATCCTAACTAATATTCACATATGCACGCACACGCAACTATGAAGGAAGGGCAAGTCGAACCTGTGTATGCACGGGGTCGAGGGTGTAGTTGACGTCGAGGGAGGTCGTCGACTGGAGGTGGTGCTCAGCTGTTGTCACGACGGAGGCTCGGGCTCCGGCGAGCTGCTGTGTCGTTGAGGAGAGGTTGACTATCGCGGCGGTCGATGGGATGGTGAAGGTCGGGGTGACTCGATGTTGTTAGAGGAGTCCGGCATGGGGAAGTCATTGTTGTGGAGTCGGGGGAAAGGCTCAAGTGAGCTGCTGTGGGCGGTGTTTCGCGATGAGGGGGAATGGCTGCTCCGGTGGAGGTTGACAGTGGGGTATTGGCAGTCGAGATCGGATGGTGACGATGGTGTAGATGACGATGATGGTGATGGTGGAATGAGGCATCGGTGGCGAAGTCGGGGATGAGGTTGACGAAGTAGGGTGGAGGGTGGTCGTGGCGGTGATGGGTGGTCGGGAACGGCTGCTGTCGGGGTGGCCGCTGTTCGACGAGGTTGACGGGACGTGCGGGCGAGGAAAGTCGATGGAGGTGGCTGTTCAGGCGGTCGAGGGTGACCGAAAATGGGACTGCTCCGTCGTGGGGGTCTGGGATGAAGATGTTGGGAATGATGAAAGTCGGCTAGGATTTAGGGTTAGGGTACGGTTGTTGGTGGTGGTGATTAAAAATATAGATAAAAAATGTATATATATGGAGATAAAAGGGTGATGTCGCCTGAAGATTTGGGGTTGGCTTTTACATGTAGAATTTGAATGGCTAGGATGGTGTTGGGTTGAAATGGATGGCTATGAATAGTGAGGGTAGGATGTTGAGTGTTGCACACTCCAAAAATATGGAAAAAATCACATGTGACTGGTCAATAAAGAAAAAAAGTGCTTCTTCATGTGTTGGGTCCAATGGGGTGTGGACACCTCAATGCACTTTTGAATAAAAGTCCCCAATAATTGGAAAATTGTACAAAAAATAGGAATTAAATAAATATCATACGACGAATATTGTGCGACTAAAATGAAGCACAAAAGAGCATATTTATGAGTTACACAAGGGTCAGAATAGAAGACTGCAACGTCTAGGACAAGGATGTA
The DNA here is from genome assembly GCA_036927795.1 of Iris macrosiphon. Lineage (NCBI taxonomy): Eukaryota > Viridiplantae > Streptophyta > Magnoliopsida > Asparagales > Iridaceae > Iris > Iris macrosiphon. The sequence goes on along the minus strand of JAYESA010000011.1, from coordinate 123,067,794 downwards.
AAATTTGTTAGAAGACAAAAGCTAGTGTAGCGCTCCAAATATCGAAACAACGGTAAGGTACAACAATTGAATAAAATTACAATAATAAATTATAATCCCCAAATAAATAATCCTAAATAATACTAATTAAAATCCATAATCCTATATTTCGGTTACGGGTTCATTTAGTAGGCTTCTAGGTCCAGTCCACTAACCCATACATTAATGAACACTATATATAATATATAAATATAACATGCACAATATAATATATAAAATACTTATAATAATAAAAAGACAAAAATACCCCTATTTTAGGATGTGGTAGTGACACCCACCCCATGCTCTATTCATGCCATACCCATGACATGATGACATCTCTAATGACTGCCAAGGCTTCTAATCATGAAATTTTATCTGCAGTTATCCCTATCCGTCACACTTTCTATGCACACATATGGGCAGCCCTTCATGCAAGTACCTGTTCTATACGAGACTCACACTCGTGTAATAACTGTGTCACAGTTAATGAAACATAAGAATGCCTCATGATAATGGGATGGTCTCGTAAATCTAGGTCAACTTGCATAATATATAATAAAGACAAAATACGACGCCACAGTCGTTGTACCCAAGTTATTCTTGGACGCGCAGTTTATATAGCAGTTAAAATATATAAACTAAATAACAGAAATAAAATGCATGCACTATATGGAATGTAAATAACTGTACAATGGCAAGGTATACTTGCCTGACAAGAAACCTGCATAACATAAACGTCCAGGTGTTAAGTGCAGAGTATCAGAACCCACGGCCTCTGAATAAATGTCTCTGGATGCTGAAATAAACATCACCAACATTGTCATGCCCCAATCTCCCGCAAGCTTAATCGTCCCTGCTGGACGTGAATCACCACGTTGCAGAACTCCCGTAGGACAATCGTTCTCATCGGGACGTGATGTCGTACGAGCCTAGAGTTGCGCTCGCACAAGGCGAGTTGTCAAACATCAAAGTTGTAATCAAAATAGCTAAGTTGCAACGAAAGTCAAGTATTATGTGCCAAGCACACATCAAAGTATATGCAGCGAAGCTCTCGATATGGTCCAAATAAAATGCCACAAAGGATAATGCTACAAAGAATAATGCCACACTCTTGCTCTTTCTCTTTCCTATAAAGGTACTTACCGTTCATACATTATGTTCCTTATATCCAAGCAGCGCCACTATACCTGCGTACCTAAAATAATGTCGACAAACATGGGTCAGTACACAGTCGTAATGGTGAGCGGGGTAACCTACTATTCTAAGCCGACACTAAGTAGAATAGTGAATACAAATAGTTATATGGTAATCTTTCTACTTGAATCCTATATTCATTTCTTGGCAAAGGTATAACATGTTAAGGAAAACTGTAAAGCAGATTAAACATGCAAGCATTCAACTCAAACCAATATACAAGCAAATATATATCCAACTCAAAAGAAAACTAGCATACAAACCGTCCTACTTAAACCAAAGCAATTCAAGAACCTATCGAACCATTATGCAAGCCTAAATATCCATCCTCGACCCAAGCCACAATCCAAGCCTTATAATCCAATCTTTAATATGCACACTCTTGCAGAGGCAAGGTGGCCGCCGACAATATGAAAAGCACAAACCAAACCAAAATAAAGCAAACCAACTCTTATCTATATAAAGTCACTGGCCAAGCCATAAAGGACTGTTCAACTGCAGTTCTACCCGATCTAGACTGGGTAGCTAGCCCGTCTAGTCGTATCGAACTGCCGGCACTGCGCCCAAGATACGTTACCATTATTTCCTCTATGGCCGAACGGTCCCGGTGCTCCGGAGCCTATCCCGTTCAAAAAAACCAAACCCTGTGCGCAACAAGTTGTCTGTGACCGATGCAAACTCCAAGTAGGTATGATGAGAGAATAGAGCATTCTTGCTCCACCAAACTATCTAGTCTCAATCTTCCCAACTATCCATAACCATTCTCCAACTAGAACCCAAGGCACCATCTCATGTTGTCCCTATAAGCACTATATCGCTTCTCGACACAGTATTCCAATTGGTGCAACATCCTCGCTCAGAACAATCTCATGGCACAATGCCCCAACAGTGGCACAATGCCCTCACCGATGCAATTGTCTGGTTTTGAACCACAACTGTACGCTTTGTATAACAAAGCACCCAAGTCATACTCGTACATGGATGCACGCTCGCTCGCCCGCCCGAATTGCCCGATGTTCCAACCAAGATATATAATTCCAACTGTTTCTACATAATTCCAATTATTTCTCCAACTTCCACAAATATAATCCAACTCTAGCTCCAACTACCCCAACACGAAACCAACTCAAGCCATAAATCTATCAAAGCAAACGACGTACACTTTATGTACGCCATATTGTAGTGATTACCAAGTTCTAGTCCAAGTGTTCAAGCCTTTACGTGTTTTCCATATTATTAGGCATGAATGAGTAGAGGAGAAGGGACAGAGCCCACTCACCAAGTTTGATTCTGTTAAGCACCCTGTCTTATCGATACGGCCGATCCCTTGAACCCGTTGTCCGATGCAAAGCACGATTTACTCAATTGGTATGACCGTGCGAGCAGGCAGTGCTCTCTAAATTATCTGACCAATCGGACTAAGGAAGACGTCATTATCGCTCCATTCTTGTTATCCCAGTACTTCTCTGAACGAATATCTGATTCCATCGAACTCCGTTAGCGATCTGCACATGAAACTAACTCAATCAAGACTTATTCCCAAATCCTACAAATTGAAAATGTAACTAGCTATTGCCTCATTCAATCCGACTCAGTGTAATGCACTGTGCGATTTTGGGGCTTTACATAATATACCACTTATAATCAGGTTCGTCCTCGAACCATACTAGTATCCATTCCTTGCTAGCAATGTCGCTTGCCCAATTCATAACTCTGCTCCACGTAACTCACATTCTCTTAATCCAGACTTAGCATCTCACTCATGCTGAACGCTCGCACAAATTCTATATTTCCACATCCTTCTTGCAGATCAATACGAATTCCTCATATTGCTTAGTTTTAGATCATACATATATTTAAGGCGTCCCTGAAATACATGCATTTTAGCCAAGCTTAGCGAAAGCAAATTTGGATAAGTTACAAGGGTATCTTTATGTCCGAGGTATTTATTCGCTTTTCTCCCAATTGAACCAATCCTGACGTTCATTCCATAACTCATTCGCACAAGTACTATCCTTAAATACGATAATTTTCACTGACGATCTTTCCACCTGACTCAAATCAGTTTGTGTTCTAACTCAATCCATCCAACTATTTCTGAATCCGTACTAGCCCCGTCCAAACTCAATTAACCAAACTCTAGCATGACTCCAATCGCATCATGTTCTGTATGCACTATCTCTAAATATTATCTCTTGTACCGAACGATCTTCACAACTGATACTATCCAGCTAGGTGACTTACCCAAATAGTAATCTTTGCTCTTAGATTAGCTCAGCCCAACACCACTTCCTCAATCTTAATACCGCACTGGGTGAAGATCTATCTTGATGTTTATGTGATCCATGAAGATTTTGTCGCTATGCCAGATAGTATCGCTATGATTTTAACGTGGATACACTCGCCAAAATTCCTAGGTTGCACATGGAATAGTTCTTTGCGCTGCTTCCACTGACTCGAAGCACATGATATCACCTTCATCTTTCGTATGAGCATGTATTCCAGACTAAGTTTTGATGCATCTTGTAGATCTGAGGCACATATGTCCCTTCTAATATTGCAATAATTTGATCTGAATGAGCCGCTGCTTTAACTTCACAATCTAGTTTCACAGTTGTCAATTCATATAAATGTTATTCCCTTCCGGGGCACGACGAGTCAGAGGCGATGCTATCTTCAAAAAATCTGTGACTCTGAATCTTATCAGTTGACTTAGGCTATTCCTACCATCGCTTCGATCTTCCGGCTGTATCTTTCAGCTGAAGGCTATCCCAATTATCTCTCAAATCCAACACTCAGTCACTAAGGCCAATCTTCAACACACACTACTCATATCTGCCCTTGGCGCATTTTCAAATGTGCCACCGCAAGGGTCGTTCTATGGGTCTGTAATATTCATCTCTGATTTGGCGGTCAAGTCGCTAGGGTCAGCTGTCTCGAAGCTACGCTCGATAATTGTAAGAAATCACGATGGATAGTTACTATGAACCATGCTATATCTCCTCTGCAAATCTAAGCCATAATCCAACTATTCCATCCGAACGAACTTCCGAATCCGAGTTCTTTATGCACTTCCTCTAACGATCTGTCAACCAAACATCGCTTAACCACCTAGAGTCTTATTATCTATCCAAGCCCTAAATCGAGAACTATGTTCATTGAAACCGTCTTCCATCATTCCGCAATTCTGTCTTGAATCCATCAAATTTTCTGAACTGACATGTTCGACTTCTCGTACTACCACTTGCAATAATTTCCGAAACCATAGACTTTCTCCAATTCTTATCCGTATGCCATATTTTACAGTGTATGTCAAACTTGCTCGAGCAGCATGGTATTTTTCTCCAACATTGCTCTCTCGTTTAGCTTTATTCAAAAGTCCATCCGCCATAATTCTTGCTCTCGTTTCATTCCTTAGCCCGTCTTGATTTTTCTATGTTTCGATAAGTCTACACGCTTTTAATGATTCGTCCATCAGTTCTAACATAAATCTCACATCCATATTGCCTTTACTTATTGCCTCAATCTGCCTCAATATTGCAAATGTTATATTCCAATCTAACTTAACATCAACTATACTTGCCTCATGTCTATTTATGTCTTTCGGAGAATCCGTCTACCATCGTTGCACCATTTTGTCAATTTTTACTTATGCTAAACCTGACTTAAACTTCCCGAGCACCAATATCCAAAATACTTTAAGTTCGTGTGAATCCATCGCATTGCCCCTCCAAACTAGATCGTGTTTCATTGCTCAACCAATAGCTCTAATGTGTTTCCATAATTTCGTTATCCGTGCTCGCTATTCTTCGATTCATCCATCGCTCGCTCAAGCGTATCCCAACTGTTCGTTCCTTATGCTCAACTCTCTCTTTGCGTTCATGAATGCTCCACCAAACTTCTAAATCGTGCAAGCGAACTCTGATATTCGGCTTTCCATCTGATCGATCTCAACTGTTTCCAATACTTTGTCCGCATCAATCCTTCAAATTCTAAACACTCATTCCATTACTTATTCTGATCTCATCCATCACTCAAGTCCAACTATACTTCCATTTGCACAAGTCTGTTCTCGATTGCCCAACTCATATTCGCTTGCTCTATTTTTTAATCTTCCTAACTCAGCCGATATGAACCAACCAACTCATCTTCCTGTTACCCGTGTCCGATGTGACAATTCTATTAATGTCTATCCAAAATATTCCAATGCCTTACTCACTATGTAGTATACCATATACTACTTCGAATAAAGTTACTACTCGCATCACAATTCCTTGCACTGATCCAAGATCCGTTCGAGCCATCCCTTATGCGTGAATCCTGCTATCCCCAACTTAAGTCTGACAAGAAACTCAGCCAACGCATGAACCATCTAACTCTTCTATCAATCTCGCTATGCAACTTGTGCCATGTTCCATTTTTGATACTTTTCAGCTATTTCTTAAACCGTCCGATACTTTTGCTATACGAGCAACCCATGTAACGATCTCTTCCAAGTAAAACAACCCAATACCCAACTATTCCTCATATTTGCTGTACGAGTGACTCATGCAACGCTATCCAGATATCCCCAAGCCAACACAAACCTGCTCAGCCAATGCTCTATGTGATATACCTAGCAAAAAATCTAACTTTCATCCAACACATTCGCTACACGAGTAACTCGTACAATGCTCCATCCGCGTTCGATGCTTCTACTCACAACATTCCACATAACCAATCTTGTCTGCCAACCAAGTGATCTACTGATGCAATCAGAAACTCCTCGAACGATAAGCCAAGCCAATGCAATGATACCTCTCTCAACTTGCTGTACAAATGCAACAAAACTACACAACTTGCTGCACGAATGCAATAACGCCCAATGACGCTAAGCTATCTACCAAAAACCAACAAAAGTAATGCAATAAAAAACAACATGCAGCCACAACCAGCAATATATAAACAAATTGAATAAAACATCCAATGCGGCACCGAGTAGAGCCAAGAGCTAAACGACATACGAAAGCTATTTTGAGTTTGTGATGTAGCGATGGACCAAGTCCGAGAAAATGAACCGGGCGCTCTGATATGAATATGTCATGCTCCAATCTCCCGCAAGCTCAATCGTCCCCGCTGAACGTGAATCACCACGTTGCAGCGCTCCCGCAGGACAATCGTTCTCATCGGAACGTGATGTCGTATGAGCCTAGAGTTGCGCTCGCACAAGGCAATATTGTCAAACATCAAAGTTATCATCAAAATGACAAAGTTACAACAAAAGTCAAGTATTGTGTGCCAAGCACGCATCAGAGTATATGCAGCAAAGCTCTCGATAGGGTCCAAATAAAATGCCACAAAAGATAATGCTACAAAGGAGAATGCCACACTCTTGCTCTTTCTCTTGCCCACAAAGGTACTTACCGTTCGTACATTATGTTCCATATATCCAAGCAGCGTCACTACACCTGTGTACCTGAAATAATGCCCACAAACGTGGGTCAGTACACATCCGTACTGGTAAGCGGGATAACCCAATCGTCTAAGCCGACACTAAGTAGAATAGTGAATGCAAATAGTTATATGGTAATCTTTCTACTTTAATCCAAGATTCATTTCATGGAAAAGGTATGACATGTTAAAGAAAACTGTAAAGCAGGTTAAACATGAAAGCATTCAACTCAAGCCAATATACAAGCAGATATATATCCAACTCAAAAGGAAACTAGCATGCAAACCATCATACTCAAACCCAAGCAATGTAAGAACCTACTGAACCATTATCCAAGCCTCAATATCTATCCTCAACCCAAGCCACAATCCAAGCCTTATAATCCAATCTTCGATATGCACACTTTTGCTGAGGCAAGGTGGCCGTCGCCTACACGAAAAGCATAAACCAAACCAAAACAAAGCAAACCAACTCTTATCTATATGAAGTCACTGGCCAAGCCATAAAGGACTGTTCAACTGCAGTTCTACCCGATCAAGACTGGGTAGCTAGTCCGCTTGGTTGTATCAAATTGCCGGCACCACGCCAAAGGCACGTTACTATTGTTTTCTCCATGCCCGAACGGTCCCGGTGCTCCGGAGCCTATCCAGTTCGAGAAAACCAAAACTTGTGCGCAACAGGTTATCCGTGACCCTTACAAACTTCAAGTAGGTATGACGAGAGAATCGAGCATTCTTGCCCCACCAAACTATCTAGTCTCAATCTTCCCAACTATCCATAACTATTCTCCAACTATAACCCAAGTCACCATCTCAAGTTATCCCCATAAGAAATATGCCGCTTCTCGACACAGTGTTCCAATTGGTGCAACACACTCACTCAGAACAATCCCGTGGCACAATGCCCCAATAGTGGCACAATGCCCTTTCTGATGCAGTTGTCCAGTTTTAAACCATAACTGCACGCTTTGTATGATAAAGCGCCTAACTGATACTCATGCACGGATGTATGCTCGCTCGCCTGCCCGAATTGCCCGATGTTCTAACCAAGATGTATAATTCTAACTGTTTCTACATAATTCCAATTGTTTCTCCAACTGCCCCAAATATAATCCAACTCTAGCTCCAACTGCCCCAACGTGAAACCTAACTCAAGCCATAAATCTATCCAAGCAAACGATGTACACTCTATGTATGCCACAGTGTAGTGATTACCAAGTTCCAGTCCAAGTGTTCAAGCCTTTATGTGTGTTCCATATTATTAGGCATGAAGGAGTAGAGGAGAAGGGACAGAGCCCACTCACCAAGTCTGATTCCATTAAGCACCATGTCTTGCCGATACGGCCGATCCCTTGAACCCGTGGTCTGATGCAAAGCATGATTTACTCAATTGGTATGACCGTGCGAGCAGGCAGTGCTCACCAAATCATCCGAACGATCGGACTAAGAAAGATGATATTATCGCTCCAATCCTGTTATCCCAGTACTGCTCTGAACGAACATCTGATTCTATCGAACTCCGTTAGCGATCTGCACATGAAACCAACTCAATCAATACTTGTTCCCAAATCCAACAAATCGAAAATATAACCAGCTATTGCCCCATTCAATTTGACTCAGCATAAAACACTATGCGATTGTGGGGCATTACAAACATTCCCTGAATCAGCGAGATAGCTACAAAATACTACTTTTTTGTCCAATTTGGAAACAGGGGCAAAACGGTAATTTTGGGTCAAAGCGGGGTCCAAATGTGGCCCACTTTGCACCAAAATATGTGCTAGGGGTAAAAGTCTCTAAATTGAACAAATTATAGGTCAAACAAATCCTAAATGTTGATAAGAACTCAACGGTATGTCCAGTTTTGGATTCCGGTTAGCCGATCAAAATTTTACCCTTCAAGTTAACCCGTGGGCCCACAAATAGGCAGATCGGTCAACTATCTCGAAATTGCTTGAAACTTGAGTCACTGGACCAGCATGATACCACGGACCCAATGGCGTAAGTTTTTCCATATTTTGATGAGCGTGCATAAACTAATTGGGAATTTAATAAAACACGGATACGGGAAACTTTTTATGGATACGTGTTGATTTCGACTCGTACACACGTCCGAATCAACTTTTGTGAAAGCCCGCACGTCATGGTATACCATAAGAACCTTTAGGAATAACTGGTATGTAATGTGGTGGTCCGGTTTGTCGAGACGCACTCCGTATCACAAATTTTGAATATCTTTAAAGAATTTTTTTGGGTTTTTGGACAGTTTTTTTCATCAGCAATTAATGAGCGATTTTCTAAAGTAATTATTTTTTTGCGATAATGGATATATGGACTATTTGTTAGAAAAAGAATTTTGAATTTTTGTTTAACGGATTGGGAGAAATCTGCCTTCCAAAATAAGGTTCTTGATTGTAAATTTTGTCAAATATGTATATTCATATAAAAGTAGTTTTTCGGCTTCTTGGAGGGGAATTCTCATCTCGATTTAATCAGGTTTTATTCTAAAAATTTACACAATCATAAACTATATCATGTGGTCTGTGCATAGGAGTTTATAGATCAAAAATTAACCATGCATAGAGAGAGAAATACGTCGTCGAAGATGGGTACCTTGGTCGAGTTAATCGGAAAGACGAGTTCGCGATGATCGACTGCAGCAAAGCAGCGTCCAGGCAGTCGACGATGACAGCATTGGGAGGCGGTCGAGGGTCGACGGCTGTGGGGAAGATGGGTTGCGGCTCAGAGATCGAGAAATAAAGTTTGGGTTTCGTAGATGGAAGTTATGCGTCGGGTTGGTATGCTGTTGTTTTCCGCATTTAAGGGGCAGGGGTGAAAGGTCTATGTTGCTGCTACTTTTGTTTGTAGCACTAGAAAGTGCTCTTCTTCTTTTATTTTATATATTTCTTTTAACAACTAACTTATTTTTTATTATATTTTACATTTTTTTATTATTAACACTAGAATCATTATTATTATTATTATTCTATAATACCAAAATTATTTTATTTATTACGAAAATTTCTAGTATACTAACGTAGTAGGGGTCACCCTCACGTATCACTTTTCTTACAAAACTGCATATTTATATATACATATATTATTTTATTAATTAGAAAATTTAGGGTGGTTACACTTACTTTGTTCTCTTTGCCTTGATAACATATTGCACATTGATAGGCTTCTCCAGTCAACATAGAGATGGACCAATAGCATATTCCAATTTCTATCATGCTTGGAGCATAGGTTACAAAGGTATGGGTAGATGTAAAATGAACCACCAATCCTTACATACGATAAGGCCTGTAAAGAACTCCATGAGGTTCACTTTGGTATCAGTTTAAACTTTGTCATACCATCTGAAGTACTCTAACAAACTCACTTGAATCTCGAGATTTGTGCTGTAAGCCTTGCTTATAGATCTTTCCTAAGAGTAATAGAGATTTTCTGTGAAATGTCTAATTGCTTCCTTCTTGACTTTCTTTCTCATTATCTCAATCATCATCATTTGATCTTCAAAGAAGCCTTTGATCTCCTACAAAGTGGGATAAAGTGGAAACTAGGAAATGAGGAGGAGGGATTCGATCTTCTTCTCCTGCTCAGATAGAACAAGAGTGGTCTCATCAGACCATGTTTCCAAATGATATTAATTCGGTCAAACACAACTTGGGCGATCCAAGCTGGTGATTGGCCACAAAAACCTCTTATCTTTCTCATGGAGAAAATCAAGAGAAAGGAAAAAGTAGAAGTCAGGGTATTCAATCGACGAATAGGGCTCCCATTAGTCTATGTCCTGCCACGGTTAAAAAATAAATATATCTCGAATAAAGGCAAGCGTTTGTGAGGGCTTACGCCAAGTGTCCCAGCTTCCATGGTCCGCTTACCGAGGAAAAGCTGTGGAAGGGCCCAGGGCCAAAGTCGAGGAGGAGAGTAAGGGTGTCCGAGAGACAGAAGGATAAAGGCAGCCTCATACCAGACTATACCAATCTGCCTATATACCCTAAGGGTATTATGGCAGGGATATATAGTGTAGCGAGCTCCGAGTGAGCGGCTAAACAAGGAAGAAAGGAAGGAAGGGTCTGATTCGCCCTCGCCACACTCTCACTCTGTGAGACCTCACTTAACTCTATAAATGAAGTTACACTTAAAAATAACCATTTGACAGATAAAAGTTCTGTGCTGCTCGCCACTCCCCGAGGCCAAGGACGGGGTCAAACCATTATTCTAGGATTTGCATCTGATATATTTCTATTATGTTTCCTTGCTAAACCCATCTTTAGGACATGACCCTACCCTATTCTCCAACCCTCTACCGAGCTATACCCTGCCCGTATTTCTTTTAAAGGGGGCCAAAGATGGGGTATGAATGAGATTCAGAATGAAATGCTAGAAGATGGAAGTTATAGGTGGATTGAGTCCTTTGATGCTGGGAGATGGGAGTTATAGGTAGATTGAGTCCTTTGGACGATCGATGGCAGGAGAGAAAGATTCCACATGAGGTCTCATCGCACCTTACAATGAAATCAATTTCAAAAATGTTTTAGTTATAAAAATCTCGTTCTTTACCTTTTTCAGTGTCACTTAACCACTATGGCATTCATAGGTGTATTCCTTAAAGCCACCGCAAGGCATTACTGCTAAGGGTTGTTCTATTTGGAAAAATACCTTGGTTGGATATTTTAGGTCAACGATCGAACGAACAACGAAACTTTATCGTTCCCTTCTAAAAAAGAAATTAGTAGTAGGTCGTCCACAAAAGGAGTTTCAATAGAAAAAGATACTATGTTCGATCTTGGTTGGCCTTTCACCCTGTCAAAATTGGCCATTTGTCGATGGTCTCTACGAGAGAATAAATTATTAATAGAAAACACGGGTTTCTAGAAACTTTATGACCATAATAATAAATTAGATCTATGTCTACCCTAACGGCGGGAGAAGAAAGATAGAATGATTTGACGCCCACTACTAAATTTATGATATAAGACATAAGGATTTCTTACTTGTTTTAGTAAGATAATATGAAAAACTTCCTAAAAAAATAAAAGAAAAGCACATCGAAGGAGCAAAGCCTGTTGGAAGTCTTTATAACACCGTTCTCCAGATTGATATGAAAAATTGATATAAATCGATTGTTGATCGATTTATGAGGAAAGGAAACAAAGGCGAGCGAAGTGAGTCAAAGATAAAATTCTTCGACCTTGACTCCACGGGAACTTCAGAATGATTGAGATAGGGTTTCTATGGAAGGGATATATTTCGAAGAAGGAATCGTGGTTTCTCCATGAGTCAAAATATTATATAGTTTACCACATCGAATCATTTTTGAAAGCACATTTTAAACGCATCCCCGTAGGCTAGCCACTCAATGGGGCCATTGTTTTTCCAAACAACTTCCGGGGAGCCGAAACCAAGGACTGGATATGAAACAACCTCCCTTAGTCTCGAATGGTATTCGTCCCGTCGTTCAGTGAAGGCTCGAAGACATCTCCATACTACAGACTCCTTTTTTTGATCCAATATTAAACGGGGATGAGCCCCGACTTCCATAGGTCCTTTGTTCGACCTCTCCTAGCAGTCCTTACTTTTTTTAGAAAGCGGTCTCGATTTTCTTTTCTAGCAGTTGTGTCACTTTTCAAAGGAAATTTGGAATCTAGGTCGTGTAAGGTGTTTGATGAGAGACCAAGTAAAGCAGTAAGAAAACTTCTCTCCATATTTTACCCCTACTCACGAAATTCCACTCTTATTTGTCTCCCACAAGTGAATTGGTTTTGAGAGCATTCCTCTACTTTTTGATGACTTTTACTTTCAACCTGATTGATTCACCGCCTACGTGTCCTTTACGCCCAGTCATTCTGAAGAACACTTGGCCTCCCCTCCCCCGTCTTATCGCGGCTGCTGGTACGGAGTAAGCCGATGCTTCTTCCACAGGGCAAAGCTAAACAAAAGAGGATCTATTTCAGAAAAAAGATTAATGGATTGCCTTAACCGCCTTATAATGCTCAGCCTCGCATATTTTATCTCGTCTTCTGGTGTAAAAAGTAATTAGGGTTACGGTTATGGTAACGATTAAGGTTAGTGTTACGTTTATATAGCATCTTTGTGTTGAGCTTAGCCCTCTTCCTATCCTAAACCCGCTAGAATCATAAGGAACTATTGATGGAAAATTTGGAAATTCAGTTAACTATTTAGTCTATCAAGCCGAAACTAGGACTTAGGATTCATTGATTTCCATTAGTATGAGCTTGTAATGAGACGACTGTTAGGTCACCTAATGAGCGGTGAGGGGGCTATGCAAGCCAAATTATAAGAAAGGATGTCCCAGTTTCTTATTTTGAACTTCATCTTTGTTCGTTCCATTTCCTAAATTATCTAAGACTAATGGATGCTTAGCAAGAAAATGGACGTTCTCTTATAAGATCTTATACCGATCCAGATTATCGACATGCTAGACCCATTTTGGGACATGTGTCCCGTACCCTGTAAGCAATTTAGTAAGTTATCAGTACATTGAATGCAATAGTAGGGAGGCTTCTCACCCACTCAACAAAACCAAACATGTTTATCATCTATTATGTTATCTTTCTAATTTTGCCTTAGGATCAGTTTTATAGCATATTATATAAAGACTAACTCGTGTTGCAGATATGAAGTATCGCATAAGATATGAGTAATACGTCACAACTTACCCACTTACCAATCGTCTTTCCATGTCCAATGATAAATCAAGTTAACCAAGAAGATATAACAAATCAAAGGAATACAATATGAAAACATAGTGTCATGAATGTGTCTCCGCTGTAGACATGATTTCCTCGAACTAACATGTGTCGTGCATCTGTTCTCTACTTGTGTGGTGATTCTTGCCTTAATGCAATGACTTACACGCGGATTGCTACTTAGCGAGCTGACTTAATCTATATAAAACGGTTACTGGCACCACAAGCCATTTTAGACATTTGGTAAGTCACACTCTAAGTATAGGCGTGAACTACCAAGAAGATCCGAAATACCTGTATCACGATGTCCCGTCATGTAAAGTCATACTCCATCCCGATGGTCATCCAATAAAATATTTCTCCAAGGCCGATACGATCCCAGTACCCTGGGTATCGATCGAGGAATCAAACCTTGTGCACATGTTGTATGTGACCATGCAAATATCTTTCTTTCTTTCTCTTTTCTCACTACGGGCTTTACGAGCTGTATCTTTCTTTACAAAACCACAGGCTCCACAAGCTTTATCTTTTATTAAAAGCTTTATCTTTATGCAGCTCCTGGTTCGGGAGTTGCCTTGGTGACCTATAGGTCCTGTAGCCTTTCAATATTTTCTATTACTTAGCTCAGAAGGACTATTTTGATAGTCTTCCTATCTCAAGTGAGTGAACCATATTCGTGAATTGATGAACTGTACTTAGTCTATTGGATAAGCATTAAAAAATACAAAAGATAAGCACTATAAGAACATGTGACATAGTATACTTTAGAAATTAGGCATTTATGCTAGCACATCTAAAGGGGTAGTGATAGGAACCAACTCTAAACCAAGTTTTATTTTCCATGTTCTATACAAGCAGGTAAAGAGTAGGATTATTCCTTAGCTAGTTTGGTTCACTTCTTTTATTAGCATGCATCAAAATATTTGCCTAGCAACTAGCATGTATCGTCTTTGTTTTTAATTGTGCAGGCCAAACAAAGACAGGTTCATTGGAGACACCCACCTTAGCGATGAATCGCATTGATTGAGCGAGACTCCGAGTGCGCCTTTGAAAAGTCTAAGTCTGAACTTCTTCGGAAGGGCCAAGTCTGAATGACTTTGGATCAAGTGAGTCATCTAGCCGAGCAAGGAGGGAAGGTCATCACATATGTGCCGTTTGAATTGGCTCTCCGTGTTGAGCAGAGAGGGTCATTACATAATACACCACTCAGAATAAGTCTAGTCCTCGAGACTTTCTGAGCTCAACTCGTCCTACCGTACCACTATCGAATCTAACTCAAGTATATTTCTTCGTATCACTAGACTCGTTCGAACACATCTTCCTATTTTTTTCCTCATTCCGTGTCGCACTCGTCCGTATCCAGTTTCATTTTGACTCAATCACTCAATTTAAGCTGACTAAATCCACTTATCATCACGTTCTCTGACTCAGTCTCTATTGCAACTTTACACAGATCTATATTTCTCAACAAGAGATATGTTATAATCCAACGTGTACGAAAATCTTAGGCTGATGTTAACTTACCCAAATCGCTATACTCGTCCATGCGAATCTAAACACATTCACCTGCACCTACATTCAAGTTCATTATATCACTGAGTATGAATTATATACATATTTGAGGCATCCTCGAAATACATATATTTTGAAAAATCTTAGCGATAGTAAAGTCAGAAAAGCTACTGGTGAAGGCGTCACATATATCTCGAAATTCTTCAAGTTTGAATCTCAACTAGTCTTCTAATTCGATAAACTCCAAGTCTGATTCACTTACGTTCTATCTCCCAAAAATTTTGATACTAAGTAACCATCGACCAACCAAACTCCAGATCATTTCTTATCTTCTATCTTAATCCTCGAGCAACATAATTTCGTTGAGTCATTCACATACATTCATATTATACTCTTGATTATAGTCCCTTAAATATCATTTTTTATTCCATTAAATTTTTTGATTCATTATTGTGTCTTCCAAGCAACGATTCAATTTGTTATCTCAACTTTACTTAAGCATCACTAATTCCTTTCATAAGATTACATCCAAAAAAAATTAATATTGTCTCGTTCCTCTCCATCGCACGACCTATCTAATCTAATTACTAATATCCAAGTCTTATCGTTCATTCCGTTCATGTCGAACATTAACTTCATAGCGCGTACTTCTAGTTCAAAGTCCTAACTCTAAGTCTTATTTCCCCAGTTATATCATCTACCCAAAAGATATTTTAAAGTCGGTCACACCGGTTCAGATCATGGTATAAGGTCATCTGCCTAACCGCTAGGTCAGCTCACAAGGTCATAAGTACAGTTCAAGTTCACGATTCCTATTGTGTAATCCATTGTACGATGTTTGCCCCAATTCCTAAGGTCAAATAACAGTCGACGTTGCAGGATATTCTACCCAAGCTCGCTTCATTCAGATTTCTAAATATCGTGCGTAGATTATCCCACTATCATTCACAACATTCAGTTCAAGGGGTCCGAGTCCGTTCAGAAAATATATCCTATGGTAAGTTCGTTCCAACGCAATCCTCGATATATCTTTATTGATGACATCAATCCGAGTAACACACGTAGTCCTAGTCCTCAAGTCTATATAGTAATGTCTACTGTCGTGTTCACCATTTTGATCACCAAATCATAACCCAAATTTTCTAGGTCATTCATTCCCAATTCGTAACTCTAAACCACCAACTGCATGTTATATTTCCTAAGTCACCAAATCCTGAATCAAATTTCTAAGTTGTCCAATATTGTTACGTATTCGATAACAATCAACCAAGCTTGTCTTACTTCACGTTCTAGACTAACTCATACTCAAAACACATCTGATTCACTTGTATCATCAATCCTATCTTAATATCATTCTCGTTTGTTTTGAATCAAAGATTAAACTTCAATAATCTCGATATCCATCAAGTCGTATCTATTTAGTATCCTTCTATGCTATGATCAATATTTGCCTAACAAAGTCGTCCAAAACATTGACACTATCATTCGTCCAATCCATAGTCCAATATCTAGTATTCCTTAAAACAGTCAAGTTCAAAATTAAATCGATAACGCACTCGTCATTCCTCCACCTAGAATATCCTCAAGACAAGTATATTTTTTCTCGATACGTTTCAATGTCCTTAAATATATTTGTATAACCATCAAAAATCTATTCGCACAACATCATATTTGTTTCAGTCCAGGTCCTCTAGTTATCCTTGATACAATTTAATAATCATCAAGCATTTCGCATTACCATCGCTTAACATAACTTATTTTTGTTTCAGCCGAATACTATCTTCCAAACTAGATTCAAGATTGACTCATCCAATTCAAAATCAAATATATTATCGCCTACCTTAAATCATCGAACCATGTAATTCCTTAACTTGTATAAATTCGTGTTATCTTTCAAGTATTGGTTATCATATCAAATCTTTCAAATTTCAAATTTGAAACCACAACATCATATTCAAGCTAAATTCTATCAAGAGGTACCCTTCTCAATCTAAATTTTTCTATGCTTGCTATCTCCTATCGTGTCGACTCCTATCACTTCCTTGAGTTTTCAATCTCAACAAAAATCCTTACTTTATTAGTTAAACCTGAAATCACACGTATGGCCCACTAAGTTTCCATGACCAAAATATCAATTATGTTACATGAATCTCTTTTCGATACACTCTTAACAATCTCTAGACTTGTTCTCAATCATACGAACCATATCTCGTACGAAACATTCGAATTCGTTATTAGCTAGGCAATACTTATACTAAGCCTTAGTACAATCACGTCTTGCTGATAGACTCATTGCTACCTCATAATCCTTAATTGCTCAAATATTTTCTAGATGATCCCTACACCACTCAGGGTTCGAGATACTTGACGAATCCTCAAAATCCACTCTATCCTCATATCAATTATTCGTTCCTGAGGCTATTGTATATACTACTCAAAGATCAAGTCACCTGAATAAATCCTTAATCACCTTCGCATCATTCACTCTCAAAATCTACTCATATATGATTCCTTTTGCGTCTGTCTCAATAATCTTAGTCTCATATATACCTCCATAAATAGTCATCCACACAAACCATATTTTTTATTCAAAACTTATCGACATGAATATCCGACCGAACCATTCCTTACAAATTTAAGCACTGTCCTCCATATTCGCCTTAGCGATAATCTGATAACGTCTATATCGATTGATATTCTAAGTCCGACTTATCCTTATCCAAATGATATCCAAATCTTGCTCACAAACTCGCTCGCACCAAAGGGTCTAAGTGCGCAATACTTAGAATGACTTAGCCAAAAGGCTGTGTGTATAGCTATCCCGTTCGAACAATTTTTTAGTCTCGCACACTAACTCTCTTAATATTATCATAAGGCTATTCTGGTTCACACGTAACTTTTTGAATCTAGCACGAGTCTACTCACATAAATTCCAACATAACTCAGCACAAAGGCATTCGCATAACTTTCTGGTTCAACAAATCATCCGCAAGAATTTTTAAAAATTATTTAGACAAATTGTATAGAACATCCAGTAGAACATCGAGAGAGAACGTCTGTAACATCACCCCTGAACAGAGTTCAAAGCTGACAGAATCGATACGAGGCCAAGGACGTAAAGTCATCCTATGATACCAAAATGTCACATCCCGGGCCTGCAAGATCGAACATCCTCGCATGGGCGTGATATTGTACGAGCATAAGTAACGCCCGCATAAGGCAAGCACCGAAACGGCCATAAATTTGCTAATGCCACAGAGTCGGACAGATAGTCGCTAAGCAGCAAAATTTGAATAAACACAAGTATAAAGTAAAACAAAGCTCTTTATTGATATTGAATACAAGTTACAACAGTGCTAGATAGATATTATAATCTCTCAAGATCTCTCTCTCAAAATAATAAAATATGTCGAGCGGCTATAACTTTGGAATGATATAATAGGCGATGTTCAAAAATATTATATCCTCTATATAGTGCTTCAGCTCTGGCCGCAATGCTCCAAAGCTTCGAAGCAAACTTTACGCCTTAGCACACATGTGAGAAATCTTTGCACCGAACGAGGTACCCCCGCATCCTGCAATCAATCTGGTCGGTTATCAGTATATTGAATGTACTGGTAGAAAGACTTCTCGCACACTCAACAAAACCAAACACATTTATTTAGTTATATGTGTCACTACCACATTTTAGGAAAAAAAGGGTATTTTAGTAATTTTCTATTTAGATAAATATTGTGCATGGTAAATAATTTTTGTTGTATTATTTAATTATTGTTGGATGTTATTTAATTATTTTGGACTTATTTTAGTGGACCCAACTAGTGTAGTTTGGACCCATGGACCAACATGAATTAAATAGTTAGACTTGGCCCATTTAGAAAGCCCATGGTTAAGGAGATGGATTAAATTAATTAAATGATTAGACTAGAAGCTTCCTTCCTTAATTATTTCTTCATGAGAGGCCCCAAGGGGTACATTGGATATTTTATAATTGCTTGGGAGAGGGGCAAGGCCGGCCTATTAAAAGAGGGGGGAAATTTCTCTCTCCTCTCATTCTCATTCCAAATCTAGATCTAGAATTTTCCACTCCCAAATTCCCTCCATTTCCATTCCAATTTCCCACCAAATTCATCCTAAATTCTTCCCAATTCACCATTAGAAAGTTGAGAAGCAAGGATCTAGAAGGAGGAAGCAAGGATCTACAAAGAGGAGCAAGGATCTACAATTTGGAAGCAAGTTCATCTCAATTGGAGGTTTCATTGGGAATCCATCTCCCAATAGGTATAATTCAGTTTTCCCATTAAAATAGCTTCTAAATATGAGATTTAATCATGTAAAATCAACCTATATGTATGTACTACCCATAGGAATTTGTTTTGTGTTCATAGGAGACCCATAGAGAAAGTTATGGTGCTTTTTGTGTCAATTTTGTTAAAATTCCGAATTTATATTTTGTTGTGTGTGTCAATTAACCTATAGATCAATTGGGCATGTTCTTATGTATTTGGGGCTTGTGTCGTGTCCATATTTGGGTACTTGTGGTTCGTATCCCAACTATTTGGTGATACGTGTCATTTTGGGGGTTTTCCCTCCGACACGGGGCTTTGAACATGTCGTATTTTGACACGAACACATAGATCTACTTTTGACACTTTAATTTATTCATAAATATTAATTGTGACTTATTTGTGTCCTCTGGGATGCAATTGGTTGTGTGTTGGACTCGTGTCACATGCGTATCCTAGATCTAGTGGGATACGGTGTGAAATTTTCCAATTTGGTGTGTTTATGTGTAGATCTAATTAATTATGCTTTAAATTCTTCATTTATAATTAGTAAATATATATAGATATTATATATTATTTTAGTGTATTTATTATGGTATTTATTGTAGCATAGATCTATAGATATTTCTATGTGTTCTAATGTGGTGTATAAATATATGTATGTAGCTTTCTTGCATGCAATTATATATGTACTTATGTTAATAAAATATTTTATACAATAAAGGTTTTGTAAAATATATTTATGTGTTTAATGAGTAATTATATTATTTATAATTATTATATAATTATTTGTATATTAATGAATGTATTTTTATGTGTGCTTCTAGCCATGTAAAATACATACTTTAATATGTGCATGTGTTTTGTAATTAATGGTATTTATTTGTATATATATAAGTATATATATTTATCTAATTGCTTTATATATATATATATATATTGATAGATTTATATATATATATATATTTATATATATATATTATTGTGTTTTTAGTGACAGTAGGATTTATGACAGTAAAACTGTCATTATTTTAGGCGGTTCAGCAGCAGCCGCTGTAACAGTGGCGGCGGGCTATTAATGACAGAGCCGCCACTGTCATTAATAACCCATGTAGTGAGCGGGATTCGCAACAGCAGCGATGGATTTTTCTGTGACAGTGGAGTACTGTCACCAATGGGTGACAGCAGTGCAGTTTGCACAGCGGCTTTGGCGACGGTGGTTTCAGTGACAGTAGGAACTGTCACTGAAAGCCTATTTTATTTAATTTGTATTTTATCTCACTATTTTCAGTGACGTTTTGGCAGATTTAATTTATATATTACATATTATATTTGTATATATATATATATGTATATATATAGGTATTTTTTGAGGTATAATACTAATAATAATATATTCTTCTATTTGGTTTGTATATACATTATTTAGAGTGTGCATTATTTGTATTATTAGTATTCTTGTGTGGGTATCTATTGGGATCTAATTTTGATTCCTAAATTGTTGTATTTATTTTCTATATTATTTTATATAGAGGTTTTGTGAGGTTGACTTTGGTTTGACCATGTTTGACTTTAGTTGACTTTAGAGTTGACCATAGTTGACTTTTAACTTAAAATTGATTTATTTACCTAGAAGTTGACTAGTTTGACTTGTTCTCTTTCCGGGACCTTGTATTAATGTGGTATTCCATATCTAGGTCTTCGAGGTATTGAGTCAGACATCTGTGAGACTTTTTATTGGACTTCAGGCAAGTACATTCTCTGATAGTTTCTCATTTATGATATCCTCTATGTTCACTGTATCTAGTGTAGATATCCATGTTCTCTTGACACTATGGTTACACGGATTGGTATATCCGGATCTCGTCATGAGATGTTATTCCTTGGTATATGGTGTACATGGTGCAAGTATTGTTTCATTGGTTATCTTGTACATGTACAGACACCGATTCTTGGGGAGACTAGCTATCTTCTTGGGGAATCTAGTGCCATAACATATCGTGGTTGGATCTATTATACCAGTTGGGGGTGGGGAGTATTAGTATAGATATGTGATCAAATCCCTATTGAATAAAGTATTGGTAAGCGAATAGTGTTGATCATGCATCGCACGTATGATTAGCCAGGCCGCATTGTATCTTGCCCAAGCCGATCACATGTTAAGCTAGTACTCACACACTTAGTCATTAGTATTATTATTTCATTGGCATATTGTTCATTATTGTATTTCTTTCCAGTATTTTCTTATTGTCTATATATCTCTTGTATCTATTTTGTGCATCCTGTTTATCCACAGCTATTTACTGTTACATAGTTTTTATCATGGATTAGAACTGCTGTTAGAGATGTACTCTGCTCCTTTCCTGACTGGATATATTTTTCCAGATGACACTGAGGAGTACCCTACCTATTATGGATCCCAGGATGTTGTGGGTTTAGATTCAGAGACCCTGGCTCAAGAGGGACTTATCCCAACTGAGACAGTTGACCCTGGAGTGTAGCTTTATAGCATGATAGTATTCTTTTGTACTGGATTTGTCTCCAGCTTATTTTTTGTTACTCTTCAGACTCATTGATGTATTATTTTAAACTCATGAGTTGATGACTATTCTATTCTTATCTGATTCGTGCTCATTTCTACCTTAGATCTGTGATTGAGTATACTATCATTATTGGTGGTTCATTATATTGTTAGATAGACTATCTAGACAGCGTTCTACCGCCGATTCTGCGGCGTAGGCTGGGCATTGTTTCCGACTAGTACCCTTACACCGGGTGTGGGTCGTGACAATATACACCATATATTATGTTATCTTTTTAGTCTTGCCTTAGTATCAGTTTTATGACATATGATATAAAGCTTAACTCGTGTTGCTAATATGAAGTATCACATAAGATATGAGTAATACAACACAACTTACCAACTTACTAATCGTCCTTCCATGCCTAAAGATAAATCAAATTAACCAAGCAGATATAACAAATCAAAGGAACAAATATAAAAACATAGTGGCATGGACGTGTCTCTGTTGTAGACATGATTTACTCGAACTAACATATGTCGTGCATCTGTTCTCTACTTGTGTGGTGATTATTGCCTCACTGTAATGACTCGCACGTGGATTGTCGCTTAGGGAACTAACTTAATCTATATGAAACGGTCACTGGCACCACAAGCCATTTTGGACATTTGGTAAGTCGCTCTATAAGTATAGGTATGAACTACCTAGGAGATCCAAAATATCGGTATAGTGATGCCCCATCGGGTAAAGTCATACTCTATCCAGATGGTCATCCAATACAATATTTCTCCTAGGCCAATACAATCCCAGGACCCCGATTATCGATCGAGTAATCAAACCTTGTGCACAGGTTATCCGTGACCATGCACATCTCTTTATTTCTTTATCTTTTCTTACTACGGGATCTACGAGTTGTATCTTTCTTTACAAAACTATGGGCTTCATGAGCTTTATCTTTTCTTTAAAACTTATACATCTCCCAGATCGGGAGTTCCTTGGTGACCCATAGGTCCCGAAGCCTATTCATATTTTCTATTACTTTGTTCGGAATGACTATTTTGATAGTCTTTCTTTGTCACTCCCCATTCCAAATATACGTATTTGGGACGTAGTATTTCTTACTTACATGAAAATTAGGTTGCATGGAGACTAGACCAATTATTTTATTTAGATTGGTTCATAATTCAATTGTTTGGGTTGGTTGGGTCATAAGTTGAACCCATGGTCGAAATCTCAAGCCCTAACAATATAAGTTAGCTAGCCACCCTCAATCATCTAGGGAGTGAAGGCTGGCCAAAATTTGGATATTGATTAAATCCTTATTTGTAGATTACGATATCCAACTATTATATTGTACTATGTGTTCTATGTGATCTTAGCACGATGGCCTTACGAGGGACCGGTATATAATTACTATGTGCTACACAAAGATTCATGGCTCGGCTAGCCCTGCTAGCACATGGTTTGATCTGAGGATTCCTATTGCATGCATAATAACTCTAGGATAACCCAGCCTCTACCTAGTAAGCCGTACAATTGATTGGCCGATTATGTAACTTAGCTTGATTGCGTATTGTATCTTCTGTTAAAGAGTTTAGGGACATGGACTATCATGGTATGGTGCTCTAACCCTTGTCCTTAAATTTGGTTGTAGGGTTAGATTATTTTATCACGATTGGCTATTGACCAAAACTATGAGATAGAACTATATATATGTGTGTTTATTTTCCTCTAGTTTTGTTTCTTCATTCGTGCTTCCTTTGTGGTACTTATTCTTTGGGGTCTAATCCCACTGGTTTTGCGTGGCCAAATTTAGAGCCAGCACCCGAGAATCCAGCATTCTTTTCCTTGAACAATGGCATGCACCAGATGAATGGCCGCTGAGGGATACGAGTGTCCTTCTTCTTCCCTGCTCGATATCGTATATTTTAAACTTTTGGGCATTTATCCACCGGTACTTGTTAGCCATAGATCTGGACATTTAATTTTCTTACATAATTGTAATTAATCTTACTGCAGCTGATTATGGTTATTTACTCTTGCTACTGTGCCAGTTTCTTATTTTGTACAACTGGTTTCTAGAATATTTTGATGGGACGATTGGGACACCTTTCAGCTTTATCATACATGTTCTATATTTGCTATTCTTGCTTGACTGATTGAGATAATATATGTTCTGTGTGACCCAAACTAACTTGCTTGTAATATTCACCCCCTTATCTAGCCACAGCCATGATCACCGTACGACTTTCTATACCTTGTACGGGGTAGCTAGCCATGTCTCTCCGTATTTTGGTACTGGGATGTGACAAGGTTTTATTGGTGGTTCATACAGGTCTATGTTTTCAGACTTATGGGGGTAATGGTCCAAGGAGTCTCAATCAAACATGTGCCTTTGAAATCCTGAATTTAATTTTTTTGATGCCCTGCTTGACTATCAAATCAATTATTTATTTGATCCTTCCTATCCCGTTCTTGATGTCTCTTGTCCTTTTCTTTAGGGCTTCTTCAGTTTTAAGGTCAGCAAATCTGGCAGGACAAGGGCCCCCTGGGTAGCAACGAGAGGCAGCACCTACTCTGAGTTAGGTTCGGGTTAAGCCTGTGATTGAGCAGGTCGAGACAGTCAAACCTATAGCAGATCATGTTGAAAGATAGACCCCAGAGATCCTAGTGCCTCCAGCCTTACTAGGGGTACTTGATACTCCGACATTACTGGAGATCATCCATAGGATTTTAGCAACTCAACAGCATCAGCAATTTCGACAACATGAACAGAATGCCTTACTGAATCAAGGGTTGCAGACGTCTCTAGGGAGGCAGAAGGACAGATTCAGGGGCATTTGTCAGATTATCTGACTCAACCTGTGGTACATTGATGGAACAGAGGATGCCATCATGGCAGACATGTGGCTCTAAGATATCAAAGTTATCTTGGCAGCATCAATGGTTCTAGACGAGGAACAAGTTGATCAGGTCTGATTATAGCTTCAAGACCTTGCCCGTGAATCGTGGGCATCAGTGGAGGTTGGCTTTAGGCATGCTATCTCTTGGGATAGTTTCAGGACTCAGTTTTGGGACAAGTATTATGGAGTCATAGCACAATATGAGCTCCAATAGAGGTTCATCGGTCTCAAGCAGGCCGGTAGGACCGTAGATGGATATGCAATCGAGTTTTGTAGGCTGAGTAGATTAAATCTGACTTTGGTGGCTTCATAGTTAGATAGAGTGATGCGGTTCCAATAAGAACTTCACCTAAAGATTCTATAACTGGTAGAAGGGTACAACTATAAGACTTATGAATAAGTACTTAAAGCAGCTCGAAAGCATGAGTTTACTATACAGAGGTTGTCAGCGAGGACGGGAGGCCAGAAGAGGTCTGATTCTCAGAGTGGAGGATTAGGTGGAGTACCTCGAATGTCAGCATCATCACCTATCGTTCGCATTCATGATTCAGAATCACGGGGGCAGAAATTTTGACAATGACATCACCATCTCGGCAGCAGCCGAGGCGGCAACAACAACAACAGTGTCAGGGAGCACCGATGGAATGTACTTATTGTGGCAAAGAAGGCCACACTAGAGATATATGTAGGGCAGCCAATGGGTTATATATGAGGTATGGTAGTCCAGACCACCGGATTGATAATTGTCAGATAATGTAGAGGACAGGATGGCTAGTCCAATAATTTCCAACACTGCCAGTACCAGGGGTTGTTCAGCACAGAAGGCCGGCAGTAGTTGTACGACCTTGGGCAAAGCATCCATCACCAATGCAGGCTCAGATGTACCAACAATAGAGGAACAACAATAGGGCCAGTAGAGGCTATAACAACATATCCAAGGGAGGCAGCAACATGGAGTACAGCAGGGCCAGGGGCAAGCATTCACTTTATCTCTGGAGGAGGCTTTGGCATCAGTCGACGTGGTGGCAGGTGACATCTGTATTGTATCTTTTCCTACTATAGTATTTTTATTATGGTGCATCTCATTATTTTATATCTGCAAGATTTGTGACATCCATTGGGTTGGAGTTTGAGGCATTGCCAGAGAGGTTGAATATACTCATCGGTAATGGGCTCGTAGAAGTTAGTAGAGTGTGTATAGCATATCCGGTCATAGTGTGCGGGCATTTATTACCTACAGGGTTGATCAAGTTCCCTATGAATAACTTTAACGTTATCCTAGGCATAAAATGGCTGAGAGACAGTCATGCTACGATATATTGTCATATGGGTATGGTATTATTTAGTATCCCAGGCATAAAAAACTTCATCTTTGATAGATCTGTTAAAGATCAGCATAAAGAGGTGATCAATGTGACAGTAATAACAGAAAAATAACTTTCTGAGATAGTCAAAGAGTTTCTAGATGTCTTCCCAGAAGAACTCCCAGGGCTACCACTAGTAGGAGATGTGGATTTTGGTACGGAGTTTAATCCCGGAGCAGCACCAATATCTTGTAATGTTTACTAGATCGCACCATCAAAACAAGACAATCTTTACCAATACGTAGAAGAGTCGATGGCGAATAAGTTTATCCGAACCAGTGGATCACCTTAGGGAGTGACAGTAGTTTTAGTAAAAAAGAAGGATAGGTCAACAAGGATGTGCATCAACTATAGGCAATTGAATATAGTAATGGTGAAGAACAAGTACCCATTACCAAGGATAGATAATTGGCTTGATCAATTAAGCAAAGCTAAGATTTTCTCTATGATCGACCTTCGATCTTGATATCATCAAGTAAGAGTTAGGGAGCAAGACATACCCAAGACAACATTCCGGCTACGATATGGGAATTATGAATTCTTAGTTATGCCATTCGGATTGACTAATGCTCTAGCGGTACTAATGGATTTGATGAACCATATTTTAATACCTTACCTAGACCAGTTCATGGTGGTTTTCATAAAAAATATTCTAGCCTATTCCAGTAGGAAAGAAGAGCACGAAGAGCAACTTCGAAAGGTCATGTAGATCCTGAGGGAACACCAGCTATATGCAAATCTTAGCTAGTGTGAGTTTTGGTTAGATCACATATCATTTTTTGTTACATCATCTCTGGAGCAGGAGTAACAGTAGACCCGAATAAGGTTGAGGCAGTAGAGAGTTAGCTAATTCCTAAGATAGTAGCAGAGGTACGTAGTTTATTGGGATTAACAGGATATTAAATAAGATTTATAGCAGACTTTACAAGAATTTTAGCACTATTGACCCGTTTGACGTGCAACGAGGCTATGTTTGTTTGGTCAACAGAATGTCAGACATTATTCGAGGAGTTAAAGAAGAGGTTAATTTTTGCACCTCTTCGCACGTTCCCTATAGATTATGGAAGATTTATAGTGTATTGTGACGCATCTGGTAAGGGACTCGGATGTGTTTTGATGCAACACAGAAGGGTGATAGCTTATGAATCTCGGTTGTCACGTCTCAGTCCCAAAATACGTAGGACTAGAAATACATAGCATGCCAGCCGTATGTAAATGACAACTCCAATATATTGGAAAATCATAACACATACGTACGCTATAATATTGTAAACCCCCTTACCCAAAATAGGTATTTTGTGTGTATTTTATATTATTATATTTATTATAGATTATTTTAAATATTAAATTACTTTAGAGTATTCTCTTAGTTAATTAGAAAATAAATTTTTTAATATATTTACTTATATAAATATTTATTTAGAATTATTTTTAGGCTATTTTATATTTTTCTAGAATTTTTAGGTAATTAAAACATAGGGAACGTAAATTTTTAGGACTTCCAGGATTTACTATGAGATCATACTTGCATATTGTTCCTACCAAATATTCATTCTAGGTTAAAATATTTAATTATATTTTTCTTTAATTTATTTAGAATTTTAAGAAATTTATTTAGATTTTTGAAATTATTTAGAATTTATTTGGATATATAGTCTTAATATTAGATAGATGATAATTTAGTGTTAATAAATATTAATAAGATTATATATAAATTATTTGTATTATCTTTAATTCTATTTAAGATTATAAATTATTGAGATAAACTCAAACTCTATTTTAAATTAATTCAAATCTTGAGCCTACTAGGAAAGCAACTTCATGCATATCCTATCCTTATTTAAACTGATCCTAATCATATCCAAATTAACCAATCCTAGTCGTATTCAATTAAGTAGTCTCCACTATTATAAATATCTATTAGACTTATGAATAAACTCTTCTTTCATATTTTTCTACCCCAAACTCTTCTCTTTTTCATCAAAAAATAGTTAAAATTTGTCATAAATTCAACCTCATTTTCTAGTAGCTATGACGACTTAAAAAGACGATAACTCCTATCTCCGGACTCTAAATGTGCTCCAGTTTTTTTTGTTAGAACCATATCAAGGTTATTTTTTGAATATATAAATTATTTTAATAATTTATGAACCTATTTTTTAAAAAATTCTAAAAGTGCTAGCTGTCCGAAATCAGACGTGTTTTCGTATTATGAACCGTTTGAAGTTTCAGAAAGTTGACATGATGAACTTACATAAAATAATATTTTCAGAATTTAATACGTAAGTTTAATCTAATATAAAATTCGTGCAATGTAGACGTAAATAGAAAATCACCAAAACTGTTATTTATGCGCCCTTGTGGCCATAATTCTGTACCGACTTATAATTTTATGAAACCGTCGATTCCGGTGTTCATATAGCATTGAAATCTATAGGATTCCACACACAAATCCAGGATTTGAGTTGGTTGACTTTTTGGTCAATGGACCACCTCGATTTGTGTGCCATAGATCACAAATCCGTAAAGTTGACTTTCTTTGGACCAAAATTAGGATTTAACAATAAAATCAGATTATAATAAGATTAAAATACTATTTTAGGTTATTTTATTCAGAGTTAAAATAGATTAAAATGGTAGAAACTATTTACCCACTTTTATAACCTAACTTGTTTAATTTATGTGACGGGTAGATCGGACGACGCCTTGAGTTGGGACTTAATTCTTTTTTAGACCAGGCAAGATACATTGCCAAATTGCTTACAGTACTTTACATGCTTATTATATTTTTATATATTCATTGCATGTGTGTTTTCTTTCAGTCATAATTATATACTATATATATGTTGACACACACACTTGACACATAGTATTATGGGAGGGAATGACAATCAGTAGGCGTATGGGCGATAACAACTCTGGTAAACCATAGTAACTAGCACGCACTATGGTAGTTGTGTCGTGCTGGTCGCTATCCTTGAGGTATGTCGATTGCTGGTGTCGCGTTGGTCGCTACCCTTGAGGTATATCTATTTTTGATGTTCCTGATGTGTGTGTGAGTTATGATATTAGATAGAGTAGCCTACCCATGCCCATACGTCAAAAAGTTGTCCTCATTATGCATTTTATATAGATTGTCTTGTACAGCGTACTTATATATTTTTTGTCTATTATGCATATTTTACTGTATTCAATTTGCATGCTTCTATGTATCTTGTTACGTCCCTCTGAGGACTTGGTCCCTTTCCAGGTGTAGACGATCTTGACTATTCGCAGGAGCACAGATCAGGACTTGCTATTTATCTCTTTCGAGGAGGTCTTCTCTTCGAGGCTTATTGTTCATTAGATGTTCTTAGGTGGTTTCTCTTATATTCTAGTTTGGCAGTAGAATTATTTTCACCCGACTATCATTCTTTGATACTTCATATTGAGATTCAGTTATATAGTAAATTGGTTATTTATTTCTATTTGATTCTGTAGATGAGATCAAGTTATGCCCTGTGACTTATGACATAAATCTATACCACTTTTGAATTATTGTTCATAATACAACGTACGTGTGTATTATGGTATCCATATATTGGAGTTATCATATACATATGACTGGCATGCTTACGTATTCCTAGTCTTACGTATTTTGGGACTAGGACGTGACATATTTTTGTGGTGGCCTATGCAGGTCGAGAGCATATTGTCTCGATTATATTACTATACCGAGCAAGCCTGCACATAGGATTAGAGTATAGGATCTCATCTACTTATTTAATCACCTCCCTTGATTTTAGTTCGCATTCTTATTTGATTGCTTGCATTGCATCTTGCTTGATCCTTTCACAACGTCAATCTTATCTTTCTTTCATGCTTGATAGGGGTTAGGAAGGCGACTTGTACTAAGTATATACACTCTATTATTCAATAACACTAATAGTTAAATTCTTGTAAGTTGGGTAGTATGCCTCATAACCTAGTATCACATAGTACTTTTGAACCATTAATAAAGTTTAATTGAATGACACCAACTATAGGCTTGCATAAGAAGATAGTGTTTACCCAGACTGTAGAACTTAGAGTCCCATACCCCCATTTGGTCGACTAGAGACTTAGACAAGAAGTTAGTATGACAACTATAGAGGCACAATACCGGTCTTCTTGGTGAACTTAAATTATTTTGTACCTTCCTTCATCATAATCCAGCGTACTTATATTTAGTGGACTACCTCTGCTTATGCTGCTATTTTATAGCCTAGTTTTGCAAGCTTATTCTTTTATAGAGCTTGTTCATGACATATGTGTTATTGGGGATGCCTACTAATATATCATCTAAAATCAGAATCAGTGTATTACGGTCTGATCAACCTTAGTGCACTTAGTTCACTCTTCGCATGACTACTTTACGTGGATTAAGATATAGTTGACTCAGTATTTTAGACGAATATACTTGTCCTTTAGACATGTTCGAGCATATCTCATTGGTTACATAACTGTACTGATGTGAGCATGTGTATAAGAATTCTTTAATCACCTTGAACCCCGTACTTGTATTCTATCACCTCCTCCTTGAAATCTTTATTATTGTTTTCAGCTTCCCTTATTTCGGAAAGACGAACGCTTTTGCTTGGTATAAGTTTGATATACGGATAGTACTAGATATACCCCATAGGCCAATCACATTACTTGGTGACTATCTTTTGTAATCATGGGCATAAAATATATGAGATATTTTGTGGATTGAATAACACGATTAAATAATTTGAGAAAGTTTTACTTAAATGTATAACCTATGTCATAGATCGGTAAATTCTAAGTTGGGTAGAAGTTGTATTGTCAACTTGAGGTAAAAGTTTTAGATTGTGATCAAGTAAGAATAGATTGAGATATTTAAGTCATTTTAATTTTGAGAATTTTTAGAAGAACGGTTAAGATGATGAGAATTTAATGAATTTTGAAATCTTGATATTGCGGACCAAATATTTATACTTTGAGCACATGATTTAAATTTTGAATATTGGAGATTGTATTAACAATTTAAATCTTGAGAAAAAAATAGAACGCTAAACATAAACATTGATGGATGGAATTCAAAATTTATAATTTGATGATTTGAATTAAAAGTTAAATTTTGATTATTGGATCCCCTATTTGAAATATTGATAATAGAAATTGAATTTAAAATTTAAAGAGTACAAAATTTTTAAGTTGAAATATAGGAATAAGATTTGATTAGAATTATTTAAAATCTATACGAGATTATGAAAATTGGAAATCGTGATATAAAATTTGATGTGGGTTATTTAAATCTTAAGATGTGATATAGATTTGAATTAAATTTAGATATTTATTTTTTCAAAATCTAGAAGAGATTATGGTAGGTTAAATTTTGATTAAAACAGTGGTTATTTTAATTTTGAAGAGATTATAATGGATTTGAATAGATTTTATCATTTGAATTTTTAAGAAAATTGCAGTTTACTTGCCTTAGATACGAATGTGAAAGATTTAACAAATAATTTTTTATTTTTACTTTCGAGGACGGAATTTTTGTAAGTTGGTAGATTGTAAACCCCCGCACCTAAAATAGGTATTTTGTGTGTATTTTATATTATTATATTTATTATAGATTATTTTAAATATTAAATTACCTTCAGTATTCTCTTAGTTTATTAGAAATAATTTTTTTAATATATTTACTTATATAAATATTTATTTAGAATTATTTTTAGGCTATTTTAGATTTTTGGAAAATTTTCTAGAATTTTTAGGTAATTAAAACATAGTAAACGTAAATTTCTAGGATTTCCATGATTTAATATGAGATCATACTTGCATATTGTTCCTACCAAATATTTATTTTAGGTTAAATATTTAATTATATTTTTCTATAATTTATTTAGAATTTTACGAAATTTATTTGGATTTTTGAAATTATTTAGGATTTTTTTGGATATATATAGTCTTAATATTAGATAGATGATAATTTAGTGTTAATAGATATTAATAAGATTATATATAAATTATTTGTATTATCTTTAATTCTATTTAAGATTATAAATTATTGAGATAAACTTAAACTCTATTTTAAATTAATTCAAATCCTGACCCTACTAGGAAAGCAACTTCATGCATATCATATCCTTATTTAAACTGATCCTAATGA
Source organism: Iris macrosiphon (assembly GCA_036927795.1). NCBI lineage: Eukaryota > Viridiplantae > Streptophyta > Magnoliopsida > Asparagales > Iridaceae > Iris > Iris macrosiphon. The sequence goes on along the minus strand of JAYESA010000011.1, from coordinate 123,035,692 downwards.
TATCCAAATTAACCAATCTTAGTCGTATTCAATTAAGTAGTCTCCACCATTATAAATATCTATTAGACTTATGAATAAAATCTTCTTTCATAGTTTTCTTCCCCAAACTCCTCTCTTTTTTGTCCAAAAACAGTTAAAATTCGTCATAAATTCGGCCTCATTTTCTAGTAGTTATGACGACTTAAAAAGATGATATCTCCTATCTCGTAACTCCAAACACGCTTCAGTTTTTTTGTTAGAACCATATCAAGATTAGTTTTCTGAATATATAAATTATTTTAATAATTTAAGAACCTATTTTTTAAAAAAATTCTAAAAGTGCTAGCTGTCCGAAATCAGACGTGTTTCCGTATTTTTGAGATTTTGGGAGATCCCGAATTCAGAATTATGAACCGTTTAAAGTTTCAGAAAGTTGACATGATGAACTTACATAAAATAATATTTTCAAAATGTAACTTGTAATTTTAGTCTACTGTAAAATTTGTGCAACATAGACGTAAATAGAAAATTACCGAAAACTGTTATCTATGCGCCCTTGTGGCCATAATTCTTTACCGACTTGTGATTTTATGAAACCGCCAATTTCATTATTCATGTAGAATTAAAATCTATAGGATTCCACACAAAAATATAGGATTTGAGTTGATTGACTTTTTGGTCAATGGATCGTCTCGATTTGTGTGCCATGGATCACAAATTCGTAAAGTTGACTTTCTTTGGACAAAAATTAGGGTTTAATAATAAAATCAGATTATAATAAGATTAAAATACTATTTTAGGTTATTTTATTCAGAGTTAAAAAAGATTAAAATGGCAGAAACTATTCACCCACTTTTGTAACCTAACTTGTTTAATTTATGTGACGGGTAGATCGGACGACGCCTTGAGTTGGGACTTCATTCTTTTTCAGACTTGGCAAGATACCTTGCCAAATTGCTTACAGTACTTTGCATGTTTATTATATTTTTATATATTCATTGCATGTGTGTTTTCTTTCAGTCTTAATTATATACTATATATATATTGACACACACTTGACACATAGTATCATGGGAGGGAAGGACAATCAGTAGGCGTATGGGCTATAACCACTCTGGTAAACCATATTAACTAGCACGCACTACGGTAGTTATATCGCGCTGGTCGCTACCCTTTAGGTATGTCGATATCTGGTGTCGCGCTGGTTGCTACCCTTGAGGTATATCGATTTCTGATGTTCCTGACGTGTGTGTGAGTTGTGAGATTAGATAGAGTAGCCTACCCATGCCCATACGTCGAAAAGTTATCCTCATTATGCATTTCATATAGATTGTCTTGTACAGCGTACTTATATATTTTGTCTATTATGCATGTTTTACTGTATTCAATTGGCATGCTTCTATGTATGTTGTTACGTCTTGGTCCCTTTCCAAGTGTAGACGATCTTGACTATTCGTATGAGCACGGATCAGGACTTGCTACTTATCTCTTTCGAGGAGGTCTTCTCTTCGAGACTCATTGTTCATTAGATGTTCTTATGTGGTTTCTCTTATATTCTAGTTTGGCAGTGGATTTGTTTCCACCCAACTATCATTCTTTGATACTTCATATTGAAATTCAGTTATATAGTAGATTGGTTATTTATTTCTATTTGATTCTGTGGATAAAATCTAGTTATGCCTTGTGACTTATGACATAAATCTATACATTTGTGAATTATTATTCATAATACAGCGTACGTGTGTATTATGGTATCCATATATTGGAGTTGTCATATACATACGGCTGGCATGCTTACGTATTTCTAGTCCTACGTATTTTGGGACTGGGGCATGACAAATATGAATATTAATTCATAAGTGGTTCATATATTGTCAAGACAAGTCACATGCATCTATATCTCATCCACAAGCACAAGTAAAGGAATATCAAAATTAATAGTTAAATGTCTCAAGTACGAAGTATCAAAAGAATAATAGTCGGGTGGAGACAAATCCATTACCCATTGACTATATCAAAAACTAAAATGATAGAGGAGATTAAAACCCCAATATGAAATAAATGTCAATAGAGAAACAGCAGCTAAGGATCCTTCAGCAATGAAGTAATCGTTGGTACTCAGAAATTAAGACCTCCTCAACAGATAATGATGTGTCAGGCCCGGGTCTATACTCCTGTAGATAATCCTGCTCGTCTATACTTAGAAGTGGACCAGGTCTTCAGAGGGACGTAACTAGATACAAAAAGTAAATGACAAAATATACTGAAAATAACATCCAAAGGGTCGCCTAACTGTCTATGTGAAATACACTTTTGAGAATAACTTTCCAACGTATGGGCTATCCAGCTAAAAAAAGGGATTAGCGTGACTCTCTCAGAGAATCAGTGGCCTAAAAAGCGTAATATTTTTTGAGCGTAAAAGGCCGCCTATAAATAATATAATATAAGGGGCATCTGACCACACATCTCCGACGGACCGTGCGATTTAGAAAATAGAAAGTGTAAAGAGCCCATATGCCTACTTGTTGTTCTCCACACCCTATGATCTATCCATGCCATGCTGATACTTCTAATAACTGCCAAGTCTCCTAGCATACATTTCTATCAGCAGTTATTTTCTATCCGTCGCAAGTCCCAAACGTATAGGTGGCCAGCCAATCACGCAAGTCCGTAGCATACATGAGACTCACAATCATGTAACAAATGTATCACGGTCAATGAAATATAAGAATGCCTCAACATTATGGGGTGGTCTTGTAACACTAGGTCATCATACAAAATATTAAATAAGTGACAAAAGACGATGCAACCATCGTTGCACCCAAGTTATTCTTGGACGTGCAATTTTATATAGAAAAATAAAATAACTAAATGAGCAACAACAAAAATGCATGCTAATAATGAATGTAAATAAACAGCACAATAGTAAGGTATACTTGTCTGACAAGCAATCGTGTAATGTAGGCGTCCTGACGTCAAGCACAAAGGATAAAAAACTACAGACTCTGAACAAACTTCTCTGGATGCTGAAATAAATATCACCAATATCTCCGGAATCAGCGAGATACTCAAAAAGCTCTACCCTTTCGCCCAATTAGGACACATGGGCAAACAGGGTAATTTCAGGTAAAAGCGGTGTCCAAATTGGGCCCACCTTGCACCAAAATGTGTGTCAGGGGTAAAAGTCTCTAAATAGGATAAATTATAGAACAAATAAATCCTAAACGATGATACAAACTCAACGGTATGTCCAATTTTGGATTCTGGTAAGCTAAACACAATTTTGCCCGTCAAGTCAACCGTAGGGCCCGCGAATAGGCGGCTCGGTCAACTGTCTTGGAATCGCATGAAACTAGGGTCTCAGGACCAGCGTGATAAAACAAATCCAATGGCGCAATTTTGTCGTGTTCCGACGAGCGTGTACCAGCTAATGGGAAAATTACAAAATGTCATTATATGAGGACTTTTTACGGATACGGGTTAATTCGGACGCGCACACACGTCCAAATCAACTTCCGCGAAAGTCCACACGTCAGGATATACCAAACGCTCCTTTTGGTGCAACTAGTACATGACATGGTGGTCTGGTTTGTTGAGATGTACTCTATTTTACAAGTTTCTAAGTTATTAAAAAACTATTTTTCATGATTTTAGATCTAATTTTAGCACAAAATTAGTGATCCAAACTATATAATATTAGGTCCTTGCGATCCTGGTTATATAGAATAGCTGTAAAAAAAAGATCATAATTAAGTGAGTTCGATTGGAAGAAAATCGTTTTCCAAAATATAATGTTTGATTCAAAAACTGTCGATTCACATATATCTAAAACAGTAGTTTTTTGGAAAGTTTTCGATAAATTTACGTAAGAAATAGGATGGTTCGAATAAAACTACTTGAAGATATTAGAAGGTGTTCATGTTGTGGTTGAATCTAAACAAATGAATCAAAATTCGATCGCGTAAGTAGGAATAAATTCAGCGGAGAAGATGGTTACCTGGGGTTCGTTTCTGTCGTGGTTTTGATGTGCGCGTGTACGTGTCAGCGGCGGCGGCGATAGTGCTCCGGCATTCGATCGTCGAGCGACGACGACGGTTGTGAGGGAGAAGGTCTGGGGTGATTGCTTATTGCTTAGGGTTAGGGCTTTCGTTTGTTTACGTACACATATATATAGCCGAGAGTTACCTGGGTCGGGTCGAATATAGAGGAAGGTTGGGTCGTTGGTGAACCGTAGGAGAAATTTTGGTTGTTGTTGTTGGTTGTAGTATAAGTGGTATTGTTATGTTTTGGTTGCTTGATTATTATTATTATTATTATTATATATATATATATTTCTTTTCTTTTCTTTCCTTTTATTTTATTTTATAAAAAAATATTATTAAATATAATTACTATTATTTCTATAAAACATTTATTAGTTTAATTTTATTCTATTTATTTTATTATCATGTATTGGTACGTTGTCGTTATACGCATTATTTTTTCTATTATTATTTTAAAAAATCCTAAAAAATTAAGGGAGGTTATATTCTACCCAACTTATAAAAATTTTGTCTTTGAAATTAATGCTAATGCATGATAGGGAACGAGAATATTATATGGTAGAAAAGAACAAAGTAAAATCATATCTTGATTTTTGAAAAGATATGGAAAATTTTTGTGCATGTCATCCTCGCGCTCCCAAGTGGATTCTCTTGGCGAGTGAAGTCTCCATGCCATGCGGACCAAGAGAATAGACCGATTCCTCAATACCTTCTCCCGACAATCAAGAATGTCCGTGTGTTGCTCTTGGTATGACAAGCTCATCTCAATAGTGATCTTGGAGTGATCGAGAATATGACTGTTATCTGCCACATATCGCTTGAGTTGTGACACATGGAATACATCATGTATTCCCTCAAGCAAAAGGTGGTAGTGCCAATCAATATGTAACTTCTTCAACTCGCTCCAACACATCAAATGGGCCAATATACCATAGACTCAACTTGCCCTGTCCCCTGAAGTGAATAGTGCCTCTAGTGGGTGATATCCTCAAGAAGACATGATCGCTTTCCTTGAACCCCAAAGGACGATGATAAAGATCTGATCACTGCTTCTGTCCGTCTTGCGCTGCTCGCAAGTGCCCCTGTATTCTTTTTACCTTCTCTACAGTGCTGACAACTAACTGTACTTTCTACCGTACAAAGCTTCAAACAGAGCCACTTGGATGCTCGCTTGATAGTTATTATTGTAGGAAAAATCCACAAGGTGTAGGTGGTCCTTCCATGATCCCCTAAAGTCTAGCATGCATGCTCTCAACATATCCTCTAATGTCTGAATAGTATGCTTTGACTGCCCATGTGTCTATGAATGATAAGACGTACTAAACTTCAGACGAGTCCCATGACTCTCCTGCATGCTCCTCCAAAGTGAGATATAAAATACGAGTCCCTATCTGACATAATGCTAACTGGAATGCCATATAATTTTACGATATGTCTCATGTATAAGTCAGCCAAAGCTTCTGTAGACTGGCCAACTCGGAAGGACAAGAAATGAGCGGACTTAGTGAGTCAATCTACGATCACCCAAACAGCATCTCGCCCACTTGGACTCTTCAAAAAATCTTTGACGAAGTTCACAGTGATGTGATCCCACTTTCACTCAGGAATCAGAAGTAGTTATAGTAGCCCTGCTATCCTCTGATGTTTAGCCTTGACCTGCTGGCACACTAGACATTTGGCTACAAAGCAAGCTTTCTCCCTTTTTATCCTATGCCACCAAAAGTGTTGTCGCAAGTCGTGATACATCTTTGTGCCTCAAGAATAAATAGAATATATTGAACTATGAGCCTCTCCCATCAGCTCATGCCGAAGCTCTCTATTGGGAACATATAAGTGATCACCACATCATAATATCCCGTCATCATGAATGCACAATCCCGTCCGCTCTCCAACCTCGGTCCTCTCTCTCAACCTCCTGAATCTAGCATTCGTAGGGAAATCTGCCATTATCGTCTCTACTCGATGGCTGTACTTGCAAGTTGGCTAGTGTCCCATCTAATCTGGGTAATACAACCTTTATGTCAAGCTCTTGTAAGTCTTCCAGTAATTTCCTCTGCGTCGTCAAGAATAGCGCCGTAGGCTTTCGGCTTAACGCATATACTACCAAGTTAGCCTTTCCTGTGTGATAATGCAGCTCTATCTCAAATTCCTTCATCAAATTAAGCCACCAGCATTGCCTCATATTTAGCTCCTTCTGTGTGAAGACATACTTGTGGGTCTTGTGGTCAGTATAGATCTCAACTTATTCGCCATATAATTAATAACTCCATAGCTTCAAGGCAAAAATAACGGCTGCAAGCTCCAAGTCAAGAGTTGGATAATTCTTCTCATGTACTTTTAACTGTCTAGATGGATACACAATCACCTTTCCATGTTGCATCAATAAACATCCCAAGCCATTTTTTAACGCGTCACTGTAGATCACGTAGCCTCCTAACCCTGATGGAATGGTCAACACTGGTGCTTTGGTCAGACACTTCTTCAACTCCTCAAAAGCGGCTAAATACTCATCCGTCCATATGAACTCTCGGTCCTTGCACGTCAACCAAGTCATAGGATCTACTATCCTTGAGAAGTTTTTCATGAACCGTCGGTAATATCCTACAAGTCCAAAGAAACTCCTCACCTCCAATGCCGATGTTGGAATGGGCAATGTCTCGACTGCAAAGATTTTCTCCGGATCTACTGAAATACCTTCTCTAATAATAACATACCCAAGGAAAGAGACCTTATCCAAGAACTCGTATTTGCTGAGCTTCGTGTAAAACCGCTCTCTCCTTAATGTCTCTAAGATAATTTGCAGGTGCTTCTCATGCTCCTCGTGGCTCTACGAATAGACAAGGATGTCAAATATAAAGACAACCATGAACCGGTCCAAATACTGTTGGAAGACTCGATTCATTAAGTCCATAAAGACAGTTGGAGCATTGGTCAATCCAAATGGCATGACCAAAAACTCAGTGTCTATATCTTGTCCTGAATGCAATCTTCTGAATGTCCTGCTTTCTTACCTTCACCTGGTAATATCCTGATCTCAATTCTATCTTCGAGAACACCTTAGATCTACTAAGTTGATCAAATAAGTAATCAATGCGTGAAAGATGGTACTTATTCTTCACAGTCACAACATTCAAGGCCCTATAGTCAATGCACATCCGCACTGACCCATCCTTCTTGGGTGTAAATAATATTGTGGCTCCCCAGGGTGATGCACTCGGTCGGATGATACCTTTCTCTTCTAATTCCTTCAATTACGCATGGTCCTTGCTGAATTCTCTGTTGATTTCCTTTCCCCTTGTTTATGGCCTCCTGGATCCTAGCCTCTGTCAATAACTCATTATAAGAGATCCGAGACTGTGAGCTGGTATAGTGCAAGAGCTCTAGAGTCAGCCCGTGATAAATTTTTTTATCTTTCTCCAAGTCATTAGGTATCAGAAATGTGCCACATCTACTGAGGCAGCTAAAATCTGCATCGTACTCATCGACAGTCTTGTTCTAATACTATAGATGGAGGAACTGGTTGTAAAATGCATCCTTTACGGTGGCCGAAAAGTATTTTGTCTCAAAGTACTCCAAGAACTGCTCCAAAGTTTGGCGTGTACCTAATTGGCGCTCCATTGATTCCCACCAGGGATGAGCATTTCCTTCTAGCTGGGTCCTCACGCTTGTTATCCATAAATTCGTAGGCAGCTGTGACATCTCTAATATCTTCTTGGTGCTGGTTATCCAGGTTATGGTCTCCCCTAGGTTCTTATTGCCTTTATACGACTTGGAACCCATATATACAAAATCAGTTACTGAACCAATACGTGCTTGTGGAACTAGAACTAGTGCTTTCGCTGGTGTCGGTGCTGGTACAGACAACCTCTCAAGTGCTGTCAGGAATCTCTATCTCATTTTGGCGTCTTTCATCCTCTACTCTGCCACTTGTTGTCTCTGCTCGGCAGCCAGGGCGGCGGTATGCTGTCAATGTTCCTGCATCATCATTTGTAAGAATTGGAATAGCTGTGACTGGCCGTCCGACGGTTCTGGTGAAGTTGAAAAATTCCCATTAGGCGCCGTAGAAGAAGCTGGTGGAACTGAATTGTTAGTCTGTCCATCTGGTCCTGGACGTCGAGGTATCGTTGAGGCCTCTCCTGATGATTGTTAGTTGACCTCGGGAGACATGTCATCTCCGGTGGCGGTACATCTACTACGCAAATTTATCTCTCTGCAAGAGATGAACGAAAGATTAGGAAGAGTACATGAATCAAGCAGGATGCAAGCATTTAAATAGGACAGGTTGGAACGAAGGTGAGTTATAGTCAAGTGTGGATGAGTACTATTTTCTAATTCTATTAACAAGCTTGTTCAGTATAGTAACATAACCGAGATAATATACTCTAGATCTGCATGGGCTACAATATCGACAGCTTAGAGATTATGAGAAGAACTATCCAACACATGATTTAGAGTTGGTGGCAGTGGTTTTGTACTTAAGCTATCGAGGCACTACTTGTATGTTGATCGAAAAGAAATATTCACGGATCACAAGAGCTTAAAGTATGTATTTACCTAGAAGAATTTGAACATGAGACAAAAGAGGTGGTTAGAATTGTTGAAGGATTATAATATGGAACTCCAGTACTATCCAGGCAATGCTAATATGGTAGCAAATGCTCTTAGTAGGAGGGGCAGTGCATACATGTTGACATCACAGAAGCATATCTTAGAAGATCTTCAAGAGATTAGTATTGAGATATTACTTCCACAAGACGTAGGAGTGTTGGAAAGTTTACAGATTTAGTCTACCATTGTTGAGAGGATCTGGGTAGTTCAGGTGGAGGATCCGTAGATCAAGAAGCTTCGGGCAGAGTACGAGTTTGGTCACAGGAAGGAGTTGACAATTCATGAGGACGAAACTCTTAGGTTTGGAAATCGTCTTTCTGTACAGAACGGAGATATCTGATAAGAAGTTAAGACCCAGGCGCATAGTTTCAATTATTCAATTTATCCATGGGATACCAAGATGCATCAAGATATCAAGCAATATTTTTGGTGGAACGTGATAAAGGGGAAGATAGCTTGATTCGTCTCTTGATATTTGGTATGCCAGCAAGTGAAGGCCGACCAGCAGGGTCCGACAGATTATTACAACCGTTTCTTATCCCAGAGTGAAAGTGGAAGCATATCACGATGGACTTTATGACTAGTTTATCTAGATCCCCGACTGGTCGGGATACAGTTTGGGTGATAGTGGATCGACTCACAAAAGTAGCTCATTTTCTTTCTTTCCGAGTAGGGCAGTCTACAGAACAGTTGGCAGAGATGTACATATGATGGTTAGTAAGACAACACGATATTTTGACAAGTATCATATCAGATCGAGATACTCAATTTATCTCTTATTTTTTGAAAATCTTGCACTAGAGTCTAGGCACCAAGTTGAGGTTTAGTACCGCTTATCATCCTCAGACAGTCGGGCAGTCAAAAAAACCATCCAGACATTGGAGAACATATTGCAGGCTTGTACTTTAGATTTTGGAGGATCATAGGAGGATCACCTTCATCTCGTCGAGTTATTGTATAATAATAGTTATCAGGCCAGTATTCAGATGGCACCCTTCACGGCATTATATGGGAGGAAGTATAGGTCACCCTTGGCATGGGATGATATAGGTGAGTGAAAGATGTTAGGCCCCGAGATGATCATGTAGACAGTAGAAGTTGTCAGAAAGATCAGAAGAAAACTTTAGGTTATGCAAGATAGGCATCGTCATTGGACGGATCAGCATAGTAGGCCTTTAGAGTTTCGTGTCAGCGACCACGTATTCTTACAGATTTTGCTGACCCGTTAAGTCATTAGATTTGGGTTCGCGGGAAGCTTAGTCCGTGATATGTCGGTCCATTTGATATCCTCTAGCGGGTAGGTGATGTTGCTTATCATCTTGCCCTTCCGCCTTCGCTACGTGATGTGCACGATATATTTCATGTGTCTCAGTTGCGTAGGAATATCCCAGATCTGAGTCATATCCTAGACCATTCGAGCTAGTCGTTGGTACCAACTTATCTTACGAGGAGCAACCCATATTCATTTTGGACCGACGGAAGAAGGTGCTCAATAATCGGTAAGCTTAGGGTCATCACTCTTCAGAAGAGTCAACGTAAAAGCGCGAGGACAATATCCGATCTCGGTATCTGCACCTATTAGACTCAGAAGGTATATTTGTTCCTATGCCTTCGTTTATCGAATCTCGTAATTCACTTACCCATGCAGTTTGATGTTGCTTTTCTTTATTATATGATTGTATTTGATTATGTGTGTAGATGTGCTTGTAGTTAGCATATCGATTTTTCTAATTTCTCTAGCTAGCCTTGGGTTTGAATTTCTAGGATGGAATTTTACTACCAGAAAAAGTCAAATTAGCGACGTCTAAAAACGTCGCTAAATAACCAAAAAACGTCGCTTAGTTGGTTTAGCGACGTAATTAGCGACATTTTAAAGCAGTCGGAAAAAACTAAGTCGCTAAAACAAAAAATGTCGCTAAACGTCGTTATGCCGACGTTTTTTAGTGACTTTAATGTGTCGCTAAATTTAGCGACGTTTAGCGACGCAGCGTCACTAATTAGCGACATTTATTAAAGTCGCTAAACGTCGCTAATTAGCGACTTATATAGCGACGTTACATCGACGTCTTTAATGACATGGCAATATTGCCATGTCAGCAGTTTGCGACGTATAGCGACGATTTTAGCGATGTTATTAGTGACATCTTTAGCGACGTGTAACAGCATCGCTAATTAGCGACGTAGTTAGCGACGTAAATGAACGTTGCTAAATGTCGCTAAAAACGTCGCTAATTTTCAAAAAAAATATTACTGAATTGCATTTCTGGGTTTACCAACCCCCTTGGGTTCATTATCAGGTATATGATGGTAGTAAAAATAATTAAATAAAGGACACAGTAGTAGTAACAAGGAAGAAAATTCTAGTGCACTGGGTTAATATAGGCCAAGTATCAGTTATCAGTTGTAAACCAAAATATGAATAATATAATAAAATTTGAAGAAAAGAAAGCATCCAGCAAATCTCATCGTAAAGAATATGGCAAATTTATATCGATACAATCGCATCCTAAATAATAAAAAATATAAATATCCAGTAACTAGCTATACTACTGCGGATCTGCAGGAGGCTGACCACCGGCGCGCTTGAAGGATAAGAACTTCTCATACTCGTCCCGTGGAATCGACACCGATATCGATGGATAAGGCAATGACGTCGGTGTAGTCTGTGTCGATGTAGGTGCACCAGGAGGCCGTGCCCTCTCTAAGTCTGCGAGTCGCTGGTTGTAAGAATCCATGGTAGATAACAGCCTCGTACTGCTATGAACCATGGAATCCTGCATCATCGTCAGCCTCTCGCCCATCGATAGCTGTGACGCCTACAGCTCCATGATGTTGCGGTCTGTCGAGGCTCTAATATCATTTATTAAATTCTGGAGCACCGTCATGCTGCGGTCGAGCATATCGAATCGTGCGATGAGCATTGGATCGTTCGCCTGCGGCTTGGACCGGGCTGCTCCTCCATCCTTTGCAGTAACTCGTCATGGAGAGACGCAATCTGACGGTCAACGGCCTCCTGGATGGCCTCCTGGACTCTGACCGACGACTGCGAGGGCTGCGACTGCGAGGGCTGCGACTGCGAGGGCTGTGTAGAATACGCAGCTGTCGGGGAGGCCCTAGATGACTGCATCGCAACCAGGGCGCCATAGGAGCCCGTACCATAGTACGTACCCCTCTGGAGACCACCAGCTGCGGTCACCCACAGGTCATCCGCCGACGGAGCTGGAGCGGGCTACGACGAAGTACCAGCCTCTCCAGGTGTAGGTGCACTAGCAGTCGCCCGCTCACGCAGCCTAAGATACTCGGCCTAGAAAGGTTTGAAAACTCGATAATTGCCTAAGTTATATTAAAATTAACACAAAGTAAAGTAATACTTACATAGGTCTGCGAGGCCCTCTCATTAATGAGATTTCCATCCTTGCGATGGGTGGCCAAGAAGACGGTCACCATGTTTGCATCCTCACCCCTCTGTACCTGTTAAAAATATATTATTTATTACTAAACTTAAACATTTTTCCAAGTACCATTTTATGATACTTACATTAAAATAATATATTTTAAAAGAAAAAACATACCAAACAACGAAAATGTTCCTTCATCGGAATCGAGCCACCACACCACTTGGCAGCATTCCGCCTAGCCGCCTTGGCCTTCTCAGACCTTTCCTTGTAGCTCGGATCATCGAATCGAGCCCTCATCGCAGTCTACTGCTCAGGCATGATCCAACCTTGTATCGGTTTTCCAGCATGATCACGAGCCTTCTGGTCATCCAGAGCATCTCGGATAAGCTTGGCGGTAGGAAAGAGCCGCTCGATCAACTCGGCCCGGTGCGGAGGATAAAAATACGTTTGCTACAATAAATAATTTAGTAAGTTAGCATCACGGATAAGTTATATAATATGCATAAATTAGAGGATTTATTTAATATACTTTTACCTGAAAGTGCGCAAACCAGAATGCCTTCCTGTCCTCCGGAGCCTCAGAGTAGTTGATCCAAGGGCCACTGTAGTTGTTCCTCAGAAATTAGCCCAAGCGTCTCTGAACCAACGATGGACGATATCTATACAGAGATAATAATTTAGAATACTGAAAAAGTTAATATACGATAAATAAAGAAATACACGATATATAATATACTAAACCATCTAATTGACTTACTTTATACCGTCGGCCCAAATCTCTGTCCTCGTCTCCTCCGGAGGTGCGCATGGAGGATCTTGCTGATAATGGGACAACATGGGCACGACCTCCTCGACATGCTCATCTGTCCCCATGGTTCCGTCAGCAGGAGGAACGCTGGACGAGGGTGTACTATCACGCCTGGAACTACTCGTCCCAATAGTCAAAGATGTGAGTGATCGATATACTGGAGTACTGGACGAAGATGATCCGGAACCAACAGTAGGCAGTACCGGAGGAGCACTCTGTCTACCTCGGGGCTTGCCGAATCCTCCGTGTCGTCCTGTCATATCTGATAACAACATATGATGAATATAGAGAAACATAAATATATTGTACATTCTACAGTCGAAATATGATACATATCTCAAAGCATTCTATAATCAAAATATAATACATATATTCGTTAATGGGTACATCTACTTCATCAATTTTCCAACCTTGATCTACATTCTACAGTTAAAATATAGTTACATTCTACATGCAATATATTTTATTTTTAATCATCTTCAGAAAATTCATCTTGTTCGCCTTTCTCGTCCTCCTCTTCCTCTTCCTCTTCCTCCTCTTCATCTTCACTTTCATCTACTTCGTCTTCCTCTTCGGATAATATACCAATTTACATATACATATCATATGATACTCTAAGACATAAATAGACACACACACACAACCACTAGTCCAATTCACAAATATTTGGTGTGCAACACCAAGATACTCTATGATACATCCTCCATACACTACACCACCATGATACCAACCCTCAATTCACATGGACACATCCAATAGATCAAATATTGTGTGTATGTCAGTGTGTGTGTGTGTGTCGTATCAGTGTCAGTGTCAGTGTCAGTGTCAGTGTCTGTGAGTGTGTGTGTGTGTGTGTGTGTGTGTGTGTGTGTGTGTGTGTGTGTGTGTTTGCGTCTGTGTGTATGTGTCGTGTGTGTCTGTCAGTGTCTGTGTGTGTGTGTCGTGTCTGTCAAGTGTGTTTTCTGTCAGTGTCACATGTGAGAGAGAGAGAGAGAGAGATTACCTAGAGCTCGAGGAGGAGGAGGGGGATGCCGGAGTAGCCGTAGCCGAGGAGAGCCGGTCGCCGGAGAGGGGGGGTGGGGGAAATCGAAAACTTTCAAAATTTTCGACAAATGGGGAAAAAGAAAACTGAGCCCTAATTAACCAAAATTTAGCGACGTTTAGCGACGTCAAATAAAAATGTCGCTAAATTAAAATTTAGCGACGTCAAAGAAGTCACTAAACAAGTTGCTAAATATTTTGGATATATACGTCGCTAATTACGACGCTAAACGTCGCTAAATTAGATATATTAGCGACGTTTAGCGACCTTAATTGAACTTATAGCGACTAATCTTTTAAAATCTTAATAAAAGTCGCTAAACGTCGCTAAATGTTGCCATTTAGCGACGTCTAGCGACGTTTTTTATGGAGTTGCTAATTTAGCGATGTTTTTACTTGGAGTCGCTAAAATGCGTCGCTAATCCCGCTTTTTCTAGTAGTATTTTTCTAAGGTGGGTAGTGATATCACTCCCCGTTTTCGATATACGTATTTGGGATGTAGTATTTTTTCTTACATAATAATTAGGTTACATGGAGACTAGACCTATTTTTTGGTTTATATTGGTTCTAGGTTTAATTGTTTGGGTTGATTTGGTCATGAGTTGAACCCATGGTCTAAATCTCAAGCCCTAACTATATAAGTTAACCTCTTTCTCTCTTCCCTCATTCTCTCATTTTTTTCTCTTTTTTCATTTTAGGCAAGTACATCTTGCATGACATGGAGAAACCCTTAGATTTTAATTTTTTTTCTTGATTTTATTAGCCTAATATGTATGCATTATGATTCTAAGTACTTTAATAATTTGAGTGTTTGATTTTGATGGATGGATATTAGTAGATCTATATTTGAAGATTATGATTTTTATGAGTTCCATGTGTTTTCTTGGTTTTGATATCTTTAAACTGGTATCTTTAAAAACTAGTTGTTCTACGTGATAGAGCATTCAATTATGTCAGTTTTATCTTTTGGTTCACTTGATTTGGAGCTAAAATAAAGTTTTAATGAAGAAAATAAATTTTCAGTTTTGAGCTTTTCGCTATGGCTGAACTTGCTGTTTGGAGAAGAAGAAGTGTTCATGCGGCAAATACCTATGTGGCAGAGAGTGCTATGCGGCCTGAACTTTTTGCCACATATACCATCTTATATACGTCCATCTTGTTGGATGCATGACTGATTTGTACACATGTCTTTTGAAGCTATGTACTTAGAAAAGGCTTAACGAAGGAACTCCTTATATTTCACTCGTTGAACAAATGAGAACTTCCTAAGTCCAAGCAAGATGTCTATTTAGCGAGCATGTCTATGCGGTGAGCACTTTATGCGGCGAGCATGTCTATACGGCATGCATGTCTATGCGACAAGCATGTTATGCGGTGAGCATGTTATGCGACGAGCATGTTATGCGGCGAACATACCATGAGACAAGTTGTCTATGAGGCAAGTTGTCCATGAGGCATGTTGTCTATGAGGCATGCAGTCTATATGGCAAGTTCTATGAGGCAATCAGTGCATGAGGCAAGATGACTATGAGGTAAGCTATTTTTATACGCGCACATTTTTATTATTTTGCTTGGTTTGGATATTTTATTAGATTTTAAGATTGAATGAGTGATCCTGATGATTGTAAGTGAGATTAGAATCAATAGCTATGTGTTAGAGCTGACTATGTGCTCGACCCGACCATGTGTAGAAATAGACCATGTGCCAAGTGTCTTTGACTATCGATTTACCTGACTCGACCATGTGTTATTGTGTGCTAGAACTCATGTGATTTACCAAAGCTTGGTAATTTGACTCGACTATTAGTATCCGTGCTTACACACTTGTTATGTGCTATGTGTTCCCACGTGCTAAGTATTTCTACGTGGTTATGTTACATAGTTTATCCTGAGGTATACCAATGTGCTATGCGACATATGATATATTACGATTCATCTAGCAAGGACATGATAGTTGGTCAATAACCAAGCTTGAACTTGTGTTGATTATTGCATCACATTGGATGAATCCAAATTGAACTACCAAGTGACAAAGTAGACTCGTATCCTGTATGCCCGTACTGTGGTACTACATATAAGGGGAATAATATGTGACCACACCAAGTGATTTCAGATAACCGTAGGGTGAACTAGACTAATAAAACTTGTAAAACATTGGGAGGGACAAAATCCCGAAATCGTGCTTAACTAGCCACCCTCAGTCATCTGGGAGTGAAGGTTAGCTACCATTTGGATAATATTTAAATCCTCAATAGTGGATTGCTATATCCGACTACTAATTGTACTATGTGTTCTATGCGATCTTAGCACGGTGGCATTACGAGGGACCGGTACATAATTACTACGTGCTACGCGGTGATTCATGGCTCGGCTAGCCCTGATAGCATATGGTTCGATATGAGGATTCCTATTGCATGCATAATACCTCTGGGATAACCCAGACTCCACCTAGTAAGTCGTACAAGTGATTAGCCGATTATATAACTTAGCTTGATTGTGTATTGTATCGTCTGTTAAATAGTTTAGGGACATGGACTATCATGGTGCGATGGTCTAACCCTTATCCTTGTTTGGTTATAGGTTTAGATTGTTGTATCACGATAGGCTATGGACCAAAACTATGAGACATAACTATATATATATATGTGTGTGTGTGTGTGTGTGTGTGTGTGTGTGTGTGTGTGTGTATGTGTTTATTTCTCTCCAGTTTTGTTTCTTCATTCGTGCTTTATTTGTGGTACTTGCTATTTGGGGCTAACCCTACTGGTTTTGCATGGCCAGATTTAGAGCCAGTACCCGAGGATCCATTGTATTATCCCCTGAACAATGTTATACACCAGACGGATGGCCGCTGAGGGACATGAGCGGGTTCCTTCTTTCCTGTTCGATATCGTACATTTTACTCTTTTGGACATTTAACCACCGGCACTTATTACCTGTAGATCTGGACATTTTTTTCCTTACATGATAATTAATCAAATTATATCTGATCATGGATATGTACTCTTGCAACTCTACCAGCTTCTCATTTTGTATAGCTGATTTCTAAAATATTTTAATGGGGCAATTGGGACGCCTTTTAGCTCTATCATACATGTTCTCTATTTGCTATTCTTGTTTGACTGGTTGAGAAAATAGATGTTCTATGTGACCCTAAGTAACCTGCTTGTAGTATGGACCCCCTTGTCTAGATACAGTCATGATCGTCGCACGATATTCTGTACCTTGTATGGGATATCTAGCCATGTTCGTCTCCGTATTCCGGTACTAAGACGTGACATCCTGCCTCAAGTGAGTGACCCATATTCGTGAATTACTGAACAGTGGCATAGTCTATGGAATAAGCATTGAAAAAATATGAGAGATAAGCATTATAAGAAACATGCGACATAGTCTACTTTAGAACATAGGCATTTATGCTAGCAGAAGTCTAAAGGGCTAGTGCGAGGAACCAACTATAAACCAAGTTTAATTTCCCATGTTCTATACAAGCAGGTAAAGAATAGGATTATTTTCTTAGATAGTTTGGTTCACTTATTTTATTAGCAAGCATTAAAATATTTGCCTAGCGACTATCATATATCGTCTTTATTTTTATGTGTGCAGGCCAAGCAAAGAAAGATTCATCGAAGCCACCCACCTTAGCGATAAATTACATCGGTTGAGCGAGACTCCGAGCGCCCCTTTAAAAAGTCTAAGTTTGAATTTCTTCTGAAGGGCCAAGTCTAAATGCTTTTGCATCAAGCGAGTCATCTCCCCGGGCTAGGAGGGACGGTCGTCACATTTGCAACGTTTGCATCAGATCTCTGCATTGAGTGGAGTGGATCGTTACACCACCTATGGGGAGTGGTGTGATACGACGCCCTAGTGTCTATGACCTAATCTCCATCATGATACATGCCACAAGAATTTTCTGTGTGGTTGATGCAATGATTATATCTCTAATAGCCGAGAGATCCTCCTGATCGTCCATGCCTTTGGCCTTCTTAGCTTTGAGCTTCATGTGGTTCTCTTGATATGACCCATTTTTCTACTGTGATAACATCCCTACTTTTGGTCCATAGTCCCAAGATCCCGATAACTCCCCATATCCTCTTCTGTGACTTGAGTCTTCCCTTCCCGTAGGAAGTCACCAAAAAGGACTCCAACGACGATTCAACTTGCTTACACCGGACCTCCTCATTGTATAAACTACATCTGACTGTCTCCATCATGAAAACTCCATCCGGAATGGAGTTGCTCACCGACACCACCAATATCTTCCAGCTTTTCGACAGAGAATTCAAAAGCAGAAGAGCCTGAAGCTCATCATCAATCACCATCTTTATCGCATACATCTGATTAATGAAGCTCATTCAGATGTTGTTCCACCGAGGCACCCTCCGTGTACTTCGAGTTGATGAGTTGGCGAATAAGAAACGACATATTGCCAGCCGTCTTCTTTTGGTATAACGAATACATCTTCTCCGATAATGATTTTGCAGAACTCTCCAAGAACACATGGTAAAATATCAAATCATCCAGCAATTGGCGGATGAATCTGGTAGTATTCCGATCCAGTCTTTTCCAATCTTCAATAGCTTTGTCCGAGGGCTTGCGTGGTCGTCCTCCAACGGACCATGCAATTCGTTGCACCAGAGTATATCCTAATTCATTGGCTTCCAAATTGTCCAATTTCTCCTATGAGGGTGATCATACGTGTGTTTGTCTGCTCCGTAGACATGGTTGCACCTTCCGTCTCACCAGAACCTGAGAGCTCTGATACCAGATGTATGTATCCGACTATTAGACCAAAACCTAGCTCTAATACCAGATGTTGGGATCGGACATGCCTATCAAGTGCTCCGATACCATATCTGATACTGACTGCAGTGGAAACTTAGGTCAACCCACCTGAGATAACCGACCCCTTTCTAACGAACACCAAGAAAAGATAAATATAACGTATATGGCGGTGATTATGTCACCTGGACAAATCTCAATCTACATAACTCAGGTGAAATTACAAGATTGACAAAACCATTGTTGAACCATTTTCCTTAATAAGTTCAACCCCCTCACCAAACTAAAATAGAAAAGACAGATTATAATTGAAATCGTTCACCAAACTGCGTAGCAAGTTCCAAGAACGATGACGATGACTCCTCGATCAGATATCATCTTCCTTCAGTCTTGGATGATGAGTCCTAAGAGTAAAACACGAACTTTCTCTTAGATTTTCTTTGGATGAGCACCCTGAATCTCCACCTTTGTGCTATATTCTTTGTGCCTCCATCCTGACCCACCTTAATTTATGTCATACGAATTCATAAATAGGAAACCCATTATCTAATATAGGAAACACCAATTATAGACGTCCAAATATGATCAAATTAAATATTTAATACAAAGTTGAAATCTAATCAAATTAATGTAGATTTTTAAATTATATCAAATCAAATCATTTAACATATTTGGGCTAAAAAATTTGCTTTTACCAATTCAGATTGGATCCAACAATAGTTTTATGTTGTTGAATGAGATTTCCAACCTATATGGAGAAATTATACTTTTATTATGATTTGACATGATTTGGTTTGTGCAATTTTTTTCGATCATCATCAAGTCTCTTGGTTCGGGAGAATGATTTTCCCTTTTAGTTTCCAATAGAAATCCATGTGATGATTTGGTCGTGCCTATATTCTTTCCAGAGAGATCTGTCTAAAAACAAAATTGTAGTTCATGTAACTGAAAATCGAGGCAACACAATTTCAATTGTTAAGACAAATAGTGTTTATTTTATTTTATTAAAATTTGTAGTACATGAATGTAAACAATACTCTTTGTTCATCCAACCATGAGGTGTTATTAGAAAGAGAAGGTCTCACTCAACCTTCAATGACAACTAGCTTTACACGATCTTCAAATGGTGTCGGCCACGACGAGCCCTCTAATGGCTTGAAGAAGAGATAAATGATGGAGCCATCCCGGACGCCATAATCTTTGACGGAGCCTTTGTCATCCTTAAGCAAGCAGCCATTGCTTCTCATCAGCAGCAGCCGATTTTCCTGGAACGACTCCTTTCTTGCAATCTCCTTCTTCAAGTTCCCCACGGATACATCAGGCGATGTCTCCACGTAGAAAAACCTACCTGTGAGTATTTCTATAGCTAGCCGCATATTTGTTACCAGACCAACCATGGCAATGCATATATATATATATATAATAATCCTATTTATGATTGGAATGCGAAAATGGCAAGATATACAATGCATGAAAGAATTAACTAATTAATTCGTTGACAACTTTAGGTTGAAGAATGGCTAATGCAATTCTTGCATGCCTATTTTGTGCTTCTACTGTTCAATGTATCTTTTTCATGTGCATGTCTGTACTTTCATAAGTGATATTTATTCATTTATTTTCTTTGAGGTGCATAGAATGACCCCAAGTTTATATATTTACCAAATATTAGATTCACTAATCAAATTCAAAGGAAATTAGAAGATTTCTTTCTCCATAAATTATTAGATGAATATGCAGATTCACCATCTTCTTTACACTAGTATATATGCACTTACTTTCCACGTATTTCATACTATTTAGGAAGAACAAACAATATTTTCTTTATTTTTTACTACTCAATAATTTTTTATATTGTAGGAAGAGCAAATAATATTTTTCTTTAAATTTTTTTCACACTTAATTACCCAACTATCCATGTTAAATTTAATAAATAATTTTAAGTAGTAAACATAGATAAAGATATTTTAAGAACAAAAATTTAGCGATATTTTATTTACCTGGCAAATACTGCCATGTCTGCAATTTAGCGACATTCAGCGACGTATTTAATGACTTATTTAGCGACATAATTAGCGACGTATTCAGCGATGAATTTAGCGATGATTTAACGACATAATTAGCGACGTATATAAACGTCGCTATACGTCGCTAAATTTTCAGTGAAAAAATAGAATATTAAAAGGTTTCCAAACCAATCTTCTTGTAGTTTATGAATTCACAATTTATATAAATAGACTCGGAGCAACCCTCCGTTGAATTGCTGGGTTCGCCGACCCCTTCGGTAGAACACTCAATACCGATAAATTAACATATATTTAATATAAATAATATAGTAAAATTTCAAGAAAATAAAATATTGGGATTACAAACCGAGTCAGGAGAAAATCTTGTCGTAAAGAATATAATAAATATCCACACAACTGTGTGCAAGAAATAAAGTATGAAAGCCTCAAAAATAAAGAATATTCATAAATGACCAAATATCATAGGTCAAAACACAAACAATTTGTAAACTATCCTAACTAGGACTACTACGGATCTGCAGGAGGCTAACCACCATCACGTATTAGGGATAAGAACAAATCATACTGCTCCCGTGAAATCGACACCGATGTTGATGGAGAAGGCAGTGACGTCGGTGGAGTCTATGTCGATGAAGGTGCACCAGGAGGACGTATCTGCTCCAACGCTGCTAGTCGATGGTTGTATGAATCCATGATAGATGACAGCCCCGTACTGCTATGAACCATTGAATTATGCATCATCGTTAGTCTTTCGCCCAAGGACAGTTATGATGCTTGTAGCTCCGTCACGTTGCGCTCTGTCGAAGATCTAAGATCAGCTGTCATATCCCTGATTTCCATTATGCTGCGCTCGAGCATATCAAATCGTGCGATGAGCGTCGCATCGTCCGCCTATGGCTGTGACAGGGGCTGCTCCTCCATCCTTCGCAGCAACTCGTCACGGAGAGACGTGTCACCCCCACTTTTTCAGCTAGGGGTAATTTGGTAATTTGGCCTAATATTGAACTTTAGGAATATAATATTAATATTAGTGGGCTATGTATATTTATTTGATGCTTGTATTAGTTATTTAATTATTAGAGTGCCATATTTAATTAGAGGCTTGTAGCATTTAATTTAGTTAGTGGACTAGCCTATTTAATTTGACTTGTGTTAGTGGACCAAACTAGTTTACATTAGATCCATGGACCAACATTTAATTCCTGTTAGAATTGAACCAAATAGAAAGCCCATTCATTAGGAGGATGAATTAATTAGTTAAACCAATTAGACTAGAACCTTCCTTCCTTAATTAATTCCTTCATGACAAGCCCCAAGGGTATTATGGATATTTCATAGTAGCTTGGAAGAGGGGGTAGAGGCCAGCCATATTAGGAGTGGGGAGAGACTCTCTCTTCATTTTTTATTCTAAATCTAGATCTAGAATTTTTCTCTTCCAAATTCCTTCATCCCTACACCAATTTCTACCCAATTTTTTTCCCAATTTCTTCCGTATTCATCATTGGAGGCTATTAGAACAAGGAGAAAGCAAGGATCTATAAGAAGGAAGCAAGGATCTACAAGGAGGAGCAAGGATGTATAACTTGAAGGCTCTTAACACTTAATTTGGAGATTCCATTGAGAATCCATCTTCCAATAAGTACAATTCAGTTTTTCCTCTTTAATTAGACTCTAAATTTGTAATTTAATCATTAAAAACCCTTCCATGTACTAAGGCTACCTATAGGAATTGGAATTAGGTTCATAGGAGGCCTATGGAGAAAGTTATGTGGTATTTTGTGTCAATTTTGGAAGAATTTTGAGATTGTCACATCTTGTGTTTGTCAATAGGTCAATTAGATACGTGCAGGCCGTATCCCGATAATTTGGTGATATGGGTTGATTTGGGGGTTTTCTTCCGACATGGGGGTTTGAGCATGTCATATTTTGACACGGGCATGTAGATGAGTAGCTAATACCTCGTATTTCTTCTAATTGTGATTCTAGACTTGCTCGTATCCTTCGAGATATGTTTGGTGGTGTAGTGGAGTTGTATCGCAAGCGTATCATAGATTGAGTTTGATACGGGTGCAGTGCACTCCACGTGTTTATTTTCTTGTATTTCAAATCAACTTATCTTGGTTATAGCTATTAAAGTATTATAATTATAATTGTTATATGATATATACGTATATATATAATTATGTATATGTTCTATATTTTATTTTGATGTGTTGGTGGTCATGGGAGAATAGGAGAGTGCGTGTGCATCATTAGTGTGGGTATGTGGTAACATATATATATATGTGAGTGAGTGTATGTGTATAAGTGTCTATGTGTATAGGTGTGTGTATGTGTTCTAGGGGGAATGAATAAGCAGCAGCAGAAGCAACAGAAAAAGCAGGAAGCTGCAGCAGCAGCAGAATCAGTAAGCAGCAGCAGCAGCAGCAAGTAGAATCAGTAAGCAGTAGCAGCAGCGATAAGCAGAGGTAGTAGTAATAAGCAGCAGCAGAAATAAGCAGCAACAACGATAAGCAGAAGCAGTAGCAATAAGCAGCAGTAGTTTGAGTGCTTAGAAATTAAGTTGTAGATAAGTTAAGTTAAGCTAGTTAATAAGCTAAGTTAGTTTATATTGATAGTTAGTTATGTATATATTGCTAGTGAGTTAAGTATATATATATATATATATATATATATATACTAGTTAGCATTGGTTAATATTATTTCTAGTTTACCTTGAGTTACACCAAGGTAATGAGAGTTGAGGTTTCTTGGGTATGGGTATTGAATATCCAATAGGTATGTTAGTTATGTTAGTCTAGTATAGTATTGTTATAAGTATAAATGCATGTTAGTGTATAGTGAGGTATATTGGTTAGTTAGTTAATGTTAGATATTGTATTACCTTGTGATACCATGGTAATGTCAAGGTATTGGTTTATACTTAAGGTATTGAGTTTTGTATATCAAGATGGGTGTGTAGGTAGTATGACACCACATTTGGTTCAAAGATAAAGTATCCACTTAACATTAGTTTGGCTAGGAGTACTATTTATTTTGTGTTGTATATATATATTATGGTATTTTTATATCTAATAACTTGCGTATCTTATGATACGATATTTTGTTGGTATTCTAGTATCCTAACATAGCTAGTATAGCCTAATTACATAGTGTATGGACCCAATATCCTAGAGATGGACTCATATAACCTAGAAATAGCTTGTTTGACCAAGTTTGACTAGTTTGACCTAGAGTTGACCTAGTTTGACTATTTTGACTTAGAAATGACTTTATGACCTAGAATTTGACTAGTTTAACTTATTTTTATTTCAAAACCATGTATTAATGTAATATTCTATATATAAGTCTGTGTGACACCAGTTTGGATATCGTTTTGCATCATTTTCTATGGACTTCAGGCGAGTATATTCTTTGACAGTTTCTATTATTTGATAATTACTATAATGTAAGTATTTAGAAATGTATTACTTGATTGCTGACACATTGGTACATGTATTAGTATACACATAGATCTTCAGTCATGAGATATTATTTATTATTTTATTATGTCTCATATGGTTAATAGCAATATTTAATATTAGATAATATTTAATGTTCAATATTTAATATTTTACAATACCTTGAGTATCTTGCATCGTAACATGTCATAGTTGGATCCATTGTACTAGTGGGGGAAAGGGAAAGTGTTAGCTAGATATATGATCAAATCCTAGACAATGTTCAAAGTTTAATATTTAACTAGACAATATTTATCCAATGTTTAAGTAGACAATGTTCAACCAAAGCCGATCACATATCTAACTAGTATTTCAAACACTTAGTATAGTTACAGTTATTCACTATATTATATTTTATTTTCTTGTTCTATTTCATTATGATCAGTGTATACTATATTGCTCTAGTTTATCTGTTTCTTTTGCCATAGTATGATATTGCTCATTGTTTCTTGTCTTGTATTATATTTTCTATTTCTGTTTATAGTCATTATCAATTAATTGAAACTACTATTTGGTTGTACTTTGCTCCAATCCTGACAAGATATATTTTTCCGATGAGTGATTAGTGAGGATGTGTCCCACTTACTATGGGCTAGCAGATGGAGTATCACCTGAGGATGTAATGCTAGATACTGAGGCCATTTAGCTTTCCATATCTTGTAGTAGTTGTTTCTAGTTAGACTTTGGATTTTATTATTATTTTGAGATCATGAGTTGTGTTTAGATGTTGAGTTGGACCTGTGATATATTGAGACTTATATTTCTTTTCTTTCCATTCCATATCGTGCTTAAATCTTCCTTTAGTTTTTATACGTGATTGAGTATTGACTACCCTTTATTATATTATCATATTGCTCTCCATTTGGAGTTGAGATGGCATGACAGGTATTTTATATATTGTGTGAGATGTTAGATCGTATAGAAGACAGAGACAGTGTTCTACCGTCGATGCAGCGACGTAGAATGGACGTACCCACGTACTCGTACCCCTATATAGGGTGCGGGTCGTGACATATTTTTGTAGCAGCCCATACAGGTCAGGCTTCGCAATAGTATGATATTGTGGTAGTACAACGGCTTAATTATACTACTACGAGCTTGCGATAGGATAGGATATAGGATACTAGTATGAGAGCGTATACTCAATCACAACTAGAAAATAATTCCAACTTAATTGAATTTGCCATATTTATCGTTCTGAATATTGCCTTCCTTGAAAATTTCTGTCCTTCTTTGATGATATCGTATCATGCTCAATATTGATTTCTTATTTCGAATATGTCTTCAGGATGCCGCCGAAGACGCGTTACCAGCGCTCAGGCACAATATCAGCGAGGTCAGTCACTTCGTCGTCTATGAGGGCAGCACCAGCAAACACTGTTCCAGCAGCTATATTCCAGAGGTCCACTTCACCAATCCAGGTGGGTGATTCAGCAGCAGCTTTCGGGGGTGCTCCACCTCCGGTACAGAGGAAAGCACCGACAGTTTTAGGGGATCGTCCTTTTCTGCCATCGTAGTCGATCAGACGTAGATGTTTGTGCTCTTTCAGCAGATGATGGAGGCACAACAGCGCCAGTCAGAGGTTATGAGGCAGGGCATTAAGAATGCTCACCAGATTATGCTCGCTACAGTTGAGAGAGTCACCTTAGTCCAGCCATAGATGGCACCGCCTCAGCCCGATCCGCAGCAGCCGAGACCGGGGACTATCATTGACTGCAAGAATGGGGCCTAAGGAATTTAAGGGCACCGAGGGAATCTTATACTCAAACGACTGGATAGAGGACATTAAGAGGGACCTGCAATTGGCGCAGATTCCTAAGAGCTTACAGGTAGAGGCGGCGGGTAGTATGATGTTCGACATTTTTCTGACCATGGTTCAGGAAAGATCCCAGGATATCAACATTGAGACTTACTTGGGAAGCTTTCAAAGAGCTTTTTAAGGAGAAGTTCTTCCCAGAGGTAGCTCAAAGTACTTTGGATAGTCAATTCCAGAACCTCGTCCAGAGGAACTTGACAGTGGACGAGTATACGGTGGAGTATTGCCGATTGGGATGATTTATTGAGGGGCGGAATCCTCGGGCCAAGGCAAGGAAGTTCAGAAAGGGACTGAACAGTGAGATTAAGTCCCATATAAATGGAGACCGTATCGCTACTTTTGAGAAAATTTTAAGACAGGCACAGCGGGTGGAGGATGATTTGGAGCTTGGCTCCAAGAGGCCGAAAGACACTGGAGGAGCGAGTAGTGGCACGGTCCCAGCGAAGCGCACCCACTTTCAACAGCCGAGAGTATATTAGCATCAACCGTATCTTGTGGCAGTTAAGACGCCAGCTCAATAGATACAATGATTTCAGAATTCAGTTTATCAGACACCACAATAGCCTCAGAGGTAGACTCAGCAGACTTTTTCTTGTGCCTATTGTGGAAGGCATGGTTATGATTGGGAGAACTGTCGGAAGTGGCTCAGACTATGCTTGTATTGTGGCTCCCCTGACCATCAGGTGAGGGAGTGTTCCAACAACCCGTATGGACTAGATTGTGGTTAGAGAAGTGGAGTTAGGCCACCTTTGGCATCGCAGACTGCTCAATAACCGTATAGGGAGCCACCCCAGCAGGATAAAATATTTACGATGGCAGTCGGAGAGGACGACACTTCAGGTGATAGGTTAGCTTGTTTTGTCCTGTTCTGTTCATTTCCCTTTCCATCTGTTGCTTGTGTGCTTAGTTAGTACCTTATAGACTGTTCGTGAGTTATTATTTAGTTAGTATATCCTGTCGGAGACTACAAAACTATGATGGTCCACCATAGTTAGTGATTTCTTTTAAAATTGCATATTATATATTTTAGTTTGGACAGGGGTTAACCTAGAGGGGGTACGATCATCTTTAAATTTTGATGACAAATTTTTTTTAAGGCGGGTAGGATTGTCACCTCAACTTTTCCAGCTAGTGGTAATTTGGAAATTTGGCCTAGTTATTTAATTTTAGGAATATAATATTAATATTAGTGGGTTATGTATATTTTTTTGATTCTTGTATTAGTTATTTAATTATTAGAGTGCCATATTTAATTAGAGACTTGTAGCATTTAATTTAGTTAGTTTACTAGCCTATTTAATTTGACTTATGTTAGTGGACGCAACTAGTTTAGATTAGATCCATGGACCAATATTTAATTCTAGTTAGAATTGAGCTCAATAGTAAGCTCATTCATTAGGAGGATGAATTAATTAGTTAAACCAATTAGACTAGAACCCTCCCTCCTTAATTAATTCCTTCATGACAAGCTCCAAGAGGTATTATGGATATTTTATAGTATCTTGGAGGAGGGGGTAGAGGCCGACCATATTAGGAGTGGTGAGAGACCCTCTCTCTCTTTAATTTTTATTCCAAATCTAGATCTAGAATTTTTTTCTCCCAAATTTCTCCATCCCTATACGAATTTCTACACAAATTTCTTTCCAATTCCTTCGCTATTCATCATTGGAGGCTATTAGAATAAGGAGAAAGCAATGATCTACAAGGAGGAGCAAGGATCTACAAGTTGAAGGCTCTTGACACTCAATTTGGAGATTTTATTGGGAATTCATCTCCCAATAGGTATAATTCAATTTTTTCTCTCTAATTAGACTATAAATCTATAATTTAAATTATTAGGAACCCTTCCATGTACTAAGGCTACCCATAGAAATTGAAATTAGGTTCATAGGGGGCCTATGGAAAAAGTTATATGGTATTTTGTGTCAATTTTGGGGGAATTTTGAGATTGGTACATCTTGTGTTTATCAATAGGTCAATTAGACCAAATTAATATGTGTTGGATTGTGTGTGACTAGTGTCATATCCACAATTGGATACGTGTAGGCCATATCCCGATAATTTGACGATATAGGTTGATTTGGGGGTTTTCTTCTGACACGAGGGTTTGAGCATGTCATATTTTAATATGGGCACATAGATAAGTAGCTAACACCTATTTTTGCTTCTAATTATGATTCTAGACTTGCTCGTGTCCTTCAAGATGCGTTTGGTGGTGTGGTGGAGCCGTATCGCAAGCATATCATAAATTGAGTGTGATACGGACACGGTGCACTCCACGTGTTTGTTTTTTTATTTTAATTCAACTTACCTTGGTTATAGCTATTAAAGTATTATAATTATAATTTTTATATGATATATATGTATATATATAATTATGTGTATGTTCTATATTTTATTTTGATGTATTGGTGACTATGGGAGAATATGAGAGTACATGTGCATTATTAGTGTGGGTATGTGGTAACATATATATATATATACATATATATATATATGGGGGGGTGTGTGTGTGTGTGTGTGTGTGTGTGTGTGTGTGTGAGTGAGTGTATGTGTGTATTAGTGAGTGTATGTGTATAAGTGTATATGTGTATAGGTGTGTGTATTTATATTAAGGGGGGGAGTGAATAAGTAGTGAATAAGCAGTGAATAAGCAGGAATAAGCATCAGGAAGCAGCAGCAAAAGCAGCAGAAAAAGCAGCAAGAAGCAGCATACAGAAGCAGCAGCACAAGTAGCAACAGAAGCAGGATGCTGCAATAGTAGCAGAAACAGCAAGCTGCAGCAGCAGCAAAAGTAGTAAGCAGCAGTAGCAAAAGTAGTAAGCAACAACAACAGCGATAAGCAACAGCAACAGCAAGCAGAAGTAGTAAGCAGCAACAGCGATTAGTAGCAGCAGCGATAAGCAGAAGCAGCACCAATAAGCAGCAGAAGCGATAAGCAGAAGCAGTAGCAGTAGCAATAAGCAGCAGAAGTTTGAGTGCTTAGAAATTAAGTTGTAGATAAGTTAAGTTAAACTAGTTAATAAGCTAACTTAATTTATATTGATAGTTAGTTATGTATATATTGTTAGTGAGTTAAGTATATATATATATATATATATATATATATATATATATATATATATACATATATATATATATATATACATATATATATATATATATATTGTCAATACCATATTTTCTAGGAAAGGGTATTTTAGTCATTTGATAATTAATTAAATATTGTGCATGTTGAATATTTATTTATTGTATTATTTATTTATTGTTAGCATGTTAGATTTATTTTTGGGCTTGTATTAGTGGACCTAACTAGTTTAGTTTAGACTCATGAACTAACATTTAATTCTAGTTAGAATTGAGCCCAATAATTAGAAGCCAAATCATTAGGAGGATGATTAATTATGTTAAACCCATTAGACTAGAACCTTCCCTCCTTAATTAATTTTTTCATGAGAGGCCCCAAGGGGTATTTTAGACTTTACATAGTAGCTTGAGGGAGGGGGCAAGTGAGGCCTATATAAAAGGGATAAAAACTTTCTCTCTCTTCATTTTTTATTCCAAATCTAGATCTAGAATTTTTCTCAACCAAATTCCATCAAATTCCTACCAAATTTTTACCCAATTTTTTTCCAAATGACTATTTGAGACCAGTAGAGCAAGGATCTAGAAGGAGGAAGCAAGGATCTATAAAGAGGAGCAAGGATCTACAAGTTGAAGTCCCATTTTACCAATTTTGGAGGTTTCATTTGAAATCTATCTTCCAATAGGTATAATTTTGTTTTCTCCTTAATTTAGCTTCTAAATCTGAGATTTAACAATGAGAAATCAACCCATATGCATAGGCTACCCATAGGAATTGGTTTTGTGTTCATAGGAGGCCTATTAAGAGAGTTATGGTACTTTTTGTGTCAATTTTGGGAGAATTCCGAGATTGACACTTGTTGTGTGTGTCAATTGGTCCTATAGATCAATTTGGCAAGTGCTTGTGTTTTTGGGGCAAGTGTCGTATCCATAATTGGGTACGTGTAGGTCGTATCCCAACAATTTGGTGATACGTGTTGATTTAGTAGTTTTTCCTCTGACACAGAACTTTGTGCATGTCATATTTTGACACGGACATGTAGATTTGTGTTTGACTCTTTATATTGTTCATAAATAATATATTATACTTGCTCGTGTCCTTCGGGGTACGTTTGGATGTGTGGTGGACTCGTGTCGCAAGCATATCATAGATCTAGTGTAATACGGGTGTGATACACTCCATGTGTTGTGCATTTTATTTCTAGATCTAATTCCATTGTTCTTAGTCTTTATAATATGTAATTATATGCATATATATATATATATATATATATATATATATATATATATATATATATATATATATATATATATATATATATATATATATGGTGTTAGTGTATCATATATCTATTTACCTATGTGTTTTATATATATATATGTAGCTATACTTCTACATATGTAATAGCTATTAATTATAGTAGTGTGTATATATATAGTAGTATATTTATATAAGTTATATGTATATGTATATATGTTATAATTTTATATATATATATATATATATATATATATATATATATATATATACTTGCATGATTATATATATATACGTGTACGTATATGTGATGTTATGAGTAAATATGTATATAATACTAAAATATGTGTATGTTATACTATATGTATTATTGTAGAGATGTATATATATATATATGAGCTTGTGTATATATATAAATATATGTAGTTAGTATATATATTAGTATATATATTGTATATGTTTTGGTGCATAAGAGTGAGAGAGGGGGGCAACGCTTTTAGCGACAGCAGCAACAACATTTCAGCAACAACAGCGCATTAGCAACAGCAGCAACACCGCATTAGCGACAGCAGTAGTATTTGCAACAGCGGCAGCAACATTAGCAACAATAATAGCTTCAGCGACAGCAGCAGCATCATTAGCAACAACAGAAGCGCATTAGCAACAGCAGCATCCTTCAGCGATAGCAGCAGCAGCAGCAGCAGCAACATTAGCAACAGCAGCAGTAACCATAGCAATAGCAGCAGTATCAGCAGCATTTAGCGACGGACAACAATAGTTTTCTGTGACAGTTTGTCTGTATAGTTGTAATTATGTATTATTATAGCTAATAAATATATATATGGTATTGGTATATATATATATATATATATATATATATATATATATATATATATTTCATAATTAGTATTTATGTATTAGTATACTATATTTTTGGTAGTAGGTTGTTAGTATATAGTTATTAATGGGTAATTAGTACATATATGAAGTTTTGGCAATTACCTTGAGATACTAAGGTAAGTATCAAGGTATTTGAGGATACCCAAGGTATTGGTTTTGGGTATCAAGATTGGGGTTAGTAGTGCGATACCGAGTTGATTCAAAACCAAGGTATTAATTTAATATTTATAATTAGGATTTATATATTTACTATGGTTTGATATGTACATATGTGTTATATTTATCCCTTGTTTGCATATCCTGAGATACGGTATTTTAGTATCATAAGATGTAGCTTGTATGACCTAGATTCATAGTGTATGAACCCAATATCATTGAGATAGACTCTTGCAACCTAGAAATAGGTAGTTTGACCAAGTTTGACCGGTTTGACTTAAAGTTGACATAGTTTGACTTTTGACTTAAAAA
This sequence comes from Iris macrosiphon, assembly GCA_036927795.1. Classification (NCBI taxonomy): domain Eukaryota; kingdom Viridiplantae; phylum Streptophyta; class Magnoliopsida; order Asparagales; family Iridaceae; genus Iris; species Iris macrosiphon. The sequence goes on along the minus strand of JAYESA010000011.1, from coordinate 123,003,980 downwards.
TGGCTTCTTGACCTAGAAATTGACTAGTTTAACTTATTTTTATTTTAAAAACTTGCATTGATGTTATATTCCATATCTAGGTCTTCGAGACACCGTATCAGACATCTGTGAGACTATTCACCGGACTTCAGGCGATTATATTTTCTGATAGTTTCTTATTTATGATATCATCTATGTTCATTGTATCTAGTGTAGATATCCATGTTTTCTTGACATGATGGTTACACGGATTGGTATATCCGGATCTCGTCATGAGATATTATTTCTTGGTATATGGTGTATCTTGTGCAAGCCTTGTTTCATTGATTATCTTGTACATGTATAGACATTAATTCTCAGGAAGAGTCGCTATCTTCTTGGGGAATCCCGTGCCATAGCATACATGGTTAGATCCACTATACCAGTCGGGGTTGGGGAGTATGTAGCATAGATATGTGATCATAGCCTCTTTATGCATATCTTGTTCCTTGTGAGTGTTGATCATACACCGCACGTATGATTAGCTATGTTATTTACTCTTGTTAAAACTAGTACTCACTCACTTAGTCATTAGTATTCTTGTTCATTGCCATATTGTTCATTCTGGTAATTATTTCCAGTATTTCTTTTATTGCATATCTCTTATACACGTATATGTCATCTTGTATATTCACATCTATTTACTGCTATATAGTTTATATCATTGATTAGAATTGCTGTTAGAGATGTACTTCGCTCTACTCCTGATTGGAAAATATTTTTTAGAGGATCCGAGAGATTGGTGTCTGATATACTATGGACTTCGACTTATAGATGGTGTAGACTTGGACCTACTAGTTCTGGAGTGATTGTCGGAAGGTTTATCGAGATCACTAGTTTTTATAGTTAAGTTTTTTTAGCACTTTGGTACCAAATTTGTTTTTGGCTCATATTTGAGAGTTTGTTTATTGTTTCTTTGGTGTTGTTATATATAATATGGATAGTTATGTTAGTCTTCCTTGATATCTTCTCGTGCTTTAGAATATGATTGAGTTTTGTGTGGAGATATTATTGGCAGATTTTATATTATTGTGAGATGATTAGATGGTATAGTTAACTAAGACAGCATTCTGCCGCCGATGCTGCTGTGTAGGCTGAGCATTATTTTTGTCTTGCATCCCAACACTAGGTGCGGGTCGTGACACATTTTTAGTGGTGGCCCATGCAGGTCAGGCTTCACAAGTTATGCGATATCGTGGTAGTGCAACGACTTAGTTGTACTACTGTGAGCCTGTGATAGGATATGAGATATAGGCTATAGGATATAAGATATTATGATGAGAGGATACTCAATCACAAATTTCTTGAGAGATTCCTGGGACGACCCTTGAGAATCTTATTATAATTCTTATTTCAAATCTTTTCCTTATTTTTTGTCCGCTCCCACTTGTTATTATATTAATTGTTGGTGATCGGTTATTGAATTTAAATTCTTGGTGTCGTTGTTGAGTTTTGATTTCATATCGAGAGGAATTTTACGGACTAAACTATGGTATCATCTGATGACGTATGAGGACAGTAAGAAAGGTGAAATGTCTGCTTTGGTTATGGAGCATAGAGTTTATCGTAGCCATATTAGCTAGAGTAGCAAAAACGTAGAGACCTGACTTCGGATGTACATATCTTAGTTATGAAATTTAGAATTTATTGCAGCTATACTAGTTGGCACAACAAGGATTCTAGACGACATGATTATAGAGGTGCATACCTAAGTTATGGGATCTATCGTTTATCGCAGCTATGCTTACTAGCGTGATGAGGATTCTGAGTGTCATGATTTCGGATAGACGTGTATGATTATCAGGTTGTGTCTTAAATTGGTTCTTAAAGATCATCTTAAAATCTTCTACTCCTGTTATTATAAGACTTTATTCCATCATTCTTTAGCTTAGCAGTAGAGATACCTTCAGTTCTTTAGTCTAGTTTCTTATAGAGCTTCTTGTTAGTGTGATAATTGGTGAATTGCAATTAGGTCTGTGTCTTGAGTATCAGTATTGACTTTTGGAAGTGTGGCTTGTGAGTTTGTAAGTGGTTCTTGGTTGGGCAAGAGAGCAATAGGCATCAATCTAGAGATAACCCATAGAGTAGTACCTTGTAGCAATAGTTCTATGATAGGTGTCATTATAGTTAGTATTAGTACTATAGGCAGAAGTGAGAGTAGAGAGTATCAGTAGTGGTTCCATGAGTTAGTATCAGAGTCAGCATACCAGTTCTGGATAGTCATGAATTCATGTAGTTGGGTGAGCCATGTAAATAATTAAGTATCAAAAAAATTGTATTAAAAATTAATAGAGCATGATATACAATTGGTTGGTTGATACTTGGGTGTTTCAAGAGTAGAGAAATGTATATGCATCAATGGTATTAGTGAGTGTGCCATAGTAGAAGGGTACCCATAAGTGTATGGGAAAGTGTGAGGGAATAATAATATATTGTGCTAAAGTAGTAGGACTTGTGATACAAGTTGATGTGAGTAGATATGTGTGTACCAGTATATGACTAGTGATGGGTATATCACCTGATATTGAGGCTAGTGACATATTAGAAGCAATAGGTAGAAGAGTGTCTAGAAATTGTGTACAAGATGTACAGTGGGTGATAAATGTCAGTGTGGAAGTTCATGAGTATCAGAAAGTAGAAGCTGGAGTGTTAATATTATGTCATGGGTTGAGAAATATCAAGATTGGTCATGAAAGATATATAGTACATCACTGATTTGTGTATCCGTCTGTAAGGTTGGAGGAGAGATACATATACATCAATAGAGATATAGAACCATATGTCTGCCTTTGAGAGTGAAGTAAAATGTGTGTATTATAGAAGTTAATAACTAGTGCATTGGATGCAAGTGATCATGATTTCTAGTGAGTATGATGAGGTGATCTAATGATGAAGCTAGTATCCTAGAACCTTAAGGACATATGTTGTGTAGTTAGAAATCTAGTATTACTATATCAAGAGTGCTAGTATTTCTATATCAGGGATTAGTTGAGTAATGTGCTAGTAACAGTAAGTACCATGTGTAATGATATTGGTTTGGTGTATCAGTTAATATGGATAAAAAAAAATTGGGAGTAATAGTACAAGTTATCCAAGCAGTAGAGGAAGGAGACAATATATATATATATATATATATATATATAAGTAAGTAAGTATAGTACCTTGCTAAATTTGATTATAGAGGTCGTATGTATCAGAGAATAGTCCGAGGGGTATACGGATACCTGTGAGATGTCATGGTATTGTAATGACTAAAAGGTAATTGTGTATGTATTATGATACTAATATACAGATGAGAACTTTAAGATGATTAACAAATATTAGAGGATGAGTTGCACCAAGTATCAGATAGAAAGAGATACCCTAGTAACAAGAGATGGAGTACCTCAAGTATTATGAAAGTTTATGCAAGCATTTTACTAACTAATATAATAATATAGAGGAGAGACACGAGTAACTTGGTATAAGGATGTCATCTAAAAATACATATTAGAGTTGGTGCCTTGTATAGACAGTAAAAAGATTTAAGTAACGCATCATATTGAGAGTATTAAAGATGGATGAGGGTGTGCTAATAAAACACATGATTGAAAATGTATACAAGTGTTCCTTGTAAGAGAATGATTGAGAAATTTTGGTGATTGAAACCAACAAAGGAGGTAGTATCTTAGCAGTATTTTGTATAGTATCCTAAGTAGCAAGTGCCAGTGAGTTAAGCATGTCCATGACCTAGAATTAGAGTATATCACTAGTATTTGGTAACCATCAGTATTAAGAATATCTTGACTAGGTTGATGTTTAGTGAATGCCTAGTGTGTGATAGAATAGGCCACATGTGGCATAACAGGTTATCCCGTACCAGTAGAGGGAGACACCCCAGCAGGGCAGAGACTAATTTCATGATAGTTAAGAGACTATATCCAAGTATGATTTCTCTTTCAGTAGAATAGTAGGAATGTATGTTATAGGATATATACTATTTTAGATTATGATTGATGGGGTTTGACCATATTAAGATTTGTATGAATAGGATATGACTGGCCTAAGAGAGAGGGGTGAGAGTTTTAATTTCGAGGACAAAATTCTTCTAAGAGGGATAAATTTGTCACTACCATATTTTCTAGGAAAGGGTATTTTAGTTATTTGGTAATTAATTAAATATTGTGCATGTTGAATATTTATTTATTGTTAGTATGTTAGATTTATTTTTGGGCTTGCGTTAGTGGACCTAACTAGTTTGGTTTAGACTTATGGACCAACATTTAATTCTAGTTAGAATTAATCCCAATAATTAGAAGCCCAATCATTAGGAGGATGATTAATTATGTTAAACCCATTAGACCAGAACCTTCCCTCCTTAATTAGTTTCTTTATGAGAGGCCTCAAGGGGTATTTTAGACTTTATATAGTATCTTGAGGGATGGGGCAAGTGAGGCCTATATAAAAGGGATGAAAAAATTTTCTCTCTTTATTTTTTATTTCAAATCTAGATCTAAATTTTTTCTCAACCAAATTCCATCAAATTCCTACCAAATTTTCACCCAATTTCTTCCCAAATCACCATTGGAGACTAATAGAGCAAGGATCTAGAAGGAGGAAGAAAGGATCTACAAAGAGAAGCAAGAATCTACAAGTTAAAGGCTCATTTTACCAATTTTGGAGGTTTTATTGGCTACCCATAGCATTTGGTTTTATTTTTTTCCCTTAATTTAATTTTTTCCATTTTACAAGTTGAAAGGATCTACAAAGAAGAAGGAAGAAAGGATCCCAATAGGTACAATTTAATTTTTCTCCTTAATTTAGGTTCTAAATATGAGATTTAACTATGAGAAATTAACCCATATGCACAGGCTACCCATAGGATTTGATTTTGTGTTCGTAGGAGGCTGTAGAAGCATGAAAAATATTCTGGATAGCTATACGCAGCGTATTGAGGCAGAGCAGCGGACCACGGAGCCATCAGCGTGCAATAGAGCTTTTTCGCTGAGCACAACATAAAATATGAGCTCGAGGACCATCCGCGCAATGCAGTATGTCCAGCCTGCTCCAGCGTAAACAGGGTGCTTCTTCGCCTTTATGGCGTAAAACTCATCCGCTTTCAATGCAGCATTGAAGTGTACGAGGAACGCTCCGTATTCTTCAAAATAAATCTGTCAGATCATGCAATGAACCAGACGTCTGGACTCCTGACAAAGAATACTGAACGACTACCCAGGCGACGGGTATAATGATGGCGCGGCACTGCAACCCAACCTGTCATTTACTGCCATTTCCTCTACGTAAACCAATTTTACACATACGAAGGAATATGCTGCTTAGTTTTACACAGGCCGATGTGAGCTGTTTGCGCTCTACCGAAGACAAACAACCTGCTATGTCAAAAGCTGTACTTCGTACATGGCTCGAGGCACGTCTCTACATTTAATGCGCAGAGCGGTGACAGTTTCTCAAGGCACGTCTCTGCATTTAAAGCGCCGAATACTGACAGATGCCCGAGGCACGTCTCTGCACTTGAGGCACAGAAGGGTGGCAGACCTTCAAACCACGCCACCCCATTTAATGAGCAGGATAATGGCAGATCTTCGCATTTAATGCAGAAGATTTGATTAGAAGTCCCCGAACCGTCGTTTAGTGGCATCCCCTTGGCGTAAACTACTCTTACGCATATAAGGGAATACGCTGTCCAGTTTTACACAGGCAGACGTGAACTTCTTACGCTCCGCAGAAGGCAAACAGACTGCCACATCAGCAGTCATTCTTCGTACATGATTCGAGGCGCGTATTTGTATTTAATGAGCAGAATGATGGCAAATCTTAAAGACAAGCCTCTGCATTTAATGCGCAGGATAGGGGCAGATCTCTGCATTTAATGCAAGAGATTTGATTATATCTCCAAGAGCCGTAATTTCGGCTAAAATATCCACATCGTCTCGGCTTCTACGCCTCCTCGGCTTCCATGCCCACTCGGCTTCTATGCCCACTCGGCCTCTGTGCCCACTCGGCTTCTACGCCTACTCGGCTTTTATGCCCACTTGGCTTCTACGCCTACTCGGCTTCTATGCCTATTTTGGCTTCTACGCCATGGTGACAGTCATTTGGCTTCTACGCCAACCTCTTCTACACAAGGGATAACTACCTACGTGGCTTCTACGCCATGATTTTTGCAGCAGATATACGCGTTCTGTCCCTTAGTTGGACATGCGTCACATGCTCACTCAAAAGGTCATATATACGCAGGCATTAGTTATTTTAAACCATCGTGTAAAAGGGTGTTGTACTTTCCATTACTCGGTTTCTACGCCGACTGTGTGGTCACTGTCACTAAAACTCTATAAATAGAGACCTCTATCAACGAGGAAAAAGGTCGAACGATCAGAAATAGGTCAAGAAATAGGAGAAGGAGATCAAGAGAGAGAGAAAGAGAGAGTAGAATCCAGAGCTCAGGCAAAGAGAAGGGATCGACGACTTTAGCATCGGGCATCCACCTTCTTTAGCAAACTTTGAAGCTGCTTTCTGTCTTTCACGGCACTTCTTCAACATCGTGTGGTCCAAGGGCTAAAGTGATCGACTGTAGATCAAACACCTATAGCAATATTTACCCAGATTAAATAAATTGTACTTAGATATCCTCGTATAGGATTAAATTTATACAATCTTGTTTGTAAACATAAAAAAAGGGCGGGTCTTCATACAAGACCTCGTTTTCCACATCACCAAATCTTTTCTCATTTATTATCCTAAACAAGATGGTGACTCTGCTGGGGACATCTTTCTCTTCTGATGAGAAAGCTATTGTTCAACACGATATGGTATCCGTGGGATCTGTGAAGAAGACACTGGTCGTCCAGTTCGACCAGTCTGCCTACGAAGACATGCTTCGAGCAGGGGGTAGCTCTCACTCCCTCTCTGTCCAAAGCAACAGGAAGCTGTGCAAGGTCTGGATGCCCAAGACATCCCCTACCATTCCTGTGGACTCTCCGATCTCTCCGACCAATGAGGTTGTAGCTTTGCTCCCTCCGTGCCTTGCACGTAAAATTCTGTCACCTGTCTCTGGCAGGACCGACAAAACTTCCGGCAAAGCCTTAGTGCTAACCCAGAAGTATAACCCGCGCCTTGTACGTAAAATTCAGTCACCTGTCTCTGGCAGGACCGACAAAACTTCTGGCAAACCCTCAGCGCTAATCCAGAAGTATAACCCGCACCTTGCGCGTAAAATTCAGTCACCTGTATCTGGCAGGACCGACGAAACTTCTGGCAATGCCTCAGCACTAACCCAGAAGTATAATCCGTGCTCTGCGCGTAAAATTCAGTCTTCCGTCCCTGGCGGAACAGACGAAACTTCTGACAATGCCTCAGTGCTAGTCCAGAAGCCTACTCCGCGCTCTGCGCATAAATTTCAGTCTTCCGTCCCTGGCGGAATAGACAAAATTTCTGATGATGCCTCAGCGCCAAATCAGGAATCCCAAACATGCTTCGTGCGTAAAAGTACATCTGCCTTCTACAGAAAAGCAGATGAACCCTGCAAACTACGCAAGGGAAAGTATGCGGCGGACTACTCAACTTCTCGGCCTTTATGCCAGCAAGGAAACAATCTGCCTACCCTCCGGATTACGCGAGAAGCTGATGGCCGACTGAGGACATCCTCAGCTTTACGCCAACCAGAGCAGAGCTCCAAATTATGCCATGAAAAGCCACTCAGCGTAAAGAAGGCTCAACTTGCGGGAAGACACCCTCCTCGGGGATTATCCGCCACCCAGATGGCCAACCTATTGTATATAGGTGGCACAGGGAAAACTATGGTTCCCAACATCCGCATGTCCACTGATGGGAATAGAAGGAACAAGTCTTCTTCTTTTGCAACTTCTCCTGACCTACGTAATTATCTAATCTAGAAACTCAAGGAGAGGGGATCTTCCGGCATGTCTATTACGCCTCCTATCCAGCACTCTTGTAATAGTCATAAGATTGTAATTAATTGTTGCTGCTCTGAAGCAAAACGGTCGGCTTTCGACCGGTTGAGCTACTCTCCATCTTTCCAGGAAGAAGAGCCCATACATGCATCTGTGAACATGGCTTCACACATACCTAGAGGAGGGTCGGGCTCAAGACGTCATCCCTCTAGAACTCTGAGCCGAAGGAGATTCAACATGCTCCTTAGGAACACCGAAGCTGTGGTGTTCCAAAACACCCGTTCAAGGTCACAACAACCGGCTCTGTACTCTTCTGATTCCGATGCTGGGGGTCACCAGTCTCCCGAATCAGATGCCGAAAGTATAGAGTCAACTTCTACAGAGACCTATACTAGTCTTTCACTGACACCCAGGGAGATGGGAGTTTATGCCATTGGAGATGAATACGAGGAAGCTTCCCCATCCGGGAGCACTGAGCAACGCATCACTATACTGGAGACGTCTCTGAAGGAGATACAATCCATGATGGAAAATATGCACAAGATGATGCTAACTCAACACACAGCTGCCATGGCTCAAGCATCGGCTCCTCCAACCCAGATAGGTGTGGGGGTGGACTTACCACCATCCAACACAATCCAAGAGCCCGCTCGAGATCAAGAGTCAGCAGTTCCTCCGCTTCCTCACTCGAAGAATGTATTACCTCCCGCTGGAGTCGTAATACAATCGATCCCTCACTACTCTGTGGTCCCGCTACCGGCTTAAGATCCGATGCAGGCAGTACGGGAGTTGAAAGCCCAATTTGATGCCTTGAAGCACAAAGATCAGCTCAAGAAATTGGGAATCAACCAACCTTACCCAGCTATCTGGGAAGAGGTCCCCTTCCCTCCTAGGTACAAACCACAGACTATGGCTTTGTTCGAGGGAAAAACATCGCTAAGTCAATACATGAACTACTTCAGCATGATGATAATATTGTTATAAGGGAACGACGCCCTCCTCACTCGGGTGTTCAAAGGCTGTCTCTCAGGGGTAGCTTACCAGTGGTACCGAAGACTGGCGGACAACTGCATTACTTCCTTTGAAGACTTCAAAGATTTATTCTTCACGAGATTCTACGAGGAAGGAATCGACATGTCTATGTCCTCTCTCATCGAAGTCAGGCAGAAGGAAAAGGAGAATGTTCGTACTTTCATCGAACGTTTTCGTCAAGCCACTCTGCAAATGCCTCCAGGAGTCCCAGACTCGGCGTTGATCGACATCTGTAGGAAGAACCTTCTCACCGTGATCTCGGTGTTCACAGGATCATATCAGTTCCATGATTGGCTCTCGTTCATTATGTCAGCGGTAGCCGCGGAGGACAATAGTCAGAAGGCGCACGATAATGGCATCATGATCCCGGCCTCTGATAACGGCAAGTGGTCATCCACCAACATCGACCATCCTCGGGGTTCTAAAGGTAAAGAAGCTTTGGCAATCAACACATCCAAGCAAAAGACGGTGGCTACCGCACAGACGAAGCCTGGGACTTCCAGGCCCATTGAAGTGTACTCTTTCGACGACGATGATATTCCAAGCATATTCGAATGTCTCGTCAAAAGCGGCAAGATTACCCTTCCTGAGGTGAGACGGCCTAATGAGGCCGGCAGTACCAACAATCCCAAGTACTGTATCTTCCATCGGTACATACACCACCCCACAAAGGCATGCTATATATTAAAAAGGAAGATCCAAGAGCTGATCGATGCTAAGGCCATCACTCTGCGCAACAGCGAAAAGACGGCCACGGCTAACATGATCTCCCTGCAATTTGGTAATCTGCCTCCCCGAGAAGTCCCGGACGGTGTTACCCCTATTTTTTGGACGACGATGAACATCGTTAATCTCCCTCCAACTAGAGGTCAAAATCATGACCTGCTACCACTAACTACCCAGCGAGGCGAGACCATGTGGGCTCATCCAGATCTGGTACCAGAGATCGAGAAAGAGACTTAAGCTGCTAAGGCTAAGTCCAAAAAGAACTCAAAGCACAAACTGTGTCACATGATTATGGTACACTCGGCATTAGAAGATGAGGTCTTTGGAACCCGCTCAGGGAAAGCCTACCTCCAGGACTATGGAGCCAGCCAGGAAGATGCATCGGCGGACGCTTCAGCTGCCAAGCCTTCAGAACCGAAATTCGTCGTACCAGAGGCCGGTCCTTCAAGACCAACTTCGGCGAACAAAGGGAAGAAAAAAAGAAGTGCGCTTCGATAAACCTGTAAAAAACATTCAAAACAAAGGTTTAGAGAAGCCATACAACTTCGACATCCTGGCCCAACTGGCTAATACACCAGCCAGGTTATCCATCTTCGAGCTACTCAGGCTCTCTCATGACACTCGTCTAGCCCTGAGCGAAGCACTGATGTAGGCGGAGGCATACTTGACCCAGCTCAAGTCCCCTGACAAAGAGCCTGTGGCATGTCCTCAATGCCATAGTGTGATGAAGGTGATCCCAAACATCACTTTCACTCAAGACGACATACTGTTAAAACATAACAGACATGACAGACCCCTCTATTACACCGGGTACGTCGGTTCCATGGAGGTCGACCGGATACACATAGATCCGGGATCATCAATCAGCATCATTCCTCATAGTCTGCTCAAACCGCTGAGGATTTCTACCAGCGAATTGGCTTACACCACCACCACAATCGTGGGTTTCAACGCCGGAAGAAGCAAGCCGTTGGGAAAAATTCGCCCAAGGATCCAGATTGGCAACCTCAGATCTGTGGCTACATGTTACGTCATCGATTCAGAGGTATCCTACAACATTCTGCTGGGTAGACCTTGGATCCACGACCACAACAACGTTGCTTCAACTCTACACCAATGCTTTAAATATGTAGACGCCCGAGGAACAGTACAAACGGAGATTGCTGACCTGAACCTGTTCAAAGGAGTAGAATCCTACTACTTTGATGCCGTGTTGTACTCTCAAGACTACACGGAAGAGGTGTCAGCCGAAGCAGAGAAGGAATCCCATCGAAAGCCAGAGCAACCCTCTGCCAAGCAACCTCTGTCAATCAAGGTGAAAGGACAGACTACTCGTCCGAAAACCATAGAGCCTATGGCAATCCACCTGAACGAGACCAGATAAGGAAAAGGGGGTGATCCTCTAGTGATCACTTTAAACCAGAAGCCTCCATCCTTGGTCATCAACCTCCGGCACAGCAAACAGCCGATGGATGTAAATGCAACCAGGAACGAACTTTCAGATGATAATAAACATCCTCTTTTCCAGTATATTGACACTCAAATTCCAAAACAGGAATCCTTCCCCTACGACGATATAGAACCTATAGCGCAAAAATTCTTGGAAGCTATAGATTCCTATCATCCGTATATATGGGAAGTGGCATCATCATCCAATGTTACCATGATATATGGACCGCATGAGGATTCAATCTTCATTGTCCCACCTACTTGCAGCAGTCAGCATTCAATAGTCTTCGGCCGCATGTGCAATGAACCGACGGTACAAGAGGATTCTTCCGACGATGATGCCGATAAAATACAGGTTCACAGATATAGCCCGCAAGCTCTGAAGATCATGCAAAATATGGGTTATAACTTGAAGCTGGAACCGGGTCTCAACTACGAGAAAGGCAGACGAATGCCGCTACACGGCGATCCCTACTATCAACGGACTCATTTCGGGTTAGGGTATACCACCTCCCTTGCAACTTCTGAGTCAAACGAGGATATCTTTTCCTTTTCTCAAAACGGCTCAGCACCCTCCGACTCATCTCATACTCTCGAGCAAACATTATCAGTAAATATGGTAGCGACGGATTCCTTCGAATCAGACGAACAAGAATCCAAACCGTTTGAGAATGATGCTTGGGCCCAGCAAATGGATACACAATGGGAGTTTCGCTTCGAGCAGAGAGAACCTCCCACTGAAGACAAAGTTATCCAGATTGACGTTGGCGATGAACTTTTGCCAAAGACGATATTTATCAGTAACAATCTTTCCGAAACAGAAAGGGAAGAAGTTATACAGCTGATAAAAGAATATATCAACGTCTTTGCATGGAATTATGAGGACATGCCGGGTCTTGATCCAAAGGTAGCTACTCATAAGCTCAACATATTACCCGATTCGAAGCCTGTGAAGCAACACCAATGTCGGTTCTGCCCGGATATGATGGACGCCATTGAAGCTGAAGTCAAGAAGTTGATAGCCTGCAGCTTCATCCGAGAAGAACAATATCCCGACTGGGTTGCCAATGTTGTCCCGGTCATAAAGAAAAATGGGAAAGTACGTATCTGCATCGATTTTTGAGATCTGAACGCAGCCTGCCCCAAGGATGAGTTTTCTCTTCCCATCACAGACGTCATGATTGATAATACATGTGGTTTTGAACGTATGTCTTTCATGGACGGGTTTTTAGGATACAATCAAATCAAGATGCATCCTGGAGACGAGAAGCACACTGCCTTCTGGACACCACTGGGGGTATATTGCTATACGGTCATGCCCTTCGGATTGAAGAATACAGGGGCTACGTACCAACGGGCTATGAGTAACATATTCCATGAGCATTTACGCAAGACGGTGGAATGTTACGTAGACGATGTAGCTATCAAAAGCCGCCTCAAGGATACTCACATCCAAGACTTGAAGACAATATTTGACTTGATGCGCCAGCATCAACTCAAAATGAATCCTATAAAGTTCTTTCTGGGTGTATCCAGTGGCAAATTCCTGGGATTTGTCATTACCGCCAAAGGCATTCAAGTGGACCCTGATAAAGTCAAGGCCATCTTAGAAATGCGACCACCCCGTAATCTGAGAGAACTCAGGGGATTTCAAGGTCGTCTGGCTTATATCCGGAGATTCATATCCAACTTCTCTGGGAGATGTTAACCTTTTTCTCGCCTCATGAATAAAGGAGTATCCTTCGTATGGGACGAAGCCTATCAGCAAGCATTCGGCGACATCAAACGTTACCTCACTAGTCTGCCAGTTGTAGAAGCATAAAAAATACGCTGGGAAGAGCTACACAGCCTCTTGATATAGAGCAGCGTAAGCAGAGGCCTTCAGAGCCATCGGGCGTACAACAGAGTTTTCTTCGCTAAAAAAACAGCGTAAAGAATAAAGCTCAAAGGACCATCCGCATAAGTGCAGTACGTCTAGGCCACTCCAGCGTGAAACAGAGTTCTTCATCGCCTCCATGGCGTAAAACTCAACCGCTCTCAAAGCAGCGTGATAGCGTACGAGGAACGCTTCATCTTCCCCGAAATGAACCTGTCAAGTCACGCAGTGAATCTGACCTCTGACTCCTGACAAAAGGTGATGCACGGCTACCCAGACGACGGCTGGAAACAATGGCAGACCTCTCGGGACGCATCCCACAGTATGATGGCGGATCTCACCATTTAATGCAGAGGATTTAGTAAAACATCACCAAACCGTCGTTTACTGGAGTCCCCCCAGCATAAACCGCTCTTTTGCGTACAATGGAATATGCCGCCCTATTTTACACAGGTAAACATGAGCTATTTTACGCTCCGCAGCAGATAAACCGCCTGCCACGTCAAAAGCTGCACTTTGTACGGGATTCGAGGCACGTCTCCACGTCTAATTGCACAGAGCGGTGACAGTTTCTCTCAAGACATGTCTCTGCGACGGGTGCACAGAAGGCCTGCAGACCTTCGAAATACGCCTCCGCATTTAATGCATAAGGTGATGGCAAATCTCTGCAAGAGATTTGGTTATATCTTCAAAAGCTGTAATTCCGGCTAAGGGGTCCACATCAGCACGGTGTGCAGCGGCTTCTACGCCCATTCAGGATCCGTGCTCAAGCGGCTTCTACGCCCATCCTGGCATGATATGCAGCGGCTTCTATGCCCATTCAGGATCTGTGCTCATGCGGCTTCCACGTCCACTCAGTCTCTACGACTACTCGGCTTCCACTTTCACTCAGTCTCTACGACTACTCGGCTTCCACGCCCACTCAATCTCTACGACTACTCGGCTTCCATGCCTACTCGGCTCCTATGCCTGCTCGGCTTCTATGCCTGCTCGGCTTCCACGCCTACTCGGCTCCTATGTCTGTTCAGCTTCTATGCTTGCTCGGCTTCCACGCCTACTCGGCTTCTATGCCTGTTCGGCTTCTATGCCTACTTGGCGTCTATGCCATGGTGACGAACATTTGGCTTCTACGCCAACCTCTTCTACACAATGGATACCTACCCGCATGGCTTTTACGCCGTGATCTTAGTAGCAACCGTACGTGTTGTGTCCCCTTAGTTGGACCCACGTCACTCGCTCAGTCAAAAGATCATCTATACGTAGGCATTGGTTACTTTAACCGTTATGTAAAAAGGTGCTGTACTTTTCACTCCTCGGTTGCTACACCAACGGAGTGGTCACTGTCACCAAAGACTCTATAAATAGAGGCCCCTGTCAATGGGGAACAAGGTCAAAAAATTGGTCAAGAAACCGATATCAGATCCCAGGTCAGAAAATTTGGTCAAGAGTACCAATATCAGATCCAAGGTCGACAGTCGGAGAAGATCGAACAAGGAGGAGAGAGAGAGCCCGGAGCTCAGGCAAAGAGCGGGGATCGACGACTTCGGCATCGTGCATCCACCCTCTCCTACAACCTTCGAAGCTGCTACCTGTCTTCCACGCACTTCTTCCATATCGCGTGGTCCAAGGGCCAAAGTGATCGACCGCAGATCAGACACCTATAGCAATTTATACCCAGATTAAGTAAATTATACTCCCATATCATCGTATAGGATTACATTGTACAAGTTTATTTGTAAACCAAAGGGCGCGAGTTTCGCACAAACCCCGTCATTGAAATACACTTTTATTTTTTCATTTAATACCACAAACAAGATGGTGACTCTGCTGGGGACGTCTTTCTCTTCTGACGAGGAAGTAATTGCTCAACGCGATACGGTATCTATAGGAACCGTGAAGAAGACGCTGGTCGTTCATTTCGACCAGTCTACTTACGAAGACATGCTTCGAACCGGGGGTAGCTCTCACTCTCTCTCTGTCCAAGACAACAGGAAGCTGCGCAAAGTGTGGATGCCCAAGACATCCTCAACCATTCCTGTGGACTCTCCGATCTCTCCGATCTCTCCGACCAATGAGGTGGTAGCATCGCTCCCTCCGTGCCCTGCACATAAAATTCAGTCTTCCGCTATGCGCGGTACAGACAAAACTTCAGGCAAGGCCTCTGCGCTAACCCAGAAGTATCCACTGCGCTTTATGCATAGGAACCAGTCTTCCGCTACGCGCGGTACAGACAAAACTTTGGGCAAGGCCTCTGCGCTGACCCAGAAGTATCTACTGCACTCTACGTGTAGGAATCAGTCTCCTGCTACGCGCGGTACAGACAAAACTTCCGATGGTGCCTCAACGCCAAATCGGAAGAACAGATCATGCTCCATGCGCGAAACAACATCTGACTTCTACGGAAAAATAGATGAGCACGGTGATCTCCGCGAGGGGAAGCAAGCAGGCGAATATCCAACCTCTCGGCCTTTACGCCAGCAAGAGAACAATCTGCCTACCCTCCGGATTACGCGAGAAGCCGATGGCCGACTGAGGACCTCTCCAGCTTTATGCCAGTCTGAGCGAATCTCCAAATTACGCCAGGCGAAGTCCCGTGGCGTAAAGCAAGCTCCGGTTGCTACTCCTGACCTACGCGAATGCCTAGTCCAGAAGCGTAAGGAGAGGGGATCTTCCAATATATCTATTATGCCCCCCAGAGAGCAATGTTGTAATAGTCATAAGATTGTGATTGACTGCTGCTGTTCTAAAGGAAAACGATCGGTCTTCGACCGATTGAGCTACTCTCGGTCTTTTCCGGAAGAAGAGCACGCGTATGCTTTCGTGAACATGGCTTCACGCATACCCAGAAGAAGGTCGAGTTCGAGACGTCATCCCTCTGGGCCTCCGAGCCGAAGAAGATTCGAAGACCTCCTCTGGAGCACTGAAGCTGTGGTGTTCCAAAATACCCGGGCAAGGTCACAGCAACCAGCTCCGTACTCGTCTGATTCCGACGCTGGTGGTCACCAATCTCCCAGAACAGATGCTGAGAGTGTAGAGTCGACTTCTGCGGCGACCTATACTAATCCTTCGATGACGCCCAGGGAAGTGGGAGCTTACGCCATTGAAGACGAACGCGAGGAGGCTTCAGGAAACGCGAAACAACGCATCACTGCGCTAGAGACATCTCTGAAGCAAATATAATCCATATTGGAGAACATGCACCAGATGATGCTAACTCAGTACGCGACTGCCATGGCTCAAGCGTCGGTCCCGCCAACTCAGATACGTGTGGGGGTGGACTTACCACCATCCGACCCAAGCCAAGAACCTGCTCTAGATCAAGAGTCGGCAGTCCCTCCGCTTCCAACTGAGAATCCGATGCAAGCAGTACAGGAGTTGAAAGCCCAGTTTGACGCCTTGAGGCACAAAGATCAGCTCAAGAAACTGGGAATCAACCAGCCTTACCCGGCTATCTGGGAAGAAGTCCCTTTTCCTTCGAAGTACAAACCTCAGACTATGGCTCTGTTCGAAGGAAAAACATCACCAAGTCAATATATGAACTATTTCAGTATGATGACGGTGTTGCTACAAGGGATCGATGCCCTCCTCACTCGGGTGTTCAAGGGCTGCCTCTCAGGAGTAGCCTATCAGTGGTACCATAGCTTGGCGGACAACTGCATTACTTTCTTCGAAGACTTCAAAGCGCTATTCTTCACACAATTCTACGAGGGTAGAATGGACATGTCTATGTCCTCCCTCATTGAAGTCAAGCAAAGGAAAAAGGAAGACGTTCGCACCTTCGTCGAACATTTTTGTCAGGCCACCTTACAAATGCCTCCAGGAGTTCCAGACTCGGCGTTAGTAGACATTTGCAGGAAGAATCTCCTTCCTATAGTCTCGGTGTTCACAGGACCATATAAGTTCCATGAGTGGCCCTCGTTCATCGTCTCGGCAGTGGCCGCCGAAGACAACAGTCGCATGGCACACGACAACGGCATCATGATCTCCGCCTCCGACAGAGGCAAAAGGCCATCTCCCAGCGTCGACCATCCTCGCAGCTCCAAGGGAAAAGAAGCTCTGACAGTCAATACGTCCAAACAAAAGACGGCGGCGACCACGCAGACAAAGCCCGGGACTTCCAGGCCCGTCGAGGTCTACTCTTTCGACGACGACGATATCCTTAGTATATTTGAGTGTCTCGTCAAAAGTGGCAAGATCACCCTGCCGGAGCTAAGGCGGCCCCAAGAGGTCGGCAGTACCAACGACCCCAAATACTGCATCTTCCACAGATACGTACACCACCGAACAAAGATGTGTTACGTACTGAAGAGGAAGATCCAGGGGTTGATCGATGCTAAGGCCATCACACTGCACGACACCGAGAAAACGGTCACAGCCAACATGATCTCTCTGCGGTTCGGTGATCTGCTTTCCCAAGAAGTCATGGACGGTATCACGCCCATTTACCGAGCCACAATGGATATCGTCAATCTCCCTCCGGCTAGGGATCAAAATCATAACCGGGTACCCCTGACCACCCGTCAGGGCGAGATTGTGTGGGTTCATCCAGATTTGGTGTCAGAGCTCGAGGAAGGGACTAGAGCTACGTCCAGGAGGAGCTCAAAGTGCAAACCATGCCGTATGGTCACAAATTCTTCGCCATCAGACGAAGATGAGGTACTTGCTGCAACCCGGTCAGGGAGAGCCTGCCTCAACGACTACGGAGCAAGTCAGGAGGATATACCGGCAGACGTTTCAACTGCCAAACCTGCAGGGCCAAGCCCCGTCATACCGGAAGCCAACCCTTCAAAACCGACGCCAGCGGACAAAGGAAAATAAAGAGAAGTGCGCTTCGATAAACCTGTGAAAAATATTCCGAACAAAGGTTTTGAGAAGCCATATAACTTCGACATCCTAGCCCAACTGGCTAATATACCGGCCAGGCTCTCCATCTTTGAGCTACTCAGGCTCTCCCAAGACACTCGTCTAGCCTTGAGTGAAGCACTGATGCAGGCGGAGGCATGCTTGACCCAGCTCAAATCTCCCGACGAAGAACCAGTGGCGTGCCCTCAGTGCCACAGTGTGATGGAGGTGGTCCCAAATATCACCTTCACCCAAAACGACATGCTGTTAAAACATAACAGGCATGACAAGCCCCTCTATTATATCGGGTACATCGGTTCCATGGAGGTTGATCGGATTCACATAGATCCGGGATCATCGATCAGCATCATCCCGCACAGTCTGCTCAGACCTTTGAGGATTCTTACCAGCGAACTGGCTTACACCTCCACTACAATCGTGGGATTCAACGCCGGAAGAAGTAAGCTGTTGGGGAAGATTCGCCTGAGGATCCAGATTGGCAACCTCAGATCGGTGGCCACATGTTACATGATCGATTCAGAGGTATCCTACAACATCTTGCTGGGAAGACCGTGGATCCACGATCACAACATCGTTCCTTCAACTCTACATCAATTTCTTAAATATGTAGACCCCCAAGGGATGGTACAAACGGAGGTGGCCGACCTAAACCCGTTTAAAGGAGTAGAGTCCTACTATTCCGACGCCGTGTTGTACTCGCAGGACCACACGAAAGAAGTGGCGGGCAAGATAGAGAAGGAATCCCACCGGGAGCCAGGAGAACCCTCTGCCGCACTACCGCTGTCGATCAGAGTGAAAGGACGAACCACTCGTCCAAAAGCCATAGGGCCCATGGCTATTCACCTGAACAGATCCAGCTCAGGGAAAGGAAGTAATTCTCCAATGGTTACTCTGAACCAGAAGCCTCCACCTTTGGTCATCAACCTTCGGCGCGACGAGCAGCCGACCGATGTAAATACGATCAGGAACGGAATTCCAGATGGCAATAAACATCCTCTTTTCTAGTACATTAATGCTCAGATTCTAAATCAAGAACCCACTCCCCGTGACGAGGTAGAACCCATAGCACGAAAGTTCTTGGAAGCTATGAACTCCTACCATCCGCATATCTGGGAAGCAGCGTCATCATCCAACATCATCACAACGTATGGACCGCATGAAGATTCTATCTTCATAATCCCGCCTACCTGCAGCAGTCAGCGTCTAATAGTATTCGGCCGCATGCACAATCAACCAGCCATCCAGAAAGATCCTTTCGATGACGATACTGGGAAGATGCAGGTTCACCGATACAGCCCTCAAGCGCTGAAGATCATGCAAAACATGGGCTACGACTTGAAGCGAAAGCCGGGCCTCAACTACGAAAAAGGCAGAAGAATGCCACCACGCGGCGACCCCCGCTACCAACAAACTCATTTCGGGTTAGGGTATGCCACCTCCCTTACAGCTTCCACGTCGGATAAGGACATCTTTTCCTCCTCCTGGGATGGCTCGACACCCCCCGACTCACCTAGTGCTCCCGAACAAGCACTATCAGCAAATATGGTGATGACAGATCTCTCAAAAGCAGAGGAACGAGATTCTGATCCGTTTGAGAATGACTCTTGGGCTCAACAAATGGATACACAGTGGGAATTCCGCTTTGAACAGAGGGAACCTCTAACCAAAGACGAAGTTATCCAAATCTATGTTGGGGGTGAGCTTTCGCCAAAGCCGATATTTATCAGTGACAATCTTTCGTCAGCCGAAAGGAAAGAAATCATACAGCTGATAAAGGAATACGTCGACGTCTTTGCATAGGATTATGGAGATATGTCGGGCCTAGACCCGAAGGTGGCTACTCACAAACTCAACATATTGGCTGACTCAAAGCCTGTGAAGCAGTACCAACGCCGGTTCCGACCGGACATGATGGACGCCATTGAAGCTAAAGTCAAAAAGCTGATAGCCTGTGGGTTCATCCGGGAAGAACAACATCCCGACTGGGTCGGCAACGTTGTCCCAGTCATGAAGAAAAATGGAAAGGTACTTATCTGCATCGATTACCGAGATCTGAATACGGCCTGCCCCAAGGATGAATTTTCTCTTCCCATCATGGACATCATGATTGACAACACCTGCGGTTTTGAACGCATGTCTTTCATGGACGGGTTCTCAGGATACAATCAGATCAAGATGCATCCTGAAGACGAGAAGCATACTGCCTCCCGCACCCCGTTGGGAGTGTATTGCTATACGGTCATGCCCTTCGGATTGAAGAACGCCGGGGCTACGTACCAACGGGCTATGAGCGGCATATTCCATGAATATTTATGCAAAACAGTAGAGTGTTACGTAGACGACATAGCCGTCAAGAGCCGCCTCAAGGATGATCATATTCAGGACCTAAGGACGGTATTCGAGTTAATGTGCCGACATTAACTCAAGATGAACCCTACGAAGTCCTTCCTGGGCGTATCTAGTGGCAAATTCCTGGGATTTGTTATCACCGCCAAAGGCATCCAGGTGGACCCTGACAAAGTCCAGGCCATCGTAGAAATGCGACCGCCCCGCAATTTGAAGGAACTTCGGGGATTTCAAGGCCGTCTGGCTTATATCCGGAGGTTCATATCCAACCTCTCAGGAAGATGCCAGCCTTTTTCGCACCTCATGAAGAAAGGTGTATCCTTCGTATGGGACGAAACCTGTCCGCAAGCATTCGGGGAGATCAAACGCTACCTCACCAGTCTGCCAGTTCTGGTGCCTCCCATCATGGGGAAACCGTTCTTGCTGTACGTCCGAGCAATGGATCATTCGCTAGGAGCTCTTCTAGCGCAGAAGAACGACGAGGGACATGAGCAGGCTATCTACTACCTCAGCAGGATGATGGTCGGAGCCGAACATCGGTACAACCCAGTGGAGAAAGAATATCTGGCTCTGATGTTCGCTATCCAAAAGATGCGGCACTACGTCACCGGCCAGACTATTCATATCATCTCCAGGATCAACCCTCTTCGAGTATTGATGAGCAAGCCGAGTATTCTTAATTCCTGACTCGCAACCTGGGCGATGCTGTTAACACCATATGACATGGTGTATATCCCGCAGAAGTCCATCAAAGGCCAAGCGCTGGCCGACTTCCTGGCTGCTCATCCGATCCCGGAGGCCTCCAAGTTATATGAAGACATTCCCGACGAAGTTGCAGAATGTAATTCAGCAATGGAAAGGAACACATGGCAACTGTTCTTTGATGGCGCCTCCACGACTGGCCCCCAGGAAAATGTAGTTTCAGGGGTAGGAATCGTCCTGGTCACTCCTGATAAACTCGTCATCTACCGGGCATACTCTCTTAATGAACCATGCTCCAACAATGTGGTAGAATACAACGCCCTATTTATCGGGCTCCAAGTCGCTGAAGAGCTGGGGGTCGAATCCCTGGAAGCTTTCGGTGATTCTCTGCTTATCGTCAATCAAGTCAGAGGGATATACGAAGTCCGGAATTCAGACCTCATCCCCTATCACCGAGCGAAAATCGAGATAGCCATAACGTTCAAAGGGTTCTTCTTAGAGCATGTACCTCAATCTCAGAATCTGGAAGCTGATGCCCTGGCCAGTCTAGCTGCGGACTTAGCTACCCCTATAAGAAGGCAAGATTTGGTGATCCTTCTTAACAGAGATTTATTCTGCGTAAAAAACAACCTTCACATAGAACGCAGCCACGCTGTGAACACAGATCCCCCCGGGAGGGACTGGAGAAGTCCCTTCATAGATTTTGTCGCATACGGAATCTTGCCAGAGGACCCCAAAGAAGCAATATCCGTCAAGAGATGATCATTACGCTTCTATTTTGATGCATCTTCACAATGCCTATATCGTCGAACCTACGACGGACTGCTATTAAGATGTCTCTCAGACGATGAAGCACAACAGATTATCCGAGAAGCTCACGATGGCGTATGCGGAGCACATCAGCCCGGTCCTAAGCTACAGGATCGTATCAGGAGAATGGGCTACTACTAGCCCACTATGATCACAGACTCGATCAGCTATGCAAGATAATGCAGAGCCTGTCAGGTTCATGCAGACTTCATACACCAACCGTCTGAATATCTACATCCTACGGTCGCATCCTGGCCCTTCGAAGCATGGGGTATGGATATCGTCGGTCCCATTCACCCGTCTTCCCCCAGAGGCCACCGGTTCATACTGGCCATCACGGATTACTTCTCCAAATGGGCAGAGGCGATCCCTCTGGCTGAGGTAAAAGCGTCTGATGTGATCAGCTTTATCAAGCACTACGTCATTTATCGCTTTGGGATTCCTCGAAGGATAATCCATGACAATGGGCCTCAGTTCATCAGCCAAGCGTTTTATCGATTTTGCGATAAAAGTCGAATACATAATATTGCCTCTACGACATATTATCCAGCTGCTAATGGTTTGGCGGAAGCTTTCAACAAAACCATTATCAAACTCCTGAAGAAGTTTGTTTCTTCAAACAAAAGAGACTGGAACGAGAAGCTGGGCGAATGTCTCTGGGCATACCGCACAACGGTACGGACACCTACAGGTTGTACCCCCTTTTCACTGGTCTACGGGAGCGAGGCAGTTCTTCCCATCGAAATACAGATCCCGTCGCTCAGGATAGCAGTGACTAGTGAGTTGACTCGAGAAAAGAATGACATGTTAAGGCTCCAAGAGCTTGAAGGATTAGACGAGAAACGCCTACAAGCTCAACAGCGCATCGTGCTTTACCAAGCACGCATTTCCAAAACTTTTAATCATAAAGTGAAGGAAAGAGTGTTCAAAGTCGGCGAGCTAGTTCTAGCCATAAGAAGACCGATGATTCTTACCCACAGAAGTAAAGGCAAATTTCAGCCCAAGTGGGAAGGCCCTTATGTGATCGAGACAACGTTCTCGAACGGCGCCTACAGGATAGCCCAGCCTAATGGAGACCTGTTAATGGCTCCTATCAACGGCAAATTCCTGAAAAGGTACTATGCTTAATCTCTCCTGCTCGGGTGGGACATAGCAAGGCTCTCGATTCTGACAAAACTACTTCCAAAACGCAATTAGTAAGGTTACGCCCTATCATGTCCGTATGACCTCTGAATAGAAGTGTCCTGCTAAAAAGTTTATCGGGAGTCTATCATGTCCATACTACCTCTGATAATACTCTCACCAAAACCGATCATTTACATTCCGAAATGATTGGTCCACAAAAGTCAAAAAAGAGTCACCTTTATTTATTCCCGAGAGGGAGGCAGAATTACATCTGGGCAAGCAAAAAGGGAAAAGAATACATCATAATGGCAGGTGAGTCAGATTGTGAATCTGCCGCTCCAGCGCAGCTATCCTCTCATTCCTAAGAACCAAGGCGTCGGTACGAGCCTTCTCCAGCCGTGCCTCGGGAGTGTTCGTGAGGGTCAGATCAGCCTTTGCCCGAAGACAGCCCGCGCGAGCAGCTTCTGCACGGTCCAGCTCCTGTCGCGCTGTTCTCAGTCGATCGGACGCTACGTCTAGACCTGCCAGCGACTGAGAAGCCCACTCCTCTGCCCGAGCGAGTTTTTCCTTCAGCTTGGAGACCCTCGCTGCATTCCCTTCATGCTCAGAGCGATACCGTATCTCCACGGCAAGAGCCTCTTCCACGACAACTTTTCTCCTATCCACCTCCAGCTTATGCTTCTGGATAGAGTTGTCTAGACTTTCCACCTTCGTAGTGAGCCGCGCAGTCATGAGGTCGAACCGAGCCTGAATATCAGCATCGAGACCCCAAGTCAGCTGTAAATGTTCGTTAATAGGTTGCTCTAACCCATTAACCACCGCCTCCAGGGTGTCAGCTACCCCAGGATTGCCGAGCTCCCTGATGACCCCGATCGAAGCAAGAGAAGTCTTCCTCAGGCGCTCAAAATCCAGACTCTTCGCTAACACCATTGACACCATCGTTCTCAAACCGGTGTAGAAAAGGCTGGTATGTTGCTCGGTCAACGCAACTAGATCCGACCGAACGCCGGGAGCGCCCGCAATGTCGGTAAGTCCCTCTCCAGGGATAATTGCAGACGATGTGTGTCACGACCCGCACCCTGAAATTTGGGTACGAGTGCGTGGGTACGTCCAGCCTACGCCGCAGAGTCGGCGGTAGTACGCTGTCTAGGTCAAATCCACAGTTAACTAATCTAGCTCATTCATAAATAAAATAGGCAAGATAATAATGGAAAAAAGATGCTTAAGATTTCAAATGAAATAAATGTGACAACAGATCAAATGTTTAATACAGAATTCAGAAATGAAATCGGGGACAAACCCGATTACTAAGATAAGGAGCATGAAATAAAATAGCTACTGCTAACTACTCTACAGCAGTGGTCTCCTGGGTGGGAGCTGGTTTCTCATAAATGTCATCTGTTCCCTCATAGGGGCCATAATATGTAGGGGCAAAGTCCTCATCATTGCCTAAATCAACGAATCCAGTCAGGAAAGGAGCAAAGTACACAATGCACAACAAGATTAAACTAAATATTTATGACAATTAGACTGAGTATCATATTGAGAGTATGCATAAAAGAAACCACAATAACTAAGAGTTAATGCTATAAACAGGGATATGAGAAAATAGGAATAAATAAGACAGGAAATGAAACTACAACAGTCAGCAAGAACTATAACAAGGCCAGAAGCTATCTGTGTGAACTTGTGTTTGTTTTAGAATACATAGTTGGCATGTACGGGTTTATAAGGCTAATCTGGCCGTCATAAACGGCTATTAAACAGAAATAATCGAGATCCAGCTGAGGGTACAGTCGCGTACCAACAGCTATTAAACACGGTAGGGGGAAGGATAAACTACATGCCTTATAGTATTCTCCCACCCGACATGAAAAACAAGACATGAAATACAGTATTCAAGACATAAAATCCAGTATTCTAACACTACGTGTAATCATCAAGGGTACTAGTAGAGCAGGGAATTAATTATCATAATATAAAGATTAAACTTGAAGTGCAGGTACTTACTTGATGTTTGGATCCGATTATAGTTTGTATCTCGGGGAAATTTTCCAGAAATGAGTCCAAAAGTGGAAATAAATATTACCATCATGCTCAGAAGATGTCAAATAGCTAGAAACGCCTGTCCTTGGGTCCAATTTGGAGACAAGGGAAAAAACGACAGTTTCGGGTCAAAACGGGGTCCGCAGGTAGGCCCGCTTTGCACCGAAAAACGTGACCGGGTCAACGGTCTCCAAATTCACCAAACTTAGTGTCAACAGGTCAGGAACGATGATACGAACCCAACAGAACTTCTAGAATTGGATTCCGATGAGCCGATCACGAAATCGTCCGTCGAGCGGGGCCGGTGGGGCCCACGACACGCGATTTCGTCAACGTTCTCAGAATTGAGCCAAACTTGACCCACAGGACCAGAGTATCGCTACGAGTCCGATGGCGCAAGTTTCGTCTCGATTCGACGAGTGTATAAGAAGTTAGGGCATGAAACAAAAAAGGCGGATACGGGGCGGTGTCCGCTGATACGCGTTGATCCCGGTGTGCACGCACACCCGAATCGACTTCCGCAAAATCTTACACGTCCGTATCAACGCTACGCACGTATCTGTGAAGACCGCACGCGACCAAGTCATCCCGTTTGGCGGGGCGTACTCAGTTCCGGGTGAAACAGGGTCTGGTTTTTCCTATTTTTGGATCGCGGTGTGCGATCAATACAGGACGCGATGCCCCGAGCGGTTTGTCCGGGCACCGAGAGGGTCATACAGGCTTCATAACGTAATTTACGGAATTGAAAACGGAGATACAGGATGCAAGATACGAGTACCTGAACCGGGCTCTTCGAAACAGGGAATCTTGTGTCCGTGTCGTGTCCGACACGATACGAGGAATTGGGGATTAGGGTTAGGGTTCAGGCGATGGCCGCCGGCGGGGCTGATCGGCGCTGTACTGGCCGGAGGTGGTCGGGGACGCTGAGGCGAGGTCGGGCGGAGGCACGGCGGAGCGGGGCGGCACCGGGAACGGCGGCTGCTGCTGCTCGAATGGAGAGGAGAGGCGGCCGGGGGTCTCTGGTGCGGTGGTGCGGCGAGGGGACTACGGCGGCGAGGGGCGAGGGCAAGGCGGCGAGGTCGGGGGCAAGGCGGCGGGGTCGGCCGGCGTTGAGGCGGTGATCGGGGTCGGGTGTGTTGGCCGGAGGTGGGGTTCTCGGGGTTTATAAAGGGGAGAGGGGCCGGCCAAGGCGGGGGCGAGGGGGTCGTGGCTGCGGAGGGTGGGGCGAGCCGGGTGGAGCGGCGGGTGGCGCGACCGGCGGAAGCGGAGCGGAAAGCGGGTCAGCCGGGTCGTGGGGGGTGCTGGGGAGACCGGGTCAGTGGGCGGCGGGTCGGGTCTGGGCAGACCCGACCCGACCCGGTAAGGGGCGGGCTGGGCCGGATCAGGCCCAGCGGGCCGGACCTAGGAAATGGGCCGAAAACAGAAAATAATAATAATAATAATAATAATAATAATAATTTAAACAGTTAATTAAATAATTAATTAATTAAATAGTTTATTGGCATTTAAAAATAGGTCTGAGGCCCAATAAAATCCAGAAAAATTACCCTAAGTCCAGTTTTTTATTTTACACCTAAAATATTATTTTCATGATATTTTAATATTATTTACTAAAAATTAAAAATCATTTAAAAATTAAAACATTGATTTTAATTACAGAAAATTTTTAGAAAATTCCAGAAAATTATGAAAAATCCTAGTTTTAATAATTTTAAAAATTCAGGGGGTTTACAATCTACCCAACTTATAAAAATTTTGTCTTCGAAATTTAAAAGTAACAATGGCACGAAAAGAAAGGCCGAGAGTTAAAATATACCTCAGGGTTTAAAAAGGTAAGGGTAGCGTTCTCTAATCTCGTCTTCTCGCTCCCAGGTGGATTCGCCGGGAGAGTAGTGCTTCCAAGCTACGCGAACAAGGGAAATAACCTGGTTCCGTAGAACTTTCTCCGATCGATCCAGTATCTCCACGGGTTGCTCTTGGTAAGTCAAACTTGGGCCTACTTCGAGCTCTGAGTGATCAAAAATGTGGCTGGGATCTGACACATATTTTTTCAGCTGCGACACGTAGAAGACGTTATGGACCCCATCCAGAGAGGGTGGCAATACCAAACGGTATGCCACTTCTCCGATTTTCTCCTGAATGCCAAAAGGTCCAATAAATCTCGGGCTGAGTTTTCCACTCCTTTCGAACCTAATGGTGCCACGTGTCGGAGATATCTTCAAGAATACCAGTTCTCCAACCTTAATAAAGTCAAAATTAAGTCTTAGTTCCATAATCATAATGTTTAAATTAACTTGAATTTCATAAATTTAATTACCTCAAATTTCAAGGGCCTTCGGTGGCTATTTGCCCAATGTCGTTGCCTGTCTTGAGCCACTCAAAGTCTATCCCTTATTTGTTTTACCTTCTCAGTTGAATCGATCACCATCTCTGGTCCCAGTAGGGCTCTTTCTCCAACGTCGTCCCATGATAGCGGGGTACGACATCTTCGGCCATACAGAGCTTCAAATGGAGTCATCTCAATACTTGCTTGGTAACTGTTATTATAAGAGAACTCCACAAGATGTAGATAGTCTTTCCAGGATCCTCCAAAATCTAGAACACATGTACGAAGCATATCTTCAAGTGTCTGGATTGTACGTTCCGATTGTCCATCGGTTTGGGGATGATAAGCTGTGCTGAATTTGAGTTGAGTCCCCAAGCTGGCTTGTAAGCTCTCCCAGAAGTGAGAGGTGAATCTTGAATCTCGGTCGGAGACAATACTTACTGGAACCCCATACAATTTAACAATATGTCTGATATATAAAACTGCCAACTTTTCTGTATATAGCCCTACTTTGAAAGGTAGAAAATATGCAGATTTGGTCAGTCTATCTACTATCACCCATATTGCATCCTTACCACTAGGTGTCCTTGGAAGCCCAGAAACAAAATCCATTATAATATGTTCCCACTTCCACTCCGGAATGGGTAGTGGTTGAAGCAATCCCCTAGGTCTTTATCTTTCAGCCTTGACTTGTTGACATACTAAGCAACGAGATACGAATCTGGCTACTTCTCTTTTCATGCCATGCCACCAAACATGCGTCCTCAGGTCCTTGTACATCTTGTTGGCTCCTGGATGTATAGAGTATTACGATCTGTGCGCTTCTTGCATAATTTCTTCTCTTATGTCCCCTTGAGGTACACATAATCTATCTCCATGCCTCAGTGATCCATCTTCATGAACTTTGAAATCCTCCACTAATCCAGCTTGCACTTGACCTCGAAGGCTTCGCAGGCCTTCGTCTTGAAACTGAGTCTCCTTGATCTTATCTATTAAGGTAGACTGAATCTGCAAGTTCATCATTTGGCCTTCTTTTCCTGGGATAATTACCTCAATACCCAAACTTTCCAAGTCCTCAAGCAAGTATCGGTCCATAGTCAAGTACATCGCCATAGGATATCTGCTTAGAGCATCAGCAACTACATTGGCCTTCCCAGGATGATATTGAAGGGTGATATCAAAATCTTTCATTAGTTTCAGCCACCTTCTTTGCCTCATGTTCAGCTCTTTCTGAGGGAAGATATATTTTAGACCTTTATGGTCTATAAATATTTCCACCTTTTCTCCATAAAGATAATGCTTCCATAGCTTAAGAGCAAAAATGACAGCTGCCAATTCTAAATCATGAGTTGGATAGTTCTTTTCATGAGGTCGAAGCTGTCTAGAGGCATACGCTATTACTTTCTTGTTCTGCTCCAATACACAACCTAGACCTTTTCCAGAAGCATTACTATATATAGCGAATCCTCCGGTTCCAGAAGGTAAGGTCAGAATAGGGGCAGTAGTCAGCCTTTTCTTCAATTCCTCAAAAGTATGCTAACATTCCTCAGTCCAGGTGAACTCTTCATTCTTTCTTGTTAATTTTGTCATGGGTTCAGCAATTCTAGCAAAGTCCTTCACAAACTTCCGATAGTAGCCAGCTAGTCCCAGGAAGCTTCTAATCTCCGCTACAGTCTGGAGTGGGCCATGATTCTACTGCCGCTATCTTCTTGGGATCTACTGCTATCCTATCTCTAGTCACAACATGTCCCAAGAATTCTACTTTGTCTAGGAAGAACGCACATTTAGATAATTTTCCATAAAGTTTTTCCTTCCTCAAAGTCTCCAATGCCAGCCTCAAGTGTTCTTCATGTTCTTCGGGGGTCTTGGAGTAGATCAAAATATCATCAATAAAGACCACTACAAA
This sequence comes from Iris macrosiphon, assembly GCA_036927795.1. NCBI lineage: Eukaryota > Viridiplantae > Streptophyta > Magnoliopsida > Asparagales > Iridaceae > Iris > Iris macrosiphon. Next base: position 122,974,845 of record JAYESA010000011.1, on the reverse strand, counting down.
TTTGTCTAGATATTGCTGAAAGACTCTGTTCATTAAGTTCATAAATACTGCTGGTGCATTCATCAACCCGAACGGCATTCCTAAGAATTCGTAGTGTCTATTCCGGGTATTAAAAGCAGTTTTAGGGATGTCTTCCTTTCTCACCCTTACTTGGTGGTAACCAGACCTCAAGTCAATCTTTGAAAATACCCGAGCTCCACTTAACTGATCAAATAAGTCATCTATCCTGGGTAGGGGATACTTATTCTTAATTTTTAAGGCATTCAAGGCCCTATAGTCAATACACATTCGGGATGTTCTGTCCTTCTTGGGCACAAATAATACTGGAGCTCCCCAGGGTGAGACACTAGACCTAATGAAGCATTTGTCTTCTAACTCTTTTATTTGCTCATTTAGTTCTATTATCTCCTTTTTGTTGATTCTGTAGGGATTTTGAGATACTGGCACTGCTCCCGGCACTAAGTCAATAGAGAATTCAACTTCTCGGTCTGGGGGTAATCCTGGGAGATCCTCAGGGAAGACATCAAGATATTCAGAGATTATAGGTAGTGGCAATTCTTCTGTTACTAGGGCTCCACAAATTTTATTACTACCCATTTCTCTAGAACCTCTAGCAAATTCAAATTCTGGCTTATCAGGGGGCCTGAAGATTACACTACCTCTGTGACAGTCTATAGTGGCATGGTGCTGACTCAACCAATCCATACCCAGTATAATGTCAAAACTGGGAACTGGCATTACGAGTAGCCTAGCATATAGTTCTCTTCCACAAAATGTAATAGGACAATTGTTACATGAATCACTAACCGGGATAATTCCTCCACCGGTAATGATCTTATAACAATTCCTAAGGGGTTCAGTGATTAAGCTATGCTTCATAAGAAAATCTTCTGACATGAATGAATGTGAAGCTCCAGAATCAAATAAAGTAATGGCTGGTATTGAATTTATAAGCACAGAACCTGTGATCACGTCTGCTGTGGCTTCAGCTTCTTCCAGAGTCATTGCATAAGCACGGCCTTGCTGCGGTGCACCCCTCTGTTGCTGCTGTTGGTGCTGAGCAAAGCGTTGTTGTTGAGTTGGAAGCGGGGGTCCCCTCTGCTGTGCTGCTGGGGGCCTGGCCTGGACTGGAGTCTTTGGTGCGGTTGGGCGTCCTTGAGCAGCAGGACAGTCTCTCATTTGATGCGCTGCTGAGCCGCAGTAGAGGCAGGCACCTAGCCTCTTCCTGCAGACTTGCCAAGTGTGACCTAGTTTTTGGCAAAAGTTACAAGCGGCAGCTTGTTGTTTTTGTCCTTGAGCCTGGTGTTGGGGTGCTGGAGCTCGAGGGAGAGGACGCTGAGTTTGCTGCGGGGCCCTCTGCTGTTGTTGTTGTTGGAATGGGCGTTTGTTGGGTCCCGCATTTCCGGTATCTCTCTCTCGCTTTAGTTTATGCCCCATGTCTCTCTCAACGCCTTGTGCCATGCTCAGGATTTCCTCGTAGGTGCGAGCTCGGCTAGTGGTGACAGCAAGGTGAATATCCGGAGACAGCCCCTTCTTGAATCTACGGGCTCTGTCCTCCGGGGTACGAACCATGTACTCTGCAAAGTGGCTCAACCTGCTAAATTCAGCAGTGTACTCATCAACAGATAGGTTACCTTGTTCCAGTCTCTCGAATTAGCTTTCGAGAGCTTCCCGAGCCACTTTGGGGTAGAATTTCTCCTTGAATAGCCTCTTGAAGTCCTCCCAGGTGAGGTCAGGAGCAGATAGTTGGGGTTCATCCCTGAACCAGGTCCGAGCTATGTCGAACAGTTGCAGGCTTGCAGACTCCACTTTGAGATCATCAGGGACCCGAGCAGTCTTTAGGAGTCTCTCGATATTCTCTATCCACTCATCGGCATAGAGAATGCCCTCTGTTCCGTAGAATTCCAGGGGTTTAAGGTTCTTGAAGTCTTTGGCACTCCCTGGCCTTTTGTGTGGCGACTCCTGGGACCTAAAAGCTTCTGAGAGGCTGGTTCGTAGAAGTACAGTATATTCTTTCTGGGATTCTACGAGTCCCTGGAACACTCCGAGTAGGTGTGCCCCATCTAGAGTAACTGCTGGAGTAGATGGAGGCGGCGGGAGTGCAAGAGTTTTGGGCACATTATGCTCAGCTGGTTCTGATGTGCCTCCTACTGTATTCCTTGTCTGGACCATCCTGTAAGATTAAGGGATAGGAAGATCAGAATAGATTACTTGGAAATCAAGGGCGATAGGAAAATTGATCAAAAATGATATCAAGAATTGAAATGAAGATCCTATTCTGTGAATGAGCTTTTCCTAGAATCCTCAATCCTATTCCATACCCTGTCCTAGGGTATTACCCTATTTATGGATACTGGACCTGCATGGGCCACCATAAAAAATGTGTCATGACCCGCACCCTGAAATTCGGGCACGAGTGCGTGGGTACGTCCAGCCTACGCCGTAGAGTCGGCGGTAGTACGCTGTCTAGGTCAAATCCACAGTTAACTAATCTAGCTCATTCACAAATAAAATAGGCAAGATAATAATAGGAAAAAGATGCTTAAGATTTCAAATGAAATAAATATGACAACAGATCAAATATTTAATACAGATTTCAGAAATAAAATCGGGGACAAACCCGATTACTAAGATTAGGAGCATGAAATAAAATAGCTACTGCTAACTACTCTGCAGCAGTGGTCTCCTGGGTGGGAGCTGGTTCCTCATAAGTGTCATCTGTTCCCTCATAGGGGCCATAATATGTAGGGGCAAAGTCCTCATCATCGCCTAAATCAACTGATCCAGTCAGAAAAGGAGCAAAGTACACAATGCACAACAAGATTAAACTAATATTTATGACAATTAGACTGAGTATCATATTGAGAATATGCATAAAAAAAACCACAATAACTAAGAGTTAATGCTATAAACAGGGATATGAGAAAACAAGAATAAATAAGACAGGAAATGAAACTACAACAGTCAGCAAGAACTATAACAAGGCCAGAAGCTATCTGTGTGAACTTGTGTTTGTTTTAGAATACATAGTTGGCATGTAGGGGTTTATAAGGCTAATCCAGCCATCATAAACGGCTATTAAACAGGCATAATCGAGATCCGGCTGAGGGTACAGTCGCGTACCAACAGCTATTAAATACGGCAGGGGGAAGGGTAAACTACATGCCTTCTAGTATTCTCCCACCCGACATGAAAAACAAGACATGAAATACAGTATTCAAGACATAAAATCCAGTATTCTAATACTACGTGTAATCATCAAGGGTACTAGTAGAGCAGGGAATTAATTATCACAATATAAAGATTAAACTTGAAGTGCAGGTACTTGCCTGATGTTTGGATCCGATTATAGTTTGTATCTCGGGGAAATTTTCCAGAAATGAGTCCAAAAGCTGAAATAAACATTACCATCATGCTCAGAAGATGTCAAATAGCTAGAAACGCCTATCCTTCGGTCCAATTTGGAGACAAGGGCAAAAACGGCAGTTTCGGATCAAAACGGGGTCCGCTGGTGGGCCCGCTTTGCACCGAAAAATGTGTCTGGGTCAACGGTCTCCAAATTCACCAAACTTAGTGTCAACAGGTCAGGAACGATGATACGAACCCAATGGAACTTTCAGAATTGGATTCCGATGAGCCGATCAAAAAATCGTTCGTCGAGCGGGGCCTGTGGGGCCCACGACACGCGATTTCGTCAACGTTCTCAGAATCGAGCCAAACTTGACCCACAGGACCAGCGTATCGCTACGAGGCCGATGGCGCAAGTTTTGTCTCGATCCAACGAGTGTACAAGAAGTTAGGGCATGAAACAGAAAAGGCGGATACGGGGCGGTGTCCGCGGATACGCGTTGATCCCGGTGTGCACGCACACCCGAATCGACTTCCGCGAAATCCCACACGTCCGTATCAACGCTGCGCACGTATCTGTGAAGACCGCACACGACCAAGTCATCTCGTTTGGCGGGGCATACTCAGTTCCGGGTGAAACAGGGTCTGGTTTTTCCTGTTTTTGGATCGCGGTGTGCGATCACTACAGGACGCGATGCCCCGAGCGGTTTGTCCGGGCACCGAGAGGGTTATACAGGCTTCCCAACGTAATTTACGGAATTAAAAACGGAGATACAGGGTGCAAGATACGAGTACCTGAACCGGGCTCTTCGAAACAGGGAATCTTGTGTCCGTGTCGTGTCCGACACGACACGTGGAATTGGGGATTAGGGTTAGGGTTTAAGCGATGGACGCCGGCGGGGCTGATCGGCGCTGTGCTGGCCGGAGGTGGTCGGGGACGCTGAGGCGAGGCTGGGCGGAGGCACGACGGAGCGGGGCGGCGCCGGGAACGGCGGCTGCTGCTGCTCGAATGGAGAGGAGAGGCGGCCGGGGGTCTTTGGTACGGTGGTACGGCGAGGGGACTGCGGCGGCGAGGTCGGGGGCAAGGCGGCGTGGTCGGCCGGCGTCGAGGCGGTGATCGGGGTCGGGTGTGTTGGCCGGAGGGGGGGTTCTCGGGGTTTATAAAGGGGAGAGGGGCCGGCCAAGGCGGAGGCGAGGGGGTCGTGGCTGCGGAGGGCGGGGCGAGCCGGGTGGAGCGGCGGGTGGCTCGGCCGGCGGAAGTGGAGCGGGTCGGGTCGTGGGGGATGCTGGGGAGACCGGGTCAGTGGACGGCGGGTCGGGTCTAGGCAGACCCGACCCGACCCGGTAAGGGGCGGGCTGGGCCGGATCAGGCCTAGCGGGCCGGACCTAGGGAATGGGCCAAAAACAGAAAATAATAATAATAATAATAATAATAATAATAATAATAATAATAATTTAAACAGTTAATTAAATATTTAATTAATTAAATAGTTTATTGACATTTAAAAATAGGTCTGAGGCCCAATAAAATCCAGAAAAATTACCCTAAGTCCAGTTTTTCATTTTACACCTAAAAATATTATTTCCATAATATTTTAATATTATTTACTAACAATTAAAAATTATTTAATAATTAAAACCTTGATTTTAATTACAAAAAATTTTCAGAAAATTCTAGAAAATTGTGAAAAATCCTAGTTTTAATAATTTTGAAAATTCAGGGGGTTTACAAGATGGCCACAGCCGTCGCATCGACACATGGCACAATCGAAGAAGGTGCGGTAACGGCGGTCGAAGTCGTCGCCACACTCACAAGAGGCAAGGTCACGACGACGTGTTCATCCTCCTCTCGAGGTGATGAAGCTACTCCAGGCGTACTGGTCCCCGAAGCCACTTCCTCATCAAAGACGAATGCCTCCTCGTTAGAAGCCCGAGCGGAACCAGAATGCGCTTCAACGCTATACTACCCGTGGGCGCTATCCCCTGAGAAAAAGACGAGAAAGTCAATATCAGTATGATGACAATCTTTCTCGAAGGAGACATAAAAATGATATTTTACCCGGAGCCAACGGTATATACGACGCATCTGCAGTCGATATAGCTAAACCACGCCTTAATGATGCAATACGAATCGTCATGCCTGGAGAAGGAGGTGGGCCGACCGACATCGCCGAGAGTTCTGTCAGGCCTCCATCAAGACGTGGTCGAAGTTCATCGACCGAAATCTCGCCAGGCGCGCTCACTAACGCGGCAGGAGTCATGCCCGTTGCTGGCCTCGGGAAAGATTCTCCCATCTGCCTCGGCCACACAGGCAATCTCGCTCCGCTACCTGGAGTAGTAGCCGCCACAGCCACCTCTAACGAGGATTCTCCGGCATCGACGACCGAAACGGTAGGACGACCCTCTCTAGAAGGCGAGGAACCTCTAGCCAAGGAATCACCCCCGAGGTAGGGAGAGGCAGGCTCACTCCCAGGAGCCGCAATGCCAGGATTGAGGAGAGGGCGAGCAACCGTCTCCTACCTCCTCTTGCGAAGAGAAACTTCCTTCAGAGCAGAAGCCCGTCGCTTCCCAGAAGGGACTACCAAAGCCCCCGCAGGCAGAGGCACTTCGCACCTCGGCACCGATACCAGAGGCTCGTCCGGAGTACCAGACTCCTCACCTTCGTCCGAAGAAACCGAAGGGACGTCAACTCTTCCCCAGGTTTGGGAGAAGGCACCCGGAAGCTTCTACGCACATCGAAATCACGATGGAAGGTGTTAATCGCCACGTAAAACTGGGCGTAAGAATGGAGAATGCGAAGCTCCGTGGAGGTTGTAACGACCGGCACAATGAAGGTTGCCCTCGTACAACCTATAAGGAAATATCGCCACCCTCTAGCTCCATCAATGAGTCCTCCCCTGGACCTAAAGCTGGTAACGGCATCGCCCACATGCAGTTGATCGTACCCAAACTGCCTGGCAAACCGACTAGGCAAGTAGGGCTCGAAGAAGCAGTGCTCTTCGCTCCTGTACAGCAGATGGGAGGGCCTAATACAGACCAACCAGTTAAAAGCTTCCGGGGAAAGGTCGGTCTTCTCTCTACCTAAATCCTCAAGCCGCACCCCTGATTGATTACGATGCATGGGGGGAGCAGTACAGAGGAGCTTCCAACCGTGGCCGAGGTTCAACACCAGCCGGCAGTCTAAAACTGTGCTCACATTCCAGGAGGAATCCTTGTAATTCAGCAAGAATATACCCCCCGAACTGCTACCGGACCCAGGAGACATCACCCGGGGATTGTGGAGAATCAACCATCCCATCAAGTATAGGTATGGTAACTCCACCCTGGGAAAACTCTCACGTCGAGCTTCGTCGACGAGCAACCCATCAGTTATGGCTCTCAAGCTAGCCTGTATACGGCACACCATGGCAGGAAGCAAGCCCAGTCTTGCCCCAAATACCAGGCGCACTGCCGGCAACAGGATGTTTCAGTGAATGCGGTCCGCGGACGCGGTACCTGGCACCACTACTCGGTGCAACCATATGAAGAGGAAACCAGCCAGCTGGGCTTCCTTAGACAAAGGCCTGCGATAACGCCTCAAGTAACTACAGGCCTTGGTGCCTTCCGGGTACTTTTCTACCCCCTCGACAAGAATCTGGTCCGGAGCTTCAGCCTCCTCATAAGAGTCTCCACAACCTGGGCACTAAGCAAGCCCAAACAGTTCACGGGCTCATTCTTGCCACCCGAGGCTTTCTCCGACCTGGCAGCCCCGGCTTGGTGGAAGAAGAGGTAGGACATCCACTTGGTGGTGTGAGCCAAATCAGAAGGCTCATTATAAAAGGCGGTGCACGTGAAGTATTGACACATCAGCTCCTGATATACTTCCGCCACCCGAGGGTCCAAATCCCCCAACTCCCGGTTGGTGGGAACATACTCTTCATATGGAGTATCCTCCATCGGCAGTCTCGAGACAACTGCCATCTCGTGGAGCGCCAACCCCAACTCCCCCAGTGGAGTGGCAAAGGTCCCGGTGAGCGGAATGTACCGCTCCATCAGCGCCAAGAACAAATTGGGGTTCGGAGGCAACCCGACGCTCGTCGCACTCACAGCGGCATATAGTCCAATGCCCTCCAACTCTCTCTGGAAGTGCTTCAAGGCCCAGTCAACTAGGCATCTCCATCGGGAGTTCGTTGGGGCGATCCACCCATTGCACCGAGGATTCTCCTTGGGATATACCCCACCTCGACCCATGAAGTCGTTGCAGAAGGTCGGCAATTGGACCGGCTGGATCACAAAGCTATCTTCACTTGGAACACTGCCCGGGCACAGTCCTCTGAACAACGTCACAACGTCGGAGGGGCGACTGACAAATGACCCCTGGTCAGCTCCTTTCAGATAAAAAATCTTCCCTGGCTTGCCGTGAAGATCAGGAGTCAGCGTCCACGACATCTTCCTAGGATGCGTCGCGTGGAAGAAGGCTGAGATGGAATAATCCCTCGGCATCGTTGGTAGGTACAAAACTAAATTCCCGGCTGAGACGACCCAGGGCTCCCTCTTAGGCTTCGTCTGGGACTGTTTGTCGATCATGTCCCCAAAAAGGAAAGCCGACTTTACGTACGGCTCCCCATCTACATAAGTCAGAGGCTCCCCGTTGATCATGCTCAGCAGCATTCGCTCACCCTGAGCCGATATTAAGACCCTCCTTCCTTCAGGGTACTGGGATCCGGAGATAGGGAATGACACGTGGGACAGATCCTCCAGGTAGTTCGAGTGCAGCATCCTAGCAGCGGAGCCCATCACCTCGGCCAATGGAGACTCACCCAAGTCAACTACAAAAGTGCAAGGAAAATACGTCATCACAAGTCTTGCACGAATATATGGACCAAAAGAAACAACAGTCTGTGCTCTACGCGGGATTGTGCAAATCTGGCAATTTTACGCCGGAGGTCCCCCCACAAGGGTAAAATTCAAATTTTACGATATACCCCAATTTTTGGTAGCCAGATCTCCTACGCTCAGAACTACGAAAATATAGAGTCTTTACGCTGACATATTAGAAATGTGGGCGTAAAAGATGAAAATGCCTCCGTGCATCATCTTCCTCAAGAAGAGGCTATCAGCACAGAAGATAACCTAGCGCGGTCACGATTCAACGTGTACAAAGGATTTTTTGTCGTTTTTGTCACCCCGAAGGCTTTACCTCTAAGACCGGGTGCACTGCTCGTCAGCGGGACACCTCGCTCAGAAGAAAGTTCGCCTTGATCGACCGAAAACCCCCTCGCTGGGGTGGAAGAATGAGAAGAGGAACTTATACCCTTTTCCTTAGCGGAGGAGGTTTGTTTCGACGCCATTTTCTGAAGATTCGAGGGAACGAAGAAAAACTCGAACAGTCGAAAGCTCTCTTTCACAGAAGACGAATAAAAAGTTTCTCTCTTAGAGAACTTGGGATATATATAGAGTTCGGGCCGACTCCTCGAATCCTCAGACGGACTCCTCGAGACCCTAACCAAATCTCGCAAAATTGAATAAAGGGTTATGATTGGATGCCACGTCAGCCCACTAATCTTGAAAGACGGACAGTCAGCAAATTTGAAAAGTTTTTTCGTGCAAAGACGGTTCAGTAGGTTCTACGCTGAAGGAGCTTTCTACGCTCAACAGCAACAGATCTACGGTTTTATGCTCGCAAGCTATAAGTCTATGGTTTTACGCCCGGATGCCTTTGTGCTCAGTAGCTTTTACGCTCGAGAGGCCACAAATCTACGACTTTACGCTCAGTAGATACCAAATCGATGATCTCACCCTCGATAGCGCTCAGTTTACGCTCAGAAGCAACAGATCCGCAAGACTTCACGCTCGAAGAAATTTTCTTTTCAGGAGCTACAGATATACATTTCTACGCTAAATGAGCTTTCTACGCTCGACGGCTACGAATCTATAACTTTACGTTCGACAGCTACAAGTCAGGTTTTTGGCCCGGATGCCTTTGTGCTCAGTAGCTTTTATGCTCAAGAGGCCACAAAACCCATGACTTTACGCACAGGAACTACAAGTCTACGATTTTACGCTCGATGGTGTTCTACGCTCACAGGCTACAGATATACAGTCTACGCTAAAGGAGCTTCCCACGCTCGACGGCTACGAATCTACAACTTTACGTTCGACAACTACAAGTCAGGTTTTTGGCTCGGATGCCTTTGTGCTCAGTAGCTTTTAAGCTCGAGAGGCCACAAAACCCATGACTTCATGCACAGGAACTACAAGTCTACGATTTCACGCTCGACAATATTTTACGCCCGGAGGCTATAGACTGATAATTTCTCACTCCACGACTTTCCGTATATTCGAACGATCCCCAAGGTGGTCAATTACAGTAGTTCACACAGAAGATACTCCTCCTTGGCCTCAACATATCCCAAGTACCCGAAACATACAAGAGTTCAAACATTGAGAAATTACTCTTCTCGGGTCAATTGGAGGTTCATCCAAACTCCAGTCTGAATATCTCATCTATCAAAAGATGGCAACTCAGTTTTTGACAGCCAATCCTCGACCCTATTCTAAGGGATTTTCGAGAAGTCACTCTTGAAGGCGAAGACTGAACAAAAATTCTGTTATTAGAAATTCAGAGCTCTACGCGGTTCCTTAGTCCCAGCAACAGGGCAGTTCTAAGATGTTCAAAATGCTCTACAGCGTTCTATGAACTACTCGCTATGCGTAAAGGACAGGATCTAGCACTCTTTCTACAGAGTCGGCGTACAGATTCAGACGTGTTGAAGCTGCACATATTCAGACTTCACAGCAACATATGGCAAGATGTATGAAGAAGAAAGACAATTTTTATTAAAGATCAAAATCATGATTACATATGAGGGAAATCCAATCTACAAGGGTTTTCTTTTCATTTTTCATGACTACATATGAGGGAAATCCTATCTACAAAGGGCTTCCTCATCATCGTCGTCGAAAAATCGCCCCCAGAATCCGTTCTACCGGGTTCTCGCATCGGTGCAGGTCTTCCTCTTCTTCCATGGCGGTTTATTTACTTCCACAGTAATGAACAAGAAGATCCTCTATTCGCCATGGCCGATCCAGCTGAGGGGTCTTCCACCCAGCTCGATCAGGGACGATAGATTACGGTTTGTCTAATCTCGTCCGCGGGGATCTAAGGAGAAGAGATACAGCTTGCAAGCTGTGTGGTCAAATACGACCCTTCCTCTCTCCTGGGGCAACGCCATACAAAGTTGCTGATTATCCCGAGCATGGGAGGCTAAGATATCCTTCCATGATCCATCGTTGTAGTGGATACTTGCTCGAAGACCCCGTCTTTTTCGGCTCCTTACACGCTGAAAGAACATGATCTCCTTCTTCCTCAAATTGACCCAGCGAACTCCGGTGATCATCTCTGCGTGGTGATAAAGATGTGGGGAGAACAGGCTAACTCCCCCAGCCTTTTATAGGCAAAAGAGATCACAGCGGTCCCCCATAAATCTGCTATAAAGTCTGCACCGACCGTTTCAATGCTCCACTCAGAAATGTTTTGAGTTACGAGGGGCCATTCATGCTTCGTTCAAAGCATTTCAAATTCTAAGGAATTTAAAAGCTCTGAAGGGGGTCTTGTAGAAGCATGAAAAATATGCTGGGAAGAGCTACACAGCCTCTTGATACATAGCAGCGTAAGCAGAGGCCTTCAGAGCCATCGGGTGTACAATAGAGTTTTCTCCTCTAAAAAAACAGCGTAAAGAATAAAGCTCAAAGGACCATCCGCATAAGTGCAGTACGTCCAGGCCGCTCCAGCGTGAAACAAAGTTCTTCATCGCCTCTATGGCATAAAACTCAACCACTCTCAAAGCAGCGTGATAGCGTACGAGGAACGCTTCATCTTCCCCGAAATGAACCTGTCAAGTCACGCAGTCAATCTGACCTCTGACTCCTGACAAAAGGTGATGTACGGCTACCCAGACGACGGTTGGAAACGATGGCAGACCTCTCGGGACGCATCCCACAGTATGATGGCGGATCTCACCATTTAATGCAGAGGATTTGGTAAAACATTACCAAACTGTCGTTTACTGGAGTCCCCTCAGCATAAATCGCTCTTTTGCGTACAAGGGAATACGCCGCCCTGTTTTACACAGGCAAACATGAGCTGTTTTACGCTCCGCAGCAGACAAACCGCCTGCCACGTCAAAAGCTGCACTTCGTACGGGATTCGAGGCACGTCTCCACGTCTAATTGCACAGAGCGGTGACAGTTTCTCTCAAGACACGTCTCTGCGACGGGTGCACAGAAGGCCTGCAGACCTTCGAAATACGCCTCCGTATTTAATGCATAAGGTGATGGCAAATCTCTGCAAGAGATTTGGTTATATCTTCAAAAGCCATAATTCTGGCTAAGGGGTCCACATCAGCACGGTGTGCAGCGACTTCTACGCCCATTCAGGATCTGTGCTCAAGCGGCTTCTACGCCCATCCTGGCACGATATGCAGCGGCTTCTACGCCCATTCAGGATCTGTGCTCATGCGGCTTCCACGCCCACTCAGTCTCTACGACTACTCGGCTTCCATGCCCACTCAGTCTCTACGACTACTCGGCTTCCACGCCCACTCAGTCTCTACGACTACTCGGCTTCCACGCCTACTCGGCTCCTATGCCTGTTCGGCTTCTATGCCTGCTCGGCTTCCACGCCTACTCGGCTCCTATGCCTGTTCGGCTTCTATGCCTGCTCGGCTTCCATGCCTACTCAGCTTCTATGCCTGTTCGGCTTCTATGCCTACTTGGCTTCTATGCTATGGTGACGGACATTTGGCTTCTACGCCAACCTCTTCTACACAATGGATACCTACCCGCGTGGCTTTTACGCCGTGATCTTAGTAGCAACCGTACGTGTTGTGTCCCCTTAGTTGGACCCACGTTACCCGCTCAGTCAAAAGATCATCTATACGTAGGCATTCGTTACTTTAACCATTGTGTAAAAAGGTGCTGTACTTTCCACTCCTCGGTTGCTACACCAACGGAGTGGTCACTGTCACCAAAGACTCTATAAATAGAGGCCCCTGTCAATGGGGAACAAGGTCAAAAAATTGGTCAAGAAATCGATATCAGATCCCAGATCGAAAAATTTGGTCAAGAGTACCAATATCAGATCCAAGGTCGACAGTCGGCGAAGATCGAACAAGGAGGAGAGAGAGAGAGAGAGAGAGAGAGCCCGGAGCTCAGGCAAAGAGCGGGGATCGACGACTTCGGCATCGTGCATCCACCCTCTCCTACAACCTTCGAAGCTGCTACCTGTCTTCCACAGCACTTCTTCCACATCGTGTGGTCCAAGGGCTAAAGTGATCGATCGCAGATCAGACACCTATAGCAATTTATATCCAGATTAAATAAATTGTACTCCCATATCCTCGTATAGGATTACATTGTACAAGTTTGTTTATAAACCAAAGGGCGCGGGTTTCGCACAAACCCCGTCATTGAAATACACTTTCATTCTTTCGTTTAATACCACAAACAAGATGGCGACTCTGCTGGGGACGTCTTTCTCTTCTGACGAGGAAGTAATTGCTCAATGCGATGCGGTATCTATAGGAACCATGAAGAAGACGCTGGTCGTTCATTTTGACCAGTCTGCTTACGAAGACATGCTTCGAACTGGGGATAGCTCTCACTCTCTCTCCGTCCAAGACAACAGGAAGCTGCGCAATGTGTGGATGCCCAAGACATTCTTAACCATTCCTGTGAACTCTCCGATCTCTCCGATCTCTCCGACCAATGAGGTGGTAGCATCACTCTCTCCGTGCCCTGCACAAAAAATTCAGTCTCCCGCTACGCGCGGAACAGACAAAACTTCGGGCAAGGCCTCTGCGCTAACCCAGAAGTATCCACTGCGCTTTATGCGTAGGAACCAGTCTCCCGCTACGCGCGGTATAGACAAAACTTCGGGCAAGACCTCTGCGCTGACCCAGAAGTATCCACTGCGCTCTATGCGTAGGAATCAGTCTCCCGCTACGCGCGGTACAGACAAAACTTCCGATGGTGCCTCAACGCTAAATCGGAAGAACAGATCATGCTCCACGCACGAAATAATATCTGACTTCAACGAAAAAATATATGAGCGCGGTGATCTTCGCGAGGGGAAGCAAGCAGGCGAATATCCAACCTCTCGGCCTTTACGCCAGCAAGAGAACAATCTGACTACCCTCCGGATTACGCGAGAAGCCGATGGCCGACTGAGGACCTCTCCAGCTTTACGCCAGTCTGAGCGAATCTCCAAATTATGCCAGGCGAAGTCCCGCGGCGTAAAGCAAGCTCCGGTTGCTACTCCTGACCTACGCGAATGCCTAGTCCAGAAGCGTAAGGAGAGGGGATCTTCCAACATATCTATTACGCCCCCCAGAGAGCAATATTGTAATAGTCATAAGATTGTGATTGACTGCTGATGTTCTAAAGCAAAACGGTCGGTCTTCGACCGATTGAGCTATTCTCGGTCTTTTCCGGAAGAAGAGCACACGTATGCGTCCATGAACATGGCTTCACGCATACCCAGAAGAAGTTCGAGCTCGAGACGTTATCCCTCTGGGCATCCGAGCCGAAGAAGATTCAAAGACCTCCTCTGGAGCACTGAAGCTGGGGTGTTCCAAAATACCCGGGCAAGGTCACAGCAACCAGCTCCGTACTCGTCTGATTCTGACGCTGGGGGTCACCAATCTCCCAGAACAGATGCTGAGAGTGTAGAGTACACTTCTGCGATGACCTATACTAATCCTTTGATGATGCCCAGGGAAGTGGGAGCTTACGCCATTGAAGACGAACGCGAGGAGGCTTCAGGAAACGCGGAACAACGCATCACTGTGCTAGAGACATCTCTGAAGCAAATGCAATCCATAATAGAGAACATGCACCAGATAATGCTAACTCAGTACGCGACTGCCATGGCTCAAGCGTCGGTCCCGCCAACTCAGATACGTGTGGGGGTGGACTTACCACCATCCGACCCAAGCCAAGAACCTGTTCTAGATCAAGAGTCGGCAGTCCCTTCGCTTCCAACTGAGAATCCGATGCAGGCAGTGTGGAAGTTGAAAGCCCAGTTTGACGCCTTGAGGCACAAAGATCAGCTCAAGAAACTGGGAATCAACCAGCCTTACCCGGCTATCTGGGAAGAAGTCTATTTTCCTCCGAAGTACAAACCTCAGACTATGGCTCTGTTCGAAGAAAAAACATCACCAAGTCAATACATGAACTATTTCAGTATGATGATGGTATTGCTACAAGGGAACGACGCCCTCCTCACTCGGGTGTTCATGGGCTGCCTCTCAGGAGTAGCCTATCAGTGGTACCGTAGCTTGGCAGACAACTGCATTACTTTCTTTGAAGACTTCAAAGCGCTATTCTTCACACGATTCTACGAGGGTGGAATGGACATGTCTATGTCCTCCCTCATTGAAGTCAAGCAAAGGGAAAAGGAAGACGTTCGCACCTTCGTCGAACGTTTTCGTCAGGCCACCTTACAAATGCCTCCAGGAGTTCCAGACTCGGTGTTAGTAGACATTTGCAGGAAGAACCTCCTTTCTATAGTCTCGGTGTTCATAGGACCATATCAGTTCCATGAGTGGCCCTCGTTCATCGTCTTGGCAGTGGCCGCCGAAGACAACAGTCGCAAGGCGCGCGACAACGACATCATGATCTCCGCCTCCGACAGAGGCAAAAGGCCATCTCCCAGCGGCGACCATCCTCGCAGCTCCAAGGAAAAAGAAGCTCTAACAGTCAATACGTCCAGACAAAAGATGGCGGCGACCACGCAGACAAAGCCCGGGACTTCCAGGCCCGTCGAGGTCTACTCTTTCGACGACGATGATATCTCTAGTATATTTGAGTGTCTCGTCAAAAGTGGCAAGATTACCCTGCCGGAGCTAAGGCGGCCCCAAGAGGTCGGCAGTACCAATGACCCCAAATACTGCATCTTCCACAGATATGTACACCACCCAACAAAGATGTGTTACGTACTGAAGAGGAAGATCCAGGGGTTGATCGATGCTAAGGCCATCACCCTGCACGACACCGAGAAAACGGTCACAGCCAACATGATCTCTCTGCGGTTCGGTGATCTGCTTCCCCAAGAAGTCATGGACGGTATCACGCCCATTTCTCGAGACACAATGGACATCGTCAATCTCCCTTCGGCTAGGGATCAAATCATAACCGGGTACCCCTGACCACCCGTCAGGGCGAGATTGTGTGGGTTCATCCAGATTTGGTGTCAGAGCTCGAGGAAGGGACTAGAGCTACGTCCAGGAGGAGCTCAAAATGCAAACCATGCCATATGGTCACAAATTCTTCTCCATCAGACGAAGATGAGGTACTTGCTGCAACCCAGTCAGGGAGAGCCTGCCTCAACGACTACGGAGCAAGTCAGGAGGATATACCGGCAGACGTTTCAACCGCCAAACTTGCAGGGCCAAGCCCCGTCATACCGGAAGCCAACCCTTCAAAATCGACGTCGGCGGACAAAGGAAAACAAAAAGAAGTGTGCTTCGATAAACCTGTAAAAAATATTCCGAACAAAGGTTTTGAGAAGCCATATAACTTCGACATCCTAGCCCAACTGGCTAATACACCGGCTAGGCTCTCCATCTTCGAGCTACTCAGGCTCTCCCAAGACACTCGTCTAGCCTTGAGTGAAGCACTGATGCAGGCGGAGGCATGCTTGACCCAGCTCAAATCTACCAACGAAGAACCAGTGGCGTGCCCTCAGTGCCACAGTGTGATGGAGGTGGTCCCAAATATCACCTTCATCCAAAACGATATGCTGTTAAAACATAACAGGCATGACAGGCCCCTCTATTACACCGGGTACATCAGTTCCATGGAGGTTGATCGGATTCACATAGATCCGGGATCATCGATCAGCATCATCCCGCACAGTCTGCTCATACCTTTGAGAATTCCTACCAGCGAACTGGCTTACACCTCCACTACAATCGTGGGATTCAACACCGGAAGAAGTAAGCCGTTGGGGAAGATCCGCCTGAGGATCCAGATTGGCAACCTCAGATCGGTGGCTACATGTTACGTGATCGATTCAGAGGTATCCTACAATATCTTGCTGGGAAGACCGTGGATCCACGATCACAACATCGTTCCTTCAACTCTACATCAATGTCTTAAATATGTAGACCCCCAAGGGATGGTACAAACGGAGGTGGCCGACCTAAACCCGTTTAAAGGAGTAGAGTCCTACTATTCCGACGTCGTGTTGTACTCGCAGGACCACACGGAAGAAGTGGCGGGCAAGACAGAGAAGGAATACCACCGGGAGCCAGGAGAACCCTCTGCCGCACTACCGCTGTCGATCAGAGTGAAAGGACGAACCACTCGTCCAAAAGCCATAGAGCCCATGGCTATTCACCTGAACAGATCTAGCTCGGGGAAAATAAGCAATTCTCCAGCGGTTACTCTGAACCAGAAGCCTCCACCTTTGGTCATCAACCTTCGGTGCGACAAGCAGCCGACCAATGTAAACACAACCAGGAACGGAGTTCCAGATGGCAATAAACATCCTCTTTTCTAGTACATTAATACTCAGATTCCAAATCAGGAACCCACTCCCCGTGACGAGGTAGAACCCATAGCACGAAAGTTCTTGGAAGCTATGGACTCCTACCATCCGCATATCTGGGAAGCAGCATCATCATCCAACGTTATCATAATGTATGGACCGTATGAAGATTCTATCTTCATAATCCCGCCAACCTGCAGCAGTCAACATCCAATAGTATTTGGCCGCATGCGCAATCAGCCAGCCATCCAGGAAGATCCTTTCGATGACGATACTGGAAAGATGCAGGTTCACCGATACAGCCCTCAAGCGCTGAAGATCATGCAAAACATGGGCTACGACTTGAAGCGAAAGCCGGGCCTCAACTACGGAAAAGGCAGAAGAACGCCGCCACGCGGCGACCCCCGCTACCAACAAACTCGTTTCGGGTTAGGGTATGCCACCTCCCTTACGGCTTCCACGTCGGATAAGGACATCTTTTCCTCCTCCTCGGACGGCTCGACACCCCTCGACTCACCTAGTGCTCCCAAACAAGCACTATCAGCAAATATGGTGATGACAGATCCCTCAGAAGCAGAGGAACGAGATTCTGATCCGTTTGAGAATGACTCTTGAGCTCAACAAATGGATACACAGTGGGAATTCTGCTTCGAACAGAGGGAACCTCCAACCAAAGACGAAGTTATCCAAATCGATATTGGGGGTGAGCTTTCGCCAAAGCTAATATTTATTAGTGACAATCTTCCGCCACCCGAAAGGAAAGAAATCATACAGCTGATAAAGGAATACGTCGACGTCTTTGCATGGGATTATGGAGACATGTCGGGCCTAGACCCGAAGGTGGCTACTCACAAACTCCATATATTGGCTGTCTCAAAGCCTGTGAAGTAGCACCAACGCCGATTCCGACCGGACATAATGGACGCCATTGAAGCTGAAGTCAAAAAGCTGATAGCCTGTGGGTTCATCCGGGAAGAACAACATCCCGACTGGGTCGCCAACGTTGTCCCAGTCATGAAGAAAAATGGGAAGGTACGTATCAATATCGATTACCGAGATCTGAATATGGCCTGCCCCAAGGATGAATTTCCTCTTTCCATCACGGATATCATGATCGACAACACCTGCGGTTTTGAACGTATGTCTTTCATAGACGAGTTCTCAGGATAAATCAGATCAAGATGCATCCTGAAGACGAGAAGCACACTGCCTTTCGCACCCCGTTGGGAGTGTATTGCTATACGGTCATGCCCTTCGGATTGAAGAACGCCGGGGCTACGTACCAACGGGCTATGAGCGGCATATTCCATGAACATTTATGCAAAATAATAGAGTGTTACGTAGACGACATAGCCGTCAAGAGCCGCCTCAAGGATGATCATATTCAGGACCTAAGGACGGTATTCGAGTTAATGCGCCGACATCAACTCAAGATGAACCCTACGAAGGTCCTTCCTGGGCGTATCTAGTGGCAAATTCCTGGGATTTGTTATCACCGCCAAAGGCATCCAGGTGGACCCTGACAAAGTCCAGACCATCGTAGAAATGCGACAGCCCCGCAATCTGGGGGAACTCCGGGGATTTTAAGGCCGTCTGGCTTATATCCGGAGGTTCATATCCAACCTCTCAGGAAGATGCCAGCCTTTTTTGCACCTCATGAAGAAAGGTGTATCCTTCGTATGAGACGAAACCTGTCAGCAAGCATTCGGGGAGATCAAATGCTACCTCACCAGTCTGCCAGTTCTGGTGCCTCCCATCATGGGGAAACCGTTCTTGCTGTACGTCCGAGCAATGGATCATTCGTTAGGAGCTCTTCTAGCGCAGAAGAACGATGAGGGGCATGAGCAAGCTATCTACTACCTCAGCAGGATGATGGTCGGAGCCGAACACCGGTACAACCCAGTGGAGAAAGAATGTCTGGCTCTGATGTTCGCTATCCAAAAGACGCGGCACTACGTCACCGACCAGACTATTCATATCATCTCCAGGATCAACCCTCTTCAAGTACTGATGAGCAAGCCGAGTATTCTTAATTCCCGACTCGCAACCTGGGCGATGCTGTTAACACCATATGACATGGTGTACATCCCGCAGAAGTCCATCAAAGGCCAAGCGCTGGCCGACTTCCTGGCTGCTCATCCGATCCCGGAGGCCTCCAAGTTATACGAAGACATTCTCGACGAAGTTGCAGAATGTAATTCAGCAATGGAAATGGACACATGACAACTGTTCTTTGACGGCGCCTCCAGGATTGGCCCCCAGGGAAACGTGGTTTCAGGGGTAGGAATCGTCCTGGTCACTCCTGATAAACTCGTCATCTACCGGGCATACTCTCTTAATGAACCATGCTCCAACAATGTGGCGAAATACAATGCCCTGTTGATCGGGCTCCAAGTCGCTGAAGAGCTGGGGGTCGAATCCCTGGAAGCTTTCGGTGATTCTCTGCTTATCGTCAATCAAGTCAGAGGGATATACGAAGTCCGGAATCCAGACCTCATCCCCTATCACCGAGCGACAATCGAGATAACCATGACGTTCAAAGGGTTCTTCTTAGAGCATGTACCTCGATCTCAGAATCTAGAAACTGATGCCCTGGCCAGTCTAGCTGCGGACTTAGCTACCCCTATAAGAAGGCAAGATTCGGTGATCCTTCTTAACAGAGATTTATTCTGCGTAAAGAACAACCTTCACATAGAACGCAGCCACGTTGTGAACACAAATCCCCCTGGAAGGGACTGGAGAAGTCCCTTCATAGATTTTGTCGCATACGGAATCTTGCCAGAGGACCCCAAAGAAGCAATATCCGTCAAGAGACGATCATTACGCTTCTATTTTGATGCATCTTCACAATGCCTATATCGTCGAACCTACGACGGACTGCTATTAAGATGTCTCTCAGACGATGAAGCACAGCAGATTATCCGAGAAGCTCACGATGGCGTATGCGGAGCATATCAGCCCGGTCCTAAGCTACAGGATCGTATCAGGAGAATGGGCTACTACTAGCCCACTATGATCACAGACTCGATCAGCTATGCAAGATAATGCAGAGCCTGTCAGGTTCATGCAGACTTTATATACCAACCGTCTGAATATCTACATCCTACGGTCGCATCCTGGCCCTTCGAAGCATGGGGTATGGATATCGTCGGTCCCATTCACCCGTCTTCCTCCAGAGGCCACCGGTTCATACTGGCCATCACGGATTACTTCTCCAAATGGGCAGAGGCGATCCCTCTGGCTGAGGTAAAAGCGTCTGATGTGATCAGCTTTATCAAGCACTACGTCATTTATCGCTTTGGGATTCCTCGAAGGATAATCCATGACAATGGGCCTCAGTTCATCAGCCAAGCGTTTTATCGATTTTGCGATAAAAGTCGAATACATAATATTGCCTCTACGACATATTATCCAGCTTCTAATGGTTTGGCGGAAGCTTTCAACAAAACCATTATCAAACTCCTGAAGAAGTTTGTTTCTTCAAACAAAAGAGACTGGAACGAGAAGCTGGGCGAATGTCTCTGGGCATACCGCACAACGGTACGGACACCTACAGGTTGTACCCCCTTTTTACTGGTCTACGGGAGCGAGGCAGTTCTTCCCATCGAAATACAGATCCCGTCGCTCAGGATAGCAGTGACTAGTGAGTTGACTCGAGAAAAGAATGACATGTTAAGGCTCCAAGAGCTTGAAGGATTAGACGAGAAATGCCTACAAGCTCAACAGCGCATCGTGCTTTACCAAGCACGCATTTCCAAAACTTTTAATCATAAAGTGAAGGAAAGAGTGTTCAAAGTCGGCGAGCTAGTTCTAGCCGTAAGAAGACCGATGATTCTTACCCACAGAAGTAAAGGCAAATTTCAGCCTAACAAAGACGAAGTTATCCAAAGGGCGCGGGTTTCGCACAAACCCCATCATTGAAATACACTTTTGTTCTTTCGTTTAATACCATAAACACCAGTTCTGGTGCCTCCCGTTATAGGGAGACCATTCGTGCTGTACGTTCGAGCGATGGATCATTCTCTGGGAGCTCTTCTCGCACAAAAGAATGATACGGGTCACGAACAGGCTATCTACTACCTCAGCAGGATGATGGTCGGAGCCAAACATCGGTACAACCCAGTGGAGAAAGAATGCTTGGCTTTGATGTTCGCTATCCAGAAAATGCGGCACTATGTCACAGGCCAGACCATTCACATCATCTCCAGGATCAATCATCTTTGGGTACTGATGAGCAAGCCAAGTGTTCTTAATTCCCGACTCGCGACTTGTGTGATGCTATTAACACCATATGACATGGTGTACGTCCCTCAAAAGTCCATCAAAGGCCAAGCATTGGCTGACTTCCTAGCTGCTCATCCGATCCCGGTGTTTAGGATAATAAACGAGAAAAGATTTAATAAATGCAGAAAATAAGGTCTTGTGCGAAGACCCGCCCTTCTTTTATGTTTACAAACAAGATTGTACAGATTTGATCCTACACGAGGATGTCTAAGTACAATTTATTTAATCTGGGTAAATATTGCTATAGCTGTCTGATCTGCGGTCGATCACTTTAGCCCTTGGACCACACGATGTTTTGAAGAAGTGTCGTGGAAGACAGAAAGCTGCTTCGAGGGTTGCTAAAGAGGGTGGATGCTCGATGTCGGAGTCGTCGATCCCTTCCCTTTGCCTGAGCTCTGGACTTTTCTCTCTCTCTCTCTCTCTCTCAATTTGTTGACCTATTTCTGATCGTTCGACCTTGTTCCTCGTTGATAGAGGTCTCTATTTATAGAGATTTTAGTGACAGTGACCACACAGTCGGCATAAAAACTGAGTAGTGGAAAGTACAGCACCCTTTTACATGACGGTTTAAAATAACTAATGCCTGCGTATAGATGACCTTCTGAGTGAGCATGTGACGCGCGTCCAACTAAGAGACAGAACGCGTATATCTGCTATGAAGATCACGGCATAGAAGCCACATAGGTAGTTATCCCTTGTGTAGAAGAGGTTGGCGTAGAAGCCAAATAACTGTCACTATGGCATAACAGTCGAGTAGGCATAGAAGCCGAGTAGGCATAGAAGCCGAGTAGGCGTAGAAGCCGAGTGGGCACAGAGGTCGAGTGGGCATAGAAGTCGAGCAGGCGTAGAAGCCGTGTAGGCGTAGAAGCCGGGTGGGCATAGAAGCCGAGCAGGCGTAGAAGCCGAGTGGGCACAAAGGCCGAATGGGCATAGAAGCCGAGCAGGCGTAGAAGCCGGGTTGGCATAGAAGCCGAGTGGATGTGGATGCTTTAGCCGGAATTACGACTTTTGGAGATATAATCAAATCCCCAGCATTAATTGTGGAAATCCGCCATCATCCGGTGCATTAAACGCAGAGGCGTGTTTTGAAGGTCTGTCACTTGGCGCTTTAAATGCAGAGACGTGCCTTGAGAACCTGTCACCGCTTTGTGCATAAAATGCAGAGACGTGCCTCGAATCTCGTACGAGGTGCAGCTTTTGACGTGGCAGACGGTTTGTCTTCTGAGGAGCGTAAACAGCTAACATCTGCCTATGAAAACTTAGGCAGCGTATCCCCTGGTCTGCGTAAAAGTGGTTTACGCAGAGGAAATGGCAGTAAATGACAGCCTGGGTAGCAGTGCCGCGCCATCATTATAGCCGTCGCTTGGGTAGTCGTGCATTACTTTTTGTCAGAAGTCCTGACGTCAGGTTCATTACACGATCTGACAGGTTCATTTCGAAGAATATGAAGCGTCCCTCGTACACTTCAATGCTGTATTAAAAGCAGATGAGCTTTACGCCATAAAGGAGATGAAGAACCCTATTTATGCTGAAGTGGCCTGGATATACTGCTTTACGCGGATGGTCCTCGAGCTCATATTTTATGCTGTGCTCAGCAAAAAAGCTCTTTTGCACGCTGATGGCTCCGCGGTCCTCTGTTTACGCTGCTCTGCCTCAATACGCCGCGTATAGCTATCCCGCGTATTTTTCATGCTTCTACAAGACCCCCTTCAAAGATTTTAAATTCCTCGTAATTTGAAACGCTTTGAATGAAGCATGATCCGTTCCTTGTAACTCGAAACGCTCTGAATGGAGCCAGAAACGATCAAGCCTGACACGTTCTTTCATGGCTGACTTTATGGCGGAGTTATCGGGGATCGGTGATCTCTTTCGCCTATAAAAAGGCTGAGGAGTTCTCCTGTTCTTCCCACACTTCCTTCACCACACAGAGATGATGGTCGGAGTTTGTTGGGTCGACTTGAGGAAGAAGGAGATCATGCTCTTCCAGCATGTACGGAGCCGAAAAATACAGCATCTTCGAGCGAATGTCCTCTGCAACGATGGATCATTGAAGGATATCATAGCCTTCTTTGCTCAGGATAGTTAGCAACTTTGTATGGTGGTTCTTCGGGAGAGAAGAAGGGTCGTATTTCGCCATGCCTCTTGTAAGAGGTACTTTCTCCCGTTACCTCCGGGGAGGAGAGCAGACAGACTAGCTCTGTCCCGGCTCGAGTGGCGGTGGTCTGTAGGAAAGCAGATTTACCCTGCTTTCCTTCTGTTGGAGGATGGATCTATGCCCATTTTTGTATCCTCCCGCCACTAATCATCTTCTTGTTCATCGACTATGGATGTCGACGAACCGTCTTGGAAGAAGAGGAAGACATTCACCAATGTGAGAACCCGGTAGAACAGATTCTGGGTGCGATCTTCAGACGATGATGAGGAAGCCCTTTGTAGACAGGATTTTCCTCATGTAAGGTCATAAAAAATGAAGAAAACCCTTGTAGACTGGATTTCCCTCATATGTAATCATGACTTTAATCTTTAATAAAATCGTCTTTCTTTCGTGCATATGATCATCTTGCCATACTTTGCTGTGAAGTCTGAATATATGTAGCTTCGACACGTCTGATTCTTTTATGCCGACTCTGTATAGAAAGAGTGCTAGGTCCTGTCTTATCTTTTATGCATAACTAAGGATGCACAAAAAGCCACTTTAGCAGTCGAGTATTTCGAACTGTCCTGCTGTTAGGAACCACGTAGGATTCTGATCTGTTCTTCACTTCTGATAAACAGAATTTTTGTTTCAGACAGTCATCTTCAAGAATGATTTCTCAAAAATTCCTTGGAACAGGGTGAGAACTGGCTGTCAAACTGAGTTGCCATCTTGAATTTGCAGACAAAATATTCAGACTAGATTCTGGATGAACTTCGAATTGACCCATGAAGAAGAGTAATTTTTAATGTTGAACTCTGTATGCTTCGGGTACTTGGGGTATCTTGAGGTAAAGAAGGAGTATCTTCTGTGTGAACTCCTGCAAATGACCACCTTTGATAACTGTTCAGATGTATTGTACTGGCCTGCGCATCTTTTAGATGTGCGAAAGTCATGGAGCGTGAGATCATAAGTTCGTTGTCGCCGAGCGTAAAAAGCCACCGAGCGTAAAATCATAGACTTGTAGTTCCTGAGCGTGAAGTCGTAGGTTTGTAGCCTCTCGAGCATAAAAGCTACCGAGCACAAAGGCATCCGGACGTAAAACTATAGACTTATAGCTATTGGAACGTAAAATCGTAGATTTGTAGCTGTCGAGCATAGAAAACTCCTTGGTACAGAACTGCAGATCTGAAAAGAAAATCTTCCGAGCGTGAAGTCGTGGATCTGTTGCCTCTGAGCGTAAAAAACCATCGAGCGTGAGATCATAGATTTGTAGCTGCTGAGCGTGAAGTCGTAGGTTTGTAGCCTCTCGAGCGTAAAAGCTACCGAGCACAAAGGCATCCGGGCAAAAAACCATAGACTTGTAGCCTGTGAGCGTAAAAACCGTAGATCTGTAGCTGGCTAGCGTAGAAAGCCCCTTAGCGTAAAAAACTACGTATCTTCCTCGCGCAAAAACTTTTCGAATTCACTGACTGTCTGTCTTCTCTGAGTGATAGGCTAACGTAGTACCCAATCATAACCAGATATTAATTAGGAGACTTGGTTCGGGATTCGAGGAGTCCATCTGAACTCTATATATACCCTAAGTTTCTGAGAGAAAAACTTTTCATCCGTCTTCTGCGAAAGAAAGCCTTCGTCTGTTCGAGTTCTTCTTCGTTTCTTCTCCGAGATTTCGAAGTTTCCAGCAATGGCCTCGAAACAATCCTCCTCCACTAAGGGAAAGAAGGTTGATTCTTCTTCTCGTTCTTTTGCTCAAGTGAGAGCATCTTCGGTCGGGCAAGGCGAACTTCCTTCTGAGCGAAGTATCCCGCCGACGAGCAGTGCACCTGGCCTAAAAGGTAGAGCATTTGGGATGAAGAAGAACGACTAAAAATCCTTCGCACACGTTGTACGTGACCGCGCTAGGTCGTCTCCTGTGCTAATAGCCTCTTTGAGGAAGATGATGCACAGAGACGCTTCATATTTTACGCCCACATTTCTAATGTGTCAACGCAAAACTCCATACTTTCGCAGTCCGGCTTAGAAGCTTCGACTGTCGAAAGTTGGTGTATAAAATTTGAGTGTTACGCTTCTGCATGAAGATTCTGGCGTAATACCTCAATTTTATCAGTTTGGCGTAAAGCACAGACTGTATGCTGCCAGCCTCAAATTTTTTACGCTTTTAGGAAATGGATTCCAGCGTAATGGTCAAGTTTTTCATGGTCTTGGCGTAAAGCACCGACTGTTGATTTTTGGCGTATGTTGCAAGATATGTAATATCTAGTTTATAAGAACTGACATATTTTTTTTACACTCTTGCAGTTAACTTGCATGTGTCTCCGCTAGCTGACGTGATAGGTTCTGCCGCAGGGATGCTGCATTCCAACTATCTGAAGGATCTGTCACACGTGACATTTCCTATCTCCGGGCCACAGTATCCTGAAGGAAGGGAGATTCTGATATCGGCTCCGGGCGAGCGAATGATGCTGAGCATGATCAACGGGGAGCGCCTGACGTATATAGACGGGGACCAATACATAAAACCGGCCTTCTTGTTCGGGGACATGATTGACAAGCAGTCCCAGACGAAGCCCAAGAGAGAACTCTAGGCTTTCCCTTCCGGGAGCTTGGTTTTGTATCTGCCCAAGATGTCGAGAGACTATCCCATCTCAGCTTTCTTCCATGCCATACATCCCAGGAAGATATCGTGGACGCATCTTTCATCTGAAAGGAGCTGACCAAGGGTCGTTTGTCAGTCGGCCTACTAGCAATGTGACGGTTGTCAGGGGACTGTACCCGGGCAGTGTCCCGAGTGAAGACAGCTTGGTGATCCAGCCGGTCCAATTACTGACTTTCTGTAATGATTTTATGGGGCAAGGGGGAGTATACCCTAAGGTGAACCCTCGGCGCGGTGGGTGGATCACCCCTTCAAACCTTCGATGGGCTCGCTTAGTTGATTGGGCTTTGAAGCATTTTTAGACCGAATTGGAGAACCTTGGTCTATTTGCAACTGTGAGTGCTACCAGTGTTGGGTTACCTTCTAACCCCAACCTGTTTCTGGCGCTGATGGAGTGATATATTTCGCTCACCAGGACTTTTGCCACTCCACTGGAGGAGTTGGGATTGGCCCTTCATGAGATGGCAGAGATCTCGAGACTGCCGATGGGGGATACTCCGTATGAAGAGTATGTTCCTACGAACCGGGAGCTGGGGGATTCAGACCCTCGGGTAGTGGAAGTGTATCAGGAGCTGATGTTCCACTACCTCGCTTGCACCGCTTTTTATGATGAGCCCTCAGATTTGGCTCACATCAGTAAATGGACGTCCTACCTCTTTTTTCACCGGTCTAGGACTGCTAAGCCGGAGAAGGTATTGGAGGGCAAGGATCTGCCTGTGAATCCTCTGAGTGCGCTCAATGCTCAGGTAGTCGACGATCTCATAGTGGATGGTGGGGCTCCGGACTTAATCCTCGACGAAGGGGTAGGACAGTATTCTTTGGGCATTAAAGCCTACAGTTATTTGAGGCACTGCCGCAGACCTTTGTCTAAGGAGGCTCAACTGGCTGGCTTTCTCTCTATATGGTTGCACCGAGTGGTGTTACATGGCATCGCATCTGCGGACCGCATTCACCACAACACGCTGTGGCCTGTAGTGCGTCTGGTATTCGGGGCAAGACAGGGCTTGCTCCCTGCCATGGTGTCCCGCATTCAAGCCGGCCTGAGGGCTATGACTGACGGGCTCCTCGCCGATGAGACTCGGCGTGATAGCTTTCGCAGGATAGAATTACCATATCTGTATCTGATGGCAGTAGCTCGGTGGGTAGCTTCTGGCAGTAGCTCGGTGGGTAGCTTCTTGTTGAACTACCAGAAGTCTTCCTGGAACGTGACCACGGTCATAGACTGCCGACGGGCACTGGGCTTCAGTCACAGCTAAAAGCTCTTCTGCACTATCCCCTCTGTACATCGCAATCAATCGGGGATCAGGCTTAAGGATTTTGGTAGAGAGAAGACCAATCTTTCTCTTGAAGCTTTTAATTGGTTGGTCTGTATCAGACCTTCCTATCTACTATACAAGAGTGAAGACCATTGCTACTTGGAGCCCTACCTGCCTAGTCGGTTTGCCAGGCAGTTTGGGTATGATCAGTTGCACGTGGGCAACGCCGTCACCAGCTTCCGGTCCAGGGGTGGACTCATTGATGGGGCGAGAGGCTAGCGATACTTCCTCATGGGTTGTACTGGTGCAATTTTTACTGTGCCGGTCCTCACACTCTCCACGGAGCTGCGCATCCTGCACTCGTATGCCCAGTTCTATGTGGCAACGAACACCTTCTATCGCAATTTTGATATGCATAGAAGTTTTAGGGTGCCCTCTTCCAAGTCTGGATGGAGAGTCGAAGTCCCCTCGGTTTCTTCTGACGAGGGTGAGGAGTTCGTCAATCCAGATTAGCCTCTGGTGGCGGTATCGAAGGGTGAAGTTCCTCTGCCTGCAGGCCCTTTGGCGATTTCTGGGAAGCGAAGGGGCCCTACTCCGAAGGAGACTTCCCCTCGTAAGAGGAAGAAGAAGATGGTTAATCGTCCTCTCCGGATCCTTGGTGTTGAGGCTCCTGGAAGTGAGCTTGCATCTCCCCATGTTGGGGATGATTCTTTGATTGGGGGTTCCTCGCCTTTTAGAGAGGGACCCTCTAATGTTCCGGCTGGTGGTGCCGGAGAATCTCTGCTAGAGACTGCCGTCGCTGTTACTGCTTCAGGTAGCAGAACGAGGTCGCCTTCTGGGCTGAGTATACCTTTATGCGGATCGGCATCGGGAGGGACTCCTGCCGTGCCTGCCAGTGCACCCAGCGAGATTCCAGCCGATGAGCCTCGGTCAAAATTTGTCGAGGACCTGGAAGAGCATTCGCCAGTGCTTCTTAGAGCACCCCCTTCTCCAGGCATCTTTAAGGAATGATTTAGCTGTACAGGCTGTAGATGCGACATATATGCCGTCGGCCATGGGTAAATGTTATCTTCACACCTCTTTTTAGGAAAGTTAACATTATGCTGATATTAACTTCCTTTTGTCTTCTTTTCAGGGGAAGACATCTTCGGGGAGGGCAATGTAGATGCGCTTTTCAGCTCTGTGTCAGGTCCTGGTGGTGACACGGAGGTGTTTGATTTTGAAGAGGAGACATCTTCGGGTGCCGGCTCTCCGGTTGACGAGATTCCGATATCTCAAGAGGAGGACGAGCCTGTCATTGCGACAATGCCTCCTATGAGTACGCTGGTATCTTCGTCCGGTGTTGGCACTTCATCTTTCGTCGTACCACCTGTTGAGGCGACGGCCGTGGCCACATCGTCTGCGGTTGTTCTTAGAGGGGGACACGCCAATAATGAGGCCACTCCCGGCGTCCGTTCGGATCTAGCTGCGTTGATCGAGCAGTTCACCGGCATCTTCTACAACACTCTGAAAATGTTAATATCAATGGTGTTGGTGAAGAATCTGAGCTTTGTGTCGCTGAAGAGGTCCTCCCAGTCCATGATAGCGCCGATCCGAGAATTCGAAAACCCTGGGCTAGCTGAGACGCTGGAGGAGATAGTTAATGGTTTGGAGCAACCCATTAACGAATACTTGCAGCTAGCTCAAGACAATGTTGAAGATCTGGTCCAGGCTAGATACGACTCCATGACCGCGCGGCTTACCAAACAGCTGGCAGGCGTAAATAAGTCCATCCAGACACATGGGCGGGAGATGGATGACGGAAAGGTCGTCCTGGAGGAGGTCATAAATCTTAAAACGAAGTACCAGGCCGAGCACGAAGGGAATATAGCGAGGGTCCTTAGGCTGGAAACAAAACTTGCTCAGGCCAAGGAGTGGGCTTCCCAGTGGTCGGAAGCTCTAGCTGTGGTGGATAGCCGGTTGGGCGTAGCACAACAGAACTTGGTGCGTACAGAAACCGCCAGTGCTGGTTTTCTTCGGGCTAGGGCCGAACTATCCCTTATGAGCAATGATGAGGCACGGCTGGAGCGGGCTCGCCATGATATCTTGGATTCCAGGACTGAGAAGATGGCCGCATTGGCGCAGCAACTTCGCGACCTGACTGCTCCCCCAAAATGATGTACTTTTTAATGTACTTCTGCTCCCCTTTTTTTTTTGGGAATAATAAAGAGGCTTTCATCTGACTTTTGGGACCCATCATTTCGGAATATAAATGACAGGTTTGGGGTGAAAGTCATATTAGAGGTAATATGGACATGATATACTCTCGGTAAGTTTTTAGCAGGATACATCTATTCAGACGTTATATAGACATGATGGAATACGATCCCACTAGTTTCGCTTTGGAAGTAGTTTTGTCAGAATGAGGTTTTTGCCATATTCCACTAGAGTAGAGGAGGTTAAGCATAGTACCTCTTCAGGAATTTGCCATTGATAGGAGACATTAACAGGTCTCCATTAGGCTGGGCTAACCTGTAAGCGCCGTTCGAGAACGTCATCTCGATCACATAAGGGGCCTTCCCATTTGGGCTAAAATTTTCCCTTACTTCTGTGAGTGAGAATCATCGGCCTTCTCACGGCTAAGACTAGCTCGCCGACTTTGAACACCCTTTCCTTTACCTTTTGATTAAAAGTCTTGGAAATGCGTACTTGGTAGAGCGCGATGCGTTGTTGAGCTTGGAGGCGTTTCTCGTCTAATCCTTCTAGCTCTTGAAGCCTTAACAGGTCATTCTTTTCTTGAGTCAGCCCATTAGCCATGGCTATCCTGAGTGACGAAATTTGGATCTCGATGGGGAGAACTGCTTCACTCCCGTAAACTAATGAGAATGGGGTACAACCTGTCAGTGCCCATACCGTTGTGCGGTATGCCCAGAGACACTCTCCCAGCTTCTCATTCCAATCCCTTTTGTTCGAAGAGACGAACTTCTTCAAGAGCTTGATAATGGTCTTGTTGAAAGCTTCCGCCAAACCATTAGCAGCAGGATTATATGTCGTCGAGGCAACATTTTATATCTATTTTTTATCGCAAAATCGATGAAATGCTTGGCTGATGAATTGAGGCCCATTGTCATGGATTATCCTTCGGGGTATCCCGAAGCGATAAATGACATGATGTTTGATGAAGTTGATCACATTAGATGCCTTTACCTCAGCAAGAGGGATCGCCTCTGCCCATTTGGAGAAGTAATCCGTGATGGCCAGTATGAATTGGTGACCTCTGGAAGAAGACAGACGAATAGGACCATTGATATCCATACCCCATGCTTCGAAAGGCCAGGATGCAACCGTAGGATGCAGGTACTCAGGAGGTTGATGGATAAAGTCTGCATGGATCTGACAGGCCCTACATTGTCTTGCATACTTTATTGCATCTGTGATCATAGTAGGCCAGTAGTAGCCCATTCTCCTGATACGATCATGTAGCTTTGGACCGGGTTGGTGCGCTCCGCATACGTCGTTGTGGGCTTCACGGATAATCCGCTGTGCTTCGTCACCAGAGAGACATCGTAATAATAGTCCGTCCTAACACCGGCGATATAGACATTGTGAAGATGCGTAGAAATAGAAGCATAATGATCGTCTTTTGACGGATAGCGCTTCTTTAGGATCTTCTGGCAAGATTCTGTATGCTACGAAGTCTATAAAGGGACTTCTCCAGTCTCTCCTTGGAAGATCTGTGTCCAGTGCGTAGCTGCGTTCTATTTGAAAGTTGTTTTTCACACAGAATAAATCTCTGCTAAGAAGGATTACCGAATTCTGCCTTCTTATAGGGGTAGCTAAATCTGCAGCTAGACTGGCTAGAGCGTCAGCTTCCAGATTCTGAGATCGAGGGACATGCTCTAGGAAGAATCCTTTAAATGTCATGGCTATCTCGACCGTTGCTCGGTGATAGGGGATGAGGTCTGGATTCCGTACTTCATATATTCCTCTGACTTGGTTGACGTTTAGCAGAGAATCACCGAAAGCTTCCAGAGATTCGACGCCCAATTCTTTAGCGACTTGGAGCCTGATCAGTAGAGCGTTATACTCTGCCACATTGTTAGAATAGGGCTCGCTAAGAGAATATGCTCGGTAGATGACGAGCTTATCAGGAGTAACTAGGACAACTCCTACTCCCGAAATCACGTTTCCCTTGGGACCAGCTCTGGAGGCACCATCGAAGAATAGTTGCCATGCGTCACTTTCCATTACGGAATTAAATTCTGCAACTTCGTCGGGAATGTCCTCGTACAGTTTGGAGGCCTCCGGGATCGGATGAGCAGCTAGAAAGTCAGCCAATGCTTGGCCTTTGATGGACTTCTGAGGGACGTATACCATGTCATATGGTGTTAATAGCATCGCCCAAGTCGCGAGTCAGGAATTAAGAACACTTGGCTTGCTCATCAGTACCCGAAGAGGATTGATCCTGAAGATGATGTGAATGGTCTGGCCTATAATATAGTGCCGCATTTTCTAGATAGAGAACATCAGAGCCAAGCATTCTTTCTCCACTGGGTTGTACCGGTGTTCAGCTCTGACCATCATCCTGCTGAGGTAGTAGATAGCCTGTTCGTTGACCCATATCATTCTTTTGTGCGAGAAGAGCTCCCAGAGAATGATCCATCGCTCGAACATATAGCACGAATGGTCTCCCTTTGACGGGAGGCACCAAAACTGGCGGACTAGTGAGGTAACGTTTGATGTCGCCGAATGCTTGCTGGCAGGCTTCGTCCCATATGAAGGATACTCCTTTCTTCATGAGGCAAGAAAACGGTTGACATCTCCTAGAGATATTGGATATGAATCTCCGGATATAAGCTAGACGACCTTGAAACCCCCTGAGTTCTCTCAGATTATGGGGCGGTCGCATTTCCAAGATAGCCTTGACTTTATCAGGGTCCACTTGAATGCCTTTGGCGGTAATGACAAATCCCAGGAATTTGCCACTAGATACACCCAGAAAGGACTTTGTAGGATTTATTTTGAGTTGATGTTGGCGCATCAAGTCAAATACTGTCTTCAAGTCTCGGATGTGAGTATCCTTGAGGCAACTTTTGACAGCTATATCATCTACGTAACATTCCACCGTCTTGCGTAAATGCTCATGGAATATGTTACTCATAGCCCGTTGGTACGTAGCCCCTACATTCTTTAATTCGAAGGGCATGACCGTATAGCAATATACCCCCAGTGGTGTCCGGAAGGCAGTATGCTTCTCGTCTTCAGGATGCATCTTGATTTGATTATACCCTGAGAATCCGTCCATGAAAGACATATGTTCAAAACTGCATGTATTGTCAATCATGACGTCTGTGATGGAAAAAGAAAACTCGTCTTTAGGGCAGGCTGTATTTATATCTCGATAATCGATGCAGACATGTACTTTTCCGTTCTTCTTCATGACCGGGACAACATTGGCGACCCAGTCAGGATGTTGTTCTTCACGGATGAAGCTATAGGCTATCAACTTCTTGACTTCAGCTTCAATGGCGTCGATCATATCCGGGCGGAACCGGCGTTGGTGCTGCTTCACAGGCTTCGAATCGGACAATATATTGAGCCTATGAGTAGCCACCTTTGGATCAAGGCCTGGCATATCCTCATAATTCCATGCAAAGACGTCGATATATTCTTTTATCAGCTGAATAACTTCTTCCTTTTCTGCTTCGGAAAGATCGTTACTGATAAATATCGGCTTTGGCAAAAGTTCATCCCCAACGTCAATCTTGGTAACTTTGTCTTCTGTGGGAGGTTCTCTCTGCTCGAAGCAAAACTCCCATTGTGTATCCATTTGCTGAGCCCAAGCGTCATTCTTAAACAGTTCAGATTCTTGTTCGTCTGATTCAAAGGAATCTGTCACTACCATGTTTACTGATAATGTTTGCTCGAGAGCATGAGATGAGTCGGAGGGAGCTGAGCCGTCTTGAGAGGAGGAGAAGACATCCTTGTTTGACTTGGGAGTCGTAAGAGAGGTTGTATACCCTAACCCAAAATGAGTTCGTTGATAGTAGGGATCACCTTGCAGCGGCATTCGTCTACCCTTCCCATAGTTGAGACCCGGTTCCAGCATCAGGTTATATCCCATACCTTGTATGATCTTCAAGGCTTGCGGGCTGTATCTGTGAACCTGCATTTTACCGACATCATCATCGGAAGAATCTTCTTGCGTGGTTGGTTGCTCGCGCCTGCTGCCGAAGACTATTGGTTGCTGACTGCTGCAAGTAGGCGGGACAATGAAGATTGAATCCTCATGCGGTCCATATGTCGTGGTGACATTGGATGATGACGCCACTTCCTATATATACGGATGATAGAAATCTATAGCTTCCAAGAATTTTTGCGCTATAGGTTCTATATCGTCGTAGGGGAAGGATTCCTGATTTGGAGTTTGAGTGTCGATATACTGGAAAAGGGGATATTTATTATCTGAAACTCCGTTCCCGGTTGCATTTATATCACTCAGCTGTTTGCTGCGCCGGAGTTTGATGACCAAGGGTAGAGGCTTCTGGTTCAGAGTGATCACTAGAGGATCACCCCCTTTCCCTGACTTGGCCTCGTTCAGGTGGATGGCCATAGGCTCCATGGCTTTTGGACGAGTAGTCCGTCCTTTCAACTTGATTGTCAGAGGTTGCTTGGCAGAGGGTTCTTCTGGCTCCCTGTGGGATTCCTTCTCTGCTTTGGCTGACACCTCTTCCGTGTAGTCTTGAGAGTACAATACGGCATCAGAGTATTAGGATTCTACTCTTTTGAACGGGTTCAGGTCAGCAATTTCCGTTTGTACTGTTCCTCGGGCGTCTACATATTTAAAGCAATGGTGTAGAGTTGAAGGAACGATATTGTGGTCGTGGATCCAAGGTCTACCCAGCAGAATATTGTAGGACACCTCTGAATCGATGACGTAGCATGTAGCCACCGATCTGAGGTTGCCAATCTGGATCCTCAGGCGGATTTTCCCCAACGGCTTACTTCTTCCAGTGTTGAAACCCACAATCGTAGTGGTGGTGTAAGCAAATTTGCTGGTAGGAATCCTCAGCGGTCTGAGCAGACTATGAAGAATGATGCTGATTGATGATCCCGGATCTATGTGAATCCGGTCGACCTCCATGGAACCGATGTACCCGGTGTAATAGAGGGGTCTGTCATGCTTGTTATGTTTCAATAGCATATCGTCTTGAGTGAAAGTGATGTTTGGGATCACCTCCATCACAGTGTGGCATTGAGGACACGCCATGGGTTCTTCGTCAGGGGACTTGAGCTGGGTCAAGTATGCATCCGCCTGCATTAATGCTTCGCTCAGGGCTTGACGAGTGTCCTGGGAGAGCCTGAGTAGTTTGAAGATGGACAGCCTGGCTGGTGTATTAGCCAGTTGGGCCAGGATGTCGAAGTTGTATGGCTTCTCTAAACCTTTGTTTTGAATGTTTTTCACAGGTTTATCAAAGCGCACTTCTTTTTGCTTCCCTTTGTCCGTCGAAGTTGGTCTTAAAGGACCGGCCTCTAGTACGACGGATTCCGGTTCTAAAGATTTGGCCGCTGAAGCGTCTGTCGATGCATCTTTCTTGCTGGCTCCATAGTCCTGGAGGTAAGCTTTCCCTGAACGGGTTCCAGTAGTCAAGACCTCGTCTTCTGATGCTGAGTGTATCGTAATCATGTGACACGGCTTGTGCTTTGCATTCTTTTTGGGCTTAGCCTTAGCAGCTTGAGTCTCTTTCTCGATCTCTGGCACCAGATCTGGATGAACCCACATAGTCTCGCCCTGCAGGGTAGTTAATGGTAGCAGGTCGTAATTTTGACCTCTAGCAGGAGGAAGATTAACGATGTTCATCGTCATCCGGGAAATTGGTATAACGCCGTCCGGGACTTCTTGGGGAGGCAGGTTGCCAAATTACAGAGAGATCATGTTGGCCGTGACCGTCTTCTCGCTGTTGCACAAAGTGATGGCCTTAGCATCGATCAGCTCCTGGATCTTCCTTTTCAGTATATAACATGCCTTTGTGGGGTGGTGTATGTACCTATGGAAGATGCAGTACTTGGGATTACGGGTACTGCCAGCCTCGTTGGGCCATCTCACCTCAAGAAGGGTAATCTTGCCGCTTTTGACGAGACATTCGAATATGCTTGGAATATCGTCGTCGTCGAAAGAGTATACTTCAATGGGCCTGGTAGTCCCGGGTTTTGTCTGTGTGGTAGCCATAGTCTTTTGCCTGGACGTGTTGATTGCCAGAGCTTCTTTTCCCTTGGAACTGCAAGGGTGGTCGCTGTTGGAGGATGACCTTTTGCCTTTATCAGTGGCTGAGATCATGATGCCATTATCGCGCGCCTTCTGACTATTATCCTCCGCGGCTGCCGCTGAGATGATAAACGAGGGCCAATCATGGAACTGATATGGTCCTGTGAACACCGAGATCACGGGGAGAAGGTTCTTCCTACAGATGTCCACCAATGCCGAGTCCGGAACTCCTGGAGGCATTTGCAAAGTGGCTTGACGAAAACGTTCGATGAAAGTGCGAACATTCTCTTTTTCCTTCTGCTTGACTTCGATGAGAGAGGGCATAGACATATCCATCCCTCCTTCGTAGAATCGTGTGAAGAATAAAGTCTTGAAGTCTTCAAAAGAAGTAATGCAGTTATCCGCCAGGCTGCGGTACCACTGGTAAGCTACCCCCGAGAGACAGGCTTTGAACACCCGAGTGAGGAGGGCGTCGTTCCCTTGTAATAACACCGTCATCATACTGAAGTAGTTCATGTACTGACTTGGTGATATTTTTTCCTCGAACTAAGCCATTGCCTGTGGTTTGTATCTAGGAGGGAAAGGGACCTCTTCCCAGATAGCCGGGTAAGGTTGGTTGATTTCCAATTTCTTGAGCTGATCTTTGTGCTTCAGGGCATCAAATTGGGCTTTCAACTCCTGTACTGCCTGCATCGGATCTTCAGCCGGTAGCGGGACCACGGAGTAGTGCGGGATCAATTGTATTGCGACTCCAGTGGGAGGTAATACATTCTCCAAGTGAGAAAGCGGAGGAACTGCTGACTCTTGATCTCGAGCGGGCTCTTGGATCGTGTTGGATGGTGGTAAGTCCACCCCCACACCTATCTGGGTTAGAGGAACCGATGCTTGAGCCATGGTAGCTGTGTGTTGAGTTAGCATCTTCTGGTGCATGTTCTCCATCATGGATTGTATCTCCTTCAGAGACGTCTCCAGGGTAGTGATACGTTGCTCAGCGCTCCCGGACGGGGAAGCTTTCTCGTGTTCATCTCCAATGGCATAAAATCCCATCTCCCTGGGTGTCATCGAAAGATTAGTATAGGTCTCTATAGAAGTTGACTCTATACTTTCGGCGTCTGATTCGGGAGACTGACAACCCCCAGCATCAGAATCAGAAGAGTACGGAGCCGGTTGTTGCGACCTTGAACGAGTGTTTTGGAACACCCCAGCTTCGGTGTTCCTAAGGAGCATGTTGAATCTTCTTCGGCTCGGAGTTCTAGAGGGATGACGTCTTGAGCCTGACCCTCCTCTAGGTATGTGCGAAGCCATGTTCACAGACGTCTGTATGGGCTCTTCTTCCTGGAAAGATGGAGAGTAGCTCAACCGGTCGAAAGCCGACGGTTTTTCTTTAGAGCAGCAACAATTAATTACAATTTTGTGACTATTACAATAGTGCTAAATAGGAGGCGTAATAGACATGCCGGAAGATCCCCTCTCCTTGCGTTTCTGGATTAGATAATTGCGCAGGTCAGGAGAAGTTGTAGAAGAAGAAGATTTGTTCCTTTTGTTCCCATCGGTGGGCATGCGGATGTTGGGAACCGTAGTTTTTCCTGTGCCACCTACATACAACAGGTTGGCCATCTGGGTGGCAGATAATCCCCGAGGAGGGTGTCTTCCCGCAAGTTGAGCCTTCTTTATACTGAGTGGCTTCTCATGGCGTAATTTGGAGCTCTGCTCTGGTTGGCGTAAGGCTGAGGATGTCCTCAGTCGGCCATCAGCTTCTCCCGTAATACGGAGGGTAGGCAGATTGTTCCTTTGCTGGCGTAAAGGCCGAGAAGTTGAGTAGTCCGTCGCATGCTTTTCCTTGCGTAGTTTGCAGGAATCATCTGCTTTTCCATAGAAGGCAGATGTACTTTTGCACGCGGAGCGCGCTTGGGACTCCTGATTCGGCGCTGAGGCATTATCAGAAATTTTATCTATTCCGCCCGGGACGGGAGACTGAAATTTATGTGCAGAGCGCGGAGTAGGCTTCTGGACTAGCGCTGAGGCATTGTCAGAAGTTTCGTCTGTTCCTCCTGGGACGGGAGACTGAATTTTACGCGCAGAGCACGGATTATACTTCTGGGTTAGCGCTGAGGCTTTGCCAGAAGTTTTGTCGGTCCTGCCAGAGACAGGTGGCTGAATTTTACGCGCAAGGCACGGTTTATACTTCTGGGTTAGCGCTTATGCTTTGCCAGAAGTTTTTTTGGTCCTGCCAGAGACAGGTGACTGAATTTTACGCGCAAGGCGCGGAGGGAGCAAAGCTACAACCTCATTGGTCGGAGAGATCGAAGAGTCCACAGGAATGGTAGAGGATGTCTTGGGCATCCAGACCTTGTGCAGCTTCCTGTTGCTTTGGACGGAGAGGGAGTGAGAGCTACCCCCTGCTCGAAACATGTCTTCGTAGGCAAACAGGTCAAACTGGACGACCAGTGTCTTCTTTATGGATCCCACGGATACCGTATCGTATTGAGTAATTGCTTCCTCATTAAAAGAGAAAGATGTCCCAAGTAGAGTCGCCATCTTGTTTAGGATAATAAACGAGAAAAGATTTGATGAATGCGGAAAACGAGGTCTTGTGCAAAGACCCGTCCTTCTTTTATGTTTACAAACAAGATTGTATAGATTTGATCCTACACGAGGATGTCTAAGTACAATTTATTTAATCTGGGTAAATATTGCTATAGGTGTCTGATCTGCGGTCGATCACTTTAGCCCTTGGACCACACGATGTTTTGAAGAAGTGTCGTGGAAGACAGAAAGCCGCTTCGAGGGTTGCTAACGAGGGTGGATGCTCGATGCCGGAGTCGTCGATCCTTTCTCTTTGCCTGAGCTCTGGACTCTTCTTTCTCTCTCTCTCTCTCTCTCTCTCTCTCTCTCTCAATTTGTCGACCTATTTTTGATTGTTCGACCTTGTTCCTCGTTGATAGAGGTCTCTATTTATAGAATTTTTAGTGACAGTGACCATACAGTCGGCGTAGAAACCGAGTAGTGGAAAGTACAGTACCCTTTTATACGACGGTTTAAAATAACCAATACCTGCGTATAGATGACCTTCTGAGTGAGCATGTGACGCGCGTCCAATTAAGGGACAAAACGCGTATATCTGGTACGAAGATCACGGCGTAGAAGCCACGTAGGTAGTTATCCCTTATGTAGAAGAGGTTGGCGTAGAAGCCAAATAACTGTCAATATGGCATAGCAGCCGAGTAGGCATAGAAGCCGAGTAGGCGTAGAAGCCAAGTGGGCACAGAGGCCGAGTGGGCATAGAAGCCGAGCAGGCGTAGAAGCCGGGTAGGCATAAAAGCCGAGTAGGCATAGAAGCCGAGCAAGCGTAAAAACCGAGTGGGCACAGAGGCCGAATGGGCATAGAAGCCGAGCAGGCGCAGAAGCCGGGTGGGCATAGAAGCCGAGTGGATGTGGATGCTTTAGCCGGAATTATGGCTTTTGGAGATATAATCAAATCCTCAGCATTAATTGTGGAGATCCTCCATCATCCGGTGCATTAAACGCAGAGGCATGTTTTAAAGGTCTGTCACTTGGCCTGCGCATGGTGCAGAGACGTGCCTCGGGCATCTGTCAGTTTTTGGCGCTTCAAATGCAGAGACATGCCATGAGAACCTGTCACCGCTCTGTGCATAAAATACAGAGACGTGCCTCGAATCTCGTACGAGGTGCAGCTTTTGACATGGCAGGCGGTTAGTCTTCTGAGGAGCGTAAACAGCTCACATCTGCCTATGAAAAATTAGGCAGCGTATCCCCTGGTCTGCGTAAAAGCGATTTACGCAGAGGAAATGATAGTAAATGACAGCCTGGGCAGTAGTGCCGTGCCATCATTATAGCCGTCGCTTGGGTAGTCGTGCATTACTTTTTGTCAGAAGTCCAGACGTCAGGTTTATTGCACGATCTGACAGGTTCTTTTCGAAGAATACGAAACGTCCCTCGTACACTTCAATGCTGTATTGAAAGCAGATGAGCTTTACGCCATAAAGGAGATGAAGAACCCTGTTTATGCTGAAGTGGCCTGGACATACTGCTTTACGCGGATGGTCCTCGAGCTCATATTTTATGCTGTGCTCAGCAGAAAAGCTCTTTTGTACGCTGATGGCTCCGCGGTCCTCTGTTTATGCTGCTCTACCTCAATACGCCACGTATAGCTATCCCGCGTATTTTTTATGCTTCTACACCCGGAGGCCTCCAAATTGTACGAGGATATTCCCGACGAAGTTGCAGAGTATAATTCCACAATGGAAAGTGATGCATGGCTACTATTCTTCGATGGTGCCTCCAGAACTGGTCCCAGGGGAAACGTGGTTTCAGGAGTAGGAGTTGTCCTAGTTACTCCTGATAAGCTCGTCATCTACCGAGCATATTCTCTTAGCGAGCCCTGTTCTAACAATGTGGCAGAGTATAACGCTCTACTAATTGGGCTCCAAGTCGCTAAAGAATTGGGCGTCGAATCTCTGGAAGCTTCGGTGATTCTCTGCTAATCGTCAACCAAGTCAGAGGAATATATGAAGTCCAGAATCCAGACCTCATCCCCTATCACCGAGCAACGGTCGAGATAGCCATAACATTTAAAGGATTCTTCCTTGAGCATGTCCCTCGATCTCAGAATCTGGAAGCTAACGCTCTAGCCAGTCTAGCTACATATTTAGCTACCCTTATAAGAAGGCAGAATTCGGTAATCCTTCTTAACAGAGATTTATTCTGTGTGAAAAATAACTTTCACATAGAACACAGCTACGCGCTGGACACAAATCTTCCAAGGAGAGACTGGAGAAGTCCCTTTATAGACTTGTAGCATACAGAATCTTGCCAGAAGATCTTAAAGAAGCGGTATCCGTCAAAAGACGATCATTACGCTTCTATTTCGACGCATCGTCACAATGTCTATATCGCAGGTCTTATGACGGACTATTATTATGATGTATCTCTGGTGACGAAGTATAGCAGATTATCCGTGAAGCCCATGACAGCGTATGCGGAGCGCACCAACCCGGTCCTAAGCTACAGGATCGCATCAGGAGAATGGGCTATTACTGGCCTACTATGATCACAGATGCAATAAAGTATGCAAGACAATGCAGAGCCTGTCAGATCCATGCAGACTTTATCCATCAACCTCCCGAATATCTACATCCTACGGTTGCGTCCTGGCCTTTCGAAGCATGGGGTATGGATATCATTAGTCCTATTCACCCGTCTTCTTCCAGAGGTCACCAGTTCATACTGGCCATCACGGATTACTTCTCCAAATGGGCGGAAGTGATCCCTCTTGCCGAGGTGAAGGCATCTAATGTGATCAGCTTCATCAAGAATCACGTCATTTACCGCTTCGGGATACCCCGAAGGATAATCCATGACAATGGGCCTCAATTCATCAGCCAAGGGTTTCATCGATTTTACGATAAAAATTAGATACAGAATGTCACCTCTACGGCATATAATCCTGCTGCTAATGGTTTGGCGGAAGCTTTCAACAAAACCATTATCAAGCTCTTGAATAAGTTCGTCTTTTCGAACAAAAGGGATTGGAATGAGAAGCTGGGAGAATGTCTCTGGGCATACCGCACAACGGTACGGGCACCGACAGGTTGTACCCCATTCTCATTAGTTTACGGGAGAAAAGCAGTTCTCTCCATCGAGATCCAAATTCTGTCACTCAGGATAGCCGTGGCTAATGAGTTGACTCAAGAAAAGAATGACCTATTAAGGCTTCAAGAACTAGAAGGATTAGACGAGAAACGCGTCCAAGGTCAACAGCGTATCGCGTTCTACCAAGCACGCATTTCCAGAGCTTTTAATCAAAAAGTAAAGGAAAGGGTGTTCAAAGTCGGCGAGCTAGTTTTAGCTGTAAGAAGGCCGATGATTCTTACTCACAGAAGTAAGGGCAAATTCCAGCCCAAATGGTTAGGCCCTTATATGATCGAGACAACGTTCTCAAACGGCGCTTACAGGTTAGCCCAGCCTAATGGAGACCTGCTAATGGCTCCTATCAATGGCAAATTCCTAAAAAGGTACATTAAAAAGCAAAAGCAAAAGTACATCATTTTGGGGGAGCGGTCAGGTCGCGGAGCTGCTGCGCCAGTGCGGCCATCCTTTCAGTCCTGGAATCCAAGACATCCTGGCGAGCCTGCTCCAGCCGTGCCTCATCATTGCTCATGAGGGACGATTCGGCTCTAGCCCGAAGAAAACTAGCACGGGCGACATCTGCACGCGCCAAGTTCTGTTGTGCTACGCCCAATCGGCTATCCGCCACAACTAGAGCTTCCGACGACTGAGAAGCCCACTCTTTTGCCTGAGCAAGTTTTATTTCCAGCCTGAGGTCCCTCACTACATTCCCTTCATGCTCGGCCTGGCACTTCGTTTTAAGAGCAATAGCCTCCTCCAGGATGACTTTTCCTTCATCCATCTCCCGCTCATGTGTCTGGATGGATTTATTTACGCCTGCCATCTGTTTGGCAAGCCACGTTGTCATGGAGTCGTATCTAGCCTGGACCAGATCTTCAACATTGTCTCGAGGTAGCTGCAAGTATTCGTTAATGGGTTTCTCCAAACCATTAACTATCTCCCCTCCAGCGTCTCAACTAGCCCAGTGTTGTCGAATTCTCGGATCGGCGCTATCACGGACCAGGAGGACCTCTTCAGCGACACAAAGCTCAGATTCTTCGCCAACACCATTGATATTAACATTTTTAAAGTAGTGTAGAAGATGCCGGTGAACTGCTCGATCCGTGCAGCTAGATCCGAACGGACGCCGCGAGTGGCCTCAATATTGGCGAGTCCCCCTCCAAGAACAACCGCAGACGATGTTGCCACGACCGTCGCCTCAACAGGTGGTACGACAAAAAAAGAAGCGCCAACACCGGACGAAGATACTAGCATACTCATAGGAGGCATTGTCGCAATGACAGGCTCATCCTCCTCTTGAGATATCGGAATCTCGTCAACCGGAGAGCCGGCACCCGAAGATGTCTCCTCTTCAAAATCATCCGCCTCCGTGTCTCCGCCAGGACCCAACATAAAGCCGAAGGGCACACCTGTACTGCCATCCCCGAAGAGGTCTTCCCCTGAAAAGAGGACGAAAGGAAGTTAATATCAGCATAATGTTAACTTTCCTAAAAGAAAAGGCATGAAGACGACATTTACCCATGGCCGACGGCACATATGTCGCATCTGCGGCCTGTATAGCTAAATTATTTCTTAACGATGCTAAGCAAGCTGTCTAACCTGGAGAAAGGGGTCTGCTAACTGGCGCTGGCAAATAGTCTTCCAGGTCCTCGTCAAATTCCAACCGAGGCTTATCGGCTGGAATCTCGATGGGTGAACTGGCAGGCACGGCAGGAGTCTCTCCCAATGCTAATCCGCATAAAGGTATACTCAGCCCCGAAGGCGACCTCGTTCCACTACCTGAAGCAGTAGCAGTGACGACGGCCTCCAGCAGAGACTCTCTGGCACCACCAGCCGGAACATTGGAGGGTCCCTCTCTAAAAGGCGAGGAACCCCCAATCAAAGAATTATCCCCAACATGGGGAGATGCAAGCTCACTCCTAGGAGCCTCAATACCAAGAATCCGGAGAGGACGATTAACCATCTTCTTCTTTCTCTTGCGAGGGAAAGTCTCCTTCGGAGTAGGAGCCCTTCGCTTCCCAAAAATTACCAAAGGGCCTGCAGGCAGAGGTACTTCACCCTGCGATACCGCCAACAGAGGCTCATCTGGATTGACGAACTCCTCACCCTCGTCGGAAGAGACCGAGGGGACTTCGACTCTTCCCCTAGACTTGGAAGAGGGCACCCTAAAACTTCCATGCATATCAAAATTGCGATGGAAGGTGTTCGTTGCCACATAAAACTGGGCATACGGGTGCAGGATGTGCAGCTCCGTAGAGAGTGTGATGATCGACATAGTAAAAATTGCTCCAGTACAACCCATGAGGAAGTATCGCCAGCCTCTCGCTCCATCAATGAGTCCACCCCTGGACCGGAAGCTGGTGACGACGTTACCCATGTGTAACTGATCATACCCAAACTGCCTGGCAAACCGACTAGGCAGATAGGGCTCCAAGAAGCAATGGTCTTCACTCCTGTACAGTAGATGGGAAGGTCTGATACAGACCAACCAATTAAAAGCTTCAAGAAAAAGATTGGTCATCTCTCTACTGGAATCTTCAAGCCTAATCCCTGATTGATTGTGATATACGGCGGGGACAGTACAGAAGAGCTTCCAGCTGTGACTGAAGCCCAGCACCCGCCGACATTCTAGAACCGTGGCCACATTCCAGGAAGACTTCTGGTAGTTAAACAAGAAACTAGCCCCCGAACTACTGCCCAGCCTCCTCCTCCTCCTTCCTCTCGGTCCTCCGCCCTCCCCGACGACTCCGGTTCCCCTCAGCAGCTACAGCAGCCGTCCCCGCCAGCCACGGCGCCGCCCGACCGCCGTGCCTCCGCCCCGCTCTCCGGCGAGCCGCCCTCGGCCTCCCAACACGCCGCCGGCCAACGCTCTGCCGTCTACGGCCGGTTTCCCCTAAACCCTAACCCTAATTCCTTCCCTGTATCTGACACGAGTCGGACACGTGTCGGACACATTTCGACCCCGGTTTTTGGGTCCCCTTCAGGTGCGTGTAACTTTTTGTTCGTAGCTCCATTTTTAATTTCGTAAATTGCGTTGCAAAGCCTGTATGACCCTCTCGGTGCCCGGACAAACCGCTCGGGGCATCGCGTTCTGTGGTGATCGCACACCGCGATCAAAAAATAGGAAAAACCAGACCCTATTTTACCCCAGAA
This sequence comes from Iris macrosiphon, assembly GCA_036927795.1. NCBI lineage: Eukaryota > Viridiplantae > Streptophyta > Magnoliopsida > Asparagales > Iridaceae > Iris > Iris macrosiphon. The sequence continues at coordinate 122,930,589 of JAYESA010000011.1, read as the reverse complement.
CTGAGTACGCCCCGCCAAACGGGACGACTTGGTCGCGTGCGTTCTTCACAGATACGTGCGCATCGTCGATACGTACGTGTGAGATTTTGCAGAAGCTGATTCGGGTGTGTGTGCACACCGGAATCAACGCGTATCCGCGGACATCGCCCCGTATCCGACTTTTCTTTAATTCACCCTAACTTCATGTACACTCGTCGGATCGAGATGAAACTTGTGCCATTGGACTCGTAGCGATACGCTGGTCCTGTGGGTCAAGTTTGGTTCGATTCTGAGAACGTTGACGAAATCGCGTGTCGTGGGCCCCACAAGCCTCGCTCGACGGGGGATTTTGTGTTCGGCTCATCGGAATCCAAATCTGGAAGTTCCGTTGGGTTCGTATCAGCGTTCCTGACCTGTTGACACTAAGTTTGGTGAATTTGGAGACCATTGACCCGGACACGTTTTTTGGTGCAAAACGGGCCCACCGGCGGACCCCGTTTTGACCCGGAACTGCCGTTTTTGCCCTTGTCTCCAAATTGGACCCAAGGACAGGCATTTCTAGCTATTTGACATCTTCTGAACGTGATGGTAATGTCTATTTCAGCTTTTGGACTCATCTCTGGAAATTTCCCCAAGAACCAATTAATCAGATCCAAACAACAAGCAAGTACCTGCACTTCAAGTTAAACCTTTATATTGTGATAATTAATTCCCTGCTTTACTAGTACCCTTGATGATTACACCTAGTGTTAGAAATGCTGGATTTCATGTCTTGAATATTGGAGTTCATGTCTTATTTTTCATGTCGGGTGGGAGAATACTAGAAGGCATGTAGTTTACCCTTCCCCTTGTCATGTTTAATAGCTGTTGGTACACGACTGTACCTCAGCCGGATCTCGATTTCCCCTGTGTAATAGCCATTTATGATGGCCAGATTTAGCCTTATAAACCCCTACATGCCAACTATGTATTCTAAAAACAAACACAAGTTCACACAGATAGTTTCTAGTCTTGTCATAATTTTTGCTGACTGTTGTAGTTTCATTTCCTGTCTCATTTATTTCTGTTTTCTCATATTCCTGTTTACATCTTTAACTCTAAGATATTGATGTTCTTTTATGCAGTTTCTCATTAATGATACTCAATTTAATTATCATAAATATTTAGTTTAATCTTGTTGTGCACTGTGTACTTTGCTCCTTTCCTGACTGGATCTGTTGATTTAGGCGATGATGAGAACCTTGCCCCCACCTATTATGGCCCCTATGAGGCAGCAGGTGATACAGTTACAGAGCCGGTTCCCACTCAGGAAGCTACTCCTGCGGAGTAGTTAGCAGTAGTTATTTATCTTTTCCTTTCATCCTAGTAATCGGGTTTGTCCCCGATTTAACTTCTGGTTTTGTAATAACTCTGGATCTGATTGTCATTTTTCAGATTATAAAATCTCAGCATTTCCTTTCTTTTCCTTGCCTGTTTAATTACTGTGAATGAGCTAAAATTAATTTAACTGTGGATATGCCCTAGACAGCGTACTACCGCCGACACTGCGGCGTAGGCTGGACGTACCCACGTACTCGTGCCCGAATTTCCGGGTGCGGGTCGTGACATATCCATATTTTCTTGACACAATGGTTACACGGATTAGTATATCTGGATCTTATCATGAGATATTATTCCTTGGTATATGGTGTATCTTTTGCAAGCCTTATTTTATTGATTATCTTGTATATGTACAGACATTGATTCTCGGAAAGAGTAACTATCTTCTTGGGGAATCACGTGCCATAGCATACCATGGTTGGATCCACTATACCAGTCGGGGTTGGGGAGTATGTAGTGTAGATATGTGATCATACCCTCCTTTTGCATGTCTTGTTCCTTGTGAGTGTTGATCATACACCGCATGTATGATAAACCAGGCCATTTACTCTTGTGCAAGTTTCCAAGCCGATCACATGTTAAAGCTGGTACTCACTCACTTAGCCATTTGTATTCTTTTTATTGCCATATTATTCATTCTTGTATTTATTTCTAGTATTTTCTCTATTGCGTATCTCTTGTACATGTATATGGCATCTTGTATATTCACATCTATTTACTGCTATATAGTTTATATCATTGATTTGAACTGCTGTTAGAGATGTACATCACTCCATTTCTGATTGGAAAACATTTTTCAGAGGATTTGAGAGATTGGTGTTCGACATACTATGGACTTCAACTTATAGATGGTGGTAACTTGGACCCATTAGTTCTGAAGTAATTGTTGAGAGGTTTATCCGGATCACTAGTTTTCATAGTTAAGTTTCTTTAGCACTTTGGTACCAGATTTATTTTCGGCTCATATTTGAGAGTTTGTTTATTGTTTCTATGGTGTTGTTATATATAATATGGATAGTTATGTTAGACTTTCTTGATATCTTCTTGTGCTTTTGAATGTGATTGAGTTTTGTGTTGAGATGTTGTTGGCTGATTTTATATTATTGTGAGATGTTTAAATGGTATAGTTAACCAAGATAGCATTCTACCGCCGATGCTACGGCGTAAGCTGGGTTGTTTTCGACTTGCATCCCAACCCCGGGTGCGGGTCGTGACATATATATATATATATATATATATATATATATATATATATAAGCACTAGTTATCATTGGTTAGTATTATTTTTTTAGTTTACCTTGAGTTACACCAAGGTTATGAGTGTTGAGGTATCCTGGGTATGGGTCTTGAATATTCGATGGGTATGTTAGTTATGTAAGTCAAGTATAGTTTTGTTATAAGTATAAATCCATGTTAGTGTATAGTGAGGTATGTTGGTTAGTTAGTTAATGGTAGATATTGTATTACCTAGTGATATCAAGTTAATGTCAAGGTATTAGTTTATACTCAAGGTATTAAGTTTGTATATCAAGATAGGAGTGTCAGTGGTGTGATACTGCATTTGGTTCAAAGCAAAGGTATCTACCTAACATTATTTTGGCTAGGCGTACTATATATTTTGTCTTGTATATATATATGTCTTGTATATATATATATATATATATATATATATATATATATATATATATATATATATATATATTATAGTATTTTTATATCTAATAACTTGCGTATCTTATAGTACGGTATTTTGTTGGTATCCTAACATAGCTAGTATAGCCAAGTTACATAGTGTATGCACCCAATATCCTAGAGATGGACTCATACAACCTAGAAATAGCTAGTTTGATCGAGTTTGAACTTTAGTTAATCTAGGTTGACTATTTTGACTTAGAAATGGCTTTATGACCTAGAATTTGACTACTTTAACTTATTTTTATTCCAAAACCTTGTATTAATGTAATATTTCATATATAGGTCTGTGTGACACCAGCTTGGACACCGTTTCACATCATTTGCTCTGGACCTTAGGTGAGTATATTCTCTGATAGTTTCTATTATTTGATAATTACTATAATGCAAGTATTTAAAAATGTATTACTTGATTCCTGACACATTGGTACACGAATTAGTATACACATGGATCTTCAGTCATGAGTTGTTATTTATTGTTTCATTGTGACTCGTGTTCTCATATGCTTAATAGCAATATTTAATATTAGACAATGTTCAATGTTCAAAGTTTAATGTTTAATATTTTACAATGCCTTGAGTATCTTGCATCATAACATGTCATGGTTGGATCCATTGTACTAGTCGAAGAAAGGGGAAGTGTTAGCTAGATATGTGATTGTCATGCCCCAGTCCCAAACTACATAGGACTAGGAACACGTAAGCATGCCAGCCGTATGTATAAGGCAACTCCAATATATAGATACCATAATACATACGTACGTTGTAATATGAATATTAACTCACATGTGGTATATATATAGTCACAAGTCACAGAAATACTAATCTCATCCACACAAAAAGTCATAGAAAAAATAACTAAACTAGAATAATGAGTCTTAATAATCCAAAATAATAGTCGGGTGGAGACAAATCCACTACCAATGACTATATCAATACTAAAATGAGGGAGAAGGGTAAATCTCCAATATAAATAAGATGATGATATAAAGGTATCAGCGATGTGATCCATCGCTAGAGATAATCAAAGATGCTTCGAAGGTACGACCTCCTCGAAAGAGATACGTAGTAAGTCCTGATCCGTGCTCCTGCGAATAATCATGAACATCTACACCTGGAAAGGGACCAGGTCCTTAGAGGGATGTAACAAGATACATAGAAGAATGCCAATTGAATACAGTAAACATGCAATATAGACGAAAAAATATATAAGTACATTGTACAAGACAATCTATATGAATGCATAATGAGAAAAACTTTTTGACGTATGGGCATGGGTAGGCTACTCGATCTAAATCTCACAACTCACACACAAGTCAGGGACATCAGAAATTGACATACCGCGGGGGTAGCGACCAGCGAGACTCCAGAAATCGACATACCACGGGGGTAGCGACCAGCGCGACACACTTCCGTAGTGCATACTAGATACTACGGTTTACTAGAGTGGTTGTAGCCCATACGCCTACTACTTGTTCTCCCCTCCCATGATACTATGTGTCAAGTGTATGTCAACATATATATATATATATATATATATATATAGCATATACTTATGACTAAAAGAAAACACACATGTAATGAATATATACAGAAATATAATAAGCATGTAAAGTACTGTAAGTAATTTGGTAAGGTATCTTGCCTAGCAAACGAGCTGCAAAGTGTAACGTCCAGGAGTCAAGCACACAAGATCATAAACTACGGCCTCAGAATGAACGTCTCCGGATGCTGAAATAAACATCATCAACGTTCCCAGAATAAGCGAGATAGCTAGAAAACAATAACCTTTCGTCTAATTTGGACACAGGGACAAAACGGTAATTTTGGGTCAAAACGGGGTCCACATGTGGCCCACTTTGCATCAAAAAGTATACCAGGAGAAAAGGTCTCTAAAAGGGATAAATTATAGGTTAAACCAATTCTAAATGTTAATACGAACTCAACGGTACGTCCAATTTTGAATTCCGGTGAGCCGAACACAAATTCGCCCCAAAAATCAACCGTGGGGCCCGTAAACAGTTAACTTGGTCAACTGTCTCAGAATCGCATGAAACTTGGGTCACAGGACCAACGTGATACCATGAATCCACTGGCGTAAGTTTCGTCGCGTTCTAACGAGCGTACACTAAATGGTGCGGTATTTTATAAAAGTCACGATATTGGGACTTTTTGCGGATGTAGGGTGATTTTAACGCGCACATGCATCCAAATCAGTTTCTGCGAAAGCCCACACGTCTGGACATACCAAATGCGCCTTTCTGTGTAACTGGTACGTGACGAGGCGGTCCCGTTTGGCGGGGCGCGCTCTATATCGCAAATTTTAGAAGTTAGAAAAACAGGTTTTCATAATTTTTAATCCGATTTAATTCAGCATACAACATCAAATAAATTAATATAATTAGCAGGAAAAAACCTAGGTTAGGTGGTCTTTCCATAGCAAGAAGAAAAACTAAGTTTGGATCTCTGTGGTGGGAGATACGAGTCCGTAAACATTAATGGTTACAACAGTTTTTCTGAGAATAAAAGTGGTCATTTTTCTCCAACTTGGTCTCGGTTTTCACCTAGGGTTACGCGCTGATCGAAATAAACTAATACACAGAGTTGGAAGAGGGATAGGTCATGAACATACCGGTGAAGACGGGGTCGAATTTGGTCGAGCGATGGCGCGGAAATCAGCGCTGTGAACAGGACTAAGTTGTTGTAGTTTCATGTCACGGTGCTTGCGCGGGGCACGGTCGCAGACGCTGGTCGCGGCGGCGGCTGCGCGGTGCTGGACTCCGGCGGTGCAACGGTGGCTCTGGGTCGGCGTTGGGAGGTCTCAGGGTCGAGATGGTAAGAGTAGGGTTATGGTTAGGGTTTTAACTGTATGGTATATATATATATATATATATATATATATATATATATATATATATATATATATATATATATATATAAGGAGCGAGGGTCAGGAATTGCTGCGCGGGTTTGCAGCTGCTGCTGCGGTTTTGCTTCGCGGGCCGGGTTTGGGTTTTAAGCGGGTTGGGTAGGATATTGGGTTAGGGTTTTAATTCATTTTATTTTATTTTTCTTTTATTCCTTTTTCTTTTTCTATTCTATTTCTTTTTCTTATTCTATTCTTTTTCTATTCTTTTCTATTTCTTTTAATAAACTTTATATATATATATATATATATATATATATATATATATATATATATATATATATATATATATATATATATATATATATAATTCTAGAAATTTATATTAGTGCATAGAATAAATCTATCAATCGTCCACAAGGTCCCCTACATGTAAATAATTTAAGGTAAAATTATGCGTTGCTCCATAAATCCTCTATTGCATATTTACCTAGAAATAATAATCCAATAAATTCTATTTCTTCTAATTAGCTAATAAATACTACAAATAAATTAAATAATTAATTAAATAATAATACGGTTTATTAAAATTAGGGGATGTCATGACCCGCACCCGGTATAGGGGTACGAGTGCGTGGGTACGTCCAGCCTACGCCGCAACATCGGCGGTAGAACGCTGTCTAGGTCATAATGCTATCTAATCATTCTCACACGAGAATCCAACTCCATAAGGAGACACAGATATCACAATATAATATGGAATACTCAATCACATAGCTAAAGCACGATAAGATATCGAAGAAATAAATAAATCAAAATGCAACACGAGTCTAAAATAGAAATAATCTAACTCAACAATAATATCCAAGTCTCAACTAAATATGCCGAAGACAAATCCGGTACCAAAAATTGCTAAAAGAAACTAACTAAAAAACTAGTGATCCCGACTAGACCTCCCGGGAATCACACCTATGCTACAGAGTCCAAGGCTACAGCTACTCTCCCTATGGTCCATAATATGTCGGACACTAGTCCTCTAAGGCACAGTCTGGAAAAATATTTCCAATCAGGATGGAGCAAAGTACATCTCAAATAATAGTTTCAGTTAATTGATAAGGACTATAAAACAATAAATAGATGATGCTATATACTGAGAGAAGGCAATAAATAAATACAATGACAATATAAGGAGAACAGGCAAGATAGACAATATGGTACAGTCAGTGTATATATGAAATAAAGAGAAAAATTACAATATCATATACGGGTGATGTAGTACATGAACAAAAATAGAGAACTGTATCTATTCTAAGTGTTTGAAATAGTAGTTTCGAAATGTGATCGGCTTGGGAACTTGTTCGATGACTATATGGCCTGGCTAATCATACGTATGGTGTATGATTAACACTGTTCAATGTCTACACTTGTACGATAGGTATTTTGATCACATCTCTCACTAGCAATTTCCCCGCCCCCAACTAGTACTGTGTATCCAATCATGACACGTCACGATACACGATCAATATCCAATATATCATGTACAATGTCTAATATCAATGTCTAATGTCAATGTCGTGTACAATATCAATACGATAACCGATGTAACATCTCATGACTAAAGATCCAATCTATATACTAGTCCGTGTAGCACAGTGTCAAGAGTCAGATATAACATTTATAAATACTAGAATTATATAAATTATCAAATAACAGAAATTATCAGAGAATGTACTTGCCTGGGGTCCTGCTGCTGGTATGAATCAGAGTCCAAGTCACAGTCCAAATAGCCTATGTATTACAATTTACCATGTCAACAGATAATTTATTTTAATTTATTTAATTCTGGAATAATTACTCTAAAATCCTATTTTAATCTTATTATTCTGATTTTTAGGTTAATTCCTAAATTTTGTCCAAAGAAACTAAATTTTATCAACTTGAGACTTATGGCACGCAAATCGAGGCGATCTGTTGACCAAAAAGTCAATCGACACAAACTCGACTTTCATGCATGATTTCCTGTAGATTTCAGCATCAAAAACATGTTGGAATTTATGGCTCGTCCGAATTCAAATTCATTTGGGAATTATTGCACATACAAATTTTGTATTGTGCACCGATGGTTAAATTCTAACCTAGAAGTTCTACAGAATTAACAGTATAAAAATACTTCAAATTAAATTCTGGGAAAAACATATGTCAATGACCTCGATATTAGCTTTCCGAAACTTTAAACGGTTTATGATTCTGATTCCTGGTTCTCCCGAAATCGCGAAAATATCAAAATATGTCTATTTTTTGACATGCTGTGCTCTACGAATTTTCCAGAAGTTAATACTGATAATTTCATAAAAATTTATATAATCAGAAAGCTAACCTCAATATTGTTCTAACACAAAAAACTAGGCCTCGTTTGAAGTCCGGAGCTATGCGCAATGGCTTCTGGAAGATGAAGGAACCCTAGATGACAATTCTCCCAAATCTCTCTCTCTAAAATAATGGGATAATTAGGGTTATCATATTATATATATAGAGAGATGTACCTGCAGCTGAATGAATATCTATAGGCTGACACGTTTCAGAATCTTATTGGATGATTTTATTTATATTATCTATTTTTGATTTGCCTTTATCAAAATATTATTTAAGTCATTTTAAATCTAAATAACTCAAAATAAACATTAAAAATAATCATAAAAATCTGAAAAAATTACAGAAAATATATTTGAACCTAAAAACCGTAGAAAAATATTTGAAATAATTTTATATTCATATTTTTTCTACTATAATTAGGAGAAGCTCTAAACATTAGTTTTACATATTTAAATAAAAACAAATATTAAATAAATTCCAAAAATTCAGAAATAATTCCAGAAAATATATAATAATATTATAAACACTAAAAAATAGCGTGGGTCCATTCTATATTTCTGGGCTTGCACAATAAATTCTATAAGTTCTAAAAATTACTTATTAGTCTAAATAACTCCCAATAAATACTAAAAGTACTCAGAAAATTCCCAAAAAATTCTAAAAAATATATTTGACTATATAGAACCTAAAATAAAATTTTGTAATATTTTTAATTAAGTTTGTCCCTAAAATAAATTTTTGAAAGTCCTAGGAAATTAGGGTTACTAGTTTTTAATTAACTAAAAATTATGGAAAAATTCTAATAGTCCAAAATTAACCTAATAACAACATTTAAGCATGAATTTCAGGATACAGAGGTTACAAGTCTACCCACCTTAAAAAAAATTCTTCCTCGAAATTTAAAATCCTCAATTGTTTCATTTATTTATTTATTACCATCAAAATTAAATTCATCAAATCATATAATCATGAACTAATCCATATTGTTACTTCACAATATTTCTCAAAATTCTGTAAATATCATATCCCTAAAAATCTTCAAATATAAAATCAAATTCTATTCTTATCACAATCTCCTCCAAAATTATAAGTTAATAACGAAATACAAGAATTTAATATTCAATCCTCTAATTAAAATCCAATCAATGCATATTTATAAAATTTAAAAATCGCATCAAAAAAATTGAATCTAAACACTATTCTATTAATGATCTTAGTCCTCTAATTTAAATCCAATCAATGCATATTATAAAATTAAAAATCGTATCCCAAAAATTTGAATTCAACACTAATCCATTTGTGTTCTTATTCCTCTATTTTTTTCACATAATACTCAATGATGTAATACTTATGAAACCTCCAATACAATATTCAAAATATAAGTTTATAACTTACAGTCCAATAAATATATTGATAACCTTCTTAAATTCCTCAAAATTCAATGATAAATTCAATTATTTCATAATCTTCATAAAAATCTAAGATTTAACAAAATCGTCAATTCTGCCATATTAAATTTCCAACTCTTTATTTAATTTAATATTTTTTCTCGAAATTTAAGGCACTTTGTCTCTCTTTGTCAAGTCATAACCTCTTCGTTAATCTGTACTACAGTCAAACCCTCAACAATCAAAGTCTAAGAGAATTCTACCTACAATCATACAACATGCAATCTAAGAAAAACATTTATGGTTATGGTCACTTTTGTCATGGTATTGCAGTCTCTGTCTGGGTATACTATTAACTACATTCTAACAAGAAAATCACGAATACAAACTACGGTACTAAGGAATCAATCAATCAATCAAATAGGCGAAAAGGACCAGAAGGAAAATAAGGATAACAATATAATAGATTAAAAATATTCCTAGTTGTGATTGAATATTCGCTCTCATCCTAGTATGCTATATCCTAGATCCTATCGCAGGCACGCAGTAGTACAACTAAGATGTCACACTACCACGACATCGCTCTAATTACGAAGTCTGACCTGCATGGGCCGCCACTAAAAACGTGTCACGACCCGCACCCGGTATAGGGGTACGAGTGCGTGGGTACGTCCAGCCTACGCCGCAGCATCGACGGTAGAACGCTGTCTATGTCACAATACTATCTAATCATTCTCACACGAGCATCCAACTCCATAAGGAGACACAAATATCACAATATAATATGGAATACTCAATCACATAGCTAAAGAACGATAAGATATCAAAGAAATAAATAAATCAAAATACAATACGAGTCTAAAATAGAAATAATCTAACTCAACAATAATATCCAAGTCTCAACTAAATATGCCGGAGACAAATTCGGTACCAAAAACTGCTAAAAAACTAACTAAATAACTAGTGATCCCGACTAGACCTCCCGGGAATCACACCTATGCTACAGAGTCCAAGGCAGCAGCTACTCTTCCTGTGGTCCATAATATGTCGGACACCAGTCCTCTAAGGCACAGTCTGAAAAAATATTTCCAGTCAGGATGGAGCAAAGTACATCTCAAATAACAGTTCCAGTTAATTCATAAGGACTGTAAAACAATAAATAGATGATGCTACATATTAAGAGAAGGGAATAAATAAATGTAATGACAATATAAGGAGAACAGGCAAGATAGACAATATGGTACAGTCAGTGCATATATGAAATAAAGAGAAAAATTACAATATCATATACCGGTGATGTAGTATATGAACAAAAATAGAGAACTGTATCTATTCTAAGTGTTTGAAATCGTAGTTTCGAAATGTAATCGGCTTGGGAACTTGTTCGATGACTACATGGCCTGTCTAATCATACGTGAGGTGTATGATTAACACTGTTCAATGTCTACACTTGTACGATAGGTATTTTGATCACATCTCTCACTAGCAATTTCTCTGCCCCCAACTAGTACTGTGGATCCAATCATGACACATCACGATACACGATCAATGTCCAATATATCATGTACAATGTCTAATATCAATGTCTAATGTCAATGTCGTATATAATATCAATACGATAACCAATGTAACATCTCATGACTAAAGATCCAATCTATATACTAGTCCGTGTAGCACAGTGTCAAGAGTCAGATATAACATTTCTAAATACTAGAATTATATAAATTAACAAATAATAGAAATTATCAGAGAATATACTCGCCTGGGGACCTGCTGCTGGTATAAATCAGAGTCCAAGTCACAGTCCAAATAGCCTATGTATTACAATTTACCATGTCAAAAGATAATTTATTTTAATTTATTTAATTCTGGAATAATTACTCTAAAATCCTATTTTAATCTTATTATTCTGAATTTTAGGTTAATTCCTAAATTTTGTCCAATAAAACTGAATTTTATCAACTCGAGACTCATCGCACGCAAATCGAGGCGATCTGTTGACCAAAAAGTCAACCGACACAAACTCGACTTTCATGCATGATTTCCTATAGATTTTAGCATCAAAAATATGTTGGAATTTATAGCTCATCCGAATGCAAATTCGTTTGGAAATTATGGCACATACAAATTTTGTATTGTGCACCGATGGTTAAATTCTAACCTAAACGTTCTACAGAATTAACAGTATAAAATACTTCGAATTAATTATAGGAAAAATATATGTCAATGATCTCGATATTAGCTTTCCGAAACTTTAAACGGTTCATGATTCTGATTCCTGGTTCTCCAGGAATCGTAAAAATATCAAAATACGTCTATTTTCGGACATGTTGTGCTCTACAAATTTTCCAGAATTTAATACTCATAATTTCAGAAAAAATTTATATAATCAGAAAGTTAACCTCAATATCGTTCTAACACAAAAAACTAGGCCTCGTTTGGAGTCCGGAGCTATGCGCAATGGCTTCTGGAAGATGAAGGAACCCTAGATGACAATTCTCCCAAATCTCTCTCTCTAAAATAATGGGATAATTACGGTTATCATATTATATATATATAGAGATGTACCTGCGGCTGAATGGATATCTATAGGCTGACACATGTCAGAATCTTATTGGATGATTTTATTTATATTATATATTTTTGATTTGCCTTTATCAAAACATTATTTAAGTCATTGTAAATCTAAATAACTCAAAATAAACATTAAAAATAATAATAAAAATCTGGAAAAATTACAGAAAATATATTTTGAACCTAAAAACTGTAGAAAAGTATTTGGGATAATTTTATATTCATAGGTTTTCTACTATAATTAGGAGAAGCTCTAAACATTAGTTTTATATATTTAAATAAAAACAAATATTAACTAAATTCCAAAAATTCAAAAATAATTCTAGAGAATATATAATAATATTATAAACACTAAAAAATAATGTGGGTCCATTCTATATTCCTGGGCTTGCACAATAAATTTTACAAGTCCTAAAAATTAGTTATTAGTCTAAATAACTCCCAATAAATACTAAAAGTACTCAAAAATTTCCCAAAAAATTCTAGAAAATATATTTGACTATATAGAACCCTAAAATAAAATTTTGTAATATTTTTAATTAAGTTTGTCCCTAAATTAATTCTTAAAAGTCCTAGGAAATTAGGGTTACTAGTTTTTAATTAACTAAAAATTATGAAAAAATCCCAATAGTCCAAAATTAACCTAATAACAATATTTAAGCATGAATTTCAGGATACAGAGGTTACAGGGGTTTTACATTCTACCCAACTTACAAAAATTTTGTCCTCGAAATTTACACTAACCCTTATTCATAATAAATTACTATAGCTATTACACTTCATTGTTATCTAGTAGTGCTTCCTAAAAGTTATGGTCTGTCATTCTAATATTTCCTCATTTATTGTCCATACACTATTCTATTTCTAACTCATCTACACTACCCAACTTACAAGAATTCTACTAGTAGTCAAAGTCTCTTGAGGCTATTGTCTAGATTGTAAGACGAATTTATTCATTGGGTCGAGAATCTTAGAATACCTGTCTGGAATCTCATAACCATAATTTTTCTTTGTAACTGTCAAGTATCGTAGTCTAATACTGCCATGCCACCTAACCAGTATGTCTGCAAATACTTTGACTACTCTACTATAACGGTCTAGCTGCAGTTGTCGCTACTTTGCCAGTGATTTATCATAGTCATCAGTTCGTAACAAGTGTCTTCGACTCTTTCCTAAGCTTAGTCTAAGTTTTTAGGTAACAGTTAAGGTCTTGACTAACTTATAAAACTTTTATAAGTATAAACTAATTCAACAATCCAACTTATTCCTATTAGACTAAGGGATGCTATACAAGGGTTAAATTAATAAAAGAATATAGATATTACTATAGTGCATATACATAAGGGTTATTATTAAGTACTCATCTTTTAGTTATTAATTATTTACTAAACCATTTATGTTTTAACTAACAAAATAAGGGTGAGGTTGATATAAATCAAACAATTCATAATGGCACGAAAAGACACGACTATGATATGAAGAGTTAAGCATGAGGTAAGGAATGGATATAGAAGAGAAAATGAGTCACCCCAAGGGGCGAGATGGTGATAGAAAGAGAATACTACTACTGCTACGCATGTCATCCATTAGCTTCGTGGATATGCCATCTAGTTAGGATATCAATATGTCCTAATAACTGTTAAACCACCATATATATAATTCTACGTCTACTATGCACCTAAGGTTTCGTGTCATATAGGGGTTCATGAGTATGCAATGACAAATATAACTAAAGGTCGTACCTGTATCTATGACTTCTTGTGCATGCGCTCTCTTATTTGTCATCATGAGTGCTTGGCCTATGGGGTATATTTAGTACTATCCGTGTATCAAACTTATACTAAGCACGAACGTTCGTCTTTCCGAAATAGAGGAAGACAGAAAATAACAATAAAGAATTCAAGGAGGAGGTGATAGAATACAAGTACGGGATTCAAACGAATTAGAGAATTTGAAAGGGAGTTACCAAGGCAGTTATGGATTAAAATCTTATTTTGGTACATTCCTATTCGCATGTTCACATTAGAACAGTTATGTACCTAACATGATATGCTCTGACCAGTCTAGAGGACAAGTATATTCGTCTAACAAGTTGAGTCACTATATCTCAATCTACATAAAGTAGTGATACGAAGAGCGAACTAAGCGCACTACGGTTGATCAGTCCATAATACACTAATTTTGATTTAGACAATATATTAGTATGGGGCCCCAATAATACATATGTCATGAACAAGCTCGATAAAAGAATAAGCTTACAAAACTGGGCTATAATAGCAGCATAGGTCGAGGTAGTTCAGAAAATATAAGTACGTTGGATTAGGATGGAGGAAGGTACAAAATAATTTAAGTTCGCTAAAAAGATCGGTGTTGTGCCTCTATAGTTGCCATACTAATTTCTTGTCTAAGTCTATAGTCAACCAAATGGGTGTATGGACCTCTAAGTTCTACAATCTAGATAAACACTAAGGTTCTATAGTCTAGATAAACACTATCTTCTTATGCAAGCCTATAGTTGGTGTCATTCATTTATATTTCCTTAATTGGTCAGAAGGACTATGTGATACTAGGTTATGAGGCATACTACCAAACTTACAAAGATTTAACTAATAGTGTTATTGAATACTAGAGTGTATGTACCTAGTACAAGTCATCTTCTTAACCCTTATCAAGCACGAAAGAAAGATAAGATTGACGTTGAGAAGGGATCAAGCAAGATGCAATGCAAGCAATCAAATAAGAATGCGGAACGAAATCAAGGGAGGTGATAATTAGGTGGATGAGATCCTATATTCTAATCCTATGTGCAGGCTTGCTCGGTACAGTCACATAACCGAGATAATATGCTATCGATCTGTATGGGCCACCACAAAAATATGTCATGCCCCAGTCCCAAACTACGTAGGACTAGGAACACATAAGCATGCCAGCCGTATGTATATGGCAACTCCAATATATGGATACCATAATATATACGTACACTGTAATATAAATATTAACTCACATGTGGTATATATATAGTCATAAGTCACAGAAATACTAATCTCATCCACCCAACAAGTCATAATAAAATAACTAAACTAGAATAATGAGTCTGAATAATCCAAAATAATGGTCGGATGGAGACAAATCTACTACCAATGACTATATCAATACTAAAATGAGGGAGAAGGGTAAATCTCCAATATAAATAAGATTATGATATAAAGGTATCAGCGAAGCGATCCATCGCTAGAGATAATCAAAGATGCTCCGAAGGTAAGACCTCCTCGAAAGAGATAAGTAGTAAGTCCTGATCCGTGCTCTTGCGAATAGTCATGAACATCTATACCTGGAAAGGGACCACGTCCTCAGAGGGACGTAACAAGATACATAGAAGTATGCCAATTGAATACAGTAAACATGCAATATAGACGAAAAAATATATAAATACGCTGTACAAGACAATCTATATGAATGCATAATGAGGAAAACTTTTTGACGTATGGGCATGGGTAGGCTACTCGATCTAAATCTCATAACTCACACACACGTCAGGGACATCAAAATCGACATACCGCAGGGGTAGCGACCAGCGAGACTCCATAAATCGATATACCATGGGGGTAGTGACCAGTGCGACACACAACCGTAGTGTGTGCTAGATACTACGGTTTACCAGAGTAGTTGTAGCCCATATGCCTACTACTCTTCCTCCCCTCCCATGATACTATGTGTCAAGTGTGTGTCAACATATATATATAGTATATACTTATGACTGAAAGAAAACACACATGAAATGAATATATATAGAAATATAATAAGCATGCAAAGTACTGTAAGCAATTTGGCAAGGTATCTTGCCTGGCAAGAGAGCTGCAAAGTGTAACGTCCAGGAGTCAAGCACACAGGATCAGAAACTACGGTCTCAGAATGAACGTCTCCGGATGCTGAAATAAATATCACCACCATTCCCGAAATAAGCTAGATAGCTAGAAAACACTACACTTTCGTCCAATTTGGACACATGGGCAAAACGATAATTTTGGATCAAAGCGGGGTCCACATGTAGCCCACTTTGCACCGAAAAGCATGCCAGGGATAAAGGTCTCTAAAAAGAACAAATTATAGGTTAAACCAATTCTAAACTTCAATACGAACCCAACGGTACGTCCAATTTTGGATTCCGTTGAACCGAACACAAATTTGCCTAAAAAGTCTACCGTGGGGCCCGCAAATAGGTGACTTGGTCAAATGTCTTAGAATTACATGAAACTTGGTTCACAGGATCAGCGTGATACCTCGAATCCAATGGCATAAGTTTTGTCACGTTCTGACGAGCATACACTAAATAGTACGGTGTTTTACAAAAGTCACGATTTGGGGACTTTTTGCAGATACGGGGTGATTTCGACTTGCACACGCGTCCAAATCAGTTTCTGCGAAAGCCCACACGTCTGGACATAACATACGCGCCTTTCGGTACAACTGGTACGTGACGAGACGGTCCCGTTTGGCGGGGCGTGCTCCGTATCGTAAATTTTAGAAGTTGGAAAAACAGGTTTTTATGATTTTTAATCAGATATAATTCAGCATACAACATCAAATAAAATAATATAATTAACATAAAATAATCTAGGTTAGGTGGTCTTTCTGTAGCAAGAAGAAAAACTAAGTTCGGATCTTTGTGGTGGGAGATACGAGTCTGTAAACATTGATGGTTACAACAGTTTTTCTGACAATAAAAGTGGTCATTTTTTTCAACTTGGTCTCGGTTTTCACCTAGGGTTACGTATTGTTCGAAGTAAACTAATACACAGACTTGGAAGAGGGATAGGTCGTGAACATACTGGTGAAGACAGGGTCGAATTTGGTCGAGCGATGGAGCGGGAATCAGCGCGTGAACAGGGCTAAGTTGCTGTAGTTTCCTATCGCGGTGCTTGCGCGGGGCGCGATCGCGGACGCTGGTCGCGGCGGTGGCTGCGCGGTGCTGGGCTCCGACTGAGCGGCGGTGGTTCTAGTTCGGCGTCGCGGAGGTCTCACGGTCAAGACGGTAAGAGTAGGGTTAGGGTTTTTTGTATGGTATATATATATATATATATATATATATATATATATATATATATATATATATATATATATATATATATATATATATATATATATATATATATATATATATATAAGGAGTGGGGGTCGGGGATAGTTGCACGGGATTGCAGCTGCTGCTGCGGTTTTGCTTCGCGGGCCGAGTTTGGGTTTTAAGCGGGTAGGGTAGTATATTGGGTTTAATTTTATTTTATTTTTCTTTTATTCCTTTTTCTTTTTCTATTCTACTTCTTTTTCTTATTCTATTCTTTTTCTATTCTTTTTCTATTCTTTTTTATTTCTTTTAATAAACTTTATATATATATACATATATATATAAAAAATTCTAGAAATTTATATTAGTGTATACAATAAATCTATCAATCATCCACAAGGTCCCCTACATGTAAATAATTTAAGATAAAATTACGCGTTGCTCCATAAATCCTCTATTGCATATTTACCTAGAAATAATAATCCAATAAATTCTATTTCTTCTAATTAGCTAATAAATACAATAAATCAATTAAATAATAATATGGTTTATTAAAATTAGGGGTTTACAGTGATCAAAGCCTAGACAATGTTCAATGTTTAACTATACAACGTTTATCCAACGTTTAAGTCGACAATGTTCAACCAAAGCTGATCACATATCTAACTAGTATTTCAAACACTTAGTATAGTTATAGTTCTTCACTATATTCTATTTTATTGTCTTGTTCTATTTTATTATGATCATTGTATACCATATTGCTCCTGTTTATTTATTTCTTTTGCCATAGTATGATATTGCTCATTGTTTCTCGTCTTGTATTATATTCTCTATTTATGTTTATAGTCATTATCAATTAATTCAAAATACTATTGGGTTGTACTTCGCTCCAATCCTGACTGGATATATTCTTCAGATGACTGGTTAGTGAGGATGTGTCCCACTTACTATGGGCTAGCAGATGGAGTATCACCTGAGGATATAGTACCAGATACTGAGGCCATTTAGATTTTTATATCTTGTAGTAGTTGTTTCTAGTTAGACTTTGGATTGTATTATTATTTTGAGATCTTGAGTTGTGCTTAGATGTTGAGTTGGACCTGTGATGTATTGAGACTTGTATTTCTTTTCTTTCCATTCTATATCGTGCTTAAATCTTCCTTTAGTTTTTATATGTGATTGAGTATTGACTACCCTTTATTATATCATCATATTGCTCCTTCATTTGGAGTTGAGATGGCATGACAGATATTTTATATATTGTGTGAGATGTTAGATCGTATAGAAGATCGAGACAACGTTCTACCGCCAATGCTGCGGCTTAGGCTGGACGTACCCACATACTCATGTCCCTATATCGAGTACGGGTCGTGACAAGATGTAGTTTGATGGTCAACGGTCTCCTAGACTCGGGCCTACGCCTGCGAGGGCTGTGGGGAATGCACACTTACACTGGAGGCCCTAGAGGACTGCGTCACAATAAGGGCATCATAGGATCCCGTACTGTAGTATATACCCTTTGGAGACCACCAGCGGCGGTCACCCACAGCTCATCCGCCGACGGAGCAAGAGGGGGTTGTGAGGAAGTACCAGCCTCTTCCGCTGTAGGGCACTAGTAGTCGCCCGCTCACGCAGCCTAAGATACTCGGCCTAGAAAAGTTTGGATACTCGATAATTGCTAATGTGTCTAAGGTACTTATTACTAACTACATTGATATTTATTTGCATATTTTCTAAGTTATATTAAAATCAACACAAAGTAAATTAATACTTACATAGGTCTGCGAGGCCCTCTCATCAATGAGATTCCCGCCCTTTCGATGGGTGGCCAGGAAGACGGTCACCATGTTGGCATCCTCACCCCTCTGTACCTATTAAAAATATATTATTTAGTACTAAAATTAAACATTTTATCCTACTACCATTTTATTGTACTTGCATTAAAATAATATATCTGAAATAAAAATACCAAAAGATGAAAATATTTCGTCATCGGAATAGAGCCACCACATCACTTTGCTGCCTTCTTCCTAGCCGCCTTGGCCTTCTCAAATCTTTCTTTGTACCTCAAATAATCGAATCCTACCCTCATCATAGTCTACTACTAAGGCATGATTCAACCTTGGATCAATTTTTATTTGCAATCATGAGCCTTCTGGTCATCCAGAACATCACGGATCAGCTTGACTGCAATGGCAAGAAATATCTTCTAGATCAACTCGACACGGTACGGTGGATAAAAATATGTTTGCTAAAAGAAGTAATTTAGTAAGTTATATAATATACATAAATTAGATGATTAATATAATATACTTTTACCTTGAGTGTGCAAACAAGAACGCCTTTCTCTCATCCGGAGCATGAGAGTAGTTGATCTAAAGGCCACTATAGTTGTACCTCAGAAAGTGGCCAAGGTGTCTCTGTACTAACGAGGAACGATATCTATACAGAGATAATTATTTTTATAGAAAAAGAGAATATATGATGAATAAAGAAATATACGATATATATGATGCTAAACCAACTAATTGACTTACTTTGTACCGCCGGCCCAAATCTTCGTCATCGTCTTGTCCGGAGGTGCCCTCCTCCATATGCTCATCTGTCTCTTTGGCTCCGTCAGCAGGAGGAACGCTGGATGAGGGAGTAGTCTCAGGCCTGGAACTACTCATCCGAGGAGTGCTGCCACGTAACGTCATCGTAGTCGGCGATGTGACTGGTCGATATACTGGAGTACTTGGCACTGAGGATCCATAACCAACAGTAGCCAGTACCAGAGGAGCACTCCGTCTACCTCGGGACCTGCCGAACGTTCCGTGTCGTCCTGTCATACTTGGTAACAACATATGATGATAGAATAAATAAACAAATATATAGTACATTCTACAGTCAAAATATTATGCATATCTCACAGCAATTAATAGAATTGTACAGTAAATAACTAGTATTGTCACAAGTCTAAATTGATAGTACATTATATAGTCAAAATATAATACATGTCACAAGTCCAAATAGATTTATTTTATTTTCAATCATCTTCAAATAATTCATCTTATTTTCCTTCCTTGTCCTCCTCTTCCTCTTTCTCCTCATCTTTAATTTTATCTACTTCGTCTTCGTCTTCGTCTTCGTCTTCCTCTTTGGATAATTCTACCTCTTCTACTTTATTAGTCGTGTAATAAGTAACTTTTGTTGAGTCCACATCTACAATATTTGTTATAAGAAGATTGTCTTTCATCTTCCCCTTTACCTTCATTACAGTATTAATTATGTTATCAATCACATTATTTTCGCTATGCATGACATCAAGGTAATGTTTTATCAGATTGGTGCTCTAATATGGAAGATCCCAAAATATACTCCTCTTAGTCCAGTTATGGGTGTGCCAAATCTGTCACACTTGTACCCCTTAGCAGCCTCTTCGATAGCACTTGGTAAATCTTTTATCTCTTTACATATCGTGTATCAAGGCCACCTTGGCGGTGGATTGGCCTTCTCCACAACACCCGTACGAAAAGCATTCTTGTTCCTCCGGTACGGATGATCCTTCGACAGAAATTGTCGATGACAATCGAAGAAGCACGTTTTGCCTCCGTTCTTCAAACGGAAAGCGTTAGTGCGGTCCATGCAATACGGACATGAGAGATAACCATGAGTGCTCTATCCCGATAATATTCTATAGGCCAAAAAGTTTTTGATGGTCCACATGAGTTCTGCCTTCATCTAAAAATTATGTTTTCTAGAATCATTGTACGTGTTGGCACCTAATTTACACAGCTGATTCAACTCATCTATCAAAGGCTGTAAATACATATCGATGTCGGACCCAGGATAATAATGGTTAGCAAAATATACAGAGTCTTCACGCACATCTAAGGTGGTAGATTGTACAGAGTAACGAATACTGGGAGCCCGAAAGTCTGAATGGGGGTAAAATCGTCGGAGGAGAGCCCCAATATGACATTATGTGGATCCGAAGAAAAATATGTATACTCTCGATCAAAGTGCTTCCTTCCTTCTCCATCGGATGGATGATCCAATACTCCTTCGATCTGTTTCCGCCTGTGCCAACTAATATTTTCTGCAGTCTCCTTCACTATAAATAACCTCTACAACCGCGACGTCAAAGACAAGTAGTGCATCGAATCGGTAGGCTTCCTTGCACCGAAAGACTTTCTTCTACCAGTGGCCTTATAGTGACCAACACTACAGAATCTGCACGTGTCTTCATCATTGTCGTCTTTGTAGTACAATAAGCACCCGTTGCAAATTCATCAATCTTCTCATATCCCATCCAGAATGATCTCACCATCCTCTTAGATCGGTAGAAGTCTTTAGGCAACTTTGCACCCTCTGAAAAGATCTCTATAATCAAATCCATCAGTCGGTTATAGCATTCTTACGACATGTTAAAATCGGACTTCATGCTCAACAATCTTGTAACCACCTCCAACGGTGAATGATCCTCAAAATCAGGATATAATAGAGTCCTTACATTCTCCAGCAACTCAATAAACTTTGTAGCATCGGTATTCAGTGCCTTCTCAGCTGCATCATGATTGTCCGGATCGTAACTAGGCCCCGTCGCATCAAAAACTATGTTCACCCATCCGTCGTCGTAAGTAGCGTGGTCGGGGACATCTATATATGGGTCCACGTAAGGCTCCGAATCTGATGCTAAAGACACAAGTTCTCCATGTGTGGTCCACTGATAGTAATTTGGCATAAAATTCTTCGAGTACAAATGATATGTAACTTCCACTTCTGGATGATATTTTAAGTTGTGACATCTCACACACTGACACTTAATTTTGGTACCGTCCATGTACTGAGGGAACGCCTTGGCGAACTGCAGAAACTGATGTACACCCTCTATGAATTATTCCCACATACCGTACATGTCATCAGGATGACAGTTGTACATCCACGAACGATGATGCAGATATTAATTCATATTCATTTTTAGATATTTCTGCAAAGATGAATAGACATCGTTCAAGTATATACTCTATGAATATTTGGTAGTATATATTATCAAAATGACACTCACTCCAGATATGCAAAGATAAATAGACATCGTTGAAGAAAATAGTTAAATTCAGTACATGTCATAAGTCTACTCTTCTATACACACATAAGAATACTCAGGAATACAGTACATGCACTGATACACCTAGTCCTAGCACTGATACTTCTTCATTCAACTCTGTATCTTGGATATCCCTATTGCAGTGTATCAGTGAGTGTCAACTCTGTATCCTGGATATCCATACTTGATATTTGTTTAGGCCATGACTTTCTAATTGAAAAGTCAAGTCATGGATATCTAGTGTCAATTTGTTTTGGTCCAGGACACTACCAGAATAAGTCAAATTAGCAACATAAAAAAACGTCGCTAAATGGCTAAAAAATGTTGCCAAATAATTTTAGTGACGTAATTAGCGATATTTTGTTTATGTCGCCTTTAAACTAGCCGCTAACAGAAAAAACATCATCAAACGTCACTATGACGACGTTTTCCAGCAATGTAAATGCGTCGCAATATTAGCGACGTTTAGCGACGCAACTTTGCTAATTTAGCGACGTGTATTTTTGTCGCTATATGTCGCTAAATTAGCGACGTAGATAGCGATGTTTATAGCGACATAAATAGCAACTTTTATAGCGACGTATGTGCGACTCATTTAGCTACGTTGTGTGACTAATTTAGCGACGTTATTATGACCTGGCAATACTACCATATCAGCAATTTGCGACGAACAACTTCTTATTTCGCGACGTGTGTAGCGACGGATTTCGTGACGTATATAGCGACTTATTCTGCGACGTAATTAGCGACATGAGTAGACTTTAGCTAAACGACAAAATGTCGCTAAAAATGTCGCTAAAGATACAGTGAAAAAATAAATACTAAATTATTTCCAAACTATTCTTCCTGCAGTTTATGAATTCACAATTTGTACAAATAGACCCGGAGCAACCCTCCGTTGAATTTGCTGGGTTCGCCGACCCCCTTCGGTTGAACACTCAACACCGGTAAATTAACATATATTTAATATGAATAATATAATAAAATTTGAAGAAAATAAAACATTGAGATTACAAACCGAATCAGAAAAAAATATCGTCGTAAAGAATACAGCAAATATCCACACAACTGAGTCTAAAAGCCTCGTCCAAAAGAATACAAGAAATAATGTTTGAATGCCTCAAAAATAAAAATATTCATAAATGACCAAATATCATAGGTCTGAAACAAAAACAATCAATAAACGGTCATAACTAGGACTACTACGGATCTGCAGAAGGATGACCACCGGCGTGCATGAAGGATAAGAACAGATCATACTGCTCCCGTGAAATCGATACCGATGTCAATGGAGAAGGCAGTGACGTCGGTGGAGTCTGTGTCGATGTAGGCGCACCAAGGGGACGTATCCGCTCCAACTCTGCTAGTCGCTGGTTGTATGAATCCATGGTAGATAACAGCCTCGTACAGCTATGAACCATTGAATCCTGCATCATCGCCATTCTCTCGCCCATGGACAGCTGTGATGCATGCAGCTCCATCACGCTGCGCTCTGTCGATGCTCTAAGATCAGCTATCAAATTTTGGAGCTCCATGATGCTGCGCTCGAGCGTATCAAATCGTGCAATGAGTGTCGCATCGTCCGCCTGCGGCTGGGATAGGGGCTGCTCCTCCATCCTTCGAAGCAACTCATCATGGAGAGACACAATCTGACGGTCAACGGCTTTCTGGACCCGAGCCGACAACTGCGAGGGCTGTGGGGAATGCGCACTTGTCGAGGAGGCCCTAGATGACTGCGTTGCAACAAGGGCGCCATAGGATCCCGTACCGTAGTACATACCACTCTGGAGACCACCACTGGCGGTCCCCCACAGCTCGTCCGCCGATGGAACTCGAGAGGACTGTGAGGAAGTACCAGCCTCTCCCGCTGTAGGTGCACTAGCAGTCGCCCGCTCACGCAGCCTAAGATACTCGACCTATAAAAGTTTGGATACTCGATAATTGCCTATGTTATATTAAAATTAACACAAAGTAAAGTAATACTTACATAGGTCTGCAAGGCCCTCTCATCAATGAGATTTTTGTCCTTTTGATGGGTAGCCAGGAAGATGGTCACCATGTTTCCATCCTCACCCCTCTGTACCTGTTAAAATATATTATTTAGTACTAAAATTAAATATTTTTTTCTACTACCATTTTATCGTACTTGTATTAAAATAATACATCTAAAATAAAAAATATACCAAATGACGAAAATGTTCCGTCATCGGAATCGAGCACCCACACCACTTTGCTGCCTTCCGCCTAGTCGCCTTGGCCTTCTCAAACCTTTCCTTGTACCTCGGATCATCAAATCTAGCCCTCATCGCAGTCCACTGCTCAGGCGTGATCCAACCTTGGATCGATTTTCCAATGCGATCACGGGCCTTCTGGTTGTCTAGAGCATCACGGATAAGCTTAGCGGCAATGGCAGAAAACATCTGCTCGATCAACTCGGCCCAGTGCGAAGGATAGAAATACATTTATACAATAAATAATTTAGTAAGCTACATGACATGCATAAATTAAAGGATTTATATAATATACTTTTACCTCAAAGTGCGCAAACTAGAACGCCTTCCTCTCATCCGGAGCTTCAGTGTAGTTGATCCAAGGGCCAACATAGTTGTTCCTCAGAAAGAGGCCCAGGCATCTCTGTACCGACGATGGACGATATCTAAACAGAGATAATTATTTTGATCAAAAAAGTCAATATATGATGAATAAAGAAATACACGATATATATGATGCTAAACCATCTAATTGACTTACTTTGTACCATCGGCCCAAATCTCTGTCCTCATCTCCTCCGGAGGTGTACATAGAGGATCTAGCTGATGCTGGGACAACGTTGGCTCGACATCCTCCATATGCTCATCTGTATCCATGGTTCCGTCAGCAGCGAGCATATATAACCAGCAATAGAAAAAGATACAAGATGCACAAACAGGAGAATATATAATACTGAGTCAATAAGCTATAAGCACAATAATAACTAGAAGTAAAATACAAGAATAACTGCAAGTAGAGAATGAGAATACTAACTATGTGTTTTAGAGTGCGAGTTCGTTATGTAATCGGTTTAGGTTGCATATGAGGTATAAAGGTAACTCCATTATACGTGAGGTGTATAATCGACATGCACATGAGATCAAGAGGGATTTGATCACATAACCAACTCCTACTCCCCCTCCCCAACCAATACTTATGGATCCAATCACGACACATTACGTACATGATCACGATAGTCACACTAACACACGAAATAGTGGATGCACAAGAAGCCAATGAAAGTCAATACCCGATGTACACGATGAAATACATGTCATTAGGTACCCGTTGCACACGGTAGGGGATAACACCTCCTGACGGGATCCATATAGCACCAGTCCGTGAAATCACTGTGTCAAAAATCAATGTATACTAATCTAGAACATGTATATATACAATGTTATGAATTAAAAACAAACAGAGAAATATACTCGCCTGAAGTCCTGAGCAAAGTGTGTCTCTCGATGCCCAAGCTGGTGTCTCACAACCTATATATGGTATGTTGCATCAATACAAGGTTCAACGATAAAAATAAATAAAGTTGATGCAATTCTAGGTTGATACGCCATTTCTAAGTCAAACTAATACATTCTAGGTTGCAAGAGTCTAATGCTAAGTCACTGAGTCGATATACTACAAAATTATGCTAAACTAGCTAAGCTAACGCACCATAGTGCATTCAAGAAGCCGTATCCTAAGATACGCAAGTTTTCTAATATAAAAATAGTTTATATATATATATATGAGTCAAATATTGATAATAATAACTCAAAATAACATAATTTGGATACCTTGGCCTTGTGCCAATGCGCATTGCAAATACCCTGATACCCAATTCAATACCTTGGTGATATCTTGGTGTCCCGAGGCAACCCAAACTCCAAATTAACTAATACATATATAATATACATATTCATTTACTAATCTACTAAGTAAATACATACATATCTAACTATATTAACTATTTACTAACTCTTACCAATTAGCTACTAACTAACTGATAAATAACTAATAGATCAACTAACTACCTAAGCCCAACTAATACCTTAACTTACTGACATAAGAATCTGAATCTAAACTATAACTCGACTCTTAAATAAATAACTAACAACTGAGAACTAACAATTTACTGAAACTCACAATACCCAACTAGCACTAATTGGATACACTGATATTTCTATTGATACACTATGGATTTGATACTGATAACTGGGGTTTACTGTGCATTGATACTGCACATGTTGACCTCAAATTGTGTGCAATTGCACACAATGAAACTAATTGCTATGGTTGCTGTTCTCTGGTCTAGTTCTCCTCCTACCCGTAGCAGTGCTTTCTTCGAGTAAAGCATTTGCTTCTAACTGTGAATACACAGTGAAGCATTGCTTCCAACTGTGAAACACACAATGAAGCATTGCTTCTAACTGTGAACACACAGTGAAGCATTTCTTCCAACTGTGAAACACACAGGGAAGCAGTGCTTCTAACTGTGAAACACAGTGAGCATTGCTTCTATGTCGAGTCTCGGGTATGCATCTGCACACACAGTGCTTGCTGTTGAGTTCTTGGTGTGTATCTGCACACACAGTGCTTGCTGAATATCCTTCATAACTTATGCAGTTTTGCTGCCTTCACTGCAGCTGTTAGTTCCCTTCACTACAGTGATCAGTTTGCGGCCTTCACTGTAGCTGTTATTTTCCTTCACTGTAGCTGCTAGTTCTTCATTGGCAGTGATCAGTTTGCTGCCTTAACTGTAGCTGCTGTCTTCAGTCACTAGTTCTCTCTGGTTATTCCCTCACTGGTTCTCACTGTATTACAGTCACTGGTTCTCACTTGTATATAGTGCCAGATGGTCCTGTGTCGTGCCCTCTCCCTTCACACATCCACACTCTAAGCACACACTCATACATATATATACTATACACAACATATAAATACGTATATATATACAACACAAGAACACTTATATATTCAAACATATAATCAAACACAATATATACATACATATAAGTAAGTATATAGATAAACTAGCACATGCATATATACACACTAACATATATATATATATATATATATATATATATATATATATATATATATATATATATATATATAAACATGTAACATAGCTCTATATATCTAGATACTCCTATAGTATACACACATAGGCACCCACCTACATGTAAATCCAAATCACACTAATACATATAACTATATATCATATAAAGGGATAACATATACATAATTACACATGTACATATAGGAAAATGGGCCAAACAACAAACACATGGGGTGCACCGCACCCGTATCACATTTTTTTATGATATACTTGCAATACGGCCCCCAACTCACAACCAAACGTATCCCGGAGGACACGTACAAGTCTAATACATATATTATGAACACTACATATAGAAATTAGAGTTTCTACATGTCCGTTTCATAATATGATATGCACATGGCCCCGTGTCGGAGGAAAACCCCCAAATTTGACCGTTTTGTCAAATTAACGAGATTCGGCCCACATGTATCCAATTGTGGATACGACACAAGCTACAAATAAATAATCAAGGGTCAAATAGATCTATTAGATCCATTGACAAGCACTACATGTGCTAATCTCGGAATTCCTCCAAAATTGGCACCAAATTGGTCATAACTTCCACCGTAGGTCTCCAAATGATTCCAAATCAAATCCTATGGGTAGCCTATGCATGTGGGATAGTTTCTCATCATAAAATCTCAGATCTATAGTCCAGTTGAAGGAGAAAACTAATTTGTACCTATTGGGAGATAGATTCCAATGAAAAGGTTCCAAAAGACAAGTAGCTCTTCTCCTTGTAGATCTTGGCCTCCTCTTCCTTGCTCCTTACTCCTAGCTTGTAGATCCTTGATGTAGAGGCTTCAATGATGAAATTAGAATGAGTTTGGTAAAGATTTGTTAGAGAAATAATGACAGAATGGAGGGAAAATGGAAGAGGAAAATATAGATCTAGAAATTTTGGGAAGAAATAAAATGAGAGCTCTCTCTCTTCTCCCAATTATGGCTGGTCATAAACCCTTCCCCAAGCAATGTATAATGTCACAAATACCCCTTGGGGCCTCTCATGAAAAAATAATTAGGAAGGGAAGGTTCTAGTCAAAAGGTTTCACTAATTAATCATGTTTCTTAATCCATGGGCCTAATTTATAGGCTCAACTTAAACTAGTCCAAAAGTTTGTTCATGTTTCCTAATTAAATGGTTAGGTCCATTACACAAGCCCAAAATAAGTCTACACTATCAACAAATAATAGTACAATAATTAAATAAATCAAGCCATGCACAAATATTAATTATAATAATTCTAAAATAATTAATACCCATGATAATTACCAAACTATCCTTGGATGAAAATGTGAGGGTGACAAACCTACCCACCTTAAAAAAAATTTGTCCTCGATATTAAGGAAGAAACTATCTACCAAAACCAACAATATAGTGCAAGAAAGAATTATACCTCACGGCTCGAACAAATACGGATATCGCTCACGCATCTCGGTCTCTCGCTCCCAAGTACTCTCTTCTGGCGAGTGATGCCTCTATGCGACGCATACCAAAGGAATCGTCTAGTTCCTCAGCACCTTCTCTCTCCGATCCAGAACCTTCACTGGCTGCTCTAGATAGCTGAGAGTAGGGCCCACCTCTATCTTTGAATGATCCAACACATGACTGGGATCTGCCATGTACCGTCTCAACTTTGACACATAAAACACGTTGTGCACTCCTTCTAGTGCAGGTGGTAAGTCTAGTCTGTAAGCGACTGTACCAACCCTCTCAAGAATGCAGAAAGGACCGATGAATCGCGGACTAAGCTTGCCGCCTCCATCGAAACGAATCGTGCCACGTGTCGGAGAAATCCTCACAAAAACCAGACCGCCAACCTAGCACGAAACACAAACTTAGCACTCTAACAAGCAACAATCAACACAAATAAGACAAAACTAAAGTTATTACTCAAACTCCAGAGGTCTCCGGTGGTTATCGGTCCAATGTCGTTGCCTGTCCTGCGCCACTCGAAGTCTGTCTCTGATAAGCTTCACCTTCTCTGCTGCATCCACTACCATCTCTGGTCCCAATAAAGCCCTGTCACCAACATCATCCCAGGAGAATGGAGTATGGAACCTCCGTCCATACAACGCCTCAAATTGTGACATCTCAATGCTGGCTTGGTAGCTGTTGTTGTATGAAAACTCTACCAAGTGAAGGTGATCCTCCCAAGAACCTCCATGATCCAAAACACAGGTGCGTAACATGTCCTCGAGAGTCTGAATAGTCCTCTCCGACTGTCCGTCCGTATGAGGGTGATAAGCGGTACTTAACTTGAGCTGAGTGCCCAAGCTAGCCTGCAAACTCCTCCAGAAATAGGACGTGAAGTGGCTATCCCGATCCGAGACAATGCTTACTGGAATACCGTACAATCTGATAATCTAGCGTACATACATCTCCGCAAGTCTCTCCGTAGATGTACCCACTTTAAATTGCAAAAAGTGGGCTGATTTGGTCAACCTGTCCACGATGACCCAAATCGCATCCTTGCCTCCTGGAGAATGCGGAAACCCCGATACAAAATCCATGGTAACATGCTCCCATTTCTACTCCGGAATGGGCAAAGGCTGAAGCAATCCTCCTGGTATCTCGGCCTTGACCTGATGGCAAACTAAGCATCTGGACACGAAGCTAGCTACCTTTCGCTTCATGCCATACCACCATACATGCTCCCTCATGTCTCTATACGTCTTATTGGCACCTGGATGCATAAAGTATTGGAAACAATGTGCCTCTTGTATAATCTTCTCGCGCAATCATCCCTTCGGTACGCACAACCTGGTACCGTGTCGCAATGATTCGTCATCTGCGATGATAAAGTCCTCTGCCAGCCCGACCTGAACCTGTGCTCTGATGCTCCTCAGAGACTCATCCTCATACTGTCCAGCTCTGACTCGGTCCATTAACTCCAACTGAACCTGAAGTCGCCACATCTTTGCTGCGACTCCCGGAATCAATACCTTAATGCCCAAACTATCGAGGTCTGCCAGTAGATGCCTGTCTCTAGTCAAATACATAGCCACGGGATACTTGCTCAAAGCATTCGCGACTACGTTAGTCTTCCCTGGATGGTACTACAAAGATATATCGAAGTCCTTCATCAGCTCCAACCATCATCGTTGCCTCATGTTGATCTCTTTCCTTGTAAACACATACTTTAAGCTCTTATGGTCTGTGAAGATCTCTACTCTCTCTCTCC
This sequence comes from Iris macrosiphon, assembly GCA_036927795.1. Taxonomy (NCBI): domain Eukaryota; kingdom Viridiplantae; phylum Streptophyta; class Magnoliopsida; order Asparagales; family Iridaceae; genus Iris; species Iris macrosiphon. The sequence continues at coordinate 122,899,870 of JAYESA010000011.1, read as the reverse complement.
ATATAGATAGTGTTTCCATAATTTGAGAGCAAATATAACAGCTGCAAACTCCAAATCATGGGTAGGGTAGTTTTTCTCAGGCGGGCACAATTGCCTGGAAGCATAGGCTATTACCTTCCCGTGCTACTGTAGTACACAACCCAAACCCTTCCCTGATGCATCGCTGTAAATAAAAAATCCTCCTGCTCCTGTTGGTAGTGTCAAAATGGGAGCTGTAGTCAATCTCCTCTTCAGCTCCTCAAATGCTGACTGGCAATCCTCAGTCCAGACAAATTCTACGTCCTTCCTGGTCAGCCTAGTCATCGGCTCTGCTAGTCTGGAGAAATCCTGAACAAACCTCCGGTAGTAGCCTGCTAATCCAAGGAAGATCCTAATCTCTGCTACCGAACTCGGGGTAGACCACGATTCAACTGCTGAGATCTTCTGCGGGTCCACCGAGATTCCATCTCCTGTAATGACATATCCAAGGAATTCAACCTTATCAAGAAAGAATTCATACTTAGACAACTTGCCATACAACTTCTCCTTCCTGAGGGTCTCAAAAACAATCCTCAAGTGCTGGTCATGCTCCTCTAGGGTCTTCGAATATATCAGAATATCATCTATGAAGGCTATAATAAACCGGTCCAGGTACTGATGAAATACCTTGTTCATCAGGTTCATGAACATTATAGGGGCATTGGTCAACCCAAACGGCATCACCAAGAACTCGAACTGCCCATAACGAGTCCTGAAAGCCATCTTCGGGATGTCTTCCCTCTTCAACTTCACCTGGTGGTACCCTGACCTCATGTCTATCTTCGAGAATACCTTTGCTCTGCTCAACTGGTCGAACAAGTCATCAATCCACGGTAATGGATATTTGTTCTTGATAGTAAGGTTATTAAGTGCCCTGTAGTCGATACACATATGTACCGAACCATCCTTCTTGGGTACAAATAGTACCGGAGCACCCCATGGTGACGAACTGGAACGGATAAAGCCTTTATCTTGCAACTCATCCACCTGCTTCTTCAACTCTACCATTTCACTGTTGTTTACTCTATAGACGTGTTGAAAGATCGGCTCTACGCCTGGCACTAAATCTATAGAGAACTCCACATCTCTGTCCGGCGGCAACCCCGGTAAATCCTATGGAAAGACATCCAAGAACTCTCCAATCAACGGATGTGGCGGCTCCCGATCTTCTACCAAAGCTCCACAGAAATTGCCCTCAGTCTGCTTTGCTCCTCGGACGAACTCGAACTCCGGCTCTCCTGGCGTCTGAAATAAAACTCTGCCTCCACGACAATCGATAGTAGTGTGATGTCTACTCAACCAATCCATCCCGAGTACTATATCGTAACTCGAAAGTGGCATTACAAGTAAACATATGCTCAGCTCACGGCCTCCTACATAAACCCTCTAGTTCTTGCAAACATCACTAACCAGGATGATGCCACCCCCGGTCGTGATCTTTCAAGTCCGCACCAACGGTTCAGACTCAAGACGATGTCTCAAAGCAAAAGATACAGATACAAAGCTATGAGACGTACCAGAATCAAATAAGGCATGAGCTGGAAAAGAATCAAGTAAGACTAGACCTAATATAACATCTCCGACTGGCTCTGCCTCCTCCACGATTTGGGCAAAAGCTCGCCCCAAATGTGCACCTCTCTGCTGGTAATGCACAAACTTCTGTTGCTGGGGCTATAAAGAAGGTCCTTTCGGCTGTCCCGCCAGGTGTCTCGCGGGTATCCTCTGGATAGGGGCTACATCCTGAACTGTACGTGCTAAGGTCTTGGGACAATCCCTCAGCTGGTGATCTGATGATCCACAAAACAAACACTACCCAAGCCTATTAATGCAAACATCCCATTTGTGCCCTGCCTTCTTACAGAAGGGGCAAACATGAGCTGCCTAGGCTGGTCTCTGCATCTGGTACATCTGCTGTACATGTGCTCGGTTAGGTGCTTTGAACTGCTGCCTCTACTGCTGAGAATATGGCTTCTTGGCTGGACCTGTGCTGCTGCTGCCACCATAATCATCTCGGTCCCTTTTGTGCCTTCCACTCAGGTCTCTCTCGACCTTGCGAGCCACCCTCAAGATGTCTGTATACGTCTCATGGCTCGAAGAAATGAGAGCCTTCACTTCCCAGTTCAGACCCTCTCTGAATCTACTAGTCCAGTTCTCAGGGTCTCTCACCATAGAGTCGGCATACCTGCTCAACCTACCAAACTTGGCGGCATACTCCTCCACCGACATTTTCCCCTGGTAAAGGTTCTGGAACTGTTACTCCATATCAGGTCTCTCAGTAGGCGGGAAGAACTTCCTTCTGAACAAGTCCCTGAACTCTTCCCATGTCAATCCTGGATTGGAGATCTGTGGCTCATTCCGGAACCAAGTGCTGGCGATGTCCATCATCTGCAATCCCGCTGCCTCCACCATCAGGTCCTCCGGAAGGCAGAATAAGCGCATTACGTACTCCATGCTCTCCAACCAATCATTCGCATAGATGATGCCCTCTGTCCCCTTGAAAGGTCGGGGATCCAACTTCTTGAAGTCCAAAATAGTGCCGGGCCTGGGCTGTACCTCTCGTGGATGTGGTGGTGCGGTCCTCTCTACGACGGTGATGGCCACCTGGTGAGCACTCTCGATGCCCTATCTCATCACCTCGGTCTGTCGGTACTGCGCCTCGGCCTGGGCCCTCTGGGCCTCCATCATCATATGGAAGAGTGCAAACAGCTGTGTAGCATCAACTGGTACTGGCGGTGGTGGCGGAAGATCCTCATAAACAACTGGAGCAACCCTCTGAATTGGGGGAGGAGCACCCCCAAAAGTGGCTGCCGAGACTCCCACCTGGACCGGTGAGGCGATCCTCTCGACTGGAGATGAAACAGTAGCAGCTGCTACTCTATCCGCAGCAGGCTGGGAAGTAGCTGAGGAAGCTGCCGCTGCTCCTGAGTGATAGAATCTGACCTTCGAAGGCATCCTGAAGTCAGATTGAAAATACGGAATCAATATTGAATATAATGTGATATCATCAAAGAAGGACAGAACTTAATTCAAAATAGAAGACAATATCAAATAGATAAAGATTTGTAGAACAAAATATTGGAGTTTTCCTAGTTGTGATTGAGTAACTCTCAGCCTAAATCATGTATCCTAAAGCAGGCTCGTAGCAATACTCTAGTCGAGCACAACTACGATATCTATCTAGACCTGCATGGGCCACCACTAAAAATGTGTCACGACCCGCACCCGGATGTTCGGGCACGAGTATGTGGTTACGTCCAGCCTACGTCGCAGAATCGGCGGTAGAACGCTGTCTGGGTCATTTCTAACTAACTAACATCTCAATAATATAATATGGTACATATCAATAATCTCAAGTCCAAACGGAGGAGCAATATGGTATCTCACAAGTATATCAATCTCAATCACAAAACAAACCAAGGAAAGATAATGCACGAATGGAATAGCGAAGGAAATAAGATACAAGCCACAAGTCTGAAATAATAATACATCTGTGGAACTCCTCAAAATAAAAGTCTAATACAAAATCACTAAACAAAACTAGACCTCCTCGGTCACTGGTACTATATCCTCTGGCTCTAGGGGAGTGTCCTCTAAAGTCTCACCCTCCTGAGGTCCGTGATGTGTGGGACACAGCTCCTCTAGCCAATCATCTGGAAAAATATATCCAGTCAGGATTGGAGCGAAGTACATACCTCTGAAAGCAGCTCTAATAACATAATCGAGCATATATAACCAGCAATAGAAAAAGATAAAAGATGCATAAGCAGGAGAATATACAATACTGAGTGAACAAGCTATAAGCACAATAATAACTGGAAGTAAAATACAAGAATAACTGCAAGTAGAGAACAAGAATACTAACTATGAATTTTAGAGTGCGAGTTCGTTATGTGATCGGTTTAGGTTGTATATGAGGTATAAAGGTAACTCCATTATACGTGAGGTGTATAATCGACATGCACATGAGATCAAGAGGGCTTTGATCACATAACCAACTCCTACTCTCCCTCCCCAACCAATACTTATGGATCCAATCACGACACGTTACGTACATGATCACGATAGTCACACTAGCACACGAAATAGTAGATGCACAAGAAGCACATGAAAGTCAATAACCGATGCACACGATGAAATACATGTCATTAGGTACCCGTTACACACGGTAGGGGATAACACCTCCTGACGGGATTCATATAGCACCAGTTAGTGAAATCACTATATCAAAAATCAATGTATACTAATCTAGAACATGCATATATACAATATTATGAATTGAAAATAAATAGAGTAATGTACTTGCCTGAAGTCCTGAGCAAAGTGTGTCTCTCGATGCCCAAGCTGGTGTCTCACAACCTATATATGGTATATTGCATCAATACAAGGTTCAACGATGAAAATAACTGAAGTTGATACAATTCTATGTTGATACGCCATTTCAAAGTCAAACCAATGCATTCTAGGTTGCAATAGTCTAATGCTAAGTCACCGAGTCGATATACTATGAAACTATGCTAAACTAGCTAAGCTAATACACCATAGTGCATTCAAGAAGCCGTATCCTAAGATACGCAAGTATTCTAATATGAAAATAGTTTATATATATATATATATATATATATATATATATATATATATATATATATATATATATATATATATATGAGTCAAATATTGATAATAATAACTCAAAACAATAGAATTTGGATACCTTGGCCTTGTGCCAATGCGTATCGCAACTACCCTAATACCCAATTCAATACCTTGGTGATATCTTGGTGTCCCGAGGCAACCCAAACTCCAAATTAACTAATACACATATTCATTTACTAATCAACTAAGTAAATACATACATATCTAACTATATTAACTATTTAGTAACTCTTACCAATTAGCTACCAACTAACTGAGAAATAACTAATAGATCAACTAATTACCTAAACTCAACTAATACCTTAACTTACTTACATAAGAATCTGAATCTATTAACTAAACAACTAACAACTGACAACTAACAATTTACTGAAACTCACAATACCCAACTAACACTAACTGGATACATTGATATTTCTAATGATACACTATGGATTTGATACTGATAATTGGGGTTTACTGTGCATTGATACTGCACATGCTGACCTCAAACTGTGTGCAATTGCACACAGTGAAACTGATTATTGTGGCTGTTGTTCTCTGGTCTAGTTCTCCTCCTACCCGTAGTAGTGCTTTCAAACACAGTGAGCATTTGCTTCTAACTGTGAACACACAGTGAAGCATTTCTTCCAATTGTGAAACACATAAGGAAGCAGTGCTTCTAACGGTGAAACACAGTGAGCATTGCTTCTATGTCGAGTCCCAAGTGTGCATCTGCACAGACAGTGCTTGCTGTTGAGTTCCTGGTGTGTATCTGCACACACAGTGCTTGCTGAATCTCCTTCATGACTTATGCAGTTTTGCTGCATTCACTGCAGCTGCTAGTTCCCTTCACTACAGTGATCAATTTGCTGGCTTTACTTCAGCTGTTATTTCCCTTCACTGTAGCTGCTAGTTCTTCATTGGCAGTGATCAGTTTGCTACCTTTACTGCAGCTGTTATCTTCAGTCACTGGTTCTCTCTGGTTATTCCCTCACTGGTTCTCACTGTGCTGCAGTCACTGGTTCTCACTGTGCAGTAGTCACTGGTTCTCACTTATACACAGTGCCAGATGGTCCTGTGTCGAGCCCTCTCACTTCATACATCCACACTCTAAGCACACACTCATACATATATATATACTATACACAACATATAAATACGTATAGATATACATCACAAGCACACTTATATATTTAAATATATAATCAAACACAATATATACATACATATAAGTAAGTATATAGATATAAACTAACACATGCATATATACACACCAACATATATATATATATAAACATGTAACATAGCTCTATATATCTAGATACTCCTATAGTATACACAATTAGGCACCCACCTACACGTAAATCCAAATCACACTAATACATATAACTATATATATCATATAAAGGGCTTACATATACATAATTACACATGTACATATAGGGAAATGGGCCAAACAACAAACACATGGGGTGCACCGTGCCCGTATCACACTTTTCTATGATACGCTTACGATATGGCCCCTAACTCACAACCAAACATATCTCGGAGGACACGTACAAGTCCAATACATATATTATGAACACTACGTATAGAAATTAGAGTGTCTACGTGTCTGTGTCACAATGTGATATTCACATGGCCCCATATCGGAGAAAAATCCCCAAATTTGACCATTTCGTCAAATTGACGAGATTCAGTCCACACGTATCCAATTGTGGACATAAAATAAGCTACAAACAAACAATTAAGGGTCAAATAGATCTATTAGATCCATTGACAAGCACTACATGTGCCAATCTTGGAATTCTCCTAAAATTGGCACTAAATTGGTCATAACTTCCACCGTAGGTCTCCAAATGATTCCAAATCAAATCCTATGGGTAGCCTATGCATGTGGGGTGGTTTCTCATGATAAAATCTTAGATCAATAGTCTATTTGAAGGGGGGAAACTGATTTTTACCTATTGGAAGATAGATTCCCAATGAAAAGTTTCCAAAAGACAAGTAGCTCTTCTCCTTGTAGATCTTGGCCTCCTCCTCCTTGCTCCTTCCTCCTTGCTTGTAGATCCTTGATGTAGAGGCTTCAATGATGAAATTAAAATGAGTTTGATGAAGATTTGGTGGAGAAATAATGAGGGAATGGAGGGAAAATGGAAGAAAAAAATATAGATCTAGAAATTTGGGAAAGAAATGAAATGAGAGCTCTCTCTCTCCTCCCAATTATGGCTGGTCATAAACCCTTCTCCAAACAATGTATAATGTCACAAATACCCCTTGGGGCCTCTCATGAAGAAATAATTAGGGAAGGAAGGTTTTAGTCCAAAGGTTTTACTAATTAATCATGTTTCTTAATCCATGGGCCTAATTTATGGGCTCAACTTAAACTAGTCCAAAAGTTTGTTCATGTTCTCTAATTAAATGGTTAGGTCCACTACAGAAGCCCAAAATAAGTCTACACTATCAACAAATAATAGTACAATAATTAAATAAATCAAGCCATGCACAAATATTAATTATAATAATTCTAAAATAATTAATACCCATAATAATTACCAAACTACCCTTGGATGAAAATGTGAGGGTGACAGGTGCTGTGTGACAAATTCTAATGCCATGAGATGGTACTGACCTTCAGGGTGATGCTCCTCCTCCAAAGCTCTGTGCATGAGACCTCTTCTGGCCTCCTGTCCTCGATGTCATCCTTTGAAAAGTGAGTTTGTGCCTCCTGGCAGCCACCAACACGTTATCAAAAGTCAGGTAGTTTTGTAAACCCCCTAAATTTTAATTTATATTTTTAAGTATTTTTTTTATTCAAATATTGAAGAAAAATTAGTTATTTTCTTAGTTAATTAGGAAATGAATCCTTTGATTTAGTAGTTTATATAAATATTTTATTTAAAAGTGTTTCACAAAAATATTTTTTCTATTTTTAAAATCATTGTCAAAGTAATATATTTTCTCTAAGAATTTTATTATTATTATTATTTTTATTATTATTATTATTATTATTATTATTATTATTATTATTATTATATATATATATATAAATATATATATATATATATATTATATGTTTCTATATATTCTTATATATGATTATAAAGTATTTATTATTAAGAAGGAAAAAGAAAAAGAAAAGAAAGGAAAGAAAAAGAGAAAGAGAAAAAGAATAAGAAAACAAAATCAAATTCCTAATACAAATCCTTAATCCCATCCATAAACCTAATTACTAATTACTAAAGCCTAACCGTACCTGACCCATGTCCCCCACGCAGAACACCCCTCACCCGCTCCCTTTGTGTATATATATACACATATATCTTATAAATCCTAACCCTAAGCCAAAATCCGTCGAAAACCTAACCCTCAGACTAACCTCCCTAACTCTACGGTGCCCTCTGGCTGGCGATCACCCTGGCCGCCACTGGAATGCCTCACGGTTGCGTGCACGTCGACAGCAGCAACAGCAGGGGCAGCATCCCTGCGAGCAGCGACAACAACGATCAACCCCCCTTAGTACGGTATTTTCTCCTCCAACGTTTATCCGTTTCATGCTCCATTTTATCTAGTATTATCAGTACCTAATTTTTATTTTCAATTAAATAGTGTTAAAAATAGTGTTAAAAATAATTAGTTTCAATTAATTAGTTTCAATTAAATAGTGTTAAAAATAAGGTAGAAATCAAAGCAAAGTTGAGAAAAAACAATATTTTCAAACTGCTCTAAAACTGTCCAACTACCCAACTTTACACCCAGTTTTCTTCCAAGCCACGTACAATTTTTATAATATATAGAAAGGTATTTATTGACAACATATAGGACAGAAAAATCTTTCTTTTAGTTTTAATTAACTCGATGTATTCATCGAATAAAACCTGTTAGAAGTTGACTAAAAATCATATTTTCAGAAATGAAAATTTTGTGATTGAGAGTGTGTCCCGCCAAACGGGACTACCTCGTCATATACAATTGCACCGAAAGGCGCATATAGTATATCCTGGCATGTGAGATTTCTCGGAAGTTGATTTTGACTTATGTACAAGTCGGAATCAACCCGTATCCGTAAAAAGTTCTCCCGTATCAATATTTTGTAAATTCTCCAATTATTTTATGATCTCTTAAATGATCACAAGAACTTATGCCATTGGAATCGCAGAGTCTAACTTGTCCTGTAACCTAAGTTTCGCTCGATTCCGAGTAAGTCGATGAATCAATGTTTCGTGGATCCCACGATTCGACTTGACGAGCGGTTTTGTGATCGGCTCACCGGAATACAAAACTGGATATATTGTTAGGTTTGGATCATCGATTAGGATTTGTTTGACCTATAATATGTCCTATTTAGAGACCTTTTGTCACATCCTGATATCCTGTAGGAATCGGTCGTCCCTGCTAGGCACGAATCACCGCGCCAGCGCTCCCGCGGGACAATCGTTTCCATCGGGACGTGATGTCGTGGGAGCCTGGAGTTGCGTCCACGCAAGGCAAATACCGGAACGGCCGTTGACTAGTTCACCAAGTCGATATAGCAGAAACATAGAATAAACACAAGTATGAATACATAAACAAGCTCTCTTTATTGATAATGAATAAGATTACAAGCGATGCTAGGCCGAGATTACAAGTCGCTCAGGCTCTCTCTCTCTCTCTCTCTCTCTCTCTCTCTCTCTTAAACAATAAAGCCGTGACAAGCAGCTTATAACTTGGAATGATACATAGGCGATGTTTGTCACGCCCAGTCCTAAAATACGTAGGACTAGGACACATAAGCATGCCAGCCGTGTGTATATGGCAACTCCAATATATGGATACCAATATACACACGTACGCTGTAATATGAATACAACTCACATATGGTATATATTTATTGTCACAAGTCACAGAAATACTAATCTCATCCATACCACAAGTCACAGAATGGAAATAACTACACTAGAATAAGAGTTTGAATAATCCATAAATGATAGTCGGGTGGAGACAAATCCACTACCAATGACTATATCAAACTAAAAGAGAGAGAAGAGTAGAATCTCTAATATAGAATAAGATGATGATAAGAGTGTCAGGTAAAGTAGCTATCGCTAGAGATAATCAGTGATGCTCAGTGGGTAAGGTCTCCTCATGTAGAAGGTAAAGGGTCAGGTTCGAGTCCGTACTCATGCGGATACTCATGGTCGTCTATACCTGGCAAGGGACCAGATCCTCAGAGGGACATAAAAAAATACATAGAAGCAAGCCAATTGAATACAATAAACATGCAATACTTTGAAAATATATAAGTACGCTGTTCTAGACAATCTATATGAATGCAAATGAGGACAACTTTTTGACGTATGGGCAAGGGTAGGCTACTCGATCTAAGTCTCACAACTCACACACCCGTCAATGGATATCATAAATCATCATACCTCGGGGGTAGCGACTAGAGCGACTCTACAAAAATTGACATACCTCGGGGGTAGCGACCAACGCGACACACGCCCGTAGTACGAGTTATATACTACGGTTTACTATAGTGGTTAAAGCCCATACGCCTAATGATTGTCCTCTCATGATACTAGGTGTCAAGTGTGTGTCAACATATCTAATATATAGTAATGACTGAACGAAACTACACATGCAATAAATATATAGAAATGCAATGAATATGCAAAAATATAAATAACATACAAAAGTACTGTAAATAATTTGGCAAGGTATACTTTTTTGGCAAGAAGGCTATGTAGTCCTAATATCCTGTTCCGAAAGTCGCATAGAAAAGTCCAATGTACTCGGGGTCAGCATGCACAGGCACGTGAATTAGGGGTATCTACTGCAAGTTATCTAGCAAGGATGGTGGGTCTATGATTAACTCGAGGACGAGGGTGATTAGGTCAATGATGATAATTGTAATGGGGTTGATGATGATTACCATGGTGATGATGATGGAACGATGACGGAAATTATAATAATGGTGCTGATGTAGATGGTGATTGGGACGATGGTGTTAGTAGCAATGGTGGTGGTGATGATAACATATGGTGGTAATGTTAATGGTGATGGGGTGATGATGGGGTAGCTACTCCGGCCAGGGGAGGTCCGGCCAGTGGGGGAAGGTTCGGCCAGAAGGAGGAGGAGGAGAGGAGGAGCTCAGGGCGGAGCTGGGTCGTGCTCCGGGAGGAAGGAGAGGACAGGGAAGAAGAGGAGTTCATGGTGGTGCTGGTGGTGTGGTGCAGTGGTGGTGCTGGTGGAGTTGGGTGCTGCCGACGGAGGTCGAGCGCGGGGAGGTGATGGTGAGGAAACGGTGGGCAGTGGTGGTATTGCAGAGGGAGGTCAGGAAAAGGAGAGACGAATGAGGTGGGGAGAGGTTGGGTTCGATGTTGGCCGAAAAAATGACGGGGACGACGGGGAGTCGATGTTGGGAGAGGGACATTAATGGTGATGGTGCAGGAGGTTAGGAACGATGACCGGAGTCTGGTTCGTCGATGGAGAAGTCAGCAGCGGCTCGGCTAGGATGGCGGCCTGATAGCGTGCTCATCTAGTTGGTCGGCGGAGGACGTCCAGTCGACGAGGGATGCTGCTGAGGAGCGGTACACAGGCGGGGTTGGTGACCGGGCTCCGGCAGCGGGGGAAGCGGAGGAAGAAGATAAAGTTGATCCCGGCAGGACTGGTTGCTCCGGTCAAGGGAGATCGAGGCGGGGAAGGAGAGAACAGGGAGGAGGTGGTTCAGGTCGGTCCGGCGGTTGGGGGCAGCTCTGGCCGACGATTGGCAAAGGGGGTCGGGCACAGGGAAGGGGGAAGGAAGATGAATAGTATATGGAAAGGTCGGCTATGTAGTTAGATTTAGGTTTTGGGAAAATAAGGAAAATGAGATATTTATACATGTAAGGGGATGGGTTTGACCTAGGAAAATTTGACCTTGGCCAACATCCTCTTGGGTTTGGCCTTGGGCTCACATGGGGATGTTTGGAGGCTATAGTTTGCATTATTTAAATGTAAGGACTAGGTTTAAAATAAGGGGGCGATGTTATGCATTTGTACATCCCAAAAATTATGAGAAAATTTCATATGAAAGAAAAAATAGGTTTCTTCAGGTATTGTCCAATGGTGTGGTCACCTTAATGCATTTTTGCATAAAAATGTCCAACAATTGGGAAAATTGCACAAAGATGGAAATTGAATTAAATTAATTAAAATTAGTGCACATGGTGTTCTAGAATTAATTAGAAGTACATGGGAATAGAATTAGGTGGGACACAGGTGTCATGGACGTAGAGGATTCAGTGTAGAATTTTATCATAAATTTGGGTTGCACAAAACGGTCAAGATTGTGTCTCCAATTTTGATTGGAATGCACAAGGGTACAAAGTTAGAATTTATTTAGAATTAGGAAATAACGTCCGCGACGTTTATTATACGACTAAAATGTAGCACAAGAGAGCATAATTATAAGTTACACCGAGGTCCGAATAGCAGGCAGGCATGTCTAGGACAAGGGTGTGAAGTTTATTGGAAGACAGTGGCTACTGTAGTGCTCCAATTATCGAAGCAACGGTAAGGTGCCCTATGTGACATAAATATTGCATAATTAAATAAATAAAATATTCTATTTCTATTTGGGTTCAAACTAGCCCTAATTTCACTATCTAAGCAAAGTAGGCCTAATTTTGGGTAAGGGGGTTTACAATCTACCCCACTTAAAATAATTTCGTCCTCGAAATTAAAATAGGGTAGGGTTTGTCTCTATCTAATCTTACTTGGTCACAGTCTAAAAGAATTCACCTCAAGTTGACAATGCGGTTTTTACCCAACTTAGAATTTACCCATCTATCATCTAAGGCTATACATCTAAGAAAGCTACCTCAAATTATTTAATCATGTTGTTTAATCCTCAAAGTTTTAACCCCAACATATCATCTATGATATGCCCTTAATCAATTATTAAAAGGGAGTCACCAAGTCATATGATTAGCCTGTGGGGTATATCTAGTACTTATCAGTGTATCAACTTATACCCGGCACGAGCGTTCGTCTTTCTGGAATAAGGGAAGATGGAAAGCAATAATAAAGAGTTCAAGGGTGTCATAGGATAGAAGTATGGGTATCAAGACATTTTAAATAATTCAAATGAAAATTGTCAAGGCAGTTATGGATTGAAATCCTATTTGGTAGTTTCTTATTGGCATGCTCGTATCAGTACAGTTATTGTCACGACCCGCACATGGTGTAGGAATGCAAGTCGGGAACAACGCCCAGCCTACGCCGCAGCATCGGCGGTACAACGCTGTCTTGGTCAACTATACTATCTAATTATCTCACTATAAATCATAAACCTCCAATAATATCTCAACTCTAAGATGAGAGTATAATCAACTTAGTTCAACACAATACTCAATCACATTACTATGCCACGAGAAGATATCAAAGAAGTTTAACATAACTATGCAGTTAATATAACAACAACAAATAAAAATAATATCCAAACACAAATATATGCCGGAAACAAATCCGGTACCAAACTGCTAAAGAGAACTAACTATGCTAACTAGTGAATCCGGCTAAATCTTTCGACAGTCACTCCAGAACTAGTGGGACCAAGTCTGCACCATCTATAGGCTGAGGTCCATAGTATGTCGGACACCAATCTCTCGGATCCTCTGAAAAATATTTTCCAGTTAGGAATGGAGCGAAGTATAACCCAATAGCAGTTCCAATTAATTAACAAAAACTATAAAGCAGTAGAATAGAAGATGCTATCAACGATGAGGATATAACTGATAATCAAGAACAATAAAAGAATAGGTAATACTAACAACATAATATAATCAATACGTACAAGAATAAATGAATGAACTATAATGTCAGAATAGAACAAGGTAATCAATGAACTGAATAACGGAATCTATAATAACTATATAATTTGAGATACTAACTAAATATGTGATCGGCTTGGGAGATTTAATAATTATACTAAGGAGCTAACTCAACCATACGTGAATTGCATGGTTAGTTAGTAGCCAATGATTACACTACTAGTCGATAGTTTTTTTATCACATATTTAATTGGTATTTCCCCCGTCCCGACTGATATGATGGATCGAATCATGACACGTCACTAGCCATTGTATCCAATGTTTAATCTATAATATTCAATGTTATCCAATACCAACAAGGACAGTATCCGATACCATCTCCATAATCAAGGTAACATCCCATGACTGACGATCCAATAACAATACCAATCCGTGTACCATCGTGTCAAGAATCATAAGTAACATTTCCAAATACTTGAATTATAGTGGTAATCAAATAATGGAAACTATCAGAGAATGTACTCGCCTGTGGTCCAGAGCAAATATTGAAAAATGATGTCTAAACTGGTGTCACAGACCTATATATGAAATATTGTATTAATACAAGTTTTTGGGAAAAGAAATAAATTAAACTAGTCAACTTTCTAAGTCATAAAGTCATTTCTAAGTCAAAAGTCAAACTAGGTCAACTCTAAATCAACTATGGTCAACTATAATCAAATTATGGTCAACTACCTATTTCTAGGTTGTATGAGTCTAACTCAAAGATATTGGGCTCATACACTATGAATCTAGGCCATACAAACTAAATCTTAGGATACTAAGATACCGTATCTCAGGATACGCAAACAAAGGATAAATATAACACATATGTACATATCAAACAATATTATATATATAAAATCTTAATTACAAATGCTAAATGGATACCTTGGTTTCGAACCAACTTGGTATCGCAATACTAAACCTCTATCTTGATATCCAAACCCAATACCTTGATTATCCTCCAATACCTTGATACTTACCTTGGCATCTCAAGGTAAATTCAAAACATTATTTATACTAACTACCCAACAATAATTATAAACTACTATGCATTTAATATTTATATAATACTATATACCTTATTTTAGTCACCTTAATACCAACCCATAATTAGTTTACAACTATCCTATTACTTATGCCAATACCTACTACTCATACCTTGGTATATCTTGATACTTACCTTGGTATTTCAAGATAATTGCTAAAATCTCATATATATACTAACTACCCATCAATAATTACATATATCAATCCAATATAACTCTAGTATGTACTAATAGAATAATACTAACTATCAACTACACACTAACTATTAATACATAAATACGTACATACATACCTACAAATATATAATATATAAAACATACTCATAACAATTGATAACTAAAATATACTAACTATTCTAATAATTTTATATGCTATAACTAAATATATACATATATAGTATACTATAATACAAATAGCAATTAGGAACATATTTATATATATATTAATTACCATATATATATATATATATATATATATATATATATATATATAAATACATATATATAACCCACCATATATATTTATACAATATATATTTAAATACATATATATAACCTATAATATATATTTATACAATATACATATAAAATAATATATAACTATACATACACTTATACATAGTAAATTATATAAAATACCACATAGTAACATACACACACACATATAGTAATATGTATATATAACTATACATATATGTATACATATATATAATCATACAATAATATAAATACATAACAATATATAATATAACTATATCTATAACCACATATAAATATATCTTCTATATTATATATACATATGCTACCACTTATAAATATATATCTACATACATATATATATATATATATATAATCATATAATAACTATAAATAATCTAATTACTTAATTAAACATATACATATATTATATAAAATATATACATATATTTACATCCCTAACATATATTATAACATATATATTAATGCATGTAGAAGAAAGCTACATAATATATATTCTATTAAAACATATATAATACATAGATCTATGATACAATAAATAGTATAATAAATATACATAATACATATAATATATATATAGATACATACATAATTATAATTCAAGAATTAAATCACAATTAATTAGATCTACACATAAACACACAACAATTGGAGAGTATCACACCGTATCCCACTAGATCTAGGATACGCATGCGACACGAGTCCACCACACATCCAATTGCACCCCGAAGGACACAAACAAATCACATATAATATTTATGAACAAAACAAAGTGTCAAATGTAGATCTATGTGTCCGTGTCAAAATACGACATGCTCCAAAGTCCCGTGCCGGAGGGAAAATCCCCAAAACAACACGTATCACCAAATTGTTGGGATACGACCTACACGTACCCAATTATGGACATGACACTAGCCCCAAACACATAAACATATGCCAAATTGATCTATAGGATCAATTGACACACACAACAAAAGTTATTTTCGAAATTCCCCCAAAATTGACACAAAAAGCACCATAACTTTCTCCATAGGTCTCCTATGAACACAAAACCAAATCCTATGGGTAGTACATACATATGGGTTAATTATTCATGATTAAATCCCAGATTTAGAAGCTATTTTAAGGGAAAAAACTGAATTATACCTATTGGGAGATGGATTCCCAATGAAACTTCCAAAATTGGTAAAATTAGCTTCCAACTTGTAGTTAGTATAAACTGAATTATACCTATTGGGAGATGGATTCCCATGGCTCCTACATGAACTGATGCCGTAGGAGGTACAAACCCTACTGCCTGACTGGAAGATTGAGAGGTGGCAGACCTCGCAGAAACTGCTCCCGATCGATGGGATCTAGTCTTCGGCGGCATCCTGAAGACAGATAGAAACAAAGGAGATCAATTTGACACAAGATAAGATATCATCAAGGAAGGACAAAAGTATTCAGAAGGAATCAAAAGTAGCGATTCAATTCAGATTAGAATTCCTAGTTGTGATTGATTATCCCTCTCTCATCCTAGTATCCTATGTCCTATATCCTATCGCAAGCTCGCAGTAGTACAACTAAGTCGTCGTACTATCACGATATCGCAATATTGTAAAGCCTGACCTGCATGGGCCACCACTAAAAATGTGTCACGACCCGCACCCAGTGTAGGGATGCAAGTCGGGAACAACGCCCAGCCTACGCCGCAGCATCGGCGGTAGAATGCTGTCTTGGTCAACTATACTATCTAATTATCTTACTATAAATCATAAACCTCCAATAATATCTCAACTCCAAGATGAGAGTATAATCAACTTAGTTCAACACAATACTCAATCACATTACTAAGGCACGAGAAGATATCAAAGAAGTTTAACATAACTATGCAGTTAATATAACAACAAATAGAAATAATATCCAAACACAAATATATGCCGAAAACAAATCCGGTACCAAAATGCTAAAGAGAACTAACTATGCTAACTAGTGAATCCGGCTAAATCTCTCGACAGTCACTCCAGAACTAGTGGGACCAAGTCTGCACCATCTATAGGCTGAGGTCCGTAGTATGTCGGACACCAATCTCTCGGATCCTCTGAAAAATATTTTCCAGTCAGGAATGGAGCAAAGTACAACCCAATAGCAGTTCCAATTAATTGACAAAAACTATAAAGCAGTAGAATAGAAGATGCTATCTATGATGAGGATATAACTGATAATCAAGAACAATGAAAGAATAGGCAATACTAACAACATAATATAATCAATGCGTACAAGAATAAAGGAATGAACTATAATGTCAGAATAGAACAAGATAATCAATGAACTGAATAATAGAATCTATAATAACTATGTGATATTAGATACTAACTAAATATGTGATCGGCCTGGGAGATTCAATGATTACACTAAGGAGCTAACACAACCATACGTGAATTACATGGTTAGTTAGTAGCCAATGATTACACTACTAGCCGATAGTTTCTTGATCACATATTTAATTGGTATTTCCCCCGTCCCGACTGATATGATGGATCGAATCATGATACGTCACTAGCCAATGTATCCAATGTTTAATCTATAATATTCAATGTTATCCAATACCAACAAGGACAGTATCTGATACCATCTCCATAATCAAGGTAACATCCCATGACTGACGATCCAATAACAATACCAATCCTGTACCATCGTGTCAAGAATCATAAGTAATATTTCTAAATACTTGAATTATAGTGGTAATCAAATAATGGAAACTATCAGAGAATGTACTCGCCTGTGGTCCAGAGCAAATGATGAAAAATGATGTTCGAACTGGTGTCACAGACCTATATATGAAATATTGCATTAATACAAGTTTTTGGGAAAAATAAATAAATTAAACTAGTCAACTTTCTAAGTTATAAAGTTATTTCTAAGTCAAAAGTCAAACTAGGTCAACTCTAAATCAACTATGGTCAACTATAGTTAAATTATGGTCAACTACCTATTTCTAGGTTGCATGAGTCTAACTCAAAGATATTGGGCTTACACACTATGAATCTAGGCCATACAAACTAAATCTTAGGATACTAAGATACCGTATCTCAAGATACGCAAACAAGGGATAAATATAACACATATGTACATATCAAACAATATTATATATATATAATCATAATTACAAATGCTAAATGGATACCTTGGTTTCGAACCAACTTGGTATCGCAATACTAAACCTCTATCTTGATATCCAAACCCAATACCTTGATTATCCTCCAATACCTTGATACTTACCTTGGCATCTCAAGGTAAATTCAAAACCTTATTTATACTAACTACCCAACAATAATTATAAACTACTATGCATTTAATATTTATATAATACTATATACCTTGTTTTAGTCACCTTAATACCAACCCATAATTAGTTTACAACTATCCTATTACTTATGCCAATACCTACTACTCATACCTTGGTATATCTTGATACTTACCTTGGTATTTCAAGGTAATTGCTAAAATCTCATATATATACTAACTATCCATCAATAATTACATATATCAATCCAATATAACTCTAGTATGTACTAATAGAATAATACTAACTATCAACTACACACTAACTATTAATACATAAATACGTATATATATACCTACAAATATATAATATATAAAACATACTCATAACAATTGATAACTAAAATATACTAACTATTCTAATAAATTTATATACTACAACTAAATATATACATATATAGTATACTATAATATAAATAGCAATTAGGAACATATTTATATATATATTAATTACCATACATATATATATATATATATATATATATATATATATATATATATATATATATATATATAACCCACCATATATATTTATACAATATATATTTAAATACATATATATAACCCATAATATATATTTATACAATATACATATAAAACTATATATAACTATACATACACTTATACATAGTAAATTGTATAAAATACCACATAGTAACATACACACACACATATAGTAATATATATATATAACTATACATATATGTATACATATATATAATCATACTATAATATAAATACATAATAATATATATATATATAACCACATATAAATATATCTACTATATTATATATACATATGCTACCACTTATAAATATATATCTACATATATATATATATAAATAATCATATAATAACTATAAATAATCTAATTACTTAATTAAACATACACATATATTATATAAAATATATACATATATATACATCCCTAACATATATTATAACATATATATTAATGCATGTAGAAGAAAGCTACATAATATATATTCTATTAATACATATATAATACATAGATCTATGATACAATAAACAGAATAATAAATATACATAATACATATATAATATATATAGATATATACATAATTATAATTCAATAATTAAAGCACAATTAATTAGATCTACACATAAACACACAACAATTGGAGAGTATCACACCGTATCCCACTAGATCTAGGATACACATGCGACACGAGTCCACCACACATCCAATTGCACCCCGAAGGACACAAACAAATCACATATAATATTTATGAACAAAACAAAGTGTCAAATGTAGATCTATGTGTCCGTGTCAAAATACGACATGCTCAAAAGTCCCGTGTCGGAGGAAAAATCCCCAAAATAACACGTATCACCAAATTATTGGGATACGACCTACACATACCCAATTGTGGACACGATACTAACCCCAAACACATAAACATATGCCAAATTGATCTATAGGATCAATTGACACACACAACAAAAGTCATTTTCAGAATTCTCCCAAAATTGACACAAAAAGTACCATAACTTTCTCCATAGGTCTCCTATGAACACAAAACCAAATCCTATGGGTAGTACATACATATGGGTTGATTATTCATGATTAAATCTCAGATTTAGAAGCTATTTTAAGGGAAAAAACTGAATTATACCTATTAGGAGATGGATTCCCAATAAAACCTCCAAAATTAGTAAAATTAGCTTCCAACGTGTAGATCCTGGCTCCTCTTTGTAGATCCTTACTTCCTCCTTCTAGATCCTTGCTCTTCTAGTCTCTAATGGTGATTTGAGAAGTAATTGGGTGGAAATTTGGTAGGGATTTGATGAAATTTGGTTGGGAGAAATTCTTGATCTAGATTTAGAATAAAAAATGAAGAGAGAGAAAGTTTTCATCCCCTTTATATAGGCCTCACCTGCCCCCTCCCTCAAGCTACTATGTAAAGTCTAAAATATCCCTTGGGGCCTCTCATGAAGAAATTAATTAAGGAGGGAAGCTTCTAGTCTAATGATTTAATTAATTTAATTATCCTCCTAATTAATGGGCTTTCTAGTTTGGCCGAATTCTAACAATTAATACATGTTGGTCCATGAGTCTAAACTAAACTAGTTAGGTCAACTAACACAAGTCCAAAAAAAAAAATCTATCATGCTAATAATAAATAAATAATACAATAAATAAATATTTAACATGCACAATATTCAATTAATTATAAAATGACCAAAATACCCTTTTCTAGAAAATACGGTAGTGACAATTATGTAACCGATACGATATGCTCAGACATATCTAGAGGGCAAGTATATTCGTCAACTAGTCAACTATATATTTTAATCCACGTAAAGTAGTATTACGAAGGGCGAACCAAATGTACTAAGGTTAGCTAGACCTTAATACACTGATTTTGATTAGACAATGTATTAGTAGGCGTCCCCAATAATATATTGTTTAGGATAATAAACGAGAAAATATTTGATGAATGCGGAAAACGAGGTCTTGTGCGAAGACCCGCCCTACTTTTATGTTTACAAACAAGATTGTACAGATTTGATCCTACACGAGGATGTTCAAGTACAATTTATTTAATCTAGGTGGATATTGCTATAGGTGTCAGATCTGCGGTCGATCACTTTAGCCCTTGGACCACACGATGTTTTTGAAGAAGTGCCGTGGAAGACGGAAAGCCGCCTTGAGGGTTGCTAGAGAGGGTGGATGCCCGATGCCAGGGTCGTCGATCCCTTCTCTTTGCATGAGCTCTGGACTCTTCTCTCTCTCCCTATTTCCCCTTTCAATTTGTTAACCTATTTTCGATCGTTCAACCTTGTTCCTCGTTGATAGATGTCTCTATTTATAGAGTTTTTAGTGATAGTGACCACACAGTCGACGTAGAAACCGAGTAGTAGAAAGTACAACACCCTTTTATACGACGGTTTAAAATAACCAATGCCTGCTTATAGATGACCTTCTGAGTGAGCATATGACGCGCGTCCAACTAAGAAATAGAACGCGTATATCTGCTACGAAGATCATGGCGTAGAAGCCACGTAGGTAGTTATCCCTTGTGTAGAAGAGGTTGGCATAGAAGCCAAATAACTGTCACTATAGCATAGCAGTCAAGTAGGCATAGAAGCCGAGTTGGCGTAGAAGCCGAGTGGGCACAGAGGCCGAGTGGGCATAGAAGCTGAGTGGGCACAGAGGCCGAATGGGCATAGAAGCCGAGCAGGCGTAGAAGTCGGGTGGACATAGAAGCCGAGTGGGCACAGAAGCCGAGTAGATGTGGATGCTTTAGCCGAAATTACGGCTTTTGGAGATATAATCAAATCCCCAACATTAATTGTGGAGATTCGCCATCTTCCGGTGCATTAAATGCAGAGGCATGTTTTAAAGGTTTGTCACTTGGCCTGCGCATGGTGTAGAGACGTGCCTCGGGCATCTGGCAATTTTCGGCGCTTCAAATACAGAGACGTACCTTGAGAACCTGTCACCGCTCTGTGCAAAAAATGCAGAGACGTGCCTCGAATCTTGTACGAGGTGCAGCTTTTGACGTGACAGGCAGTTTGTCTTCTGTGGAGCGTAAACAGCTCACATCTGCCTATATAAAATTAGGCAGCGTATCCCCTGGTCTGCGTAAAAGCGGTTTACGCAGAGGAAATGGCAGTAAATGACAGCCTGGGTAGCAGTGCCACGCCATCATTATAGCCGTCGCTTGGGTAGTCGTGCATTACTTTTTGTCAGAAGTCCAGACGTCAGGTTCATTGCACGATCTGACAGGTTTATTTCGAAGAATACTAAGCGTCCCTCGTACACTTCAATGCTGTATTGAAAGCGGATGAGCTTTACGCCATAAAGGAGATGAAGAACCCTGTTTATGCTGAAGTGGCCTGGACATACTGCTTTACGCGGATGGTCCTCGAGCTCATATTTCACGCTGTGCTCAGCGGAAAAGCTCTTTTGCACGCTGATGGCTCCGCGGTCCTCTGTTTATGCTGCTCTGTCTCAATACGCCGCGTATAGCTATCCCGCGTATTTTTTATGCTTCTACAAGACCCCCTTCAAAGCTTTTAAATTTCTCATAATTTAAAACGCTTTGAATGAAGCATGAACCGTTCCTCGTAACTCAAAATGCTCTGAATGGAGCCTGAAATCATAGACTTGTAGCCATTGGAATCATAGACTTGTAGTTCCTGAATGTGAGATCATAGACTTGTAGCTCTGAATGGAGCGTAAGATCATAAGTTCGTTGCCGCCGAGCGTAAAAAGCCACTGAGCATGAAATTATAGACTTGTAGTTCCTGAACGTAAAGTCGTAGGTTTGTAGCCTCCCGAGCATAAAAGCTACCGAGCACAAAGGCATCCGGGCGTAAAACTATAGACTTGTAGCCATTGGAACGTAAAATCGTAGATTTGTAGCTGTCGAGCGTAGAAAACTCCTTGGTGCAGAACTATAGATTTGTAGCTTCTGAAAAGAAAATCTTTCGAGCGTGAAGTCATGGATCTGTTGCCTCTGAGCGTAAAAATCCACCGAGTGTGAGATCATAGATTTGTAACTGCTGAGCGTAAAGTCGTAGGTTTGTAGCCTCTCGAGTGTAAAAGCTACCAAGCATAAAGGCATCCGGGCAAAAAACTATAGACTTGTAGCCTGTGAGCGTAAAAACCGTAGATCTGTAGCTGTCGAGCGTAGAAAGCCCCTTAGCGTAAAAAACCACGTATCTTCCTTGCACGAAAACTTTTTGAATTCACTGACTGTCCGTCTTCTCTGAGTGATAGGCTGACGTAGTACCCAATAATAACTAGATATTAATTAGGAGACTTGGTTCGAGATTCGAGGAGTCCATCTGAACTCTATATATACCCCAAGTTTCTGAGAGAAAAACTTTTCATCCGTCTTCTGCGAAAGAAAGCCTTCGTCTGTTCGAGTTCTTCTTCGTTTCTTCTCCGAGATTTCGAAGTTTCCAGCAATGGCCTCGAAATAATCCTCCTCCACTAAGGGAAAGAAGGTTGATTCTTCTTCTCGTTCTTCTGCTCAAGTGAGAGCATCTTCGGTCGGGCAAGGCGAACTTCCTTCTGAGCAAAGTATCCCGCCGACGAGCAGTGCACCCGGCCTAAAAGGTAGAGCATTTGGGATGAAGAATAACGACTGGAAATCCTTTGCACACGTTGTACGTGACCGCGCTAGGTCATCTCCTGTACTGATAGCCTCTTCGAGGAAGATGATGCATAGAGACGCTTCATATTTTATGCCCATATTTCTAATATGTCAGCGCAAAACTCTATACTTTCGCAGTCCGGCTTAAAAGCTTCGACTGTCGAAAGTTGGTGTATAAAATTTGATTGTTACGCTTCTGGATGAAGATTCTGGCGTAATACCTCAATTTTATCAGTCTGGCGTAAAGCACAGACTGTATGCTGCCAGCCTTGAATTTTTACGCTTTTAGGAAATGGATTCCAGCATAACGGTCAAGTTTTTCACGGTCTTGGCGTAAAGCACAGACTGTTGATTTTTGGCGTATGCTGCAAGATCTGTAATGTCTAGTTTATAAGAACTGACATATTTTTCTTGCACTCTTACAGTTAACTTGCATGTGTCTCCGCTAGCCAATGTGATGGGTTCTGCCGCAGGGATGTTGCACTCCAACTATCTGGAGGATCTGTCACACGTGACATTTTCTATCTCCGGGCCGCAGTATCCTGAAGGAAGGGAGATTCTGATATCGGCTCAGGGCGAGCGAACGCTGCTGAACCTGATCAACGGGGAGCCCCTGACGTATATAGACGGGGACCAATATATAAAGCCGGCCTTCCTGTTCGGGGACATAATTGACAAGCAGTCCCAGACGAAGCCCAAGAGAGAACTCTGGGCTTTCCCTTCCGGGAGCTTGGTTTTGTATCTGCCCAAGATGCCGAGAGACTATCCCATCTCAACTTTCTTCCATGCCATACATCCCAGGAAGATGTCGTGGACGCTGACTCCTGATCTTCACGGCAGGCCGGGGAAGATCTTTCATCTGAAAGAAGCTGACCAAGGGTCGTTTGTCAGCCGGCCTACTGGCAATGTGATGGTGTTCAGGGGACTGTACCCGGGCAGTGTCCCAAGTGAAGATAGCTTGGTGATCCAGCCGGTCCAATTATAGACTTTCTGTAATAATTTTATGGGGCATGGGGAAGTATACCCTAAGATGAACCCTCGGTGCGGTGGGTGGATCACCCTTTCAAACCTTCGATGGGCTCGCTTAGTTGATTGGGCCTGGAAGCATTTTTAGACCGAGTTGGAGAACATTGGTCTGTTTGCAGCTGTGAGTGCTACCAGTGTTGGGTTACCTCCTAACCCCAACCTGTTCCTGGCGCTGATGGAGCGATATATTTCGCTCATCGGGACTTTCGCCACTCTACTGGGGGAGTTGGGATTGGCCCTTCATGAGATGGCAGAGATCTCGAGACTGCCGATAGGGGATACTCCGTATGAAGAGTATGTTCCTACGAACCGGGAGTTGGGGGATTCAGACCCTCGGGTAGTAGAAGTGTATCAGGAGCTGATGTGCCACTACCTCACTTGCACCGCTTTTTATAATGAGCCCTCAGATTTGGCTCACATCAGCAAATGGACGTCCTACCTCTTTTTTTTCGGTCTAGGACTGCTAAGCCGGAGAAGGTATTGGAGGGCAAGGATCTGCCTATGAATCCTCTGAGCGCGCTCAATGCTCAGGTAGTCGACGATCTCATAGTGGATGTTGGGGCTCCGGACTTGATCCTCGACGAAGGGGTAGGACAGTATTCTATGGGCATTAAAGCCTATAGTTATTTGAGGCACTGTCGCAGGCCTCTGTCTAAGGAGGCTCAACTGGCTGGCTTTTTCTCTATATGGTTGTGCCAAGTGGTGATACCTGGCGTCGCATCTGCGGACCGCATTCACCGCAACACGCTGTGGCCTGCAGTGCGTCTGGTGTTCGGGACAAGATTGGGCTTGCTCCCTGCCATGGTGTACCGCATTCAAGCCGGCCTGAGGGCTATGACTGACGGGCTGCTCGCCGATGAGACTCGGCGTGATAGCTTTCCCAGGATAGAATTACCATACCTGTATCTGATGAGATGGTTAATTCTTCATAACCCCAGGGTTATGTCTCCCGGCTCTGGCAGTAGTTCGGTGGGTAGCTTCTTGTTGAACTACCAGAAGTCTTCCTGGAACGTGACCACGGTCATAGACTGCCGGCGGGCGCTGGACTTCAGTCACAGCTGGAAGCTCTTCTGCACTGTCCCCTCCGTACATCGCAATCAATCGGGTATCAGGCTTAAGGATTTCGGTAGAGAGAAGACCAATCTTTCTCCTGAAGCTTTTAATTGGTTGGTCTGCATTAGACCTTCCTATCTACTATACAGGAGTGAAGACCATTGCTTCTTGGAGCCCTACCTGCCTAGTCGGTTTGCCAGGCAGTTTGGGTATGATCAGTTGCACGTGGGCAACGTCGTCACCAGCTTCCGGTCCAGGGGTGGACTCATTGATGGGGCGAGGGGCTGGTGATACTTTCTCATGGGTTGTACTGGAGCAATTTTTACTGTGCCAGTCCTCACACTCTCCACGGAGCTGCGCATCCTGCACTCGTATGCCCAGTTCTATGTGGCAACGAACATCTTCCATCGCAATTTTGATATACATGGAAGTTTTAGGGTGCCCTCTTCCAAGTCTGGGGGGAGATTCAAAGTCCCCTCAGTTTCTTCTGATGAGGGTGAGGAGTTCGTCAATCCAAATGAGCCTCTGGTGGCGGTATCGAAGGGTGAAGTTCCTCTGCCTACAGGCCCTTTGGCGATTTCTGGGAAGCGAAGGGCCCCTACTCCGAAGGAGACTTTCCCTCGTAAGAGGAAGAAGAAGATGGTTAATCGTCCTCTCCGGATCCTTGGTGTTGCGGCTCCTGGAAGTGAGCTTGCATCTCCACATGTTGGGGATGATTCTTTGATTGGGGGTTCCTCGCCTTTTAGAGAGGGACCCTCTAATGTTCCGGCTGGTGGTGCCGGAGAATCTCTGCTGGGGGCTGCCGTCGCTGTTACTGCTTCAGGTAGCGGAACGAGGTTGCCTTCTGGGCTGAGTATACCTTTATGCGGATCGGCATCGGGAGAGACTCCTGCCGTGCCTGCCAGTGCACCCAGCGAGATTCCAGCCGATGAGCCTCGGTCAGAATTTGTCGAGGACCTGGAAGAGCATTTGCTAGAGCTTCTTAGAGCACCCCTTCTCCAGGTATAATAGCTTTCCTAGCATCATTAAGGAATGATTTAGCTGTACAGGATGCAGATGCGACATATATGCCGTCGGCCATGGGTAAATGTCGTCTTCATGCCTATTTTTAGGAAAGTTAACATTATGCTGATATTAACTTCCTTTTGTCTTCTTTTCAGGAGAAGACATCTTCGGGGAGGGCAGTGTAGATGCGTTGTTCAGCTTTGTGTCAGGTCCTGGTGATGACACGGAGGTGTTTGATTTTGAAGAGGAGACATCTTCGGGTGCCGGCTCTCCGGTTGACGAGATTCCGATATCTCAAGAGGAGGACTTGCCTGTTATTGCGACAATGCCTCCAATGAGTACGCTGGTATCTGTAACACCCTGTTCCGCTCAAGCGGACTGCCGTCTCAAACGGCAATCGTGCAGCTGTCCCGACCCGCTTTGCCTCAAAGGAGAAGCAAAGAATATCCAGACTTGCCCCTACAGGAATCCGGCTTGGACTTTCAGAGGCTCGCTCAGACGTATCGCTCTACCGAGGCGAATCATCGCTAAGGTGGGTGGCTACGGTGAACTTGTCTTTGCTTAGCCAGCACACATAAAATCTGGAATATTCATGATAGTCGCTAGGTGATAACCCCTGCATACTAATAAATCCAACGCACCTAGCTAAGGAAATAATCCCAACTCATATTGCGTGCTAGAACATGGAAATAAAATACTGCTTATATATGTTCAGACCGTCGCATGCTAAGTCCCTAACGGTTTTACCTCACGGCTTACCTTCGGGTCCGAGCAAACGTGCCTGATTATGTTCCTTAGAAACGCATGCTTGTCTGCTTGTAATGTTGCCATATTTTCATCCAAACCCCGGGAGACTACTACATAGTCGTTCCGTGCCTGAACGAACCTGCAAGTATCCGGGACCATTAGGTCGCCAAGGCAATCCTCGAACCAGGGGCACACATCAGGGTAACGAATACTGAACGTGAATCCTTAACGTGACAACTGAATGATAATTACATCAAGTTTATATCTGAACGAGAATCACGTCACGTAACGAATGAATCTCAGCTCTTGGAGCAAACACTCGTTCAGATCACGAATCATGGATTATTATTCAAGTTATGGATTGAAACTTACCCTGATCCTGACCTGCATGTCACGGACAACTTGTAAAAAGGTGATCTTCGGATCTTGTTCCACGGGCGGTCACTGGGGCACTGGGACCGACCCGATCCGGATGGAACCTCACGATAGTCTCACGTGCGGACATGATGGTGTGTAGCGCCTCACGTGCTTCGTTGCATACCATCCTTGTTCAAAGACTAAACGGTCCTTTATGGCTATGCCAGTGACTAACGTTCATATAGATAAGTCATCCTCGCTTAGCGGCTATCCGCGTGCGAGTTATTGCATCGCATCAAGAAACAACTAAACACCTGAACGATCATGTTAAAACGACCCTCCTGTTTGCATATGCTATGCCTCCTGAATGTTATACTTGCCTGTGCTTGAATTAACGATGTTTGCTTCAATGTTTGCCTTGGACAGGAAAGGAGATGGTAAGTTGGTAAGTCTCGCCGTGTTTCCTCTAACATCGCACGGTGCACTGCCCGACACGATAGGCTATTCAATGTTTGCATAAAACTGATCCTAAGGCAACTAGAAAGACAACTTAATAGTTGTGCACGGAACCTGTAATACGTGTTTGGATTTGTCGAGCGGGCGAGTAGCTTCCCCACCAGTGCATTCAATGTACTGATAATCCACCAGTTTGATATACAGGGTGCGAGAGAACCTCGTTCGGTGCGGATGCCTCTAACGTGCGTGCTTAGGCGTAAAGATCACCCGAAGCAACTGTGCGTCCGGAACTGAAGCACATATACAAGATATAATGTTGGAACATCGCCTGACCATCGCCTGTACAATCATTCCATAAATTGTAGCCACTTGGCACGCTTTTACTGTTTCAGAGAGAGAGACTTGAGCGACTTGTAATCTCGGCTATATGCCGCCTGTAACACAAGTTTATATCAATAAAAGAGCTTGCTTTACTTCAACTTGTGTTTCAATGCTTCCGCTATATTTGTCGACTCAGTGAACCTGTTATCGAATCGCTATGCGTTCCTAAACTCTGCTGCACTCGGACAATCTGTGCGACTCTGTGGCTTAGAACTCTTGCCGCCAGCCAATGAACCATGGCCTTGCACGGGCGTGGATCATGCTCGTGCGGCATCACGCCCGGATGGGTTAAGCGATCGTTCCACGGGAGCGCTGGCGAGGGTGATTCCCGCCTAGCGGGAACGGCCGATTGCCTGCGGGAGATCGAGGCATGACAGTATCTTCGTCCGGTATTGGCGCTTCATCTTTTGTCGCACCACCTGTTGAGGCGACGGTCGTGGCCACATCGTCTGCGGTTGTTCTTGGAGGGGGACACGCCAATATTGAGGCCACTCCTGGCGTCCGTTCGGATCTAGCTGCGCTGATCGAGCAGTTCATCGGCATCTTCTACAACACTCTAAAAATATTAATATCAATGGTGTTGGCGAAGAATCTGAGCTTTGTGTCACTGAAGAGGTCCTCCCAGTCCGTGATAGCGCCGATCCGAGAATTCGACAACACTGGGCTAGCTGAGACGCTGGAAGAGATAGTTAATGATTTGGAGCAACCCATTAACGAATACTTGCAGCTAGCTCAAGACAATATTGAAGATCTGGTCCAGGCTAGATACGACTCCATAACCGTGCGGCTTACCAAACAGCTGGCAGGCGTAAATAAGTCCATCCAGACACATGAGCGGGAGATGGATGAAGGAAAAGTCGTCCTGGAGGAGGTCATTTCTCTTAAAACGAAGTGCCAGGCCGAGCACGAAGGGAATGTAGTGAGGGTCCTCAGGTGGAAACGAAACTCGCTCAGGCAAAAGAGTGGGCTTCCCAGTCGTTGGAAGCTTTAGTTGTGGTGGATAGCCGGTTGGGCGTAGTACAACAGAACTTGGTGCGTGCAGAAACCGTCCGTACTGGTTTTCTTCGGGCTAGGGCTGAACTATCCCTTATGAGCAATGATGAGGCACGGCTGGAGCGGGCTCGCCATGATGTCTTGGATTCCAGGACTGAAAGGATGGCCGCACTGGCGCAGCAACTTCGCGACCTGACTGCTTCCCCAAAATGATGTACTTTTGCTTTTACTTTTCAATATACTTCTGCTCCTTTGTTGGGAATAATAAAGAGGCTTTCATCTGACTTTGTGGACCCATCATTTCGGAATATAAATGACAGGTTTACGGTGAAAGTGATATCAGAGGTAACATGGACGTGATATACTCTCGGTAAGTTTTTAGCAGGATACATCTATTCAGAGGTTATATAAACATGATAGAATACGATCCCACTAGTTTCGCTTTGGAAGTAGTTTTGTCAGAATGAGGTTTTTGTCATATTCCACTTGAGTAGAGGAGGTTAAGCATAGTACCTTTTCAGGAATTTGCCATTGATAGGAGCCATTAACAGGTCTCCATTAGGCTGGGCTAACCTGTAAGGGTCGTTCGAGAATGTCGTCTCGATCACATAAGGGCCTTCCCATTAGGGCTGGAATTTGTCCTTACTTCTGTGAGTGAGAATCATCGTCCTTCTCACGGCTAAGACTAGCTCTCCGACTTTGAACACTCTTTCCTTTACCTTTTGATTAAAAGGCTTTGAAATACGTGCTTGGTAGAGCGCGATGCGCTGTTGAGCTTGGAGGCATTTCTCGTCTAATCCTTCTAGCTCTTGAAGCCTTAACAGGTCATTCTTTTCTTGAGTCAGCCCATTAGCCACGGCTATCCTGAGTGACAAAATTTGGATCTCGATGGGGAGAACTGCTTCGCTCCCGTAAACTAATGAGAATAGGGTGCAACCTGTCGGTGCCCGTACCGTTGTGCGGTATGCCCAGAGACACTCTCTCAGCTTCTCATTCCAATCCCTTTTGTTCGAAGAGACGAACTTCTTCAAGAACTTGATAATGGTCTTGTTGAAAGCTTCCGCCAAACCATTAGCAGCAGGATTATATGCCGTCGAGGCAAAATTTTGTATCCAATTTTTATCGCAAAATCGATGAAACGCTTGGCTGATGAATTGAGGTCCATTGTCATGGATTATCCTTCGGGGTATCCCGAAGCAATAAATAACGTGATATTTGATGAAGTTGATCACATTATATGTCTTTACCTCAGCAAGAGGGATCGCCTCTGCCCATTTGGAGAAGTAATCCGTGATGGCCAGTATGAACTGGTGACCTCTGGAAGAAGACGGGTGAATAGGACCAATGATATCCATACTCCATGCTTCGAAAGGCCAGGATGCAACCGTAGGATGTAGGTATTCAGGAGGTTGATGGATAAAGTTTGCATGGATCTGACAGGCCCTGCATTATCTTGCATACTTTATTGCATCTGTAATCATAGTAGGCCAGTAGTAGCCCATTCTCCTGATGCGATCCTGTAGCTTAGGACCGGGTTGGTGCACTCCGCATACGCCATCGTGGGCTTCACGGATAATCTGTTGTGGTTCGTCACCAGAGAGACATCATAATAATAGTCCGTCATAAGACCGGCGATATAGACATTGTGAAGATGCGTCGAAATAGAAGCGTAATGATCGTCTTTTGACGGATACTGCTTCTTTAGGATCTTCTGCTAAGATTCCGTATGCTACGAAGTCTATAAGGGACTTCTTCAGTCTCTCCTTGGAAGATCTGTGTCCAGTGCATAGCTGCGTTCTATGTGAAAGTTGTTTTTCACACAGAATAAATCTCTGTTAAGAAGGATTACCGAATTCTGCCTTCTTATAGGGGTAGCTAAATCTGCAGCTAGAGTGGCTAGAGCATCAGCTTTCAAATTCTAAGATTGAGGGACATGCTTTAGGAAAAATCCTTTAAATGTCATGGCTATCTCGACCGTTGCTCGGTGATAGGGGATGAGGTCTGGATTCCGGACTTCATATATTCCTCTGACTTGGTTGACGATTAGCAGAGAATCAACGAAAGCTTCCAGAGATTCGATGCCCAATTCTTTAACGACTTGGAGCCCGATCAGTAGAGCATTATACTCTGCCACATTGTTAGAACAGGGCTCGCTAAGAGAATATGCTCGGTAGATGACGAGCTTATCAGGAGTAACTAGGACAACTCCTACTCCCAAAACCACGTTTCCCCTGGGACCAGCTCTGGAGGCACCATCGAAGAATAGTTGCCATGCATCACTTTCCATTCCAGAATTATATTCTGTGACTTCGTCGGGAATGTCCTAGTACAGTTTGGAGGCCTCCGGGATCGGATGAGCAGCTAGGAAGTCAGCCAATGCTTGGCCTTTGATGGACTTCTGAAGGACGTATACCATGTCATATGGTGTTAATAGCATCGCCCAAGTCGTGAGTCGGGAATTAAGAACACTTGGCTTACTCATCAGTACCCGAAGAGGATTGATTCTGGAGATGATGTGAATGGTCTGGCTTGTAACATAGTACCGTATTTTTTGGATAGCGAACATCAGAGCCAAGCATTCTTTCTCCACTGGGTTGTACCGGTGTTCGGCTCTGACCATTATCCTGCTAAGGTAGTAGATAGCCTGTTCGTGACCCGTATCATTCTTTTGTGCGAGAAGAGCTCCCAGAGAATGATCTATCGCTCGAACATACAGCACGAATGGTCTCCCTATGACGGGAGGCACAAAAACTGGCGGACTAGTGAGGTAACGTTTGATGTCGCCGAATGCTTGCTGGCAGGCTTCGTCCCAAATGAAGGATACTCCTTTCTTCATGAGGCGAGAAAACGGTTGATATCTTCCAAAGAGGTTGGATATGAATCTCCGAATATAAGCCAGATGACCTTGAAACCCACTGAGTTCTCTCAGATTACGGGGCGGTCGCATTTCTAAGATGGCCTTGACTTTATCAGGGTCCACTTGAATGCCTTTGGCGGTAATGACAAATCCCAAGAATTTGCCACTGGATATACACAGAAAGGACTTTGTAGGATTCATTTTGAATTGATGTTGGCACATCAAGTCAAATACTGTCTTCAAGTCTTGGAGGTGAGTATCCTTGAGACAGCTTTTGACAGCTACATCGTCTATGTAATATTCTACCGTCTTGCGTAAATGCTCATGGAATATGTTACTCATAGCCCGTTGGTACTTAGCCCCTACATTCTTCAATCCGAAGGGCATGACCGTATAGCAATATACCTCCAGTGGTGTCCGAAAGGCAGTATGCTTCTCGTCTTCAGGATGCATCTTGATTTGATTATACCTTGAGAATCCGTCCATGAAAGACATACGTTCAAAACTGCATGTATTGTCAATCATGACGTTTGTGATGGGAAGTGGAAACTCGTCTTTAGGGCAGGCTGTATTCAGATCTCGGTAATCGATGCAGACACGTACTTTTCCATTCTTCTTCATGATCGGGACAACATTGGCGACCCAGTCGGGATGTTGCTCTTCACGGATGAAGCCGCAGGCTATCAACTTCTTGACTTTAGCTTCAATGGCGTCCATCATATCCGGGCGGAACCGGCGTTGGTGCTGCTTCACAGGCTTCGAATCGGGCAATATATTGAGCCTATGAGTAGCCACCTTCGGATCAAGGCCTGGCATGTCCTCATAATTCTACGCAAAGACGTCGATATATTCTTTTATCAGCTGAATAACTTCTCCCTTTTCTGCTTCGGAAAGATCGTTACTGATAAATATCGGCTTTGGTGAAAGTTTATCCCCAACGTCAATCTGGGTAACTTTGTCTTCAGTGGGAGGTTCTCTCTGCTCGAAGCGAAACTCCCATTGTGTATCCATTTGCTGAGCCCAAGCGTCATTCTCAAACAGTTCAGGTTCTTGTTCGTCTGATTCGAAGGAATCCGTCACTACCATATTTACTGATAATGTTTGCTCGAGAGCATGAGATGAGTCGGAGGGCGCTGAGCCGTCTTAAGAGGAGGAAAAGACATCCTTGTTTGACTTGGGAGTCGCAAGAGAGGTTGTATACCCTAACCCAAAATGAGTTCGTTGATAGTAGGGATCGCCGTGCAGCGGCATTCGTCTGCCCTTTCCGTAGTTGAGACCCGGTTCCAGCTTCAGGTTATATCCTATACCTTGTATGATCTTCAAGGCTTGCGGGCTATATCTGTGAACCTGTATTTTACCGGCATCATCATCGGAAGAATCTTCTTGCATGGTTGGTTGCTCGCGCATGCTGCCGAAGACTATTGGATGTTGACTGCTGCAAGTAGGCAGGACAATGAAGATTGAATCCTCATGCGGTCCATATGTCATGGTGACATTGGATGATGATGCCACTTCCCATATATACGGATGATAGGAATCTATAGCTTCCAAGAATTTTTGCGCTATAGGTTCTATATCGTCATAGGGGGAGGATTCCTGATTTGGAGTTTGAGTGTCGATATACTGGAAAAGGGGATATTTATTATCAGAAACTCCGTTCCCGGTTGTATTTACATCACTCGGCTGTTTGCTGCGCCGGAGTTTGATGACCAAGGGTAGAGACTTCTGGTTCAAAGTGATCACTAGAGGATCACCCCCTTTCACTGACTTGGCCTCGTTCAGGTGGATGGCCATAGGCTCCATGGCTTTTGGACGAGTAGTCCGTCCTTTAACCTTGATTGTCAGAGGCTGCTTGGCAGAGGGTTCTTCTGGCTACCTGTGGAATTCCTTCTCTGCTTCGGCTGATACCTCTTCCGTGTAGTCTTGAGAGTACAACACGACATCAGAGTATTAGGATTCTACTCCTTTGAACGGGTTCAGGTCAGCAATCTACGTTTGCACTGTTCCTTGGGCATCTACATATTTAAAGCATTGGTGTAGAGTTGAAGGAACGATGTTGTGGTCGTGGATCCAAGGTCTACCCAGCAGAATATTGTAGGACACCTCTGAATCGATGACGTAGCATATAGCCACCGATCTGAGGTTGCCAATCTGGATCCTCAGGGGGATTTTCCCCAACGGCTTACTTCTTCCAGCGTTGAAACCCACGATCATAGTGGTGGTGTAAGCCAATTCGCTGGTAGGAATCCTCAGCGGTCTGAGCAGACAATGAGGGATGATGCTGATTGATGATCCCGGATCTATGTGAATCTGGTCGCCCTCTATGGAACTGATATACCCGGTGTAATAGAGGGGTCTATCATGCCTGTTATGTTTCAATAGCATATCGTCTTGAGTGAAAGTGATGTTTGGGATCACCTCCATCACACTGTGGCATTGAGGACACGCTACGGGTTCTTCGTCAGGGGACTTGAGCTGGGTCAAGTATGCATCCGCCTGCATCAATGCTTCGCTCAGGGCTTGACGAGTGTCCTGGGAGAGCCTGAGTAGTTCGAAGATGGACAGCCTGGCTGGTGTATTAGCCAGTTGGGCTAGGATGTCGAAGTTGTATGGCTTCTCTAAACCTTTGTTTTGAATGTTTTTCACAGGTTTATCAAATTGCACTTCTTTTTGCTTCCCTTTGTCCGCCGAAGTTGGTCTTGAAGGACCGGCCTCTGGTACGACGAATTCCGGTTCTGAAGGTTTGGCCGCTGAAGCGTCTGCCGATGCATCTTCCTTGCTGGCTCCATAGTCCTAGAGGTAAGCTTTTCCTGAACGGATTCCAGTAGTCAAGACCTCGTCTTCTGATGCTGAGTGTACCGTAATCATGTGACACAGCTTGTGCTTTGCGTTCTTTTTGGGCTTAGCCTTCGCAGCTTGAGTCTCTTTCTCGATCTCTGGCACCAGATCTGGATGAACCCACATAGTCTTGCCCTGCTGGGTAGTTAGTGGTAGCAGGTCATGATTTTGACCTCTAACAGGAGGAAGATTAACGATGTTCATCGTCGTCCGAGAAATTGGTGTAACGTCATCCGGGACTTCTTGGGGAGGCAGGTTGCCAAATTGCAGAGAGATCATGTTGGCCGTGACCATCTTCTCGCTGTTGCGCAAATTGCAGAGAAATTGGCGTAATTTGGAGCTCTGCTCTGGTTGGCGTAAGGCTGAGGATGTCCTAAGTCGGCCATCAGCTCCTCGCATAATCCGGAGGGCAGGCAGATTGTTCCTTTGCTGGCGTAAAGGCCGAGAAGTTGAGTAGTCCGCCGCATACTTTTTCTTGTGTAGTTTGCAGGGATCATCTGCTTTTTCGCAGAAGGCAGATGTACTTTTGCGCGCGGAGCGCACTTGGGACTCCAGATTCGGCGCTGAGGCATTATCAAAAATTTTATCTATTCCGCCAGGGACGGGAGACTAAAATTTACGCGCAGAGCATGGAGTAGGCTTCTGGACTAGCGCTGAGGCATTGTCAGAAGTTTCATTTGTTCTGCCAGGGACGGGAGACTGAATTTTATGCGCAGAGTGCGGATTATACTTCTGGGTTAGCGCTGAGGCATTGCCAGAAGTTTTGTCAGTCCTGCAAGAGATAAGTGACTGAATTTTACGCGCAAGGCGCGGTTTATACTTCTGGGTTAGCGCTGAGGCTTTGCCAGAAGTTTTATCGGTCCTGCCAGAGACAGGTGACTGAATTTTACGTGCAAGGCGCGGAGGGAGCAAAGCTACCATCTTATTGGTCGGAGAGATCGGAGAGTCCATAGGAATGGTAGAGGATGTCTTGGGCATCCAGACCTTGCGCAGCTTCCTGTTGCTTTGGACGGAGAGGGAGTGAGAGCTACCCCCTGCTCAAAGCATGTCTTCGTAGGCAGACTGGTCGAACTGGACGACCAGTGTCTTCTTCACGGATCCCACGGATACCGTATCGTGTTGAGAAATTGCTTCCTCATCAGAAGAGAAAGATGTCCCCAATAGAGTTGCCATCTTGTTTAGGATAATAAACGAGAAAAGATTTGATGAATGCGGAAAACGAGGTTTTGTGCGAAGACCTGCCCTTCTTTTATGTTTACAAACAAGATTGTACAGATTTGATCCTACACGAGGATGTCTAAGTAAAATTTATTTAATCTGGGTGGATATTGCTATAGGTGTCTGATCTGCGATCGATCACTTTAGCCCTTGGACCACACGATGTTTTTGAAGATGTGCCGTAGAAGACGGAAAGCCACCTCGAGGGTTGCTAAAGAGGGTGATAGAGGTCGTCGATCCCTTCTCTTTGCCTGAGCTCTGGACTCTTCTCTCTCTCTCTATTTCTCCTTTAAATTTGTCGACCAATTTCCGATCGTTTGACCTTGTTCCTCGTTGATAGAGGTCTCTATTTATAGATATTTTAGTGACAGTGACCACACAGTCGGCGTAGAAATCGAGTAGTGGAAAGTACATTACCCTTTTATACGACGGTTTAAAATAACCAATGCCTACTTATAGATGACCTACTGAGTGAGCATGTGATGCGCGTCTAACTAAGGGACAGAACGCGTATATCTGCTATAAAGATCACGGCGTAGAAGCCACGTAGGTAGTTATCCCTTGTGTAGAAGAGGTTGGCGTATAAGCCAAATAACTGTCACTATGGCATAGCAGCCAAGTAGGCATAGAAGTCGAGTGGGCACAGAGGCCGAGTGGGCGTAGAAACCGAGTGGGCACAGAGGCCGAATGGGCATATAAGCCGAGCAGGCGTAGAAGCCAAGTAGGCATAGAAGCCGAGCAGGCGTAGAAGCCGGGTGAGCATAGAAGCCGAGTGGGCACAGAAGCCGAGTGGATATGGATGCTTTAGCCGTAATTACAGCTTTTGGAGATATAATCAAATTCTCAGCATTAATTATGGAGATTCGCCATCTTTCGGTGTATTAAACGCAGAGGCGTGTTTAGAAGGTCTGCCACTTGGCCTGCGCATGGTGCAGAGATATGCCTCGGGCATCTGTCAGTTTTTGGCACTTCAAATGCAGAGACGTGCCTTGAGAACCTGTCACCGCTCTGTACAAAAAATACAGAGACGTGCCTCGAATCTTGTACGAGGTGCAGCTTTTAACGTAGCAGGCGGTTTGTCTTCTGCGGAGCGTAAACAGCTCACATCTGCCTATGTAAAATTAGGCAGCATATCCCCCTGGTCTACGTAAAAGCAGTTTACGCAGAGGAAATGGCAGTAAATGACAGCCTGGGTAGCAGTGCCGCACCATCATTATAGCCGTCGCTTAGGTAGTCGTGCATTACTTTTTATCAGAAGTCCAGACGTCAGGTTCATTGGATAATCTGACAGGTTCATTTTGAAGAATACGAAGCATCCCTCGTACACTTCAATGCTGTATTGAAAGCGGATGAGCTTTACGCCATAAAGGAGATGAAGAACCCTGTTTATGCTGAAGTGGCCTGGACATACTGCTTTACGCGGATGGTCCTCGAGCTCATATTTCATGCTGTGCTCAGCAGAAAAGCTCTTTTGCATGCTGATGGCTCCGCGGTCCTCTGTTTACGCTGCTCTGTCTCAATACGCCGCGTATAGCTATCCTGCGTATTTTTTATGCTTCTACATACATATATCATGATTAAGCTCGATAAAAGAATAAGCTTGCAAAACTAGGCTATAAATTAGCAGCACAAGTCAAGGTAGTTTAGAAAATAATAAATACGCTGGATTATGATGATAGAAGGTGCAAACTAATTCAAGTTCACAAGAAGGTGAGACTCTACAGTCTCTACAGTTATCATACTAGCTCCTTGTCTAAGTAGCTAGTCGACCAAATAGGGGTATTGTAAACCCCCTAATTTTCAAGAATTTTTAATTTAGATTTTTTACAATTTTTTGTAATTTTCTAGGATTTTTCTGTAATTAAAACCTAGGTATTTTGATTTTTAATGATTTTTAAATAATGTTAATTAGTATTAAAATATTATGGAAATAATATTTTATTGTGTAAAATGGAAAATCGGACA
Organism: Iris macrosiphon; assembly: GCA_036927795.1. NCBI lineage: Eukaryota > Viridiplantae > Streptophyta > Magnoliopsida > Asparagales > Iridaceae > Iris > Iris macrosiphon. The sequence continues at coordinate 122,861,480 of JAYESA010000011.1, read as the reverse complement.
TAGGGTAATTTTCGGTGAATTTATTTGACTCCGAAAATATTTTTAAAGCCCTAAAAACCAACGTAGAATTAAACATAAATAAACCCTGACTGAACCCGGTTTAATTTGAATTAAACCAAACCAAACCGACCAAAACGAACCGAACTAGACCAACCCAGACTTAACGGGTCTGGTCGGATCGGATCCGAATCAGACCCGAACCCGAAACCCTAACCGAACCCTAATCCCAATCTCTACCGAATTTACTGTTCAGGCTATTTAATAGCCTAGACGTTCGTATAGCCGTCGCACCCTCTCTCTCTCATCTACCCCGCCGCCGCAGCTTAGCCGTCGACTTCCCCTCGCCTGAACCCTACTCCCCCGTCGTCCTCTCCTCCGCTCAGCCGATCGATCACCGCCTCCACAACCACCTCTCTATCTCCTCCACCACCTCCCGACCATCTCTGCCACCCCGCTCGACCACATCGACGACACTCGTCCTCGTCGATCCCTCTGACCCATCCCTGACCATCACCACCGCACCACTCCCCGCTCCGCCCTCAATGAACACCACCATCGCCTCGTCAACCAACATCAGCCCTCGACTTTCTCTCCGTCGACTCCACCGGCGTCGACCACCAACCCAGCAGCCCTAGGCCGAGCTGCCCTCTGTCGGCGAGTCCACCAAGGGGTCTCCGGACACAGCCCCTAGCCCGGACACGGATCCTGTGTAGAGTCGACATAGCGGACACGGTAACCAGGACACGAAACAGCATCCCGGACACGAGAATTCTCGTTCCATAAAGCCCTGTTCAGGTAACCCGTTCTCTCTCCTCGTTATTCTATTTTTCGTTCCGTCAGTTGTGTCGCGTAGACTGTGTAACCCTCTTGATGCCCGTGTAACCCGCTCGGTGCATCGTGTCCTGTGGCGATCGCAAACCGTGATCCAAAAACAGGAAAAATAATGCCCTGTTTCACCCCGGAACTGAGTGCGCCCTGCCAAACGGGATGACTTGATCGTGCGCGGTCTTCACCGAAACGTGTGCACCGTTGATACGGATGTGTGGGATTTCGCAGAAGTTGATTTGGATGTGCGTGCACACCGGAATCAACGCGTATCCGTCGACAACGTCCCGTATCTGCCTATTCTGGAACACGTCGTAACTTTGTGTACACATGTCGGATCGAAACGAAACATATGCCATCATACTCGTAGCAATATGCTGGTCCTATGACCCAAGTTTGGTTCGATTCTGAGAACGTTGACGAAATCGCGTATCGTGGGCCCCACAGGCTCCATTTGACGGGTGATTTTGTGAATGGCACATCGGATCCAATTCTGAAAGTTCCGTTGGGTTCGTATCATCGTTCCTGCTTGTTGACACTAAGTTTGACGAATTTGGAGACCTTGACCCTAACACATTTTTCGGTGCAAAGCGGCCCATATATGGCCCCGCTTTGACCAAAAACTGTCATTTTTGCCCCTGTGTCCAAATTGGACTTAAGGACAGGCGTTTTTAGCTATTTGATATTTTTTGAATCTAATGGTGATATTTATTTCAGCAACCGGAGGAGTCCCTACAATTCCCACTTAGACCAGAGCTACAGTTGGAGTCAGAACCCCAGGCAAGTGTACCTCGCCAACATTGCAGTTCTTGTTACATATTTCCTTGTCTTATTTATATATATGGTTGTACATGCTTGACCTAGGACCGTGTGACTTTACTTAGCATCCGATTAATAGTCGGGTGCCAATACCGTACACGGAGTTGTGTAACGTCACATAGACATGGATACCGAGACCCTATACTTCTCGTACTTGTCTTATCAAGTACATCATAACCCAGGACACTTGACACTATTCATGAGACAGAATCTTCCTGAGATATTCATGGTGATTCTGTGTAGGATACAGATTTTATGACATAGACATTATATTCATAGACATTAGATGACTTGCTACATTAGATATGATCGTGCGTGACATGGACATGAGGCATCGTGGACTTGAGACGTGTGATTACATGGGGCGGGGAAAGACACACAGGCTATAGGCTGATTTCATATATATAATACATAGTAAACTACATAGTAAAATACATAGTTATTACTACTACCGGCTCTCCGACACAGCTTGTAGTGGTCTCAGCCTGAGTACTAGTGATGCTCTCACTTATATTTCACATAGATGGTTACATATTTACCCTGTTTATTTTATTTACTATTTTACTGCATTTATGTTGGCTTAAGTTATTTTGTACCTTGCTATGTCCCCTGAGGACCTGGATCCGGATTATGTCCCCAGGATTAGCTGACGAGATCTATCCCGAGGTATACGGGACCAGAGCATTAGCATTAGCAGAAGTAGGTGCCTACATTAGAGCAGAACCAGGACCAGAGGACGAGATCGTACCAGAGGACTTCTCCTGAGTATTGACTTGAGATACCCATTTATTTTTGTTTCTAGTACTTTATTTCCAGTCTATTGCATTGATGTATCAGACTTATCCTCGGATTGTTCTCCGAGACACTTTTATTGAGACATGTTAGTTTATGTTTATTTGCATTTATTCTGGCATTTGATCTGTGATTATCTGTTGTGGATGAGATTATAATAGACTGTGACTTGTATCATTGGACCTATTTATTGTTGTATTACAGCTTAAGTATGCCCCGATGGATCCATTAAATTGGGTTTGTCCATCGGTGTGTGCTGCTGGCCATTGTCACGTGTCTAGTCCCTCGGTATTTTGGGACTGGGGCGTGACAGGTATGGACCTCTAATTTCTACAGTCTGAATAAACACTATCCTCTTATGCAAGTCTAAAGTTGTGTTTTTATTGCACTTCATCAATGGGTCAGTAGGACTATGTGATACTATGTTATGAGACATACTACCCAACTTAAAACAATTACTAATATTGTACTGCCTTAAGGTTACAGTAGAAACTCCTGTTAAGATCTAAGAGAAAGGGTCTCAGTACTTATTAAGGTATCCTATTACAAAACTCCATAGGTAATGGTCATCTTAGGTCTTAATTATAGTGCTCATAGACAGAAGGGTTATTATTATGAATGGAAGGGTTATGTGGCACGAGTTAAAGAGAAAAGAAGGGAAAGCATAATCAGTCGTCGCACAAATGGAGAGCGTTAATTTTTTTTTCCAGAGAAACAAGGTTGAATTTAAATAGAAGGGCTCTAGATAATATCATGGTTTTCTAAGGGGAAAGGGGTACACTAATCTCTGTGTTTAAGGTATGATCTAGGGAAGTGTTTGTTTCATTGCTCTTGGCTCCCTAAGGTATTGTCCTGCTAGTTATCAAGACAATAATCTAAATATATAGTTTTATAATGCTATCTCACTATAAAAGTTAGGTTTGGTCCTAATATTTAACCCTGGATTTCTAGTGGTCCCTCAATACTAGGGTCAAACAATATGGTTAAATTTTTAACTAACCATAGTAGTGTCTATACTACTCTTAAGTCATTCATAAATATCTCAAAGGATAATGGTAGACCAATCTATAGATAAGGAATGCTAGGGCTCACTAGATATTTTAACTTAGTGATGTGTCAACACTCTATTTGTATTCTCAGTAGGTGTGTTACCCTAATTATCATTCTAACAACAAAGGTTCCTAGGTTCTAGGGGAAGGCACTATACTCAAGGAACTGTTAGGGAAGCACAGGAATCAAGCAGGAGGCGACTATTTAGACAGAACAGATTAGGAAGGAAGATGAGTCATAGTCACTTGTGGATGAGATCCTATACTCTAATCCTGGTGCAGGCTTGCTCGGTACAGTAACGTAACTGAGACAATATGCTCTCGACCTGCATGGGCCACACAAAATATATCACGTTCCAGTCCCAAAATACGTAGGACTAGGACACGTAAGCATGCCAGCCGTGTGTATATGGCAACTCCAATATATGGATACCAATATACACACGTACGTTGTAATATGAATAAAACTCACATATGGTATATATTTATTTTCACAAGTCACAGAAATACTAATCTCTTTCACACCACAAGTCACAGAATGGAAATAACTACACTAGAATAAAGAGTATAAATAATCTATAAATGATAGTCGGGTGGAGACAAATCCACTAACAATGACTATATCAAACTAAATGAGAGAGAAGAGTAGAATCTCTAATATAGAGTAAGATAATGATAAGAGTGTCAGCTAAATTAGCCATCTCTAGAGATAATTAGTGATGCTCAGTGGGTAAGGTTACCTCATGTATAAGGTAAAGCGTCAGGTCCGGGTTCGTACTCCTGCAGATACTCATGGTCGTCTATACCTGGCAAGGGACCAGGTCCTCAGACGGACATAATAAGATACATAAAAGCAATCCAATTGAATACAGTAAACATGCAATATGTTTGAAAATATATAAGTACGCTATTCTAGACAATCTATATAAATGCAAATGAGGACAATTTTTTGACGTATGGGCAAGGGTAGGCTACTCGATCTAAGCCTCATAACTCACACACCCGTTAGTGGACATCAGAAATTGTCATACCTCGGGGGTAGCGACCAGCGCGACTCTGCAATAATCGACATACCTCGGGGGTAGCGACCAGCGTGAGACACGCCTGTAGTGTGAGCTATATACTACGGTTTACTGGAGTGGTTAAAGCCCATACGCCTAATAATTATCCTCTCATGATACTAGGTGTCAAGTGTGTGTCAACAAATCTAATATATAGTAATGACTGAACGAAACTACATATGCAATAAATATATAAAAATGCAATGAATATGGAGAAATATAAATAGCATGCAAAAATACTGTAAACAATTTGGCAAGGTATACTTGCCTGGCAAGAAGGCTATGTAGTCCCAATATCCTGTTCCGGAAGTCGCATAACAAAATCTAATGTACTCGGGGTCAGCGTGCACAGGCACAAGAATCAGGGGTGTCTGCTGCGGGTTATCTGGCAAGGGTGGCGGGTCCATGATGAACACGAGGACGAGGGTGATTAGGTCAATGATGATGATTGTAATGGGGTTGATGATGATTACCATAGTGATGATGATGGAACAATGACAGAAATTATGATAATGTTGGTGATGTAGATGGTGATTGGGACAATGGTGTTAGTAGCAATGGTGGTGGTGATGATAATATATAGTGGTAATGTTAATGGTGATGGGGTGATGATGGGGTGGCTGCTCCGGCTATGGGAGGTCCGGCCAGTGTAGAGAGGTTCGGCCAGAAGGAGGAGGAGGAGAGGAGAAGCTCAGGGCGGAGCTGGGTCGTGCTCCGGGAGGAAGGAGAGGATAGGGAAGAAGAGGAGTTCGTGGTGGTGCTGGTGGTGTGGTGCAGTGGTGGTGCTGGTGGTGTAGGGTGCTGCCGACGAAGGTCGAGCGCGGGGAGGTGATGGTGAGGAAACGGTGGGCAGTGGTGGTGTTGTAGAGGGAGGTCAGAAAGAGGAGAGACGAAGGAGGTGGGGAGAGGTTGGGTTCGATGTTGGCAGAAAAGATGACGGGGACGGCAGGGAGTCGATGTTGGGAGAGGGACATTAATGGTGATGGTACAGGAGGTTGGGACCGCTGACCGGAGTCCGGTTCATCGAGGGAGAAGTTGGCAGCGGCTCGGCTAGGATGGCGGCCTGATGGCGTGCTCGTCGATTTGGTCGACGGAGGACTTCCAGTCGACGAGGGATGCTGCAGAGGAGTGGTGCACAGGCGGGGTTGGGTGACCGGGCTCCGGTAGCGGAGGAAGAAGAGAAAGAAGATGAAGTGGATCCCGGTGGGACTGGCTGCTCCAGTCGAGGAAGATCGAGGCGAGGAAGGAGAGAACGGGGAGGAGGTGGTTCAGGTCGGTCCCGCAGTTGGGGGCAGCTCCGGCCGGCGGTTGGCAGAGGGGGTCGGGCACAGGGAAGGAGGAAGAAAGATGAATAGTATAGGGAAGGGTCGGCTATGTAGTTAGATTTAGGTTTTGGGAAAATAAGGAAAATGAGATATTTATACATGTAAGGGGATAGGTTTGACCTAGGAAAATTTGACCTTGGTCAACATCCTCTTGGGTTGGGCCTTGGGCTCACATGGGGATATTTGGAGGCTATAGTTTGCATTGTTTAAATGCAAGGACTAGGTTTAAAATAAGGGGGCGATGTTGTGCGTTTGCACATCCTAAAAGTTACGGGAAAATTTTATGTGAAAGGAAAAATAGGTTTCTTCAGGTATTGTCCAATGGTGTGGGCACCTTAATGCATTTTTGCATAAAACTGCCCAACAATTAGGAAAATTGCACAAAGATGGAAATTGAAATAAATTAATTAAAATTAGTGCCCAAGGTGTTATAGAATTAATTAGAAGTACATGGGGATAGAATTAGGTGGGACACAGGTGTCATGGACGTAGAGGATTCAGTGTAAAATTTTATCATAAATTTGGGTTGCACAAAACGGTCAAGATTGTGTCTACAATTTTGATTGTAACGCACAAGGGTACAAAGTTAAAATTTATTTAGAATTAGAAAATAACGTCGACGACATTTATTGTGCGACTAAAATGTAGCACAAGGGAGCATAATTATAAGTTACACCAAGGTCAAAATAGCAGGCGGGCATGTCTAGGACAAGGATGTGAAGTTTGTAGGAAGACAGTGGCTAGTGTAGTGCTCCAATTATCGAAGCAACGGTAAGGTGCCCTATGTTATATAAATATTGCATAATTAAATAAATAAAATGTTCTATTTCTATTTGGGTTCAAACTAGCCCTAATTTTACTATCTAAGCAAAGTAGGCCTAATTTTGGGTGAGGGTGTTTACAATGTTATACTCAGACTACTCAAATGTGTTTCAAGCTTCATATTACTTGGTCAAATTAACGATCTGCACGTATAGTGTGTCGTACATCTTTACTTGCCATAAGTTCCTACGAGCCCATACGTGGGTTGCCGCCATGTATAAAATATACTAATAATACATACTTGGTCTTATGACCTGACGAGCCGACATGGACAAGTTATAGTCTCGACATAGGAATGGAATGCAACGCAGGTAGCGAGCCCCGCTACACGCCTTTCCGTCCGAATAAAACGTCTATCTAAATATTCCTGGCCAGTTCGGATCGGCCCCGGTACGACCAGCGTACCGTCCACGGGAACCATAAGCCTGTGCATAGGTTATCCATGACCATTGACTATCAACATTAAGGTTTTATTATATGCAACATTTTAAGGCCTTGAATGAACATAGCTACTTGACATAGTGATAATGCATTTTACTCGTTTAAAGATCTCATGATCTGGTGTATTACATTCCATGCACCGTTTATGCTGCCGTTTTACTACTTATTGTAGCTCCCATTTCGGGAGTTGCCTTAGCGACCCAATGGTTCTGAAGACTTTCCATGTTTTTATAATTTGGCTTGGAAAAACTATTTTGATAGTCTTTTTGTCGCAGGTAAGTGAACCAGGATCTATGTTGTGCTTCCATATTGAGGCAATATCTATGTGACAAGCATTTTAAGACATATGTGTCACGACCCACACCCGATATAGGGGCACGAGTGCATGGGTACGTCCAGCCTACGCCACAGCATCAACGGTAGAACGCTGTCTAGGTCAAAATACTATCTAATCAATCTCTCACGAATATCCAACTCCATAAGGAGACACAAATATCACAATATAATATGAAAATACTCAACCACATAACTTAAGCACAATAAGATAGCGAAGAAAATAAATGAAATATATTACAAGTCTAAACAGAAATAATCTAACTCAAACAATAACATCCAAGTCTCCAATATGCCGAAAACAAATCCGGTACCAATAATTTGCTAAAAAAAACTAACTGAAATACTAGTGTTCCCGGCTAGACCTCCCAGAATCACACCTGGGTACAAGGTCCAAGGATGCAGCTACTCTCCCTATGGTCCATAATATGTCAGACACCGGTCCTCTAAGTCGCAGTCTGGAAAAATATTTTCAGTCAGGATGGAGCGAAGTACATCTCTAATAGTAGTTCTAAATCAATGATATAATATAGGTAGCAGTAAATAGATGTAAATATACAAGATGCATATATATGTACAAGAGATACACAATAAAAAAATACTAGAAATAAATACAAGAATGAACAATATGACAATGAACAAGAATATTAATGACTAAGTGTGTGAGTACTAGATTTAACATATGATCGGCTTGGAAACTTGTACATGAATAATGGCCTGGTTAGTCATATGTGCGGTGTATGACCAACACTAACATGAGAACAAGACTTGTACATAAAGGGTATGATCAAATATCTATACTAAAATACTCCCCACCCGGACTGGTATAGTAGATCCAACCATGGTACGCTATGGCACGGGATTCTCTTGGAAGGTAGCAAATCTCTACGAGAATCAGTGTCTGTACATGCACAAGATAATCAATGAAACAAGACTTGCATAAGATACACCATATACAAGGAATAACATCTCATGACGAGATCCGAATATACCAATCCGTGTAACCATCGTGTCAAGAAATATGGATATCTACACTAAATACAATAAACATAGAGGATATCATAAACAAAAAACTATCAGAGAATATACTCGCCTGGGGTCCTGAGCAGGCAATACCAATGTCCTGCTCCTGAAGTCTCACAGGACAATCCAATGGTCCTATATACATATAATATAATAAAATATAGCATCAGCCATTATACTAGGATATACACAACCATAATTACACTACGCTTGGAACTACGCAAGGGTGACAACTAGTCAACTAGCAGGGTCAAACGTGCATCTAAATGCATGGGTGTCATGTCTCAATTGTTGTAAAATCAGACAGTCAACACTTACATAGGTCTTGTCAGTACGTCAGTGTACATAAGACAGACAACTCACAATTATCAGGGTCACATAGTCAATATAATTATACGGAAAAATCCACAGTTAAACTAGGGGCATAAGGTATAAGTACATATATAATCCTAACTAGTATTTAGCATTTAATTACGTATATATATATATATATATATATATATATATATATATATATATATATATATATATATATATCCACATATTTATATATCAACCAATACTATATGCATACCAATTGGAATATAATACATATACGCATACGAGTTGGGTTTATTGCATAACGTCTAGCAACCAAATCTAATGAACATATCATAACATGACACGCTAACATCATTCACACACACGAACCAAATCACAAGAGAAATACTTCACACCTTGGTCTCGGCGTGCACGTGCACGAGGGAGTGTTCGCCGTCGAGGTGGCACTCGGTTGCGTCACACAACGGCTCGGCTGCTCCTGTTGCTACTGTTCAGACAAGGCTTGTCGGTTTCAGCGGGCTGTCTAGGGGAGAACGGCGGTTCAGCGAGCTGTCGTATCGTTGAGTCATCGAGGGATTCAGCGGGCTGCTGCTGGCGTACAGTCGAGGAGTCGAGTTCAGTCGAGGAGGGGATCGGTTGTTGTCAGGCGAGTCGGGGGTGACTGGAAGCATTCAGTCGGGTTTAGGCAGATCGGCGGTGATAAAGTACAGGCGGGCGACGAGGTCGGCTCTGGCGAGGGGATGAGGGTGGAGGCGTGGTGGTTACCGTCGGCGTTCATTTGATGGTGCTAGGTGTAGTCGGAATGATGCGCGTTGAGAGGAGGGTAAAGACGGGATGATGGATGTCCTGCTGTCATCGAGGTGGGATCCGGCGGGTTGGCTGCTTCGGTCTTCGACCTGACAAAGTACAGGCGGTGTTCCGTTGAGGGATGTCAGGGGAAAGTGGTTCAGACGTGGGGTGTTGTCGTTCGTCGAGGAGGAGGTCCAGCGGAAGGATGTTCAGCGGTAGGGTGGACTGCTCCGGCGAGTTCAGCGGGGTCGGGATCCGCTCAGGAGAGGTGCAGCGGTGTCGGGATCCGCTCAGGCGAGGTACAACGGTATCGGGATCTGCTCTGGTCGGCGGGTTGAAGGAGATGGTGATGAACATGAGATGGGGAGGGGAAGGTTACGGCTGGAACTAGGTTTAGGTATGGGTGAATAAAAATAAGGAAAAATTATATATATATATATATATATATATATATGTGTGTGTGTGTGTGTGTGTGTGTGAGTGTGTGAAGGAGGGTTTGGAGGTTGAACTAGAAAGTTGGGCATGGTCAACATCCTCCTTGGAAAAAGGGCTTGGCTTCTTATGTAGAAATTTAGAGGGCTAGGATTGCATGTGTTCAAAATGGAGGGCCAAGGTTTAATGAGGGTTGATGTTGAGTGTTATACACTCCAAAATTATGAAGAAAATTCATATGAAGGAAAATGGGGTTTCTTCATGTGTTGGTCCAATGGGGTGTGGACACCCCAATTCACTTTTGCATAAAAGTGACCAACAATTAGGAAATTACACAAAGTGGAGTTTTTGGATTAATTTAATTAAAATAATATAATGGGTGTTCTAAAATTAATTAGAAGTACATGGGGCTAGAATAAGGTGGGACAAAAGTATCATGGATGTAGAAAAATCAGAAAAGAATACTATCATAATTTGGGTTGCACAAAAAGGGTCGAGATTTTGCCTCCAATTTTGATTGGAACGCACAAGGATACAAAGTTAGATTTATATAGAATTAAATATAATCATTTACGACGAATATTGTGCGACTAAAATGAAGCACAACAGGGCATAGTTATGAATCACACAAAGATCAAAATAGAAGGCTGGCACGTCTAGGACAAGGGTATAAAATTTGTAGGAAGACAATGGCTAGTGTAGTGCTCCAAATATTGAAGCAACGGTAAGGTACAACAATTAATTAAAAATCACGGCAATATTTATAGATATATATCATGCAATATTAACACATTATATTAAACAAATAAAAAGACAAAAATACCCCTATTCTGAAATATGGTAGTGACAATATGAAGAAATATACTTGAAAGAACATATAAAGAACAAAGTAATGCTATGAGGTAAGATTATAAGAACTATACGTAAACACCCTGATTTTCAGAATAAATTTTAATATAATATTCCCGGATTTTTGGTATTTTCTGGAAAAGAACCAAGGTAATTAAGAGTTAAGAATTTTTAAATGCAGTTTATTGGTATTAAAATATTATGAAAATAATATTTTATGGTGTAAAATGGAAAACCGGACGCAGGGTATTTTTCGGTGAATTTATTGGACTCCGGAGATGCGTTTAAAGCCTTAAAAGCTTCTTGGGTGTTAAACCGAACCCAAACCCAAACCTGAACCAACCCTGCCTGAACTGAACCCAGCATAGCGGGTCGGGTCGGGTCGGATCCGAACCAAACCCGACCCGGACCCAAAAACCCGATGGAAACCCTAGCAGCCGCCGGAGTTCCTGTAGCAGCTTATAAAAGGCTGCCTCAACAACCGTGCTGCTCCTCTTTTCCTCTTCTCCGCCGCCCCTCGACTCCTCACCTCGACATCCTCCAGACTTCCCCATCTCTGCCAGGCCAGTCGACCCTCTCGCCATCGATCAACCCCGCCGACCTCAACACCTCCGCCGCTTCCCCCGAGACGACCCAGCCAACGACGACCCCGACCCCCCTGTGTTCGACCGATCCGACCGACTTCCCCAACTCGGGCACCGCCCAACCCTCGACCCGCCGCCAGGACATCCGACGCTGACTTCCACCGACCACAGCAACTCCGACAGGACAGTTCGAGTCGGACACAACGAACAATACTCTCGGACACGTGGAATTCAGCGTTCACGGAGCCCTGTTCAGGCTCTTTCACCTTGCAACTTTGTTTTAGTTTCCGTCAGTTGCTACGTGTAGACTGTATAACCCTCTCGGTGTCCGTGCAACTCGCTCGGTACATCGCGTCCTGTGGTGATCGCACACCACGATCCAAAAACAGGAAAAACAATGCCCTATTTTACCCCTGAATTGAGTGCGCCCCGCCAAATGGGATGACTTGGTCGCACGCGATCTTCACCAAAATGTGCACGATGTTGATACGGTCGTGTGGGATTTCGCAGAAGTTGATTCGGATGTGCGTGCACCCCGGAATCAACGCGTATCCGCCGACAATGCCCCATATCCGTCCTTTTTGGAACACACTGTAACTTTGTGTACACATGTCGGATCGAGACGAAACTTGTGCCATCGGACTCGTAGCAATACGCTGGTCCTGTGACCCAAGTTTGGTCCGATTCTGAGAACGTTGACAAAATCGTGTATCGTGGGGACCACAAGCTCCACTTGACGGGTGATTTTGTGATCGGCTCATCAGAATCCAATTCTGGAAGTTCCGTTGGGTTCGTATCATCGTTCCTGACTTGTAGACACCGAGTTTGAGGAATTTGGAGACCTTTGACCCTGACCCGCATTTTGGTGCAAAGTGGCCCACATGTGGACCCCACTTTGGCCCGAAAATATCATTTTTGCCCCTGTGTCCAAATTGGACGTAAGAACAGGCGTTTCTAGCTATTTGACATCTTCTGAGACTATTGGTGATAGTTATTACAGCTTTTGGAGTAGTACCTACCGGATCCACTGATACAGGGACGACTGTTGATATTTAAACCCAGGCAAGTATACCTTGCCAAACTCTGCAGTATTGTTATACATTTTCCTAGCTTTGTTTATATTGCTGTGCATGCTCAACCTAGGACCGTGTGACGTACTTAGCGTCTGATTATTAGTTGGGTGCCAACACTGTATGCAGTGTTGGGTACTGTCATCTAGAGATGGACATTCGTGATACTTTATATTCTCGTACTTGTCTTATCAAGTAACATACGACCCAGGACACTTGACACTGTTCATGAGACAGGATATTCCCGAGATATTCATGGTGATTCTGTATAGGATACAGGACTTGACAGAGATACTATATTCATAGATACATATGACTTGTTGCATTAGTGATGATCCCGCTTGACATGGACATGAGACGTTATGGTCATGATATACGTGGTTACATGGGGTGGGGAGAGACACACAGGCTACAGGCTGTTTTCTATATATATCTACTACTATTGTGAGGCTGTAGACTCTCGTAGCAGAGCTAGGCACATTACGTGTTATTACCACTACCGGCTCCCCGACACAGAGCTTGTAGTGGCTCAGCCTGAGTACTCATGTTGCTCTCACTTGCATTTTCACTTAGATGGTTACTTATTTGCCCTATTTACTTCATTATCTGCTGCACTGCATTTATTTTGGCATGAGCTTTCTTGTACCTTGCTATGTCCCCTGAGGACCTGGATCCGGATTATGTCCCCAGGATTTGAGGACGAGATCTACCTCGAGGTATACGGGACCGGAGCAGGAGCTGATCCAGGAGATGTATCGCCATCCGAGGATGAGGTATTAGCCGAGGACTTCTCCTGAGCATCCATGTTCATGTTCAGTATTTATTTACTTATTTTAGTCATTTAATTCTGGTCTGTTGAACTATTGTATCAGATTATTTATCGGGTTGTTCCCCGAAGCACTTTGTGAGACTAGCTGATGATTTACATTCCGTATTTATTCTGTGGATCATATTTATATCTTGTGTGGATGAGATTAGTTATGCCATGATTGTCGTAGACCTGATTTTACAGCTTAAGTATGCCCTGATGGATCTATTAAATTGGGTTTGTCCATCGGTGCGTGCTGCTGGCCATAATCACGCGTCCGGTCCCACGGTATTTTGGGACTGGGGCGTGACATTGTTTTTGTGGTGGCCCATGCAGGTCTACGACTAAATTGTTCGGTTTCAACTTAGGGACCGAACCAGCCTGCCCTAAGAATAGGATAAGTTATAGGATCTCATCCATTATTTAAACCATTATTGAACTCTATACCGAACTCAAATTTGTCACTTGATTTGCATCATGTTTGATTTCTCTGAGCGTTCTTACAGTTTATCTTTTGATTTCAGAGTAATGGATCCCCGGAACGGAGACGAGATTCCTTTGGATAGGCCACACGACGCTGTGGTTACTTATATAGACGGAGTGACTCCAGGGAATGGAGGACAAATATCGCAAAGCGATCAGGCCGGTCAGCCTAATCCAAGGTTCCGGAGAGATGACATCCCCCCTCCACCACAGTTCACTCCACAGATGCCAGTTTTCCCGCCCGGACAAGCCATTGACGGGCAACAGATGTTCCAGATGATGTATGCCATGATACAAGCCCAGCAGCAGATTCAGCAAGAGGCCCATCGCCAGGAGGCAAAGTATCTGAGGACCAGCCTGGTATTCGCATTGGAGCAAGCAAATCTACGAACGAGGCGAACAACGACGGGATCTATCACCGATTTCCATCATCTCAAGCCTCGTACATTTTCTGGCAAAGAGGGGCCAACAGAAGTTCATGAATGGCTCACAAACATACAGCATCAGTTGGAAGCCGCTGAACTTCCAAGAGAGAAGTGGATGACTGCAGTCAGAATGTAGTTAACTGAAAATGCACATCACTGGTGGTTAACAGAAGAAAGGAGGCTCGGACAGGACCGAGTCACATGGGAAGAGTTCTCCAGACTCTTCCAAGAGATGTACATTCCAGCAGTTGCACGGTTAGAGCTCAGAGACAAGTTCAACCGCCTCATCCAAGGCAGTATGATAGTGGAAGAATACAATGCGGAATTTATTCGCCTAAGTCGCTTTGCTCCAACATTGATCTCGACAGAGGAAGAGAAAGCTGAAAAGTTCTTTGACGAACTGAAGTTCGAGCTCCAGAGATTGATTGGCTCAGTCGCACCTATATCTTATACCGATGTCGTTGCAGCAGCATGACGCATGGAACGCGTCACTAGAAGGGAGTCGAATCTGAAGAGGCCAAACACATCAGTACTATCTAAGACAGCACCCGGAGATTCTGTAAAACGATTCCAGAGGAGTATACCAGAGAGAGCAGCTCACAGGGCCATATCTCTTCCTACCTATCACCACTGCGGCAAGGTAGGACACATTCAGAGAGAGTGCAGGCGTAATTTGGGACTATGCCTGCTTTGCGGATCAGACCAGCATCTATCCAGAGACTGCACTAAACATAGATAGGGAGCACCGAGACTAGCCTTGCCTGCACCATGACCAGCTTATCCAGCAGTAGGAGCACAGCAGACAGGAGGTGGAGGAGTTAGACCACCAGCTACAGGGGGCTACCAGCAGAGACAACCACTGGCACCACAGGCAGCCCTATTTCAGTAGCAGCAGCAGCAGCAGAGAGGTCCAGCTCAGGAAAGATGTCAGGCATTCACACTAGCTGTTGAGTAGGAAGCTACTGCAGGCGAGGTCATCGCAGGTACTATCTTAGTAGCTTCATTACCAGCTGTAGCATTTTTTGATTCTGGAGCATCGCATTCATTTATAGCAGCTAGCTTTGTAGCCACCCATAGAGTAGCTACTGTACCCCTTCCGAAGATGAAGAGAATTCTTACGGGAGGTGGAATTATTCTGGTTAGTGACGTCTGTAGATCATGTTCTGTAGTAGTTTGTAGAAGAGAGATGCGAGCTCAATTTCTGATATTTTCTATGCCGGATTATGATGTTGTACTTGGTATGGACTGGTTAAGTCAGTACCATGCGACTCTTCATTGCCGATTTGGGCGGGTTATATTTAGACCGCTTGAACATCCAGAATTTGAGTTTCTTCGAGGAGCAGTAGAGCAAGGAGTTCAGCCTACTCTTAGGGTACTAACTATAGAAGGGGAGACAGGTTACCCAAGAGTCATATCTGAGTTTGTGGATGTATTTCCTGATGACCTTCCAGGTTTACCGCCTGATCGGGAAATAGAATTCATAATAGAATTAACTCCTGGAGCAGAGCCTATCACTTCATCAGTATATCAGCTAGCACCAAAGGAGTTAGTGGAGTTGAAAGAACAGGTTGACGACCTTCTGGAGAAGGATTTCATTCGGCCCAGTATTTTACCTTGGGGAGCACCCATATTATTTGTGCCAAAGAAGGATGGAACAGTACGGTTATGCATTGACTACCGGGCACTAAATGCTGTGACCATCAAGAATAGGTATCCCTTACCACGTATTGATGATCTATTCGATCAATTGAGTGGAGCTAGGGTATTCTCGAAGATTAACCTTCGATCCGGCTATCATCAGATCAAAGTAAGGAAGGAAGACATACCGAAGACAGCATTCAGGACCAAGTATGGACATTATGAGTTCTTGGTAATGTCGTTTGGTTTAACCAACGCGCCAGAAGTGTTTATGAGTTTAATAAACAGAGTCTTTCATCAGTTTTTAGATAAATTTGTGGTTGTGTTCATTGACGACATTCTCATATATTCCAAGAGCCATGAAGAGCACGAGGAGCATCTCAGAATCGTGTTAGAGACCTTGAGGCAAGAAAAGTTATACGCCAAACTCAGTAAGTGTGAGTTCTGTATGGACAAAGTACCTTTCTTGGGACATATTATCTCAGGAGAAGGACTTTTGGTTGATCCAGAGAAAGTTGCGGCAATAGAGACTTGGCCTACACCCACATCAGTTGCAGAGGTGAGAAGTTTTTTCGGACTCGTGGGATATTACCGAAGGTTTGTAGAAAATTTCTCAAGGGTCGCAGAACTGATGACGAAGCTGACACGTAAAGACCAGGAGTTTATATGGACAGAAGACTGCCAGAAGGCCTTCAAAGAATTGAAGAGAAGGTTAACAACAGCACCTGTCTTGACTCTTCCTTCAGGGTTAGGAGGTTTTATTGTTTACAGTGATGCATCAGGTAGTGGACTGGGATGTATTTTAATGCAACATGGCAAGGTTATTGCTTATACATCAAGACAATTGAAGGTCCACGAGAAGAACTACCCAATACACGATCTGGAGTTAGCAGCAGTTATCTTTGCATTGAAGATTTGGAGGCACTACCTTTATGGGGAGAAAGTAGACATCTTTACAGATCACAAAAGTCTGAAGTATGTATATACTCAGAAGGAGCTTAACATGAGGCAGAGGCGTTGGCTTGAATTGATGGTAGATTTTGATATAGATCTGCAGTACCATCCGGGAAAGGCGAATGTCGTGGCAAATGCCCTCAGTAGGAAGCCTACGGTTTATTTCTTGACGATGCAGCCAGAGTTATTGAGAGATCTACAGGAGCTTCAGATAGAGGTTATTTTACCAGAACAGAGCGGATTACTGGCTAATCTTGAAGTTAAGTCATCACCCGTGGAGAAGATTATAGAGGCGTTGCCCACCGATGCTAGATTTTGAAGACTGAAAGAGAGGACAGAAGCAGGCATGCAGACAGGACTTTGCATACACGAAGACGGGACATTGAGGTTTGGAAATCGCCTGTATGTTTCGAATGGAGAATTGAGATAGGAGTTAATGACTGAAGCACATAGCTCTATGTACCCTGTTCACCCAGGAGGAACCAAGATGTACCGAGACTTGAGACAGTATTACTGGTGGCATCGAATGAAAAGGGAGATTGCAAGATTTGTGGCCAAATGCTTAGTCTGCCAACAAGTAAAGGCCGAGCATCAGAGGAGTGCAGGTATGTTACAGCCACTACCTATACCAGAATGGAAGTGGGAACATATCACGATGGATTTTGTCACAGAATTTCCAAGGAGCCCCAGCGGAAGAGATGCAGTATGGGTTATCGTGGATAGACTCACTAAATTGACACACTTCTTGCCATTTAGAGTTGGACAGTCCACAGAGGTACTAGCCGACATGTATATACGAAAAATCGTCAAATTACATGGAGTGTCGGTTAGTATTGTATCGGATCGAGATTCGAGATTTATATCTCATTTCTGGAGAAGCATGCAAGAGAGTCTGGGCACCAGACTCAAATTCAGCACGGCTTACCACCCGCAGACAGATGGCCAATCGGAGTGCACCATTCAGATCTTGGAGGACATGTTGCGATCATGTATGCTAGACTTTGGATGATCTTGTGAAGATCATTTGGACTTGGTGGAGTTCTCCTACAACAACAGTTATTAGGCCAGCATTCAGATGGCACCATTCGAGGCATTATACGGAAGGAAGTGCAGATGGCCTATATGTTGGAGTGACGTTGGTGAATGTCAAATACTGGGTCCAGAATTGGTAACGCAGACAGTGGAGAAGGTAAAACAGTTTTAGAATCATCTTCGAGCAGCTCAGGATAGACAGAAGTATTGGGCAGATACACACAGACGTCCCCTAGAGTTTAAAGAAGGAGAGTACGTGTTCTTAAGGATTTCGTCCACTCGTGGTACTATCAGATTCGGGAGCAGAGGCAAGTTGAGCCAAGGTATATTGGGCCATTTGACATTCTAGAGCGCGTTGGTGAGGTGGCTTATCGTCTTGCATTACCACCATCCTTAGAGGGAGTGCATGACATATTCCACGTCTCACAGCTGTGAAGGTACGTGACCGACCCAAGTCACATAGTCGATCATTCAGAGATCGCAGTAGGCCCAAGCTTGAGATATGAAGAACAACCATTTGGCATCCTCGACGTTAGTGAGAAGACATTGTAGGGACAGACAATCAGACTGGTTCGTGTAGCATGGAAATATCATTCTCCTGGAGAATCGACCTGGGAACGAGAAGATAGTATGCGTCAGTGTTACCCCCACTTGTTCGAGGAGGCAGTTGTAAACTAAGCAACCTTGTATTTCCATAATTTTTTCTTTAGTAGCTTATTCTTTGATTGCGAGAACGTAATCCTTTTAAGGAGGGAAGATTATAAATACCCTGATTTTTAGAATAAATTTTAATATAATATTCCCGAATTTTTGGTATTTTCTGGAAAAGAACCAAGGTAATTAAGAGTTAAGGATTTTTAAATGCAGTTTATTGGTATTAAAATATTATGGAAATAATATTTTATGGTGTAAAATGGAAAACCGGACGCAGGGTATTTTTTGGTGAATTTATTGGACTCCGGAGACGCGTTTAAAGCCTTAAAAGCTTCTTGGGTGTTAAACCGAACCCAAATCCAAACCTGAACCAACCCTGCCTGAACCGAACCCAACATAGCAGGTCGGGTCGGGTCGGATACGAGCCAAACTCGACCCGAACCCGAAAACCCGATGGAAACCCTAGCAGCCGCCGGAGTTCCTGTAGCAGCTTATAAAAGGCTGCCTTGACATCCGTGCTGCTCCTCTTTCCCTCTTCTCCGTCGCCCCTCGACTCCTCACCTCGACAGCCTCTAGACTTCCCCATCTCTGCCAGGCCAGTAGACCACCTCGCCGTCAATCAACCCCGCCGACCTCAACACCTCCGCCGCTTCCCCCGAGACGACCTAGCCGACGACGACCCCGACCCCCCTGTGTTCGACCGATCTGGCTGACTTCCCCAACTAGAGCACCGCCCAACCCTCGACCCACCGCCAGGCCGCCCGACGCCGACTTCCACCGACCACAGCGACTCCGACAGGTCAGTTCTAGTCGGATACAGCGAACAGTACTCTCGGACACGTGGAATTCAGCGTTCATGGAGCCCTGTTCAGGTACCATTTTCTCTCACCTCGCAACTCCGTTTTAATTTCCGTCAGTTGCTACGCGTAGACTGTATAACCCTCTCGGTGCCCATGTAACTCGCTCGGTACATCGCGTCCTGTGGTGATCGCACACCGCAATCCAAAAACAGGAAAAATAATGCCCTATTTTACCGCGGAACTGAGTGCGCCCCGCCAAACGGGACGACTTGGTCGCACGCGGTCTTTACCAAAATGTGCACGACGTTGATACGGTCGTGTGGGATTTTGCAGAAGTCGATTCGGATGTGCGTGCACCCCGGAATCAACGCGTATCAGCCGACAACGCCCCGTATTCGTCCTTTCTGGAACACGCTGTAACTTTGTGTACACACGTCGGATCGAGACAAAACTTGTGCCATCGGACTCGTAGCAATATGCTGGTCCTGTGACCCAAGTTTGGTCCGATTCTGAGAACGTTGACAAAATCGTGTATCGTGGGCCCCATAGGCTCCACTTGACGGGTGATTTTGTGATCGGCTCATCGGAATCCAATTCTGGAAGTTCTGTTGGGTTCGTATCATCGTTCCTGACTTGTAGACACTGAGTTTAAGAAATTTGGAGACCTTTGACCCTGACCCACTTTTTGGTGCAAAGTGGCCCACAAGTGGACCCCGCTTTGGCCTAAAAATGTTATTTTTGCCCCTGTATCCAAATTGGACGTAAGGACAGGCGTTTCTAGCTATTTGACATCTTCTGAGACTGTTGGTGATGTTTATTACAGCTTTTGGAGTAGTACCTACCGGATCCACTGATACAGGGACGACTGTTGATATTCAAACCCCAAGCAAGTATACCTTGCCAAACTCTGCAGTATTGTTATACATTTTTCTTGCTTTATTTATATTGCTGTGCATGCTCAACCTAGGACCGTGTGACATACTTAGGGTCCGATTATTAGTCGGGTGCCAATACTGTACGCAGTGTTGGGTACTGTCATCTAGAGATGGACATTCGTGACACTTTATATTCTCGTACTTATCTTATCAAGTACCATATGACCCAGGACACTTGACACTGTTCATGAGACAGAATATTCCTGAGATATTTATGGTGATTCTGTATTGGATACAGGACTTGACAGAGATACTATATTCATAGATACATATGACTTGTTGCATTATTGATGATCCCGCTTGACATGGACATGAGACGTTATGGTCATGATATGCGTGGTTACATGGGGTGGGGAGAGACACACAGGCTACAGGCTATTTTCTATATATATCTACTACTATTGTGAGGCCGTAGACTCTCGTAGCAGAGCTAGGCACATTACGTGTTATTACCACTACCGGCTCCCTGACACAGAGCTTGTAGTGGCTCAGCCTGAGTACTCGTGTTGCTCTCACTTGTATTTTTACTTAGATGGTTACTTGTTTGCCCTATTTACTTCATTATCTGCTGTACTGCATTTATTTTGGCATGAGATTTCTTGTACCTTCCTATGTCCCCTGAGGACCTGGATCCTGATTATGTTCCCAGGATTTGAGGACGAGATCTACCCTGAGGTATACGGGACCGGAGCAGGAGCTGATCCAGGAGCTGTACCGCTATCCGAGGATGAGGTATTAGCCGAGGACTTCTCCTGAGCATCCATGTTCATGCTCAGTATTTATTTACTTATTTCAGTCATTTAATTCTGGTCTGTTGAACCATTGTATCAGATTATTTATCGGGTTGTTCCCCGAAGCACTTTGTGAGACTAGCTGATGATTTATATTCCGTATTTATTCTGTGGATCATATTTATATCTTGTATGGATGAGATTAGTTGTGCCATGATTTTCGTAGACCTGATTTTACAGCTTAAGTATGCCCTGATGTATCCATTAAATTGGATTTGTCCATCGGTGCGTGCTGCTGGCCATTATCACGCGTCTCGTCCCATGGTATTTTGGGACTGGGGCGTGACACTATATAGCGAGCATACCATTTTGTTCAACTGATGTACTTCCATGTTCTATGCAAAAGATATAAGATGGGATTATTTTTTTAGCTAGATGTGTTGTATTCTTTATTAGCATGCAAGGGGTGATTCATCTAGTGAGTAGCATGTATTAACCTTATTTTTAAATGTGCAGGCTAAGAAAAGACAGGTTCATCGTTGTCACCCACCTTAGCGATGATTCGCATCGGTCGAGCGATACTCTGAGCTAGCCTCTGAAATTCTAAGTCTGAACTCCTGAAGGGCCAAGTCTGAAATCCTTTCCCTCAAGCCAGTCTTCTCCCTGAGCAAAGCGGGTCGGGTCATAGCACTTGTGCCATTTGAATCGGCTATCCGCATTGATGCGGAGCGGGTCATTGCATTATACACCACTCAAAATAAGTCTCATCCTCGAGACTTTTGAGCGCAAATCATTCTATCACACACTATCGAATCTAACTCAAGCATATCAATCTGTATTATTAGATCTGTTTGAACACAACTTCGTACTCACTTCTCTTTCTTTTCCATGTATGTGCTGGGTATGCCTGATTGAATAACTCTTATCATTCAATCCAACTTCTGACTCGGTCATTACTACGACTTAGCGCAGAATATATATCGCTTAACGTGGAGTATGTTATAATCTATCACAAATAATGATCTAGGGCTGAGACAAACTTATTCAATTCGTTATACTCGTCCATGCGAATCTAACATATTCACTTGCACTAGCATTCGAGATCGGCATATCGCAATCCTGGATCGTGCACATATTCAAGGCATCCCTCTTATATATGCATGTCAGCAAAATTAGAAATAGTGAAGTCTTTGCTGTCACTACCACATCCTGAAAATAGGGGTATTTTTGACTTTTTATATATTATTAACATTGTGGTAGTTATTTTAAATAATTGCATGAGATGTGTATTTATATATATATTATATATATATATACAGTGTTCTTAATGTTGAGCTAGTAGACTTGACCTAGAAGCCCACTAGATGAATACCTGGCCGAATTATAGGGTTATAAATTAATTTGTATTATTTAGAATTTAATTATTGGAGGTTATAATTAATTATCATAGTTTTATTTAATTATTGTGCCTTACCGTTGCTTCGATATTTGGAGCGCTACCCTATCTTTTATCTTCCAACAAATTTTACAACCTTGCCCTAGACGTGCCCGCCTTCCATTCTGACATTTTTGTAACTCATAATTATGCTTTCTTGTGCTTTATTTTAGCCGCACAATATTCGTCGCGAACGTTTATTTAATTTCTAAATAAAATCTGACTTTGTATCGTTGTGCGTTCTAATCGAAATTGGAGACAATCTTGACTTTGTATCATTGTGCGTTATGCGTTCCCCGACCCCGCTCGACTAAACCACCCTGCTCTCCTCCCTTATCCCGAGCTCGCCACCTCCCTTCCCCGGCTATGCCACCATCAGAATCACCACCACCATCATCATCAGAGTCGCCATCACCATTAACTTCGGCGAGCCGTAACTCCTTACACCACCACCACTCTCCACCAGTGCCACCACGCTCTACCTTCGTTTGAGCCCTACCCCGCTCCACCATCCACTACCACTGCAACTTCCCTCCGCCTCACCCATCCGACCAGAGCCCCCTCACTGAACCACCCCGTCTGAAGCTCCCCGACCCCGCAACATCATCCACCTCCGGCCAGTCTCCACCCGAGCGCCCTCCTCCCACTGACGGACCACCACCTCGTCGTCGTCGTCCTAGTCGCCATCGTCGTCGTTATCGTCGTCTTCGCCATCGTAGTGCACGCGCACAGGTACGGTTTCTCCCCCCTCGCATACACGTACGCGTGTACGTATGTATGTATGTATACATGTATGTATGCGTATATGTATTAGTGTGCATGTATTATTCGTATATATATACGTGTATACATATATATATAGTGTATTTCTTTATTTAGTATATATGTATTCAACATATATATTACTATATACGTATTCATATTATATGTTGTATGCATGGTATATGTATGGGTTTAAACGTATTTTGGTATATATATACATATATATATATATATATATATATATATAGTATATGTTTAGTAAAATGTATTTTGGTATATATATATACATATATATATGTAGCATAATATACGTTAATACGTATGTATATATATATATATATATATATATATATATATATATATATATATATATATATATATATATATATATATATATATATATATATACATACATACATATATATATGCATATATACAAGTATATAGTATATGTATTTTCATTGGTATATATATATATATATATATATATATATATATAGTATAGGTATATTTTCACTGGTATAGGTATATATATTCAGTATATATATTCTTTTGTATACATATAAATAATGGTTGTTGTATATATATATATAAAATGTGGTATGTATATTTTTAAACATATATATATATATATATATAGTATAAAATTCTATTTAGTGTATATACACTTATACATATTTTTGTATATAATTATTGGTATACACATATATACGTATTATATTTAATTAATGATATATGTTAATTGATAATATGTATAATTATGAATGTATTAGGCGACCCGAGTGTAATTACGGATACCCCGTATTTACATGGACCTGTAACCCTGTTAATTATTAGAAAGCTGCCATAAGTACACTCACGTATTGGCAAGACCCGTATCACCGACTGTCTGAATTTGCAGCAATTACAGACACGACACCCATGCAATTAGACGCACAATTGACCCTAGTTGACTAGTGCCATACCTAGCGTAGCCCCTGAGTTCAGAGTATTTATGATTACGTATATGTTAGTGTGATATCTGATGCAATATTGTATTTAATGATGTCTTTAGGACTGTTGGATCATCCAGACGATACTCTGGAATAGGACATTGGTATTACCAGCTAAGGACCCAAGGCGAGTACATTCTCGGATAATTTCCAATTATTTGATAATTTCTATAATTTTAGTATCTAGAAATGTTACATTTGATTCTTGACACTGTGCTATATGGACTAGTATATAGATTGGATCTGCAGTCATGAGATGTTACATTGACTATCGTATTGACATTGTACACGATATTGATATTAGACATCGTACATGATATATTGGACATTGATCGTGTATCGTAACGTGTCATGGTTGGATCCACTGTACTAGTTGGGCGCGGGGGGAAATATTAGTAGATTATGTGATCATACCCAACTCTACATGCATCATAGCTAATCAAATGGTTATCCTGACCTTACATGAATCATAGCTAATCATATGTAACAAGCCTGATCTTGTCCCAAGTCGATCACATGATAGACCGATATTTCAAACACTTAGAATAGTTACAGTTCTTTATTTTATTTTTATATACTACATCACCTGTATATGATATTGTAACTCTTTCTCTTTATTTCATATATTTACTGACTGTACCATATTGCTTATATTGCCTGTCTCTTTATATTGTCATTACATTTACTTATTGCCTTCTCTCAGTATTTAGCATCATCTATTTATTATTTTATAGTCTATATCAATTAAATGGAACTGTTATTTTAGATGTACTTTGCTCCTTCCTGACTGGAAATATATTTCCAGACTATGCCTTAGAGGACTGGTGTCCGACATTTTATGGACCACAGGGTGAGTAGTTACAGATTTGGACTTGGTAGTTCAGTTGTGATTCCAGGAGGTATAGTCAGGATCACTAGTTATCTAGTTAGTTTCTTTTAGCAGTCTATTGATACCGGATTTATCTCCGGCATACTTTGTTGAGACTTAGATTTATTGTTGAGTTAGATTATTTCTATTTAGACTTGTGTTGCATTTTATTTTATTCTTCGATATCTTATCGTGTTGTAGTTATGTGATTAAGTATGTTGTTCATATTATATTATGATTATCCGTGTCTCCTTATGGAGTTGGATGCTCGTGTGAGATTTTTTAGATAGTATCATGACCTAGACAGCGTTCTACCACCGATGCTGCGGCGTAGGCTGGACGTACCCACGCTCTCATGCCCCTATACCGGGTGCAGGTCGTGACATTTTTACTTGAGTTCAACATATTACTGAGTCTAGGATCGTGCACACATTCAAAGCATCCCTCAAACATATGTATTCAAGAAAACTTAGCGATAGTGAATTCGAACAAGCTACCCACAAAAATCTCAAGGGTTCTTGTCTTATGAATTACAATGATACCTCCAATGAGGTTAATCAAAATCTAAGTCATTTCCAATCTCACTTAAACCTAGTATTGTACTACCGTTAAGCACGATCTATCCAATCAACGACTAGCATCCAAGTCTTATTATCTATTACATTCACGCTAAACATAGCGTACATTTATCGACCCAAGCCTACCTCTAAGTCTTGCTGCCTCAGTTTTATGGCTTGTTCAAGCAATACTCTAAAGTTGGTCACACAATTCTTTTACTCGGCATAAGGTCGTCTTTCTATTTGTTAGGTCAGCCCACAAGGTCATAGGTACATTACAAGTTCATGATTCTTATCGAGCAAATTTGTTCCATGATACTTACCCCAAATTCATAAGGTCAAATCATTATTCTTTCGTACGGGATATTCTACCCAAGCTCGTTTCACTCAAATTTTTAAATATCGAGCACCGATCATTCTATCCACATCAACACGTTCATTTGCACAGGATCCAGGTACGTTTGGCAAAATCGTTCCTAAGACACGTTTATTCTATCAAATCTATAATATATCCACGTCGCAGGTCCAACCCATCGATTTGTATAGTCTATCTTCTCCATTATATTTGATAGAATCTACCTATCCATTCTTTTCAAAGCCTAGACAACCAAGTCACGATCCTATTCTAAATGATCAATATAAATAATAAATACTAAGTCGTCCAATACGATCTACGTATCCGTTCATAAAACCATCCAGATGTAGAAGCATAAAATATGCTGGATAATTGTATGCGTATTATACAGTCAAAACCCCCAAATACATGAAGTCCCTCTCCATGTAAAACAGAGCTTCAAAGCTGTTTGGCATAAAATTAAACTTCAAAGCTGTACGCGTAAAACAACTTCAAGGTTGTTTGGCGTAAAATATGGCTTCAGAGCTGTCCGCGTAAAACAGAGCTTCAGAGCTGTTCGCGTAAAGCAGAGCTTCAAGGTCGTGTGGCATAAAATATGGCTTCAGAGCTGTCCGCGTAAAACAAAGCTTCAAGGCTGTGTTGATACTACCACATTTTCTAGGAAAGGGTATTTTAGTCTTTTCCTATTTAATTAAATATTGTGCATGGTAAATAATTTTTATTGTATTATTTAATTATTGTTAGATGTTATTTAATTATTTTGGACTTGTATTAGTGGACCTAACTAGTTTAGTTTGGACCCATGGACCAACATGAATTAATTAGTTAGACTTGGCCCATTTAGAAAGCCCATTGTTAAGTAGATGGATTAAATTAATTAAATTATTATACAAGAAGCTTCCTTCCTTAATTATTTCTTTATGAGAGGCCCCAAGGGGTATATTGGATATTTCATAATTGCTTGAGGAAGGGGTAGGGGCTGGCCTATTAAAAGAGGGGGGAAATTCTCTCTCCTCTCATTTTTATTCCAAATCTAGATCTAGAAATTTCCAGTACCAATTTCCTTTCATTCCCATTCCATTTCCCTACCAAATTTATTATAATTCCTTCCCAAATCACCATTAGAAAGATGAGAAGTAAGGATCTAGAAGGAGGAAGCAAATATCTACAAAGAGGAGCAAGGATCTACAGTTTGGAAGCAATTTCATCTCAATTGGAGGTTTCATTGGGAATCCATCTTCCAATAGGTATAATTCAGTTTTTTCCTTTAAAATAGCTTCTAAATCTGATATTTAATCATGTAAAATCAACCCATATGTATGTACTACCCATATGACTTGGTTTTGTGTTCATAGGAAACCCAGGGAGAAAGTTATGGTGCTTTTTGTGTCAATTTTAGGGAAATTCCGAATTTACATTTTGTTGTGTGTGTCAATTGATCCTATAGATCAATTGGGCATGTGCTTATGTATTTGGGGCTAGTGTCGTGTCCACAATTGGGTACGTGTAAGTCGTATCCCAACAATTTGGTGATACGTGTTGTTTTAGGAATTTTCCCTCCGACACGGGACTTTGTACATGTCGTATTTTGATACGGACACATAGATCTACATTTGACACTTTAATTTGTTCATAAATAATATTTGTGACTTGTTTGTGTCCTTCAGGGTGAAATTGGTTGTGTGTTGGACTCGTCGCATGCGTATCCTAGATCTAGTGGGATACGGTGTGATACTCTCTATTTGTGTGTGTTTATGTGTAGATCTAATTATTTATGCTTTAATTCTTGAATTATAATTAAGTATGTATATATAGATGTTATATATTTATTATAGTGTATTTATTATGGTATTTATGGTAGCATAGAAATATGTATTGTAGGTGTACTAATATAATGTATAAATATATATGTAGCTTTCTTTTACATGCATTTATATATGTTACAAATTATGTTAGTAATATAAATTATATGAAAGTATTTTATAAAATATATATATGTGTTTAAATAAGTAATTATATTATTTATAATTATTATATGATATTTATATATAAATGAAAGTATTTTTATTAAACATAATTATGTATGTGTGCATTTAATCTTGTTGTAATATGTACATTAGTACATAGGATGTATATTATAGCTATTAATATTCATTTATATATATGTGTAGGATTATGTATATATAGAAGTATATATTTATTTAATTGATTTATATATATATATATATATTGATTTATATATTAATATATAAATAGTTATATATATATTTATCTATGGCGACAACGGCATTTAATGACAGTTTCTGTCATTAAATTCCAGCAACAGCCGCTGTAGCTTTAATAGGGCATTTAATGACAGTTTTTGTCATTAATTGCAGCGGACGGAATTTATTAATAGTAGCAGCGACAGTCGTTAACTGTGACAGTTGAGAACTGTCACCAATAGGGTGACAGTAATGCTTTTGCACAGTAGCATTGGCGACGGCGATTCAGTGACAGTTTGAACTGTCACTGAAAGTCTGTTTATTGAAAAATCAGTATTTTTCCACACTGTTTTCAGTGACAGTTAGGCAGTTTTAGCATATAGTTTATATATTATATTTATACATATATATGTATATATATATGTATTTATTGTGAGATATAATACTAATATTTTTATATTCTTAATTGTATAATATTATTTTATATATATTATATTGTATAAGGGTAAATACTATATCAAGGTATCTTGAGCATTACCTTGTGGAAACCAAGGTAAGTGGGATACTCAAGATACGGGGTTTGGGTATCGAGTTTGTGACTTTGAGTGGATACCAAGTTGGTTCAAAACCATGGTTCCTAATTGTTGTAATTAATATTCTATATTATTATACTTTATTGTTAATATATAGGTATTGTGAGGTTTACCTTGGATTCATGTATCCGAATATACGATATCCTAATATTTTAGGTTGTAGTTCCTATGACTTAGATTGTAGTATTTTGATCCAAGATTTTGGTGCTAGACTTGTGCAACCTAGAAATACATAGTTGACCTTGGTTTGACCATAGTTGACTTTAGTTGACCATAGTTGACTTTTGACTTAGAATTGACTTATTGACCTAGAAGTTGACTAGTTTAACTTATCTCTTTTCGAGACCTTGTATTGATGTTGTATTCCATATCTAAGTCTTCGAGGCACCGAGTCAGACATCTGTGAGACTGTTCATTGGACTTCAAGCGAGTACATTCTCTGATAGTTTCTCATTTATGATATCCTCTATGTTCACTGTATCTAGTGTAGATATCCATGTTCTCTTGACACTATGGTTACACGGATTGGTATATTCGGATCTCGTCATGAGATATTATTCCTTGGTATATGTTATATATGGTACAAGTATTATTTTATTGGTTGTCTTGTACATGTTCAGACACCGATTCTCGGAAAGAGTCGCTATCTTCTTGGGAAATCTTGTGCCATAACATACCGTGGTTGGATCTATTATACCAGTCGGGGTAGGGAGTATTAGTATAGATATGTGATCAATATCCCTATTGAATAAAGTACAGATTACTGAATAGTGTTGATCATACACAGTACGTATGATTAGCCAGGCCGCATTGCATCTTTCCCAAGCCGATCACATGTTAAGCTAGTACTCACACACTTAGTCATTAGTATTATTGTTTCATTGGCATATTGTTCATTATTGTATCTATTTCCAGTATTTCCTTATTATATATATATCTCTTGTATCTATTGTGCATCTTGATTAGAACTGCTGTTTACTGTTACATAGTTTTTATCATTGATTAGAACTGCTGTTAGAGATGTACTCTGCTCCTTTCCTCACTGGATATATTTTTCCAGATGACACTGAGGAGTGGTACCCTAACTTTTATGGACCCCAGGATGTTATGGGTTTAGATTCTGAGACCTTGGCTCAAGAGGGACTTATCCCAACTGAGACAGTTAACCCAGGAGTTGTAGCTTCGTAGTATTCTTTTGTACTGGATTTGTCTCCAGCTTATTTTGTTATTCTTCAGACTCATTGATGTATTATTTTAGACTCATGAGTTGTATTGTGACTATTTTATTCCTTATCTGATTCGTACTCATTCTATCTTAGTTCTGTGATTGATTATACTATCATTATTGGTGGTTCATTTTATTATTAGATAGATTATCTAAACAGCGTTCTACCGCCGATTCTGCGGCGTAGGCTGGGCGTTGTTTCCGACTAGTACCCTTACACCGGGTGCGGGTCGTGACACATTTTTAGTGGTGTCCCATGCAGGTCCAGCTTCACAAAGTATGTGATGTCGTGGTAGTATGACAACTTAGTTGTACTACTGCGAGCCTGCAATAGGATATAGAAAATAGGCTGAGATACTCAATCACATCTAGGAAAATTCTTTTGACTCAACTATTCTCCTTTGATATTGATACTTGATCCCTTAAATTGTCCTTTCCTTGATGTCTTACATCTTGTGCCATATTGATTCTTTCTTTCGCTTTGTCTCAGGATGCCGCATAAGACTAGATCACAGCAGGGGAGAGCAGTTTCTGAGAGGTCTGCGATACCCCAAGGGCCTGCACCAGTCACTTCTCTGGTGATTAGAGTGTCAGCTACTTTCGGAGGTCCACCACCTACTCAGAGGACTGTGCCAGCTATATCTGAGGGGCTTCCACCTCCACCTCCTGTGCCAGCAGAGACGTCACAGATGTTTACACTGTTTCATGAGATACTCGAGGCACAGATGGCTCAGTCAGAGGCACATCAGAGGCAGACCGACGTTCTACGGCAGGGCATCGAGAGTGCTCATCAGCTTGCTCGTGCTGTAGTTGAGAGAGGAGTTCCTGTCCAGCAGCAGGTTATTCCTCAGGTTGCTCAGCTTCGTCCAAGCAACATTCAGGACTTCAAGAAACTGGAGCCTAGGGTTTTCCAAGGGATGGAGGGCATCGTCTATGCTGATGATTGGCTTGAGGACATTGAGCATCTTATGAGGGTGTCCCGTCTTTCTGAAGATCTGATGGTTGAGGTGGTAGGACTTTAACTGTTCGACATCGCTCACACTTAGTTCAGGAATGAGCCAGTTCTGGTTGACGTAGGACAATCTTGGGAGGTATTCAAGGACCTTTTCAAGAAGAAGTTTTTTGCCCGGATAGACAGGCTTGACTTGGGGAGACAATTTGAGAGTCTCATTCATGGGAGCATGTCTGTGGAGGAATACGATGCGGAGTTCGGCAGGTTGAGCTAATTTACAGAGTATTTGGTGAGAGAACCGGAGGTTCGAGCTATTCGTTTCCGTGAGGGTCTAAACTGGGAAGTAAAGATTCTCATTCCGTCTTTTTATGAGACATACTCGGAGATACTTGCGGAGGCACGCAAGGTTGAGCGGGATTTGGGTTTGAAGCCCAAGAGAGACCGTGATTCTTTTCTGGGGGCCAACGATAGTGCAGTATCTGCCAAACGTCCTCATTTCCAGTCTAGACCTTTCCAGCAGCCACACCAGAACCAAACTCCAGCTAGAGCAGCTTTTCACCAGGCACCTCAGCAACAGAGACAGTTACAGCAAGCTTCATGCAACTACTGCAAGAAGCCCGGCCATATCTGGAAGTTTGCAGGAGGAGGCTAGGAGTTTGTTTGCATTATGGTACTGAAGGGCATCAATCGAGGGAGTGTCCTCGTCGTGCAGTTCAGGGAGCAGCTCCAGCTCCGAGGGCACAAACGAGACCACCTGCAGCACAGCCAAGGGGACCACTTTCGACACAGCAGTAGCATTTTGTCCAGCATCAACAGCAGGGAGGTGCTCGGCAGGGACGAGCATTTGCTATGATAGTCGAAGAGGAGGAACCCACCGAAGATGTCATCGCAGGTTCTATTCTTCTTGATTCCATTCCAGCTTTAGCTTTATTTGATAGTGGTGCTTCCCATAGTTTTGTATCTGTTTCTTTTGCTCTAAAGCATGGTTTGGTAGCTGAGTCTTTGTTTAGGACTTGCAAGATCATGACGGGGGAGGCATTATCCTGGTTAATGATATTTGCAAGGATCGAAGAGTTACTCTGGGAGGCCGGGAGTAGAGTGCGTGTCTACTTGTAATGCCACTTCCGAGCTACGACATTGTACTCGGGATGGATTGGTTGAGTAGGCACCGTGCTAGCATAGATTATAGAGGAGGTAGAGTTTTGTTTGGTCCGTCAGCAGAGCCAGAGTTCGAGTTTGTTAGAGGAGGTACGGAGCAGGAAGAAGGCATTATTTGTGGAGCTATGGTGGAAGAAAAGGAGTTGCCGCATCTGTTGATAGCAGAGTTCTTGGATGTATTTCCTGAAGAATTGCCAGGATTGCCGCCAGATCGAGATGTTAAATTTTCTATAGACTAGGTGCCAGGTGCAGAACCAATTTCGCAATATATCTATAGAGTAAACAACAGTGAGCTGGTCGAATTGAAGAAGCAGGTGGACGAATTACAGGATAAGGGGTTTATCAGATCGAGTTCTTCACCATGGGGAGCCCCGGTATTGTTTGTGCCGAAGAAGGATGGATCGGTGCACATGTGCATTGATTACAGGGCTTTGAATAATCTCACTATCAAGAATAAGTATCCTTTGCCACGGATTGATGATCTGTTTGATCAGTTGAGTGGTGCCAAGGTATTTTCTAAGATAGATTTGAGATCAGGCTACCATCAGGTGAAGGTGAAGCCGGAGGATATACCGAAGACTGCTTTTAGAACTCGGTATGGTCAGTACGAGTTTATGGTGATGCCGTTTGGTATGACTAATGCGCCGGCGGTATTTATGAACTTGATGAATAAGGTATTCCACCAGTACCTTGATAAGTTCGTGGTGGTGTTCATCAACGACATACTCATATACTCGAGGACACCGGAGGAGCATAAGGAGCATTTGAGGATTGTGTTGGATGTGCTGAGGAAGGAGAAGTTGTATGGGAAGTTGTCCAAGTGTGAGTTTTTCTTGGACAAGGTGGAGTTCTTAGGGTATGTTGTGACTGGTGATGGTATTTCAGTGGATCCGAAGAAGATTTCAACAGTGGAATCTTGGAAGACTCCGAGTTCGGTAGCAGAGATCAGGAGTTTCTTGGGATTGGCAGGCTATTACAGGAAGTTTGTGCAAGATTTTTTGAGGATTGCCGAGCCGATGACCAGACTCACAAGGAAGGATGTGGATTTTGTTTGGACAGAGGATTGCCAGGTTTCTTTTGAGGAGTTGAAGAAGAGGTTGACGTCTGCTCCTATTTTGACGTTGCCATCAGGCTCCGGAGGTTTCACTATTTATAGTGATGCATTGGGGAAGGGTTTGGGTTGTGTTTTTCAGCAGCATGGGAAAGTGATTGCCTATACATCCAGGTAATTGCGTCCTCATGAAAAGAACTATCCTACCCATGATTTAGAGTTGGCAGCCGTCATATTCGCCCTGAAGTTGTGGAAATATTATTTGTACGGAGAGCGTGTGGAGATCTTCACAGACCATAAAAGCTTGAAGTACGTTTTCACGCAGAAGGAGTTAAACATGAGGCAGCGTCGGTGGTTGGAACTGATGAAGGATTTTGATCTCTTTGCAATATCATCCTGGGAAAGCCAATGTAGTTACCGATGCCTTGAGCGGGTATCCGATAGCTATGTTCTTGACGCAGGATTGATATTTGTTGGAGGACTTGGAGAGCTTGGGCATTGAGGTGATTGTTCCTGGTGGTGCTATACAGATGTGGGGATTGCAGATACACTCAGATTTGATGGACAGGATCAAGGCAGCACAGTATAATGATGTATCTCTGAGGAGTATCAGAGCTCAGGTGAGAGCAGGATTGGAGGATGATTTTACTATTGCAGAAGATGGATCTTTGAGGCATGGAGTTAGATTGTGTGTGCCTAGTGGGGAACTGTGAGAGAAAGTATTGTAGGAAGCGCATCGCTCTCAGTATTCCATGCATCCAGGTACTAACAAGATGTATCGGGATATGCTAGAGAGTGTGTGGTGGTATGGCATGAAGAGGGAAGTGGCACAGTTTGTATCCAGATGCTTGGTGTGCCATCAGGTGAAAGTCGAAAGGCAGAGGCCCGGAGGTTTACTTCAGTCATTACCCATTCCAGAGTGAAAGTGGAAACACATTACTATGGATTTTGTGTCCGGACTTCCACGATCTCCAGGAGGAAAAGATGCGATTTGGGTCATTGTTGATAGGTTGACCAAGTCGGCCCACTTTTTGCCTTTCATGGTGGATTTGTCTACGGAGAAGCTGGCAGAGATGTATGTGAGGCAGATCGTTAGGATACATGGAGTTCCCGTCAGCATAGTCTCAGATCGGGATAGTCGTTTTACTTCTCATTTCTGGAGGAGTTTGCAGGAGAGTTTGGGTACTCAGCTCAAGTTCAGTACTGCGTATCATCCCCAAACAGATGGGCAGTCAGAGAGGACTATTCAGACTCTCGAGGATATGTTACGCACTTGTGTACTAGATTTTGGGGGTTCTTAGGAGGACCATCTCTATTTGGTAGAGTTTGCTTACAACAACAGTTACCAGGCCAGTATAAAGATGTCACCTTTTGAAGCTCTATATGGTCGGAGGTGTCATACTCCTTTGTCTTGGGACGATGTTGGAGAGAGAGTTTTGTTTGGGCCAGAGATGGTTGTGGATGCAGCAGAGAAGGTTCAGATGATCAGAGACAAACTTCGAGTGGCGCAGGACAGACAGCGACATTGGGCCGATAGCCATCGGAGACCTTTGGAGTTTGAGGTATAGTTTAGATTTTGTTTGTGCTTGTTCTTGTTTATTATAGATTAAGTTCTTAAGGTGGTGTTTTGTTCTAGGTGGGTAGTTTGGTGTTTCTGAGGATTTCTTCGACACGAGACACGATTCGCTTCGGTGGAGGCGGAAAGCTTAGTCCACGATTCATCGGACCTTTCACTATTCTAGAGTGGGTCGGTGCAGTTGCTTATAGACTAGACTTGCCACTTGCATTGGAGGGAGTGCACAACGTGTTTTATGTGTCGCAGTTGAGACGATACGTGGCAGATCCTAGTCATGTATTGGATCACTCGGAGATAGAGGTGGACCCTACTCTTAGCTATCCAGAGCAGCCAGTTGAGATTCTGGATCGAAGAGAGAAGGTGCTGAGGAACCTGACTATTCCTTTGGTACGCGTCGTATGGAGGCATCACACTCCGGGGAAGTCTACCTGGGAGAGAGAGGATGACATGCGAGAGCGTTATCCATATTTGATTGTACCTTGAGGTATGTTATTTTCTAGTTATGTTTTGTTCATTAGTTAGTTGTGATTCTTTAGTTCTGTTTATGATTTTCTGGGGATAGTTTTTGTCTTTGAATTTCAAGGACGAAATTATTTTAAGGAGGGTAGACTTGTCACTACCATATTTTCTAGGAAAGGGTATTTTAGTCTTTTCCTATTTAATTAAATATTGTGCATGGTAAATAATTTTTTTTGTATTATTTAATTATTGTTAGATATTATTTATTTATTTTGGAATTGTATTAGTGGACCTAACTAGTTTAGTTTGGACCCATGGACCAACATGAATTAATTAGTTAGACTTGGCCCATTTAGAAAGCCCATTGTTAAGGAGATGGATTAAATTAATTAAATCATTAGACTAGAAGCTTCCTTCCTTAATTATTTCTTCATGAGAGGCCCCAAGGGGTATATTGGATATTTTATAATTGCTTGAGGAAGGGGTAGGGGCCGGCCTATTAAAAGAGGGGGGGAAATTCTCTCTCTTCTCATTTTCATTCCAAATCTAGATCTAGAATTTTCCACTACCAATTTTCTTTTATTCTCATTCTATTTCCCTACTAAATTCATTCCAATTCCATCCCAAATCACCATTAGAAAGTTGAGAAGCAAGGATCTAGAAGGAGAAAGCAAGGATCTACAAAGAGGAGCAAGGATCTACAATTTGGAAGCAATTTCATCTCAATTAGAGATTTCATTGGGAATCCATCTCCCAATAGGTATAATTCAGTTTTTCCCCTTAAAATAGATTCTAAATCTGAGATTTAATCATATAAAATCAACCCATATGTATGTACTACCTATATGACTTGGTTTTGTGTTCATAGGAAACCCATGGAGAAAGTTATGGTATTTTTTGTGTCAATTTTGGGAGAATTCTAAATTTATATTTTGTTGTGTGTGTCAATTGATCCTATAGATCAATTGGACATGTGCTTATGTGTTTGGGGCTAGTGTCGTGTCCACAATTGGGTACGTATAGATCGTATCCCAATAATTTGGTGATACGTGTTATTTTGGGAGTTTTTCCTCCGACATGGGACTTTGTACGTGTCGTATTTTGACACGGACACATAGATCTACATTTGACACTTTGATTTGTTCATAAATAATATTTGTGACTTGTTTGTGTCCTTCGGGGTATAATTGGTTATGTGTTGGACTCGTGTCGCATGCGTATCCTAGATCTAGTGGGATACGGTGTGATACTCTCCATTTGTGTGTGTTTATGTGTAGATCTAATTATTTATGCTTTAATTCTTGAATTATAATTAAGTATGTATATATAGATGTTATATATTTATTATAGTATATTTATTATGGTATTTATGGTAGCATAGAAATATGTATTGTAGGTGTACTAATATAATGTATAAATATATATGTAGCTTTCTTTTACATGCATTTATATATGTTACAAATTATGTTAGTAATATAAATTATATGAAAGTGTTTTATAAAATATCTATATATGTGTTTAAATAATTAATTATATTATTTATTATTATTATATGATATTTATATATAAATGAATGTATTTTTATTAAACATAATTATGTATGTGTGCATTTAACCATGTCGTAATATGTACATTAGTACATAGGATGTGTATTATAGCTATTAATATTCATTTATATATATGTGTAGGATTATGTATATATAGAAGTATATATTTATTTAATTAATTTATATATATATATATATTGATTTATATATTAATATATAAATAGTTATATATATATTTATCTTTGGCGACAGTGGCATTTAATGACAGTTTCTGTCATTAATTTCCAGCAGCAGCCGCTGTAGCTTTAATGGGGCATTTAATGACAGTTTCTGTCATTAATTGCAGCAGGCGGGATTTATTAACAGCAGCAGCGACAGTCGTTAACTGTGACAGTTGAGAACTGTCACCAATAGGGTGACAGTAGTGCTTTTGCACAGTAGCATTGGCGACGGCGTTTCAGTGACAGTTTGAACTATCACTGAAAGTCTGTTTGTTGAAAAATTAGTGTTTTTTCATACTGTTTTCAGTGACAGTTAGGCAGTTTTAGTATATAGTTTATATATTATATTTATACATATATATGTATATATATGTATTTATTGTGAGATATAATACTAGTATTGTTATATTCTTAATTGTATAATATTAGTTTATATATATTATATTGTATAAGGGTAAATACTATATCAAGGTATCTTGAGCATTACCTTGTGGAAACCAAGGTAAGTGGGATACTCAAGATACGGGATTTGGGTATCGAGTTTGTGACTTTGAGTGGATACCAAATTGGTTCAAAACCATGGTTCCTAATTGTTGTAATTAATATTCTATATTATTATACTTTATTGTTAATATATAGGTATTGTGAGGTTTACCTTGGATTCACGTATCCGAATATACGGTATCCTAATATTTTAGGTTGTGGTTCCTATGACTTAGATTGTAGTATTTTGATCCAAGATTTTGGTGCTAGACTTGTGCAACCTAGAAATACATAGTTGACCTTGGTTTGACCATAGTTGACTTTAGTTGACCATAGTTGACTTTTGACTTAGAATTGACTTATTGACCTAGAAGTTGACTAGTTTAACTTATCTCTTTTCGAGACCTTGTATTGATGTTGTATTCCATATCTAGGTCTTCGAGGCACCGAGTCAGACATCTGTGAGACTGTTCATTGGACTTCAGGCGAGTACATTCTCTGATAGTTTCTCATTTATGATATCCTCTATGTTCACTGTATCTAGTATAGATATCCATGTTCTTTTGACACTATGGTTACACAGATTGGTATATCCGGATCTCGGCATGAGATGTTATTCCTTGGTATATGGTGTATATGATACTAGTATTATTTTATTGGTTATTTTGTACATGTACAGACACCAATTCTCGGGAAGAGTCGCTATCTTCTTGGAGAATCTCGTGCCATAACATACCGTGGTTGGATCTATTATACCAGTCGGGGTGGGGAGTATTAGTATAGATATGTGATCAATATCCCTATTGAATAAAGTATAGATTACTGAATAGTGTTGATCATACACAGCACGTATGATTAGCCAGGCCGCATTGCATCTTCCCCAAGCCGATCACATGTTAAGCTAGTACTCACACACTTAGTCATTAGTATTATTGTTTCATTGGCATATTGTTCATTATCGTATCTATTTCCAGTATTTCCTTATTGTATATATATCTCTTGTATCTATTGTGCATCTTATTTATCCACAGCTATTTACTATTACATAGTTTTTATCATTGATTAGAACTGTTGTTAGAGATGTACTCTGCTCCTTTCCTCACTGGATATATTTTTCCAGATGACACTGAGGAGTGGTACCCTACCTTTTCTGGACCCCAGGATGTTGTGGGTTTAGATTCTGAGACCCTGGCTCAAGAGGGACTTATCCCAACTGAGATAGTTGACCCAGGAGTTGTAGCTTCGTAGTATTCTTTTGTACTGGATTTGTCTCCAGCTTATTTTGTTATTCTTTAGACTCATTAATGTATTATTTTAGACTCATGAGTTATATTGTGACTATTCTATTCCTTATCCGATTCGTGCTCATTCTATGTTAGTTCTGTGATTTAGTATACTATCATTATTGGTGGTTCATTATATTGTTAGATAGATTATCTAGACAGCGTTCTACCGCCGGTTCTGTGGCGTAGGCTGGGTGTTATTTCCGACTAGTACCCTTACACCGGGTGCGGGTCATGACATGTGTGGCATAAAATATGGCTTCAGAGCTATCCACGTAAAGTAAAGCTTCAAGGCTGTGTGGCATAAAATATGGCTTCAGAGCTGTCCACGTAAAACAAAGCTTCAAGGCTGTGTGGCATAAAATAGAGCTTCAGAGCTGTCCGCGTAAAGCAGAGCTTCAAGGTAGTTC
This sequence comes from Iris macrosiphon, assembly GCA_036927795.1. Taxonomy (NCBI): domain Eukaryota; kingdom Viridiplantae; phylum Streptophyta; class Magnoliopsida; order Asparagales; family Iridaceae; genus Iris; species Iris macrosiphon. The sequence continues at coordinate 122,822,354 of JAYESA010000011.1, read as the reverse complement.
TGCGTAAAAGGTTGCTATAGCTTCCTGCGTAAAGTTTAAAATACGTTGTTTTTAATGCAGCATAAAGTTGTACGAGGAACTCTTCGTATTCCTCGGATGAATTTATCAGACAAATCAGTAAACCTGACATATGACAAAAGTACTGTACGATGATCGAGAGGACGGCTATGATGATAATTTTGCACAGAGACCCAGGTTGTCATTTAGTGACATATGCTTGATACAAGTCATTTTTACGCATTCAAAGAATACGCTGCCTATTCTACATTGACAAAAATGAGTTTTTACGCTCAAGATAAGACAAAATCAGATGCCACGTTAAAAGCTATTTTCTGTACAGAGCTCGAGGCATATCTCTGCATTTTAATGCACGAGATGGAGGCATATCTCTGCATTTAATGCACAAGATTTTTCTATTTATAAAAATTTTGTCATGACTGGGAAAGCTAAAACTGTGACTAATACGTTCATATCATCATCCTTGCATTTTATGCCAACCAGTCTATTTTCAACTATAGGAGTACGCCGTATGCTATCTCCTCGAAATACGCCAACTCGGCTATATTTGCAAAGGTACATGATAAGGCTATTTAGCCCAAAATATGCTCAAGACCTCAGTCGTGATGGATAATTGGCTTTTTTTTTTATGCTTGTTATCTATTATTCATGAATCATCAAGTTTTACGCAGAGTTTGGCCTTTTACGCCAACATGACAGTTATTTGGCTTTTACGCCAACCATCTTTATGTAGGGACAGTTACCTCCATAGCTTGCATGCCATGATCTTCGAGTAGCGGTTATACGCGTTACCTTATAAAGGGATACGTGTCATACGCAGATTCAAAAGATTATTGGAACGTGGGTAGCAGTTGTCATAACCGCAGCATAAAATATGCAATCTTCTTCACAGTTTGGCCTTTTATGCCAACAAGACAGTTACTTGGCTTTTATGCCAACCATCTTCATGCAGGGGCAGTTACCTACGTGGCTTGCATACCATGATCTTCGAGAAGTGGTTATACGCGTTACCTTATAAAGGGACACATATCATATGCAGATTCAGAAGATTATTGGAACGTGGGTAGCAGTTGTCATAACCGCAGCGTAAAAGATGCAATCTTCTTCACAGTTTGGTCTTTTACGCCAACAAGATAGTTACTTGGCTTTTACGCCAACCTGGAAGTTATTTGATTGATCTCTATAAATAGAGACCCCTGGTCACAGGGTAAGGGCACGATCACATCAGAGAAAAAAGATAGCAGGACAGAAATAGAGAGTTTTGGCTGACAACTTTGGCAATAGGAACTCGATCCTACTTGCAACTTTTGAAGCTTCTTCCATAACACTTCTTCATTATCGTGTAGTCTAAGGAACAAAGTGATCGATCGCAGATCAGACTTCTATAGTAATACTTCTCCAGAATTATTTTATTGTACTTAAATATCCTCGTATAGGATTAATTATACTTTTCTCTTTTCTCGTTTGTAAGCAAAAAGGTTTCGTACAAACCTCACCTTTGTTTATTAAAACAAAAATGGCGACTCTGTTGGGGACAACTTTCTCCTCTGACGAGAAAGCAATTGCTCAACACGATAATGTATCCATCGGATCAACGAAGAAGACTTTGGTCGTCCAGTTCGACCAATCTGCCTATGAAGACATGCTTCATGTAGGGGGTAGCTCTCATTCCTCCTCTGTCCATAACAACAGGAAGCTGCATAAAGTGTGGATGCCTAAGACGTCCTCTACCCTTCCTGCAAGCTCTCACTCACTGATCAACAAAGTTGTGACAACACAGCCAACACGCCCTGTGCGTAAAAATTTGTCTCCCGTCTGTAACGTGGTAGACAAAACTTCTAGTAATGCCTCAGTGCCAATCCAGAAGTTTCAAACACGCCCTGTGAGTAAAACTTTATCTCCCATTTATAACATGGTAGACAAGACTTCAGGCAATACCTCAGTGCCAATCCAAAAGTCTCAAACACGCCCTGTGCATAAAACTTTGTCTCCCATTTGTAACATGGCAGACAAGACTTCTGGCAATACCTCAGTGCCAATCCAGAAGTCTCAAACACGTCCTGTGCGTAAACCTTCGTCTTCCATCTGTGACGTGGCAGACAAAATTTCTGGCAAGGCCTCAGTACCAATTCGGAAATTTCAAACACGTCATACGCGTAAAAATACATCTCCCGTCTATGATAAGGCAGATGTACCCTTTGATCATATCAAAGGAAAACAAGTGGCGAATCCTTCAACCTCTAAGCTTTTACGCCCACAAGAGAAGAAAGTTCCCACTTTATAGATTATGCTTGACGCTGAAGGCCGTTTGAGGACTTTCCCTGTTTTACGCGAACTTGTGCAAAAATCCAAATTATGCCAACATAGGTCTGTCCGCGTAAACAACTCGTTTCACGGAAAGATACGCTCCTCAGACAGATGATGGATCATATGCTACTCATATGGGTGAACTGTTATATTCCTATGGCAGAGAAAGGGTTATGGTTCCTAACTACACATTCCTACTGATATAAAAAGGCAGAATAAGCCTTCTTCTTCTTCTAGTAATTCCCCTGATTTGTGTGATTTCTTGATCCAGAAACGCGAAGACAGGGGATCTCCTAATATGTCTATTACACCCCCTAAAGAACATTGTTATAATAGTCATAAGGTTGTAGTTAAATATTACTGTTCTAAAGAAAAAACGGTCAGTTTTCGACCGATTGAACTACTCTTTGTCATTACAGGAAGAAGAACCAACATTTGCTTCAGTAAACATGGCTTCGCATATTCCTAGACGAAGGTTGAGTTTAAGGCATCATTCCTCTAGAACTCTAAGCCAAAGGAGATTTTACAGACTCATCGAGACTTTTGAAGAAGGTATTTTTCGAAACACTCGTTCGAGGTCATGATAATCAGCTTCATATTCTTCTGATTCCGACATTAGGAGTCGCCAGTTTTTTGAATTTGATGTTAAAAGTATAGATTCAATCTCTACAGAGATCTATACTAATCCCTCAGTGGCATCTAGAGAAATGGGAGTGTATGCTGTTGGAGATGAACATGAAGAAGCTTCCCCATCAGGAAGTACTGAACAACGCATCACTGCATTGGAAATATCACTTAAAGAAATGTATACCATGATGGAGAGTATGCACCAAATGATGGTGACTCAACATACAGCTGCAATAGCTCAAACACCTGCTCCTCCGACTCAACTACGTGTGGGGGTAGATATACCACCAGCCAATGCAAGCCAAGAGCCTGTTCAAAATCAAGAATCAGCTGCTCCTCAAACTCTTAACCCGAAGAATGTATTACCTCATGTTGGAGTTACAATACATCCAATCTCTCACCTTTCTGCTGTCCCTTTCCCATATGAAGATCCAATACAAGCAGTTCGGGAATTAAAAGACCAATTTGATGCTTTGAAACATAAAGATCAGCTCAAAAAGTTGGGAATTAACCAGCCATATCCAGCTGTCTGGGATAAGATCCCTTTTCCACCAAAATATAAACCACAGGCTATGGTTTTGTTTAAGGGAAAGACGTCGCCAAGCCAGTATATGAACTACTTCAGCATGATAACGGTATTGTTGCAAGGAAATGATTCCCTTCTCACTTGAGTGTTTAAAGGATGTCTGTTTGGAGTAGCTTACCAATGGTATCGTAGTCTATCTGACAACTGCATTACTTTTTTTGAAGATTTCAAAACTCTATTCTTTGCTCGATTCTACGAGGGAGGAATGGACATGTCTATGTCATCACTCATTGAAGTAAAGCAGAAGAAAAAAGAAATTGTTCGTACTTTTATTGAACGCTTTCGTCAAGCTACTTTACAGATGCCTCCTGGATTTCCAGATTCAGCCTTAGCGGATATTTGCAGAAAGAACCTACTCCCACTGATCTTAGTATTCACGGGACCATATTAGTTCCATGATTGGCCCTCATTTATCATATCGGTAGTAGCCGCTGAAGATAATAGTCGGAAGGCTCGTGACAACGGAATCATGATCTCTACCTCTGATAGAGGGAAGCGTTCATCCTCTAATAATGACCATACTCGTAGTTCAAAAGGAAAGGAAGCCCTGGCAATCAATATGTCCAGACAAAATACTCCGGTAACTACGCAGACGAATTCTGGAACTTCCAGACCTAAAGAAGAATTTTCTTTTGACGACGATGATATTCCAAGCATATTTGATTGTCTAGTTAAAAGTGGCAAGCTTACTCTACCAGAGATAAAGCGTCCAAATGAAGTCGGCAGTACAGATAATCCTAAGTATTATATTTTCTATAGATACATACATCACCCCACAAAGGCATGCTATGTACTGAAAAGGAAAATCCAGGAGTTGATCGACGCCAAAGCCATCACTTTGCGTAATAACGAGAAGACGGTCACTACAAATATGATCTCACTCCAATTTGGCAATTTTCTCCCTTAAGAAGTACCAGATGGTGTGGTACCTATTCCACGGGTAATGATGGATATTGTTAATCTCCCTCCTACCAGGGGTCAAAATCAAGATTTAGTGCCCCTAACTACCAAGCATGGGAAGATCATGTAGGTTCACCCTGATCTAGTATCAGAAATTGAGGAAGAGACTAAAGATGCTAAAGCTAAGTCTAAGAAGAATTCAAGATGTAAACAATGCCATATGGTTGGAAAATCCCCGGCATCAGAAAAAGAGGCTTTAGCAACCGAAACACGATCAGGGAAAGCCTACCTAAAAGAATATGGAGGGAATCAGAAAGAAGCAACGGCAGACACTTCAGCTACCAAACTACCAGAGCCTGAACCTGTAATACCAGAGGCAGTTCCTTCTAAATTAACTTTGGTGGACAAAGACAAACAAAAAGAAGTTCGTTTCGATAAACCTCTGAAGAATATTCAAAACAAAGGTTTAGAGAAACCATATAACTTTGACATCTTGGCTCAGTTGGCTAATACTCCAGCCAGATTGTCCATTTTTGAGCTACTTCGGTAATCCAAAGATACTCGTCAAGCCTTGAGTGAAGCATTAATGCAAGCAGATGTATGCTTGACTCAGCTCAAGTTCCTTGATAAAGAGCCTGTGGCATGTCCTCAATGCCATAGTATGGTGGAAGTAGTCCCTAACATCACTTTCACTCAAGAGGATATGTTGTTGAAGCATAACAAATATGACAGGCCTCTTTATTATACAGGATACGTCAGCTCCATTGAGGTAGACCGGATTCACATAGACCCAGGATCGTCAATCAGTATTATCCCTCATAGTCTGCTAAAACCATTGAGAATTCCTACAAGTGAATTGGCTTACACTGCCACTATAATTGTGGGCTTCAATGCCAGGAAAAGCAGACCATTGGGGAAGATTCGTCTGAGAATCCAGATTGGTGATCTTAGATCATTGTCTACATACTATGTCATTGATTCAGAGGTGTCTTACAATAGTCTATTGGGTAGACCATGGATCTATGATCACAATGTTGTTCCTTCAACTCTACATCAATATTTTAAATATGTAGATACTCAAGGAACAGTGAAAACAGAATTTGCTGATCTTAATCCGTCCAAAGGAGTTGAATTCTACTATTTTGATGCCATATTGTACACTCAAGACTACATGAAAGAGGTGTCAGACAAAATGGAAGAAGAAATCTACCATGAGCCAGGAGAACCATCTGCTGAGCAACATTTGTTGATCCAAGTGAAAGGGTGGATTACCCGTCCAAAAGTCTTGGAACCTATGACTATTCACTTGGGCAAAACAATATCGGGAGGAGGAAATGATCCTCTAGTGATCAATCTGAACAAGAAACCTCCACCTTTGGTCATTGACCCTAAGCGCAACAAGTAGTTAGCTGATGTAAATGTAATCGGGGACGTGTTTTTTGATGATAATAAAGATTCTTTTTTCCAGTATACTGACGTCCAATTTCCTAATCAGAAATTCTCTCCTAATAAAGATATAGAACCTATAGCACAAAAATTCTTGGAAGCTATATACTTCTATCATCCATATGTGTGGGAAGTAGCGTCAACATCTAATGTCGTCATGACATATGGGCCACATGAAGATTCTGTCTTTATTGTTCTACCTACTCGCAACGATCAGCATCCAATAGTCTTCGATCGAATACAGAATAGACCGATTGTACAAGAAGAATCTCACGAGTCTAATGTTGAGAAAATACAAATCTACAGATATAGCCTACAGGCTTTAAAGATTATGCAAAACATGGGTTATGATTTGAAGTTGAAGCAAGGCCTTAATTATGGAAAAGGCAGACGAATACCGTTGCATGGTGATCCTCCGATTCAGATGAGACTATTTCTTCTTCTCAAGATGATTTGTCATCCTCCGATTCAGATGATGAATGTGAACTGGGATTATCAGTAAATATGGTGTTGACAGATTCCCTGGAAACAGAGGAACAAAAATCTGAACCATTTGAAAATGAATCTTGGGCATAGCAAATGGATACACAATGGGAACTCTGGTTCGAACAAAAAGAACCACCCACTGAAGATAAGGTTATCCAAGTTAATGTTGGGGATGAATTTTCACCAAAGCCGATATTTATCAGTAATAATCTTTCTGAAGAAGACAGAGAAGAAATAATCCAGCTGATAAAAGAATATATCGATGTCTTTGCTTGGAATTATGAGAATATTCCAGGTCTTGATCCAAAAGTGGCTACCCATAAACTCAATATATTGTCTAATTCAAAGTCTGTAAATCAACAACAACGCCGGTTCCATCCAGATATGATGGATATTATTGAAGCTAAAATTAAGAAATTAATAGCCTGTGGGTTCATCCGGAAATAACATCCTGATTTGGTCGCTAATGTTGTCCCCGTTATGAAGAAAAATAGAAAAGTTTGTGCTTGCATCGACTTCCGAGATCTAAATGCGGCCTGCCCTAAAGATGAATTCCCTCTTCCCATTACAGATGTCATGATCGATAATACATGTGGTTTTAAGCGCATGTCTTTCATGGACCGATTTTCAGGATATAATCAAATTAAAATAAATCCTGAAGATGAGAAGCATACTGCTTTTCGTACACCATTAGGAGTATATTACTATACAGTCATGCCTTTTGGATTGAAGAATGCCGGAGCTACATATCAAAGAGCTATGAGTAACATATTCCATGAGCATTTACGTAAAATAGTGGAATATTATGTAGATGATATTGCTGTCAAAAGCTGCCTCAAGGATAATCACATCCAAGACTTGAAGACAATATTTGGTTTGATGCACCAACATCAACTTAAAATGAACCCTACAAAGTCCTTTCTTGGTGTATCCAGTAGCAAATTTTTGGGATTTGTCATTACTGCTAAAGACATTCAAGTTGACCTTGATAAAGTAAAAGTTATCCTAGAAATGCGACCGCCTCGTAATTTCAGAGAACTTAGAGGATTTCAGGGTCGTCTAGCTTATATCAGGAGATTCATATCCAATCTCTCTGGAAGATGTCAACCTTTTTCTCGTCTAATAAAGAAAGGTATGTCATTTGTATGGCACGAAGCCTATCAACTAGCGTTTAATGACATCAAACGCTATCTTACTAATCCTCCAGTTCCTCCAGTTCTGGTGCCTCCTGTCATAGGAAGACCATTTTTGCTGTATGTTCAAGCAATGGATCATTCTTTAGGGGCTCTCCTCGTATAGAAGAACAATAAGGGTCATGAACAGACTATTTACTATCTAAGCAGGATGATGGTCGGAGTAGAACACAGGTATAACCTAGTGGAAAAAGAATACTTGGCCCTAATGTTTGCCATTCAGAAGACGTGACATTACGTGACAGGCCAAACTATTCATATCATCTCTAGAATCAATCCACTTCGGGTATTGATGAAGAAGCCAAGTATTCTTAATTCTCGACTCGCGACTTAGGCAATGCTATTAACACCGTATGATATGGTGTACGTCCCTCAAAAATCCGTGAAAGGTCAAGCCTTGGCTGATATCGTAGCTGCCCATCCAATTCCAGAAATCTCTAAATTATATGAGGACATTCCTGACAAAGTTACAGAATATAATTTGGCAATGAAAGGTGATACATGGCAGCTATTTTTTGATGGTACTTCCAGAACTGGTCCCAAGAGAAACGTGATTTCAGGAGTAGGAATTGTTCTGGTGACTCCTGATAAACTCGTCATCTATCGAGCATATTCTCTTAGTGAACCATGCTCTAATAATGTGGCAGAGTATAATGCTCTATTAATTGGGGTTCAAGTTGCTAAAGAATTGGATATTGAATACATGGAAGCTTTTGGTGATTCTCAGCTAATCGTCAATCAGGTCAGAGGAATATATGAAGTCCGCAATCCAGACCTTATTCCTTATCACCGAACAACAATCGAGATAGCAATATCTTTTAAAGGATTCTTCATAGAAAATGTTCCTCGATCTCAAAATTTGGAAGCTGATGCTCTGGCCAGTCTAGTTGCAGATCTAGATATTCCTATAAGAAGGCAGAATTCGGTGATCCTTTTTAACAGAGATTTATTTTGTGTGAAAAATAATTTTCACATAGAACGCAGCTATGTTATAAACACGATTCCTCCTAAGAGAGATTGGAGAAGTCCCTTTATAGACTTGGTGTCATATGGAATCTTACCAGAGGATCCTAAAGAAGCAGCATCTATCAAAAGACGATTGCTACGTTTCTATTTTGATGCTTCTTCACAAAGTTTGTATCGCCGAGCATATGATGGACTATTGTTACGATGTCTCTCTGGTGATGATGCAAAGTGGGTCATCCGAGAAGCTCATGATGGTGTATGTGGAGCACATCAACCCGGTCCTAAGTTACAGGATCGTATCAGGAGGATGGGCTACTACTGGCCTACTATGATTACAGATGCCGTGGAATATGCAAGAAAATGCAAAGCCTGTCAGGTTCATGCAGATTTCATACATCAACCTTCTGAATATTTATATCCTACTATTTCATCATGGCCCTTTGAAGCATAGGGCATGGATATCATTGGTCATATTCATCCCTCGTCTTCTAGAGGACATCGGTTTATATTAGCTATCACTGATTATTTCTCCAAATGGGCGGAGGCAATTCCTCTTGCTGAGGTAAAGACATCCAATGTGAACAGCTTTATCAAGCATCATATAATTTATCGCTTTGGGATATCCCGAAGGATAATTCATAACAATGGGCCTCAATTCATCAGTCAAGCGTTTTACCGATTTTGTGATAAGAATCGGATACAAAATATGGCCTCAACGATATATAATCCTGCTACTAATGGTTTGGCAGAAGCCTTTAACAAAACCATTATCAAACTCTTGAAGAAATTTGTCTCTTCGAACAAAAGAGATTAGAAAGAGAAATTAGGAGAATATCTGTGGGCATACCGCACAACGGTACGAACACCAACGGGTTGTACTCTATTTTCATTAGTTTACGGATGTGAAGCAGTTCTCCCTATTGAAATTCAAATTCCATCACTCAGAATAGCAGTAGCTAATGAGCTGACTAAGGAAAATAATGATCGTTTAAGACTTCAAGAGCTAGAAGGGTTAGACGAAAAATGTCTTCAAGCTCAGCAGCGCATTAAGTTCTATCAAGCACGCATCTCCAAAGCTTTTAATCAAAAAGTGAAGGAAAAAGTGTTCAAAGTTGGTGAGCTAGTTTTAGCTGTAAAGAGTCCAATGATCATTACACGTAAAAGTAAGGGGAAATTTCAGCCCAAATGGGAGGGCCCTTATGTGATTGGAATAATATTTTCAAATGGCGCTTACAGATTAGCCAAGCCTAATGGAGATTTGATAATGGCTCCTATCAATGGCAAATTCCTGAAGAAGTATTATGCTTGATCTTCTTTGCTTAACGGAGTATGATAAAGATTTTATTTTGATGATACTACGTACAAAGATTAGCTGAATCATATTCTATCATGTTCATATGACCTCTGAATAGATATGTTTAACTAATTTGAAACTTCAAAACCTATCATGTCCATATTACCTCTGATAGTGTTTTGTATACAAATTTAGTTGGATCATATTCTATCATGTTCATATTACCTCTGAATAGATATATTCAGCTAAACCAGTTACCGAAAGTATATCATGTCCATATTACCTCTGATATCACTTTCATCTTAGCCTATTATTTATATTCTAATAATAAGTGATGGGTCCACAGAATCAGAAAATATGTTTTCATTATTTTTGAGAATAAAGGAGCAAAAAAGTATATAATCCATCATTGTGGAGGAGCAGTTAAATCACAGATTCGTTGTGCTAAAGCAGCCATCCTTTCGTTCCTGGAGTTTAAAATTTTGGTGCGAGCCAGTTCCAGTCTTGCTTCATCATTGCTCAAGAGAGATAGTTCAGACAGAGAATCAACAAAACTTGCATAGATGACACCCACATGTGTGAAGTTCTGTTGAGCTATATTCACTTGGCCCTCCAATACATCATGAACTAGCGATGCTTTGAGAAGCCTCTCATTTGTTTGAGCAAGTTCAGCTTCCAGTTCTTGAATCCTCACTTTATATCCCTCACATTCGGTATGGCACTGAGATAGCTGAGGAAAACTCTCCACCAATACGTTAATGGGTTGTTCTAAACCATTAACCATTTGCTCTAGAGCATTAGCTCTGTCAGCATCATTAAAATTTCTAATTTGTGCTATAGTGAGCTGGGAAGACGTCTTCAAAGCATTAAAGCCTAGATTCTTCTCTAGCACCATGGATATTAATTCTTTTAAAGTGAGGTAGAATATGCTAGTATATTGTTCTACTAGCATAGCAAGGCTCGAACGGAAGCTGGGAGTGGCCGCAATATTAGTAAATCTCCTTTATGGAATGACTGCAGAGGATGTTTCCACAGTCGTTGCTTCAACATATGGCACGACAAAAGAAGAGACACCAACAACAGTTGAAGTTGTTGGCATGCTCGACGAAGGAGGCACAGTCGAGATGGTTGGTTCATCCACCTCAGATTCTATTTGAACCGATGCTGGCGGGATTATATCTGAGAATTTTGCGGATGAAGGATCAAAGGATTTAAGGTACGCTTCTTCAACAGTGGTCACAGCCGTTTCAGTAGCTGGATCCACAACGAAAGCAGAGGTTGTTTCAACTCCGCCCTCCCCAAAAATGTCTTCGCCTAAAAATAAAATAAGAGAAAGTTAATATCAATTTGATGTTAAATTTTTCTGGAAAAAGTGTAAAGACAACATTTACCCAAGGTCGATGGTATGTATATTTCGTCTGCAGCCTGAATAGCTAAATTATTTCTTAATAATGTTAAACAAGCTGTCATACCTGGAGAGGAGGGTACACCAACTGACGCTTGAGGATCGTCATCCCAGTCATCAACTAAATCTACTCGAGGTTCATCGGGTGGAATCTCGCTTAAAATATTTACAGATAAAGGAGAGGCTAGTCCCATTATTTGTCTTGTAAAAGGTATAGTGATTATTAGTGAGCTCGGCCTCGAAGGCGATATAGAAGCATCACTAGAAACGATGGTAGATGTAATCGCGACAGCAGTCGCTGGCAAAGAATCTCCAACACTTTCAGCTAGGAATGTGATGGCGGCTTCTTTAAAAGGCGAAGGACGATGAGGGGATATAGGATCCCTAATCACAGAATCTTCCCTAACAAGAGAAACAATAGGTTCACTCCTGGAAGAGGCCCCCTTGGTGGAAGTCCTTTTAGGGCCTTTAGTAGTCTGCTTCTTCTTACGAGGGGAAGGCTCTTTCTGAGTAGAAGCTTTTCGTTTATTAGAAATTATGAGAGGCTCTGCTGGTGGAGCTATTACGCCTCTCGATAATATCAATAAATAATCATCTACACCAGTAGTTTCATCACCTTCATCAGAGGAGACTGTTGGTATCTTCTCTCTTCTAGTGGATTTGTGGGAGGGCATTCTGAAACTTCCATATACACCAAAATCACGATGGAAGGTATTGATGGATACATAAAAATGTGCGTATGAATGAAGAATATGCAATTCCATGGAGAAAGAAGTCATAGGTACAGTAAAGGTTGCTCCAATACAACCCATGATAAAATAACGCCATCATCTAGCTCCATCAATAAGCCTACCTTTGAATTTAAAGCTGGTGATGGGATTTCCTACGTGCAACTGATCATATCCAAATTACCTGGCAAAATGGCTAGGCAGATAAGGTTCCAGGTAGCAGTGATCCTCACTTCTATACAGCAGGTGTGATGGTCTAATACAGACCAACCAGTAAAAGGCTTCAGGAGAAAGAATAGACTTCCCCTGACCTACATCATAAAGTTTAGTCCCCTGCTGATTGATATGTATGGGGGGAATGATGCAGAAAAATTTCTAACTATGGGCAAAATTCAGTGCTAGTCGACAATCTATGACGCTAGTCACATTCCAAGAAGAATTTTTATAATTCAACAGGAAGTTATTGCTTGAACCACTGGCAGATCCGGGAGACATCACTCCGATATTATGAAGGGTTAACCATCCCATCAGATATAAGAATGGTAATTCCACTCTGTGATATCCTTCGCGCTGAGTAGTGTCGGCCAGCAGCCCATCAGTAATAGCCCTCAGGCCAGCTTGTATCATGCATACCATGGGAGGGAGTAGGCCCAATCTTGCTCCAAATACCAAACGCACTGCGGGCCATAAGGTATTGTGATGAATACGATCTGCAGACGCAATGCCAGGCACCACCTATCGACTCAGCCAAATAGAAAGGAAGCCAGCCAGTTGAGCTTCTTTTGACAGAGGCTTTCGGCAATGCCTCATATAACTGTAGGTTTTGGTCCCTGCAGGATAACTACCTATTTCTTCATTAAGAACACAATTTGGAGCTTCTGCATCTTCAATAAGGTCATCTATTGTGTTGGCATTCAGAATACTCAGAGGGTTCAAAGGTTTGTCTTTGCTATCTACAACTTTGTCCTGCTTGGCATTCCTAACCTGATCGAAGAAAATGTAAGATACCCACTTGTTAATATGAGCTAAATCAGAAGGCTCTCTATGAAAATTGGTGCATGCAAGATAGTAGCTCATCAGTTCTTGGTATATAGCTACTACCCGAGAGTTGGTATCCATTAACTCTCTGTTGGTAGGGACGTATTCTTCATAAGAAATGTCTCCCATTGGTAGCTTTGAGATATCTGCCATCTCATGAAGTGTTAGGCCCAACTCACCTATTAGGGTGGCAAAAGTCCCAGTAAACGAGTTATATCGCTCCATCAAAGCTAAGAACAAATTTGTGTTGATAGGTAGTCCAACACTAGTAGCACTGACAGCCTCAAATAAGTTAATACTTTCTAGCTCCATTTGAATGTGCTTCAGGGCCCATGCAGTTAAACTGGCCCATCGAAGATTTTGGGGGTTAAGCCATCTACTGTTGCGAGGGTTAACCTTGGGATATACTCCTCCCTGCTTCATGAATTCATTGCAGAAAGTTGCTATTTGAAATGGCTGGATCAAAAAGGAGTCTTCACTAGGGATGCTGCCTGGTAATAAACCTCTGAAGGGCATAATAGGACCTGAGGGACTACTTACAAAGGATTCTTGGTTTAATCATTTCTTATAGAAGATCTTCCCTGGCTGGCCATGAAGATCAGGAGTCAGAGTCCATGCCATCCTTCTGGGATGCGTGGCATGGAAAAATGCAGAAATTGGGTAGTCTCTGAACATCTTTGGCAGGTACATAACTATGCCCTCAGCAGAAAATACCTAATCTTCCTTCTTGGGCTTTGTTTGGGATTGCTTATCAATAACATCCCCAAATAAGAAAGCTGGTTTCTTATACTCAGTTCCATCTATGTATGTCAATGGTTCCCCGCTGATCATACTTAGCAACATTCTTTCTCCTTGGGCCGAGATCAGAATTCTCCTTTCTTTAGGATACTCGTTTCCAGAGATGGGGAAAGTTACATTGGACAAGTACTCCAAGTAGTTGAAATTTAACATTCCAGCAGCAGAACCCATTACTTCAGCCTGAGGAGGGATCTGTAGGTCCACTGCAAAAAAAAAGAGAATAAGTCAGTTTTACACTAGAATTTACTTTTAGTACGTAAAACGTAAGGTGCTACATTCTTGCAGTATACGCCAAATTTAACAGTATGAGTTTTTATGCCAGATTGCAAAATATGGAATTTTACGCTGGAATTTACTTTCAGTGCGTAAAATGGAAGGTTTGCAATATACGCCAAAATTTAACAGTCTGAATTTTTACGCGTAGAGCAAAGATCTATGATTTTACGCTCAAATGCTACGGATCTATGATTTTACGCGCAGAGCAAAGATCTATGATTTTACGCTCAGATGCTAAGGATCTAAGATTTTACGCTCAGATGCCACGGATCTATGATTTTACGCGCAGAGCAAAGATCTATGATTTTACGCTCAGATGCTACGGATCTATGATTTTACGCGCAGAGCAAAAATCTATGATTTTACGCTCAGATTCTACAGATCTATGATTTTACGCTCAGATGCTACGGATCTATGATTTTACGCGCAGAGCAAGGATCTATGACTTTACGCTCAAATGCTACGGATCTATAATTTTTACGCGCAGAGCAAGAATCTATTATTTTATGCTCAGATGCTACGGATCTACGATTTTATGCTCAAATCAAAAATCTTAAATTACGTAAGATAGATCAGTTAGCAGAACACGCGTATATATTGGTAATCTGAATTTTACGCTTGAAAAAGCCAGTTACAAGAGTTTACACAGAAAATGCACTTTTATTAGCATTTGCAAACAGATGACGATTATTCAGTAAATTTTCTTCTTCAGACGAAGGGCCAAGGAGTTCCCTGAAAATGTCTGTCTTCATTGGAGATGACTTTTCTTCCTTGGCCATTGATAGTTCATTCGAAGTTTAGCCAGAATCTTTTACATCTAGTTCAGGGATGGCCTGTTCGGCGGGCATTTCTTGCCCTGTCTAGAGAATCTTTCAAGAAGCCATTTTTGAAGATGATGTCCTGAACAGATGTTCTTCGAAGAAATGACGGTTCAGAATTCTATGTGACTTCTCGTCAAAAATAGCATGACGATTGGATTTTTAAGACAATTTAATACTAAAGAGTTTTTTACGCATCTTCCTTTATGCATAAAAGTTGGAACGTGACTGGATGCATATTTATCAGAGTCTGCATAAAAAAAAATTTTACTCAAGCGTGTTGAAGCTGTGTGTTACCAGACTTTCTCACAGCAATATGGCAAATCAATAGTGCGTAAAAGAAGACAAGTTTATTAATCATGATTACATATGATGGAAAATCATTTTTTTACAAAGGATTTTTCATTAATATTCAAGATCACCATTACATATGACGGGAATCTGCTAGGTTCTCGTCTGATGGAGATCTTTATTTCTTCTTCTACAGCACTTCTTCAGCTCCAATACGCCGGGTGCCAAGAAAATGATTAATAACGGGAGGATACAGAACTGGGCCTGTATTATTCAAGCCCACCCCCCATACGTCATCGGCGGCCATGCTTAGAATTGTGATTGGGGATTCAGACCCAATGCAATACTGGAAGACACGGCCAAGCTGCACCCCATGATCCAGCTTCATAATAGGGAAAAATACAGCTAGCAAGCTGTGTGGTCTAATGCGACCCTTCCTCTCTCTTTGACGAATTGCCATATAAAATTGCTGATTACCTCGAACAAAGGAAGCTATGATATCCTTCCATGGTCCATCATTGCAAAGAATATTTGCTCGAAGATATCTCTTTTTACGGTCCCTTACATGCTGGAAGAGCATAATCTTCTTCTTTCTCAGTTCAGCCCAATGAATCTCAGTAGTCATCTTTGTGGTGAAGGAAGTATGGAAAACCAAGTTCATTTGCTTGCCCTTATATAGGCAGAAGAGAACATACAAATCCCAACGACTTCTTAAATGTAGCCGAAAAATTAGCCTTGAAGAATGAGTCAAATTTGACCATTTCATGCTTCATTCAAAGTATTTCAAAATTACAAGAAATTTAAAAACTTTGAAGGGGGTCTTGTAGAAGCATGAAATATGATGGGGAATTGTACGCGTATTATACAGTCAAAATCCCCCAAATACATGAAGTCCCTCTCTGCGTAAAACAAAGTTTCAAATCTATTTGGCGTAAAATAAAACTTCAGAGCTGTACGCGTAAAATAACTTCAAGGTTGTTTGGCGTAAAATATGGCTTCAGAGCTGTCCGCGTAAAATAGAGCTTCAGAGCTGTTCGCGTAAAGCAGAGCTTCAAGGCTGTGTGGCATAAAATATGGCTTCAGAGCTATCCGCATAAAACAAAGCTTCAAGGTTGTATGGCGTAAAATATGGCTTTAGAGTTGTCTGCGTAAAGCAGAGCTTCAAGGCTGTATGGCATAAAATATGGCTTCAGAGCTGTCCGAAGTTTCAAGCTGTGTGGCGTAAAATAGAGCTTCAGAGCTGTCCGCGTATAGCAGAGCTTCAAGGTAGTTCTGCATAAAAGGTTGCTATACCTTCCTGCATAAAGTTTAAAATACGTTGTTTTTAATGTAGTGTAAAGTTGTACGAAGAACTTTTTGTATTCCTGGGATGAATTTGTCAGACAAATCAGTGAACCTAACATCTGACAAAAGTACTACACGATGATCGAGAGGACGGCTGTGATGATAATTTTGTACAGAGACCCAGGTTGTCATTTAGTGACATATTCTTGATACAAGTTATTTTTACGCATTCAAAGAATACGCTGCCTATTCTATATTGACAAAAATGAGTTTTTGCACGCAAGATAAGACAAAATTAGACGTCACATCAAAAGCTATTTTCTGTACAGAGCTCGAGGCATATCTCTGCATTTTAATACACGAGATGGAGGCATATCTCTGTATTTAATGCACAAGATTTTGTTCTATTTTTAAAAATTTTGTCATGACTAGGAAAGCTAAAACTGTGACTAATACGCTCACATCACCATCCTTATATTTTACGCCAACCAGTCTATTTTCAACTATAGGAGTACGCCGTATGCTATCTCCTCGAAATACGCCAACTCGGCTATATTTGCAAAGGTACGTGATAAGGCTATTTAGCCCAAAATACGCTCAAGACCTCAGTCGTGATGGATAATTGGCTATTTTTTTACGCTAGTTATCTATTATTAATGAATCATCAAGTTTTACGCAGAGTTTGGCCTTTTACTCTAACAAGACAGTTATTTGGCCTTTACGCCACCCATCTTTACGCAGGGGCAGTTATCTACGTGGCTTGCATGCCATGATCTTTGAGAAGCGGTTATACGCGTTACCTTATAAAGGGACATGTGTCATACACAGTTTCAGACGATTATTGGAACGTGGGTAGCAGTCGTCATAACCGCAGCATAAAATATGCAATCTTCTTCACAATTTGGCCTTTTACGCCAACAAGACAGTTACTTGGCTTTTACGCCAACCATCTTTACGCAGGGACAGTTACCTACGTGGCTTGCATGCCATGATCTTTGAGAAGAGGTTATACGCGTTACCTTATAAAGGAACACGTGTCATACACAGATTTAGAAGATTATTGGAACGTGGGTAGCAGTTGTCATAACCGTAGCATAAAAGATGCAATCTTCTTCACAGTTTGGTCTTTTACGCCAACAAGACAGTTACATGGCTTTTACACCAACCTAGCAGTTATCTGATTGATCTCTATTAATAGAGACCCCTGGTCACAGGGTAAGGGCACAATCAGATAAGAGAAAAAGGGAGCAGAACAGAAATAGAGAGTTTTGGCTGACAACTTTGGCAATAGGAACTCGATCCTACTTGCAACTTTTGAAGCTTCTTCCACAGCACTTCTTCATCATCGTATAGTCCAAGGAACAAAGTGATTGACCACATATCAGACTTCTATAGCAATACTTTTCCAGAATTATTTTATTGTACTTAAATATCCTCGTATAGGATTAATTGTACTTTTCTTTTTTCTCGTTTGTAAGCAAAAAGGTTTCGTACAAACCTCACCTTTGTTTATTCAAACACCAGCATATCTTACTTCACGTTCTAGACTAACTCCTCCTCAAAATACTTTAATTCATTTGTATCCTGAAACTCGTCTTATCATGTCGAACCACAAGTCAAGACGATCCTTTAATTACCATACTCCGATCTCCCACAAGTTTAATCATCCCCATTGGACGTAAAATCACCACGCCAACACTCCCGTTGGATAATCGTCCTAATCTGGGCGTGACGCATGTACGAGTATGGAATTTCACTCGTACAAGACAAGAACGTCAAATATTATGGTTATCGTCGAATGAACTGACACCTTATCATTTATACTTTGCTCCATCCAAGATATATATATCCTTTAAGTCATATCCGTTCAGGCTATGATCATAATTCATCTAGCAAAATTATCCAACTTCTATGTTACCGTTTGATCATTTTGTATCTACTTCTAGCATTCCTCAAACAACTAAGTTCAAATCCCAAACCCAAGTCTATTCACTTTCGATACGTTCTATTTTGTCGAGTTCGTTTGTAAAATCTTCGAACATGTCCCTGTGAGTTCGATTATCCCTGTAGAACGTAAAATTACCATGCCAATGCTTCCACAGAATAATCAATCTCGTCTAGGCCTGATGTCGAGTGTTACCTTTAAACTCGATTCAAGATCGTTCGTTCAAATTCAAGATTAAGTCCATTATCGCCTTTCTCAATCATCAAATCACAAATTTGCTAACTTGTATCGATCCATGCTATCTTCTAACCATTGATATGATATATAGTCTCCCAAATTCGAAATTGTAGAATTCGTACTCAAATCGAACTCTATCGAGCTATATCCTACTCAAATTCAAATTTTTTATGTGCGCTATCATTCGTTCACGCCATATTCCAATTTTACTAACTCCGATCCCATCCCCGATTATTCCTTCTCAACTCAAGTTTTAATTTATTTGATTTAATCCAAAATTGCTCGTACGATCCACTAAGTTTTCTCGACCAAGGTATTGATTTCCATTACCTTGAATCCCTTTCGACATAAGCTTTATCATTTGTTCAACACATTCTAACTCGTTTGAATGAAATCTTGCTTGATTTCTTCGAATTTGCTTACTTGTTAGGCGATATTTATACTAAGGCTTCGCACAATTACATCGCTTGCTACTATACTCGTTTAATACTCTGAAATCTATGATTCGTTCGAACATTTCTAAGCTGACCAATACACCACTCAGGGTTCGAGCTATACTCTATGAATATTTATAAATTATTCTTATTCTCAATTCACTTATTCGATCCTGAGA
Organism: Iris macrosiphon; assembly: GCA_036927795.1. Classification (NCBI taxonomy): domain Eukaryota; kingdom Viridiplantae; phylum Streptophyta; class Magnoliopsida; order Asparagales; family Iridaceae; genus Iris; species Iris macrosiphon. The sequence goes on along the minus strand of JAYESA010000011.1, from coordinate 122,803,098 downwards.
CTATCGCATACACCACTCAGGAATTGAGTCATCATATTGACTCTTGAATCGCGTTCACATCGTTCAATCGTATATCCAAGTCATTCCTTATAACTCTATCATGGTCCCTATTTGTTGTCTTGTCGATCTTAGTCTCGTATATATCATATTGATAGCCATCCATAGAAACTATATTTTTAATCATAACTTATCGCTACGAATAACCGTCCAAATTATATCTCAAAATTCAAACACGATTTCCATTATTCTCCTTAGCAGTACTCCGATAACGTCTCTATCAATTTTCATTCTAAGTTCAACTTTATTCTTATTCGAATGATACCCAAATCTAGTTCCCAATCCGTGGATTCAGATGCTCAAATGCTCTGGCTTGACGCTACTTACCGGACCTACGGATCGGTACAAAGGGGTCACTCTGGAAAGATGAAACCCCTGGCTTTGGCGGATCTTAGTCTTTTTTGCACCCTAGGGTCTTATCGTGCGATACCCAACACAACTTAGCCGAAAGGTTGTATCCATAGCTAATTGTCCGAACGATATTCTATCTCGTACACTAAACCATTTGGTGTTCATGTATAGGTATTCGAATTCACATATAACTTACAGATTCTAACACGAGTCTATTCCCACAAAGTCTGACTCAGGATGGCACAAAGGCCATCGCTTCACAATTTTGTACAAGCAATCATATCATTTATATACACTTTTGATAATATTTAGACTCATTATATGGAACATCCCGTTGGAACATTGAGAGAGAGCGTCTGTAATATAACCCATGAATGAGCTTTCAAAACTGAGAGAATCGATAAGAAATCCAAGGACGTAAAGCCATTACTCTGATACAAATATGTCATACCCCAATCTTTTGTAGGAATCGGTCGTCCCCAATAGGTGCGAATAGTGCTCCCGCAGGACAATCGTTTCCATTGGGATGTGATGTCGTGCAAGCCTGGAGTTGCGCCCGCGCAAGGTAAATATCGAAACGGCCGTTGATAACTAGTTCACCAAGTCGATATAGTAAAAATATAGAATAAACACAAGTATGAATATATAAACAAGCTCCCTTTATTGATAATGAATAAGGTTACAAGCGACGCTAGGCCGAGATTACAAGTCGCTCAAGCTATATCTCTCTCAAACAATAAAGGCGTGTCAAGTGGCTTATAACTTGGAATGATACATAGGCGATGTTATACTCAGACTACTCAAATGTGTTTCAAGCTTCGGATTACTTGGTCCAATTAACGATCTGCATGCATAGTGCACCGTTCATCCGTTACTTGCCACAAGTTTCTACGAGCCCATACGTGGGTTTCTGCCATATATGAAATATACTAATGATACATACTTGGTCTTATGACCTGACGAGCCAACATGGATAAGTTATAGTCTCGGCACAGAAATAGAATGCAACGCAGGTTGATAGCCCCGCTACACGCCTTCCCGTCCGAAGCAAACGATAATCTGAATATTCCTGACCAGTTCGGATCAGCCTCGGTGCGACCAGCATACCGTCTACAGGAACCATAAGCATGTGCACAGGTTGTCCATGACCATTGACCATCAACACTAAGCTTTTATTATATGCAACATTTTAAGGCCTTGAATGAACATATCTACTTGACATAGTGATAATGTAATTTACTCGTTCAGAGATTTCATGATCTGGTGTGTTCTATTCCATGCACCGTTTATGCTGCAGTTTTACTACTTATTGTAGCTCCCATTTTGGGAGTTACCTTGGGGACCCAACGGTCCCGAAGACTTTCTATGTTTATATTATTTGGATTGGAACGACTATTTTGATAGTCTTCCTGCCACAAGTAAGTGAACCAGGATCTATGTTGTGCTTCCATATTGAGGCAATATCTATGTGACAAGCATTTTAAGACATATGAAGCAATATACTTGAAGGAACATATAAGGAACAAAAGTAATGCTACGAGGTAAGATTATAAGAAATGTAAAGCGAACATACCATTCTGTTCAACCGAACTACTTCCATGTTCTATGCAAAATATATAAGATGGGATTATTCCCTTAGCTAGATGTGTTGTATTCATTATTAGCATGCAAGGGGTGATTCATCTAGCGACTAGCATGTATCAAACATATTTTTAAATGTGTAGGCTAAGAAACGACTGGTTTATCGTAGCCATCCACCTTAGCGATGATTCACCTCGGTCGAGCGATACTCCGAGCGAGCCTCTGAGAGTCTAAGTCTGAACTCCTGAAGGGCCAAGTCTGAAATCCTTTGCCTCAAGCAAGTCTTCTCGTTGAGCAAAGCGGGTCGGGTCATCGCACTTGTGCCGTTTGAATCTGCTATCCGCATTGATGCGGAGCGGGTCGTTACACCTTTGACCTTGACATATTTTTCGGTGTGAAGTGGCCCATATATGTATCCCGCTTTGACCCAAAATTACCTTTTTGTCCCCCTCTATCCAAATTGGAGGAAAGGGTAGTATTTTCTGACTATCCAAGTTGGACGAAATGATAGTATTTTCTGACTATTTCATTTATTCTGAGACCGTTGGTGATGTCTATTTCAGCATCCGGTGATGTTTGTTCAGCTTTCATATTTTCTGGTTTGTTGCACTTGTTGTCTTGTGTCATTTCAGCACCAAATCATTACTAGGCAAGATACCTTGCCAACTTTGTACAGTTTATTTACATGTATTATTCCTATTGTTTTTATGTATACATGTCTCTATTTCTATTCTGCAAGTATACCTTGCCAATTTTTCAATTTTATATAGCATGCTTAATTTGAATTGCTTATTATATGGCCTATATTTGTCTTCTTAGCTTCACATGATGCTTCCCTTAGAATTAATTCTTATTATTGCTTGACTCTAAACACTTTTCATAGACCATGTATTAGTTTGGTTAGCGATGGATTATATGTACCCATGTGAGAGACACGCAAGAACGATTATGAAGACATGGACTATTTTCTTCTTTGCTTTCGTTATTTGTAACCCTGTGACCACTAAGGTTGGGTTATCTGTTTTGTGACTATGTGACCACTAAGATCGGATTATTTGTTCACCCTGTGACCACTAAGGTCGGTGAGTGTTCCTCTAGCTGTGGTTTACTTGCGAGCTACAATATTTATATTCCGTCGTATTTTCGCAGTTAATGTGTAATTAGTTATCTTTCATATATGACTATTATATAGGTATGCCTAAGTTTATTTTCCTTCCTGATCACCTGCCTATTTTAGAATGCTATATTTTTTATATACTTGGCTCACATGTTGTATCTTGTTACATCCCACTGAGGACTTGGATTCGTTCTCCAGTGTGCAGGATTACTCAAAGTCTTGCGGATAGCCACAAGACGAGGGTACAACAACAGTTGACAACTAAGATATTGCTTAGTTATTCATATAGCATAGACTATAATTTATTTTCTTATTTTTACCTTTTCGTCTACTAGTAGTGGATTTGTCTCCACCGGACGACATTTGGATTCTTTATGAGATTAATTTATTTGTATTTATATTCATCATTATCCATTGTTAAATTTAATTCTCGTAACTCATTCTACTGGTATAGCCTAGTTTTTATAGACTCGTATTATTCTTTTGAGTCTATTCAAACATATATGCTAGTGGGCTATAGACCATGAACTATATTGTTCATTCTTGATGATTATTCTTATGTGGATTGAGATGCAATTAGACTTGTCATATTAGAAATAATGCTCTAGTATAGATAGCGTATACATATTCAATTCGGACTAGAGTCCACTTGATACGTAGTTGACGTATTCCTAGTCCTACGTATTTTGGGAGTGGGGCATGACATATTTTTGTGGTGGCCCATGCAGGTCGAGAGTATATTGTCATGCCCCGATCTCCTGCAGGCTAATCTTCCGTCCCCGCTAGGCGATAATCACCGTGCCAGCGCTCCCGCGGGACGATCGCTTGACTCATCTGGGCGTGATACCGCACGAGCATGAGCAGCGCCGTGTAAGACTGTGGTCCATGTTGGTGGTAAGATGTCTAAGCCACAGAGTCGCACAGATTGTCTGAGTGCAGCGGAATAATAAACGTATAGGCGATTGGTAACAAGTTCACAGAGTCGTCAATAGTGGAAGCATTGAATAACACAAGTATAGAAGTAAAGAAAACTCTTTATTGATATAAGCAAGTGTTATAGGCGGCGTATATCCAAGATTAGAAGTCGCTCAAGCCTCTCTCTCTGAAACAGTAAAAGTATGCCAAGTGGCTACATTTATAGAATAATATATAGGCGATGTTCTAATATTAAGTCTTGTATATGTACTTCAGTTCCGGATCGCAATGCTCCAAGGCTCCAGAGTGAACTCTACGCTTTAGCACGCACGAAGGAGGCATCCAGACCAAACGAGGTTCTCCCGCACTCTGTAAACAATCTGGTGGGTTATCAGTACATGAATACACTGGTGGGGAGGCTACTGGCCCGCTCGACAAATCCAAATATGTTCAATAGGTTTCGTGCACTATCTATTTAGTTATCTTTTTAATCTTGCCTTAGGATTAGTTTCATGGCATATATGAAAAACCTAACCCGTGTGGCAGTGCGCCGTACGATATAAGAGGAAACACGGCGAGACTTACCAACTTACCAATATTCTTTCCCTATCTAAGGGAAACTAAGTTAATTCAAGCACGAGCATACATATATGAATTCAGGGGCAATAACATAAACAAGCAAAGTGTTGTGCACGAGATTATGGTTCGGGTGCATGAGCATACAGGTTATCCTGAAGTTTTTCAGAGGATGCCCAAATGTTCCATATGTAGAGTAATATACTCAAGATCGTTTAGGTGTTTCAGATGTTCTCGATGTGATACAATGACTCACATGTGGATTTTCGCTAAGCGATGATGACTTATCTATATGAACAAGAGGTCACTGGCATAGCTATAAAGGACGAGTTATAGTCTACGAACGAGGATGGTAAGCAGCTAAAGTACAATGTGGCATCACGAGCCATCCCGTTCAGCACATGAGACTATCAGCCTTTAATGAAAGGATGGTACGGTGTTGACGGAGATACCACCCTGCTTGCACATAAAAGGCTACTTGAGTTCCATCCGGATCGGATCGGCCCTGGTGCACCAGAGACTGCCCGTGGAACAGAGATCCGAAGATTACCTTGGTCAAGTTGTCCGCGACATGCAGGTCTGGGTCTTTCAAATTTCTATTTTGACAAGACAATCCATGATTTGTGTTCTGAACGAGTATTGCTCCACGAGCTGTGATTCTTGATTTGCTTAGCATAATTCTTGTTCAGATGTAAACTTGATATGGTTCTCACTCAGTGTCCAACTTGCCTTGATGTATTCCCCTGTGCAGGGACTGCCTTGGTAACCCAACGGTCTCGGATACTTGCAGGTTCATATTACACAGAAGGACTATTTGATAGTCTTCTGGCTGACTCAATGCATGTATGATACGCGATAGTATTCTTGATTGTGGTATGATTTCGTATAGCAAACATTGAAATGAGGCAATGTGTTCAGACTACACTAAGCAGGCAAGCATGAATTTATATTAGAATTTAAGAAATCACGTTGGCTCAGGCCCGAGGGTAAGCCGAGGAGGGAAACCGTAAGGGACTTACCGAGCGACATAATCTAGGGTCGTGCAGTGTAGCAAATGAAGCAGTGCACTACAAAGAGTTTATACATATCGTTCTACTATAGGCATAGCGGGGGTCTCGTTGCACGAGGCAAAGGGAGCATGCGAGGGTCTGATTATAAGCAATATTTTATTTTAATATTCTAACACAAGAAATACAAGTTGTGATTATTCCCTTAACTAGGTGCGTTATATTCTTTATTAGCATGTAGGGGGTGACTCACCTAGCGACTAGCATGAAACATCCATATTTTAAGTGTGCTGGCTAAGCAAAGACAAGTTCATCGTAGCTACCCACCCTAGCGATGATTCACCTCAGTCGAGCGAAACTCCGAGCGAGCCTTTGAAAGCCTAATCTGGGACTCCTGAAGAGCCAAGTCTGGAAACCCTCTTGCCTCAAATGAGTATTCTCGCTGAAGCAAAGCGGGTCGGGATATTGCACTTTTGCCGTTTGAATCGGCAGTCCGCTTGAGCGAAACGGCTTGTTACATTATACACCACTCAGAAAAAGTCTCATCCTCGAGACTTCTTAAGCGAAGGTTATTCTATCGCGTTATCAAATCTATCCCAAGCGTATCAATCGGTACCACTAAATCCATTTGAACATAATCTCCTACTCGATACTTACGCCGTGTCGCGTGTATGCTTAGTCGGTCTCATTTGCGCCTTAGCGCGGGATATATTGCTTAACGCGGGGTACGTTTTAATCCATCGTGAATGATGGTCTAGGGCTAAGGCAAACTTATACAAGTCATTATATTTGTTCATTTGGATATTCACTTGCACTAGCATATGAGATCAGCATATCGCAAGTCTGGATCGTGCACAGATTCGAAGTGCACCTCAAGCATGAGCACGCCAACCAACATAGCGATAACAAAGTCTTTGCACTCGAGTTTCATATCTCATTGAGTCTTGGATCGTGCACACGTTCAAGGCGTCCCTCAAATATATGCATTCAACCAAACTTAGAGATAGTAAAATCGGACATGCTACTTGTGAAAATCTCAAGGGTCTCATTTTATGATTCACAAGGATACTTCCGATAGGGTCAATCAAATCCTAAGTTATGCCATTCCAACTCAATTCAAATATTTGCACTATCATTAAGCACGATCTATTTGGTTTACCGACTAGCGTCCATCCGTTCGGGGCAAACATAGCCATGTTATCGTTCCCAAGTCTAACTCTAAGTCTTGCTGCCCCAGTTTTATAGCTTGTTCAAGCAATATGCTTTAAGTCGGTAACACAGGTTCTTTCACTCAGCATAGGGTCGTCTGTCTAATTTCTAGGTCAGCTCACAAGGTCATAGGTACAAGTTTAAGTACACGTTTCACCATGCAAATTTGTCGCACGATGCTCGCCCCAATTCCAAGGGTCAAACCATTGTTCATTTGCACGGGGTATTCTAACCAAGCTCGTTTCACTCAGATTTCTAACCATCGAGCACATTTTTTTTTCCTACTCTCAATACATGTTCGTTTGAACAGGGGCTCAAGATCGTTTAGTAAAATTAATAATATATCTAAGTTGCAGGACAAGCCTAGTGATTTTTATAGTCTATCTCTTCAAATATGTTTTGATAGAATCCCTATCCATTCCAAGTCTAGACCACCAAGCCAAGATTCAATTCTAAACCTTTAGTTTAACTCCAATTCGTTCAACCTGATTCATGTATCCATTCACAAAACTATTAAGCGTGATTTACTCCAGGTTATAGGCTAACTTATCCTTAAAACATTTTTGAACCAAAAGTCAAGACGATCCATCGGTTGTCACATCTCGGTCTCCCGTAAATTCATTCACCCTCATTGGACATAAAATTACCATGCCAATGCTTCTGCTGGATAATCGTCCTAATCGGGCGTGATGCATGCACGAGCATAGAGTTATGCTCGCACAAGACAAGAATCTTTGAACGTTATGGTTATCTTCGGCACGATCGAGACACCTTATATTTTTTACTTTGCTCTATCCAAGTTATGTCCGTTCATGCAATGATTTTTATTCGTCCAGCAAAATTATCCAACTTTAACGTTACCGTTCGATAATTCCATAGTCTTACTTCTATCATTTCTCAAGCAGCTAGGTTTCAATATACAAGCCCAAGTCTATTCCATCTTTGATACGTTCTATTTATCGAGTTCGTTTGGAATAATCATCGAACATGTTCCCGTGAGTTCGATCATCCCCGTCGTACGTGAAATCACCATGCCGGCGCTCCCGCAGGATAAGCGTTCCCGTTGGGACTGATTTTGAATGTTATCGTACTAAACTCAATTTCAAGATCGTTCTTATAAACTCCAAGCCAAATCTATTATCGCTTATCTCTTCCATCGAAACATAATGTTTATCTCGGGCTAACTTCTATTCAAGCGATATTGTATTCAAGTTTAATCCGTTTATTTCAATCCAAAATCACTCTCACGATACTCCAAGTTTCCAACACGTTTCTTTAAACAAGATATTGATTTCTAAATTCGTGAATCCCTATTCGATATTAGCCTTATAAGTTATTCAAGACATTCTTTAAACGATCAATCCGACTATCACACGAGACCTATGAATCTATTTAAACATTTCTAAATGGTCCATACAGCACTCGGAATTGAGTCATCTAATCAAATCCTCAATCGATTTGAATCTTCCAACACAAAATACCATTCAAGCTATTTTCCCAAAATTCAAGTACGATTCTCCATATTCGCCTAAGCGATAAGCTGATAAGGTTGCTATCGGTTGGCATTCTAAGTCTGACTTGCCTTATTCCTGAACGATATCCCATTCTCGTTTGTAACTTAGCTTGCACCAAAGGGTCTTGGCGCACAATACTCTGCACAACTTAGCTGAAAGGCTGTGTGCATAGCTAACCGTTCGAACAATATTCGATTTTGTATACTAACCAGTTGGGCAAACATGTATAGTTATTCGGGTTCGCACACAAATCGTGATTCTACCACGAGTCTATTCCCAAAGGGTCTAGCACAGGTCAACACAAAGGCCTTAGCATCATAATTTCGTACAAGCAATCACATCATTCACATGCACTTTTTTGAAAGTATTTAGACTTATTGTTTAGAATATTCCATCGGGACATTGAGATAGAGTGTGCACATAACCCATAAATGAGCTTTCGAAACAGAAAAAATCGAAACAAAGTCCAAAGGCATGTAGCGAAGCTCTTATACCAATCCGTCATGCCCCGATCTCCCACAGGCTAATCGGTCGTCCCCGCTAGGCGAGAATCACCGCATCAGCGCTCCCACGGGACGATCGCTTGACTCATTTGGGCGTGATGTCATACGAGAGTGAGAAGCGCCCATGCAAGGCCATGGTCCATGTTGGCAGTAAGAGGTCTAAGCCACAAAGTCGTACAGATTGTCCGAGTACAACAGAATAATAAACGTATAGGCGATTGGTAACAATTTCACAGAGTCGTCAATAGCGGAAGCATTGAATAACACAAGTATAGAAGTAAAGCAAACTCTTTATTAAAATAAACAAGTGTTACAGGCGGCGCATATCTGAGATTATAAGTAGCTCAAGCCTCTCTCTATGAAATAGTAAAAGTGTGCCAAGTGGCTACATTTGTAGAATGATGTATAGGCGATGTTCCAATATTAAGTCCTGTATATGTGCTTCAGTTCCGGATCACAAAGCTCCAAGGCTCCAGAGTGAACTCTATGCCTTAGCACGCACGAAGGAGGCATCCACACCGAACGAGGTTCTCTCGCACCCTGCAAACAATCTGGTAGATTATCAGTATGTGAATGTACTGGTGGGGAGGCTACTCACCCGCTCGACAAATCCAAACACGTTCAATAGGTTTCGTGCACCATCTATTTAGTTATCTTTTTAATCTTGCCTTAGGATCAGTTTCATGGCATATGAAAAACCTAACCCGTGTGGCAGTGTGTCGTACGATATAAGAGAAAACACGACGAGACTTACCAACTTACCAATGTTCCTTCCCGGTCCAAGGCAAACCAAGTTAATTAAAGCATGAGCATATATATATATATAAATTCAGGGGAAATAATATAAGCAAGCAAAGTGTTGTGCACGAGATTATGGTTTGGGTGCACGAGCATACAGGTTATCCTGAAGTATTTCAGAGGATACCTAAATATTCTATATGTACTGTGTTATACTCAAGATCGTTCAGGAGTTTCATATGTTCTTAATGTAATGCAATGACTCACACATGGATTGTCGCTAAGCGATGATGACTAATCTATATGAACAAGAGGTCGCTGGCATAGCCATAAAGGACGAGTTATAATCTATGAACGAGGATGGTAAGTAGCTAAAGTACAATACGGTACCGTGAGCCATCACGTCCAGCAGATGAGACTATCAGCCTTTAAAGCAAGGATGGTGCGACGTTAGCGGAGACGCAACCCTACTTGTACATAAAAATAATGCTTGAGTTCCATCCAGATCAGATCGGCCCAAGTGCCCCGGAGACCGCCTGTGGAACTGAGATCCGAAGATCACCTTGGTCAAGTTGTCCGCGACATGCAGGTTTGGGTCTTCCAAATTCCTATTTTGATAAGGCAATCCATGATTTGTGTTCTGAACGAGTATTGCTCCACAAGCTGTGATTCTTGATTTGCTTGGCATGATTCTTGTTCAGATGTAAACTTGACATGATTCTCACTCAGTGTCCAACTTGCCATGATGCATTCCCCTGGTATGAGGACTGCCTTGGTGACCCAACGGTTCCGGATACTTGCAGGTTCATATTGCACAGAAGGACTATTCGATAGTCTTTTGGCTGACTCAATGCATGCACGATACGCGATAGTGTTCTTGATTGTGGCATGATTTCATGTAGCAAATATTGAAATGAGGCAATATGTTCAGACTACACTAAGCAGGCAAGCATGGATTTATATTGGAATTTAAGCATTCAGGTTGGCTCGGGCCCGAGGGTAAGCCAAGGAGGGAAAACGTAAGGGACTTACCGAACAACATAATCTAGGGTCGTACGGTGTAGCAAATGAAGCAATGCACTACGAAGAGTTTATACATATCGTTCTACTCGAGGCATAGCGGGGGTCATGTTGCAAGAGGCAAAGAGAGCATGCGAGGGTCTGATTATAAGCAATGTTTCATTTTCATGTTCTAACACATGAAATACAAGTTAGGATTATTTCCTTAGCTAGGTGCATTATATTCTTTATTAGCATGCAGGGGTGATTCACCTAGCGACTAGCATGAACATCCATATTTTAAGTGTGCTGGCTAAGCAAAGACAAGTTCATCGTAGCTACCCACCCTAGCGATAATTTGCCTCGGTCGAGCGATACTCCGAGCGAGCCTCTGAAAGCCTAATCCGGGACTCCTGAAGGGCCAAGTCTGGAAACCCTCTTGTCTCAATCGATTATTCTCGCTGAAGCAAAGCAGGTCGGGACGTTGCACTTTTGCCGTTTGAATCGGCAATCCGCTTGAGCGGAACGGGTCTTTACATATATTGCTTTGATTTTATTATTATACCGAGCAAACCTACGAATAAGATTAGAATATAGGATCTCATCCACGTATTCAAGTCACCTCCTTTGAATTCCTTCTCGAACTCTTATTTGACTGTTGCATCTTTCTTGATCATTTCCTAACGTAAATCTTATCTTCTCGTGCTTGAGAGAGGTTTAAGTTGACTAGTACTAAGTATATGTCTAATAGGTCAATTACCTTGCTAGGGGATTACTTTGGCAACTAAGGAGGTATTAGAGGAATTTAAGTTATGTTCAAAATATATTAACTTTTCGAGGATTGAGTAACACGATTAAATGACTTGAGGACTTTTTCCTTAAAAGTATAGATTGTGTGATAGATCGGTAAATTCTAAGTTGGGTAGAAGTTGCATTATCCACTTGAGCTAAAATTTTATATGAAGGTGAAAATCTTATATTGTGGTTAAGAAGGTAATCAAGTAAGATAAGATTGAGGAATTTAAGTCATTTTAATTTTGAGAATTTTTAGAAGAATTATTATGATTTAATTGAATTATTTGGAAAAAAATTAATGATAAGGATTTAACTTTAAGGAGAAGAGTGTCTTATGGATTAAATTTTAGATTTTGATATATTAAAAAAAATTATTATAATTTGAGTATATGATTTAAATTTTGAATAATGGAGGTTGAATTATCGATTTAAAATTTTGAGGAAAAAAATAGAATTTTAAATTTGAACATTGATGGATTGGATTTAAAATTTTATAATTTGAGGATTTGTTTTGAATATTAGATTTTAAGTCTTGAATCATCGATTTAAGATTTTGTGGATGGTAATTGAATTTAGAATTGGATGACTACGAAATTCTTAAATTTGAAACTCGAAATAAGATTGGATTGAATAGATATTTGAAGATTTAAATTTTGAGGAAATTATGATAGCTTGAATCTTGATTTCAAATTTGATGTGGATAATTTAAATTTTGAAGATATTGTATAGATTTAACTTAAATTAAAATTTTGATTATTTAAAATTTGATAAGAGATTATGATAGATTGAAATTGAATTTAAAATTTTATTTTTAGAAGATTGTGATGAATTTGATTTAGATTTACATGTTGTTATTTAAATTTTGAGATATTATGATTGATTTGACTTAGATAAGGATTTTGAGAATTTAAAATTTGATGATTTCGAGGAGTACAAATGTAGGCAATAGTGAAAGAATTTAGAAAATAAAGAGACACACTTTTAGATCATTAGATTATAGAGAATTGAAGGTCATTCATGTATCCAAGAAGTGATAGTCATCCTTCATTTCATCAATACCTCGTCCCCTTGGGTTAGTCATCTCCTCTATCGTATCCTTCGTATCCTCGATTCCATGTGCAAGTTATCCTTGCATTAAAATCTATTCATGCCATATTATCTTACTTAAATAAGACCAAGACTCACCCTTAGAATTTAATGCATGATTTATATTTTCTCCCTCCCAAGTTTGAGGTACGATAATTCTCTACAATTTTGTCTTCTCTTATTTTTGGAATTGTTCCTTCTTCTTTTATTTCGAGGACAAAATTATTGTAAGTTGGGTAGGATGTAAACCCCTTAATTTTTAATTTATATTTTTAAGTTTTTTTATTTAACTGTTGAAATTTTTTTAGCTTATTTTCTTAGTTAAGCAGGAAATTAATCCTTTGATTTATAAGTTTATATAAATATTTTATTTAAAAGTGTTTTATAAAACTATTTTTTTCTATTTTTAAAATCATTTTCAAAGTAATATATTTTCTCTAAGAATTTATTATATAAAAAAATATTATTTGTTTCTCTATATTCTCATATATGTTTATAAAGTAAGGAAAAACAAAAAGAAAAGGAAAAGAAAGGAAAGAAAAGAAAAGAAAAAGAGAAAAATAATAAGAAAACAAAATCAAATTCCTAATATAAATCCCTAATCCCATTCATAACCCTAATTACTAATTACTAAAGCCTAACCCTACCCGACCCAGGTCCCCCACGCGGAACACCCCTCATCCGCTCCCTCTGTGTATATATATACACATATATCTTACAAATCCTAACCCTAAGCCAAAATCAATCGAAACCCTAAGACTACCCTCCCCAACTCTATGGCCGTCGTCAGAGCGCCGCACGGCTGCGTGCACGTTGACAACAACGGCAGCATCCGCTGCGAGTAGCGACAACAGCGATCGACCCCCTTAGTACGGTATTTTCTCTTTCGACGTTCATTCGTTTCATGCGCCATCTTCTCCGGTATAATTACTTCCTAACCCTCTTCGAACTCCAATAATTAGTTTCAATTAAACAGCGTTAAAAGTTAGGTAGAAATCAAAACCAAGTTGAGAAAAAATAAAGTTTTAAAACTGCTCTAAAATTGTCCAACTATCCTACTTTGCACCTAGTTTTCTTCCAAACCACGTACAATTTTTAGAATCTATTGAAAGACATTTATTGACAACATATAGGAAAGAAAAATCTTTCTTTTAGTTTTACTTAACTCTATGTATTCATCGAAAAAAACCTGTTAGAAGTTGACTAAAAATTATATTTTCAGAAACTAAAATTTTGTGATACGGAGTGCGTCCCGCCAAACGATACCACCTCATCGGGTACCAATTGTACCAAAAGGCGTGTATGGTATATCCTGACGTGTGGTCTTTCGCGGTAGTTGATTTTGACGTGTGTGCATGCCAAAATCAAAAAAGTCCCCCGTATCAGTGTTTTGTAAATTCTCCAATTAGTTTGTGATCGATTATCGGATTACAACAAAATTTGCACCATTAGACTCGTAGCATCTGATTTGTCCTGTGACCCAAGTTTCGCTCAATTTTTAGTCAGTCGAAGAATCACTATTTTGCAGGCCCTACGATTCGACTTGACGAACAAATTTATGATCGGCTCACCGAAATCCAAAATTGGACATACTGTTGAGTTCGTATCATCGATTATGATTTTTTTTGACCTATAATATATCATATTTAGAGACCTTGGACCTTGGTACATTTTTTGGTGCGAAGTGGCTATATATGGATCCCGTTTTGACCCAAATTTATCGTTTTTTGTCCCTCTATTCAAATTGAACGAAAGGGTAGTATTTTTTGCCTATCTCACTTATTCCAGGACCGTTGGTAACGTCTATTTCAGCATCCGGAGATGTTTGTTCAGCTTCATTATTTTCTGGTGTGTTACACTTGTTGTCTTGCTTCATTTCAGCACCAAACCATTACCAGGCAAGATACATTGCCAATTTTGTACAGTTTATTTACATGCATTATTTCTATTATTTCTATGTGTACATGTCTATATTTCTATTCTATAAGTATTGTAATGCTCCAGTCCCAAAATACGTAGGACTAGGAATACGTAACATGCCAGCTATGCATTCGACCAGACTCTGGTCCGACTCGAATACGTATAAGCTGTAATATAATGGTCCCTATCTACGTAAAACAGTAAATATATCTATGCCTCAATCCATAATGAACATAATACATCAAAAATGAGCTACATGTGCTAAAATTGGCCGCCTAGTAACACACAAACTCGAATAGACTCAAGAAAGAAATATGAGTCTATAAAACTAGGCTATATCAGCAAATGAATCAAAAATATAAATAAATATACATAACTCTGGTAGGAATGATATACGTACCTGGTACCAATACCTACATAATAAAGCAACATACATTAGCAACTCCAGGCAGGCTCCTCAACAGTTTATGCTGCAAAACTGGCAAGGGACCAGGTCCTTAGAGGGACGTAACAAGGTACAAGAAACAGCATGCCAAAGTAAAACAGTATAATGCCACATACTCAAGGATAAACTACTGTAACCTTCTAAGTGATATGCACATGAGAACATCACTCGTACTCAGGCTGAAACTACTACAGGCTCTGTGTCGGGGAGCCCATAGCAGCAAGTAATATCTAGTAGGGCTAGTAAATATGACAAAGATCTGGGACAGAGTCTAAGGCACATCTAGTAATATAGTATATATATATACATAATCAGCCTATAGTATGGTGTGATTCTTCCCACCCAATGTAACCTCACGTCTCTTGTCCACGATGTCTCATGTCCATAACACGCAAGATCAGAACTTCTAGCTAGTACACCGAGTCATAATGATATATGTATATAATATGCAAGTCTCATATCACGAGTCATATAATCCTATACAGAATCACCATGAATACCTTAAGAAGTATTATGTCACATAAAATAGTATCAAGTGTCCTACGGTCTGACGTACATGGTAAAGCAAGCACGTAAACATAGGATCGTGGAATCAACTCTCTAAGTGAAGTTACACGACTCTGTGTACGGCGTCGATACCCGAATCTTGTTCGAACGCTAAGCAACGTCTCACGGTCCTAGGTTAACACACACATCAACCATATCAAATAACTGTAATAACTAAGTAAGATAATTAAGGCAAGGAACTGTGAAACATCATGGCAAGGTACACTTGCCTAAATTCTTGATACGGCGATATCCAAGTGGAGAGCTCAATACGTCAACTACTTCTGAAAAGATGGAATCTGCAAGAACATCTCTGAATGCTGCAACATATATCACCAATATTTCTAAAACATAAGAAATAATAATGATTGACTACCCATAAGTCCAATGTGGATACAGGGGCAAAAATGATAGTTTTAGATCAAAGCGGCATCTAATTGTAGCCCACTTTGCACCATAAAATGTGTCAGATATAAAGTTCTCCAAATTTGACAAACTTAGCCTGGTGAGCCGGTCACGAAATCACCCGTCAAGTAGAACCGTAGGGCCCACGAAACGGTATTTCGTCAATGTTCTCAAAATTAAACCAAACATGGGTCACAGGAACAGTGTAACGCTGTGAATCCAATGGCACAAGTTTCATTGTGAAATGACAAACACACACGAAGTTATGATAAGGTGTCGGAATAGGCCAATATTATGTTTTTCGATGGATATGCGTTAATTTCGGTGTGCACACATGTCCAAATCAAGTTTCGCGAAAGCCCACACGTCCGTGTTGATGATACGCGCCTTTTGGTGTAATTCGCACACAATGATGTTGCCTCGTTTGGCGGAACGTACCCCGTATCAAAAAATTTTGGTTGTTAGAATCAAGTTTTTATTGATTTTGGAACTCGTTTAATTATCAACCTAATTTAAATTAAAATAAACTAATTGAAGACGCTGGAAGGGGGTTAGATAGGATCATATCAGAGAAGGTGGCATAAGATTCGGACGAGCGAGGAGAGCGGTAATGCGCTGTGAAGTTGACTCGTTGAAACTGAAATTCTTCTCGATTTTATAGCGTTCTCGGTCGTGGGGAAGGGGATAGACCATGTTCGGCCTCGAGGAAGCACGAGGGAGGTCGTCCAGCAGGGGGTACTCTCTGGGGGTCGTGGATCATCGGGCTCGTCGGGGACGTCGATGCCGGATTGCTGCTGCTACAGCCGTTGTCACCCGCGCACGCAACCACGCTCGTACTATCGCAGCCGCGCTGGGAGGCTACGGTCGGAGCCGGTATCGACGGTGGCGCTGGAGGTCGAGGTCGACGGATGGCCGGGGTAGGGCTTGGTGGTGGTGGTTTGATGGTGATGGTGGCGGTGGTATGTGATGTATTTAAATTAAGAGAATGGGGGTTATGGTTAGTGAATAGAGGGGTCAGGGGAAGGGGTAGCGGGTTTAGGATTTGGGCTTGAGTTTTGGGTTTTTGGTTTGGGTTTTATTCTTTTCATTTTCTTTTCTTTCTTTTATATATAAATAATTATATATACATATACTATTTGTACATATATCAAAATAAATCCTAAAATTTATCAAAAAATTAGTAAAGAAATGGATTTGTTCTTAAAATAGATTCTAGGAACTAATTGTACCTGTAAAACATTTTTTAAATAAATTTTAGTTACAAATTATAAACAAATATTCATATAAGTTAAATAAGTCAAGGTATTTATATTTTATAATTAGCTAAAAATACCCAAAAAAAATTATATTTAAAATAAAAATATTAAACTTTAAAATTTTAAAAATGAGGGATTTTACAATCTATCCAACTTATAAAAATTTAGTCGTCGAAATTAAAAAAACATGGCATGGTAGACGAGAGTAAGAGGGTTCATTTTGAATAAAATTTAACTACGGCTCATTGTATCAGGTTCCTGGATGACACGATCTAAATAAAAGCGGTAGAAAAGAATTTTAAATATGGAAGGTTATATATGGATTCTCCAAATTTGGGGAATACAGTTATCAATGGGATCATAGTTTGTCGTCATATTCTAATAATAAGGGTACGCTTAATCAAGGCTATACCCAACTTATAAGAATTAAGTTGGTATCCAAAACTATAGTCAGGATCCTGCTAACAAGATTTCTGAAAGGGCCTACTTCCTTAATAAAGATACAAGAAATCTAGAGTTTACTAGCCGTAATTAAAGATTCTCTAAGGGAACCTAAATACTATCAGGGTGCTATTGGTCAACAACTCTATAAGAGAATTGCTACCAACCAATATTTCTCCTATATAGTTATGTCTTCAATAAAACATAAGAAAGGGTTTGGTCGGGTATAACTAGGGCAAGGTGGTATAGAGACTTCGATCATCGCATGGCATTGATAATGAAAGGACGAATCAAGAGAATTACAAAGGGAGGAATCTACAGACCAAGACAAGAGAAGTTGATGATAAGTCTAGGGAGTATGGTCACAGGGTTGAATAAGGTATGATTAGACAAGTATCTGAAGAATTAAGTCACAGTGACTAGATCAGAAAATTAGAAATAGAAAAGAACTGATACTTACAGTGAGGTGGATATTAACACCATGAAGAGGGTACTAACTAAAAGATTAATTTGCTACTAGGGCATGACTGGGAAAGGAAGAAGGATCTACTCAGTTATTATAATTAGAAGGATCGTTGTTGCAAAAGCACGAGGCTATATATGCAAAACAAGATAAGAATTTGATAGGAAGGATAGGAATGCAGTCGAGGGAGTAATACAACTACTCCTTAAACTCAATACTATATTCATATAAGTTATATTTTATATAACCTCCCTCGTACTATTGGCAACCTACTTCTGGCTATAAGTAAACAATATACGATCCTTACAAATTCATCTTTCTCGCATATTTCTAACTCAGTAGGTAAGGGTCTAAACTAAGCATGTACTTAGGTCTATCACTCATGGAATACTATTCGCTAAGGACACTTTTCAATACTCGTCTAATCTTTAATTGGAATGCCTACCCATTTTTTGTACAATTTACTCCATTCTGTTATCTATCTTTATGTACTATTGTTCGTCTAGTCTCTGCCATTTAAAACCTACTTCCTTACGAGAATCTTCTGGCTAGGCTACTACCCTATTACACAAGCATGATGTCATGGTTATCTTGAGTGAAAATTCTTCGAACTCAATGAGATAATAAGATTTCTAAAATCCAAAAATCCATCAGTTATGGTAAATTAGAAATAGGTTCTTGTCACCTACTACTAAGGATAGGTCCAGCAAGCTTATACCCTATTAGTAAAAAATCTAAATTCCTAACCCTAATCAGTTTATGTGTAAACCCACCATATTCAGCTATCATTCCTATAAGACTTCTATCTTCCATTTACACTTTTCTACCATGTATAAATCTATAATCTAAGGGTCTTGTGATAATCCTCTACAGAATAACCAACAAGTCAATATGTGATTATGAACCTGTGTTTAATTTCTTGAAATTCGTATCACTTCGAGACTGATCAACAATTTCTACTCGCACTAAATTCTTAAATTTCTAAAAGCATTATAATTCATAAATACTAAAATTATTATCCCTCAAGTCCATATCACAATCCCTTCTCCTTGGATTATACGACCATATATATTTTCCTTATTATTTGTTTCCTACGCACCTTCATATCCTTTTAGTATGTTAATCTTGTTTTCAACTATAAGCTTCGCCAATCATGACCCAGTACTTTTCGTTGCGTAGTATAGATCTTCTAGGCAACTAGCGAGTGATAAAATCTTCAGTCCTTACTAGATTCTTCTCTTAATTTAAAATGCTCAAGGGCATGTACTCCTAGTGAATCTCTTCTTGTTACCATTCTACTTTCTTCACCTTGAACCTAAGATTTTTCCTAGTTTATTCCATGTATACCCTTCATCCAAACTACATGGTTACCATCTTGTTACATCTTATCATTTATTATAGGTAATTCACTATATCTAACTCAAGACTATAACATCTATCAAAACTCTCATCCTTCAACCTATTTGCTCTATCACAGATACTAGCTTATCTACCCAAGTAATCACGGATGGAACTCACTTGTTCAATTAACACTGACAACCCAAATAATCAAGTACATCTAATTTGATTTTGAAAGCTATACTTTAGTACTCGAATTATCTAATTACTCAAATATTTGGTCTAGCAATCTACCTATCTATTTAGTCCAGACATATAATCATCAATAATTTAAGGGGGTCATAGATCTAGTCTTGATAGTAAAAGTCACCTAATCGTCTAAGTGAATGCAGTTAAGAACAACTTTCCCAATGCGTGGGCTATGTGGCTAAAATGGGATTGGCATGGTTCTCTTGGAGATCCAGGGGCCTACAAAGGCACGTCGTCTTTTGAACGACGGAGGCCCGTCTGATAATATATAATATGTAGTGGTCACCATGACCGCGCATCTCCGGCGAAGAATACGGGTTACTCAAGGAAAGTGCATCAGAGCCCACACGTCTTACATGTTGTTCTCCCCACCCTATGCTCTAAGCATGTCACATCCATGACACGATAATACCTCTAATAAATGCCAAGTCTTCTAGCATGCAAAGTTTCTAACAGCAGTTATTCCTAACGTACGTCCCACACGTACCGATGATCAGTCAATATGTGCGTCCGTGATGTATATGAGACTCATAACTCGTGTAAAAATATGTGTCACAGTCAAATAAAATCTAATGATGCTTTATGGTAATAGGGTAGTCTCATAAACAAGGTCAATGCAAATACATAAATAAAAACATATCGCGACGACACCGTCGCGCACATTTTATATAACAGTTAAAATATATGAACTAAAGACAGAAAATAAAGATGCATGCAACATATGAAATATAAATAACAGTACAATGGCAAGGTATACTTGCCTGGCAAGGAGCTGCAAAATGTAACGTCCAGATGTCCAACACACAAGACCAGAAGCTATGGCCTCAGAACAAATGTCTCCGGATACTGAAATAGATATCACCAACATTCCCAGAATAAGCAAAATAGCTAAAAAGCACTTCCCTTTCGTCCAATTTGGATACAGGGGCAAAACGGTAATTTCGAATAAAAGTAGGGTCCACTTAGGGCCCACTTTGCACCGAAAAGCGTGCCAAGGATAACAGTCTCTAAATGGGACAAATTATAGATCAAAGAAACTCTAAATGCCAATATGAACCCAACGGTATATCCAAATATAGATTCTGATGGGCCGAACACAATTTCGTCCAAAAATTCAACTGTGGGGCCCACCAATTGGCGACTTGGTCAACTGTCTCAGAATTGCGTAAAAATTGTGTCACAGGACCAGCGTGTTACCATGAGTCCAGTGACGCAAGTTTCTCACAATCTGACGAGCGTGCACAAAATACGCACGACTTTCGCAAAAGTTGTGATATGGGATTTGTCCGCAGATACGGGCTGATTCCGGCGCGCACACGCGTCCAAATTAGTTTTTGCAAATTCTCTTCGGTTCACTTGATACACGGTGGGGCGGTCCCGTTTGGCAGGGCGCGCTCCGTTTCATAAATTTTGAAAATTTGAAAAAGTGTGTTCGCGGGGTTTTCCAACGAATTTAATTCTGGCTACAGCAGTTAATAATCTAGGGTTATTTAACAGAAATTAAACTAGGTCAAGTGTTCTACTCATACCAAAAAGAATCATCGAATTCGGATCTCTGTGGTGGGAGATACGAACTCGGAACCATGGATGATCATCGCAGTTTTCTGCGATCCTAGAATTTGGTCTATTTCTGCCAACTTTGGCACTATTTTTGCCTATGGGTACGCGTTGTTCGAGGTCTACTATTACACAGATATGGAAGAGGGTTAAGGGGTGAGCATACCGGTAAAAACGGGTAGCGTTTGGTTAAGCGAGGCAACGGAAAATAACTCCGGAACACAGGTATCGCGCTGCGGAAATCTGTAGTGCGCGGGGTCGCGGTCGTCGGGATTTATTTGGACGGCCTGGCGGGGTTCTCCGGCGGCGGTGGCGGCACTCCTTAGGTCTAGATGGAAAGGGAAAGGGTTTGGATGATTATAGGATTAGGGTTTTATAAATAATGATATGTATATATATGAAAGAGAAGAGAGGAGTAGAGTTAAAAGCCACGGGGGTCGGTTGGGTTTGGTTGCTGCTATGTTAAGTTAATTGCAAAGGGGTGGGTAAGGGGCTGCTATTTGCTAAGGGCAGCTCACAAAGGGGGGGTCTGTTCCTAATGTTGCAAAAGGCAGCGGGTGTAGCGTTGGTTGGTAGTAGTTGTAATAGGAGTAGTTAATTTAATAGTTTTTTTTTCTTTTCTTAATCTTTTCTTTTCTTTTATAAATCTTTTCCAATTAAATATATATATGCTTATATATATATTTGTATATATATATATATATATATATATATATATATATATATATATATATACTCATAGAAAAAAATTCTAGATTATATTAATGCACACTATTAAGCTAGCAATTGCTCAAGGGATCTCCTACATAAAATAAATTCTGAAAAATTCTTGATGGTCCCATAAATCTCCTAAGTACACCAACACCTAAAATAAAAATTAATAAAAATCTATTTCTCCTAATTAGCCACTAATTACTACCATTTAATTAATAATTAATAAAAAAGGTATATATAATTTTTAGGGATAGGGGTTTTACACTTGTATCACCATCATGAGCCACAACTAATCCCTAACATCTAGCTATGGATTCCATAAAGTATTCCATAAAGTATTCCAGTGCATTAGAATCAAACCCTCTTTCTAACTTCTAATACTTCTAAATTACTACTACCTTAAGCAAGGGTAAGATTTTATTAGTTTTAGGCCTCTAATACTATATTCAATTCTCATGCTAACAATCTATACTAGCTCTAATCATATAGGAATAACATATCTATCTTCCATACTAAGGGTTACCATCTTCTCAAAAATTTATATCCAGCATGTCTTCTTTCGCCTTGACAAGGATCTGCTTCTGGAGGAAACACCACGCACGAATGTCTATCTCTCTGAAATAGGGAAAGATGATAAATAATAATAAAGATATCGAGGGGAATAAACGAATACAATTATGAAGTCCAAGGATGATAATCAAATGCTAAGGAATTTTTAAATCAGTTATGGATTGAGATACTAATATTGTTAATCCTGATTACAGGCTCGCTCGGTACTGTAAAGTAATCGAAATAATTTAATCAGGACCTACATAGGCCACCATAAAAATATATAACGTCATAATCCCAAAATACGTAGGACTAGGAATACGTAACATGTCAGCTACACATTCGATCAGACTCTGGTCTGACTCGAATACATA
This sequence comes from Iris macrosiphon, assembly GCA_036927795.1. Taxonomy (NCBI): domain Eukaryota; kingdom Viridiplantae; phylum Streptophyta; class Magnoliopsida; order Asparagales; family Iridaceae; genus Iris; species Iris macrosiphon. The sequence goes on along the minus strand of JAYESA010000011.1, from coordinate 122,780,393 downwards.
TAAGCTGTATTATAATGGTGTCTATCTACGTAAAATAGTAAATATATCTATGTCTCAATCCATAATGAACAGAATATATCAAGAATGAGCTAAATGTGCTAAAGTCAGCCGTCTAGTAGCACACAAACTCGAATAAACTCGAGAAAGAAATATGAGTCTATAAAACTAGTCTATATCAGCAGATGAATCAAAAATATGAATAAATAAACATAACTCTGGTAGGAAGGATATAAGTACCTGGTACCAATGCCTATATAATAAAACAACATATATTAACAACTCCAGGCAGGCTCCTCAACGGTCTATGCTGTAAAACTGGCAAGGGAGCAGGTCCTCAGAGGGACGTAACAAGGTACAAGAGACAGCATGCCAAAGTAAAATAGTATAATGCCACATACTCAAGGGTAAACTACTGTAACCTTCTAAGTGATATGCACATGAGAATATCACTCGTACTCAGGCTGAAACTACTACAGGATCTGTGTCAGGGAGCCCATAGCAGCAAATAATATCTAGTAGGGCTAGTAAATTTACCAAAGATTTGGGACAGTCTAAGCCACATCTAGTAACATAGTATATATATATAAACATAATTAGCCTATAGTATGGTGTATTTCTCCCTACCCAATATAACCATATGTCTCATGTCCACGACGTCTCATGTCCATAACTCGCAAGATCAGGACCTCTAGCTAGTACAACGAGTCATAATGATATATGTATATAATATGCAATTCTTATATCATGAGTCCTGTAATCCTATACAGAATTATCATGAATACCTCAAGAAGTATTCTGTCACATAAAATAGTGTCAAGTGTCTGACGGTATGACGTACATGGTAAAGCAAGCACGTAAACATAGGATTGTGGAATCAACTCTCTAAGTGACGTTACACGACTCCGCGTACGACGTCGACACCCGAATCTTGTTCGGATGCTAAGCAATGTTTTACGGTCCTAGGTTAACACACACATCAACCATATCAAAAAATTGTAACAACTAAGTAAGATAATTAAGGCAAGGAACTGTGAAATATCATGGCAGGGTACGCTTGCCGGAATTCTGGATATGGCGACGTCTAAGTAGCGAGCTCAATGCGTCAATTGCTTCTGAAAAGATAGAATTCACACGAACGTCTCCGAATGCTGCAAAAGACATCATCAATATTTCCAAAATATAATAAATAGCTATGATTGACTACCCATTAGTCCAATTTGGACACAAGGACAAAAATGACAGTTTTGGGTCAAAGCGGTGTCTAATTGTGGTCCACTTTGCACCGTAAAACATGTTAGATATAAAGTTCTAGTGTCCACAAGTCTATAACAATGACACGAATTCAATGGAGTGTCCAAAATTAGATTTCGGTGAGCCGGTCATGAAATCACCCTTCAAGTAGAATCGTAGGGGCCCGCAAAATGGTGTTTTGTCAACTTTCTCAGAATCAAACCAAACTTGGATAACAGGACCAGCGTAACACTGCGAATCCGATGACGTAAGTTTCATTACTAAACGATAAGCACCCACAAAGTTATGACAAGGTATCATAATAGGCCGATATGGTATTTTTCGACGGATACGGGTTAATTTCGGGGTGCACGCACGTCCAAATCAAGTTCCGCAAAAGCTCACACATCCGCATTGACGATATGCACTTTTTGGTGCAATTCACACGCGATGAAGTTGCCTCTTTAGGCGGAACACACCCCGTATCAAAAAATTTGTTTTTAGAAATCAATTTTGGAACTCGATTAATTATCAACCTAATTTAAATTAAAATAAACTAATTAAAGACGCTGGAAGGGGGTTAGATAGGGATCATACCAGAGAAAATGGCACGAGATTCGGACGAGCGAGAAGAATGTTAATGTGCCATGAAGTTGACTAGTTCAAACTGAAATTCTAGCTTAAATGTTGTTTTAGGTTAATTTGGGGCTAGTGGGATTTTTTCCATAATTTTTGGTTAATTAAAAACTAGTAACACTAATTTTCTAGAACTTGTAAGAATTTATTTTAGGGTTAAACATAATTAAAAATATTTCAAACTTTTATTTTAGGTTCTAAATAATCAAATATATTTTCTAGAATTTTCTGGGAATTTTTTGATTATTTTTAGCATTTATTTAGAGTTAATTAGGGAAAACTAAATTAAAAACTATTTTCTAAAAATAAAAACCCATAATAGTAATTATTCTGCCCAGTCAGCTGACAGGGGGCTCACCCGTCAGCCTCCCGCAGCCAACTGGGCGGGGCTCGCCTGTCAGTGACAGCAAGGTGGGTGAGGGTGCAGCCGAGCGGACCCAGTGCCGAGCCGAGCCGAGTCCGAGTTCGACTCGGACTCAGCTGAGCCAAGCCGGGTTAAACCCGGACCGTCCAATCTGGGTGGGGCTGCATGGATGCATGCCACGTGGCAGACCCCTGAGCCGCGACTTCCCTCTCTATCTATATATATAATAGTTTAGGTTATAATTTTAGGGTTTTCTTTGAGCCGAATTTTGGAGAATTGCCATCTAAGGTTCCTTCATCTTCCAGAAGCCATTGTGCATAGCTCCGGACTCCAAACGAGGCCCAGTTTCTTGCATTAGAATGATATTGAGGTTAGATTTCTGAATATATAAATTATTTTATGAAATTATAAGTATTAAATTTTGGAAAAGTCGTAGAGCACAGCATATCCGAAAATTGATGCGTCTCGATGTTTTCACGATTTCGGGAGAACCAGGAATCAAATCATGAACAGTTTGAAGTTTCAGAAATATAATACCAAGATTATTGACATATGTTTTTCCTAGAATTTAATTCAAAATATTTATATACTTTTAATTCTATAGAACTTCTAGGTTAGAATTTAACCATCGGAGCACAATACAAAATTTGTATGTGCCATAATTTCCAAACGAATTTGAATTCAGATGAGTCATAAATTCTAGCATGTTTTTGACGCTAAAATCTATAGGAAATCATGCATGAAAGTCGAGTTTGTGTTGGTTGACTTTTCGGTCAATAAACCGCCTTAATTTGTGTGCCATGAGTCTCGAGTCGATAAAATTTAGGTTCTTTTGGACAAAATTAGGAATTGACCTAACAATCAGAATAATAAGATTAAAATAGGATTTTAGATTAATTATTCCAAAATTAAATAAATTAAAATAAATTATCTTTTGACATGATAAATTTGTAATACATAGGCTATTTGGATTGTGACTCAGATTCTGATTCATACCAACTAAGGACCACAGGCGAGTACATTTCCGTGATTACTTTCAGTACATGATAGTCTCTATAATGCATAATTAGTATCGATTATTTGATTATTGACACTTGTTACACAGATTAGTATGATGGATTCTTATTATGAGATAAGTGATTGTTCTAGATTATGGTTATTTCTTCGTGACTGGTTTGGAATCCATGTGTACTTGTGGGGAGAGGAAATACTTAGTGGACGTGTGAACTACCCTTTATATCCCATGGTCTTTTATGGAACAATAGCAGCCATGCACGATACGTGTGGTTTGCCAGATATTACCCCCTAGCCGTTCACATGTCAACAAGGTATTTTAAATCACATAGAGTAGTTGTTCCTATCTGTTCTTCCATCCATTGTAGTTATTTCTTTTGTTGCTTGGAGATATTGTACTATATGGTTGCCATGATAGGACTTCATTATTTGGTTATTTTAGTTACTTTATTGTGAGTTCAGTTTGTTGCTATCATATATTCCTTGCTATTTATTATCTTATAGCTTCTACTATGTGTGAGAACTATTTTCATTATGATGTACTCGTTCCTTTCCTTACTAGATAAATATTTTAGTGACTACATTGAGGATAAAATCCCTACACGTTATGGACCGTATGTTAGCGACATAATAGAGCCTGATCTTGCCCTTCCGGACGATCAGGGAGAGTTAGCAGCTCAGATACTGTTTGTGATGGAGTAGTTTATTAGTAGTTGATTTTGTTAGTTATTTGGATTGGATTGTTCTCCGACAGTTTTCTAAAGTATTTCGAATATTGTATTTTGGATATTTAGTTTTTGGAGAAATTCCTTGAACCCGCATCAAGACTATTATTTTATTATCTTGGTGTATTCTTTTAAACTAGTGCTTGTGATTGAGTATAATATGGAGATGCATATATGTGGTGAGTTATAGTTACTGGGGGCTTACTATATAGCATTCTACAGCCGACACTACGGCATAGGCTAGGCGTACTCATGACTCTGCCCAAATCCAGGGTGCGGGTCGTGACACATTTTTAGTGGTGGCCCATGCAGGTCCGATTTCGCACAAGGTTGCAAACTCGTGGTGGTACTCAATTTAGATGTACGACTGTGAGCCTGCCATAGGATATACATACTAGGAATAGGAAAATACTCAATCATAACTAGGGATCCCGTAAACTCGACTTACTAACCCTTATTAATTCCTTTCGAGCAATTGAACCTCTTTCATAGTTGATCGTACTTCTTGAATACTTCCTTATCTTGTGCCATATCAACTTTATTCTTGTTGTTTTCAACCTTTCAGAATGCCACCCAAGACCAGAGCGTGCGGTGCCAGAGCCAATGGTGCTTTTCCCATACCACCTACATCACATAGCTTCATATTTGTATCCTTTGTGCTTAAGCATAGTTTAGTAACAGAACCTTGAGTAGGAGTTGCAAGATTACGACTGGTGGAGGCACTATCCTAGTCAGTAATGCTTGTAAGGGGCAATTGTGTTACCTTGGGAGGCCATGTAAACACCCCAATTTTTGAGAATAATTTTTAAGTGAGTTATTCCAAATTTTCGGTATTTTCTGGAATTTAAAACGAAGAGGATGGTGATTTAAAGAATTTTAAGTATGGAAAATTGGTGGTAAAACATTCTGAAAATAATATATTAGGATGCACAACGGAAAACCGGACCTATGGTATTTTTCGGTGAATTATTTGGACCCCGGAAACGAGTTTTTAAGCTTTAAAGCTATTGGAGAGGTGAACCGAACCCTGCATAATGGGTCGGGTCAGATCTGAGTCAAACCCGACCCGGACCCAAATCCAAGCCCAAACTGAACCCTAATTGCCGGATTTACTGTAGCCTATTTAAACCTCCACCTAGGTTTTCGTGAGCCACCCCACCGCCGAGACTTCCGAGTACCTCGCCGTCGACGCCACATTACTCCCCTTAACTCCGTCCCGCTCCTCTGACCTAGAGCCGCCGTTTCCCCCAGATTCCACCACCAAGCCGAGACCACAGCCCCATCGTCGAACCCCTCGACGCCGTCGTTGACCTAAGCGCCGTCGTCGACCTGCCCGATTCATCGCCGCTCGACCACCCATCCAGCCCCGAGACGCCGTTGAACCTTCGTGCGACTCGACAGCAGCCCCAAGCCGCTGCCAACCTCGTCGTAGCCATCAAGATCTCCTCTCCGCCGATCGACCAGGACGCGAGTAACGGACACGGACAGGAGCTCGATCCGAACACGGTGACCAGGACTCGAGACCGCACCTCGGACACGTGGAATTCAGCGTTCACGGAGCCCTGTTCAGGTATCGTTTTCTCTCAACTCGTAATCCCGGTTTAGTTTCCGCCAGTTGCTATGCTTAGACTGTATAATCCTATCGGTGCCCGTGCAACTCGCTCGGTGCATCACGTCCGGTGGTGATCGTGCACCGCGATCCAAAAACAGGAAAAAATAATACCCCGTTTTACCCCGGAATTGAGTGCGCCCTGCCAAACGGGACGACTTGGTCGCATGCGGTCTTTACCGAACCGTGAGCGACGTTGATATGGTCGTGTGAGATTTCGCAGAAGTCGATTCGGATGTTCGTGCACACCGGAATCAACGCGTATCCGCCGACGACACCCCGTATTCGACCTTTCTGGAACACGCTGTAACTTTGTGTACACACGTCGGATTGAGACGGAACTTACGCCCTCGGACTCGTAGCAATAAGTTGGTCCTGTAAGCCAAGTTTGGTCCGATTCTGAGAACGTTCTAAAATCGCGTATCGTGGGCCCCACCGGCTCCACTTGACGGGCGATTTTGTGATCGGCCCATCGGAATCCAATTCCGGAAGTTCCGTTGGGTTAGTATCATCGTTCCTGAATTATAGACACTGAGTTTGCAGAATTTGGAGACCTTTGACCCTGACGCGCTTTTTGGTGCAAAGTAGGCCCACATGAGGACCCCGCTTTGGCCGAAAATGACCTTTTTGCCCCTGTGTCCAAATTGGACGTAAGGACAGGCATTTCTAGCAGTCTGATACCTTCTGAGACTATTGGTTATGTTTATTACAGCTTTTGGAGTAGCACCTATCGGATCCACCGATACCAGGACGACAGTTGATATTCAAACATCAGGCAAGTGTACCTTGCCAACTCTGCAGTATTGTTACCTATTTTCTTACTTCATTATATTGCTGTGCATGTTTAACCTAGGTTCGTGTGATATACTTAGCGTCCGATTATCAGTCGGGTGCCAACATCGTACGCAGTGTTGGGTATTGTCATCTAGAGATGGACATACGTGACACTATATCTTCTCGTACTTGTCTTACCAAGTACACTATGACCCAGGACACTGGACACTGTTCATGAGATAGGATCTTCCCGAGATATTCGTGGTGATCCTGTATAGGATACAGGACTTATAGAGATACTATAGTCTAGATACATTATGACTTGTGCATTAGTTATGATCCCGCTGACATGGACATGAGACATTATGGTCATGATATGCGTGGTTACATTGGGTGGGGAGAGACACGCAGACTACAGGCTGATCATATATATATATACACCCCTACTATTGTGAGGCCGAGACTCTGAAGCCCGAGCTTGGCCAATTACTCATTATTACTGCTGCTACCGGCTCCCCGACACAGAGCTGGTAGTATGCTTCAGCCTGAGTTCTAGTGCTGCTCTCATCTTGCATATCACTTAGCTGGTTATTTAGTATTCCCTTATTGTTCCATCTATTGCTGGAGAGACCCACAGGCTACAGGTTGATTATGTTATGCCGGCTACTCAGTCTCCCGCTGAGCTAGACCCCCTCATGATATCACTGCTACCGGCTCCCCTACACAGAGCTTATAGTTGTTTCAACCTGAGTACTATTGATATTCTCTCTTGCATTTTATACAGATATTTACATACTTACCTTGTTTACTTTATTTTCTGTTGCACTATTTATATTCTGGCTTGTGTATTTTATGTACCTTGCTATGTCCCCTGAGGACCTGGATATGGATTATGTCCCCAGGATTTGCAGACGAGATCTATCCCGAGGTATACGGGACCGCAGCAGGAGCTGATCTAGGAGCTGTACCACCATCTAAGGACGAGATGTTAGCCGAAGACTTTTCCTGAGCTTCCATGTTTCATGCTCAGTATTTATTTATTTATCTCAGTCATTTATTTCTGGTCGGTTGAACCATTGTACTAGATGTTTATCGGGTTGTTCCCCGAAGTACTTTATTGAGACTAGCTGATGATTTACATTCCTTATTTATTCTGTGGATCATATTTTATTTCTTGTGTGGATGAGATTAGTTGTGCCTTGATTGTCGTAGACTTGATTTTACAGCTTAAGTATGCCCTGATGGATCCATTAAATTGGGTTTGTCCATCGGTGGGTACTGTTGGCTAATGCCACATATCTGGTCCCACGGTATTTTAGGACTGGGGCGTGACATGGTTTTTGTGGTGGCCCATGCAGGTCTACGACTAAATTGTTCTGTTTCAACTTAGGGACCGAACCAGCCTGCCCTAAGGATAGGATAAGTTCTAGGATCTCATCCATTATTTAACCCATTGTTGAACTCTATATCGAACTCGAAATTGTTAATTGATTTGTATCCTGTGTTGATTCCTATGCGTCTTACAGTTTATCTTTTGGTTGCAGAGTAATGGATCCCAGGAGCGGAGACGAGGTTCCTTTGGATACACCACACGATGCTGTGATTACTTATACCTACGGAGTGACTCCAGGGAATGGAGGACAAGCATCGCAGAGCGATCAAACCGGACAGCCTAACCCAAGGTTCCGGAGAGATGACATCCCACCTCCACCACAGTTCACTCCCCAGATGCCAGTTTTCCCGCCAGGACAAGCCATGGACGGGCAACAGATGTTCCAGATGATGTATGCTATGATGCAAGCCCAGCAGCAGATTCAGCAAGAAGTCCATCGGCAGGAGGCCGAGTATCTGAGAACCAGCCTGGTATCCGCATTGGAGCAGGCAAATCCACCAGCGAGGCGATCAACGACGGGATCTATCACCGACTTCCGTCAACTCAAGCCTCGTACCTTTTCTGGTAAAGAGGGACCAACAGAAGTTCATGAATGGCTCACAAATATTCAGCATCAGTTGGAAGCCGCTGAACTTTCTAGAGAGAAGTGGATGACTGCAGTCAGAATGCAGTTAACGGAGAATGCACATTACTGGTGGTTAGCAGAGGAGATGAGGCTCGGGCAGGACCGAGTCACCTGGGAAGAGTTCTCCAGACTCTTCAAAGAGATGTATATTCCCGCAGTAGCACGGTCAGAGCTCAGAGACAAGTTCCACCGCCTTATCCAAGGCAGCATGACAGTGGAAGAATACAACGCTGAATTCATTTGCCTCAGTCGCTTTGCCCCAACCTTGATTTCGACCGAGGAAGAGAAAGCTGAGAAGTTCTTTGACGGGCTGAAGTTCGAACTCCAGAGATTGATTGGATAGGTCGCACCTACATCTTATACCAACGTTCTCGCGGCAGCACGACGCATGGAGCTCGTCACTAGAAGAGAGTCGAACCTGAAGAGGCCTATCACCACAGCACCATCCAGGACAGCACATGGGAATCCAGCAAAGCGGACCCAGAGGAGTATACCAGAGAGGACAGCACACAGGGCCATATCTCTCCCTACTTGTCACCACTGCGGCAAGATAGGTCACATTGAGAGAGAATGCAGACGCAAGTTGGGACTCTGTCTAGATTGCGGTTCCAACCAGCATCAGACCAGAGAGTGCACCGAGCGCAGAGAGGGAGCACCGAGATTAGCTTTGCCTGTACCGCGACCAGTTTATCTAGCAGTAGGAGCACAGCAGACAGGAGTTGGTGGAGTCAGGCCACCAGCCCCAGGAGGGAACCAACAGAGACCACCACTGGCACCACAGGCAGCTCTATTTTAGCAGGCTCAGCAGCAGCGAGGCCAAGCTCAGGGACGAGGCCAGGCATTCACATTAGCTATTGAGGAGGAGGCTACAGCAGGCGAGGTCTTCGCAGGTACTATTTTAGTAGCTTCATTACCAGCTGTAGCATTATTTGATTCTGGAGCATCGCATTCATTTATAGCAGCTAGCTTTGTAGCCACCCATAGAGTAGCTACCGCACCCCTTCCGAAGATGAAAAGAATTCTTATGGGAGGTAGAATTATTTCGGTTAGTGACGTCTGTAGGTCCTGTTCTGTAGTAGTTTGTGGCCGAGAAATGCGAGCTTAATTCCTGATATTTTTTATGCCGGACTATGATGTCGTACTTGGTATGGACTGGCTAAGTCAGTATCATGCGACTCTTGATTGTCGGCTTGGGCGGGTTATATTTAGACCGCCTGGACATCCAGAATTCGAGTTTCTCCGAGGAGCAGTAGAGCAAGGAGTTCAGCCTACTCTTAGGGTACTAACTGTAGAAGGGGAGACAGGTTACCCAAGAGTCATCTCAGAATTTGTGGATGTATTTCCCATGATCTTCCAGGTTTACCGCCTGATCGGGAAATAGAATTCACAATAGACTTAACTCCAGGAGCAGAGCCAATCACTTCATCAGTTTATCGGCTAGCACCCAAGGAGTTAGTGGAGTTGAAAGCACAGGTAGATGATCTTCTGGATAAAGGTTTTATTCGGCCCAGTATTTCACCTTAGGGAGCACCCATATTATTTGTGCCAAAGAAGGATGGAACAGTACGGTTATGCATTGACTACAGGGTACTGAATGCTGTGACTATCCAGAACAGGTATCCCTTACCACGCATTGATGATCTATTCGATCAATTGAGTGGTGCAAGGGTATTCTCGAAGATTGACTTAAGATTCGGCTATCATCAGATCAAAGTAAGGAAGGAAGACATACCGAAGACAGCTTTCAGGACCAAGTATGGACATTATGAGTTCTTGGTGATGCCGTTTGGTTTAACCAATGTGCCAGCAGTGTTTATGAGCTTAATGAACAGAGTCTTTCATCAGTTCTTGGATAAATTCGTGGTGGTGTTCATTGATGACATTCTCATATATTCCAAGAGCCACGAAGAGCACGAGGAGCATCTCAGAATCGTGCTGGAGACCTTGAGGCAGGAGAAGTTATACGCCAAACTTAGTAAGTGTGAGTTCTGTATGGATAAAGTACCTTTTTTGGGACACATCATCTCAGGAGAAGGACTTTCAGTGGATCCAGAGAAAGTTGCGGCTATAGAGACTTGGCCTACACCCACATCAGTTGCAGAGGTGAGAAGTTTTCTCGGACTCGCGGGATATTATCGAAGGTTTATAGAAATTTTTTTGAGGATTTCAGAACCAATGACGAAGCTAACACGCAAGGACCAGGAGTTTATATGGACAGAAGACTGCCAGAAGGCCTTCGAAGAGTTGAAGAGAAGATTAACAACAGCACCTGTCTTGACTCTTCCTTCAGGGTCAGGAGGTTTTGTTGTTTACAGCGATGCATCAGGTAGTGGACTGGGATGTGTTTTGATGCAACATGGCAAGGTCATTGCTTATGCATCGAGACAGTTAAAGGTTCACGAGAAGAACTACCCAACACATGATCTGGAGTTAGCAGCAGTTATATTTGCATTAAAGATTTGGAGGCACTACCTTTACGGGGAGAAAGTAGACATATTTACATATCACAAAAGTCTGAAGTATGTATATACTCAGAATGAGCTTAACATGAGGCAGAGGCGTTGGCTCGAACTGATGGTAGATTTTGACATAGATCTGCAGTATCATCCGGGAAAGGCAAATATTGTTGCAGATGCGCTCAGCAGGAAGCCTACGGCTTATTTCTTGACGATGCAGCCCGAGTTATTGAGAGATCTACAGGAGCTTCAGATAGAGGTCATTTTACCATGACAGAATGGCTTGATGGCTAATCTTGAAATTAAGTCATCACTCGTGGAAAAGATTAAGGAGGCATTGCCCACCGATGCTAGATTTAGAAGACTGAAAGAGAGGACAAAAGCAGGCATGCAGATAGGACTTCGCATACACGAAGACGGGACATTGAGGTTTGGCAATCGCCTGTATGTTCCAAATGGAGAATTGAGACAAGAGTTAATGACTGAAGCACATAGCTCCATGTACTCTGTTCATCCAGGAGGAACAAAGATGTACCAAGACTTGAGACAGTATTACTGGTGGCACGGAATGAAAAAGGAGATCGCAAGATTTGTGGCCAAATGCTTAGTCTGCCAGCAAGTAAAGGCCGAGCATCAGAGGACCGCAGGTATGTTACAGCCGCTCCCGATACCGGAATGGAAGTGGGAGCATATCATGATGGATTTTGTCACAGGATTTCCGAGGAGCCCCAGCGGAAGAGATGTAGTATGGGTTATTATGGATCGACTCACTAAATCGGCACACTTCTTGCCATTTAGAGTTGGACAGTCCACCGAGGCACTAGCCGACATGTATATACGACAAATCGTTAAATTACATGGAGTGCCTGTTAGTATTATATCGAATCGAGATTCGAGATTTACATCTCATTTTTGGAGAAGCATGCAAGAGAGTCTGGGTACCAGACTCAAATTCAGCACGGCATACCACCCACAGACAGACGGCCAATCAAAGCGCACCATTCAGATATTGGAAGATATGTTACGATCATGTATGCTAGACTTTGGAGGATCTTGGGAAGACCATTTGCACTTAGTGGAGTTCTCCTACAATAACAGTTATCAGGCCAGTATCTAGATGGCACCATTTGAAGCTTTATACGGAAGGAAATGCAGATCGCCTATATGTTGGAGTGACGTTGGTGAACGTCAAATACTGGGTCCAGAAATGGTAACGCAAACAGTGGAAAAGGTAAAGCAGATTCAGAATCATCTACGAGCAGCTCAGGACCGACAGAAGCATTGGGCAGATACGCACAGACGTCCCCTAGAGTTCAAGGAAGGAGAGCACATGTTCTTGCAAATTTTGCCCACTCGTGGTACTATCAGATTCGGGAGCAGAGGCAAGCTGAGCCCAAGGTATATTGGGCTATTTGACATTCTAGAGCGCGTTGGTGAGGTGGCTTATCGTCTTGCATTACCTCCATCCTTAGAGGGAGTGCATGACGTATTCTATGTCTCACAGCTGTGAAGGTACGTGACCGACCCAAGTCACGTAGTCGATCATTCAGAGATCGCAGTAGGCCCGAGCTTGAGATATGAAGAACAACCAATTGGCATACTCGATGTCAGCGAGAAGATATTGTGGGGACAGACAATCAGACTGGTTCGTGTAGCATAGAAACATCATTCTCCTGGAGAATCGACTTGGGAACGAGAAGATAGTATGCGCCAGCGGTACCCCCACTTGTTCGAGGAGGCAGTTGTTAACTAAGCAACCTTGTATGTCCATAACTCTTTCTTTAGTAGCTTATTCTTTGATTGCGAGGACACAATCATTTTAAGGAGGAAAGATTGTAAACATCCCAATTTTTGAGAATAATTTTTAAGTGAGTTATTCCGAATTTTCGGTATTTTCTGGAATTTAAAACGAAGAGGATGGTGATTTAAAGAATTTTAAGTATGGCAAATTGGTGGTAAAACATTCTGAAAATAATATATTAGGATGCACAACGGAAAACCGGACCTATGGTATTTTTCGGTGAATTATTTGGACCCCGAAAACGAGTTTTTAAGCTTTAAAGCTATTGGAGAGGTGAACCGAACCCTGCATAATGGGTCGGGTCGGATCTGAGTCAAACCCGACCCGGACCCAAACCCAAGCCCAAACTGAACCCTAATTGCCGGATTTACTGTAGCCTATTTAAACCTCCACCAAGGTTTTCGTGAGCCACCCCGCCGCCGAGACTTTCGAGTACCTCGCCGTCGACGCCACATTCCTCCCCTTAACTCCGTCCCGCTCCTCTGACCTAGAGCCGCCGTTTCCTCCAGATTCCACCACCAAGCCGAGATCACAGCCCCATCATCGAACCCCTCGACGCCTTCCTCCCACAGCCCCATCGTCGAACCCCTCGACGCCTTCCTCCCACAGCGCCGTCGTCGACCTGCCCGATTTATCGCCGCTCGACCACCCATCCATCCCCGAGACGCCGCTGAACCTCCGTGCGACTCGACAGCAGCCCCAAGCCGCTGCCAACCTCGCCGTAGCCATCAAGATCTCCTCTCCGCCGATCGACCAGGATGCGAGCAACGGACACGGACAGGAGCTTGATCCGGACACGGTGACCAGGACTCGAGACCGCACCTCGGACACGTGGAATTTAGCATTCACGGAGCCCTATTTAGGTATCGTTTTCTCTCAACTCATAATCCCGGTTTAGTTTTCGCCAGTTTCTATGCATAGACTGTATAACCCTCTCGGTGCCCGTGCAACTCGCTCGGTGCATCGCGTCCTGTGGTGATTGTGCACCGCGATCCAAAAACAGGAAAAAAAATACCCCATTTCACCCCGGAATTGAGTGCGTCCCGCCAAACGGGACGACTTGGTCGCACGCGGTCTTTACCGAACCGTGCGCGACGTTGATACGGTCGTATAGGATTTCACAGAAGTCGATTCGGATGTGCGTGCACACCGGAATCAACGCGTATCCGCCGACGACACCCCATATCCGATCTTTCTGGAACACGTTGTAACTTTGTGTACACACGTCGAATTGAGACGGAACTTGCACCATCGGACTCGTAGCAATACGTTGGTCCTGTGAGCCAAGTTTGGTCCGATTCTGAGAACGTTGCTAAAATTGCGTATCGTGGGCCCCACCGGCTCCACTTGACGGGCGATTTTGTGATCGGCCCATCGAAATCCAATTTCGGAAGTTCCGTTGGGTTAGTATCATCGTTCCTGACTTGTAGACACTGAGTTTGCAGAATTTGAAGACCTTTGACCCTGACACGCTTTTCGGTGCAAAGTAGACCCACATAAGGACCCCGCTTTGGCCGAAAATGACCTTTTTGCCCCTGTGTCCAAATTAGACATAAGGACAGGCATTCCTAGTAGTCTGATACCTTCTGAGACTATTGGTTATGTTTATTACAGCTTTTGGAGTAGCACCTACCGGATCCACCGATACCAGGACGACAGTTGATATTCAAACATCAGGCAAGTGTACCTTGCCAACTCTGCAGTATTGTTACCTATTTTCTTACTTCATTATATTGCTGTGCATGTTTAACCTAGGTCCGTGTGACATACTTAGCGTCCGATTATCAGTCGGGTGCCAATATCGTACGCGGTGTTGGATATTGTCATCTAGAGATGGACATACGTGACACTATATCTTCTCGTACTTGTCTTACCAAGTACACTATGACCCAGGATACTGGACACTGTTCATGAGACAAGATCTTTCCGAGATATTCGTGGTGATCATGTATAGGATACAGGACTTATAGAGATACTATAGTCTAGATATATTATGACTTGTGCATTAGTTATGATCCCGCTGACATGGACATGAGACGTTATGGTCATGATATGCATGGTTACATTGGGTGGGGAGAGACACGCAGACTACAGGCTGATCATATATATATATATACCCCTACTATTGTGAGACGGAGACTCTGAAGCCCGAGCTTGGCCCATTACTCATTATTACTGCTGCTACCGGCTCCCCGACACAGAGCTGGTAGTATGCTTCAGCCTGAGTTCTAGTGCTGCTCTCATCTTGCATATCACTTAGCTGGTTATTTAGTATTCCCTTATTGTTCCATCTATTGCTGGAGAGACCCACAGGCTACAGGTTGATTATGTTATGCCGGCTACTCAGTCTCCCGCTGAGCTAGACCCCCTCATGATATCACTGCTACCAGCTTCCCTACACAGAGCTTATAGTTGTTTCAACCTGAGTACTATTGATATTCTCTCTTGCATTTTATACAGATGTTTACATACTTACCTTGTTTACTTCATTTTTTGCTACACTGTTTATATTCTGGCTTGTATATTTTCTGTACCTTGCTATGTCCCCTGAGGACCTGGATATGGATTATGTCCCAAGGATTTGCAGACGAGATCTATCCCGAGGTATACGGGACCGCAGCAGGAGCTGATCCAGGAGCTGTACCGCCATCTGAGGACGAGGTGTTAGCCGAAGACTTTTCCTGAGCATATATGTTTCATGCTCAGTATTTATTTATTTATCTCAGTCATTTATTTCTGGTCGGTTGAACCATTGTACTAGATGTTTATCGGGTTGTTCCCCGAAGTACTTTGTTGAGACTAGCTGATGATTTATATTCCTTATTTATTCTGTGGATCATATTTTATTTCTTGTGTGGATGAGATTAGTTGTGCCTTGATTGTCGTAGACTTGATTTTACAGCTTAAGTATGCCCTGATGGATCCATTAAATTGGGTTTGTCCATCGGTGGGTACTGCTGGCCAATGCCACGTATCTGGTCCTACGGTATTTTGGGACTGGGGCGTGACAGGCCATAATTTGGATGCTAGTTTACTCTTAATGCCACTTCCGAGTTTTAATATTGTCCTTAGAATGAATTGGTTGAGTATGCACCATGCTAGCATAGACTGTCGTGAAGGACGTGTACTGTTTTGCCCTCCAGAAAAGCCAGAATTCGAGTTTGTTAGGGGAGGAGTTGAGCAGAGTGATATAATTATTTGTGGAGCCATGGTAGCAGAGACGGACTTGCCACACCCGATTATTGCAAAATTTTTAGACGTATTTCCTGAGGAGCTACCCGGATTGCCATCGGACAGAGACCTTGAATTTACTATAGACTTAGTGCCTGGGGCAGAACCTGTGTCGCAGCGAGTCTACAGGATCAACAATAGTGAGATGACAGAACTGAAAAAGCAGGTCGATGATTTGCTAGACAAGGGTTTTATTAGATCGAGTTCCTCGCCTTGGGGAGCCCCGGTCTTATTTGTACCAAAGAAAGATGGGTAGGTACGAATGTGCATTGATTACAGGGCTCTGAACAACCTCACCATCAAAAACAAATACCCGCTACTAAGAATAGACGATCTTTTCGATCAATTAAGCGGTGCGAGAGTATTTTCAAAGATTGATTTGTGGTCTGGCTATCATCTGTTGAAGGTGAAGAAGGAAGATATCCAAAAAAATTGCATTTCGGCAAGATACAGCCAATATGAGTTTATGGTGATGCCATTTGGGTTGATTAATGCCCCGGCAATCTTTATGAACTTGATGAACAAGGTGTTCCACCAATACCTAGACAAGTTTGTAGTAGTATTCATAGATAATATTCTTGTCTATTCGAAGACTCCGGAAGAACACGAGAAGCATCTAAGGATTGTGCTAGAGACTCTTCGGAAGAAGAAGCTCTATGGAAATTCTCGAAATGTGAGTTCTTTCTGGATAAGGTATAGTTCCTTGGGCATATGGTAACTGGAGCCGGGATATCGGTGGATCCAAAGAAGATTGTTGTTGTAGAGTCTTGGACCACTCTGAGTTTTGTTGCACAGATCAGAAGCTTCTTAGGATTGCCTAATATTACCGGAAATTTATAAACAATTTTTCACGGATCGCGGAGCCATTGACTAGACTCACTAGGAAGGATGTGCAGTTCAAGTGGACCAAAGAATGTCAGGCTGCATTTAATGAGCTAAAGAAGAGATTGACCACAACGCCTGTTTTGACGGTGCCATCGGGGACAGGAGGATTTGTCATTTATAGCGATGCTTCAGGAAAAGGCTTGGGATGTGTTCTAGAGCAGAACAAGAAGGTGGTGGCATATGCTTCTAGATAGTTATAGCCATATGAGAGAAACTATCCCACTCACGACTTAGAACTAGCAGCGGTGATCTTCGCTCTAAAGCTGTAGAGATATTATCTGTACGGAGAGCGTGTAGAAATATACACTGACCACAAGAGCTTGAAGTACGTCTTTACGCA
Source organism: Iris macrosiphon (assembly GCA_036927795.1). Classification (NCBI taxonomy): domain Eukaryota; kingdom Viridiplantae; phylum Streptophyta; class Magnoliopsida; order Asparagales; family Iridaceae; genus Iris; species Iris macrosiphon. The sequence goes on along the minus strand of JAYESA010000011.1, from coordinate 122,763,310 downwards.
GAAAGAGCTGAATATGAGGCAGTGCAGGTGGCTAAAATTGATGAAGGATTTTGATATTTCACTACAATACCATCCAGGGAAGGCTAACGTAGTTGCCGATGCATTGAACAGATATCCAGTAGCGATGTACTTGACAATGGATCGTCACTTATTAGCAGAATTGGATAGCCTGGGCATCGAGGTTATTATTCTAGGAGTAGAGACGCAGATGATGGGCATGCAGATTCAATCAGGATTGATGGAGAAGATTCGAGAGACGCAGTACCATAATGAGGGTCTGTGAAGCCTCAGAGCTCAAGTACAGGCAGGATTGATGGATGACTTCTCAATTGCAGAGGATGGTTCTCTAAGGCATGGGACAAGGTTATGTGTGCCTAGTGGGGACCTGCTTGAAGAGATCATGCAGGAGGCTCATCGTTCTCAGTATTCTATACACCCGGGAGCTAACAAGATGTATAAGTACCTGAGGGAACACGTGTGGTGGTATGGATTGAAGCGAGAGGTAGCATGTTTTGTCGCCAGATGTTTAGTATGCCAGCAGGTCAAAGCCGAGAGGCAGAGACCAGGAAGATTGCTACAGCCACTACCAATTCCTGAGTAGAAATAGGAGCATATCAAGATAGATTTTGTTTTCGGACTTCCACGCACTCTAGGAGGGAAGGACGCAATTTGGGTCATTATGGACAGGCTAACCAAATCCGCCCACTTTTTGCCTTTTAAAGTAGGATTGTCCACGGAGAAACTCGCTAATTTATATGTAAGACAGATAGTCAGGCTGCATGGAGTTCCAGTAAGCATAGTGTCCAATCGGGATAGTAGATTTATATCCCACTTTTGGAGGAGTTTGCAGGCTAGCTTGGGAAACCAACTCAAATTTAGCACGGCTTACCACCCTCAGATGGATGGACAGTCAGAGAGGACTATTCAGACGCTCGAAGATATGCTTCGGACATGTGTACTAAATTTTAGTGGCTCATGGGAGGATCATCTTCACCTGGTAGAGTTTGCATACAACAATAGCTATCAAACTAGTATCGAGATGTCTCCTTTCTAGGCTTTGTACGGTAGAAGATGTCAAACTCCATTATCTTGGGATGACGTAGGAGAGAGAGTACTTTTGGGACCAGAGATGGTAGTTGATGCTGTAGAGAAGGTGAAGCAGGTTAGAGAGAGACTTCGGGTGGCTCAGGACAGACAGAAGTAGTCGACCGATAGCCACAGGAGACCGCTAGAGTTTGAGGTATCGATTCATTTATTTAAATAGTTATTACGTTCTTACATCATGCGTTAAGTTCCTATTTTGGCATAGGTTGGCGACTTAGTGTTCTTGAGGATCTCTCCGACACGTGGAACAATTCGTTTCGGTGGAGGTGGAAAGCTTAGTCCAAGATTCATCGAAACTTTCAATATTCTTGAGAAGGTCGGAGTTGTAGCTTATTGACTAGCCTTACCACCTACATTAGAAGGAGTACACAATGTGTTCCATGTATCCCAGATGAGAAGATACGTGGCAGATCCTAGCCATCTATTAGATCATTCGGAGCTTGAGGTTGGACCAAGACTCCATTATCGGAAGCAGCCAGTGGAGATCCTTGACCACAGAGATAAGGTGCTTCGTAACCAAGTAATTCCATTGGTTCGTGTTGCTTGGAGGCACCATTCTCCCGGTGAATCCACTTGAGAGCGGGAAGAGGAGATACGAGAGCGTTACCCCTATCTTTTTATACCATGAGGTGATTTTCTTCTTATTTGTTCTGCCTTAAATTTCGAGGACGAAATTTTTCTTAGAAGGATAGACTTGTAACCTCCGTATCCTGAAATTCTAGCTTAAATGTTGTTTTAGGATAATTTGGGGCTAGTGGGACTTTTTCTATAAGTTTTTGTTAATTAAAAACTAATAACACTAATTTCCTAGGACTTGTAAGAATTTATTTTAGGGTTAAACAAAATTAAAAATATCTCAAACTTTTATTTTAGGTTCTAAATAATCAAATATATTTTCTAGAATTTTTTGGGAATTTTCTGATTATTTTTAGCATTTATTTTGAGTTAATTAGGGAAAACTGAATTAAAAACTATTTTCTGAAAATAAAAATCCATAATAGTAATTAATCTGCCCAGTCAGCCGACAGGGGGCCCACCCATCAGCCTCCCGTAGCCAACTGGGTGGGGTCCGCCTGTCAGTGACAGCGAGGTGGGTGCGGGTGCAGCCGAGCCGACCTAGAGCCGAGCTGAGTCCGAGTTCGACTTGGACTCAGCTGAGCCAAGCCGGGTCAAACCCGGACCGTCCGATCTGGGCGGGGCTGCATGGATGTACGCCATGTGGCAGACCCCTGAGCCGTGGCTACCCTCTCTCTCTATATATATATATAATAGTTTAGGTTAGAATTTTAGGGTTTTCTTTGAGCCAAATTTTGGAGAATTGCCATTTAGGGTTCCTTCATCTTCTAGAAGCCATTGAGCATAGCTCCGGACTCCAAACGAGGACCAGTTTCTTGTGTTAGAATGATATTGAGGTTAGATTTCTGAATATATAAATTTTTTTACGAAATTATGAGTATTAAATTCTAGAAAAGTCGTAGAGTACAGCATGTCCAAAAATAGATGCATCTCAATGTTCTTACAATTTCGGGAGAACCAGGAATCAGAATCATGAACCGTTTAAAGTTTCATAAATCTAATATCGAGATTATTGAAATATATTTTTTCTAGAATTTAATTCGAAATATTTATATACTTTTAATTTTGTAGAACTTCTAGGTTAGAATTTAACCATCGGAGCACAATACAAAATTTGAATGTGCCATAATTCCCAAACGAATTTGAATTCGGATGAGCCGTAAATTTTAACACTGAAATCTACAGAAAATCATGCATGAAAGTCGAGTTTGTGTCGGTTAACTTTTCGGTCAACCGATCGCCTTGAATTGCGTACCATGAGTCTCGAGTCGATAAAATTTAGGTTCTTTTGGACAAAATTAGGAATTGACCTAACAATCAGAATAATAAGATTAAAATAGGATTTTAGAGTAATTATTCCAGAATTAAATAAATTAAAATAAATTATCTTTTGACATGATAAATTTGTAATACATAGGCTATTTGGACTGTGATTGGGATTCTGATTCATACTGTTTGATAATAAACGAAAGAAATCAAAACTAGGTTTATACAAAACCCTTTCTTTGATTTACAAACAAGAAAAATAAGTACAATTAATCCTATACGAGGATGTTAAGTACAAAAATTTAATTCTGGGGAAATATTGCTATAGGAGTCTGATCTACAGTCGATCACTTTGTCCCTTAGACCACACGATGACGAAGAAGTGCTGTAGAAGACGAAAAAAGAAGCTTCAAAGACTGCAGGAGGGGTTGAACTCTTGTTGCCAAAGCTCTCTATATGTGCTCTCTTGACTTTAATTATCCACACTTTGACCCTTTTTTCTCAAATTTTTCGACCTTTGACCTCCGTGGCCGGAGGTCTCTATTTATAGGGTTCAGACACAGTCGGCGTAGAAATCAAATAGCGGAGAGAGTTGCACCTTTTACGTAGCGGTTATAATAACTGCCACCCATATATGAATGATCTTCTGAATCGGCGTGTGATGCATGTCCCATTATGAGGTAATGCGTATAACTGCTCGTCGAAGATCACGGCATGCAAGCCACGTAGGTAACTGCCCCTCGCATAGAGAAGGTTGGCATAAAAGCCAAATAACTGTCTCGTTGGCGTAAAAGCCAAATAGTTACCTTGTTGGCGTAGAAGCCAGGTAGGCGTGGAAGCCGAATAGTTATCAAGTTGGCATAGAAGCCAAGTAGGTGTAGAAGCCTGCTGCTGCATGGATAGGTAGCCAGCATAAAGATAGTCGATTATCCTTCCTTGACCGAGATCTTGAGCGTATTCTGGACCAAATAGCTTTATCATGCACCTTTGCAAATATAGCCTGAGTTGGCATATTCCGAGGAGATAACATACGGCATACTCCTATAGTTGAAAATAGCCAGGTCGACGTATTTCAAGGAGATGGCGTACATCGTGCTCCAATAGCTGAAAATAGCCTGATTAGCGTAATGTACGGGAATGGTGATGTGGACGTATTAGCCCTAATTATGGCTCACCCAGTCATTAAAAGTAGAACCAAATCTCGTGCATTAAATGCAGAGATCTGCCCCCATCACGCGCATTAACTGCAGAGACGTGCCTCGAGTTCTGTACAAAGAGCAGATTTTGACATGGAGGTTGGTTTCGTCTCATCCTGAGCGTAAAAGCTCATGTCTGCCTCTGTAGAATAGGCAGCGTATTCCTTGAATGCGTAAATGATGTCTTAAATCAAAGATTCGTTACTAAACGACAGTCTGGGGCTCTGTGCAGAATCATCATTACAGCCATCCTCTTGATAGTCGTTTAGTACTCTTATTCAGGAGTCAGGTTCACTGCATCATCTGACAGGTTCATTCGAGGAATACGAAGAGTTCCTCGTACAACTTTCTGCTGCATTAAAAGCAGGTAGGTTTTACGCTGAAGTGGCGATGTAACAACCTTTTTACGCTGAAGCAGTCTGAAAATACTGTATTACGCGGGTTGTTCTGGAGCTATATTTTATGCTGAATATCATTGAAGCTCTGTTGTACGCCAGTGGCTCTGAAGTCATGTCTTGCGCCACCCGGTGCTGGAACTCTGTTTTATGCTGCTTCCTGCATGTTGAGGGTTTTACGCGTATAATCCTCAGCGTATTTTTTATGCTTCTACAAGACCCCCTTCAAAGTTTTCAAATTCCTCGTAATTTGAAATACTTTGAATGAAGCATGAAACGGTCAAGTTTGACTCATTCCGCGAGGCTGATTTTTCGGCAAATATTTAGGAATTTGTTAGGATTTTGTATGATCTCTGAATAATTTTACGCCGACTCTGATAAAAGAATATCTGATCTCGTCTTGTCTTTTACGCGTAACAGAAGACGCGTAGAAAGCTGCTTAGCATTTAGGTTGAATATCCAAACTGTCATGCTGTTTTAAACGAGGAGTTGCGTAGAATTTCTGAACTGTCACTTCCCTGATACGAAGAATTCTTGTTCAGACCATCAACTTCAAGAATGATTTTCCAAAAATCCCTTGAAATAGGGTAAGAAATGGCCGTCAAAACAGGCCATACTTAAACTTTTGAGAAAGGATTCTGACTGGACTTTGGATGAACTTCCAATCGACCCAAGAAGAAGAGTCATCTTCAATGCTGAACTCTGTATATTTTGGGTACTTGGAATGTTTTTTAGCCAAGAAGGAGCATTTTCTGCGAAAATCCTTACAATTGGCCATCTGTAGCTTTCGAGCGTAGAATCGTAGATTTGTAGCCTTTGAGCGTAAAAAGCTTCTGAGCGTAAAATCATAGATTTGTAGCCTCTGAGCGTAAAACCGTAGGTTTGAAGCCTCTCGAGCGTAAAAGCTGCTGAGCATAAAAGCATCCGGGCGTAAAACTGTAGATTTATAGCCTCTGAGCGTAAAACCGTAGATTTGTAGCCTCTTGAGCGTAAAAGCTCCTGAGCGTAAAATCATAGATCTGCTCTGCGCGTAAATTCTGGATCCACTGACTGTCCATCTTCTTCTTTCAAATGATAGGTTAACATGGTCCCCAAATCATAACCGAATATTAAATATCGAATTTGGTTAGGAATTCGAAGAGTTATCCGAACTCTATAAATAGCCCAAGGTCCTGAGAGAGAAAACTTTTATCTGTCTTCACAAAAACCCTTCTTCTTCATTTCTACTTTTGGAACTCAGAATCGCCATGGCCCCTAAATAAGCTTCCACTGCTAAGGGAAAGAAGGTTTCTTCCTCTTCTCGATCCTTTGCTCAAGCGCGAGCAACTCCTGTTAGACTGAATGAGCCTCGATCGGTACGCAGTGCTCCACCGTCGAGCCGTGCTCCAAATGTCATAGGTAAAAGGACTTCGAGGAAGAATAGAGGACTTTCCGCACACGTTGTACGTGTATGCGAACCAATATGCCCACATTTCTAATGTGTCAGCGTAAGACCATATTTTTGCAGTCTGGCGTAAAAAGCTCAAGCTGCCGAAATTTGGCGTATACTACAAACTTTGAGTTTTACACGCTGGATGAAAATTCCAGCATAAAAAAAGTCAAATTTTAGCAGTCTGGCATAAAAGCACAGACTGTTAAGTTTTGGCGTATACTGCCACCCTTGAATTTTATGCCTCAGAAATAGGTTCCGGAGTAAAAGCTCAAGTTTCGCAGTCTTGGCGTAAAAGCACAGACTGGTAATCTTTGGAGCAAACTGCAAGAGTGTAATGTCTAGTGTAGAAACTGACTTGTTCTCTTGCGTTTTGTAGTGGACTTGCAGATCCCTCTTTTGGCTGAGGTAATGGGCTCTTCCGCCGGGATGCTGAACTCGAATTATCTGGAGGATTTGTCGCATGTGATATTCCCCATTTCTGGAGCCAATTACCCTGAAGAGAGGGGAACCCTGATATCATCCCAAGGAGAGCGCATGCTGCTGAGTATGATCAGTGGGGAGCCCCTGACATACATAGACGGGACAGAGTATAAGAAATCGGGTTTCTTATTTGGGAATGTTATTGACAAGCAATCCCAGACCAAGCCCAAGAAGGAGGACTGGGTATTCACTGTTGAGGGCACGGTCATGTATTTGTCGAAGATGCCCAGGGATTACCCCATCTCGGCCTTCTTTCATGCCACACATCTTAGGAAAATAATGTGGGTGCTGACTCCCGATCTTCACGGCCGACCGGGAAAGATTTTATACAATAAGGGAGGCGACCGGGGGGGCTATATGAGCCGTCCATCGGGCCCTGTTATGCCCTTTAGGGGATTACTGTCGGGTAATGTCCCGAGCGAGGTTACGTCGCTGATCCAGCCGGTTCAGATATCGACCTTCTGCAATGACTTCATGGGGCAGGGAGGAATGTACCCTAGAGTCAACCCTCGGACCAGTGGATGGCTTAGCCGGGGGAATCTTCGATGGGCTAGTTTGACTGCTTGGGTCCTGAAGCACTTCCAGGTAGAGCTGGAAAGTATTGGCTTATTCGCGGCCGTGAGTGCCACAAGTGTTGGGTTGCCTATCAACCCTAACTTGTTCTTAACCTTGATGGAGCGATACAATTCGCTCACTGGGACTTTTGCCACTCCGCTGGGGGAGTTGTACTTAGCCCTTCATGAGATGGCGGAGATTTCAAGGCTGCCACTGGGGGACGTTCCTTATGAAGAGTACGTCCCTACAAACATGGAGTTGAGGGATACAAACCCTCGGGCGGTGGCAGTATATCAGGAGCGGATGAGCCACTACCTTGCTTGCACCACTTTCTACAAGGAGCCATCTGATTTGGCTCACATCAACAAGTGGGCAACATACCTCTTCTTCCACCAGACCAGAAATGCTAAGCCGGACAAGGTGGTAGATAGATAAGATAGGCCCTTGAACCTCCTAAGCATGCTCAATGCTGACAGGTCGACGACCTCATTGAAGATGCAGGGGCTCCAGATCATATTTTTGACGAGGGGATAGGGGGTTACCCTGCAGGCATAAAAGCCTTCAATTATATGAGGCATTGTCGGAAGCCTCTGTCAAAGGAAGCTCAATTGGCTGGCTTTCTCTCCGTCTGGCTACGCCGCTGGGTAGTGCCGGGTATCGCGTCTGCTAATCGCATCCATCGCAACACTTTATGGCCCACAGTGCGTTTGGTGTTTGGAGCAAGACTGGGCCTGCTTCCTGCTATGGTATGTAGAATACAAGCAGGTCTGAGGGCCCTTACTGATGGGCTGCTCGCTGATGAGATGCAGCATGAAAGCTTTCCCAGGGTGAAATTACCATTCCTATACTTAATGGGATGATTAATTCTTCACAATGCCCAGGTGATGTCTTCCGGTTCTGCCAGCAGTTTAGGAAATAATTTCTTGCTAAATTATAAGAATTCCTCTTGGAACGTGGCTACCGTCATAGATTGCCGGCGGGCGTTAAACGTAGCCCACAGCTGGAAGATCTTTTGTATCATTCCCCCTGTACACATCAATCTATAGGGGAGGAAACTCAAGGATGAAAGTCATGGGAGAACCATTCTTTCTCCTGAAGCCTTCTATTGGTTGGTCTGCATTAGACCTTCCCACTTGCTATACAGGAGTGATGATCATTGCTTCTTGGAGCCCTATCTGCCCTGTCAGCTCGCCAGGCAGTTTGGATATGACCAATTGCATATGGGAAATGCCATCACCAGCTTCAAGTTAAGAGGTGGACTTATTGATAGAGCCAGAGGGTGGCGGTACTTCATCGCGGGTTGCACTGGTACAACTTTTGCGATGCCCACAACTTCTCTTTCCATGGAGCTGCGCATACTTCACTCGTACGCGCAGTTCTATGCGTCCATCAATACCTTCCATCGCGATTTTGATATGCATGGAAGTTTTAGGGTGCCCTCCCATAGGTCTACTAAAAGGGAGGATGTTCTGTCTGTTTCCTCGGATGAGAATGAAGACACCACCGGGGCAGACGAGTTCTTGACAACAATACCGAGAGGCGTACTAGCTCCGCCTGCAGAGCCTCTTGTTATCCCCCATAAAAGGAAGGCTTCTGCTCCGAAAGAACTTTCTCCCCGCAAGAAGAGGGTTGCTAGAGGTCCGAAAAGAGCTTCTACCAGAGAGGCTTCTAGGAGCAAGCCTGTTGTTTCCCTGGTTGGGGATGATTTGTTGATTAGAGGTCCTTCGCCTTTTAGAGAGGGAACCTCCACAGTTCCGGCCGGCAGTGCCGGAGATTCTTTGCTCGAGATTGCTGTTGCTACTACTGTTTCAGGTAGTGCTACGAGATCGCCTACAAGGCCGAGCATTTTAAGAATACCTTTATCCAGACCAATAATGGGGGTAACCCCTACTTCGTCTGTAAGTATTTCTAGTGAGATTCCACCCGATGAGCCTCGAGTGGATTTTGGTGACGACTGGGAATACTATCCTCCAACGTCAGTTGGTGTACCCTCTTTCCCAGGTATGACAGCTCGCTTAGCCTCATTAAGAACTGATTTAGCTGTACTGGCTGCGGATGCGACACATATACCATCGGCCATGGGTAAATGTCATCTTTTATGCCTCCTTTAGGAAAATTAATATCGAGTTGATATTAACTTTCTCTTGTCTTCTTTTCAGGGGAAGACATCTCAGGGGAGGGCGGTGTCGACGCAACCTTTGACTTTGTTGCGGCTTCTGCCGATGAAACGGCGGTATTCGACCTTGGAGAGGCAATATTTTCGGGTGTTGTCTCGCCCAATATAGTCTCGATATCTTCAGAGGAGGATAAGCCTGTCATCACGACTATGCCTCCTTTGTTGAGTACGCCAGCCACTTCAACCGTTGCTGGTGCTTGTTCTTTTGTAGCGCCATCTGTGGAGGCAACGACTGTGTGCTTGTTCTTTTGTAGCGCCATCTGTGGAGGCAACGACTGTGGCAACATCCTCTACAGTCATTCCTGGAAGGAGATTTACCGATATCGCAGCCACTCCCAGCGTCCATTCGAATTTTATCATGCTAGTTGAGCGGTATACTAGCGTTTTCTACATTACTTTAAAAATGCTGATATCAATGGTGCTGGAGAAGAATCTAGGCTTCGAGGTTCTGAAGATGTCCTCCCAGCTTGCGATTGCGCCGATCAAAAATTTCAACGATGCTGGGAGAGCTGATGCGCTGGAGCAAATAGTTAATGGTTTAGAACAACCCATTAACGAATATTTATAATTATTTTGAGGCAACATCGATGATATGATTCAGGCCAACTACAATTACTTGACTGCGCAGCTTGCTGAACAGATGGAATGCTTGAATAAATCCATCCAGACACAGCAGCATGAGATGGATGAAGGAAAAGCCGTCTTGGAGGAGGTTATTCCTCTTCAAAAAAAGTGTAAGGCCGAACATGAGGGAAATAAAGCGAGGGTCCACAAACTGGAAGCCAAACTCGCTCAGGCAAAGGAGTGGGCTCTCCAGTCATCGGCAGCTCTAGATATGGTGAATGGCCGACTGGATACAGCTCAGCAGAACTTGGCACGTGCAGGAGTTACCTGTGCCGGTTTTATTCATGCTCGATCCGAACTATCTTCCTTGAACAATGAGGAGGCAAGGCTGGAGCAGCCTCGCGCTAACGTCTTGAACTCCAGGAATGAGAGGATGGCCTCTTTGGCACAGCAGATTCATGATTTGACTGCTCTTCCCCAATGATGTACTTTCTGCTTTTCTATGGAATTTGCTCTTTCTAGAGATAATAAAGAGACTTTATCTGACTTTGTGGACCTATCATTTTGGAATATAAATGATAGGCTAGGGTAAAAGTGATATCAGAGGTAATATGGACGTGATATCCCTTCGGCAAGCTTCAGCTGGATATATCTATTCAGAGGTTATATGGACATGATAGAATATGATCCAACTAAATTTGTGTACAAAACACTATCAGAGGTAATATGAATGTGATAGGTTTTGACGTTTTAAATTAGTTAAACATATCTATTCAGAGGTCATGAAAACATGATAGAATATGCTCCAACCAGTTCTTTGTACGTAGTGTTGTCAGAATGAGATCTTCACCATATTCCTTTGAGCAAAGGAGATTAAGCGTAGTACCTCTTTAGGAATTTGCCGTTGATAGGAGCCATTATTAGATCTCCATTAGGCTTGGCTAATCTGAATGCGCCATTTGAAAACGCCGTTTCAATCACATAAGGGCCCTCCCATTTAGGCTGGAATTTACCCTTACTCTTGTGTGTAATAATCATTGGCCTCTTCACAGTTAGAACTAGCTCGCCAACCTTGAACACTCTCTCCTTCACTTTTCGGTTAAAAGCTCTGGAAATGCGTGCCTGGTAGAATGCAATGTGTTGTTGAGCTTGAAGGCATTTCTTGTCTAATCATTCTAGCTCTTGAAGCCGTAGTCGATCATTATTTTCCTGAGTCAACTCATTAGCCACTGCTATTCTGAGTGATGGAATTTGGATTTTAATGGGGAGAACTGCTTCACACCCGTAGACCAATGAGAATAGGGTACAACCTGTCGGTGTTCGTATCGTTGTGCGGTATGCCCAGAGGCACTCTCCCAGCTTATCATTCTAATCTCTTTTGTTCATAGAGACGAACTTCTTCAAGAGTTTGATAATGGTTTTGTTGAAGGCTTCTGCCAAACCATTAGCAGTTGGATTGTATGCTGTAAAGGCCATATTTTGTATCTGATTCTTATCGCAAAATTGGTGAAACGCTTGGCTGATGAATTGAGGCCCATTGTCATGAATTATCCTTCGGGGTATACCAAAGCGATAAATAACATGATGCTTGATAAAGCTGATCACGTTGGATGTCTTTACCTCAGCAAGGGGGATCGCCTCCGCCCATTTGGAGAAATAATTCGTGATGGCCAATATGAACCGATGTCCTCTAGAAGAAGACGGTTGAATAGGACCAATAATATCCATACCCCATGCTTCAAAAGGCCATGATGCGATCGTAGGATGTAAATATTCAGAAGGCTGATGTATAAAATCTGTATAAACTTGACAGGATTTGCATTATCTTGCATATTTCACTGCATCTGCGACCATAGTAGGCCAGTAGTAGCCCATCCTCCTGATACGATCCTGTAGCTTAGGACCGGGTTGATGTGCTCCACATACACTGTCGTAAGCTTCTCGGATAACCCGTTTTGTACCATCGTCGGAGAGACATCGTAATAGCAGTCCATTGTATGTTCGGCGATATAAACATTGTGAAGAAGCATCAAAATAAAAACGTAATGATCGTCTTTTGATGGATACTGCCTCTTTAGGATCCTCCAGTAAGATTCTGTATGCCACGAAATCTATAAAGGGACTTCTCCAGTCTCTCTTGGGAGGCACCGTGTTTACAGCATAGCTGTGTTCTATGTGAAAGTTATTTTTTATACAGAATAGATCTCTGTTGAGAAGAATCACCGAATTCTGCCTCCTTATAGGAATAGCTAGATCTGCAACTAGGCTGGCCAGGGCATCAGCTTCTAAATTTTGAGATCGAGGCACATCCTCTAGGAAGAATCCTTTGAAAGGCATTGCAATCTCGATCGTTGCTTGGTGGCAAGGAATGAGGTCTGGATTACGAACTTCATATAATCCTCTGACCTGATTGACGATTAGCAGAGAATCACCAAAAGCTTCTAGGTATTCCACATCTAATTCTTTAGCGACTTGAAGCCCGATTAATAGGGCATTATACTCTGCCACATTATTAGAGCAGGGTTCGCTAAGAGAATATGCTCGATAGATGACGAGTTTATCAGGAGTGACCAAGACAATTCCTACTCCTGAAACTACGTTTTTCCTTGGACCAGTCCTGGAGGCACCATCGAAGAATAGCTGCCATGTAACACTTTCCATTGCGGAATTATATTCTGCAACTTCGTCGGGAATGTCCTCGTATAATTTAGAGGTTTTCGGAATTGGATGAGCAGCTAAGAAATCAGCCAAGGCCTAACCCTTTATGGACTTCTGCGGGACGTACACCATATCATACGGTGTTAGTAACATCGCCCAAGTCGCGAGTCAGGAATTGAGAACACTCGGTTTGTTCATCAATACCTGGAGAGGATTGATCCTGGAGATGATATGAATTGTTTGGCCTGTGACATAATGTCGTATCTTCTGAATGGCGAACATTAGGGCCAAGCATTCTTTTTCTACTGGATTATACCGGTGTTCAGCTCCGACCATCATCCTGCTTAAATAGTAGATAGCTTGTTCATGACCCTCATTGTTCTTCTGTGCGAGGAGAGCTCCTAAAAAATGATCCATTGCTCGAACATACAGCAAAAATAGTCTTCCTATGACGGAAGGCACTAGAAGTGGAGGATTAGTGAGGTAGCGTTTGATATCATTAAACGCTTGCTAACAGGCTTCCTCCCATACGAAGGACACACCTTTCTTCATGAGGCAAGAAAAAGGTTGACATCTCCCAGAGAGGATGGATATGAATCTCCTGATATAAGCCAGACGACCTTGGAATCCCTTGAGTTCTCTCAGATTACGGGGTGGTCGCATTTCTAAGATAGCCTTCACTTTATCAGGGTCCACTTGAATGCCTTTAGCGGTAATGATAAATCCCAAGAATTTGCCACTAGATACACCAAGAAAGGACTTTGTAGGATTTATTTTGAGTTGATGTTAGCGCATCAACTCGAATACTGTATTCAAGTCTTGGATGTGATTATCCTTGAGGCAACTTTTGACAGAAATATCGTCTACATAACATTCCACTATTTTACGTAAATGCTCATGGAATATGTTACTCATAGCTCATTGGTACGTAGCCCCGGTATTCTTCAATCCAAAGGGCATGACTGTGTAGCAGTATATCCCCAGTGGTGTACGGAAGGCAGTATGCTTCTCGTCTTTAGGATGCATCTTGATCTGATTATATCCTGAGAATCCGTCCATGAAGGACATGCATTCAAAACCGTATGTATTGTCGATCATGACGTCTGTGATGGAAAGAGGGAACTCATCCTTGGGGTACGCCGCATTGAGATCCCGGGAGTCGATACAAATGCGAACTTTCCTACTTTTCTTCATGACCAGGACAACGTTGGCAACCCAATCAGGATGTTGTTCTTCCCGGATGAACCCGCAGGCTATCAACTTCTTGATTTTAGCTTCGATGGCATCCATCATATCCGGGCGGAACCGGCGTTGGTGCTGCTTTACAGGTTTTGAATTGGGCAGTATGTTGAGCTTATGAGTAGCCACTTTTGGATCAAGACCTGGCATATCGTCATAATTCCACGCGAAGACATCGATATATTCTTTTATCAGCTGGATTATTTCTTCTCTTTCTTCTTTGGAAAGATTGTTACTGATAAATATCGGTTTTGGTGAAAGTTCATCTCCAACATCGATTTGGATAACTTTATCTTCAGTGGGCGGTTCTCTCTGCTCGAACCGGAGTTCCCATTATATATCTATTTGCTGAGCCCAGGATTCATCTTCGAATGGTTCCGATTCTTGTTCCTCTGTTTTGAGAGAATCTGTCAATACCATATTTACTGATAATACATGTTCCAGTTCAGTACATGAGCTGGAGGACGACGAGTCATCTTGAAAAGAGGAAAAGATATCCTCATTTAACTCAGAAATTACAAGAGACGTGGTATACCCTAACCTAAAATGAGTTCGTTGACAGTAGGGGTCACCATGCAATGGTATTCGTCTGCCTTTCCCATAATTGAGACCTGGCTCTGACTTCAGATCATAACCCATACTTTGCATAATCTTCAAGGCTTGCGGGCTATATCTGTGAACTTGCATTTTGCCATCATCGGACTCATGAGAGTCTTCTTATACAATCGGTCTGCTGCGCCTGCGACCGAAGACTATTGGATGTTGATTGCTGCGAGTAGGCGGGATAATAAAGATAGAATCTTCATGTGGCCCATATGTCGTGATGACGGTATAGAGCCTATAGCACAAAAATTCTTGGAAGCTATAGACTCCACACATACGGATGATAGGAGTCTATAGCTTCCAAGAATTTTTGTGCTATAGGCTCTATACCGTCATGGGGGGAGGATTCCTGATTTGGAAATTGAGCGTCAGTATACTGGAAAAGAGAATCTTTATTATCGTCAAAAACCATATTCCTGGTTGTATTTACATCATTCGGCTGTTTGTTGCGCTTGAGGTTGATGACCAAAGGTGGAGGCTTCTGGTTCAAAGTGATCACTAGAGGATCGCTTTCTTCTCCTGATTTGGTTCTGTTCAATTAAATAGTCATGGGTTCCATGACTTTCGGACGGGTAGTCTGCCCTTTCACCTGGATTGACAGAGGTTGCTCAGCAGATGGTTCTCCTGGCTCCCGGTGGGATTCCTCCTCCGTCTTGCCTGATACCTCTTTCATGTAGGCTTGGGTGTATAACATGGCGTGATAATAGTAGGACTCTACTCCTTTGAATGGGTTAAGGTCAGCAAACTCTATTTTTTACTGTTCTTTGGGCATCTACATATTTGAAGCATTGATGTAGAGTCGAAGGAACAATGTTGTGATCGTGGATCCATGGTCTGCCTAGCAGAATGTTGTAAGATACCTCTGAATCAATGACGTAGCATGTAGCCACTGATCTAAGATCTCCAATCTGGATCCTCAGCCGAATCTTCCCCAACGGCTTACTTTTTCTGGCGTTGAAGCCCACGATTGTAGTGGTGGTATAAGCAGTTCGCTTGTAGGAATCCTCAGTGGTCTAAGCAGACTATGAGGGATAATGCTGATCGACGATCCCGGATCTATGTGAATTCGGTCTACCTCCATGGAACCGATATATCCGGTATAATAGAGGGGCCTGCCATGCCGGTTATGTTTCAACAACATGTCATCTTGAGTGAAAATGATGTTAGGGACCACTTCCATCACACTATGGCATTGAGGGCATGTCACAGGTTCTTTATCGGGGGACTTGAGCTAAGTCAAGCATACATCCGCCTGCATTAAAGCTTCGCTCAAGGCTTGACGAGTGTCTTTGGACAGCCTTAGGAGCTCGAAAATGGACAATCTGGCTGGTGTATTAGCCAACTAGGCCAGGATGTCGAAGTTATATGGCTTCTCCAAACTTTTGTTTTGAATATTCTTCAAAGGTTTATCAAAGCGTACTTCTTTTTGCTTGCCCTTGTCCGCCGAAGTTGGTCTAGAAGGACATGCTTCTGGTATGACAGGTTCAGGCTCTGGGAGTTTGGCAGCTGAAGTGTCTGTCGTTACATCTTCCTGATTTCCTCCATAGTCCTTGAGGTAGGCTTTTCCTGAACGGGTTCTGGTAGCCAAAGCCTCTTCTTCTGATGTCGGGGATATTGCAACCATATGGCATGGTTTATGTCTTGAGTTCTTCTTAGAGTTAGCCTTAGCAACTTGAGTCTCTTCCTCAATCTCTGACACCAGATCAGGATAAACCCACATAATCTCACCACGCTGGGTAGTTAGGGGTACCAGGTCATGATTTTGACCCCTGGATGGAGAAAGATTAACGATGTTCATCATTGTCCGAGAAATAGGTACAACACCATCCAGAACTTCTTGAGGAGGCAGATTGCCGAATTCGAGGGAGATCATATTGGCGGTGATCGTCTTCTCGCTATTACGCAGAGTGATGGCCTTGGCGTCGATCAACTCCTGGATTTTCCTCTTTAGTACATAATATGCCTTTGTAGGGTGATGTATGTACCTATGGAAAATACAGTAATTAGGATTATTGGTACTGTCGACTTCATTAGGCCGCTTTACCTCGGGGAGGGTAAGTTTGTCGCTTTTGACTAGACACTCGAATATGCTCAGAATATCGTCGTCGTCAAAAGAATATTCTTTAATGGGCCTGGAAGTCCCAGGTTTTATCTGTGTGGTTGCCGAAGTATTTTGCCTGGATGTATTGATCGCCAGAGCTTCTTTTTCTTTGGAACCACGAGGATGGTCGCTGTTGGAAGATGACCTCTTCCCTCTATCAAAGGTAGAGATCATGATTCTATTGTCACGTACCTTCTGACTATTGTCTTCAGCGGCTACCGCTGAGATGATAAACGAGGGCCAATCATAGAACTGATATGGTCCTGTGAATATCGAGATCAGTGGAAAAAGGTTCTTCCTGCAAATATCCACCAAGGCTGAATCCGGAACCCCGGGAGGCATCTGTAAAGTAGCCTGATAAAAACGTTCGATGAAAGTACGAACGCTCTCTTTCTCCTTCTGCTTTACTTCGATGAGCGAGGACATAGACATGTCCATCCCTCCTTCGTAGAATCGCGTGAAGAATAGAATCTTGAAATCTTCAAAGGAAGAAATGCAATTGTCCGCAAGACTACGGTACCACTGATAGGCCACTCCAGACAGACAGCCTTTAAACACTCGAGTGAGAAGGGCGTCATTCCCTTCCAACAACACCGTCATCATGCTAAAGTAGTTCATGTACTGGCTTGGTGATGTCTTTCCCTCAAACAAAGCCATAGCCTGTGGTTTATATTTTGGAGGGAAAGGGATCTCATCCCAGATAGCTGGGTAAGGCTGGTTGATTCCCAATTTCTTAAACTGATCTTTATGCTTCAAGGCATCAAATTGGGCTTTTAATTCCCGTACTGCCTGCATCGGATCTTCCGCTGGTAATGGGACTGCAGAGTGGTGAGAGATCGATTATATTGTAACTCCAACAGGAGGCAATACATTCTCCGAATTAGGAATTGGAGGAGCTGCTGACTCTTGGTTTAGAACAGGCTCCTAGTTCCCATTGGATGGTGGTAGGTCCACCCCCACACGTATTTGAGTCGAAGGAACCGATGCTGGAGCTATAGCAGCTGTACGTTGAGTCAGCATCATCTGGTGCATATTCTCTATCATGGAATGCATCTCTTTCAGTGATGTCTCCAATACAGCGATGCGTTGCTCAATACTTCCTGATGGGGAAGCCTTTTTGTCTTCATCTCCGATGGCATAGACTCCCATTTCTCTGGATGCTATGGAAGGGTTAGTATAGATCTCTG
The DNA here is from genome assembly GCA_036927795.1 of Iris macrosiphon. NCBI lineage: Eukaryota > Viridiplantae > Streptophyta > Magnoliopsida > Asparagales > Iridaceae > Iris > Iris macrosiphon. The sequence goes on along the minus strand of JAYESA010000011.1, from coordinate 122,745,778 downwards.
TAGAGGGATGACATCTTGAATTTGACCTTCCTTTTGGAACGTGTGAAGCCATGTTCACTGATGCGAATATAGGCTCTTCTTCCTGCAAAGACAAAGAGTAGTTCAACCAGTCGAAAACTGACCGTTCTGCCTTAGAACAGCAATAATTAACTACAACTTTGTGACTATTACAATAATGCTCTCCAGGTGGTGTAATAGGCATGTTAGAAGATCCCTTATGTTTGCAATTCTGGATCAGGAGATTACGCATGTCAGAAGGATTAATAGAAGAAGAAGAAGGCTTATTCTGCCTTTTTACATCAGTTGGAATACGGATATTGGGAATCATAACTCTCTCCCTACCATACGAATACAGCAGTTCAGCCATGTGAGTAGCACATGATCCATGTGGAGCGTATCTATCCACAAACTGGGCCTTTTTTACGCTGAAGGGCTTGTCCTGGCATAATCTAGAACTTTGCACAGGTTGGCATAAAACTGAGGAAGTCATCAAATGGCCATCAGTATTCCGCGTAATCTGAAGAGCGGGAAGATTCTTCTCTTGATGGCGTAAAAGCCGAGAGGTCGGGAAATCCGCCACTTGTTTTCCCTTGCGGTGGTTGCAGGGACCATTTGCCTCATTGTAGAGGGAAGATATATTTTTACGGGCGGAGTGCGTTTGGAATTTCTAAGTTGGCACTGAGGCATTATCAGAAATTTTGTCTACCACGTCACAGACGGGAGACTGAATTTTACGCACGGGACGCAATGTAGACTTCTGGATTGGCACTAAAGCATTGCCAAAAGTTTCGTCTGCTACGTCATAGACGGGAGACTGAGTTTTACGCGCAAGGTGCGGAGTAGACTTCTGGATTGGCACTAAAGCATTGCCAGAAGTTTTGTCTGCCATGTCACAGACGGGAGACTGAGTTTTACGCGCAAGGCGCGGACTTGACTTCTGGATTGGCACTAAGGCATTGCCAAAAGTTTTGTCTGCCATGTCACAGACGGGAGACAGAGTTTTATGCGTGAGACGTGCAAGTTGTGATGCTACAACCTTGTTGGTCGGAGAGAGAGAGTCCGCAGGAATGGTAGAGGATGTCTGGGGCATCCACACTTTACGCAATTTCCTGTTGTCTTGGACAGAGAGGGAATGAGAGCTACCCCCTGCTCGAAGCATGTCTTCGTAAGCTGACTGGTCGAATTGGACGACCAAGGTCTTCTTCGTTGATCCTACGGATACAGCATCGTGTTAAGCAATGGTTTTCTCGTCAGATGAGAAAGTAGTCCCCAGCAGAGTCGTCATCTTGTTTTTGATAATAAACGAAAGAAATCGAAACTAGGTTTATACGAAACCCTTTCTTTGGTTTACAAACCAAAAAAAAGAAGTACAATTAATCCTATACGAGGATGTTAAGTACAAAAAATTGATTCTGGGGAAATATTGCTATAGGAGTCTGATCTGCGGTCGATCACTTTGTCCCTTGGACCACACGATGACGAAGAAGTGCTGTAGAAGACGAAAAAAGAAGCTTCAAAGACTGTAGGAGGGGTTGAACTCTTGTTGCCAAAGCTCTCTATATGTGCTCTCTTGACTTTAATTATCCACACTTCGACCCTTTTTCTCAAATTTGTTGACCTTTGACCTCCGTGGCCGGAGGTCTCTATTTATAGGGTTCAGGCACAGTCGGCGTAGAAACCGAACAGCGGAGAGAGTTGCACCTTTTACGCGACGATTATAATAACTGCCACCCACGTATGAATGATCTTCTGAATCGGCGTGTGATGCGTGTCCTATTATGAGGTAATGTGTATAACTGCTCGTCGAAGATCACGGCATACAATCCACATAGGTAACTGCCCCACGCATAGAGAAGGTTGGCATAAAAGCCAAATAACTGTCTCGTTGGCGTAAAAGCCAAATAGTTATCTTGTTGGCGTAGAAGCCAGGTAGGCGTAGAAGCCGAATAGTTGTCAAGTTGGCATAGAAGCCAAGTAGGCGTAGAAGCCTGATGCTGCATGGATAGGTAGCCAGCGTAAATATAGTCGATTATCCTTCCTTGACCGAGATCTTGAGCGTATTCTGGACCAAATAGCCTTATCATGCACCTTTGCAAATATAGCCTGAGTTGGCATATTCCGAGGAGATAGCATACGGCGTACTCCTATAGTTGAAAATAGCCAGGTCGACGTATTTCAAGGAGATAGCATACATCGTGCTCCTATAGCTAAAAATAGCCTGGTTGGCGTAATGTGCGGGGATGGTGATGTGGACGCATTAGCCCTAATTATGGCTCACCCAGTCATTAAAAGTAGAATCAAATCTCGTGCATTAAATGCAGAGATCTGCCCCCATCACGCGCATTAACTGCAGAGACGTGCCTCGAGTTCTGTATGAAGAGCAGATTTTGACGTGGCAGTTGGTTTCGTCTCATCCTGAGCGTAAAAGCTCATGTCTGCCTGTATAGAATAGGCAGCGTATTCCTTGAATGCGTAAACGACATCTTATATCAAGGATTTGTTACTAAACGACAGTCTGGGGCTCTGTGCAGAATCATCATTACAGCCATCCTCTTGATAGTCGTGTAGTACTCTTTGTCAGGAGTCAGGTTCACTGCGTCATCTGACAGGTTCATTCGAGGAATACGAAGAGTTCCTCGTACAACTTCCCGCTGCATTAAAAGCAGGTAGGTTTTACGCCGAAGTGGCGATATAACAACATTTTTACGCTGAAGCAGTCTGGAAATACTGTATTATACGGGTTGTTCTGGAGCTATATTCTATGCTGAATAGCGTTGAAGCTCTGTTGTACGCCAATGGCTCTAATGTCATTTCTTATGCCACCCGGTACTGGAACTTTGTTTTACGCTGCTTCCTGCATGTTGAGGGTTTTACGCGTATAATTTCTCAGCGTATTTTTTATGCTTCTACACATACCAGCTAAGGACCACAGGCGAGTATATTTTTGTGATTACTTTCAGTGCTTGATAGTCTCTATAATTCATGCTTAGTATCGATTATTTGATTTTTGACACTTGTTACACGGATTAGTATGATGGATTCTTATTATGAGATAAGTGATTGTTCTAGATTATGGTTATTTCTTCTTGACTGGTTTGGAATCCATGTGTACTTATGGGGAGGGGAAATACTTAGTGGACATGTGAACTACCCTTTATATCCCATGGCCTTTTATGGAACAATAGCAACCATGCACGACACGTGTGGTTTGCCGGATATTACCCCCTAGCCGTTCATATGTCAACAAGGTATTTCAAATCATATAGAGTAGTTATTCCTATCTGTTCTTCCATCCATTGTAGTTATTTCTTTTGTTGCTTGGAGATATTATACTATATGGTTGCCATGACAAGACTTCAGCATTTGGTTATTCTAGTTGCTTTATTGTGAGTTTAGTTTGTTGCTATCATATATTCCTTACTATTTATTGTCTTATAGCTTCTACCATGTGTTGGAACTATTTTTATTATGATGTACCCATTCCTTTCCTGACTGGATAAATATTTTAGTGACTACATTGAGGATGAAATCCCTACACATTATGGACCGTATGTTAGCGACATAATAGAGCCTGATCTTGCCCTTCCGGACGATCAGGGAGAGTTAGCAGCTCAGATACCGTCTGCGATGGAGTAGTTTATTAGTAGTTGATTTTGTTAACTATTTGGATTGGATTATTCTCTAACAATTTTTTAAAGTATTTCGAACATTGTATTTTGGATATTTAGTTTTTCGGGAAATTTCTTGAACCCGCATCAAGACTATTATTTTATTATCTTGGTGTATTCTTTTAAACTAGTGCCTGTGATTGAGTATAATGTGGAGATGCATATATGTGGTGAGTTTTAGATTACTGGGGGCTTACTGTATTTCATTCTACAACCGACACTGCGGCGTAGGCTGGGCGTACTCATGACTCATGTCCAAATCCAGGGTGCGGGTCGTAACAAAGCATGAGGGAGGTCGTCCAGCAGGCGGTACTCGTCGGGGGTCTTAGGTCGTCGGGCTCATCGAGGATGTTGATGCCGGATTGCTGCTGCTGCAGCCATTGTCACCCGTACAAGCGCCCACGTGCATACTATCGTGGCCGCGCTGGGAAGCTGCGGTCGGAGCCGGTGTTGGCGGCGACGCTGGAAGTCGAGGTCGACGGGTAGCCGGGGTAGGGCTTGGTGGTGGTGGTTTGATGGTGATGGTGGCAATGGTGTGTGCTGTATTTAAATTAAGAGAAGGGGGGTTACGGTTAGTGAACAGAGGGGTCAGGGGAAAGGGTAGCGGGTTTAGAATTTGGGTTTGGGTTTGAGTTTTGGGTTTGGGTTTGGCTTTTCGGTTTGGGTTTTATTCTTTTTATTTTATTTTCTTTGTTTTATACATAAATAATTATATATATATATATATATATATATATATATATATATATATATATATATACTATTTGTACAAATATCAAAATAAATCCTAAATTTATCAGAAAATTAGTAAAGATATAGATTTGTTCTAAAAATAGATTCTAGGGACTAATTATACCTGGAAAATATTTTTTTTCAAATAAATTTCAATTACTAATTATAAACAAATATTTATATAAGTTAAATAAGTCGAAGTATTTATATTTTATAATTAGCTAAAAATACCCAAAAAAATTCTATATTTAAAATAAAAATAGTAAACTTTAAAAATTTTAAAATAAGGGGTTTTACAAGTATACCTTGCCAAATTTTTACATGTATTAAACATTTTATTTGGTTTTTTGCTTATCCATTACTATTAAGTTGGTTGCATTATTATTTGTTTAAGTGGTAGTTGCACAAGTTAGTATTTACTTTAAATTTTGTATCGCAGATGTATATTAATTGTCTTGTAGTTATCGCAATTGTATGCTTAGTTATATCCTTTAAACTCAGGTTCAAATATATCGTTATAGGCACCATTGTTTACTTGCACTACCCTCGAGTCATTGTCATATTTTTAGAGATCGAGCCACGGGATGGGGAGAATGATTATACGTGTGTAAACTTTTTTTCCTTACTTCATTTTCATTTTAACCTAGTGTCTACGAAGGATAGGGTTATGTTGTTATCCTAGTGGCCACGAAGGTCTATGGTTTGACTCGTCTAGTCGTAATTCGCTGAGAGCTATGGTGGTTTGACCTCATTTTCTTTTAGTAATTCACACATATGTAGTTGTACTCATATATACACCATGATTAGCGTAGTCTTAAACTTTGTATGATCAAGTCTTGCTTAGTTTCATGATACTGTTTATTTATTGTACATTTGGCATGCTTCTATGTATCTTGTTATGTTCCTTTGAGGACCTGGTCCCTTTTCTGGTGTAGACGATCATGACTATTCGCAGGAGCATGGATCATGACTTGCTACTTCTTTCTCTTTCAATATCTTTTCTTCGAGCCTCTCTGATCATTAGATGATGTACTTATTATATTCACTTTTATATTCGTTTGGTAGTGGATTTGTCTCCACCCAACTATTAGTTCTTCTCGACTATTTTATACTTGGTTCATTGCCAATTTTTGGTTATTTATTTCTATTTGGTTTTGTGGGTGAGATTAGTATGCCTGTGACTTGTGACATTATATACCACTTATGAATTATTATTCATAATAAAGCATACATATGTGTTATGGTTTCCATATATTGGAGTTGTCCTATACATACTGGCAAGCTTACATATTCCTAGTCATACATATTTTGGGACGGGGGCGTAACAAGTTGTGTCCCTCTAATAATTGCAAAATATCCAAATAAAGTCCTTGATGGAACCTCATTGCCCTATCTGGCTCTGTTGCCACCATCATTGGTGCAAATCTACTCAGTCGACTAAACTCCGCTACGTAGCCGTCCACTGTTCTACCAGACTGCTTGAGGTTAATAAACCTTTGTTGCAACTCAAACTGGGCCACGACTCCAAAATACTTTATTCTAAACCGAATCCTAAAATCATCCCAAGAAATAGGCTACCTCAAGCCAACCTTCTCTGCCGTCCACCAATCCCTGGCGAGATCCTGAAGTTGCAACTGAAATTGGTCAACATATTCCTCAGCCAAAACTTTGGTCACTGCCAAAATAGTTTCAATATCCTGGAACCAATCGTTTGTCGTGATGGCATCCTCTGTACCATCAAAGTACCTGGGTTAAGTCGACAGAATCTAATCGACGCCCCCGAATCTATCATTCCGCTCTTTCTAGAGTTGTTTGTAACCCTTGGTTCAATAATATATTATAATCCTACTACTGGAGTTGCTGATGTTGCTGTACCGCCATCTGATGCTGCTGTGCAGCCATCATCCCCCTGATGATCTCTTATAAAAGTGGGGTATCAAGTATTATTGGCACTACTGGGGGAGCCGCAACCTATGGAGCAGGTTGCTTAATATTTCTGCCACTGTCTCACCTAGGGGCCCAACCACTGGCTCAATTTGAATGGGATCCTGAAGAAAAACTGCCTCGCGCTGATATCCCATCTCGTCTGAACCTACAGGTCGCCTCGATGCCCCCTGATGCTCTGACAACCAAAGATAGGAAAGCCCTAAAAGAAAGGGACAAAATACATCAAGAACATGATGGGAAGGAATAGAGAAACAATAAATCAGATGGTTAAAGATGAGTATTAAGAAGAAGGGATTCAAGGAGGAACATGTTTGACAGAGACTCCTAAGATTATGATACCCCACAAGTCTGAAAAATTTGACCTGCATGGGACACCACTAAAACCTTGTCATGCCCCAGTACAGGAATATGGAGACGGACATGGCCATCTCATTTGTACGAGGTATAAAACATCGTACTGCAGTAACGGCTGTAGAAAGATAAGGGGTACATGCTACAATCAAGTCTCCTAGGGTCTTAGAACAACTATGACTCAATCATTCAAGCAAGTAACAACAACATAGAACATATGAGATAAAATTATAAGGCATCCCAAATGCTCTATCAGAATATTCTAGAGATCTAGCCATCAAAATATTAGGCTAATAGAATATCAATAGTTACACAATTGAGATCAGTTGTAGTCTGATTATATTAAAACTGTGTAAAAAGAACTAATTTTTGACAAGTCGTCTAACAAGTGTCGGTGGCTAAATGCCCAAAATAGAAGAATGTAAAAGACGAGCAGTGATCAAGAAACCCACTAGTGCCCTTCAGTAACCATCCGTCTGGTGTGCGTCATTGTAGGAAAGATAAGCTAGATCCTCAGGTGATGGCTCTAAACCTAGCCATACAAAATCAGTGGGGTTAGACCCTAGATAGCAAGTACCACAAGGAAGCACGAATGAAGAAACAAAAATCAAATCAAGCATATAGTACAAGAGCCAAGAATCATTGGCATGTGCCCCATCTTCGGGATAACATGACACTACTTCACCAAAAAAGACAAAAAATGCCATGTCACACAAGATAAGGTACGTCCAATAATTATGGTCAAGCTAAGACTATGTGTCGTAGTTCGGTCCATATTCCAACTTAGCATAATGACCCAACTCCCCAACCAAACAAGGACAGAAGTTGAATATCACACTATGGCAGTCCATGTCCCTAAGCTAATATCAGAGTTATAATCATAAACAAGTCAGGTTAGAACGGCTAAATAGTATTATGACTTGTTATGTGGAGCCAAGGGTAGTCCCAGATATAAATAATAATAAGCATCCTCAGATCATGTCATGTCGAGCAGGGCTAACTGAGCCAATATTACACAAGCAGAAAATTATAATCGCACAAGTCCCTCGTAGGGCCACCGCGCTAATTGATCAGTAAGAGTTCCAACCTTCCTATAGGGAGAATGTTGGCTCGGTCTTAAATATAAAAAGTCGAATATTGTACTCCACTACATGTGGATGATATACAATATCAGTAGTGGCCAGCTTTGCATACCATAAAAAATTATCACGGAGCGGCCCATCAAGCACAATCTCGGGATGTCGTTCCCTCCCCATGTTCTAATCAGCTTCTATATTACCTAATTAACCCTACAGTGATATGGAATTCTCTGTCGTGGCTACAGAAACGTTTCCCTTAATGATGTCGTACAGAGTAAAAGCACATTTGATATGAATCCATCTAATATAAGGAGTCAAGCCTGGATTCACCCAAATGTAGATGCAACATTCAAGCAAGCAATAGCCTACCACGCTATGGTTCTGACCCATTATTATTTTTGTGCCAAAAATTCAGGAATATAATATTATGCACCGATCAAGAATCATCATATCAAGTTCAGTGTACATGTTGGCCATTATCCCACACTCAGTATACAATATAGCCGTTATAAACAGGCGAGCAGGACAAGTGTATCAGCATGAATATAATAACCAAGTCAGGATACCAAACCTATCAGTTGGTCACATAAATCATGTTTTGATCAAGTCAGGAGTCATAATTAATCAGGAATCTAATATCTGATATGATCAAGTCGTGGTCATGAATGCCTCATTAATTCCTCAAGTTTTGGGATCAAAGACCATCAATCATGGTCAAGCTCAACTAATCTAGAATAGGCATCAAGTGCACAACAAGACCAATCCATGCACAGTCAATCACAAGAAGTACTGGGTCGACGCACTCTGCAAATGCCAATATAGGCTAGTTAGGAAAAGTGGCGCACTATGCGCAAGTAGGCAACTATAAGGCGCACAAACCTATAACACTAAGTCACAAAATTCATGGCACAGAAGTATATAACATGGCGCACACAAAATTTATGGTGCAGAAGTATATAACATTGCACACAAAATCGATAACGAGGTGCACAAAATCGATAAATAGAGCAGCAGGAAAATATGGCGCACAAATCAAGAATTACAACTAAGAAAAGTGGCGCACTATGCGAGAGCAAAAATAACTACAAAACAAAACACGAGTCCCCAAGCGATGCGATAGTCAAGGGCACGACAGTCGAGACATACCAAAGTCAAGGCTCGCTTATCGAGGCTGAACAGAGTAAGAGTGCGCCAAGAGATAACAAGTACGTCGGGTCATTAATCTATTAAAAGTGCGCCAACCGTTGAGCGTCCAGAAAGTGCACCAAAGATTATATGTATAAGAGCGGCACACTTTTGATAGTTAATGCACAATGTGTCAATTATGCGCCGGCCTGCTAATTCGGTTAAAAGTACGCCAATCAATTGGAAGTTGGTCAGAAGTGCACAAAAAGTAGACTAGCGCACTTTTGCTTGGTTCGTTCGTTGGTACATCAATTGTGCGCCAGAGGCTGAAGTCCTCCAAAAGTGCATCAAGGAAGGAATTTTCCAAAAATGCATCCCCTTGATGTACTTTTGTAAGAAATTGGCAGTACTCTTAAAGTACGCACGAGTATGGAATATGGTTCACACTCAACGTGCGCCTATGGATTGCGGTTCACACTTAAGATGCACCCATAGTGCGAAACCTTTTGTGTACTTCTTGTCACTATTCTTCTTCTCCAAACAACCCACCATTGATACACTTAGAGCTCAAGCTCGAGACTATGACAGTTCTCCATTCCTCAAGCAACAAGAACCAAAAAAATCAAAGAAAATTTCAAGCTCGAAATCAGAAAATAACTTCTTTTGAAAATATCTCAGTTTGGGGGGAATCATTCCCTAGAAAAAATATACTCATGAAAAATCTCATAATAAAATCAAGATAAAAACCATTAACCACCTCAAATCTGAAAACCCAGGAACTAACTATAATCAGAATACTAATAGTAACTAATTACAACAAACAAATACTAAAACTATAGCCGATCATATTTCTTCATATTTGTAAGATGTACATACCTATAAAGAAAACCAGGAGCAAAACAAGAAAATGAACAAGTGGGGAGAGAGAATGAGAATAAGGATATATATAGGCAAGGGGTGGATGGTAAACCGTTGGATCTCTCCAACAAATCCAAGCGACACGCACCCTACCTACCACCACCACACAATCAATACTAGCCAATGTGCGCCAAGCTCTATTCAACCGTGCACTTGAAGCATACCCGAAGTGCGCCAAAAGTGAGAAAAAATTTTAAAAGTGCGCCAACTTGAGTATATTCCAAGTATATCGGAATAGGGGAGTGACAGACATTGTGGTGAGATTGCTTTCTTCTATGATCATTATTCTTTTAGGGTTCCAATTCTTGGCGAGTCCTCGAAGTACTTTGTGAATCTTTTCATGATTGTTGTACTCCTTGCCAAGAGAAGATAGAGTATTAACAATATCAAGAAATTTTGTAAATATTTGAGTAATAGTCTCATTTGGCTTCATCTTGAATGCATCATATTCTTGTGTTAATCTACTTATGTTGGATTTATTCACTTGTGTTGTTCCTTTATGAGTTACCTCGAAAAGTTTCCAAACCTCATGTGAAGTGGTATAGGTGGATACTCTGTTGCATTCAGTCATGTCTACAGCACAAAATAAAATATTAATAGCTCTAGCATCAAGACTAGCTTGCTTATTTTCCAACTCGGTATATTTATCATTAGACTTTTCTACAAAGTTACCCTTAACAATAATTCTAGCGAGCTTTTTGTATCCATCAATAATATTTTTCCATAAGTCAAAATCAAGAGACTTCAAATATAAACTCATACGTGTTTTCCAGTACGTGTAATTGGTACCATCAAATAGGGGTGACATATTTGTGGACTTGCATTCAGCATTGTTGATGTAAATGGATCTAGTGGTTGTCATGGATCTACTCAAGGATGTTAATCCTGATCAAAAGTCCTTACTCTGATAACAATTGAGGGAAAACTCTAGAGGGGGGTGAATAGAGTGTGTGACAGAAATCCAATTAAAAACTTAAGACAATTACCAACTTAAAATTATATGCGGATAAGTATAGAAATATGCAATGAGTATAGAATAACTAGCAAAGTAAATAATAAATAAGAATTTATAAACGCTAACACCACAATGTATATTGGTTTCCCTCGTGGAGGATTAATCCAGTCTCGAGAACTCTGCTCGATGTTAATACACTATTTGTTAAATAGCTTATAGCACAAGCTTTGATCCGAAGGCTTGCCGACTTCTTACAACACCACTAGCTTTGATCCGAAGTACTCGCTAACTTCAAACACTTGAACAAAAACTTAATTTTTAACCTTTTACAACTCTTCAAGACTTTTAATCGAGATCACACTTGGTACTAGAAGGCTGTGGAAGTTGCTCTTGGGAATGGGACATTTGTAGCTAAGGTAAAGAGTATTAAAGAGGGGAGATGATTAAATAAAATTAAGTAATTTGGAATGGTGGAATTTTATCTCTATTTATAGGATTTTTCTGAACTGAGTTCGGCCAGACTTCAGTGTCCACTGTTCATAAATTTAAACGTTGCACCATGATCTTGTAGATGAATGAGACAATCCAGGAAGACTGGATCCCAGGGGGCCGAGTTCGGTCCGAGTTCGGTCCAAGTTTGGCCCAAATTCGGTCCGAACTCTTTCTCTTTAGATCAGATCAGTTCAGTCCAGTTTGAATAGATTTTGGGTCATTTTTTGACTTATTTTTTTGGCATGAATGTTGGGTTTTAGTCAGTTTCGAGTAGACTAAATATGGGTATAGGTTTGAGCTTCCTAATGCCAGTGTGACAAGATGTACATATTCCTAAACTCAAAAGAAAATTCAAATACATAGACCAAAATGAAATCACAAATCTTTTGTTGCAGTCTTTGTCAATCTTGTACTATTGTAGCGTCGTCGAATCAAGGTTTTGTCGATTGTCAAAATTAAGTTGACTGTGACATGCTTGTGCCAACTCATGGCACCCACATGGACCATCACTCCCCATGTGCATACCTCAATATCAAGCATAGCTATATATTGTGATACTCACTTGAAGTATTTTTCAATGTGGGACTATCTTTCTAGTATTCCTAAGGAAAAACTCCAACAACTTTGACTTCCACTTAGGACTAAACTTGAACTTTATCATAATTGATTAAATTGATATGATAAATCTTTTGATGATGTAAAAAAAAAACATCAATTAATATTATGATCCAAAAGTACATGGCACGAGCAGGTTTTCTTGAGGGCATTAACACTTACAATGTCTTACTTACGCTAAAACTATTTTTTTTAGAAATCCTCCCTCGCTGTCTGTAAGGCATTGTTCTTTTCAAGTAGAAATGCAATACAGACCGAGAAATGATCGTGCGTCAGTCCAAGGTTGACGTGACCCTCATATTCACTCCAACCCCCCCCCCCCCCCCTACTCACCGGACCTCACCCTCGACCAATGGGGGGCTGCCACATCAGTGCAATCTGACGCGGGCGGTCCTCTCTCTCGGTTTTTAAGTCATTGTTCTTTTTCAAGATGTAACTCATATTATTGTATGGTTAAGACTTTATTTAATGAATCAACAATATTCTCTTATAATGTTTATCTTCTAAATGGATATGTCTCCTTTGACGATGAAATCTTTGATTAATGTATTACACTTCTGCGAGACTCCTTTACTTGATGACCTATAATATCGTTGTTGTGAAGTAGAGGTCTATTGGATGTCTAATTGTTTGGTAAGTAATTTTTTTTAAGGGCTACTAGGAGACGTTACAAATGTTTATTTTTTGCAATACACAACATGTTCTTAAAATGTTGTTAGGAGTCAACACAAATTAAAGTATAAAATGTAACTATTTTTGTCATCCTCTTTCTTTTCAAATCTCTAAATTGTAAAGGCCCTTGATAAAGGCACTACAAACAGACTTGGGGCTGGTCCAATTTTTTTATAAATTTTTCACTCAGAATTTTACTTAAGGCTAGTCCAAAAATTTATTTATGACTGTCAAAACAGACTTAGGGCTAGTTCAATTTTTTTATAAATTTTTCACTCAAAATTTTACTTAGGCTAGTCCAAAAATTTATTTAGGACTGTCAAAATTTGACACTCCTAAATAATGTATGCAGTTCAATGGACTGTCAAAATTTTGACAGTCCAACGTATTGGAAGGACTGTCAAAATTTTTACAGTCCTAAATATTTTTTGGGCTAGTCCTGAGTAAAATTTTGAGTAAAAAAATTAAAAAAAAATTTGGGTCGCCCCGAGTCATTTTGGTAGTGCCTTTATCAAGAGCCATTTTAATTCATGTTTTTTGTTTGCATAGTTTCTTACAAGATGGTCTCATTTGGGACTATTTCTTACAAGTTTTGAATTCCATCAATGAAGTTTCAAAGCTTCAAAATTGAAACAGTCACGTTTTGGACAACGAATGATTGTCAAAATTTTGTCAGTCCAAAATATACATATGAGTGCCAAAATTTTGTAATACTGAGACAGAGAAATATGTTTTCAGGACTGCCAAAATCGACTTCATTGTAAGATTGCCAAAATTTAAAGAAAAAAAATTTGGCAGTCCAAAACTGTTTAGAACTGCGAAAACTTTGGCAGTAATCACTGTAGGCAGTCATGTGTCATCCCCAACGAGTCTGTATAATATCTGAAGTTCAAAATATCTAATATTGGGTTTGAAACTTCATAAAAACATCCATTGGTGAATCATAAACCTAAAATTAGGATTACACGAGAAAGATGCAGTGGCAAGAAAGAAGAAAACTTAATTTTTTATGTTTGTTGTCTACTATCAAATTTTGGATAGCCCCTAGGAGCATCCACAGTGGGGACACTCCAAACACAAACTCTAAATTATTAAAAATTGTATAAATTACTAATTTTGGAGTGTCCACATGATATTGACACACAATGGTACACTCCAAATAAACAGTACAAATTAATTTTCTCTTTTTTCCTCCCTCTTTTTTTCTTTATTTTTTTTTCTTTATTTGGTAAGATTTTTCATCTCTCTTTTTCCTCTTTATTTTTCTTTCATTTTGGTTACTTTTGGTGGGTCCAACAATTAATATAGAGGAGCTATGACACGCTCCAAATTTGAAGTGTCTTGTAGCTTTCTACCAATTTTTAAGTATGCACAAGTGTCCATTGCAGTCTCCAAGTGTTATAAAATTTGACTAAAATCAAAATATAGTATTGAAATATCTTCCACTGTTGATGCTATAGAGAAAAAATGACTTAAGTGTGTTATCCCTTATCATGTGTCGTCCCTTAATAAACTCCGTAGTGCCCTTGGCATTTAGGTTCTTTTAGCTTTATCAGGTGGGGGACGGTAGGTAACGTTATTTTAGGTGTTAAGAGTTTTATTTTATTTTTATTTTTTTGGTTTTTTAATATTTTTTTGGTTTTCTTATAAAACTAACATTAAAAAACAACATACAAGTTTTTTTTTTTTTTTTTCAGGGACAAAAATGTTCACAATAGTCATGTGACTATTAAGTTGAACCGTAACTTCCAAAAACTTGAAAAGTTCACAATATTTAAGTGCTATAGCGTAAAGGTGTCAACAAGTCGAGCTGTTCACGACTTGAGTAGGTCAGCTTGCTAAAAGCTCATGAGTGACTTTTCTAAGCTCGAGAGCACGAGCATAACAATAGGCTTGTGTGATAGGCGAGCATGACCTAAATTTAGAGTTATTTGTCTCCTTAAGCTCGTGAGCCGGCTTATATTAATTTATATGTTTATATAAAAGTAATCTTATACTAATAAATATTTTCAATTTGGTATTATATACGTAGTAGAATTACGACACAAGACAGTATATTAAATGACTCAAGGAGGTTGTTTGCTTGGTTGTAATAAAAACAGAAAATTTACTGTAGCAAAATTAATTTATATTAAATTAATACAAACAAAACAAGTTTATCTAAAATAAAAGTAAAGACACAGTCCGCCAACTCAGTTGACGAAAAATAGAACGCAGTCGACACGTGTACAGCAAAAGACAAATGTGGGTAGGGACGGAGGGACATTAACAGTGCACTGGGCTGTAGTCTAGTGCAAACTCAAAATAATGAGTAATTTTTTTTTTTTTTTTTCAATGCTTTGTAGGCTTGTAGCCCAGCCCAGTGCACTGTTAATGTGGCTGTTCCTTTCCTAAACTGGGTTGTTCCTTTCCCAAACTCAACATTAACAGTCCACTGGCCTGTGGTTGTTCCTTTCCTTTCCTTTCCTTTCCTTTCCTGACTCTAGTTTCATTTCCTTTCCTTTTTTTCTCTCCCTTTTTTTACAACTTCAGTTTCATTTCCTTTCAAAATCCCGATCTTTTTTCTCTCTAGTCTAGGGTTTCTTCCTAGTTTCTACAGTAGACATCGGTCGGACTGTCGGAGGAGAGGATCCGAATTCCGACAAAGATCAAGGCCCCTCGGCGGCTCGGCCCCCCTCTCGCCACACGCCAGGGGCGGAGCCCCCGCTCTACGGGCCTACCGCCTACGACTCTCTGCTCTCGGCAGCTCGGCTCGACGGACGACGACTTTCTCCCATACTCTCTATCTCCCTCTTAAACTTCACCTCCTTTGGTAAGGCCATCAATCACCATCCTCCTCGGACTTTCAAATTAAAATTTTGTAAAACCCTAACCCCAAATTTTTGGTGTTTTGTTTCATCTTAATTCACTATAGGTTTTTGGAATATAATGGAAAATCAAGGAAACAAGAGAAAGAAAACCCTTTTTTCATTCTTTAAACCAAGGGGTGAAACATCAGGAAGTGAGAGTCTTCTCCTACCTTCGAATGTTAATGTTTCAACCCCAAGTGTTGATCATAGGGATGAGGTTATAGTTGATTTAAATTCTCTTGAACGAGATCCAGGTTTACGAATTCCGATACGTGGGCATCCTGTTAATCATAGGGATGAGATCAGACGGACGTATATCAAAATTGGTCCATATCAGCCGAAATTGGCAGTATTTCTACCGTCTGAGTTCGGAAAACAGTCTCGTAGATTTCAATACTCTTGGTTCCAACAATTTTCTTGGTTGGAGTACTCTCCTACAAAGGATTCAACATTTTGTTTTCCATGTTATCTTTTTGAAAGTGATAATGCTCTCCATTGCACATTGACTGTCGATGGGTTTAAAAATTGGAAGAGAGTTAATGAGGGGACTCGATGTGCGTTTTTGACACATATGGGAGGTCCTCATCTACCCATAGATATTCTGTGAAAGCTATGGAAGGTTTATCAAATGTTACTCAACATATTAATAAAGTGATTAATGCACTGTCTTCTGAAGAAGTTTTGAAGAATCGATTACGGCTTAAGACGACAATTGAGAGTATTCGGTGGCTCAGTTTGCAAGCATGTGCATTCAGAGGTCATGATGAGTCACTGACTTCTAATAATCGTGGGAACTTGATAGAGATGATAAAATTAATGGAGAGTTTGAATGTCAACATTGATGATGTTGTATTGGAGAAAGCTCCGAAGAATGCACAGTATACTTCACCGACAATTCAAAAAGAGATTTTGCATATCATGGCCAACCGGGTGAGAAGTAAAATTCGTGAAGAAGTTGGGGATGCAAAGTTTTGTATTTTGGTTGATGAAGCCAGAGATGCGTCTAACAAAGAGCAGATGGCTATTGTTCCAAGATTTGTTGATATTCATGGTATTCTGAAGGAGCGATTCTTTGAGATTGTGCATGTTGGGGACACCATTGCTTCAACCCTGAAGAAACAAATATCTGATGTACTTTCTCGGTATGACTTACATATCCACAATATGCGAGGACAAGGATATGACGGTGCTAGCAATATACGTGGAGCATGGAATAGATTATAGGCTTTGTTTCTTAGAGATTGTCAATACGCATATTTTGTTCATTGTTTTGCACACAAACTACAACTTGCTCTAGTTGCAGCGGCTAGTAATGAGACTTCAGTTTGGCTATTCTTTTCGAAATTGACTACCATTGTCAATCTTGTTAGTGCTTCTCCTAAGCGTCATACTGAGTTACAATCTGCTCAAGCTATTGAGATTGCACATATGGTGGCTAGTGGTGAACGTTATACTAGTAGAGGGGCTAATCAGATTGGTAGTTTGCAAAGGGCTGGAAGTACTCGATGGAGCTCTTATTTTGATTCTATTTGCAGCCTAATTGATATGTATCAAGCAACTATTAAAGTACTTGAAAGTATAGTAAATGACGGATCCTCCAATTCTATGTGTGGAGAAGCAGCTGGTTCTTTGCTTGTGATGAAGTCATTTAATTTCATATTCATATTATACTTGATGCATAAAGTCATGGGGATTACAAACTTGCTTTGTCGGGCCTTACAACAAAAATCTTTGGATATCTTGAATGCAATGGATCTAGTATCCTCTACTAAAAGATTGCTTCAAACTTTAAGAGATGATGGCTTTGGTGGTATTCTTAGTTATGTGGAATCAGTTTGCAAAAAGTATGACATTGATATGCCCGATATGAATGCTTGTTACAGAGGAGCTAGAGGTCGTTCTTGCCAACAACGAGATTCTATTACATTTGAGCATCATTATCACTTTGATATATTCAACTCTACAATAGATTTTTAATTGGAAAAGTTGAATAATAGATTCAATGATGAGGCAGTAGAAATCCTTAAGCTGAGCTCTGCTTTACAACCAAATGATCACTTCAAATCATTTGATGTTGATCATCTGTGCATTCTTGCAGATAAATTTTATCCGGCTACTTTCAATGATCAAGATATGCATTATTTGAGATGTCAATTGGAGCATTATCAGGTTGATGTACTTCATCATGAGAAGTTCCAAAATATATCAACCATTTCTGAGTTATGTCTGACATTAGTTGAAACAAACAAGTCACAATATTATAATTTGATCGACAAGTTGATTCGTCTTGTTTTAACTCTTCCTATTTCCACAGCAACTACAAAAAGAGCATTTTCAGCTTTGAAGCTTATTAAAACTAATTTGAGAAGTAAAATGGAAGATGAGTTCTTAGCCGATGCTATGGTTATCTACATTGAACGAGGAATTGCTGAAGATATTGACTCGGATTCTATAATAGACGAATTCTATTCTCTAAAGAACCGAAGAGTGCAACTTCGATAGGGTATCTTTCTTCTTTATGTTTCTTTTTGTTTGCTATTAGTTATCTACAAATTTTTAATGCAAATTTGGTTATGTTCTTCCTAAAAATCATGGACTGCTCTGTAACTGTTGATTCTTTACAGGTAGTGCAATGGATGGAATCATGGAAGGAAACTTTATTATGTTGCCAAAGACACTTTATTATGTTGCCAAATCAACTCATCTGCACTTATTTGTTGGTGATGAGCTACAAGAAATTCTGTTTTGTTTTGTTGCCAAACTTTATTATGTTACCATATAGAGCACTTATTATGTTGCCAAACATTATTTTGTTGCCATATAGAGCAAGCATCAAGTAAAACCATTGTTCCAGTTGATTTTGTTTTGCCTACAAGGTGACGGTTCAGCTAGAACGCATAACTGGCTCTCGATGATTAACATTTTGTATCTTGTAAAGGGATTTTACTTGATCTCTTTATCAATTTAGGCCGTAACATCTCTCTTTTGTATGTTGCTCAAAACTTCTATTTTTAGTTTAATTACTTCACTTGTAAAAGAATTATGTATTGGTACTAAACACCAATGTCGTAGTGATTGAATGTCTACTCCTTCAATGTGCAATATCTCTGTTGATTTTAGGTTGTTAGTGAGGATGGAAAGAAGGTTAGACGCCAAAATCCTTTTACTGAGCTGGATGTGGAAGAACTGCAGGTTACATATTTTCTTAGTTTATAAAAATTTCCTATTTCAGTACTCCCACTGTCTGAATGGAACTTGATATTTTTTTGTATCTGTAGTCGTGTATTGTTGTTGCTGAAAATCTCCCCGAAGATCATTGTTACCAAAGCCTTATGAAGGTTTTCTCTGTAGTTGGGAGGTAACTTATAGAGGTATATATATTGCGGTTTCCAATTCAACGAGTTTAACTTATCAGTGATACATAGTACTGTTACAGTTCATTTGAAGTACAAAGCCACTTTGAATATAAATATGAGCAATAAGGTTGACTGGGTGGGTGTATGTTTTTGTTATCAATCCTTAATTTCATCTTAGATGCAAGTTGAGACTCCTTAATTCTTGCTTGCCTCTTGGATACTTTAGCTTTTCTAGCCTTCATTGCTTCCTCCACTTGAAGGGCCCATTATTAAAAATATGGTTTTACAACAAGAACGACAGATTGGTAATGAGTTTCCAGAATTAACATTTTTGTGGAATATTAAAAAGGTATTATTTTAATGAAATTCTGACCTTTCAGACTTTTACTGTTGTTTCTTCTATTTTGCCTATCTTACATTGTCATTTTGATATATAAACATATGAATGAGCTATAAGAATCACTTGCTTGAGTCTATTTTTGATATATGTAGTCTGTCTGGATGGAACTACACTAGGTTACCACCTACATCGAGAGTTTGAAACTGGAGAAAATAGTTGGTTAATCTAATTAGAGGTGGGAATGCTCTTTCTGTTTATCCGAGTAAGCATGCAATGCTGCAACCTAGCATGTTGTTGGCTATACAACAAACTATAGTACTAATTAAGATTGATTACGTATCTTGCTGTAGGTTCTAGTTGTTGAGATTCTTGGAAACTTTTTACAACAACCACGCTTAGTTGGAAGCTCTGGCTGCTTTCAATTGCTATTGTTTTCATTAGGTATGTTATGTTCCTTCCAAGATTATTGTAGCTGGTAGTTATTATTGCCGGATGTGACTGCAAACTATTCTATCTTCTTAAAACATCTCAGTTGTGCATCCACATACTTGTGTCACATATACTAATTGTCACGCCCCAGTCCCAAAATACGTAGGACTAGGAGTACATAACACGCCCAGCCGTATGTATACGAACTCCAATATATGGAAACCATATGCATACGTACGCTGTTTATGAATATCCAATACACCAGTGGTAATATACTCTCTTAACAAGTCACATGCAATCTAGATCTCATCCACAGCACAAATAATTAGTAGGAATAAAGAGCTGAATAATAACTTCTTATCAACGATAGTAACAAGTCTGATAGTCGGGTGGAAACAAATCCACTACAAAATGACTATACTAAAAAGCAAAAAATCTCTAAATAGTGATAGTAGATCACTGGTACTCTGAGGGTAAAATCTCCTCGGCCAGGTACGTAGAGTCAGGTCCAGGTCTGTACTCCTGTGGGTACTCCTGCTCGTCCATATCTGGAAAGGGACCAGGTCCTCAGAGGGACATAACAAGATACATAATAACATGCCAATAGAGTACAGAAAAGTAAACATCCACTGGGTCGCCTATCCGTCTAAGTGAATGCAGTTTGAGGACACCATGGAGTATATGGGAAAGCGTAGGCTAAACATATGCTGACGTAATTCACCAATCGTGACAACTGGCTAGTATATGCCACATATGCCCCCAGAACAAGGGCGCACTGTAATGTCAAGAATATGAAATTAGCATAGTGGAAATGGGTGTCCTATACGCCTACTATTCGTCCTCCCCACCCAATGATCTAAGCATGTTGTATCCACAACACAAAATATACCTCTAGATAACTGCCAGGTCTACTAGCATACCAAGTTTCTATCAGGAGTTATCCCTAACACACGGCTCTTACGTACGGGCGGCCAACCCAATATGTAGGTCGAGAGCTATATGAGACTCACAACTCATGTAGCAACTGTGTCACGGCCAATGAACCAAAAATGCTTCATAATACTAGGGTGGTCTCATAAACAAGGTCCAATGCAATTACATAATTTAAACAGAAACATGCTTCATATGGAATGTAAATAATAGTACTGTGGCAAGGTATACTTGCCGAGTAAAAAGTCCTGAAGAGTGCAACGTCTAGTACAATGTTAAGTTCATGTAGTGAGGTTTTGGGGTGTATTACATGGATATATATAGAGAATAATAGGCGGTGGAGAAACTTAGTTCTTAAGAAACTATTGTTGCTGCTGTTTCCTTTTTATTGGTTTAGATGTGCGGCTGAGGAGATTTTTAAGGAGTGGTGGAATGAGAAACTCACACGTGTAGGTCAGGAAAGCAAAGCAAAGTTGAGTTTTGCTTCTGTTGCTGGTATTTTCTCAAGGGTGTGGTTTTTACACGTGGTATAGGAATTTAAGCGGCGGAGGTTTTTATGCAGGGGTGAATTACTGCTGCTGAGGAGTTTTACGCGCAGAGAAAGGAAGAATTTACGCGTGGACAAAATAAGCGGTGGAATGATACTGCTGTTGCTACGGTTTACGCGCGGAGAAATATACGCGGTGTATTGAGCGGTTTGTTGTTGTCTGTTTACGCGTAGTGAACCGATGTTTCTACTATTTTATGCGCGGGAGTGGGTTTAACGAGTTGCTGGTTTGATCCAATAGGAAATTCTATTTTTAGCTCATAATTACTAATAATAATTTACATAATTAATAATAATAATATAGAATACGATTTTCAGAATTGGAGGTTTTACATTCTACCCAACTTATAAAAATTTTGTCCTCGAAATTAAAACTAAGTCATGGTAGAAAAATCAAGAATGGTAGTAGATATAAATTACCAGAGTAAATTTATACCTTGGTCTGTGAATAGGTTTGGAAAACGTTGACGCATGTCATCCTCGCGTTCCCAGGTAGATTCTCCTGGCGAGCCATGCTTCCATGCTATGCGGACCAAGGGAATAGACTGGTTTCTCAATACTTTCTCTCTACGGTCAAGGATTCCCACAGGTTGCTCTTGGTAAGATAAGCTTGGCCCAATGGTGATCTCTGAATGGTCCAAGACATGACTGTTGTCTGCCACATATCGCCTGAGCTGTGATACATGAAATACGTCATGTACTCCCTCAAGTGAAGATGGTAGCGCAAGTCTATATGCCACTTCTCCCACTTTTTCTAGCACGTCAAAGGGTCCAATATACCTTGGACTTAACTTGCCGCGCCCTCCGAATCGAATGGTGCCTCTGGTAGATGATATCCTTATGAAGACATGATCACCCTCTTTAAATTCCAAGGGACGACGATGAAGGTTTGCCCACTGCTTCTGTCTGTCTTGCGCTGCTCGCAAGTGTCCTTGTATCATTTTAACTGTCTCAACGGTATTGACCATTAACTCTGGTCCTAAAATTTGACGTTCTCCCACGTCACTCCAACATACGGGAGATCTATATTTTTTTTCATACAATGCTTCAAACGGAGCCATCTGGATGCTTGCCTGATAGGTATTATTGTAAGAAAACTCCACAAGATGTAGGTGGTCCTCCCATGATCCTCCAAAGTCTAACATGCAGGCCCTCAACATATCTTCCAATGTCTGAATAGTATATTCTGACTACCCATCTGTTTGCGGGTGATAAGACGTACTGAATTTCAGACGAGTTCCAAGACTTTCTTGCATGCTCTTCCAGAAATGTGATATAAAGTATGAATCCCTGTCTGATACAATGCTGACTGGTATGCCGTGCAATCTCACGATCTGCCTCATATATAAGTCAGCCAAAGCTTCTGTAGATTGGCCAACTCTAAAAGGCAAGAAATGGGCTGACTTGGTAAGTTGGTCCACTATTACACATACTGCATCTCTTCCACTTGGACTCTTGGAAAAACCCGTGACGAAGTCCATAGTGATGTGTTCCCACTTCCACTCTGGAATTGGAAGTGGTTACAATAATCCTGCTGTCCTCTGATGCTCCACTTTTACTTGCTGACATATTAAATATTTAGCTATAAAACGAGCTATCTCTCTCTTCATTCTATGCTACCAAAAGTGCTATCGTAAATCACGATATATTTTGGTGCCTCTAGGATGAATAGAATATATCAAACTATGAGCTTCTGTTATCAGCTCCTATCGAATCTCTTCATTGGGAACATAAAGACGATTACCATATCGTAGTGTCCCGTCATCATGAATGTGCAGTCCTGTCTGTTCTTCGGCCTCAGTCCTTTCCTTTAATCTTCTGAATCTGGCGTCTGTAGGCAAAGCCGCCTTGATCCTCTCTACTAGTGATGATTGTACTTGCAAATTGGCTAGTGTCCCGTCTGCTCAGAGAAATATTACTTCAATGCCAAGATCTCTCTGTGTTGTTAAGAAGTAAGCTGCTGGCTTCCGGCTTAATGCGTCTGCTACAACGTTAGCCTTGCTTGGGTGATAATATAGCTCTATCCCAAAATCTTTCATCAATTCGAGCCATCTACGTTGCCTCATATTTAACTCCTTCTGTGTGAAGACATACTTGAGGCTTTTGTGGTCTGTATAGATTTTTACTCGTTCCCCATATAAGTAATGTCTCCATAGCTTTAAGCAAATACAACTGCTGCAAGTTCCAAGTCATGAGTTAGATAATTCTTCTTATGTACTCGTAATTGTCTAGATGCGTATGCAATTACCTTGCCATGCTGCATCAATACGCATTCCAAGCCTTTCCCTGATGCGTCACTGTAGATCACATAGCCTCCTGATCCTGATGGAATAGTCAATATTGGTGCTGAAGTCAGTCGCTTCTTTAACTCCTCAAAAGCGGCTTGACACTCGTTGGTCCATATGAACTCTTGGTCTTTGTAAGTCAACCGAGTCATAGGTGTTGCTATCTTTGAGAAGTTTTCTACGAACCTTCGATAATATCCCGCAAGTCAAGGAAACTTCTCACTTCTGCTGCTGATTTAGGAACAGGCCATGTCTCGACTGTTGAGATCTTTTCTGGATCAACAGAAATACCATCTCCCGTAATAACATGTCCAAGAAATGAGATTGTGTCTAAAAAGAACTCACATTTATTGAGCTTCGCATATAATTGCTCTCTCCTTAAGGTCTCTAGAATAATTCGCAGGTGTTTCTTGTGCTTCTCGTGATTCTTTGAATAGATAAGTATATTATCTATGAAGACGACCACGAACTGGTCTAAATACTGATGGAATACTCGATTCATTAAGTCCATAAAAATAGCTGGAGCATTGGTCAATCCAAATGGCATGACCAGAAATTCGTAATGCCCATATCTTATTCGAAATAAGGTCTTCGGAATGTCCTCCTTCCGTACCTTCACCTGGTGATATCTCGATCTTAAATCTATCTTTGAGAACATCTTGGCTCCACTAAGTTGATCAAATAAGTCATCAATACGTGGTAATGGATATTTATTCTTTACTGTCACTGCATTCAAGGCTTTATAATCAATGCACATATGTACTGACCCATCTTTCTTTAGTACAAACAACACTGGTGCTCCCCAGGGTGATGTACTTGGTCGGATGAAACCTTTCTCTTCTAGTTCTTTCAATTGTGTCTTTAGTTCATCTATCTTCTTCTTTGCCAGCCTATAAACATGTGATGCTATGGGTACTGCTCCCGGTGTTAATTCAATCAAAAACTCTACGTCTCTATCTGGGGGTAGTCCTGGCAATTCTTCTGGAAAGACGTCTTGAAATTCTGAAATAATGGGATGATAGACAACATCGTCCATTGCGAGCTGCATACCATCAAAGATTTCGGTGGATCCTCGTGCAAGCTCAAATTCAGGCTAGCCTGGTACCTTGAAAAGAATGCTTCCTCCAAAGCAATCAAAGAAAGCGTGGTACTTGCTTAGCCAGTCCATTCCAAGCATAATATCAAAAGTCGGCATGGGAAGGACTAAGAGTTGGGTATTCATCTCTCTGCCACGTATCACTATAGGACACGTTCTACAAATTCTACTAATAGGTACAACTTCTCCTCCGGTAAAAATTTTAATGCAACTAGGTAAAGGTGTAGACGCAATATTGTGTTTGGCAATAAAACTAGATGATATGAATTAGTGGGTGGCTCCCGTATCAAATAATGTCATAGCAGGAAAGTAAAAGCAAGAGTGATACCTGCTACGACATCAATCTCCTGATCCATGTCATCTATTTTCATTGCAAAAGCTTGTCCATTCTTCTGTGGCTATCCATTATTAGCCCTCAGGTACCGATCCTCCTGGGTAGGTAGTGATGGTCCTCGCTGAAATCCTCCTGCTGCTTGAGGTCGAGGTGCTCCTGGTTTAGCCATCTGTTGAGCTGGCATTGGTGCTGGAAGTGCTAGCCTCTGTGCTGGCGGTGGAAGTGTCGCTGCTTGTTGCATAGGGCAGTCCTTTAATATATGTTGTCCAGAACCACATCTCATACATTGTCCTAGACGAGTTCGACAGTCCCTCCTAATATGTCCGTGTTTCCCATAATGATGGCAGAGAGGCTTCTCTGGGATCTGGTATGGTCCCGCTCTATGCTGGGACTGCTGTTGCTGATTTAAAGGATGCCTGATAGGTCCCCTTTGTTGTGTCCTGGCCGGTCCTTGATGCGTCCTTTGCTGCCCTCCTTTTCCTCTGCTGATAGTTTCTTGTAATCTGGCTTCTGTCAGTAACTCGGCATAAGAGATTCGGGACTGTAAGCTAGTGTAATGTTTGAGCTCCTGAGTTAGTCCGTGATGGAATCTCTTAGCCTTGGCCAAGTGTCACGCCCCAGTCCCAGAATACCGTGGGACCGGATACGTGGCAATGGCCAGCAGCACGCACCGATGGACAAATCCAATCTAATGGATCCACCAGGGCATACTTAAGCTGTAAAATAACAAGTCTACGACAATTATGGCACAACTAATCTCATCCACACAAGATATAAAATATGATCCACAGAATATAAGAAATGTAAATCAATAGCTAGTCTCACAAAGTGCTTAGGGGAACAACCCGATAAACATCTAGTACAATGGTTCAACCGACCAGAATAAATGACTGAAATAAATAAATAAATAAATACTGAGCATGAAACATGGATGCTCAGAAAAAATCTTTGGCTAATACCTCATCCTCAGATGGCGGTACAGCTCCTGGATCAGCTCCTGCTGCGGTCCCGTATACCTCGGGATAGATCTCGTCTGCAAATCCTGGGGAAATAATCCGGTAATCAAGTCCTCAGGGGACATAACAAGGTACAGAAATCGATATGCCAAAATGCAGTATAATAGTGAATAAGATAAATAGGGTAAGCTATATAATCATCAGTGTGTAATGCAAGAGAAAACATCAGTAGTACTCAGGTTGGAACAACTACAAGCTCTGTGTAGGGGAGCCGGTAGCAGTGTGTCATGAGGTGGTCTAGCTCAGCGGGCGACTGAGTAGCCGGCATAACATAGTCAACCTGTAGCCTGTGGGTCTCTCCAGAGATAGATGAAACAATAAGGAAGTATTAAATAACCAGCTAAGTGATATGCAAGATGAGAGCAGCACTAGAACTCCGGCTGAAGCATACTACCAGCTCTGTGTCGGGGAGCCGGTAGCAGCAGTAATAATGAGTAATGGGCCAAGCTCGGGCTTCAGAGTCTTGGCCTCATAGTAGAAGGGGTGTATATATATATGATCAGCCTGTAGTCTGTGTGTCTCTCCCTACCCAATATAACCACGCATATCATGACCATAACGTCTCATGGCCATGTCAGCGGGATCATAACTAATGTAATAAGTCATAATGTATCTAAGAATATAGTATCTCTGTCAAGTCCTGTATCCTACACAGAATCACCATGAATATCTCAGGAAGATCCTGTCTCATGAACAGTGTCAAGTGTCCTGGGTCATAGTATACTTGGTAAGACAAGTACGATGTAAAGTGTCACGTATAACCATCTCTAGATGACAGTACCCAACACCGCGTACAGTGTTGGCACCCGACTAATAATCGGACGCTGAGTACGTCAAAATGGCCCTATGTTGAGCATGCACAGCAATGTATATATAAATATAAGTCAAGGAAATAAATAGCAAGAACTGCAGGATTTGGCAAGGTACACTTGCCTGATGTCCGAATACCAACAACTGTCCCTGTATCGGTGGATCCGGTAGGTACTACTCCAATAGCTGTAATAAACATCACCAATAGTCTCAGAAGGTATCAAACAGCTAGAAATGCCTGTCCTTACGTCCAATTTGGACACAGGGGCAAAAAGGTCATTTCCGGGCCAAAGCGAGTTCCATATGTGGGCCCGCTTTGCACCGAAAAGCGCGTCAGGGTCAAAGATCTCCAAATTCTGTAAACTCAGTGTCTACAAGTCAGTAATGATGATACGAACCCTGGAACTTCCGGAATTGGATTCCGACGAGCCGATCACAAAATCGCCCGTCAAGTGGAGCCGGTGGGGCCCACGATACGCGATTTTAGCAACGTTCTCAGAATCGGACCAAACTTGGCTCACAGGACCAGCGTATTGCTACGAGTCCGATGGCGCAAGTTCTGTCTCAATCCGACGTGTGTACACAAAGTTACAGCATGTTCCAGAAGGGACAGATACGGGGTATTGTTTTTCCTGTTTTTGGATCGCGGGGTGCGATCACCACAGGACGCGATGCTCCGAGCGAGTTGCATGGGCACCGAGAGGGTTATACAGTCTACGTATAGTAACTGACAGAATTGAAATCGGAGTTGCGATGAAGGAGAAATCAGTACCTGAACCGAGCTCCGAGACGCTGATTCCTGCGTATCCGAAAGCCAATTTCGTGTCCTGGTTGAGAGTTTCTGCGTCCTCGTGTCCGCGGTGAGTCAGAACTAGGGCTCTGTCCACGGAGGGCTTCGTCGGGGGTCAGCCTCGAGGTCGGCTAGGGCTCTGGCGACCGGGTCTCGAGCGGCGGCCGGCGTGGGTCGAAGGATGATGGGGTGCGCTGGAGAGGAGCGGCGTTGTCGAAGGTCGAGGGGGAAGCGTCGACCGAGGGGAGGTCGGGCTAGGCGGTCGTCGATCGGAGAGGGAATCGAACAGGGGTGGCTGCTATCGGGTCCGGTCGACGACGGAAACGGGGTGTCGGGCTGGGCTAGGCGAAGGTGGGGGAAGTCGGAGACTGAGGAAGAAGAGCGGCTTTGCGATTTCAAGGTGGCGGCCGCCCAAGCACGAATTAGAGATGCTATATAGGGTGAACAGCACCCTTGGCTGCTAGGGTTCTGTTCGGGTTTGGGTTTCCAGACCCGACCCGGTAACCGGTTTGGTTCAAGCTTAGCTCGGTTTGTGCAGGGTTTGGTTCGGTTTATGGAGCCAAAAGCTTTTAAAGCTTAAATCGTTGCTCCGGAGTCCAATAAATTCACCGAAAAATGCCATGCGTCCGGTTTACCAAGATTCACCATAAATTATTATTTCCAAAATATTTTAACACCATTAAACTGTATTTAAAATTACTTAACTCCTTATCACCTTGTTTCTTCCTCCAGAAAACACCGAAAATCCGGGAAAATTATATTAAAATTTACTCTAAAAATTAGGGTATTTACAATCTTTCCTCCTTAAAAGGATTGTGTTCTCGCAATCAAAGAATAAGCTACTAAAGAAAAAGTTATGGAAATACAAGGTTGCTTAGTTTACAACTGCCTCCTCGAACAAGTGGGGGTATCGCTGGCGCATACTATCTTCTCGTTCCCAAGTCGATTCGCCAGGGGAATGATGTTTCCAAGCTACACGGACCAGTCTGATTGTCTGTCCCCGCAATGTCTTCTCGCTGACGTCGAGGATGCCAACTGGTTGTTCTTCATACCTCAAGCTTGGGCCTACTGCGATCTCTGAATGATCGACTACGTGACTTGGGTCGGTCACGTACCTTCGCAGCTGCGAGACGTGGAATATGTCATGCACTCCCTTTAAGGATGGAGATAATGCAAGACGATAAGCCACCTCACCAACGCGCTCTAGAATGTCGAATGGCCCAATATACCTTGGGCTCAACTTGCCTCTGCTCCCAAATCTGATAGTACCCCGAGTGGGCAAAATCCTCAAAAATACGTGCTCTCCTTCTTTAAACTCCAGGGGACGTCTGTGCGTGTCTGCCCAATGCTTCTGTCTGTCTTGAGCTGCTCGAAGATGATTCTGAATCTGTTTCACCTTTTCCACTGTCTGAGTTACCAATTCTGGGCCCAGTATTTGACGTTCACCAACGTCACTCCAAGATATAGGCGATCTGCACTTTCTTCCGTATAAAGCTTCAAATGGTGCCATCTGGATGCTGGCCTGATAACTATTATTGTAGGAGAACTCTACTAAGTGCAAATGATCTTCCCAAGATCCTCCGAAGTCTAGCATACAAGATCGTAACATGTCCTCCAATATCTGAATGGTGCGCTCCGATTGGCCATCTGTCTGTGGGTGGTAGGCCGTGCTGAATTTGAGTCTGGTGTCCAGACTCTCTTGCATGCTTCTCCAGAAATGAGATGTAAATTACGAATCTCGATCCAATATAATACTAACAGGCACTCCATATAGTTTGACAATTTGTCGCATATACATGTCAGCTAGTACCTCTGTGGACTGTCCAACTCTAAATGGCAAGAAGTGTGCCGATTTAGTGAGTCGATCCACTATAACCCATACTGCGTCTCTTCCGCTGGGGCTCTTCGGAAATCCTGTGACAAAATCCATCGTGATGTGCTCCCACTTCCATTCTGGTATCGGAAGCGGCTGTAACATGCCTGCAGTTCTCTGATGCTCAGCCTTTACTTGCTGGCAGACTAAGTATTTGGCCACAAATCTTGCAATTTCTCTTTTCATTCCGTGCCACCAGTAATACTGTCTCAAGTCTCGGTACATTTTGGTTCCTCCTGGGTGAACAGAGTATATAGAGCTATGTGCTTCAGTCATTAACTCTTGTCTCAATTCTCCATTTGGAACATACAGGCGATTTCCAAACCTCAATGTCCCGTCTTCGTGTATGCGAAGTCCTGTCTGCATGCCTGCTTCTGTCCTCTCTTTCAACCTTCTAAATCTAGCATCGGTGGGCAGTGCCTCCTTAATCTTCTCCACGAGTGATGACTTAATTTTAAGGTTAGCCATCAAGCCATTCTGTCCTGGTAAAATAACCTCTATCTGAAGCTCCTATAGATCCTTCAATAACTCGGTCTGCATCGTCAAGAAATAAGCCGTAGGCTTCCTGCTAAGCGCATCTGCAATAACATTTGCCTTTTCCGGATGATACTGCAGATCTATGTCAAAATCTACCATCAATTCAAGCCAGCGTCTCTGTCTCATGTTAAGCTCCTTCTGAGTATATACATACTTCAGACTTTTGTGATCTGTAAAGATGTCTACTTTCTCACCATAAAGGTAGTGCCTCTAAATCTTCAATGCAAATATAACTGCTGCTAACTCCAGATCATGTGTTGGGTAGTTCTTCTCGTGAACCTTCAACTGTCTCGATGCATAAGCAATGACTTTGCCATGTTGCATCAAAACACATCCCAGTCCACTGCCTGATGCATCACTGTAAACAACAAAACCTCCTGACCCTGATGGAAGAGTCAAGACAGGTGCTGTTGTTAATCTTCTCTTCAGTTCTTCGAAGGCCTTCTAGCAGTCTTCTGTCCATATAAACTCCTGGTCTTTACGTGTCAGCTTCGTCATCGGTTCTGCAATTCTCGAGAAATTTTCTACAAACCTTCGGTAATATCCCGCAAGTCCGAGAAAGCTTCTCACCTCTGCAACTGATGTGGGTGTAGGCCAAGTCTCTATTGCCGCAACTTTCTCTGGATCTACTGAAAGTCCTTCTCCTGAGTTGATATGTCCCAAGAAAGGTACTTTGTCCATACAGAACTCACACTTACTGAGCTTGGCGTATAACTTTTCCTGCCTCAAGGTCTCCAGCACGATTCTGAGATGTTCCTCGTGCTCTTCAGGGCTCTTGGAATATATGAGGATATCATCAATGAACACCACCACGAATTTATCCAAGAACTGATGAAAGACTCTGTTCATTAAGCTCATAAACACTGCTGGCGCATTGGTTAAACCAAACGGTATCACCAAGAACTCATAATGTCCATACTTGGTCCTGAAAGCTGTCTTCGGGATGTCTTCCTTCCTTACTTTGATCTGATGATAGCCGGATCGAAGGTCAATCTTCGAGAATACCCTCGCACTACTCAATTGATCGAATAGATCATCAATACGCGGTAAGGGATACCTGTTCTTGATGGTCACAGCATTCAGCGCTCTGTAGTCGATGCACAATCATACTGTTCCATCCTTCTTTGGCACAAATAATATAGGTGCTCCCCAAGGTGAAATACTGGGCTGAATGAATCCTTTATCCAGAAGATCATCTACCTGTGCTTTCAACTCCACTAACTCCTTGGGTGCTAGTCGATAAACTGATGAAGTGATTGGCTCTGCTCCTGGAGTTAAGTCTATCATGAATTATATTTCCCGATCAGGCGGTAAACCTGGAAGATCATCGAGAAATACATCCACAAATTCTGAGAGGACTCTTGGGTAACCTGTCTTCCCTTCTACAGTTAGTACCCTCAGAGTAGGCTGAACTCCTTGCTCTACTGCTCCTCGGAGAAACTCAAATTCCGGATGGCCAGGCGGTCTAAATATAACCCGCCCAAGTCGACAATCAAGAGTCGCATGATACTGACTTAACCAGTCCATACCAAGTACGACATCATAGTCAGGCATAGAAAAGATCAGAAATTGAGCTCGCATTTCTCTTCCACATACTACTACCGAACATGATCTACAGATGTCACTAACCGGAATAATTCCACCTCCCGTAAGAATCCTCTTCATCTTCGAAAGGGGTGCGGTAGATACTCTATGGGTGGCTACAAAGCTAGCTGCTATAAATGAATGCGATGCTCCAGAATCAAATAATGCTACAGCTGGTAATGAAGCTACTAAAATAGTACCTGCGATGACCTCGCCTGCTGTAGCCTCCTCCTCAACAGCTAATGTGTATGCCTGGCCTCGTCCCTGAGCTTGGCCTCTCTGCTGCTGAGCCTGCTGAAATAGAGCTGCCTGCGGTGCTAGGGGTGGTCTCTACTGATTCCCTCCTGGGGCTAGTGGTCTGACTCCACCAACTCCTGTCTGCTGTGCTCCTACGGCTGGATAAGCTGGTCGTGGTGCAGGCAAAGCTAATCTCTGTGCTCCCTCTCTGCGCTCGGTGCAATCTCTAGTCTGATGCTGGTTGGAACCGCAAGCTAGGCAGAGTCCTAACTTGCGTCTATATTCTCTCTCAATGTGACCTATCTTGTCGCAGTGGTGACAAGTAGGGAGAGATATGGCCCTGTGCGCTGTCCTCTCAGGCATACTCCTCTGGGTCCGCTTCACAGAATCCCCATGTCCTGGCCTCGCTGGTGCTGATGTGATATGCCTCTTCAGGGTCGACTCCCTTCTAGTGACGCGCTTCATGCGTCGGGCTGCTGCGAGAACATCGGTATAAGATGTAGGTGCTACCGATCCGATCAATCTTTGAAGCTCGAACTTCAGCCCGTCAAAGAACTTCTCAGCTTTTTCTTCCTCCGTTGAAATCAATGTCGGGGCAAAGCGGCTCAGGCAAATAAACTCTGCATTATACTCTTCCACTGTCACGTTGCCTTGGATAAGACGGTGAAACTTGTCTCTGAGCTCTGACCGTGCTACTACGGGAATGTACATCTCTTTGAAGAGTCTGGAGAACTCTTCCCAGGTGACTCGGTCCTATCCGAGCCTCATCTCCTCTGCTAACCACCAGTGATGTGCATTCTCCGTTAACTGCATTCTGACTGCAGTCATCCACTTCTCTCTAGGAAGTTCAGCGACTTCCAACTGATGCTGAATGTTTGTGAGCCATTCATGAACTTCTGTTGGTCCCTCTTTACCAGAAAAGGTACGAGGCTTGAGTTGACGGAAGTCGGTGATAGATCCCGTCGCTAACCTTCTTGCTGGTGGATTTGCCTGCTCCATTGCGGATACCAGGCTGATTCTCAGATTCTCGACCTCCTGACGTTGGGCCTCTTGCTGGATCTGTTGCTGTGCTTGCATCATAGCATACATCATCTGGAACATCTGTTGCCCGTCTATAGCTTGTCCTGGCGAGAAAACTGGCATCTGTGGAGTGAATTGTGGTGGAGGGGGAATGTCATCTCTCCGGAACCTTGGATTAGGTTGACCGATCTGATCGCTCGGCGATGCTTGTCCTCCATCCCCTGGGGTTACTCCGTCTGTATAGGTAACCACAGCGTCGTGTGGCGTGTCCAAAGGAATCTCATCTCCGTTCCTGGGATCCATTTCTCTGCAACCAAAAGATAAACTGTAAGAACGCACAGAGGAATCAATACATGATACAGTTCAAGTAACAATTTCGAGTTCGATATAAAGTTCAACAATAGGTTTAATAATGGATGAGATCCTAGAACTTATCCTATCCTTAGGGCAGGCTGGTTCAATTCCTAAGTTGAAACCGAACAATTTAGTCGTAGACCTGCATGGGCCACCACAAAAACCATGTCACGCCCCAGTCCCAGAATACCGTGGGACCGGATACGTGGCAATGGCCAGCAGCACGCACCGATGGACAAACCCAATCTAATGGATCCACCAGGGCATACTTAAGCTGTAAAATAACAAGTCTACGATAATCATGGCACAACTAATCTCATCCACACAAGATATAAAATATGATCCACAGAATATAAGAAATGTAAATCAATAGCTAGTCTCACAAAGTGCTTCGGGGAACAACCCGATAAACATCTAGTACAATGGTTCAACCGACCAAAATAAATGACTAAAATAAATAAATAAATACTGAGCATGAAACATGGATGCTCAGGAAAAAATTTTGGCTAAAACCTCGTCCTCAGATGGCAGTACAGCTCCTGGATCAGCTCCTGCTGCGGTCCCGTATACCTCGGGATAGATCTCGTCTGCAAATCCTGGGGAAATAATCCGGTAACCAGGTCCTCAGGGGACATAACAAGGTATAGAAATCGATATGCCAAAATGCAGTGTAATAGTGAATAAGATAAATAGGGTAAGCTATATAATCATCAGTGTGTAATGCAAGAGAAAACATCAGTAGTACTCAGGTTGGAACAACTACAAGCTCTGTGTAGGGGAGCCGGTAGCAGTGTGCCATGAG
The DNA here is from genome assembly GCA_036927795.1 of Iris macrosiphon. NCBI lineage: Eukaryota > Viridiplantae > Streptophyta > Magnoliopsida > Asparagales > Iridaceae > Iris > Iris macrosiphon. The sequence goes on along the minus strand of JAYESA010000011.1, from coordinate 122,712,035 downwards.
GTGGTCTAGCTCAGCGGGAGACTGAGTAGCCGGCATAACATAGTCAACCTGTAGCCTGTGGGTCTCTCCAGCGATAGATGAAACAATAAGGAAGTACTAAATAACCAACTAAGTGATATGCAAGATGAGAGCAGCACTAGAACTCAGGCTGAAGCATACTACCAGCTCTGTGTCGGAGAGCCGGTAGCAGCAGTAATAATGAGTAATGGGCCAAGCTCGGGCTTCAGAGTCTTGGCCTCACAGTAGTAGGGGTGTATATATATATATGATCAGCCTGTAGTCTGTGTGTCTCTCCCCACCCAATGTAACCACGCATATCATGACCATAACGTCTCATGGCCATGTCAGCGGGATCATAACTAATGCAATAAGTCATAACGTATCTAAGAATATAGTATCTCTGTCAAGTCCTGTATCCTACACAGAATTACCACGAATATCTCGGAAAGATCCTGTCTCATGAACAGTGTCAAGTGTCCTGGGTCATAGTGTACTTGGTAAGACAAGTACGATGTAAAGTGTCACGTATAACCATCTCTAGATGACAGTACCCAACACCGCGTACAGTGTTGGCACCCGACTAATAATCGGACGCTGAGTACGTCAAAACGGCCCTATGTTGAGCATGCACAGCAATGTATATATAAATATAAGTCAAGGAAATAAATAGCAAGAACTGCAGGATTTGGCAAGGTACACTTGCCTGATGTCCGAATACCAACAACTGTCCCTGTATCGGTGGATCCGGTAGGTACTACTCCAATAGCTGTAATAAACATCACCAATAGTCTCAGAAGGTATCAAACTACTAGAAATGTCTGTCCTTACGTCCAATTTGGACACAGGGGCAAAAAGGTCATTTTCGGGCCAAAGCGAGTTCCATATGTGGAACCGCTTTGCACCGAAAAGCGTGTCAGGGTCAAAGGTCTCCAAATTCTGCAAACTCAGTGTCTACAAGTCAGAAATGATGATACGAACCCAACAGAACTTCCGGAATTGGATTTTGACGAGCCGATCACAAAATCGCCCGTCAAGTGGAGCCGGTGGGGCCCACGATACGCGATTTTAGCAACGTCCTCAGAATCGGACTAAACTTGGCTCACAGGACCAGCGTATTTCTACGAGTCCGATGGCGCAAGTTCCGTCTCAATTCGATGTGTGTACACAAAGTTACAGCATATTCCAGAAGGGACGGATACGGTGTGTTATTTTTTCTGTTGCACGGGGTGCGATCACCACAGGACGCGATGCTCCGAGCGAGTTGTACGGGCACCGAGAGGGTTATACAGTCTACGTGTAGTAACTGACAGAATTAAAATCGGAGTTGCGATGAGGGAGAAATCAGTACCTGAACCGAGCTCCGAGACGCTGATTCCTGCGTGTCCGAAAGCCAATTCCGTGTCCTGGTTGAGAGTTTCTGCGTCCTTGTGTCCGCGGTGAGTCAGAACTAGGGCTCTGTCCGCGGAGGGCTTCGCCGGGGGTCAGCCTCGAGGTCGGCTAGGGCTCTGGCGACCGGGTCTCGAGCGGCGGCCGGCGTGGGTCGAAGGATGATGGGGTGCGCTGGAGAGGAGCGGCGCTGTCGAAGGTCGAGGGGGAAGCATCGACCGAGGGGAGGTCGGGCTAGGCGGTCGTCGATCGGAGAGGGAATCGAACAGGGGCGGCTGCTATCGGGTCCGGTCGATGACGGAAACGGGGTGTCGGGCTGGACTAGGCGAAGGTGGGGGAAGTCGGAGACTGAGGAAGAAGAGCGGCTTTGCGATTTCAAGGTGGCGGCCGCCCAAGCACGAACGTCGAGATGCTATAGAGGGTGAACAGCACCCTCGGCTGCTAGGGTTCTGTTCGAGTTTGGGTTTCCAGACCCGACCCGGTAACCGGTTTGGTTCAAGCTTAGCTCGGTTTGTGCAGGGTTTGGTTCGGTTTATGGAGCCAAAAGCTTTTAAAGCTTAAATCGTTGCTCCGGAGTCCAATAAATTTACCGAAAAATGTCATACGTCCGGTTTACCAAGATTCACCATAAATTATTATTTCCAGAATATTTTAACACCATTAAACTGTATTTAAAATTACTTAACTCCTTATCACCTTGTTTCTTCCTCCAGAAAACACCGAAAATCAGGGAAAATTATATTAAAATTTACTCTGAAAATTAGGGTGTTTATACCAAGTCATCGGATATCAGAGCAGCACCATATTTACTAAGGTGGCTAAACTTAGCATCATACTCATCCATTGTTCAGTTCCCTTGCTCTAAGTGGAGAAATTGATCGTACAATGCATCTCTGACAGTGTTCGGGAAGTACTTCCTTTTAAAGTACTCCAAGAACTGCTCCCAAGTCTGGTAGGTACCCAACTGGCGCTCCATGGAATCCCACCAGTGATGAGCATTACCATCTAGAAGCGTCCTTACACCTGTCATCCACAGATCAGTAGGTAGCTGCGATGCCTCCAATAACTTCTGAGTGTGAGTGATCCAGTTGGTAGTTTCCTCTGGGCTCTCAATACCTTTGTATGGCCTTGGACCCATATGGATAAAGTCCTTTACTGATCCAACTCTAGCTCGATGTTCTGGAGCTAATGCTTGAGTTGGTACAGTAGTCTTGCAGCCATCCTTTCAAGTGCTGCTAGAAACTCTTGTCTCTGTTCTGTGGCTTGTTGTCTCTGTTCTGCAGCTATTATGGCGGCCTGTTGTTGTTGTTCCTTCATTATCATCTGGAAGAATTGGAACAATTATGCCTGGCCATCCTACGGTGTTGATGATACTGGAAAGTTCCCATTAGGTGGAATGGGAAAGCAGATGGAACTTGATTATGAATCTACCCATCTGGTCCTGAAAGTCTAGGATTTGGTGAAGTCCCTCCTTGAGTCTGACCATTGACTCCAGAAGTTGTATCTCCATCGGTGAAAGTACCTCCCTTCTGGATATCCATCTTTCTGTAGGTGATGTACACAACGTTCAGAAGGAGTACAGGAAGGATACAAGCATTTAGATAGAATGTAGGGGCATAAAATATACTGGTGGTCTGTATATTTCACAGTCAAAAACTTGCAACATTCATGAAGTCTCTCATGCGTAAAACAGGGCTTCAAGGTGGTTGGCGTAAAACATGGTCTTAGAAAGATCCGTATAAGCAGAGAAGCGTAAGGTAAGTATTTAGAGTTGTCTGCGTAAAACAGAGACTTAAAGAAGTCAGCAAGATAGAGCTTCAAAACTGTTCGCATAAAATAGGACTTCAGAACTGTCTGGGAAAAATCTGCGTAAAAGTTTCTGTACGTAAAGTCTGATGCATAAACTCTGAGCGTAAAAGTCTAACACACGTTGTAGCGTAAAGTTGGTTTCGAGGAACTTTTTGTTTTTTCTCGGACGGATTTGTCAGTCAAATCAGTGATCCTGACATCTGACAGAAAGTACCGCACGATGATCGAGAGAACATCTGTGATGATGATTTACACAGAGACCCAGGTTGTCGTTTAGCGATATATCTGATACGAGTCATTCTACGCATCCAATAAGGAAGAAAAGTTGGGGCCTTGCATATGCTATCTATAGGAATGAGTTTTACGCTCCAGATAAAACAAAATCAGATGCTAAGTCAAAAGCTATTTCTGTACAGGGCTCGAGGTATATCTTTGAATTTAATGCACAAGATTTGGTTTTGACTGGTTTCAACTGGGAAAATTAAAACTAGGACAGGGGTAATATACTCTCTTCACCTATCCTTATATTTACGCCTAATCAAGCTATTTTACGCTGGGTATTCACCTATGTGGCTTACTTATTGTCTTATACGCTGGATTTTAGGAACACTATTGGAACGTGTTTAGCAGTTGTTATAACTACAGCATAAAATAGGCAATCTTCTATATAGTTTTGGCTTTTACGCCAACAAGACAGTCAGTTTGGCCTTTTACGCTAAATAAGAGTAAAGGGTTTTTGGCGTAAAACTTAAGGAAGAATGAGGTTTTAGTCAAGTGTAGATGAGATCCTTATACTCTATTCCTATACACAGGCTTGTTTGGTACAGTTACGTAACCAAGACAATATATTCAGGACCTGCATGGGCCACCACTAAAAATATGTCACGTCCCAGTCCCAAAATACGTAGGACTAGGAGTACGTAACACTCCCAGCCGTATGTATACGAACTCCAATATATGGAAACCATATACATACGTACGCTGTTTATGAATATCCAATCCACCAGTGGTAATATACTCTCTTAACAAGTCACATGCAATCTAGATCTCATCCATATCACAAATAATCAGTAGGAATAAAGAGCTGAATATAACTTCTTATCAACGATAGTAACAAGTCTGATAGTCGGGTGAAAACAAATCTACTACAAAATGACTATACTGAAAAGCAACAAAATCTCTAAATAGTGATAGTAGATCACTGGTACTCTGAGGGTAAAATCTCCTCGGCCAGGTACGTAGAGTCAGGTCCAGGTCCGTACTCCTGTGAGTACTCCTGTTCGTCCATATCTGGAAAGGGACCAGGTCCTCAGAGGAACATAACAAGATACATAATAACATGCCAATAGAGTATAGAAAAGTAAACATCCATTGGGTCACCTATCCGTCTAAGTGAATGCAGTTTGAGGACACCATGGAGTATATGGGAAAGTGTAGGCTAGACATATGCTGACGTAATTCACCAATCGTGACAACTGGCTAGTATATGCCAGATATGCCCCCAGAACAAGGGCCCACTATAATGTCAGGAATATAAAATCAGCATAGTGGAAATGGGTGTCCTATACGCCTACTAGTCGTCCTCCCCACCCAATGATCTAAGCATGTTGTATCCACAACACGAAATACACCTCTAGATAACTGTCAGGTCTACTAGCATACCAAGTTTCTATCAGCAGTCATCCCTAACGCACGGCTCTTACATACGGGCGGCCAACCCAATACGTAGGTCGAGAGCTATATGAGACTCACAACTCGTGTAGCAACTGTGTCACGGCCAATGAACCAAAAATGCTTCATAATACTGGGGTGGTCTCATAAACAAGGTCCAATGCAATTACATAATTAAAACAGAAACATGCTTCATATGGAATATAAATAATAGTACTATGGCAAAGTATACTTGCCGAGTAAAAAGTCCTGAAGAGTGCAACGTCTAGTACAACGTTAAGTTCAATTAGTGAGGTTTTGGGGTGTATTGCATGGATATATATAGAGAATAATAGGCGGTGGAGAAACTTAGTGCTTAAAAAACTATTGTTGCTGCTGTTTTCTTTTTATTGGTTTAGATGTGCGGCTGAGGAGATTTTTAAGGAGTGGTGGAATGAAAAACTCATACGTGTAGGTCAGGAAAGCAAAGCAAAGTTGAGTTTTGCTTCTGTTTCTGGTATTTTCTCAAGGGTGTGGTTTTTACGCGTGGTGTAGGAATTTAAGTGGCGGAGGTTTTTACGCAGGGATGAATTGCTGCTGCTGAGGAGTTTTACGCGCAGAGAAAGGAAGAATTTACGTGTGGACAAAATAAGCGGTGGAATGATACTGTTGTTGCTACGATTTACGCGTGGAGAAATATACGCAGTGTACTGAGCGGTTTGCTGTTGTCTGTTTACGCGTAGTGAACAGTTGTTTCTACTATTTTACGTGCGGGAGTGGGTTTAACGGGTTGCGAGTTTGATCCAATAGGAAATTCTATTTTTAGCTCATAATTACTAATAATAATTTACATAATTAATAATAATAATATAGAATACGATTTTCAGAATTAGGGGTGTTACACTAATGATATATCTTTACGTTCTATACACTGTTTGCTATGACCTTTGTCAAATCGTGGAAAGGAATCAGCAAATGCTATCTAGGTACTTTTTTTTCTAATACCTTTTGGCCGTAATGTCCTATATTCTCTTCCTCCTTCCAGCTGGCCTCTAGCTGTCCTTGGAAAGTTCATTCCAGTGCCAGAGAGTCCATTTTTAGAATACTTCCTTAGGTGTTCGAGGTGTTGTTGGAGGCAGCAACAAGGTCATTTTTCTTTGATTTTTTTTTCTGGCTTATATTCATATTGGTTGTACAGTTTTACTTTTGGTGAATTATGGCTAATAACTCTCATATTTCTCATCTCTGAAGATATATGGCTAATAACTCCCCACATGTACAGAGCACCCTCCCCTGTATAGATCTTGATATGTGGCTTACATTTTGTCCGGAGATCTCTACTTGCCCTTTTCGGCTTATCCGGAGATCTCTACTTGCCCTTTAAAGTAAAGTTATTTCATTGTTGGCGTTGCAGCATCTTGTCCGGAGATCTCTACTTGCCCTTTTCAGCTTGTCCTGGACGTGTTTGAAAGGGCACTGCCGTTGGCAGCTTCAAGAGCTGCTATAAGTGCCATGGCATACGAAGTACATGGGAACTTATACACTAATGTGCTAGTTTTTATGCTGGTATTCGTTACTCTTTCAAGCACTGGAAAGATGTACTAATCAAATCCGTAATGTTGGTGCTATTTTGCAGGAAATAAAGGTAGATGAGTACCTATATTGTACGAATAGGGACAATGATATGGATAGGTACACGATATAGGGTACGTGGGTACGAGATACTGAAGGGATTGTTAAAGTTTCAACTGAACTGGAACGTCTATCCTTTGCAGAGAAATTAAGTGAGGTGAGATTTAGTTTGCTTATGTTTTCAGATAGTTTCTTGTAGAATGGTGTGGATAAATAGTCCTAGTGAGACTTGCGTCAAATTTATTATTTACAGGTGCAAGATTGGTTGTATACTGACGGTGAAGATGCTGCTGCTACTGAATTCAAAGATCGCCTTGACTCACTCAAAGCAATTGGAGATCCAATATTTTTCAGGTAGTTGTGGTTTGTTCTTTTGTCTGCTATGACTGGAAACATGGTTTAATTTATCTATTATTTAATCCAGATGGAATCAGTTGACTGCAAGATCGGCTGCTTGTGAGCATGCTAAAACGTATCTACGGGAACTGCCAAAGGTACTAAATAATTCTCAATTCTCTGTTTTTATGGTTATTGGCGAAGCCTAAATCGTTTTACTTATTAGTTAGATATTAATTAGAAGAATTATTTTGCAATTGAACCTAAATTATAAGAAAGACTTTAGTACCTTATGTTTTGCAGTTACAATTTCAGCATCATTCTGTATGCAGTAAAAACATAAAAGAGAATCAAGTTTTGTTACTTTCGTATATTTTCAGAAATGTTGAATAAGAGAGTTGGTTAATATTTTTAAGTGAGGTAAATTATATGATTTCTTCTATGGCAAAGAAAACTTTGTCGATTCATCGAATTTACGAAGGGAACTCTGCCGATTTTTTGGCATAAATTATTAGAATCTTATAGTAACTATTAGCTAGACCACCCTATTCAAAATTCTGGCTCCGCCCCTGAATGTGGGCTCCACTGCATAATTTCGGCCAACAAAGTTGGCCGAAATTGGACAGTGGGGCCCGCGGTTTGGTTTGGTTTGTTTTATATGCTTTTTTAATTACTTATGTTTTGGTTTTTTTATTTAGTTTAGTTTTAGATTTTGATTTAGTTTTTTTTATTTAGTTTAATTTTGGATTTTTGTTTCAGAAAATTTACTTTAACGAAATAAAAAATTAATTAATTGTAACGAAATTTTTTAGAAAAAACTAAAAAATAAAGAAACGGTTTGATTTTTTTAGAAACGTTATATTTATACTAAAGTTTTTTTTACGTAATAAGAAAAAAAACTAATATTTATTTTTTTCTTAGTTTTTTTCTTTTTTTTCTCATATTAAAGTTTAAAGTTTATTTTGATAAGAAAAAAAAACTAAGTAAATAAAAACTAGTATTTTGTTTGTTTCCTCTTAGACTTAGTTTATTTTAATAGTTGAGTTTTTTTTATATGAAAAAAAAGAAGACTAAGTAAAGAAGAAAGACATAATAGGTTGGAAAATGGTTTGATTTTTATTTGGGTTTGAAATTTGGTCTGGGTCTATGGATTGGTGTTGGTTTAGGAGTTGGTTTATGTCCAACAGCTATTGTTTTGGTTTGGTTTAAGAAGGAATGAGCTAATGCTACTTAATAAAGTAACTAAAGTATAAAAGAGAAGAGACGAGAAAGACTACACAACAAAACTAATGAGAGAGAAGAGACTTGACAAGAAAAAAGAAAAATAGACATGAGAGAGTAAAGGTAAGGAGTCAGAGACATGTCTCGTGGAGGAAGGAAGTAAATGAGAGGAGTAATGAAATAAAGAGGAGAAGTTGGTGGGAGGAGTGAGTTAGAAGAAGAAGAAGAAGAAGAAGAAGAAGAAGAACAGAGGGCACTAAGAAGTAAGACATAGCAGTCCTTGTGAGCATATAGCAGCAATTCGAGCAGCCTTCATTTTCTTTCCTTTGCTAATGGACACAACAGTCTTTGTGAGCACACATAATCCTTATTGTTGAAGGTCTCTATTCTATTCTCCTTCATTTATACTCTCATTTATATATGCAATAATTTTATGTTAGTTTTTATTTTTTAAATATTAGGATACTAGCGTTTATTTAGTGAATTTAAGTTATATAACGTGCAAAACGACGGACAGCCAAAATATGTGTTTTGACAACCATAATTATACAGATAGGTAGCCAAAACGACGGACGTATTCCTGGAGGGCCTACTACGGATTTAATAATCCAACAACGTGCGAAACATATATCTAGTTTGGTATTTTATGGAAAGGTACAATAAAATTTAATTGTGTAAATCAATATGAATGATATTTTTAACATGTCTACTAATAACATCGTCTATATTTTTCATATATAGCAATATGATTATACTAATGATGAACGGTGCTGAGAGCATATCTCGTGGCGTCACGATAGCAGACTTGGGTATTGGAGGTTGAGTGACCACCAAGTGGCACTGTTGAAAATATTTGGCTTTTATTATGTTGACAAGATATATTTTATGCAACATGATAGAGACTTAATCTTCAATTTAGTTGAGCGTTGGTGGCCCGGACGAAATACCATCCAGCTACCATTCAGAGAGATGAGTATTATTCTAGCAAATGTGGCAAATATTTTAGGTTTACCTATTACGGGTGAACCTATAATATTTGATAAATTAATTTCCTCCGAAACTATGATTACAAAGTACCTAGGTATGGAGGCGTCACGTAATAAACCTAGTAAAAACCTTCGGACGTTTACATGACCCCGTCACAACTTTTTGCACCTAGATCATATTGGTGATCAAGTTATCTTAGTGGATGATGATCGGGTAAGTATAATTTTTTCGCAACTTATGTTATTATTTACGTAATATATTTTTAATTTAATTTAATACATATCATTTTTTCATCATTTGTTCAGGTCATTGCTTGCACCAGAGCCTACTTGCTAGGTTTATTAAGTGGAATATTGTTTCCACACTCATCAGATTTAGTTGATTTACGTTTTCTACCTTTTTTGGTAGACCTGGCCGCACCTACGCGCCACGCTTGGGGAGCGTTAGTATTGGCATATTTATATAGTTCTATGACATATTTTGTACAATTTGAAGACATGGATGAAACGAAGGCAAATTTAAGTGGTTGTGCGACATCAATACAAGTATGAAAATATGTGCACTTATATCATATGAATTTTTTACTTAATTCCATTTACATTAAAAATATGTGCACTTATATCATATGCTCGTATTTTCTAGGTTTGGTCCTACGAGCACTTTTATATTGGTAGTCCAGTCTCGCACATTAATACCAACGTTGGTGTCTTCCCGTCAGCTTTACGGTGGACTATGGATGCAGCAGATCCAGTAAACTGTGAACATGCGGTTATCTCTTTATACCGGGGCAAATTTGATACACTGAAGTATAACGAGGTAAAATATCTGTATTACTATTTTATAAATCCATTATGACCATTATCTTATAATTTTTTGTCATAAAATAGGTGACATACTGTCCGTACCGACTTGAGCAGAATCCTACTGAAATACAAATAACAGCCTATGACCTTAGTGTCCATAGTTTTTTCCTAATATTCGACGGTGAAATCATGTATCATCCAGCTGATCGTGTTATGCAAAAATTCTGGATGAAAAAAAAGATTCCTAATGAGCCACCATATTTAAACTGTAGTAGAGGGAGTACAGCTAAAAGTGTCACACCCCGATCTCCCGCAGGTAATCGACTCACCATACCAACGCTCATGCGGGACGATCATTCCCCATCTGGGTGTGATGCTGCACGAGTGTAAGCTACGCCCATGCAAGGCCATGATCCGAACAGGCAGTAAGAGGTCTAAGCCAAAGAGTCACACAGATAGTCCGAGTGCAGTAAAATTTGAAACGCACAGGCGATTGGTAACAAGTTCACATAGTCGTCAATAGCGGAATGATTAAATAACACAAGTATAGAAATAAAATAAGCTCTTTATTGATATTGAACAAGTGTCACAGGCGGCGCTAGGCCAAGATTATAAGTCGCTCAAGCCTCTCTCTCTCTCTCTCTCTCTGAAACAATAAAAGCGTGCCAAGTGACTATATTTATGGAATGATACATAGACGATGTTCCAATATTATGTCTTGTATATGTGCTTCAGTTCCATACACAATGCTCCAAGGCTCCAAAGCGGACTCCAAGTCTTAGCACGCACGAATGGGGCATCTGCACCGAACGAGGTTCTCCCGTACCCTACAAGCAATCTGGTGGATTATCAGTACATGAATGCACTAGTGGAGAGGCTTCTCGCCCGCTCGACAAATCTAAACACATTATATAGGTTTTGTGCACCATCTATTAAGTTATTGTAAACCCTCTCACCCAAAATTAGGCCTACTTGGCTTAGATAGTGAGACTAGGGCTAGTTTGAATCCAATTAGAAATAGAACACGACATTTTAATTAATTTTACAATAATTATATCACTTAGTGTACCTTACCGTTGCTTCGATAATTGGACCGTTACACTAGCCATTGCCTTCCTACAAATTTTACATTCTTGTCCTAGACGTGCCAGTCATCTATTCTGACCTTTGTGTAACTTATAATTATGCTCTCTTTTGCTAAATTTTAGTCGCACAATATTCGTCACAGACGTTTATATTTAATTCTAAATAAATTTAATTTCGTATCCTTGTGCGTTCTAATCAAAATTGGAGACACAATCTTGACCCGTTTTGTGTAACCCAATTTATTGTAATATTCTATCATGAGTCCTCTATGTCCATGACACTTGTGTCCTACCTAATTTTAGCCCCATGTACTTCTAATTAATTTTAGAACACCAATTATAATAATTTTAATTAATTTAATCTAATTTCTATCTTTGTGCAATTTTCCAATTATTGAGCATTTTTATGTAAAAGTGCATTGAGATATCCACACCATTGGACACAACACATGAAGAAACCCATTTTTCCTTCATATAAATTTTCTCCATAATTTTTGGAGTGTGTAGCACTCAACATCACCCCCCATCTAATCCTAGTCATGCATTTTAAATAATGCAAATTATAGCCCTCCAATACCTACATGACAAGCCAAGGCCCATCCCAAGTAGGATGTTGACCAAGCCCACCATTCTCGGTCAACCCCCAAACCCTTTTCTACATACATATATAAATAACTTTTCCTTTATTTTTCTTTTATTTCCATTCCCTAAAAACTTAACCTAGCTAACTACAACCACCTCCCTCTTCCTATTCTAGCCGACATCCCACCTCCTCTCCTGTTCCTCTTCCTGTTCCCACCGATCAGAGCAATCCGCCGGCCATCCCGACTCTGGCAGCGCCCTCGTCTCCGACTCGACCAGTCGTCGGACAACCCCAGCCATCTCCCTCATTCTTTCTCCGCCGAGTCCTCTTTCCCGACTCGAACAGACCCCGACCTCGCCGGAGACACCTTCGTCCCCGACTTCTTCTTCTTGACTCCTTATCCTCGTCTGAACCGCCTCCACTCCGGTCAACACCACATCGTCGGAGCAGTTCCCAACCGTCGGCTCCCTCAATCTTCACCATCATCACCTACATCTACACCACCACTCCCCACCGAGACATCGCCGGAGCCCAGGCCCGACTCCGTCGATATTATCACCATCATCCTCGCCGTCCTCTTCCATCTTCGGCCCCTTCCTGGCCATCTCCCCGTGGCCACGACCACCGTTCTTCTCTGGACCACCACCACCATTGCCTCCTCTCCTTCGACCAGAGCAGCCCCCGGCGTTCCCCGACTTCCCGTGCAGCCTTACAGCAGCCTCGACTCACCATTAACGCCACCTGAGCACCACCACCTCTCCTCCCTGCTCTCTCCTCCTCCTCGCCTGAGCCGGACTCCGACAGACTTCAACCACCATCACACCATCATCCCTATCATCATCACCCCCATAACATACATCATCACCATTATTATCCTAACTATCATCATCACCATCATCCCTTCAATCATCATCACCATCATAATCTCCATCATCAACATAATCATCATCACCATCATCACCCTAATCATTGACCTAATCATCACCATAATCACCATTATCATCATCTTCATCATCAACACAATCATTACCATTATCATCCCCTTCATCATCAACATCATCATCACCAATTATCATCCTAATCATCCCTTAATCATCATCATCCTCACCATCATCATTACCCTCATCCTCATCATTACCCTCATCATCACAATCATTATTACCCTCGTCATCATCATCGATATCATTGTCGTCATCGTGGACCCGTCACCCTCACCGAAGACAAACCTATAGCAGTCACCCCCGATTCCCGTGCGTACATGCTAACCCCAAGGTTTGAACCCGTCCCTCTCCTTTCATTTTATATGTACTTGTGTGAATAACATTAGGGTTAGAATACTTTGTGATAGTTGGTTGATTTCAGACCCGTGTCAGTGAACCCAATGACTTGTATGCGTGTACATACGCATATTATAATCAAATTGATATATATATATATATATATATATATATATATATATATATATATATATATATATATATAAGTAGGTAATTAGATGCTAAATAATAATTATGACTATAATATATTGCTGTGAGACCCTAGGTTAATTATGGATATCCTATATTTACGTTTGACCAAGTAACCCTAAGAACATGTTAGTTGACTGCCTTGTGTACATTAACTTACTGGCTTAGACACATGTTAGTTGACTGTCTAATTTTGATACAATATTTGAAGACGTGACAACCGTATAATTAGACGCATATTTGACCCTGTTAGTTGACCAGTGTCACCCCTAGCTTACCCTCTGAGTCCAGTGTAAGTATGGTTGTGTATGTGCTAGTATAATGGCTGATGTTATATTATATTATATTATATGTATATAGGACTATTGGATTGTTCTGCGCGACTTCAGGAGCAGGTTATTGGTACTATGCAGCTTTTTTGCCAGGCAAGTATACCTTGAAATTGTACTGTAATTCATATTCCATATGTTGCATGCATCTTATTTCTGTTTATTTAGTTCATATATTTTAACTGCTATATAAACTACGCGTCCAAGAAAACTTGGGTGCAACGACGGTGTTATCGTATTTTGTTTTTATTATGTATATGCATATTGACCTAGATTATGAGACCACCCCATTATCATGAGGCATTATTAGGTTTCACTGGCCGTGACACAACTATTACACGAGTGTGAGTCTCATATAGTTCACGGACTTGCGTGACGGGTTTGGCCTCCTGTAGGTATGGGACGTGCGTTAGGGATAACTGCTGATAGAAATTGCATGTTAGAAGACTTAGCAGTTATTAGTAGTCCATGGACATAGACTATTGTAGTACGGTGGTCCAATCCTTGTCCTTGTTTGGTTGTAGGGTTGGGCTATTGTACTAACGATAGGTGTCACGACCCAGTCCCAAAATACGTAGGACTAGGAATACGTAACACGTCCAGCCGTATGTATACGAACTCCAATATATGGAAATCATATACACACGTACGCTGTATATGAATATGCAAATCCATCAGTGGTAATATACTGTCATAACAAGTCACACAAAATCTATGTCTCATCCACAACACAAATAATCAGTAGAAATAAATGCTGAATAATAACTGGGTATCCAAAATGAGTATAAAGTCTGATAGTCGGGTGAAAATAAATCCACTACAAAACGACTATCCTGAAGTTGCAAAATAACTAAACATCGTCAATAGATCACAGATACTCTGAGGGTAGGATCTCCTCAGTCAGGTACGTAGAGTCAGGTCCTGGTCCGTACTCCTGTGGGTACTCCTGCTCGTCCATATCTGGAAAGGGACCAGGTCCTCAGAGGGATGTAACAAGATACATAAAAACATGCCAATAAGTACTGAAATATAAATATCTAATGGGTCACCTAACCGTCTAAGTGAATGCATTTTGAGAACAACTTTCCACCAAGTGGGCTATCTGGCTAAAATATGGGATTGGCGTGACCCTCTTGGAGATTCAGGAGCCTCAAAGCATATCATCTTTTGAACGACAAAGGCCGCCAGTAATATATAGTGGTCATCATCACCCGTTTCTCCGATGGAGAATCCGGACGTACAAGAAAAAGTGCAAAGGAGCCCAAATATTTTACTTATTGTTCTCCCCACGCCATGCTCTAAGTATGCCATATCCATGACATGATAAATCCTCTAAATAACTGTCAGGTCTACTAGCATACAAAGTTTCTATCAGCAGTCATCCCTAACGCACGGCTTATACATATAGTCGGCCAACCCAATATGTAGTCCGAGAGCTATATGAGACTCACAACTCGTGTAGCAACTATGTCACGGCCAAATGAACCAATAATGCTCCATAATACTAGGGTGGTCTCATAAACAAGGTCCAATACAAATATATAAATAAAATAGAATCATGCATCATTTGGAATATAAATAAAAGTACTGTGGCAAGGTATACTTGCTGAGCAAAAAGTCCTGAATAGTGCAAGCGTTCCATCAGTGTTAAGCTTTGGTGTAAGAAGTAGAATTAGTTTTTAGGAGAGTTGTGATATATATAGGAATAAGGAGGCGGTAAAATTTACTTAATGGGTAAGAAACTGTTGCTACTGCTGTTTTTCTTTTATTGGCTTAGGTGTGCGGTTGAGGATATTTTTAAGGAGTGGTGGAATTAGAAACTTACACGTGTGGGAAAGCAAAACAAAGAAAAGTTGAGTTTTGCTTCTGCTACTGATGTTTCTTCTCCTAATAGTTTTTACGCATAGTAAAAAGGAAAGTTTACGCAGAGGTTGGTTTGATACTACTACTGCTGGGTTTATGCGCGGTGGTTTTTGTTATTGATGTTGATATTTACGCACGAAGAAGTATACGCAGTATGGTGATCGGTTTGCTGTTGACTGCTTTACACGAAAAGGCTGCTACTACTATTTCCTTATTTTACGTGTGGTGAAATATACGCGATGTGGTGAACTGCTTCTGATTAACTCTTTTACTTTACGCGGGAAGGGTGGTTTAATGGTTTTACGGGTTTTGGGTTGGATCCAATAGGAAATTCTATTTTCTCTATTTAGCTCATCATTACTAATAATTACATAATTATAGAATACGATTTTCAGAATTAGGGTTCTTACATTCTACCCAACTTATAAAAAATTTCGTCCTCGAAATTAAAACTAAGCCACGGTAGAAAGTCAAAATTTGTAAGAGATCTATTTTAACAAGTAAATTTATACCTTGATTAGTGAATAGGTTCGGAAATCATTGGCGCATGTCATCCTCGCGCTCCCAAGTAGATTCTTCTGGCGAGCCATGTTTCCATGCTACACGGACCAAGGGAATAGACTGGTTCCTCAATACTTTCTCTCGACGATCGAAAATTCCCACGGGTTGCTCATGATATGATAAGCTTGGTCCAAAGATGATCTTCGAATAATCTAGAACATGACTGCTGTCTGCCACATATCGCCTGAGTTGTGATACATGGAATACATCATGTACTTCCTCAAGTGAAGGTGGTAGCGCAAGTCGATACGCTACTTCTCTCACTCTCTCTAATACGTCAAATGGTCCAATATACCTTGGACTCAACTTACCGCGCCCTCCGAATCGGATGGTGCCTCTGGTAGGTGATATTCTTAAGAAGACATGATCTCCCTCTTTAAACTCCAGGGGACGACGATGAAGATCTGCCTATTGTTTCTACCTGTCTTGCGCTGCTCGTAAGTGTCCTTGTATCTTCTTAACTGTCTCTACGGTATTGACCACTAACTCTGGTCCCATAATCTGACGTTCTCCTACATCACTCCAACACACAGGAGACCTACACTTCCTTTCATACAATGCTTCAAACGGAGCCATCTGGATGCTTGCCTAATAGCTATTATTGTAAGAAAACTCCACAAGATGTAGGTGGTCCTCCCATGATCCTCCAAAGTCTAACATACAAGCCCTCAACATATCTTCTAATGTCTGAATAGTACGTTCTGACTGCCAGTCTGTCTGTGGGTGATAAGATGTACTGAACTTTAGACAAGTTCTAAGGCTTTCTTGTATGCTTCTCCAAAAATATGATATAAAGCGTGAATCTCTGTCTGACACAATGCTGACTGGTATGGCGTGCAATCTTACGATCTGTCTCATATATAAGTCAGCCAAAGCTTCTGTAGATTGGCCAACTCTGAAAGGTAAGAAATGGGCTGACTTGGTGAGTCGGTCCACTATTACCCATATCGCATCTCTTCCACTTGGACTATTGGGAAAACCCGAGACGAAGTCCATAGTGATGTGCTTCTACTTCCACTCTGGAATCGGAAGTGGTTGCAATAACCCTGTTATTCTCTGATGCTCCATTTTTACTTGCTGACATATTAGACATTTAGCTACAAAACGAGCTCTCTCTCTTTTCATTCCATGCCACCAATAATGCTGTCTTAAGTCATGATACATTTTGGTGCCTCCAGGATGAATAAAATATATCGAACTATGTGCTTCTGTCATCAGCTCCTGTCGAATTTCTCCATTTGGAACATAAAGACGATTACTACATCGTAATGTCCCATCATCATGGGTGCGTAATCCTGTCTGCTCTCCGGCCTCTGTCCTTTCCTTTAATCTTTAGAATCTGGCATCTGTAGGTAGTGCTGCCTTGATTCTTTCTACTAGTGATGATTGTATTTGTAAGTTGGCTAATGTCCCGTCTGCTCCGGGAAATATTACTTCAATGCCAAGACTTTGTAAGTCCTTCAATAATTCTTTCTGTGTTGTCAAGAAGTAAACTGTTGGCTTTCGGCTTAATGCGTCTGCTACAACGTTAGCCTTGCTTGGATGATAATGCAGATCTATCTTAAAATCTTTCATCAACTCGAGCCATCAACGTTGCCTCATATTTAACTCCTTTTGTGTGAAGACATACTTGAGACTTTTGTGGTCTGTATATATTTTCACTCGTTCCCCATATAAGTAATGTCTCCATAACTTTAGAGAAAATACAACGGCTACAAGTTCTAAGTCATGAGTTGGATAATTCTTTTCATGTACTTATAATTGCCTAGATGCATATGTAATTACCTTGCCATGCTGCATCAATACGCATCCCAACCCTTTTCCTGATGCATCACTGTAGATCACATAGCCTCCTGATCCTGATGGAATAGTTAATATTGGTGCTGTAGTCAGTCGCTTCTTTAATTCCTCGAAAGCGGCTTGACACTCATTGGTCCATATAAACTCTTGATCTTTGCAAGTCAACCGAGTCATAGGTGTTGCTATCCTTGAAAAGTTCTCCATGAACCATCGGTAATATCCCGCAAGTCCAAGAAAACTTCTCACTTCTGCTGCTGATTTAGGAACATGCCATGTCTCAACTGCTGAGATCTTTTCTGGATCAACAGAAATACCATCTCCTGTAACAACATGTCCAAGAAATAAAACCTTGTCCAAGAAGAACTCACATTTACTGAGCTTTGCATATAGCTGCTCTCTCC
This sequence comes from Iris macrosiphon, assembly GCA_036927795.1. NCBI lineage: Eukaryota > Viridiplantae > Streptophyta > Magnoliopsida > Asparagales > Iridaceae > Iris > Iris macrosiphon. The sequence continues at coordinate 122,694,123 of JAYESA010000011.1, read as the reverse complement.
TTAATATTTCTAGGACAATTCGCAGGTGCTTCTCGTGCTCCTCGTGGCTCTTTGAATAGACAAGTATATCATCTATAAATTCAACCACGAACTGGTCTAAATACTGGTGAAGACTCGATTCATTAAGTCCATAAAGATAGCTGGAGCATTGGTCAATCCAAATGGCATGACCAAGAACTCGTAGTGCCCATATCTTATCCGGAATGCAGTTTTCGGAATATCCTCCTTCCGTATTTTCACCTGGTGATATCCTGATCTTAAATCTATCTTTGAGAATATCTTGGCTCCACTAAGTTGATCAAATAAGTCATCAATGCGTGGCAGTGGATATTTATTCTTCACAGTCACTACATTTAATGCTCTATAGTCAATGCATATACGTACTGACCCATCCTTCTTTGGTACAAATAATACTGGTGCTCCCCAGGGTGATGCACTTGGTCGGATAAAATATTTCTCTTCTAGTTCTTTCAACTGTGTCTTTAGTTCATCCATCTCCTTCTTCGCTAGTCTATAAACATGTGATGCTATGGGTGTTGCTCCCGGTGTTAATTCAATCGAAAATTCTATGTCTCTATCTGGGGGTAGTCCTGGTAATTCTTCTGGAAAGACGTCTGGGAATTCTGAAATAATAGGATGATAAACAACGTCGTCCATTGCGAGTTGCATACCATCAAGGATTTCTGTAGATCATTGTGAAAACTTAAGTTCAGGCTGGCTTGGTACCTTAAAAAGAATGCCTCCTCCAAAGCAATCGAAGAAAGCATGGTACATGCTTAGCCAGTCCATTCCGAGCACAATATCAAAAGTTGGCTTAGGAAGGACTAAGAGTCGGGCATTCATTTCTCTACCATGTATCACTATAGGACACGATCTACAAATTCTACTAATAGGTACAACTCCTCCCCCGGTAAGAATTCTAATGCAACTAGGTAAAGGTGTAGAGGCGATGTTGTGTTTGGCAATAAAACTAGATGATATGAATGAGTGGGTGGCTCCAGTATCAAACAATGTCGTAGCAGGAAAAGTAAAAACAAGAATAATACCTGCTATGACATCAATCTCCTGATTCATGTCATCCACTTCCATTGCGAAAGCTTGTTCGTTCCTCTAGGGTTGTCTATGTCTAGCCCTCGTGAATTGATCCTCCTGTATAGGTAGTGGCAGTCCTCGCTGGAATCCCCCTGCTGCTGGAGGTCGAGGTACTCCTGGTATTATCATTTGTTGAGCTGGCTTGGTTGCTGGAAGTGCTAGTCTCGGTGCTGTTGGTGGAAGGGTTAATGCTTGTTGCATAGGACAGTTCTTTAATATATGCTGTCCGGAACCACATCTCATACATTGTCCCAAACGGACCCGACAGTCTCTTGAGATGTGCCCGCGTCTCCCACAATAATTGCATTGAGGCTTCTCTATGATCTAGTATCGTCCTACTCTGTGTTGGTACTGTTGTTGCTGAGCTAAAGGACGTCTAATAGGTCCTCCTTGTTGTGTCCTTACCGGTCCTTGTTGCGTCCTCAGTTGGCCTCCTTTTTCTCGGCTAATAGTTTCTTGCAATCTAGCTTCTGTCAGTAACTCGGTATAAGAGATTCGGGACTGGGAGCTAGTATAGTGTTGGAGCTCTTTAGTCAGTCCACGATGAAACCTCTTAGCCTTGGCCAAGTCATCTGGTATCAAAGCAGTGCCATATTTGCCAAGTCGACTAAACTCAGCATCATACTCGTCCACTGTTCGATTCCCCTGCTCCAGGTGGAGAAACTGATCGTATAATGCATCTCTGACGGTGTCCGGAAAGTACTTCCTTTCAAAGCACTCTAGGAATTGCTCCCATGTCTGGTATGTACCCAACTGGCGCTCCATGGATTCCCACCAGTGATGAGCATTACCATCTAGAAGCGTTCTCACACCAGTCATCTACAGCTCTGTAGGTAGCTGTGATGCTTCTAATAACTTCCGAGTGTGGGTGATCCAGTTGGTAGTTTCTTCTGGGCTCTCAATGCCTTTGTACGGCCTTGGACCCATCTGTACAAAGTCTTTTACTGAACCAACTCTAGCTCGTGTTTCTAGAGCTAGTGTTTGAGCGGGTGTAGTAGTCTTTGCAGCCATCCTTTCAAGTGCTGCTAGGAACTCTTGTCTCTGTTCTGCTGCTTGCTGTCTCTGCTCTGCAGCTAGTGTGGCGGCCTATTGTTGCTGTTCCTTCATTATCATCTGGAAGAATTGGAACAGTTGAGCCTGACCATCCTGCGGTGTTGATAAGGCTGGGAGGTTCCCATTTGGTGGAACAGGAAAATTAGATGGAACTGGATTATGAATCTGTCCATCTGGTCCTGAAAGTCTAGGATTCGTTGAGGTTCCTTCTTGAGTCTGACCATTGACTCCAGGAGTTGAGTCACCATCAGTGACAGTACATCCCTTTTGCATATCCATTTCTCTGTAGGTAATATACACAACGTTTAGAAAGAGTACAGGAATCAAACAGAGAGGTAAAAATTTGTTGGCGTAAAACATGGTCTCAGAAATATCTACGTAAATCAGAGAAGCGTAAGGTAAGGTTTTAGAGTTGTCTGCGTAAAATAGAGACTCAAAGAAGTCAGCAAGATAGAGCTTCAAAACTGTTCGCGTAAAATAGGGCTTCAGAACTGTCTGGAAAAATCTGCGTAAAAGTTTTCGTGCGTAAAGTTTGATGCATAAACTCTGAGCGTAAAAGTATAACATACGTTGTAGCCTAAAGTTGGTTTCGAGGAACTTTTTGTTTTTCCTCGGACGGATTTGTCAGTCAAATCAGTGATCCTGACATCTAACAAAAAGTATCGCACGATGATCGAGAGTACAGCTGTGATGATGATTTGCACAAAGACCCAGGTTGTCGTCTTGTGGTATATATGATACAAGTTGTTTTTACGCATCCTAAATAGAAAAGTTTAAGGCTTCTAAATACGCTATCTATAGGAATGAGTTTTACGCTCAAGATAAGATAAAATCAGACGCTAAGTTAAAAGCTATTTCTACACAGGGCTCAAGGCATATCTCTGTATTTAATGCACGAGATTTGGTTCTTAATTGGTCATGTCTGAGAAATCTAAAGCTAAGACTGTGATAATACGCTCACTATGCCTAATCAAGCTATTTACGCTGGTTTCAGGTATCAATTGATTTACGCTGGATATTTTACCTATGTGGCTTACATATCGTGTCCTACGCAGGACTAAGAACACTATTGGAACATGGTTTAACAGTTATTATAACTGCAGCATAAAATAGGTAGTCTTCTACATAGTTTGGCCTTTACGCCAACAAGATAGTCATTTGGCTCTTATGCCAACTTAGGGTAAAAGGTTTTTGGCGTAAACTTTGGTTTTATCCAAATAGGGAATGGTTGATAGGAAGAATGAAGTTTAATCAAGTATGGATGAGATCCTTATACTCTATTCCTATACACGGGCTTGTTTGGTACAGTTACGTAACCAAGACAATATATTCAGGACCTGCATGGGCCACCACCAAAAACATGTCACGCCCCAGTCCCAAAATACGTAGGACTAGGAATACGTAACACGCCCAGCCGTATGTATATAAACTCCAATATGTTGAAATCATATACATACGTACGCTGTATATGAATATGCAAATCCATCAGTGGTAATATACTGTCATAACAAGTCACACAAAATCTATGTCTCATCCACAACACAAATAATCAGTAGAAATAAACGCTGAATAATAACTGTGTATCCAAAATGAGTATCAAGTCTGATAGTCGGGTGAAAACAAATCCACTACAAAACGACTATCCTGAAGTAGCAAAATAACTAAACACCGTTAATAGATCACAGATACTCTGAGGGTAGGATCTCCTCAGTCAGGTACGTAGAGTCAGGTCCCGGTCCGTACTCCTGTGGGTACTCCTGCTCGTCCATATCTGGAAAGGGACCAGGTACTCAAAGGGACGTAACAAGATACATAATAATATGCCAATAAGTACTGAAATATAAACATCCAATGGGTCACCTAACCGTCTAAGTGAATGCATTTTGAGAACAACTTTCCACCAAGTGGGCTATCTGGCTAAAATATGGGATTGGCGTAACCCTCTTGGAGAATCAGGAGCCTCAAAGCATGTTATCTTTTGAACGGCAGAGGCCGCCAGTAATATATAGTGGTCATCATCACCCGTTTCTCCGATGGAGAATCCGGGCGTACAAGAAAAAGTGTAAAGGAGCCCAAATATTTTACTTATTGTTCTCCCCACCCCATGCTCTAAGCATGCCATATCCATGTCATGATAAATCCTCTAAATAACTGCCAGGTCTACTAGCATACAAAGTTTATATCAGCAGTCATCCCTAACGCACGGCTTATACATACAGGCGGCCAACCCAATATGTAGTCCGAGAGCTATATGAGACTCACAACTCGTGTAGCAACTGTGTCACGGCCAAATGAACCAATAATGCTCCATAATACTAGGGTGGTCTCATAAACAAGGTCCAATACAAATATATAAATAAAATAGAATCATGCATCATTTGGAATGTAAATAAGAGTACTGTGTCAAGGTATACTTGCCGAGCAAAAAGTCCTGAATAGTGTAAGCGTTCCAACAGTGTTAAGCTTTGGTGTAAGAAGTGGAATTAGTTTTTAGGAGAGTTGTGATATATATAGGAATAAGGTGGCGGTAAAATTTACTTAATGGGTAAGAAACTGTTGCTACTGTTATTTTTCTTTTATTGGCTTAGGTGTGCGGTTGAGGATATTTTTAAGGAGTGGTGGAATTAGAAACTTACACGTGTGGGAAAGCAAAACAAAGAAAAGTTGAGTTTTGCTTCTGCTACTGATATTTCTTCTCCTAATGGTTTTTACGCGTAGTAAAAAGGAAAGTTTACGCAGAGGTTGGTTTGATACTACTGCTGCTGGGTTTATGCGCGGTGGTTTTTTCTATTGTTGTTGATATTTACGCGCGGAGAAGTATACGCTGTATGGTGATCGGTTTGCTATTGACTGTTTTACGCGAAAAGGCTTCTACTTCTATTTTCTTATTTTACGTGCGGTAAAATATACGCGATGTGGTGAACTGCTTCTGATTAACTCTTTTACTTTATGCGGGAAGGGTGGTTTAATGGTTTTGCGGGTTTTGGGTTGGATCCAATAGGAAATTCTATTTTCTCTATTTAGCTCATCATTACTAATAATTACATAATTATAGAATACGATTTTCAGAATTAGGGTTCTTACAATAGGCTATGAACCAAAGTTACGATGCCGATACTTGCACTCCGTCTCGGCATAGTAGCTAAAATGTGTCATGGATGTGACATGCATAGAGCATGGGGTGGAGAGAACAACAAGTAAGACATTTGGGCTCCTTTGTACTTTCCTTTTTGTAATCCGTATGCTCCACCGGAGATACGTGGCGGTGATGACCCCTATATTACTGGCGGCCTCTGGCGTTCAAAAGACAACATTCTTTGTAGGCCCCTGATTCTCCGAGAGGATCATGCCAATCCCATTTATGGCCAGATAGCCCACTTGTTGGAAAGTTGTTCTCAAACTGCATTCACATAGATGGTTAGGCGACCCAATGGATATTTATTTTCAGTACTTTATTGGCATGCTTCTATGTATCTTGTTATGTCCCTCTGAGGACCTGGCCCCTTTCCAGGTGTAGATGTTCATGACTTAGCAGGAGCGCGGATCAAGACTTGCTACTTATATTTTGAGGAGGTCTTCTCTTCGAGTCTCATTGATTATTAGTTGATGTATTATTTTGTTTATTTTATATTCTAGTTTGGAAGTGGATTTGTATCCACCCGACTATCATTCTTTGATACTTTATATTGAGATCTAGTTACATAGATATTGGTTATTTATTTATTTATGATTTCTGTGGATGAGATTTAGTTATGCCCTGTGACTTGTGATAATTATATACCACTTGTGAATTGTTATTCATATTACAGCGTACGCATGTGTTATGGTTTCCATATATTGGAGTTGCCATATATATGCGGCTGTCATGGTTACGTATTCCTAGTCCTACGTATTTTGGGACTGGGACGTGACAGTTATCTTTCTAGTCTTGCCTTAGGGTCAGTTTCATAGCATTTATGAAAAGCATAACTCGTGTGACAGTACGTCGTACGAAATAAAGGAACACGACGAGACTTACCAACTTACCATTCGTCCTTCCCTGTCTAAGAAAAACCAAGTTAAATCAAGTACGAGCATATATAATGAAATCCAAGGGCAATAGCATATGCAAACACAAGTGTCGTGAGCGAGGTCTTGTTTTGGGTGCACGAGTTACACGGATTATCAGGTGTTTGCAGAAGATGTTCAAGTATTCAATTATGTACAAGTGTATCATATTCATATCGTTCAGGTATGTCAGAAGCAGTTATAGGTACATGTGTGTTACATAGAGCAGTCGTCTATAACGCAATGACTCGCACGCGGGTTGCCGCAATCGAGCCAACTTAATCTATATGACAGAAGATCACTGGCATGACTTCCATAGTGGACAGTGTAGTCTCAAGACGAAGATAAAGTGCAATCAAAAATAAAATACGGTTGGCACTGCACCCATCCCACCGATACCAGACGACTACCAGAAGGTTCCATCTAGATCGGATCAGCCCTAGTTGTAGTGCGCCGCTCCGCATCGGTACTATGTACAAGAGATATCGATTTGCTGACTCAAAAATGATATCTTCCTTAAGAGCTCCTTATTGAAGCAGGAGATGACTGATCAAGGTAAGTGGGCAGAACTTCATTCTCTGATTCTTGCACGCCTTAATAATGAATCTGAGTTTTTGAATGCTTGTTTGCTTAAGAAGATAGTTTCATAAGAAGAATGATAGAACCTGCCTTGCATGCTAATAAGCGAACTCACATAGCTTATCTTTAAAATGAACTTGCCTGCTTAACTAAGAGAACTTGAAACGCTTGTCTAAGAGTAAGAGATTGCTTGAACATGTTTTACTATCGCTTGTGTTTTGAGAGAACCATATCGTGCTTGAACTTGTTCAGAGAGGGCGGCTAGTCCACACAGAGATAGATGGTCTACTGGTTCATCTTGTCTGCATCCTAGAGTTTATCTGATAATATTTTATGCATTCGCATCGGTCGGACAATGGCTATTGGTGAAGAGCTGAACCTTGATCACGGCTGCTACAACGATAATGAAGAGCAACCATGAGTCACAGTTGCTAATAACATCAGATAAATGAGTCATTGGTTAGCTGGATTACCACTACCGATCCTGAGTTTCTTGGGGACCGAGAAGCATATAGATAGTTCATTGTGTTGGCTCGATAGAGGATAGTTCCTAGATGGTGCATTGTCCCTAGAGTCTTTGAGTATAGCTCACGAGATAGGTTGCGCACACCCTGATAGTAGAACAATCGGCTTGTCTTGCCTGCTTGGTTATATCGAATATGAACTCTATTTTTAATGATATTTCCATAAGAAAGTAATATGACTCCGTTCTTGTGCTGAATGTAACGAACATAGGTAAAACTAGAAAGATCACTAGTAATATAATATTTTATAACATGATTACTTAGTGTTGGTTTTAGTGAATGTTGCTTCTGTTCAGTTGTTTTATCTCACCAGTACTTTCTCCAAAGTGCTGACCCACCAATAGTTTACTTGTTCGCAGGTGCTGGATCGTCCGGGGAAGCGATAGGCGTGCCTCATCCCCAAGACCCGAAAATATGGTTTTATTGCCTTGAGCTGCTTTCGTATAGAGGGATATAATGTATGGAACGATGCCATTGTATTCGAAGAAACTCGTGCCTCGATTTGTCCCGTATACTCAGATGGATAAATGCTTGCAACACTGTCCCTCCGCTGCTTACTCGATTCGATGATAGCCATAACTTTAACGATGTTGCCTTATGCGGACGCAATCCCAGGCTCACACGGTATTACGTCCCAATGGCAAACAATAATTATTTAGTTATAAAAAATTAGTAACGTGCACGTATATTGCACACGTGTAAAACAAATTTAAATTAAATTAAATTCATATTTATTATAAATACTATCGTTTTTTGGAATTGAACTCATACAAAAAAAAATTCCTCTTTAACCTGTTAATTTATAATTATTTAGTTATATAAGTATTTTTTTTCTAAAATAGTTAATAGAATATTTCAATAAGCTTTTTTCAAGTCACCTTATATTAAGGCTCTTGATAAAGGCACTACAAAAATGACTCGGGATTAGTCCAGTATTGGTGCTAGTCCAGTTAGGAAGAAATTTTACTCAGGCTAGTCCAAATTTTACTATCTGCCCACCCTCTTCATCTCCCTCCTCATTCTCCCCCTCCCGCTCCTCCACCGGTCGCCGCCGCCCCCACCCCCACCGGTCGCCGTCGCCCTCGCGCGCAGCAGCGGTCCCGTCCTCCACCGTTCGCCGCTGCCCCCGTGCGAAGTAGAAAAGAAAATGGCAAAAGCAGCAACAGTCTCGTCCTCCACCGCTCGCCGCCGCCCGCGCGCGCCTCCGCACCTCCTCCCCCGCCTCCCGTCGCCGCCTCCTCCTCCCTCTCCTTTTTCGGCCTCCACGCAGCCCCGCCCTCGTGTCACCTCGCGTAGCCCTCCCTTCTGGACTGTCAAAATTTTGACAGTCCTACCAATTGGAAGGACTGCCAAAATTTTGACAGTCCTTTCAATTGGTAGGACTGTTAAATTTTTGACAGTTCTGATTATAAAAAAAAATCAATTGAAAGTGGACAGTCCGGTAAATAATTTTTGGAGTGACAAATTTATAATTATCAATGATAAAATTTTGGACTAAGTCATTTTTGTATTGCTTTTTTATCAAGTGCCCATATTAAGTAGATACGGAGAGATGCTCAAACCATTTCCCAATTCCACAAACCCTTGGACAAATTGGGCCTCTGTATTCCAATCTCGGTAACACTCTCTCCTCCTATACCTCCTCCTGCTAATTTCTTCTTCCCTTTGTTTTTTTTTTTTTGCAGGTTTCTTCTTCCATGGCTACTGCCTCCTCCCCCTCCGACGAGGTACCATCTAAATCCTTCCCCTTTTGCAATTCATAGAAATTATTTCTCAATTCCAATTCCAATTCCGATGATCAGGATCGGATCCGAAAAAAGAAACCCAAATCAAAATCCAAAACCAAATCGAATAAGCGCCGCCGGCACCGGCGACGCCACTCCTCGCTCTCCTCCTCCCCCTACTCCTCGGACTCCGATTCCGACCACTACTCCTCCCGGAAGAGGGACAAACCTAAGAAGAAGAGGAGGAAGAAGGAGAAGGAACTGGCAAAATCCGACAAGAGGAAGAGCCAGAAGAAAAAGAAGCGGCACGACACCCCTAGCGCCAGTTCCTCGAGCCCGGTAAGGAGACTGAAGTCGAGGAAGAGGCGCAGGTCCCCGAGTCCGAGCTGTTCGACTTGTAGTAGCCGCGGGCGGAGCCCGTCTAGGGATGGGAAGAGAGAGGAGGAGAGGCTGCCCAAGTCGCCAGATGCGACGGAGGAGAGGTGGGTGGAGAGGGATAAGATCATCGAGGCGTACGATGACTACCAGTCCTCTCGGAACGATGAAAGAGAGGCCGATGCGGCAGGAAACGATGAACTTGGTAAAACCCGGTTAGCTAGCGTGGTCCACTCAGTGAATGGTGATAAGATGGTGATGGTGGAGGAGGAAGAGAAGAGCATAGGTGTTGGCAATGCACGACTTGCCAGTGTAGTTGGTTCGGCAAATTATGATATGGCTGTGGAGGAGGAGGAGGAGGAGACTCCGGGGTCTGGTGATAATGCTGGTAAAGATGACGTTGACTTGGAGCTGATTCTGAGGCAGAAGGCATTGGAGAACTTCAGGAAGTTCCGGGGTGGGCTTTCTGCAATTAAAGAATTTGAAAAACCAGCTGTTGATCGAAGGATTGGTAGTTCTGATGAAGGGGGGAGCATCCCAAATCAACCAATAAAGGTACATGGATATTCCAACGTAAAGTCGTTGGAGCAGTCCCAAAGTGGGCTGTTTGTAAATAAAGGATCTGCTAGATCCATTGACGTGGGGACCACGACAAAACAAGTTAAGAAGGTACAAGGGTCTACGAACAGGATGGTGTTGTCAGAGCAGACTACAGGTGCCACAGTTGCCCAAGACAAGACACTAGTTGCCGAACCTGGCAGCCGCAAGGTCCATAGAAGTGAAGTTAGTGTAGGTGATAAAAAAGAAGCTGCCAAGGAGGGGAATTTCTGGAATCCGAATAGCACTGAGACCTCCAAGCCAACCGTTAGCCGTACTTTTAGTAAACCCATCGAAGGGGAGAGCATGCAGAATGAGGCAAAGGTAGAAGAGTCTTCCAACAGACTATTGTCGGAACATGCCATGTTAGCCAAAGTTGCCAAAGACAAGACACTAGTTATCGAAACTGGCGGGGATAAGGGTCACACGGGTCCAGCTAGTATAGATGATGGGTCAATTCCACCTGTTTCGAGCCCTATCAAGGATGATGAGAATTGCAAGTCAAATGAACCTATGGTGAACTCTGCTACTGGTTCTGAGTTTGAGCAAAAAACATTTTGTAGAGTGCGTGATGGAGAAACGGTACAGGTGAGTTGTGTGCTCCCTTATTGTTATTGATTGCTCCACGGATCAAGAACCTTTAATTTCTGGTATATTGTACGTAAGGAAGTGGTTTGTTCTTTCATAACAATCTTCTTGTTCAGTGGTGATTCATTGTTGAAGGGTGGGTTTCTTTTGTAATCATCTTCTATTGATTGATAGTCTTCTGTTTGGCAGGTGAAGTACAAGGTTTACATACCAAAGAAGACCCCAGCCTTGGCACGGAGGAAACTACAAAGATGAAGTGCCTTACATTTAAGATTCTTATTTTCTTTCAGCAACAATTATTGAAGCTGAGATTCGAGTACTTGTTTTGTATGTCAGGTACCTTGGGAATGCATAAATACATTTTATATGCTGAAATTTTAGCAACATGGTAATGGTTTGCCATATTTGATCTGTTCACTAGAAACTTAGTTTTGTTGTGCAATTTTTTTGGAGCAACATGGAATTGTGTTTTTCCTCCTGTTCTATCAATGTTGAAATAATTTTAATTTTCATAATTGTTCATTATGAATTTGTTTGTGTTTGATGAATGAGATCGTCAATATAGTGCATGTCATCCTTGTCAATTGTCTAATGAAAACCAAATATGCGGCAATTTCTATCTATGATAGTTAATTTGTATTAGCATTTGCATACCTTCCTTTCTAAGTGTTAGGATCTTCATAAAGAAGAATGCTCATGTTATATCTTTTGAATGTTACAATTGTTCTTCTATGCTTGCATATTCTGATGAAGGTAAGTGAGACATTATCTGCCCCCTTTAAGTTATAAATTTATGGACTAACACAGTTTATGTCACGACCCGATCCCAATAATCTGGGTCCAGTCGGATCATGCCCAGCCTGCACCGTTGTGAGACGGCGGCAGTAAGCTGTATCAATCCGTAGTAACACACAGACATCCAGAATACATGAAGGAAATTCAATTTTTTTATTGCTAAGTCTGAGAGAGAAATTCATTTACAATCAAAGATCAAACAAAACATGGTCCAGGGTTATTACTTCAACCCTGATTATTACAATTTGGAAATAAAAGGGGAACAACTAAACATCGGCCTCCTGGCTAGGTTCCGCTAGGGCTTCAGTACTCTGGTCCGGACCATAAAAGGTATCATACTCATCATCGTCACCGCAATCACCTAAAATTGTTAATCTCCAGTCAGGAGGGAGCAAGAACATATATCCAATTCCAGCATCTTAATAATAATTAAAATGATGCAATGAAATAGTTTTGAACAATATTTATATTTTTGTATGCAACAAATATGAGACAAGAACAGTAAATGTCGATGAAGCAATGATGACAAACTACAATCACTAAAGTGTTTTGAGAAAGGTAGCATCCCGTGGCCGGCTGGGGTTGGAGGCAATCTGTGTTCGCGTGAACACGGTGCGGCGTCAGTCCAGTGAGGTTGGACTTCAGCTATCCACAATGAGGCAATAAGGGGGCTTTGACCATGGGTGCTAACTTTTCTCCCCAGTTCCCAAGGCAATAGTCAATGAGTCAATGAGTCAATCAATCAGTCAATCAGTCGGTTCCGTGAAATCAAGTGTCGTCCCAATATATCTATATGACATGCAACATATTTAATTACAACTAAAATACCGGTTTTTAATTATATGAAACTTGCCTGGAGTTGGTTGGTGACGCGAGTGAGAAGTCGCGACGGTCTCAACCTTAGTTACAGGGACCTACAATTATTAATAATCTGATTTTAGAATTAAACAAAGGGTTTTAATCTGTCTTGATTAGTTAACTAAGTTAATGATTTAAATCCAACGATCGATTAAAATAATAATAATAATTTGTATTAGTGATTTAGTAAAACAAAACCCTTTTTAGTAATAATAAAACTTTATTTATTTTATCGTAGAAAATATTTTATGGTAAAACTGTCGTTTTGTTTCTGATAGGGTAGTAGGAAAGAACGATTTTAATAAAAATAATATCGTTTGTTTTTAGCAATTTATTTATAAGAGAATTAATATTTTGGAAAACATATTATATTTTGAATACTGAAAATCATTTCAGAATTATATATTAAATAATTACCAATTTATGTAATATTTTAATAAGGTTTTTATTTTATTATATATATAAAATTAATATACGTAGTGAGGATCGTTGTATTAATTCACTAATTAATTAACCAATCCCAAAAACTAACAAGTCATTAAACTATAACCCATCAATTTCTAGGCTATCCCGGGATTGACAGAGCTTTATTCTGTCAGTCCCGGTCGGACAGGGGAGTGGTTTGGAAAGGACAGTGCATTCTGATAGGGGCACCTACCGGGAAGCTGATGGAGGAGCACCGAGGGGAGGCCTCGGACTCGGGATCGGGGTTTTTCGAGTCCGACACGCGGTTCTGTGTCCGTATCGTGTCCTGGACGCGTCAGCGGCGTGTCCAGCTGGCTGGAAGATCACCGGAGACGGGTCTCGGGAAGAAGAGGGGAGAACGAAGGAGAGGTCGGCGGTGGAGGCTCTGGACGGCGGCGCTGCGCTGGACGGCGCAGGGGCGGCGGGTCTCGGGGGTCGCCGGAGGTCAGCCTCGCCGGAGAGGGTGGATCTAGGGTTAGGGTTTGCGGTTTGGGGGGAAGAAGAGGGCGGAGGAGGCAGTCTATAAATAGGGTCGAGGGAGGCTCAGCCGGGGCGGTCGTGGGCGCAGGAAAACCGGAGGGGAGGTCGACGTGGGAGGTGACGCGGTCGTGGCGCCGGAGAGCGCGCCGGCCGGCGGAAAAATCGGGGATGGGGGTGACTGGGAACAGGGGTGCGGGTTCCGGGTCCCGGGTCGGGCGCGGATCCGGTCAGACCGACCCGCCCGACCCGCTATGGCACTGGGCTGGGTCTAACTAATGGGCTCGGCCCACTGGGCCGGGCCGGGCCCAATCCTAATAATAACAATAATAAAAACAATAATAATAATAAAAATAATAATATAATAACAGTAATGATTAATTAATTATAAAAAATAGTTTTTAGGCTTTTAAAAATAGGTCTGAGGCCCAATAAAATCCCAAAAAATTACCCCAAGTCCAGTTTTCTATTTTACACCCAAAAATGTTATTTTCATGATATTTTAATATTATTTATTAATTAATAAAAATCCTTTATTAATTGAAAACCTTGAATTTAATTACAGAAAATTCCCGAAAAATTCCAGAAAATTGGGAAAAATCCCAGATTTAATAATTAGGAAAAATCAGGGGTTTACAGTTTATTCTTTTGATTTCAATATCACATCAAGAAAGCATCACTTAGGCCTTAGTTTTTGCGATAACTTAGTTGTTAGGTGTGAATTTATTTCTCTGTCTAAATTACTAGAGTATGTAAAAGTAAAAAAAAAAACATTTCTTAAAGAGGCATCCATGCATGCATGAGTTTTAAATATTAAATTCCTTCAGCAGAACTTTTGGGGTTACATTGTCTCCTTGACGGACAACAACCACTTTAAATTGGTGGTTGTAGTTAAATAGTAAAGATATATGTCAATTGACTTCTTCGATAATTATTAGTTCAAGCCCCTAACTGATTGAATATATCTTGTGTTTTGATTCAAAGATTGGAGTTCAGCATTATATTTGTAAATGTTAAGTTATTATTGTGGATTGGATTCATCAGTTGTTTCATCTGATACTTTTATAATGCACACACGAGTGCTGTCAACTTGGAAAATCAGTAAGAACAGGAATGATGAAACATAATATTTAGAGAATGCTTAAAACCTTGAAAACTGACAGTAGTTTTGCTCTAAATGGAGTGCTAACCACTCATATGTGAACTATAGAAATATGACCATAATGATGGTTAACAATCTAGCCTATGAAAACATTACTAACAATCGAAGCCAAGACTTGTCAGACCCTAGAAAAAGCGTGTAAGTTCAAAGGGCACCCAGGCCAATACAACGAGTAAAGACCATTGTTGGGTAACTAGTGTCATATGCTCTGATTATATGATTCCTAACAACCACATGCTGTGGATCAAGTTGTACTGAAGATATATTTTGGTACTAAGGCTAGCAAGTACCATCTGCTGATTCACAAATTGTATGATTCCAAGTTTCTAACCACCTGCTACTGTGTGGTGGGTCAAGTAAGGCATATTTGGTCGATAGATCTAGATGCAGTTTGAGGTTGATAGATATAATTCTGCCCATTAATTTCCATTAGCAAGACCTTGCTTGCCTTGCTATCACTACTGCAGATTTCCCTTATATTATTTTCTGATGCTGGGTTCTTTAACAATTTAATAGATGTCTTGTATCTAGAAAGCTTCCAAAATACAAATACAAATGGGAGAGATCCAAGAACATGAAAGAACTATTATGATTGGTTTAAGACAATCTATTTTTATCTTAGTATCATTTTTTTCTTGGCAATCAACCTGGAAGAAAATGTAAATGAGGATATAAAATGCTTTCAGCCACTTCTTTGGCTTTTTGGACAAAAATCCAACTGATTATCTGATATGGACGAAGTGAACTTACCAGGATTTAGCATTTTACTCAGTGAGGTTATATTATTCGCAGATTTTTCTTCTTTTGCATTTGGACATGATTTTTACTATTTTCAGTATGAACTAGTATCCCCTGGTCTCACCTTGTAAATGTCCCAACAGAAACTAAGTCTATCCAAAACAATTCTAATATGCTATCTGAGTCCTTTCAGGCCATTCATCTCTGTTAGGGTAAAACCGTATCCTTTGTTACACTGCCAGAATCCAAGTTCTGCTAGGTATACCCCTAGGGCTAGCAGCTCCTTGAGTAGTATATTAACGCTCATCCTAACTGGTGCAGTTGGTCAATCTTGTACATGTTCGGACCTTCAAACCACCCGAGACAAGTTTCTCTCATCTTAGTCTCAGTTGGTGTCAACTGCAACTTTTCTAAACAAATTTTATCCTATCTTTCAATGTATTGTCACTCATCCATCTTAGCATTCTTATTTCACCTACATTCGTTTGTTGTTTGTTACACAAACACTTTGATCTATAAAGAAATCCCGGTCTTATAGCTGTTCTATACAATTCCTCTTTTAACTTCAATGGTATCGTGGTATCGGGTATCTTGCAATCATCCTAAATGTGCATGATATGAAGTAATGTTAGTTCTGTAGTTTCTTCCAACTACAAACACTCCACACATTATATTTGCTAATGATTCTTATCTATATATTTTTCAAAACCATACAATTGGTTAATAAAGCAGAATCAATCCTATCCGATTAGTTAATAAAGTATAAATCGCAAGGTGAGTAAACTATTCTAGAAACCAATATTATTACATCTGATGTATAAATTTGGTGGTAGAAGTCCTTCTTTTACAAGGCAGACAGCCCGTTATCAAGTAACTATTTGGCCTCTTTTTAATGGAAGACTTTTGATAGATGTAATGTGTGGTGCAGTTGGCTATGCTGGGAAAATACTCAAGTCAGAAGAAGTTTACTCGGTTTTAAGTTGAATGCCTGATGACTTTTTTTTTTTTTGGAAATTACTAAGGGTTACACAAAGTGAGTCCACAAAATAGGAATGATCTAAATTGACATTATCTTACATAACTGTTCATATCTTGCAATCTATAGAATATGCGCGATCTGTGCAACCCGCGCATGCACACAACAACACATTAGCGCACAATAGCTCAGCAGCGCATTTGCACATAAAAGCTTAGCAGCGCATGTGCACATAAAAGCTTAGCAGCGCATGCACGCATAGTCGCTCATGGCCGCTCAAAGTTGTGCATGCGTCCGCTCATAAAACGAGTGCAACAAATGCGCACAAGCGTACGATGCGAAGTGCAAAGTGCGCCATCAAAGCGCCGCTTTGCACCCTTCGTCCGAGTCCAAGTCGCTACGGAGCTTAGCTCCTATGGATTTTTTCAAAGAGTGACAAAATATATATTTTCTTGAAGTGTTTAAACTTAGTCTCTCTAGGAAAACAACCCATATGGTCCACCACTCCGCTTGTGCATATCTCAATAACAAGCATAGTTATATATTGAGATATCCACTTGGAGTGTTTTCCAATGTAGAACTATCTTTCTAGTGGTGCTAAGGAATTGTTACTTAGAACTTGTATTCATATCTAATTTAGGTATATCTCCAATGCCTTTCTAGTGGTGCTAAGGAAATTTTGATCTAACCATAGAGATTATTACTTAGAACTTGTATGTATATCTCCGATGTACATCTATATTAATATATAACCCAAATAGTAGGTGTTTTACTAATTTTTTAGTGCAATACTAGGAGTTTTACTAATTTTTTAGTGCAATATTTTTTACATAAAAATAAATTTATTTAGGAATAAAATAGTCATTTACTCATTTATGGTGAAAAAGGAGATCCAAAAGAATATTAATTAAAGGATGCTTGAATATTACTTAAAATCTAAATTGTTACCTATATTAGATTAGAATATAAATTAGATCTTTATTAGATACTCGTATTCCATTTTTTTCACTCCTAGACAAAAATTCATAGTTAAAATTTAGTAAAGAAAAAATTATATATAATTGAAAATTTGATTTACAACTTTAATGTAATATAACTTATCGTTAAAATTTAATTTAAAATTTGATAAGATAGTATTATTTAATTGATTATGATCTATGAACTTGTTGGAGTGGTTGGGGTTCCTAACCTATGTAGAGAAATCCCGGAGTGCAACAAGCACCATCAATGTGTTGGAGAAGTTCGGGGAGGCGACGTGTGTCATTCGGGAGGACGAAGAAACTCGAGGAGCAGAGAGGAGCATTTGTCTCCAGCTGAGGCATAATTCGGTATGAACTTGGTCCCTAGGCCGATTTTGGCCCGAGTTCGGTCCGTTAGGGACAGAAGCTTACAATCTCTATAGACTTGCAAACACTGACTCAGCCAAGTTCGGTGTCGGAGGCTGAAGCTAATTTTTTGATGACTTTTAGTCACCGTTGGATCGCATCTTGCGGTCCAGATTAGTTACGGGATTGGTGATTATAAATTAGGGATTTCCTAACCCTAATCTATAGTAAGAAAGATAAAGAAATGTGGCAATAGTGCTTTACACTTTTGAGGAAGAGAAAGGAGATCTACAACTATTTCGAGAAGAAGATCGCTTCGGGTAACTCCGTCACGTCCCATAACCATAATACTGGAGAAAAGAGGCACACAAACCCAGCTACGTATACCAGAGTACTCTACAAGCCGAGATACGGTAACAGCTGTCTAGACATTTGAGGGTTTACTCTACAATCCATCAGGCAATCCTGGGTCAAGAATCATATGTGTCCAATCTCAATCAAGCAACAAGTTTACAAGATGTATGATCAACAACATATAATAGTAAGGCGTCACAAACTATACATTCCCAGATGATCATGAAGCTAGTATCAAAATAAAAAACTATCAAAGTACAATATTACATGATCAGCTCTAGCTATAGTCTAGAATATGCTTTACATGTAGGCTGTAGGCTAAATTGTAAAGTCCCAAAACATGAGCTAAACATGTCTTCAGTGGCTAAACGTCTCAAAAGAATAATGTACAAGATCAAGTGGGTGAGGAAGAAGTAACCCACTCATGTCCTGGGGTGCTCCTTGTGTTCACCATCTTGAGGCAGGAAGTACAAGAGATCCTGCGGTCATGCTCCAAAATTTGGCTATACAAAACCAGTGGGATCAGACCCCAAAACAGCAAGTACCATAAGGGAGCCAAACTTATGAACTAAAACCAATATGTAGACAAATAAGTAAGAAATAACATAATGAACAGTTAAATAAGTGTACCAGGTAGATAACAGTTAAGCGATTCAGGAGTAATTTAATCTGGAATCAGTACTCCGTATTACCATTTTCGGATCAACTGTTAATAAAATTAGGACAGGACTAGACTAGACTAGAAATCAAGCGATCTCGGTCAATCATGCCCTACAGCTTGCTATCATCAGCTAACTAGGGTTATTACAGTCCTAATTACAAACACATGCAGTTTGAGATTTCTTACATCGACATGCCCTGCAGAATATTCGGGTTATCCAGACGAATAGATACATAGTATAAATTATCATGTATAAGCATTTTTTATCTTTTCTGGTAGTGTAACACTCATCGGTGTGCTGGAAGTGTGTCCCTCATAACGAAGAGCTCCAAATCCATCAGGTGTCACTGGGATACCGGGATTGCATGTAGCCAGAAAATCTCTCTAGATGCTTTCTAGATTATTATTCTAGTTATTAGCCTGGACAATTATTAAGGATTCTCGACCGTGGTGGTCAGGAATCTGCCTTAGACATGATGTAAGACATGACAGTAACTTGACGAGTAAAATCAAAATCAACCACAGGGATACCGGTCATGTAATACAGGTGCTACTAATAGCCTTGATCAGAATAGTTACAGGGATTCTCAAGTCAGGAGTACGCTACGTCGAGCCACTATCAGGATTATCAGGATGACTACCTACGTCGAGCCACTATCAAGAGTATTAGGATCAGGAGTACCATGGCTACCAGTACATTATCAGGATTATCAGGATCAAGATCAGGATTATCACTATAATGTCAGGATTATCAAGAGTTTATTTATAATGTACAATCATTAGATCGTGTCAGGAAATCAAGATCAATATCAAGAATGCCATGCTCAGGAAATAACCAGGATTAACTAAAATAACGGGATAAAAGAGAACTAGAGAATCATCAAGATTTAAGCATGTTAAAGAGAAAACAGGCATACAGGTGCATAAATTAACAATTCAGGGTTAGCGCATAAAATCAGGCAAGAAAATAGCATCCGCAGACAATGGATCAAAAACTAACATCGACACACAAATGGGTATTGGCGCACAAATCACTAATACAGACAGTTCGGGCGCACTTTGATACAAAAGTGTTCCGAGCAAAAGGTGGCGCACAATCATACTAAAGCGCACTTCTAGGATCTTGGCGCACAATGATAGAAGTGCGCGAGCCATGAGCTTGGCGCATAAATCTATCATTGGCGCACAAATCAAAGTACCCAAGCTACGATTTTGGCGCACTTTCATCAAGTATGCCAGTAGTGAGGTTGGCGCACAAATAAGTGCAGGACGGTCTACTTAAAAGACAAAACACAAGTTCCAAGACATGGCACAGCAGTCGAGACGACTCTGCAGTCGATGACACAATTCTCGAGAATGGTCAAAAGTCTTTACTTAGTCATTAAGTAATACGAAAGGCTACAAAGTGCGCCATTTCTGGAGAATGCCACAGTGTGCCACACAGCAAAGTGTGCCATTCTCTAGAAGGGACAGTGCGTCGGTAAGAAAAATTAACCAAAGTGCGTCAACTCTGCAATATCTACAAAGTACGCAAACTTAGTTTTTTAAGCAGTAACGTATATTCTTGAAGAATTGCAGACCCATTCAAAAGTGCGCCAAGTAGGATTAGCGTACTTTTGAAGGAATTGCGTTAGTACAAAACGTATGTGGGAGTAGAGAATTGTGCCCCGAATACTTAATATATCATGGCACACTTTATAAGAAATTTGTGAAACGCACAAAAGTGCGCTCACTGGAACTTCGCTTATATGACAAGGGTTCCCTGCGTATTTTTTTTATGTATTCTCAGGCCAACTTTGTATTCTTCGACTTGCTATTCTCGGGCTTCAAGAGCAATCCAATCCAAGGAAAATAAAAATCATCAATGAGACAAGTTCTAAGGGCTACCCAAAAATAAAATCGATCAAATGATAAAAACATATACTAAGAATCAAAGCAAGATCCAAGGTTGTTCATTCGGTTGGCAAGATGTACTTGTCAAGTTCTAGCCTAATACCAACACTACCAAGGTCACCCATAGCCAAGGCCATGCTCGACTGCTGCTCTCTGCTGGGGAAGAAATAAAGAAAGAAAGAGAAATAAAATGAAAGAAAAGTGAAGGAAAGAGAATGTGATTGCTTATATAGCCAAGAGATTGATTGTAGGCCATTGGATCATAATCCATGCCTCTCACCCGGGTTCATCACAGCCACCCACCAAGAAAACCAAGGGACCAACGGTATAAAGCATGTAACTAAGAAAAACTTACAAAAATAACCTAAACAATGCGTGAATGACATAAAGCAATATGTAAGCAATTAAACAATAAGCAAGCTATACATGTATAATATGCGTATATCGGGCACGTATACTAGAACAGTGAGACGAGTCTCACAACTCTCTCTTTCTTAAAAAAATTCGTCCTCGAAATTTCAACAAGACACGGGGTCTAGCAAGAAAACTTTGGGGACATGCAATCAAGGCAAGCAAGGGCATATGGGAATCAAGCACAATCCTAGAACACGGCAAGCATGCACAAGACAAGATCAGGGTACGAGATATATGAACAAGTATACCTCACGAGTCAAACAAATATGGATATCGAGCACAAATATCATCCTCTTGCTCCAAAGTTGACTCGTCTGGTGAGTGATGCCCCCAAGCAACTCGGACTAACAGAATAGTCCGGTTCTTGAAAATCTTCTCTCTCCGGTCCAAAATGGATACACGTCTCTCCTCAAACGAAAGATTGGTACCAACGACCAATTCCGAATGATCCAGGATATGGCTTGAATCCGGTACATACCGTCGTAACTAAGATACATAAAAAATATTATGTATCTCGCGAAGCAACGGCGGAAGAGCAAGGCGATAAGAAACATCTCTCGCTCACTCGAGATTTGAACGGACCAATATACTATGGACTAAGCTTTCTTCGCACACTAAATCTTATGACTCCTCGGGTAGGCGAAATCCGAAGGAATACATGGTCGCCGACAGAGAACTCAAGAGGTCGCCGATGCGAATCGATCCAATGACGCTGACGATCTTGAGCCACCTTAAGATGCTTTCGGACTTGTTTTACTACCTCAACTGTCTAGACTATCTTCTCGGGGCCAAGCAATTGCCTTTCACCAATGTCATCCCAAGCTAAATGGGATCTGCACTTTCTGTCACACAGTGCCTCGAACGGTGCCATCTGAATACTTGCCTGAAAACTGTTGTTGTAAGAGAATTCGACCAAGTGCAAGTGATCCTCCCACGAACCATGAAAGTCAAGGGTACATGATCGAAGCATATCTTCTAGAGTCTATATCGTACGTTCTAACTGACCATCTGTCTAGGGATAATAAGTTGTACTGAACTTCAGAAGGGTACCCAGACTCTGCTGTAGACTCTGCCAAAAGTGAGAAGTGAATATGGAATCTCTATCTGATACGTTGCTGATTGGCACTCCATGAAGTCTGACAATATGATTCATATACATCCGAGCCAACTGCTCTATAGACTGTCCCACTCTGGAAAAAAAAGTGAGCATCATTTGTGAGTCGATCTATTATTACCCAAATTGTATCTCTGCCAGCTGGGGATCTAGGAAGATCGGTGACAAAATCTATGGTGATATGGTCCCACTTCCATTTTGAAATTAGTAAAGGTTGAAGAAGTCATGTTGGTCTCTGATGCTCAGCCTTGACTTGCTGACAAACCAAACATTGGGAGACAAATCGTGCTATCTTTCTCTTCATACCATTCCACCAGAAATGCTGACGAATATCTCTGTACGTCTCCGTTCTTCCTGGATGAACAAAATACTGAGAACTATGGGCTTCTGATATGATCTCTTAAGGGATATTCTCACTTGGTACACAAAGACGATTACCAAATCAGAGAGTTTCGTCACTGTGAATGCTTAGTTCTGTTTTACGTCCTGCCTCACACTCTGCCCTGGGTCGCTGAAGCTTGACATATGTAGACTGCGCTGATCTGATCCTCTCTACAATGCTAGATTGAAGTTGCAAGCTAGCCATCAATGTCGTTTCGCCAGGTAATATTACTTCTATGTCCATATTCTGAAGATCTTCTAAAATCTCTCACTGCGCCGTGAGAAAATAAGCTCCTGCTCTCTGGCTCAAAGCATCTGCCACGACATTGGCCTTCCCTGGATGATACTAAAGGTCAAGATCATAGTTTGTCATCAACTCTAGCCATCTTCTCTGTCTCATGTTGAGTTCTGAGTAAAGACATACTTCAAACTCTTATGATCAGTATAAATCTCTACTCGATCTCCGTATAGGTAATGCCTTCAAAGTTTGAGTGCAAAGACAACTGCTGCTAACTCCAAGTCGTGTGTTAGATAATTCTTCTCATGGTCTCGAAGCTGCCGAGACGCATAAGCTATAACCTTACCATGCTGCATAAGAACACACCCTAGTCATTTTCCTGATGCATCGTAATATACCGTGAAACCACCTGTCCCGTCTGGAAGCGTCAAAAATGGTGTCGTAATCAACTCCTGCTTGAGCTTCTCGAAAGAGGCTTAACATTCATCTGTCCAATCAAAGCGTACATCCTTATGAGTCAATTATGTCAAAGGCGCAAAAATTCTACCAAAGCCTGACACAAATCTTCGATAATATCCTCATAGTCCCAGGAAACTACGAAATTCTACAACTGTTCTAGGTACTGGCTACGTCTACGACTTCTATCTTCTGGGATCCAATTCTACTCCACCTTTAGCAATAATATGTCCAAAGTATGAAATACGATCAAGCCAGAACTTGCACTTGTTGTACTTGGCATATAACTTATGTTCTCTAAGGACTTGAAGAACTGCGCGAAGATGCTGCTCGTGCTCTGCTTCACTTCGACTGTAAACCAAGATATTGTCGATGAACACAATCACGAACTTGTCCAAGTATAACATGAAAATATGATTCATGAGATCTATAAACACTGTTGGCTCATTGGTTGTTCCAAAGGACATTACTAGAAACTCCCAATGTCCATATCTTGATCTGAACGCCGTCTTGGGTATATCTTGCTCTCTGACTCTGATTTAATAATATTTTGACCGCAAATCAATCTTGGAAAATACTACTACTCCACTAAGTTGATCGAACAAGTCATCGATTCTTGGTAATGGATACTTGTTCTTGATGGTTACTACATTGAGGGTACGATAATCAATACACAAACGAGAAGTTCTATCTTTCTTCTTTACTAGAAGTATTGGGGCTCCCCAAGGCGATCACTACCACGAATGAATCTCTTGGTTCTCAATTTTTCAATCATCTGGTATAAGACTTTCAACTCTGATGGTGCCATCATGTAGACTCTCTCTGACACTGGTGATATTCCTGAAAGGAAATCAATTGTATACTCTCTCTCTTTCGGGTTGCATGTCTGGAAACTCTTCTAGGAACACATTTGGCAACTCATTGACCACCCTGGGGAATTGTACTCCTTTTGCTACTGTCATTCTCATGATTGCTGACGGAGACTCATCTCTCCTCTAGAAAATAAGAATTCTTTCATTCCGGGGATACGAAAGTTAACCTTGCCATCATGGCAATCTAACGTCGCATATCGGACACTCAACTAATCCATGCCTAGGACGATGTCATAATCTCCCATATAAATTTTTATCAGTCTAGCGAGAAAATTTCTCCCGCACACTACGATCCGACACGAGGTATAAACTCTATCTACTCCTACGATACCGTTACCAGTAAGTATATTGAGTCTTACTGATAATGATTTGGGTTCTAATCCAACTCGTGTCGCAAATCGTGCAGACATAAAGGAATGTGATGCACCAGAATCAAACAATACTGAAGCTAAATGAGAGTTGACGAGAATGGTACATGCCATCACCTCACCTAAAGTAGTTGCTCCTCATCGGTGAGTGCCATAGCCTGGCCTTGTCCTCTCGGTGCTGGTCCTCGCTGCTGCGAACCTCGTTGCCTAGGTTGTACTTGAGCTTGGGCTTGCGCATACTGTTGTTGCCTCTACTGCTGGAATACTTGAGACTGGGTCAGCAAAGGCCTCTGACCCTGGTGTTGCTAAATCGGCACTGGAGTCCGATGATGGAGTCCTGCCGGGGAGGATGATGATGAACTAGTTCTGTATGGGCAAGATCACACTCTGTGACCTGGAGCTCTACAAGTTAAGCACAACCCTTGTTCTCTGCGACACTCTGATAAAACGTGCCCTGGTTTTCCACAATGAGAACATTCCACTGAAGTATATGACCTCTACTGTTGAGGATGTGTCGGAGCTGGTCGCTGAAACGATGCTACCGAAGTTGTCCTGGTCGGGATTCCAATCGTCAAAGCTCATACTGCTGGAGCTGGTGCTGAAGACTGGGTGTAAGAACCACCTGAAGTATGGGTCTTCTTACGACCTCCAGTCCTATCCACTATTCTCTGGGAGGTATACTCATGCCTCCTTTCTGCTCTTAATATAGTATCAAAAGTCTAGAACTCGTACGGTTCCTTTACCAATATGATCTCCAGGTGAAGTCCCTGCTGGAACCTCCTTTCTCTTTCTAATTCGATCACCACCAAGGTGGGAGCAAACCGACTAAGTATGCAGAATTCTGCTCTGCTTCAATTTATTAAATCTCTGTTGCAGATCATAATGGGACACCGCGTCAAAGTATCTGATCTGAAACCTTTTTCTGAATACGGCCCAGGGGACGGGTACTATTAGTGAAATTATCTGTGTTGCCAACCAGTCTCGGGCTAAATCTAACAACTGTAATCGAAACACCAAGACTTGTTCTCTAGTCGGAACCCCGTCTGCCTCTAGAATAGCCTCAGTATCCTTAAGCCAAGCGTCCGATGCAATCGCATCCTCGGTGCCATAGAAATACGAGGGTTGGAGGTGCTTGAAGTTGCTTGCCGAATTATTGTCACGATGTCCGCCTCTTTCCAAAGTCCCTTGTACTGACTGAATGAGTACGACCTCTAGACGTCATTGAGATGCCAATAATTCCCGAAGTATACTAATAAGCATAATGTTGTCCCTTCCTGCATTAGGTATTTTGGTTGCACGGGAGGCACTGGATGGATCTGAAGTTCCTCATCTTGAGCGGTTCTGGACCCGGCCCTGGAATGCTGAGGCTGGACATCAAGGGTTTGCTGGGCATCGGGATATTGTCCTGCTACTGGAGGAACTCGGGCTGGATGATCAGAAGGACCAGGAACAATGTCTCATGCTCTCTCTCTCTCTCTCTCTCTCTCTCTCTCTCTCTCTCTCAATGAATAAGCCCTTAGGCTTAGAACTGATTCAACGATCTGGATGATGATGTTTCCATACATTATGTCTCATATATGCGAGCTTCAGGTCCGTGCGTCACACTCCAAGACGCCAAGTGCAGTCTGACGCCTCGTTGCGTTAAGCGATCTCCGAATCCGTACGAGTTCCTCCTGCACCTTGCATGCAGACTGGTTGGGTGTCAGTACATTGAATGCACTGGTAGGGAGGGCTCTCGCCCATGCCACAAAACAAGCACGTACATTAGTTATGTGCACCGACTGATTTTTTTTAGTCTTTTGTCTTAGGATCAGTTACATAGCAATATACAATGAAGGTAATATTTGTAGTGTCCCGCTCTGCGTAGGCACTATGTACAAGTGATATGGCTTTGCTTGCTCGAGCGGAAGTCTTCTAAGAGAGTTCTCGACCGAACTATAAGACGATGGATCAAATGTGAGTGGGCAGAATTGCATTCTCTGATCTTGCATGCCTTAATAATGAATATGAGTTTTTGAATGCTTGTTCTAAGAAGATGGTTTCATAAGAAGAATGATAGAACTTGACTCTGCATGCTAATAAGTGAACTTGTATAGCTTGTCATTGAAACAAATTTGCTTGCCTAAATAAGAGAACTTGTGTGCTTGTCTAAGAGATGGAACCATTGCCATGATAGCTAGAGATAGAAATATTGCATGCTTAGTTATACGGACACCGCTATCGAATGAACATCTGCCATGCTAATAAGAAAGAGTAAAGGATTGCTTGCACTTATTCTTGACATCGTATGCTAAACCGGATTACTTGAATGCTTGTCCAAAGAGATAGAATTGCATGCTAGAATTATAGAACTGTTCTTGCTTGTTACTTGTTTAAAGAGTTAGCTTTGCTTGAACATGTTTCTTTGTTTTCTTGTAAAGAGATAGAACTTGGTGAATAGCTTGAACTTGTGCATCTAGACTAATAGTCCGTCCAGAGGCTTGAAGTCCTTACTTACGAGAGGGTGTGGCTATTAGGCAAGAGTATCGAGAGCTCCGGCCCTATCGCTTGATTGATGTGCTTGCTTGCTTGTTCATTGTTCATCAGTTGCATGATAGCATATTTATCTGATAGGAGCTTGCATTTATGTATTTGATCAGGACAACTTGTGCACAAGGTCATCTCTCGAGTGTTTCCTGGGGCACTGGGATCGTTCGGCCTAGGAGAGATCTAGATACCCTGAGGCTTAAAAACCTTACTTACGGGAGGGTAGACCCGTCTATTAGTGAGATAGGCTTGTACGTCCCAACTGCTAATCCCGTGGAGGGGGCCATCATGTAGTTAGGGCACATGCTAGGCTAGACTTCTTGCATACCTAACTATTTGATGCAGAAACGGACATGGAAGGAGAAACTTATACCTATATAAATTATGTATATTGTTGCTAATTTGTATGTCAGTTGCAGGGATAACCTTTCGACTATGGATAAGGATCACTGAATAAGTGATCACTTGTATTTTCGTATGTCCCTTATAAACTATGCTAAATATGATCCATCTGTTTTACATTGAGTATGCTGCTGCCCTATTGTATCGAGTTGAATAGTCCACCTGAAATACTTGTCTTGATATGAGATGAATAGTCCACTAGAGAACCTTGTTCCTAAGAGTATCGAATATGGCTCACAATACATGTTGCACACTGCACGATAGAATATTTTCTCTATAGCTTGCTTGTGTGTATTGAATATGCAAAACTGGTTTCAAAGCTGTGTTTTCAAAAGATGTAATCTGACTAAAATCCTGAGCTACATGAAATGAACTTAGGTAAAAGTAGCAAGATCACTAGTAATGTAATATTTTGCCACATGATTACTTAGTGTGGGTTTCAGGGGGTGTAGCTTATGTTCAGTTGTTTTATACTCACCAGTACTTATAAAAGTGCTGACCCACCAACAGTTTGTTTGTTCTCAGGTGTAGCCGTGCCTCATCCCAAGGAACCAGAAATCTTAAGTCGATGCCTTGAGCCGTATCGAGTTTTGCTTTGAGCTACTTTTGTATAGAGGGACATGATGTATGGAACTGTATCATTGTAAATCGAGAGAAAGAAAGAGCTTGAGCGAACTGTAACCTCGGCCATGCGCCGCTTGTAACACTTTCGATTATCAATAAAGAGCCTGTTTTTATATGCCATTGTGTTCTTTACTTTTCTGCAATTTATGTGCCGCTGCTCCTGTCTTGAATAGCTTACTTGCCTTTGTTCAAAGCTTTGGCCTTGTGCAAGCGCATTTTAGGTTTGTACGGCATCACGCCCGTGCGAGGACGATCGGTTCCGTATGGACCAAAGCGAGGACGAACGGCCCTACGGGACCGGGGCGTAACTTAATGGTATTGGAGCGACTCGATTCTTTGCCCATTCCTTTGCCTCCAACTCTGAGTTGTGCCTGATATTGTGCTGCAATGAAAGTTCCATACAATAAGTTCGTAAATATTCTCAAAGTTGCCGGCAAAAGTTTTCTAGATTTATTTTGTTGCTTGTTGTGATTTGTGATTTCTGGTGGCTAGAGTTTCATTGAGTTTTGATTGCTAGAGTTTTGATTGAGGATGGTGAGGGATGAGGACAATCGCTGCTCGGAATATCGAGAGTTTCTCCTTGAGTTTCGAGGACGAAACTCTTTATTGGTGGGTAAGTATGTAGTGCCCCGCTTCGAGTAGGCACTATGTACATGTGATATCGCTTTGCTTGCTCGAGCAGAAGTTTTCTAGGAGAGTTCTCGACCGAACTATAAGACGATTGATCAAATGTGAGTGGGCAGAACTGTATTCTCTGATTCTTGCATGCCTTAATAATGAATATGAGTTTTTGAATGCTTGTTCTAAGAAGATGGTTTCATAAGAAGGATGATAGGACTTGATTCTGCATACTAATAAGTGAACTCGTATAGCTTGTCATTGAAACGAATCTGCTTGCCTAAATAAGAGAACTTGTATGCTTGTCTAAGAGATGGAACCATTGTCATGATAGCTAGAGATAGAAATATTGCATGCTTAGTTACACAGACACCGCTATCGAATGAATCGCTGCCATGCTAATAAGAAAGAGTAAATGATTGCTTGCACTTATTCTTGACATCGTATGCTAAACCGGAATACTTGAATGCTTGTCCAAAGAGATAGAATTGCATGCTAGAATTATAGAACTGTTCTTGCTTGTTACTTGTTTAAAGAGTTAGCTTTGCTTGAACATGTTTCTTTGTTTGCTTGTAAAGAGATAGAACTTGGTGAATAGCTTGAACTTGTGCATCTTGACTAATAGTCCGCCTTGAGGCTTGAAGTCCTTCCTACGGGAGGGTGTGGCTATTAGGCAAGAGTATCGAGAGCTCCGGCCCTATCGCTTGATTGATGTGCTTGCTTGCTTGTTCATTGTTTATCAGTTGCATGATAGCATATTTATCTGATAGGAGCTTGCATTTATGCATTTGGTCAGGACAACTTGTGCACAAGGTCATCTCTCGAGCATTTCCTCGGGCATTGGGATCGTTCGGCATAGGAGAGATCTAGATACCCTGAGGCTAAAAAACCTTACTTACGGGAAGGTAGACCTGTCTATTAGTGAGATGGGCTTGTACGTACCAACTGCTAATCCCGTGGAGGGGGCTATCATGTAGTTAGGGTGCATGCTAGGTGTCATGCCCCGATCTCCCGCAGGCAATCGGCCGTTCCCGCTAGGCGGGAATCACCCTCTCCAGCGCTCCCGCGGAACGATCGCATTGACCCATTCGGGCGTGATGCCGCACGAGCGTGATCCACGCCCGTGCAAGGCCATGGTTCATTGGCTGGCGGCAAGAGTTCTAAGCCACAAAGTCGCACAGATTGTCCGAGTGCAGCGGAGTCATAAACGCATAGCGATTCGGTAACAGGTTCACTGAGTCGACAATAGTAGCGGAAGCATTGAAACACAAGTTGAAGTAAAGCAAGCTCTTTTATTGATATGAACATGTGTTACAAGCGGCGTATAGCCGAGATTACAAGTCGCTCAAGCCTCTCTCTCTGAAACAGTAAAAGCGTGCCAAGTGGCTACAACTGTGGAATGATTGTACAGGTGAGTTCGGGCTATGTTCACAACATTATGTCTTGTATATGTGCTTCTGTTCCAGACGCACCGTTGCTTCGGAGTGTTGTCCACGCCTTAGCACGCACGTTGGAGGCATCCGCACAGAACGAGGTTCTCCCGCACCCTGCATACAAACTGGTGGATTATCAGTACATTGAATGCACTAGTGTGGAAGCTACTCGCCCGCTCGACAAATCCAAACACGTAATACAGGTTTTGTGCACAACTATTAAGTTGTCTTTCTAGTTGTCTTAGGATCAGTTTCATACAGATTTGAATAGCCTAACGTGCCGGGCAGTGCGCCGTGCAACATGAGAGGAAACATGGCGAGACTTACCAACTTACCATCTCCTTCCCTGTCCAAGGCAAACATTGAGGCAACTTGTTAATTCGAGCAGAGGCATGTATAAACATACAGGAGGCAAAGCATATGCAAACACAAGGGTCGTTTTAACATGATCGTTCAGGTGTTCAGTTGTTCATTTATGCGATGTAATGACTCGCACGCAGATAGCCGCTAAGCGAGGATGACTTATCTGTATGAACGTTAGTCGCTGGCATAGCCATAAAGGACCATTTATTCTTTGAACAAGGATGGAAAGCAACAAAGATTTATTGTTGGTTGCAGACCATCCTGTCCGCACGTGAGACTATCGTGATGTTCCATCCAGATCGGAACGGTCCCAGTGTCCCGGTGACCGCCCGTGGAACCGTTAAACCTTGTTTCCAAGTTGTCCGCGACATGCAGGTCAGGGACAGTTTCTAATCCATAACTTGATATGATAATCCATGATTCGTGATCTGAACGAGCGTTTGCTCCAAGAGCTGAAATACGTGGATTCGTTACATGACGTGATTCTCGTTCAGACATAAACTTGATGTGATTATCATTCAGTTGCACGTGACGTGATTCTCGTTCAGCATTCATTTGCCCTGATGCGTGCCCCTGGTTCGGGAATTGCCTTGGCGACCCAATGGTCCCGGATACTTGCAGGTTCGTTCAGGCACGGAACGACTACGTAGTAGTCTCCCGGGGTTTGGATGAAAACATGGCAATATACAAGCAGACAAGCATGCGTTTCTAAGGAACATAAGTAAACACGTTTGCTCGGACCCGAAGGTATGTCGAGAGATGAAATCGTTAGGGACTTAGCATGCGAGGGTCTGAATATAAGCAGTATTTCATTTCCATGTTCTAGCAAGCGATACAAATTGGGATTATTCCCTTAGCTAGGTGCGTTGGATTTATTAGCATGCAGGGGGTGAATCACCTAGCGACTAGCATGAATATTCCAGATTTTATGTGTGCTGGCTAAGCAAAAAAAAGTTCACCGTAGCCACCCACCTTAGTGATGATTCGCCTCGGTAGAGCGATACGTCTGAGCGAGCCTCTGAAAGCCTAAGCCGGAATCCTGTAAGGACAAGTCTGGATATCATTTGCTTCTTGTTTGAGGCAAAGCGGGTCGGGACAGCTACACTATTGCCGTTTGAGATGGCAGTCCGCTTGAGCGGAACGGGGTGTTACACTAGGCTAGCCTTCTTGCATACCTAACTGTTTGATGCAGAGAGATACATGGAAGAAGAAACTTATACCTATATAAATTATGCACATTGTTGCTAACTTGTATGTCTTCTACAGGGATAACCATTCGGCTATGCGTAAGGATCACTGAATAAGTGATCACTTGTATTTTCTTCGGGCAACGAGACTGCAGAGGAGATCTCCGATTGGGTCGCCAACACGGAGATGCTACTAGAGGCTTTACAACTGCATTCAGACCTCTGGATTATCGCAGTGAGGGCCCAACTAAAAGGCAACGTCCATCACTGGTGGGATTCTATTGAGTGCAGTGTAGGCAAGACCCAAACATGGGAACAGTTCTTAGAGCACTTCAATGTGAAGTATTTTTCGGCTACAGTCAGAAATGTCCTGTACTTCCAGTTTCTACATCTAGAACAAGAAAATATGACTATAGATGCATACGATGGAGAGTTTAGCAGACTTAGAAGATTTGGTGCCGTCCTGATACCCAATGATCTAGAGAAAGCCCAGAGATTCCATCACGGTCTCACTTTTGAGCTGCAGAGGTACACAATCGCACATGCGAGGATCTCTTATGAGGAGGTTCTTTCAGAGATGAGGATCCAGGAGGCCATCGGCAGAGGAGCAAGACGTTCCAGTACGACCACACCAGCCAGAGCCCAGCCCGAAGCAGGAGGACCGATCCGTCGTCCTGTAGCACAGACACAGCAAAGGGCAGCACCATACCCACAAAAGGAGCTTCCGACTTGTCACCATTGTGGCAAGAATGGACACATCATTAGAGATTATCGAAAGAAGCTTGGATTGTGCATGATATATGGAGCGAGCCAGCACCTTGTCAGAGATTGCGCATATCGCAAAGATGTAGCACCGCAGACCGGACAGAGGCCAGCAACACCAGTTTCGAGGATACTATCCCCACCAGGAGGCCAACGTCCACTAGCACCCGGAGGATTTCAGAGGGGACCACCCTTGGCCCACACAGGAGGCGCAGTTTGATCAAGCCCGACAGCAGACCGGAGGACAGAGGCACGAACATGCCTTTGCACTAGCAGCTACTGAGGAGGAAACGGAAGGGGAAGCTATCACATGTACCATTTTAGTTGCATCATTGCCTGCAACTGCATTGTTTGATTCTGGAGCTACGGTATCTTTTATATCTAGTAGATTAGTAGCAATGCATAGAGTAGCTACTTTCCCCTTACCTAAGAGTTGGAAGATTCTTACCGGAGGAGGCATCGTGCCGGTTACCAGCACTATTAGAACGTGCTCGGTAGTCGTATGTGGTAGAGAGATGAGAGAGCGATTCTTGGTATTACCCATGCCATACTTTGACGTCGTATTAGGCATGGACTGGTTAAGCCAATATAATGT
Organism: Iris macrosiphon; assembly: GCA_036927795.1. Lineage (NCBI taxonomy): Eukaryota > Viridiplantae > Streptophyta > Magnoliopsida > Asparagales > Iridaceae > Iris > Iris macrosiphon. Next base: position 122,661,487 of record JAYESA010000011.1, on the reverse strand, counting down.
CGTACTGGACTGCCAAAAAGGTAGCGTCACTTTTAGACCGCCAGATCAACCGGAGTTCGTGTACATGCGAGGGACCGTCGAACAAGGAGTAGGACAGATAGCTGCAGCTTACATGGCTGTAGAGATGGTACCCCCACCAATAGTTGCAGAATTTAAGGATATTTTTCCTGAGAAATTGCCAGGCTTACCGCCAGATAGAGATATGGAGTTCACTATTGAGCTAGTACTCGGAGCAGCACCGATATCTTCTAATGTATACCGATTGGCGAAGAAAGAACTAGATGAGCGGAAGCTACAATTAGAAGAGTTGCAGAACAAGGGATTTATCCGTCCTAATGTATCACCCTGGAGAGCACCAGTGTTGTTTGTACCTAAGAAAGATGGGACAGTACGCATGTGCATTGATTATAGAGCCCTTAATGCTTTGACTATCAAGAACAAGTATCCCTGCCGCGGATTGATAATTTGTTCGACCAGCTGACGGGAGCAGTGATGTTCACAAAGATCGACTTGAGATCAGGATATCATCAGGTAAAGGTGCAAAGAGAAGACATTCAAAAGACAGCATTCCAGACTCGTTATGGTCACTACGAGTTCTTAGTGATACCTTTTGGACTGACGAATGCGCCTGCTGTATTTATGAACTTGTTGAACAGAGTCTTCCACCAATACTTAGACCAGTTCATGGTAGTCTTCATCGACGACATCTTGGTGTATTCGAAGAGCCACGAGGAGCACGAAGAGCACTTGAGACTAGTGTTAGAGACACTGAGGAGAGAGAGGCTTTATGCCAAGCTGAGCAAGTGTGAGTTTCTCCTAGATTGTGTCTCTTTTGTTGGACACGTCATCTCAGGAGATGGTATTTCAGTAGATCCGACGAAGATTTTATCAGTAGAGACATGGCCAACCCCTACCAATGTCTCGGAAGTGAGAAGTTTCCTAGGACTTGCCGGATATTACCGGAGGTTCGTGGAGAACTTTACGAAGATCGCAGAACCGATGACCCGCTTGACCCGTAAGGAGCAGGAGTTCACTTGGACAGAGGAGTGTCAGAAGGCATTCGATAAGCTGAAGAAGCGTCTGACTACATCACCTATCTTGACCATACCTTCTGGGCCCGGAGGATTCGTGATCTATAGCGATGCATCCGGGAAAGGATTATGATGCGTCTTGATGCAGCATGAAAAGGTTGTGGCCTATGCCTCTAGACAGTTAAGGACCCATGAGAAGAACTATCCCGCCCACGACTTGGAGCTTGCAGCAGTGATCTTTGCTTTGAAGCTTTGGAGACACTACCTATATGGAGAAAGAGTGGAGATATTCATGATCAAAAGAGCCTGAAGTACGTCGACACCCAGAAGGACCTGAACCAGAGACAGAGACGTTGGCTTGAAGTGATGACAGACTTTGAGATTGAGCTACAATACCACCCGGGAAAGGCCAACGTAGTCGCTGATGCGTTGAACGGAAGACCCATGGCATTCTTCCTGACTACCCAACAACATATGTTGAGAGATCAAGAGCAGATGGGTATAGAGGTCGTTATGCCCGGAGTAGACGGACAGTTGTCGAGTTTCCAGTTGCAATCGATATTAGTGGAGAGGATCAAGGCTGCTTTGCCGACAGATGCCAGATTCCAGAGGCTTCGATAGAGGACAGAGGCCGGAATTCAGACAGAATTGTGTATACATGAAGACAGGACTTTGAGATGTGGAGATCGTCTCTATATTCCAAACAGAGAACTTCGTCAGGAGCTGATGACGGAGAAACACAGTTCCACCTACTCTATTCATCCAGGAGGCACGAAGATGTACAGAGACTTAAGGCAGTACTACTGGTGGCATGGAATGAAGAAAGAGATAGCTCGCTTTATGGCGAAGTGCCTGGTGTGTCAGCAAGTCAAGGCTGAGCATCAGAGATCTGTAGGATTACTTCAACCGCTCCCGATACCGGAGTGGAAATGGGAGCATATCACTATGGACTTTGTTATGGGCTTTCGGAGGAGTCCTAGTGGTCTAAATACAGTATAGGTAATCATGGATATACTCACCAAGTTCGCACACTTTTATCCTTCAGAGTTGGGCAATCTACAGAGGTCTTAGCAGATATGTAGATGAGGGAGATTGTGCGACTGCATGGAGTGCCAGTTAGTATCGTGTCTGACAGGGATACGAGATTTACATCTTACTTTTGGCGGAGTATGCAAGAGAGTCTCGGTACCCGCTTGAAGTTTAGCACATCATATCACCCGCAGACAGATGGCCTGTCCGAGCCCAACATTCAGACATTGGAAGACATATTAAGAGCGTGCATGCTTGATTTTGGAGGATCATGGGAGGACCATTTGTATTTGGTTGAATTTTTCTACAACAACTGCTATCAAGCGAGCATTCAGATGGCTCCCAATGAAGCATTGTATAGAAGGAAGTGTCGTTTCCCAGTGTGTTGGAGCGATATAGACGAGAGACAGATCCTAGGGCCAGAGTTGGTTGTTCGTACAGTGGAGAAGGTGAAGAAGATCCAAGGGCACCTGCGAGCAGCACAGGATAGACAGAAGCATTGGGCGAATGCGCATCGACGACCCCTAGAGTTCCAGGTTGGATTTCACGTGTTTCTAAAGATCTCACCTACTCAAGGGACTACCAGATTCGGAGGCAGAGAAAAGCTGAGTCCGAGGTATATCGGACCATTCGATGTGCTAGAACGCATCGAAAAGGTTGCTTACATGTTAGCCTTGCCACAGACCTTGGAAGGAGTGCATGATGTATTCTATGTATCTCAACTAAGGAGGTACATGCCATATCCGAGTCATGTGCTTGACCATTCAGAGATCACAGTCGGCCCGAGCTTATCATACCAAGAGGAGCCTGTTGAGATTTTGGACAGAAGTGAGAAGGTATTGCAAGGTCAGACTATCCCCCTAGTCCGTGTTGCATGGAGGCATCATGCACCAGGCGAGTCGACCTGGGAACGTGAGGAGGATATTCGACAGAGCTATCCCCATCTCTTCGAAGGACTAGGTATGTAATAGTATTTTAATTTCAGTCAGTAGATCTTACCCTACGTATATTTTAATTTCGAGGACGAAATGCTCTAAGGAGGGTAGATTGTAAACCCCCTTGATCAATTTAGGATTATTTAATTTAAATGGAGAGACTAGGATTAATTTGGATACAATTATTATTAATGTACAACAATTATGTGTCTTCATGCACCTTACTGTTGCTTTGATGTTTGGAGCGCTACACTAGTAGTTACCTTAAAAATAATTAAATACACATCTCCTAGACATGCCAGACTACCCATCTGACCCTTGTGTAACTTTTAAATACTCAATATTGTGCTTCATTTTAACTGCGCAATATTCGTTACAAACGTCCTTGAATAATTCCAATAAACCCAATTTCTCATAATTTCCCATTCCCGTTTGAAATTGAGGTACAACCACAACCCAATTCCCTATAACCCAAATTAGGGTATTAACCTATTCTGAGCCTGCTACGCCCTTGACACTTGTGTCCCACCCAATTTTAATTCTATGTGTCTTAAATTCATTAAAGAACGCCGTGCGTATTATTTTTAATTAAATTAAATTAGAGGCAATTTCACCCAAAGCGAGACCTAACAAAGCACATGTACACCCTTTCATGTAGACCAGCCCCACCCCAAGGAGTCCAGACCGGCCCAAACCCTGAGGTTGGCCCATAATCCCTCTCCCATATAAATACACATTTGCTTCATTTAAAACCCTAAAAACCACCACACCTAGCAAACCCTAGCCGAACTCCTCCCTTCAAAACTCGAGTACCCCTCTCCCTTCCCCGACTTCCCAATATCACCACCACCTCAGGCCGCCACCTCCACAAGCCATGACCGCCGCCTGGACCCCCTAACCACCGGACCCCTCCCCTCAGGCCGCCTACACCTGCCGCCATCAACCCCTCATAAACCCGACACCCCATCAACCCGACCTTGCCGAGCCCGACTACTTCCAGATCGGACCACCGCCTCCAGCACCGTCAACCACCACTGCTAGGCCAACCCCGACCTCCCCCACGTCCTGACCTACCGACCAGCACCGTCCCAGCCCAGCAACCGCCAGCAACTGCCGCTGCCAAGGCCGCTGCTGCCGCTGCTGTGAATGCTGTACCCTGCTGCTGTTTGCGACTCGACGCCGGAGCTCCGTCGACCGCCGGCGAGCGTACACTTCGACGAGGCAGACCCCCCCTGTTCAGCCACACCTATGTAAACACCCAAATTCCTCTCTTCTTCATTGTATCGTCGTATAGTTGCGTAGAGTTGAGTCATCGTGTCGTGTCATTACGTAGACACGAACTAGTTAATATGAAACCCTATATATGAATGTGTGTATGTTTAATCAGATTACATAATGATTAATAAGTTAGTAATTGATAAATCAGTAAATGACCCTAATAATATGACTTGTTATTAAAGACTTATATTTCACCAATAAAATGAAACTAGACCTTGACGAGTATGCTTAACATGGGAAATAAGGACAGGTAATTGTACAAAACATAAATAGTTTCGTAACCCATAACTTTAGTAATTTATTGGCGTGAGGTACACGGTAACTGAGGACAAGACATGTGTGCATCCTAGCTACGTGCACACGCGACTCTGTAGTCGACCAGTCGTGACCCTTGCGTCAGTACCTAAGAGCAGCGTCGTAGTTTGTGTATGTATTGCTTTAGTGTCTGATGCTAGATTGCTATATTATATTGTATGTTTAGGGTCACTGGACCAGCCAGGAGACACTGCAGGAGCAGGCTATTGGCATTCACAGCTTGAGGACTCAGGCAAGATACCTTGCCATATTTACTGTTTAAATTAAATGATGCATATGTTGTATGATATCTTATTGCTTTATTTCATATGACTGTGCGCATCCGAGATTGACTCGGGTGCAGTCGACGGATGCGTCGATGATTAGTATACTTGACCTAGTCACTAGCAGACTCACCCCATTGGGAGGATACTCTGATATCTTTCGAGACCTGACACTCTTACACGTTTCACAGTGACAAATTCATATTGGGATATGGGTTCGCGTACTCGACTATCTATCGGTGCGTGTGACATGCATCACAGTTAGTACGTAATTCAGGATTTTGTATTAGTAGAGACTTGGCATATAGATACGTGGTATGCGTATCGAGTATTCGACTTGTGTATCTACATTGGGCGGGAAGGACGACTAGTAGGTGTATGGGACACCCACCCCCTTTATATAGATACCGCACTCGACGGAGTGATACAGACGTATATATTTTACAGATACCACGTTCTTTAGAGTGTTGGACATTACTTGGTAATTTTACAGATACCACACTCTATAGAACGTTGGACGTTATTATATTCCTGCGCCCGTGTTATAGGGGGCATATGAGGCATATACTAGCCGGTTGTCATGATTGGTAAATTATGTCAGCATATGTCTAGCCTACACCTTCCCATATACTAAAGGTTGTCCTCATATTGCATTCACTTAGATGGTTAGCACACCCTTTATTTATTTTATTCAGTATTTATATATATGGCATGCTTCTATGTATCTTGTTACGTCCCTCTGAGGACCTGGTACCTTTCCAGATTTGGACGAGGCATATTACCCCACAGTGTATGACCCAGGCCAGGAGACTAGGTACGCTACAGCGGAGGAACTAGAGGTACTACCGTCAGAGTTTTCGTGATCAGTTGATAGGCCTTCTGCCTAGGATTGGGAGCATCATTATCTAGTCAGCCGATGCCCTAGTCATTATTCATTTTATGTCATTCAGTACTTTTATTTCGTCATAGTAGTGGGTTTGTTCCCACCAGACATTCTTGGTTGTACTATGATATTTGAGACTGGCGTTTACGTTCCAGTATTTATTTTAGTACTTTCTTGCTGTTTATATTGTGGATGAGATTAGATTACTTGTTGTTGATTAATATTGGACTTGTTAGTATTTTAGGACAGCGTAGCACTCTTCGTTAGAATCTATTAAATTGGGATATCCTCGGAGACGTGACAGCTGGCTATTTCCACGTAGCCTGGTTTCGTGTATTTTGGGACTGGGGCGTGACACGATGCCTTGAGCCGTATCGAGTTTTGCTTTGAGCTGCTTTTGTATAGAGGGATATGATGTATGAAACGGTGTCATTGTAAATCGAGAGAAAGAGAGAGCTTGAGCGAACTGTAACCTCGGCCATGTACCGCTTGTAACACTTTTGATTATCAATAAAGAGCCTATTTTCATATGTCATTGTGTTCTATACTTTTCTGCAATTTATGTGCCGCTGCTTCTATCTTGAATACTTTACTTGCCCTTGTTCAAAGCTTTGGCCTTGTGCAAGCGCATTTTAGGCTTGTACGGTATCACATCCGTGCGAGGACGATCGGTTCCGTAGGGACCAAAGTGAGGACGAACGGCCCTGCGGGGCGAGGCGTGACAATATCCGTGTGATCAAGAGTATCATAATGATGAACAATTGAGTTTGTCTTATCATTTCTTACCATGTGGCCTTCCTTGTCATATGCAGCAATATAAACAATGATATACTGAATAACAAAGAACATTTATGAAGTCCAAGTGTTATGTCGTATCTTTGCCACAAACCCAATTTACTCGAACTATGTGTATTACCGTACATCCATTCTAATTATGCAAGATGTCACGCAAATGTACTCCTTCACGTTACTCTCTTCTGAATGCGGATAGCCGCTATGCAAATATGACTTATCTATATGAAGGTCACTGGCTTTGCTAGCCATATTGGACAGGATCTGCGATGGACGGTTGTCTTTTCAGCTCGGCTGCTAGTCTTGCTTGGCCTCCCGAACCGTCTGATGAGTCGGCGACCATCCAGGTCGGTAGCAAGCCTTGCTGGATGTCCCACTCTCGCCCGCTAGTCATCAGCTAGCATATTATTAGGACTACACTGGAACTGTCCTCCCGGGCCGACACGATTCAGATGCCTTAGCAATCGTGTCGAGGACTCTCTCTACCTGGTACGTAACCAGTTATCAGTGACCATGCAACTACTCCCCCATATCCACTCCTAGCCGAGGACTACACTCGAATCAATCTTGCCGAGGACTACACTCGGATCTTTCTTTTTTACGCAGCTTCCTGATTAGAGACTGCCTCGGTGATCTGCATATCTCGAGTACTTTTTTTTCTTTCCTACTCCTGACTCGGAACGACTACTTGATAGTCTTCCTCGTCTATGTATGCAACATGATTATACTCTATCCCGTGTCATATTTCGTGACTACTTTTTGTGACATATATAAGAAACTACTACATTTCAACTATACAAAGATAAGACAGGGTTATCCCCTTAGCTATGTGCGTTCATCTCTTTTATTAGCATGCAAAGGTTATCGCCTAAAAACTAGCACGTAACATTCATTTTCTTAGTGTGCAGCTAAGTAGAGACAGGTTCACCAGGGCCACCCACCTTAGCGATGAATCGCATCGGTCTAGCGAGACTCCGAGCGTGCGTCTGAAAGTCTAAGTCTGACTCCTTTTGAAGATCCAATTATGAATGTCTTTGCATCGAATGAGCCATCTTGCTGAGCAAGGTGGGTCGGTTCGCTACACTTGTGCCATTTGAATTGGCCCTCTGGGTTGAGCGGAGCGGGTCGTTATATTATACACCACTCAGAACAAGTCTCGTCCTTGAGACTTCCTGAGCGAAACTCGTATTATCGCACAACTTCTAAACTAAATTCTATACATCTTGTCTAACTTCCAAGGACTATTTCAATACTATATTCATTTATTTCCTCACCACGCGTTACGTACATGTTTAGCCAATTCTCATCGAACGACTCTACCGTTCAATGCTATCGAACTATACTCAACTTAATCGTTGCACTCCTGACTCAAAATTTACTACACCTAGTGCAGGGCTGTATTACTCAAACACGGGGTATTCTATAACCTAATGCGCACTAGAAAACTTTGACTTTGTGTGGACTTGCCCAAATTATTATATTCCATCAACATGAACCCAACATATCCGACCAATTACTTGACGTCGCCTATTGAAATCCATCGTTACGCCTAAACCCAAAAGCTCAAAACTCAGCTAATTTTTCAATCTTGTTTGCATCAATATCTCTCTGAGTCATCGTCCAATCTCGCTAAGTAAATCGCACTAAATCACCTATATTTTCTGACTCAGTCTTTATTGTGCCTTAGTGCATAGCTGAATTGCCCACCTGGGGTACGCTCTAATCCTTCGCGTCTTTGGTCCAATCGAACTTAACTTCCTATTCGTTTACTCGTTCTGTTTCATATGAGTACTTAATCATTTTTATTGAATGATTATATTGTTCGACTATTGCATTCCCAAACTCAATCTCTTACTGTGTCTTAGCACATAACTATCTCGGTAGCACGGGAAACATTATAATCTTTCCTTTAGGAAAGTTTAGGTTAAGGCTAACTTATTGCAGTTATCATACTCGTCTATGCGAATCCGAACATTTTTATTTGCAGCTGTATCCGAGTTATACATATCGCTATGTCTGGATCGTACCCATATTCAAGGTGTCCCCCAAATATGTGTATTTCAACCAAACTTAGTGACAGTTAAGTCGGACAAGCTACTCGTAAAAATCTTTCGAATCGCCGATCGTTTCGCTACAGGAATAACCGAACTCGGTTCATTTTAGTTGTCGTCTACTACAATCTCACCTAAATTTAAGTATTGCATTACTAGCAACGCACATCTTCCTAGCAACGATACAACTCGTTATGCCAACTTATCTTCAATATCACCAATTCCAATCGTGAGAGTTCCGTCCGATAATTCTCTAATACCATCTTATCCCTCACCGTCGCATAACCTATCCAACCAAATCAATTTTTACCCGAGTCCTATCTCCCATTTGTGTTCATTTTAATGCCAACGTCGCTAGTATACACTCCCAGTTTCAAGTCCTAACTCTAAGTCTCGTTGCCCCAGTTCTATCATTTTTTTTGAATGATTACTCTAAAGTTAGGCACTCCAGTTTTAACTCATGGTATAGGGTCGTCTGCCTAGCCACTAGGTCAGCTCATAAGATCATAGGTACAGTTCAAGTTTGCGACTCATCGTACAATCGCGTTGTACGAAGTTTGCCCCAATTACCTTAAGGTCAAACCATTATTCTTTTATACGGGTATTCTACTCAAGCTTGTTTCACTCAGATTTCTAAACATCGAGCACAGATCATCCTATCCCATCAACATGTTCCTTCAACCGAACCTACGATATGTCCACGTTGCATATCCAGCCTATTGATTTGCATAGTCTATCTCCTCCATCACGTTTGATGGAATCCACCTATCCATCATTTTTTAAGCCTGGACCACTAGGTCACAATTCCATTCTAGATCATCGATGTATATCGTAAACTCTAAGTCGTCCAACACAATCTACGTATCCGTTCATGAAACCATCCAGCATATCTTATTTTATATTCTAGACTAACTCATCTCCAAAATACCTTCGATTCACTTATATTCTACAAATTGTCTTATCGTGTCGAACCATAAGTCAAAATGACCCTTCAATTATCATATTTTGGTCTCCCGCAAGTTCAATCATCCCCGTCGATGTGAGATCACCATGCCAACGCTCCCGCGGAATGATTGTCCTAATCCGGATGTGACGCATGTGCGAGTAAGAAGTTGTACTCGTACAAGACAAGAAGGTCAATCGTTATGGTTATCATCGAGCGAACATTCACCTTATCATCACCCTTCGTGTTATCCCAAGTTGTACATTGATCCATCGAGCCATGTTCTCCTAATAACCGTTTTTGCCGCAATCAAAGTTCGCCTAGCCAAACCGTCCAACTTTAATGTTACCGTTACGATCATTTCATAGTCTACTTCTAGCATTCCTCAAACAACTAAGTTCAAATTCCAAACCCAAGTCTATCCCATTTCGATACGTTCTATTCATCGAGCTCATCTGTAATAATCACGGAACATGTTCCCTTGAGTTCGATTATCCCCGCCGTACGTAAAATCACCACGCCGACGCTCCCACAGGATAATCATTCTCGTTGGGACTGATTTCGAATGTTATCTTTCCGAACTTGATTTCAAGATCGTTCTTCCAAACTTCAAGTCAAATCCATTATCGCTTATCTCGATCCTCAAAATCATAATTTTACTAACTTGCATCAATCCGTGCTATCTTCCAAGTATTGTTATGGTCTAAAATCTTCCAAATTTGAAATCATCGCATTCATACTCAAACCGAACTCTATCGAGCGATATTCTATTCAAATCCAAATTTTTTATGCGCGCTATCATTCGTTCACGTATTATTTTCAATTGCACTAACTCCGATCGCATCCCCGATTATTCTTTCTCAACTCAAATTTTAATTCGCTTGTTTTAACTCAAAGTCACTCGTACAATCCTCTAAACCATGATATCAATTTTAATTGCCCTGAATTCCTATTTGATGTAAGCCTTATCCCTTGTTTAACTCAGTCTAACTCGTTCGAACCAAATCTTGCATGCTTCCTTCGAGTTCGCTTACTGCTAGGCATATTATACTAAGGCCTTACACAATCTTGTCGCTGGCTGCTAGACTCGCTTAACTCTTCGAAATCCATAATTTGTTCGAACATTTCTAAGCCGACCAATACCCCACTCAGGGTTCGAGCTATACTCTAGGAGTCTTTATAACTCATTCTATCCTCAATTCGCATATTCGAACCTGGGACCTATCGTATACACCGCTCAGAAATTGAGTCATCCTAATAACTCCTGAATCGCGTTCGCATCCTTCACTCATATTCCTAATTTGTTCCTTAGAACTCCAACACGGTCCCTATGTGCCGCCTTAACGATCTTAGCCTCGTATGTACCCCTATCGATAATCCTCCATACAAACTATGTTTTGAATCATAACTTATCGCTATGAATAACCGTCCAAACTATATCTGAAAATCCAACACCATCACCATTATTCGCATTAGCGGTACTCCGATGACATCTCTATCTGTTTCCATTCTTCGTCTGACTTTATCCTTATCCGAACGATATCCAAATTTTTGCTGCAAGTCACTAGCACCAAGGGTCTTGGCGAACAATACTCAACACAACTTGGCCAAAAGGCTGTGTGCATAGGCATCTGTCCGAACGATATTCTATCTCGCTTGGTGTTTTCGTGTAGGCATATAACTTGCCGATTCTAACACGAGTCTACTACCACAATGTCTTACACAGGTTGGCACAAAAGCCTATGCATCATAATCCCGTTCAAACAATCGTATCATTCATATGCACTTTTCGAAAATATTTAGACTTATTGTATAGAACATTCATCGAACATCGAGAGAGAGCATCTATCCCTCTTTCAATACACAAGTTCAAAACTGAGAGAATCGAAACGAATTCCAAGAACGTAAAACCGTGCTCTGATACCAAAATGTGTCATGCCCCGACTCTATCAGAAAAAGTCAAATTAGCGATGTTTAAAAACGTCACTAAATGACGAAAAAATGTTGCTAATCACATTTAGCGACGTAATTAGCGACGTTTCAAAGAAGTCAGAAAAAGCAAGTCGCTAAAAGAAAAAATGTCGCCAAACGTCGCTATGCCAATATTTTTTAGCAACTTAAATGTGTCGCTAAAATTAGCGACGTTTAGCGACGCCGCATCACTAATTAGCGACGTTAATTAACGTCGCTAAATGTCGCTAATTAGCGACTTATATAGCGACATTACAGCGACGTCTTTAATGACCAGGCAATACTGCCATGTCAGCAATATGCGACGTACAACGACGTTTTTAGCGACATGTTTAGCTACGTCATCAGCGACGTGTGCTAACGTCGCTAATTAGCGACGTCATTAGTGACGTGTCTACATGTCGCTAAACGTCGCCAAACACGTCGCTAATTTTACAGAAAAAAAATAAAAAAAAGAATTCGGAATTGTGTCCAAACTATTATTCCTGCAGTTTATTAAATCACAATCAGTACAAATAGACCCGGAGCAACCCTCCGTTGAATTTCTGGGTTTGCCAACCCCCTTGGGTTAAACACTCAACACCGATAAAATAACATATTTAATATGAATAATATAATAAAATTTGAAGAAAAGAAAGATCCAGCAAATCTCATCGTAAAGAATACGACAAATATATATCCATACAATCTCATCCTAAACAATAAAAAAAATACAAATATCCAGCAACTAGCTATACTACTGCGGATCTGCAGGAGGCTGACCACCGGTGCGCATGAAGGATAAGAACAACTCATACTGCTCCCGTGGAATCGACAGCGATGTCGATGGAGAAGGCAGTGACGTCGGTGGACTCTGTATCGATGTAGGCGCACCAGAAGGCCGTTCCAGCTCTAAGTCTGCGAGTCGCTGGTGGTAAGAATCCATTGTAGATAGCAGTCTCGTACTACTATGAACCATTAAATCCTGCATTATCGTCAGCCTCTCGCCCATCGATAGCTGTGATGCCTACAGCTCCATGATGTTGCGGTCTGTCGAGGCTCTAATATCATATGTCAAATCCCGGAGCTCCGTGATGCTGCGGTCGAGCATATTGAATCGTGCGATGAGCGTCGGATCATCCTCCTGTGGCTGGGATCGGGGTTGCTCCTCCATCCTTCGTAGCAACTCGTCACGGAGAGACGCAATCTGACGGTCAACGGCCTCCTGGATTCTGGCCGACGACTGCGAGGGCTGTATGGAATTTGCAGCTGTCGGGGAGGCCCTAGATGACTGCGTCGCAACCAGGGCGCCATAGGATACCGTACCGTACTACGTACCCCTCTGGAGACCACCAGCTGCGGTCACCCACAGGTCGTCCGTCGACGGAGCTGGAGCGGGCTGCGAAGAAGTACCAGCCTCTCCAGGTGTAGGTGCACTAGCAGTCGCCCGCTCACGCAGCCTAAGATACTCGACCTAAAAAGGTTTGGAAACTTGATAATTGCCTAAGTTATATTAAAATTAACACAAAGTAAAGTAATACTTACATAGGTCTGCGAGGCCCTCTCATCAATGAGATTTCCGTCCTTGCGATGGGTGGCCAAGAAGACGGTCACCATGTTTGCATCCTCACCCCTCTGTACCAGTTAAAAATTAATTATTTAGTACTAAACTTAAATATTTTTTATACTATCATTTTATGGTACTTACATTAAAATAATATATTTTAAAAGAAAAAATATACCAAACGACGAAAATGTTCCGTCATCGGAATCGAGCCACCACACCACTTGGTCGTATTTCGCCTAGCCGCCTTGGCCTTCTCAGACCTTTCCTTGTAGCTCGGATCATCGAATCTAGCCCTCATCGCAGTCCACTACTCAGGCGTGATCCAACCTTGGATCGGTTTTCTAGCACGATTACGAGCCTTCTGGTCATCCAGAGCATCTCGGATAAGCTTGGCGGCAATGGTAGGAAAGAGCTGCTCGATCAACTCGGCCCGGTGCAGAGAATAGAAATATGTTTGCTACAATAAATAATTTAGTAAGTGAGCATCACGGATAAGTTATATAATATGCATAAATTAGAGGGTTTATTTAATATACTTTTACCTGGAAGTGCGCAAACCAGAATGCCTTCCTCTCCCCCGGAGCCTCAGAGTAGTTGATCCAAGGGCCACCGTAGTTGTTCCTCAGAAATTGGCCCAGGCGTATCTGAACCGACGATGGACGATATCTATACAGAGATAATTATTTTGATCGAAAAAGTCAATATATGATGAATAAAGAAATACACGATATATATTATGCTAAACCATCTAATTGACTTACTTTGTACCGTCGGCCCAAATCTTTGTCCTCGTCTCCTCCGGAGGTGCGCATAGAGGATCTTGCTGATGCTGGGACAACGTGGACACGACCTCCTCGACATGCTCATCTGTCCCTATGGTTCCATCAGCAGGAGGAACGCTGGACGAGGGAGTACTATCATGCCTGGAACTACTCGTCCCAACAGTCGAAGATGTGAGTGATCGATATACTGGAGTACTGGAAGACGATGATCCGGAACCAACAATAGGCAGTGCCGGAGGAGCACTCTGTCTACCTCGGGACCTGCCGAATCCTTCGCGTCGTCCTGTCATACCTGATAACAACATATGATGAATATAGAAAAACATAAATATATAGTACATTCTACAGTCAAAATATGATGCATATCTCAAAGCATTCTACAGTCAAAATATAATACATATATTCTTTAAAATTATACATTCTACAGTCAAAATCTAGTTACATTCTACAGGCAAAATATTTTATTTTCAATCATCTTCAGAAAATTTATCTTATTCGCCTTCCTCTTCCTCCTCGTCCTCTTTCTCCTCATCGTCTTCACTTTTATCTACTTCGTCTTCGTCTTCCTCTTCGGATAATTCTATATCTTCTACATTATTACTCGTGTAATGAGTAACTTTCATTGAGTCCACATCTACAATATTTGTTACAAGAGGTAGATCGTCCTCCTAATAAGCTATTTCGTCAATGTCAAAGGTATTTCTAGCTTTAGTCTTGCATACTGCCCACCAATCCGACCTCGCTGTCCCCCGTCTAGGATAAGTTGTGAAATACACGAGCTGAGCCTGACTTGATTGGATAAATGGTTCGTAGCCTTGATATCTACGTGAATCTTTGGCAAAATATGGATACTCTCGATCAAAGTGTTTCTATGCTTCTCCATCGGATGGATGATCCAATACTCCTTCGATCTGTTTTCGTCTGTGCCAACTCATGTTTTCTGCAGTCTCCTTAACCATAAATAACCGCTGTAACCGCAGCGTCAAAGGCAAGTAGTGCATCAAATCGGTAGGCTTTCTTGCACCGATAGACTTTCCTCTAATAGTGGCCTTGTAGCGATCAGCACCACAGAATCTGCACGCATCTTCATCCTTGTCGTCTTTGTAGTACAATATGCACCCGTTGCGACCTGCATCGATTTTCTTGTATCCCATCCAAAGCGATCTAACCATTCTCTTAGATCGATAGAAGTCTTTAGGCAACTTTGCACCTTCGGGCAAGATCTCTATAATCAAATCGATCAGTCGATTATAGCATTCTTGCGACATGTTAAAATCGGACTTGATGTTCAATAATCTTGTAACCACCTCTAACGGTGAATGATCCTCATAACCAGGATATAGTGGAGTCCTTGCATTCTCCAACAACTCCATAAATTTTGCAGCATCGGCATTCGGTGCCTCCTCAGCTGCATCATAATTGTCCAGATTGAAACTAGGTCCCGCCATATCATAATTGTCCGGATTGAAACTAGGCCCTGCCGCATCATAAACCATGTTCACCAACCCGTCGTCGTAAGCATCGTGGTCGTAGACATCCATATACGTCTCCACATAGGGCTCCAACTCCGATGCTAGAGATACAAGTTCTCTGTGCGCGGTCCACTGATAGTAATTCGGCGTGAAGCCCTTCGAGTACAAATGATATGTGACTTCCACTTCTGGATGATATTTTTTGTTGCGACATCTCACACACGTACACTTAATTTTGGTACCGTCCATGTACTGAGGGAACGCCTTGGCGAACTGCATGAACTGCTGTACACCCTCAATGAATTCATCCCGCACACCGCACATGTCATCAAGATGACGGTTGTACATCCACGAATGATGACACAGATAGTAATTCATATCCGTTTCTAGATACTTCTACAAAAATGACAGTATGTATCATATAAATCATTACATACAGTGTGATTCTCTAAAGAAGAAGCTGACAATTAGTTGGCTAGGTAATCTATATTTGAAGTCACATAAAAAAAACATGTTAGATCCTGTGCAGAGTGTGTACACACCAGTGTAGGTAATATTTTGTAGGACAACAGCATGCTAGATCCTGGTAACTATAGCAAACCCAAATCCCAGCCTAGGTAGAATTGTAAAAGAACTCATCTGGACCGATTTAGAATTGAATTTAGTTCATATTATATTAAATGTGAGCCAGAACAACATTGTAAAAACATCTATAGGGCAAGATTATAGATTTAGAATAGAATTGTAAAAAAACAAAAAAAAACAGAACAACATTTTCTTCTCAGGAACCTGCCAAGGCAGAGTTTCTGCCACTGCGCTTAGGACAAAACATGATGCTGTTAGGTATGCTTAAACTATGATTTTGTTATGGGAAAATAAATTCATCTATAAGGCACATTAAGGCAAAGATCAAAAAGGCAAACATTCCTATTCTGAAGATGTTCAAAACATCTATAGGGCAAGATGATAGTATGCATTCCTAACAATAATCACTGATTCAACACTTTTGGGAATAATAAAAGCCTACAAATTCATGATTCTGGAAAATTCAGAATACCTAGTGAAGTTGGTGAGAAAATTGGTGAACTTTTTCCCAAGAATTATATATAAACATTGGCAATTTTATAAAAACTAAAAATAACTGAAATCCGTGTCCCATTCAGCGAACTCCACGGCCTTAATTGAAACTAGCCCAAGGCTACTTCAAATTTAAGAAGCGGGTTGATTAAGTGAATGATCCTGTACTCATTGGATAACACTTTTCTATCTCATTGTCTTGTGTGAATATAATATTATCACATAGGAAAGACATTATCTTGTGCCTCATGCAACATACAAATCAAAACCCAAAACAAGACAATAGGGTTGGAGATGCTCTAATAGGGTTAGTAATTTAGTACCCAACGATAATTGGTGGATATTACTTTTCTTTTGTTGTAAGCGACATGTGCGAACAAAATGACCATAATACCCTTGTTCTCCCTCCACACACACACACACACACCTTGTTTGTTTCGTGTTTCTTGCGAAACCTATTCTAAAAGTCAATATTTATATGCTCACCAATTAGTACGGTACCATCGTTAAAGAACATAACCAAGAAATGTCATTATAAATACTGTGTACATTCATGCATAAACATTACCAAGTGAGGTAAGAAACTAAGAACTTAATGATGGTCCTTAAACGTTGCAAAGAGTGGTAAGCACTTAATGACGTCCTTGATGAAAACCTACAGTGAAGGAAATTTGCACTTAATGTCTTCTAATCCAAATCCCTGCTTCCCATCCTATATCATATAATCCTACCTTGATATACAAGTCCTTCAAATCCTCTAAGGGTTAACCTTATCAAACTAAAATGGCTAATATATATATATATATATAGGGTCCGAATCGGGCGACCTATTTCTGGAGCCCCGCAAAGCCCCGCAAAAGCCCCGCGCCCCGACGCCATATATGCACTACACACCTTACTCAAGAACACATATACGCACTGTTAACACAAGGACACACTGTCATAGAGCAGTGTTCGCTCTTGCACACTCCTCACAAGATCCAGTATACACCATATCCGCACTGTTAACATAAGGACCCAGGTCAAAAAACTTAACCCTAACCCTAAACTAGGTCCTGATCAGTGTCTGTGTCAGTGTGTGTGTTGTGTCTGTGTCAGTGTCTGTGTGTGTGTGTCATGTCTGTGTTAGTGTCACATGTGTGTCCTGTGAGAGAGAGAGAGAGAGAGAGAGAGAGAGAGAGAGAGTTAGGGTTTATCTAGAGGAGGAGGAGGAGGGGGGAGGACGCGGCTCGAGGGGGGAGGACGCGGCTGGAGGGGGGTTCGCCGGGAGGGAGGAGGGGGCGCCGGAGGGAGGAGGGGAGCCGGAGGGGGAGGACGCGGCCGAGGGGGGTCGTCGAAGGAAGGAAGGGTCGCCGGAGGGAGGAAGGAGGACTGTTTGAAATTTGGGAGAGGGGGAAGAAAAGATGAAAGGAAATGGGGGGAATCAGCCCTAAGTAAAAAATTTAGCGACGTGACGCAATAATGACGTCGCTAATTTAGAATTTAGCGATGTCTTAAACGTCGCTAATGACGTCGCTACATGTCCAAAATATCTAAGTCGCTAAATAACATCGCTAAACATCGCTAAATAAAACATATTAGCGACGTTTAGCGACCTAAATTGAACTTATAGCGACTAATCTTTTATAAACTGAATAAAAGTCGCTAAACGTTGCTAAATGTCGCCAATTAGCGACGTCTAGTGATATTTTCACAGGGAGTCGCTAAATTAGCGAAGTTTTTTACATGGAGTTGCTAAAAAATATCGCTAATCCCGTAAATTACCGCGCCAGCGCTCCCGCGGGACGATCGTTTCCATCGGGAAGCGATATCGCGCGAGCCTGAAGTTGCGCCCGCGCGAGGCAAATACCGAAATGACCATTTATAACTAGTTCGCAGAGTCATCATAGTGGAAACATAGAATAAATACCAGTATTGAATCCAAATCAAGATCTTTATTGATATGAAGTAAATATCACAAGCGGCGCTAGGCCAAGATTATAAGTCACTCATGCTCTCTCTCTCAATGAATAAGCCCTTAGGCTTAGAACTAATTCAACGATCTGGATGATGATGTTCCCATATATTATGTCTCATATATGCGAACTCCAGGTCCGTGCTCCACGCTCCAAGACGCGAAGTATAGTCCGACGCCTCATTGCGTTAAGCGATCTCCGAATCCGTACGAGTTTCCCCTGCACCCTGCATGCAGACTGGTTGGGTGTCAGTACATTGAATGCATTGGTGGGGAGGCCTCTCGCCCACGCCATAAAACAAGCACGTACATTAGTTATGTGCATGGACTGATTTTGTTTTCTTTTTAGACTTTTGCCTTAGGATCAGTTACATAGCAATATACAATGAAGGCAATATCCGTGTCTAGTCAAGAGTGTCATAATGATGAACAACTGAGTTTGTCTTACCATTTCTTACCATGCGGCCTTCCCTATCATATGAAGCAATATAAACAATGATCTACTGAATAACAAAGAAATTTATAAAGTCTAAGTGTTATGCTGTATCTTTGCCACAAACCCAATTTACTCAAACTATGTGTATTACCGTACATCAATTCTAATTATGCAAGATGTCACACAAATATACTCCTTTACATTACTCTCTTCTGAACGCGGATAGCCGCTATGCAAACATGACTTATCTATATGAAGGTCACTGGCTTTGCTAGCCATATGGACAGGATCTACGATGGACGGTTATCTTCCTAGCTCGGTTGCTAGCCTTACTGGGCCTTCTGAACCGTTTGACGAGTCGACGCCCATCCAGTTCGGTAGCAAGCCTTGCTGGATGTCCCGCTCTCGCCCGCTAGTCATCAGCTAGTGTATTACCAGGACTACACTGGCACTATCCTCCTGGGCTGACTAGATTCGGATGCCTCAGTAATCGTGTCGAGGACTCTCTCTACGCAACCAATTGTCCGTGACCATGCAACTACTCCCCCATATCCAATCCTAGCCGAGGACTACACTCGGATCTTTCTTCTTTACGCAGCTCCCTGATTAGAGACTGCCTCGGTGATCTGTATATCCCAAGTACTTTTCTTTCTTTCCTACTCCTGACTCGGAATGACTACTTCATAGTCTTCCTCGTCTATGTATGCAACATAATTATACTCTATCCCGTGTCATGTTCCATGCTGTGAAATACCTCAGTATGAACTCACACTACTTTTTGTGGCATATATAAGAAACTACTATATTTCAACTATATATGCCCAACTACGCAATAGCAACTAAGATCTCCATGTTCTATATAAAGATAAGACGGGGTTATCCCCTTAGCTATGTGCGTTCATATCTTTTATTAGCATGCAAAGGTTATCGCCTGAAAACTAGCATGTAAAATTCATTTTCTTAGTGTGCAGCTAAGTAGAGACAGGTTCACCGGGGTCACCCACCTTAGCGATGAATCGCATCGGTCGAGCGAGACTCCGAGCACACATCTGAAAGTCTAAGTCTGACTCCTTTTGAAGATCCAAATATGAATACTTTTGCATCGAACAAGCCATCTCGCTGAGCAAGACGGGTCAGTTTGCTACACTTGTGCCATTTGAATTGGCCCTCCGGGTCGAGCAAAGCGGGCATTACATTAGCACGAGAGATGGAAAAGCCTTACGCAACGATTACTCCTTGGTTATGCATCATGAAATTACAACAACACTTGGTTAGCATCATTCGATCTCTTTCTCTTACGATTCAAAATGAATGTACAAGCAAAAAAAACTAAATCATGAAAACCAATCATCGAAAGCAAGACAAAATGCAAAGCAACACAAAATTAAGCAGCAAAATAACCAACGAAAACTCTTGGACTCATTTCAATAGAACTCGTTCCATCAGTTTGAAGGGTTCATTGCATTTCGTCTGTGATTGATTTGGCGGTAAGATTTTTCCGAGACT
Organism: Iris macrosiphon; assembly: GCA_036927795.1. Taxonomy (NCBI): domain Eukaryota; kingdom Viridiplantae; phylum Streptophyta; class Magnoliopsida; order Asparagales; family Iridaceae; genus Iris; species Iris macrosiphon. The sequence continues at coordinate 122,641,223 of JAYESA010000011.1, read as the reverse complement.
CGATTCTCAACTGAGTCATAGTTGCAAGTGTTCCATAAGTGAACCGCTATAAGCGGGATATTACATAATACCCTACTGAGAAAAAAATTTGTCCTCGAAACTTACGCGATCAAGGAGTCGAGAATTAAGGCATCAAGAGGTCAAAGGAATCAGACTCACCAATATCGTGTTCGCTCGCATCGCGCTCAATATTTAGTTGATACAATATAGGCCTTCATGTCTGATCAGTCTGCCTATTGGCTGGAGCTGGAGCTACTATGGGATTTTGATTCTTATTCTGACCAATGTTACCATTGCGGTGTGGTAGTATAACCTTTGTATTTCGATAGTTGATAGCCTGATGCCCGTTTTGTACGCAGTTGAAATACTTGTAGTGGCAGCACGACAAACATCTTTGGTATGGCCCTATTTTCCACAGAAAATGTACTCTTGAGCAGGGTACTATTTGTCCTCTATCTTTCTCTCCCAATTATGGTATCTTTTAGCATGAGGGTTTCTAGTAGTCGCCTTTTTCAAAATATTTCTAGGCTTGAACTACTCGTTCTAAACCGCTGCCTCGAAAGCTTTAACGTAAGATGTACATTCTCGATTCATCACATCCTTTCTAAGGTAGTCATTCAGGCCCTTGATGAACCAGTGCATACGGGCTATCTCGTTAAGAATCATCGAGCTAGTAAACTTAGCAAGCTTAGAGAATTCTAAATTATAGTCTTCGACGGACATGCTCCCTTGCTTAAGTTCGGTGAACTCATCTTTCTTTCTCTGCCTGACAGTTAGTGGGAGATATTTTGCCAATAATGCATCATTGAACATCCCCCAAGTAATTTTACCATCTTGGTGCTTTTTGGTGAGATACAGCTTCTTGATCTGCCATCAGTCGTGTGCTCGTAACCGTAGCTGCATGACTGCACACGCCACCTCTTGTTCGTAGGTATCGAAGATATATATATATATATATATATATATATATATATATATATATATATATATATATATATATATATATATATATATATAGTTCTATCTTGTAGTTTTGATCCATAGCCTATCGTGATACAACCCTACAACCAAACAAGGACAAGGATTAGACCATTGCACCATAATAGTCTGTGTCCCTAAAATATTCAACAGTAGATACAACGACAAAAAAGTTCAATTACAGTATCGGCTAATCATTTTTACTGCTTGATAGGTGGAGTATGGGTTACCCTAGAGATTTTATGCATGCAAAAGGAATCCTCAGATCGACCGATGTGCTAGCAGGGCTAGCTGAGCCATGAATCGCCGTGTAGCACATAGTAATTATGTACGGTCCCTCGTAAGACTACCGTGCTAAGATCGCATAGAACATATAGTATAATATAATAGTCGGATATCGTAATTCACTAATGAGGATTTAAACAATATCCAAATGGTGGCCACCATGCACTCCCCAGATGAATATTTGAGAGTGGCTAGTTAAGCACAATCGTGTAGCACGTAGTAATTATGCACTGGTACCTCCCAATGCTCTGCAAGTTTTAGTTGCCAGGTTAAGCCTACGGTCATTTGGAATCATATGGCGTGGTCACATGTTATTCGCCTTATATGTTCTACCGCAGTACGGGCACGCTAGATATGAATCCACTTTAACTTGATAGTTCAATTTGGATTCATCCAGCGTGATGCAACAATCAACACAAGTCCTAGCCACACATGGTTATCGACCAACTATAATGTCCATGCTGGAGGAAATCATATCATATTACATGTCACATAGCACGTAGGTACACCTTAGTATAAAATATGTAACAGAATCGTGTAGAAACACTTAGCACGTTGGAACACGTAGCACGTAGTAAGTGTATTAGCACAGATACCAATAGCCGGGTCAAGTTACCAATCAATGATAAATTATATGAGTTCTAGCACATAGCAAAACATTAGTTTAGTCAAGCGCATAGGTGGTCATAGTCACTTGGAGCATGGGTACTATGGCCACTTGGCGCACAACCTAGTCTTGCACATAGTCGAGTCAGGCACTTAGTCGAGTCTAATACATGGTTACTTAGCTCACATACACTTATATAATCCAATAAAATACCAAACCTAGAAAATCAATAAATCTTGCACATAGGGCCGCATAGGATCGGGGACGCATAGGTCAAGGTCGCATAGGATCATGGCCGTATAGGAGTTAGTACCACATAGGTCAGTGCAGCATAGGTCAAGGCAAAGTCCACTCCTAGGGACAAGTGCTGAGTGACGGCCAATAAATTCATGTTAGAGAAGTGACTGAAGTGATGGACATGACAAGCCATAAAGTGTGTCAAGAAGAAAAGGCAATTTCATAGAAAACTGTGCAAGGAGAGCAGAGTTAGACATCCCAAAGAGAAGAGGCTCATAGGGTCACTGCAGCATAAGTCTGCTTGACGCATGCTCTGATTGTCGCATAGATGTCTCTTGGACTTAGTGAATTTCTCATTCGGTCAGCGAGTAAAACACAAGGAGTTCCGTTACTTGTGACTTTTCCAAGTACTTAACTCTAGAACACTTGTGTAATAATCGATCATGCATCCAACAAGATGGACACATGCTATGAAGGCATATACGGCAAATAGTCCAGGCCGCATAAGGATCAGGCCGTATAGAACTCTCGGTCGCATATATGCTGGCCGCATGAGAACTTCGTCTTCTCCAGATATTTATTTTCTTCATAAAAACTTCATTTAACTCCAAATCAAGTGAAACAAAAGTCAAAATCGCTCAAATGCTCTACTACATAGAATAATTAGTTTTCAAAGATACTAAATTTAAGTAGATCAAAACTAAGAAAAACTTATAGAACCCATGAAAATTCTAATCTTCAAATATAGATATACTTATATCCATCCATCAAAATAAAAAAACTCAAACTATTAAAAGTGCTTAGAATTATAGTGTACACATATTAGAAAAATAAAATATAAGGAAAAACAAGAATTAAAATCTAAGGGTTTTTCTATGTCATGCAAGGTGTACTTGACTAAAATGAAGAAAGAGAAAAAATGAGAGAATGAGGGAAGAGAGAGAAATAAGTTGGCTTATATAGTTAGGGTTAAGGTTTAGACCATGGGTTCAACTCATGACCAAACTAACCCAAACAAACAAACCATGAACCAATCTATACCGAAGAATGAGTCTAGTCTCCATGCAACATAATTATCATGCAAGCAAGAAATAATACGTTCCAAATATGTATATTGGGAACCGGGAGTGACATCTCTACCCACATTAAAAAAATTTATCCTCGAATTCAAACTCAAGGCTTGCTAGAGAAATCAGAACAAGCACTATACTAACTATAAGCACATCAACACATGTAATCAACAATCAATCATATAATGAAGAAAAGAAATATCAAATAGCATGGGTGAACAAATTTTAAGATTTGAGATACGAAGGCATAAGGACAAATATACCTTTTGAGTCGAATATATGCGGTTACCGAGGCCGAATATCATCCTCGCGCTCCCACGTCGACTTTCCCAAAGGACAATGACCCCAAGCAACCCGTACAAGATGAATAGTCCAATTCTTGAGCACATTCTCCCTTCAGTCCAAAATGGATGCGGGTTGCTCCTCGTAAGACAAGTTGGTACAAAGGGCTAGCTCAGAATGGTCGAGGATATGACTTGGATCCTGGACAAACCTACGCAACTGAGATACATGAAATACATTGTGCACCTCACATAGAGAAGGCGAAAAGGAAAGACGATAACCAACATAGCCCACCCACTTGAGGATATCGAACGGACCGATGTATCACAGACTAAGCTTCCCGCAAACCCTGAATCTAATAACTCCACGGGTCGGCAAAATTCACAATAATTGGTCGTCGATACGAAACTCTAAAGGCCTACGGTACTGATCCGCCCAATGTCGATGCCTGTCTTGCGCCACCTAAAGATTATCTATGATCTGCTTGACAATCTCTACTGTTTGCATGATCATCTTTGGACCTAACATCTTTTATTCACCTATATCATCCCATACCAAGGGTGACCTACACTTTCTCCCAAATAATGCCTCGAAGGGTACAATCTGAATACTGGCCTGGTAACTATTGTTGCATGAGAACTCGACTAGGTGAAGGTGATCTTCCCAAGACCATCAAAAATATAAAGTACAAGCTTGTAACATTTCCTCCAATGTCTGGATGGTTCTTTCTTATTTTTTGTCTATTTGTGGATGGTAAGCGGTACTGAATCTCAGCTTGGTATCCAAACTCTGGTGCTGCTCTTCCAAAAATATGATGTCAACCGAGTGTCTCGATTTGATACGATAATCACTGGGACACCATGCTGTCTTATTATTTGCCGCTTGTACATCTTTGCCAACTGCTCTGTAGACTGTCCTACTCGAAAAGGAAGAAAATGAGCTACTTTCGTGAGTCGATTCACTATTACCCAAACTGCATCGCAACCAGTTGGAGATCTAGGTAAATCGGTCATAAAATCTATCGTGATATGCTCCCACTTTCACTCCGGGATAGGAAGCGGCTACAGTGACCCTGGTAGTCTCTGTTGGTCGGCCTTCACTTGTTGACAAACCAAACACTGAGTGACAAATCGTGATCTCCCTTTTCATCCCATTCTACCAAAAATATTGCTTGATATCTTGATACATCTTGGTACCTCTTGGATGAATTGAATATTGGGAACTATGCACCTCAGTCATAACTTTCTGCTGGATATCTTTGCTTGGTACACAGAGACGATTTCCAAATCTAAATGTTGTATCATCGTGTATTGTCAGCTCCTTCCTTAGACCGGACTCATATTCTGCCCGAAGCTTCTGAACTTTCGGATCCTTTGCCTGAGCTGCTTTAATCCTCTAAACCAATATAGACTATATTTGCAAGCTTGCCAAAATTCATGTGTCCTACGGAAGTACTGTCTCAATACCCATATCTTGAAGATCCTCCAATATATGTCATTGCGATGTCAACATATATGTACTACCTCTCCTGCTTAGAGCAGCCGCTACCATATTCGCCTTGTCTGGATGGTACTGGAGTTCTATATCATAATCCTTCAATAATTCTAGCCACCTCTCCTGCCTCATGTTTAGGTACTTCTGGGTGAATACATACTTCAGGCTCTTATGATCTGTAAATATCTCTACCCGATCATCATATAAGTAGTACCTCCATAACTTAAGTGCAAACACTACCGCCACCAACTCCAAGTAGTGCGTCGGGTACTTCTTCTTATAATCTCGAAGGTGCCGAGATGCATAAGCTATCATCCTTCCATGTTACTTCAATCACACCTGAGCCCCTTACCAGTCGCTCGTAATACACTGTAAATCCTCTGGAACATACCTATCCTCTGAAAGTGCGAGAATAGGTACAGAAGTCAACCTCTTTTTCAACTCCTCGAAGGTTGTCTAACACTCTGCTGACCAATCAAACTTAGCCTTCTTGTGAGTCAAACGGGTCAATGGTGCTAAAATTCTTGCAAAATCTGCCACGAACATCCTGTAATAATCCGTCAAGCCCAAGAAACTACGCACCTATGCTACTGTCTTAGGAATTGGCCAACTCTCTACGGTCTCAACCTTCTTTAGATCTACTGCTACTCCTGCTCCACAAATGATGTGACCCAAAAATTATATGTGATCTAAACAAAACTCATACTTGCTGAGATTTGCATATAACTGTCTTCCCTTAAAATCTGTATGACCTTCAGAAGATGCTCTTCATGCTCTTCTTTGCTACTGGAATAGACTAGAATATTGTCAATGAAAACCACCACGAACTGGTCTAGGTATTATATGAAAATATGGTTCATCAAATCCATGAATACCATTGGAGTTTTGGTCAATCCGAATGGCATAACTAAGAATTCGTAATTCCCATATCGTGACATGAATGGGTATGTCTTGCTCCCGAACTCTTACTTGATGATATCCTGACCGGAGGTCGATCTTGGAGAAAACCTTAGCTTTACTCAATTGATCAAACAAATCATCTATCCTTGGTAATGGGTACTTGTTCTTCACCGTTACTATATTCAATTTCCTATAATCGATGCATAACCTCGTTAATCCATCATTCTTCTTTACTAAAACTACTGTGCTCTCCAAGGTGATCCACTGATTTGGATTATCTTCTTTACCTTCAACTCTTCTACGTGTTGGTAAAGCTTGTCTAGTTCTGATGGTGCCATCTGGTGAACCTTACAAGATATTGGTCCTGCTTCAGGAATCAATTCTATATAAAACTCCACATCTTTTACTGGTGGAAACCCTGGGAGTTCTTCTAGGAATACATTTAGAAATTTTTTCACTATCCTGGGAAGCTGTTCTTCTGCTATCACTACGCCGCAATCCTCGATTCATGTTGGTCTCCCACAGATCTATTCAAAGCGAAGTCTTTCGTACCTGGGATACTAAACAATACCCTATCCCTATGGTAATCTATCATAGCATGACTGTCTCTCAGCTAGTCTATGCCTAGGATAACGTCAAAGTTACCCATAGGGAACTCGATCAACCATGCAGGTAATGAATGCTTGTACACTACGACTGGACACGTTATACACATCCTACTAACTTCTACGAGCCTATTACTAGTGAGTATGTTCAACCTCTCTGCCAATGTCTCAAACTTTAATCCAATACATGTCGCATATCGTGCATATATAAAAGAATGAGATGCACCAAAATCAAACAATGTTATAACAGAAAAAGATGCGACAGAGATATTACCAGCCACCACGTCACCTAATGCCAAACCTTCTTCTATGGACAAAGTGAATGCTTGCCCTTGGCCCTGTTGCACTCCTTGTTGTTGCCTCCCTTGGAAGCGTTGTTGTAGCCCCTGCTGGCCCTTCTTTTGATTCTACTACTGTTGGTACATCTAAGCTTGCGTCAGTAACGGACGCTGATCTAATGGTCGTACTGCTATCGCTGACCCTCTGTGCTGAACTTCCCTTGGTGCTGGCAGTGCTGGTAAACCTTGGACTGGCCCTTCTGGCATCTACATCATCGTTCAATTGGCAATTCGGTGATCTGGACTACCGTATCTTATACACCACCTATTGGCTGTCATACACCCATCTCTAGTGTGGCCTCCCTTTCCACAGTAAGTATATCCCATCGGTGCTCCCTAGCGCTGCTGCTGTTGTTGCTGCCTGGGCTGTTGCTGAGCTGGTGAATTCATTGTCGAAACTACCGCCCTCCGCGGTGCTGAATCATGAATGCGAATACAAGGTTATGGTGCTGACGTTCGGGGTACTCCTCCACCTCCTTATCTACTTTGAGCGTGAGACCTCTTTTGGCCTCCCGTCCTCGCCGATAACCTCTGCATAGTAAGCTCATGCCTTCGAGCTGCTATCAATACTTCTTCATAAGTTTAGTAGTCGTATCCTTCTACCAGTTGTAGAATCTCTAGATGAAGTCCTTGTTGGAACATCATCGCTCTATCCGACTCTGTAGCCACCATGGTTGGAGCGAATGGATTCATCCTGTAAAACTCAGTTGCATATCCATCTACGGTCTTGTCAGCCTGCTTGAGACCGATGAATCTCTGTTGGAGCTTATACTGTCATGACCCACACCCGGATATTCAAGTACGAGTACGTAGGTATGCCCAGCCTAAGCCGCAACATCGACGGTAGAATGTTGTCTGGGCCAATTCTACTATCTACACATCTCATACAATATATATAAGGTACCTGTCAATCATCTCAACTCCAAACGGAGGAACAATATGGTATCTCATAAATATAACTATACTTAATCATAATACAAACTAAGGAAGATAAAGTATGAATAGAATAATGAAGAAAAGATTAAGATACAATCCACAAGTCTGAAATAATATACATGCCATGAATCTCAATAACAGTCTAATACAAATCTACCAAAATAAACTAAACCTCCTCAGGCTTTGGAACTAAGTTCTCCTGGTCTATAGGAGTATCCTCTAATGGTATACCCTCTTGCGGCCCGTAGAATGTAGGACACTGGTCTATGAGCCAATCATCTAAAAAATATATCCAGTCAAGATTGGAGCGAAGTGCATACCTCTGAAAGCAATTTCAAATATATAATCGAGCATATAAAATAGATAATAGAAAAGAATATAAGATAACTAAACAACAGAATAAAATAAACTAGAGTGAACAAGTAATGTACTAGAAAGAAAAATATGTAATATAATATCTGCAATAAAAAAGAATAATTGAAATCTAACCAATTTGCCTTGGAATACAAGTTTATTATGTGATTGGTTTAGATTGAACACGAATATAATAAGGTAACTCGATTACAAGTGTGTTATGTAATCGACATGTACACGAATACACTGGGGCTTGATCACATAATCAACTCCTCATCCCCCATCCCCAACTAATACCAATAGATCCAATCACGATACGCTATGGACACGAATATAGGCACACTGAACACGAGCAGTGTGTGTACACTAATATAAGAATACTGAACACAAGTAGTGTGTGAACACAAAATACAATACATCAATACTCGATACACACGATAAAATACATGTGAAGGAGTACCCCCTGAACATGGTAGGAGATAACATCTCCTGACAGGATCCATGTAGTACCAGTCCGTGAAACCACTGTATCGGAATCAAGTATACAGTTCTAGAACATGTGATATATACACTATTATAAAATAAAAACTAACAGAGAAATATACTTGCCTGAGGTCTTGAGAAAGGTATGTCTCTCGATGCCCAAGCTGGTGTCGTACAGACCTATATATGGTATATTATATCAATAATAGATTTGATAAAAATAAGTTAACTAGTTCAATTCTAGGTCATAAAGCAATTTCTAAGTCAAAATAGTCAAACTTGGTCAACTCCAGGTCAAACTAGTCAAACTAGCTATTTCTAGGTTGTATGAGTCCATCTCTAGGATATTAGGTCAATACACTATGTAATTAGGCCATACTAGCTATGCTAAGATACTAGGATACCAACAAAGTACCGTATCATAAGATACACAAGTTATTAGATATAAAAATACTAATATAAATATATATATATATATATATATATATATATATATATATATATATATATATATATATATATATATATATATATATAAGACAATATATATAGTACTCTTACCTAACTAATGCTAAGTGGATACATTGGTTTTGAACCAAAAGCGGTATCACACTACCTACACACCCATCTTGATATACAAACTCAATACTCCTGCATCTGATACTTGACCTTAACATAATACTAATATAATATTGACTAAAGTACTAACTAATAACACTGACATAAATTTATACTAAGTGGTATGCTAAACTGATACTCAAATTGTATGATCACATACTCAACTAATACAGATAACAACTAACTCCTAACCGAAACTTATATGCACTGCTACTACATAACTCGTGAAGCCTGATACACAAGGTAAAGTCTGAACTAAAGGTTAAGTCAAATTTAACTGACTCACAAGAGTCTAATACCCACTGCCCCTTAACCAGATATCTAATACTTACCCCAAGATAATACTTGGACCCCTTACATGATTGAAAGCATCCTCTTCCAGTTATTGCTACTGCTGTACACCACACTGCTTGTAATTTCTGTCAGCACTGCTGCTGTATCTCTTGCTGCTGAAGTTGCTACACTGCTTGCTATTGCTATACATGCTCTTACTGCATACTGTACTTGCTATTGCAGTGCTCTTCTCTAGCTGCTGCAATATTGCTGATGTTGCTCTTGTTGTGCATTTGCTGGGCAATGTATTATCGTGCAAACTGCTGCACTTTCTGTGCATACACTGCAATGCACTGTAGTGCAACTACTGCACCTGTTGTTGCTGTTGAATGTTGTTGCAGTTTTTGCTACTGAATGCTGCTGCAGTTGCTGCTAATGCTGCTGATATACTGCTACTTGTTGCTGCAGTTGCTGCTAATATTGCTGATATACTGCTACTTGCTGCTGATACCATGCAACCCGACCCCCTCTTCTCACTGATACACTGACACTCTACAGTCACTCACTCACACACTTAGACACACACACGATACATATATATTATATATATCACTAACCAACACATACACACATACATATAATTATAACTATACCTACATACGTATATATAAACATATTACCAAACATATATATATATATATATATATATATATATATATATATATATATTCATACCATATTCATATATCTATATCTACACATATATGTATCACTATGTATATATATACAATTACCACACTAGTGATGCATATGAACTCCATATTCTCTCATGACCACCAACACCTCAAAATAAAACATAGAACATATATATATATATATATATATATATATATATATATATATATATATATATATATATATATATATATATAACAATAACAATATAATTATAACATTCTAATAGCTATAACCAAGTTATATTGAATCTAAATGCATGAAAACAAACACGTGGAGTGCACCATACCCGTATCACACTCATTCTATGATATACTTGCGATACGGCTCCATGATACAACCAAACGTATCCCGAAGGACACAAGAAAGTATAAAATCATAATTATGAACAACACGAAGAGCTAGCTACTCAACTACGTGCCCGTGTCAAAATCTGACATGCTCAAACTTCCGTGTCGGAAGAAAATCCCAAAATTAACATGTATCACCAAATTGTCGGGATACGACCTATACGTTTCCAATTGTTGATACGATACTAGTCATATACAATCAAATACATGTTATTTTGGTCTAATTAACCTATTAACAAACACAAGATGTGCCAATCTCATAATTCCTCCAAACTTGACAAAAAAATCACATAACTTTCTCCATAAGCCTCCTATGAATCTAATTCTAATTTCTATGGGTAGTCTTAGTACATGGAAGGGTTCCTAATAGTTAAATTATAGATTTAGAACCTAATTAGAGAGAAAAAATTGAATTATAGCTATTGGGAGATGGATTCCCAATGAAGATCCCAAATTGAGTGTCAAGAGCCTCCAACTTGTAGATCATTGCTCCTCCTTATAGATTCTTGTTTCCTCTTTGTAAATCCTTATTCTAATAGCCTCCAATAATAAATAGGTAAGGAATTGGGAAGAAATTTGAGTAGGAATTGGTGTGGAAATGAAGAAATTTGGAAGGAAAAAAATTGTAGATCTAGATTTGGAATAACAAATGAGGAGAGAGAGAGAGAGAGAGAGAGAGAGAGAGAGTCTCTGTCTACCCCTATAGTGGTTGGCCCTTTCCCCTCCGCCAAGCTACTATAAAAAGTCCAAAATACCCTTTGGGGATTGTCATGAAGAAATAATTAAGGAAGGAAGGTTCTATTCTAATTGGTTTCACTAATTAATTCCTCCTCCTAATGAATGGGCTTACTATTGGGCTCAATTCTAACTAAAATTAAATGTTGGTCCATGGATCTAAGCTAAACTAGTTAGGTCCACTAACATAAGTCCAAAATAAAATCTAACATCTACAATAAATAAATAACACGATAATTAATATTTACAACATGTATAATATTTAATATTATTTTCTAAAATAAATATACCCATGCCCAATTATCAAACTACCCTTAGTTGGAAAAGTGAGGGTGACACATACTGTGCTATGACTCCAAAATACTTGGCCCAAAACTAAGTCCTGAAATAGTCCCAAGAGATAGGAGGCAACAAACCAACCTTCAATGACGCCCACCAGTCACGGGCAAGGTCTTAAAGCTGTAATCGAACCTGATCAACTTATTCCTCAGCCGGAACCTTTGTTGCTGCCAAGATAACTTTGATGTCTTAGAGACACATCTTCCATGATGGCGTCCTCTATGCCGTCAAAGTATTTTGGGTTAAGTCGACAAAATCTAACCGATGCCCCCGAATCTGCCTTTCCGCCTCTCTTTAGAGCCATCTGTAACCCTTGATTCAGTAAGACATTATGTTCCTATTGCAAAAATTGTGGATGCTGCTGAGTTGCTAATATTCCTCAGATGATCTCTATTAATGCCGGAGTGTCAAGTACTCCTAGTACGACATGAGGTACTAGGATCTATGGGGTCTGTTATTCAACATAATCTGCTACTGGTTCGACTGTCTCGATTTTCTCAATCACTGGCTCAACCCGGACCTGATTCAAAGTAGGTGCTGCCTCTCGCTGTGACTCAGGGGGACCCTGACCTGCCATATTTGGTGCTCCAGCAACTAAAAATCCCTAAAGAAAAGGACAAGGGATATCAAGAACAGGACGAAAAGGATCAAAAAAGTAATTAATTCGATAGTCAATCAGGGCATCGAGAAGAATAAATTCAAGATTTCAAAGGCATATATTTGATTGAGACTCCTAGGATAATGACACCCTACTATTCTGAAAACACAGACCTGCATGGGCCACAACTAAAACCTTGTCACTCCTGTTTGAATAAACAAAAATTAAGGAAGAATAGGTTTATACGAAACCTTTCTTTTTTTTGCTTACAAACAAGAAAAAGAGTATAATTAATCCTATACGAGGATGTTAAGTACAATAAAAATAATTCTGGGAAAGTATTGCTATAGGAGTCTGATCTGTGGTCGATCACTTTATCCCTTGGACCACACGATGATAAAGAAGTGTTGTAGAAGAAGAAGAAGCTTCAAAGGTTGCAAATGGGATTGAATTCTCGTTGCCAAAGTTGTCAACCAACACTCTCTGTCTGTGCTCTCTCTGATCTCTCCTTGTGCTTCTGTCTCGTCCCCGATCGATTCTTTGATCTTCGATCCTTTGATCGTCTAATCTCTTGATATTCGATCCCTCTACCCTATGACCAGGGGTCTCTATTTATAGAGATCAATAAAAATAACTGTCCAGTTGGCGTAGAAGGCCAAAACTGTGAAGAAAGTTGCATCTTTTATGCTGCGGTTATAATAACTGCTACCCACGTTCAAATAATCTTCTGAATCTGCGTGTGACACGTATCCCATTATGATGTAACGTATATAACTGCTTTTCGAAGATCACGGCATGCAAGCCACGTAGGTAACTGCCCCTGCATAAAGATGGTTGGCATAAAAGCCAAGTAACTGTCTTATTAGTATAAAAGCCAAATAGCTGTCTTGTTGGCGTAAAAGCCAAATATTTGTCTTGTAAAAGCCAAATAGCTGTCTCATTGGCATAAAAGTCAAAGAGCTGTCTTGTTGGCGTAAAAGGCCAAACTCTGCGTAAAACTTGATGATTCATGAATAATAGATAACCAGCATAAAATAGCCAATTATCTATTACGACTGAGATTTTGAGCATTTTCTGGGCTAAATAGCCTTATCACATACCTTTGCAAATATAGCCGAGTTGGCATATTTCGAGGAGATAGCATACGGTGTACTCCTATATAGCATACGGTGTACTCCTATAGTTGAAAATAGCCTGGTTGACGTAAAATGCAAGAATGGTGATGTGAGCGTATTAGTCACAGTTTTAGCTTTCCCAGTCAAAAATCCATCACGACTGAGGTCTTGTACGTATTCTGGGCTAAATAGCCTTATCATGTACCTTTGCAAATATGGCCGAGTTGGCGTATTTCGAGGAGATAGCATACGGCGTACTCCTATAGTTGAAAATAGCCTGGTTGGCGTAAAATGCAAGGATGGTGATGTTAGCGTATTAGTCACAGTTTTAGCTCTCCCTATCATGACAAAATCTAAAGAGTAGAACAAAATCTCGTGCATTAAATACAGAGATATGCCTCTATCTCGTGCATTAAATGCAGAGATATGTCTCGAGCTCTGTACGAGAAACAACTTTTGACATGGCGTTTGATTTTGTCTCATCTTGAGGGTAAAAACTCATTTCTGCCCATGTAGAATAGGCAGCATATTCTTTAAATGCGTAAAAATAACTTGTATCAAGAATATATCGCTAAACGACAACCTGGGTCTCTATGTAAAATCATCATCACAGCCGTCCTCTCGATCATCGTGCAGTAATTTTGTCAGGTGCCGGGTTCACTGGTTTGTCTGACAAATTCATCCAAGGAATACGAAGAGTTCCTCGTACAACTTTATGCTGCATTAAAAACAAACGTATTTTAAACTTTACGCGGAAGGGTAAAGCAACATTTTACGTAGAACAGCCTTGAAGTACTGCTTTATACGGATAGCTCTGACGCTCTACTTTATGCCAAACAGCCTTGAAGCCCTATTTTATGCGTACATCTCTGAATCCTTGTTTTACGCGGACAGCTCTGACGCTCTACTTTACGCCAGACAGCTCTGAGATTCAAGGCTGTTCTGATCCCTGTTTGGGATTTGTATGTTCTCTTCTGCCTATATAAGTACAGCTCTGACACTCTACTTTATGCGTACAGCTTTGAAGCCCTGTTTTACGCGTACAGCTCTGAAGCCATATTTTCCTCGTAATCCCAATATTTTTTTCGGCAATATTTAAGAAGTTGTTAGGATTTGTATGTTCTCTTCTGCCTATATAAGGGCAAGCAAGTGAACTTGTTTTTCCATACTCCCTTCACCATAAAGATGGCTGTTAAGATTCATTGGGCCGAGCCGAGAAAGAAGAAGATCATGCTCTTCCAACATGTAAGAAGCCGTAAAAAGAGACGTCTTCGAGCAAATAGTCTCTACAATGATGAACCATGGAAGGATATCAAAGCTTCCTTTGCTCGAGATAATCAGCGATTTTATATGGCGATTCGTCAAAGAGAGAGGAAGGGTCGCATTAGACCACACAGCTTGCTAGCTGTATTTTCCCCTATTATAAAGTTGGACCCTGGTGGGCAGCTTGGCCGTGTCTTCTAGTATTGTTGGGTCTGAATTCCTAACACAAATCTAAGCATGGCCGTCGATGACGTATGGGAGGTGGGCTTGAATAATTTAAACAGGCCCAGTTTTGTATCCTCGCTCCATTCACCATTTTCTTGGCCCCCGGCCGAAGAAGTGCTGTAGAAGAAGAAATGAAGATCTCTATCAGACGAGGACCTAGCGTAATAGATTCCCATCATATGTAATCATGATCTTGAATATCAATAAAAAATCCTTTATAAAATGGATTTCCATCATATGTAATCATGATTAATAAACTTGTCTTCTTTTACGCATTATTGATTTGCCATATTGCTGTGAGGAAGTCTGATAATACGCAACTTCAATATGCTTGAGTAATTTTTATGCTGATTCTGACAAATATGCCTCCAGTCACGTCCCAACCTTTTACGCGTAGAGGAAGATGCGTAAAAAGTTCTTTAGCATTTAAATTATCTTGAAGATCCAATTGTCATGTTGTTTTTGACGAGGAGTCACATAGAATTATGAACTATTCTTTCTCCTTCGAAATGTGAAGAATATCTGTTCAGAACATCATCTTCGAAAATGGCTTCTCGAAAGATTCTCAAGACAGGGCAAGAAATGCCCGCCAAACAGGTCATCCCTGAACTAGATTCTGGCTAAACTTCGAATGAACTATCAATGGCCAAGGAAGAAAAGTCCTCTTCCAGTAAAGACAGACACTTGCAGGGAACTCCTTGGCCCTTTCGTCTGATGAAGTCTTCTTGAAATGAAAAAGGAGAGAAAACGCTGATAAGAAGAGCATTTCCTGCGTAAACTCTTGTAACCGGCTTCTTTAAGCGTAAAATACATATTATTAATATATACGCATATTCTGCTGACTGATCTGTTTCGCATAATTTAAGATGCGCATAAAATCATAGATCTGTAGCATTTAAGCATAAAATCATGGATTCGTAGCTTCTGAGCGTAAAATCATAGATTTGTAGCTTCTGAGCGTAAAATCGTAGATCTGTAGCTTCTGAGCATAAAATCATAGATCCATAGCTCTGCGTGTAAAATCTGAGCGTAAAATCATAGATCCGTTATGCAGCATGATGACCTGTCTTCCTTTTCAAATGATCGGCCGACGTGGTCCCGAATCCTAACCGACTATAATAAAATCGGATTTGGTTAAGGATTTGGAGAGTTATTTGAACTCTATAAATAGACCTAGGTCATGACAGAGAAATACCCCTTGCCTTTCTCTGCAAAACCCTTCGTCTCTTTCTGAAAACTCTTTATCTCTTTCTGAAATAGATCTCATATTTATCATGGCACCAAAACAGACCTCCGTCGCTAAGGGAAAGAAAGACGCTTCATTATCTCGCTCTACTGCTCAAGCACGAGCGACTCCTACTAAGCCAAGCGAGCCTCGTTCTGAACGAAGTGCTCCACCGTCTAGCTGTGCAGCCGGCATCACAGGTAAAACTTCGAGAGAAATAAAAACCCTCCGTACATGTTGTACATGTATGTGCAAATACACCCACATTCTTAATGTGTCAGCGTAAAACTCTATATTTTTGCAGTATTTTACGTGCTGAAAGTAAATCCCAGCATAAAATACTTATTCTCATGCTTTTTGCAGTGGACCTACATATCTCCCCTCTGGCTGAAGTGATGGGCTCTGCTGCTGGAATGCTGAATTCTTACTACTTGGAGGACTTATCCCATGTGACTTTCCCCATTTTTGGAAACGAGTATCCTCAAGAAAGGGGAACTCTGATCTCGGTCCAAGGAGAAAGAATGTTGTTGAGTATGATCAGTAGGGAACCCTTGACGTACATAGACGAAACTGAGTATAAGAAACCAGCTTTCTTATTTGGGGATGTTATTGATAAGCAATCCCAAACAAAGCCCAAGAAGGAAGATTTGGTATTTTCTGCTGAGGGCACGGTCATGCATCTGCCAAAGATGTCCAGAGATTACCCCATTTCTGCATTCTTTCATGCCACACATCTCTGAAGGATGGCATAGACTCTGACTCCTGATCTTCATGGGCAGTCAGGGAAGATCTTTTATAAGAAAGGATTAAACCAAGGATCCTTTGTAAGTAGTCCCTCCGGCCCTGTCATGCCCTTCAGAGGATTACTACCAGGCAGCGTCCCTAGTGGGGACTCCTCTTTGATCCAGCCATTTCAAATGGCAACTTTCTACAATGAATTTATGGAGCAGGGAGGAGTATATCCCAGGGTTAACCCTCACACCAGTGGATGGATTAACCCCCAGAATTTTTGATGGGCCAGTTTAACTGCATGGGCCCTGAAGCACTTTCAGATGGAGCTGAAAAATATTAACTTATTTGAGGCTGTGAGTGCTACTAGTGTTGGGCTGCCTATCAACCCCAATTTTTTCTTAGCTTTGATGGAGCGATATAACTCGCTAACTGGGACTTTTGCCACTCCGATAGGTGAGTTGGGCCTAGCCCTTCATGAGATGGTAGATATCTCAAAGCTACCCATGGGAAATATTCCATATGAAGAATATGTCCCCACCAATAGAGAGTTGAAGGATACCAACCCTCGGGTAGTGGCTGTATACCAAGAACTGATGAGTAACTATCTTATATCCACCACCTTCTATAGAGAGCCTTCTGATTTAGCCCATATTAACAAATGGGTATCCTACCTCTTCTTCCATCATGCTAGAGATGCCAAGCAGGACAAGGTTGTAGATAGCAAAGAAAAACCTTTGAACCCTCTGAGCATTCTTAATGCCAACACAATTGATGATCTTATTGAAGATGCAGGGGCTCCAGATTGTGTTCTCAATAAAGAGATAGGGGGTTATCCTGCAGGAACCAAAGCCTATAGTTATATGAGGCATTGTCGAAAGCCTCTGTCAAAAGAAGCTCAACTGGCTGGCTTCTTGTCTATTTGGCTACGCCGTTGGGTGGTGCCTGGCATTGCGTCTACGGATCGCATTCATCGCAACACCTTATAGCCTGCAGTACGTTTGGTATTTGGAGCAAGATTGGGCCTGCTCCCTGCCATGGTATAGAGGATACAAGCTGGCCTGAGGGCTATTACTGATGGGCTGCTAGCCGATACTACACAGCTTGAAGGATATCCCAGAGTAGAATTGCCATTCTTATATCTGATGGGATGGTTAATCCTTCACAACACCAGAGTGTTGTCTCCTGGATCTGCCAGTGGTTCGGGCAATAACTTTTTGTTGAATTACAAGAATTCTTTTTGGAATGTGACTAGCGTCATAGATTGTCGACTAGCACTAAATTTTGCCCATAGTTGGAAATTCTTCTGCACCGTCCCCCCCGTACATATCAATCAACAGGGGACTAAACTTCAGGATGTAGGTCAGGGAAAGACTATTCTTTCTCCTGAAGCCTTTTACTAGTTGGTCTGTATTAGACCTTCCCACTTGCTGTATAGAAGTGAGGACCACTGCTACTTGGAGCCTTATCTGCCTAGCCGTTTTGCCAGACAATTTGGATATGATCAGTTGCACGTGGGATATCCAATCACCAGCTTCAAATTCAAAGGTGGGCTTATTGATGGTGCTAGAGGATGATGTTATTTCATCATGGGTTGTACTGGAGCAGCCTTTGCTGTTCCCGCGACCTCTCTCTCCATGGAGTTGCACATTCTTTATTCATACGCACAGTTTTATGTGTCCATCAATACCTTCCATCGTGATTTTGATGTATATGGAAGTTTCAGAATGCCCTCCCATAAGTCCACTAGAATAGAGAAGATACCATTTGTCTTCTCTAATGAAGGTGATGAAGCTACTGGTGCAGATGATTATTTGTTGATTTTACCGAGAGGCATAATAGCTCCCCCGGCAGAGCCTCTCATAATTTCTAATAAACGAAAGGCTTCTACTCTGAAAGAGCCTTCCCCCCGTAAGAAGAAGCAGACTACCAAAGGTCCTAAAAAGACTTCCACCAAGGGGGCCTCTTCCAGGAATGAGCCTATTGTTTCCCCTGTTGGGGATGATTCTTTGATTAGGGGTCCTTCACCTTTTAAAGAAGGAGCCTCCACAGTTCCAGCTGAAAGTGCTGAAGATTATTTGCCAGCGACTGCTGCCACTACCACCGTTACTGGTGATGCTTCTATATCGTCTTCGAGGCCGAGCTCGCTAATAATCCATATACCTTTTACAAGACAAATAATGGGACTATCCCGCCCTTCATCTGTAAGTATTTCAAGTGAGATTCCACCCGATGAATCTCGAGTAGATTTGGGTGACGACTGGGATGACGAACCTCTAGCGTCAGTTGGTGTACCCTCTTCTCCAGGTATGACAGCTTGTTTAGCATCATTAAGAATTTAGCTATACAGGCTGCAATCACAGTATACATACCATCGACCATGGATAAATGTTGTCTTCATGATTTTTTTAGGAAAATTTAACATCAAATTGATATTAACTTTCTCTTATCTTAGTTTTAGGCAAAGACATTTCTGGGGAGGGCGGAGCTGAAACAACCTCTGATTTTGTTGTGGATCCAGCTAATGAAACGGCGGTGACCACCGTCGAAGAAGCATATCTTGAAGCCGTTGATCTTTCATCCGCAGCATTCTCAGACATAATCCCGCCAGTAGCAGTTCAAATAATATCAGAGGTGGATGAACCCACCATCTCGACTGTGCCTCCTTCGTCGAGCATGCCAGCAACTTTAACTGTTGTTGGTGTCTCTTCTTTTGTCGTGCCATCTGTTGAAGCAATAACTGTGGCAATATCCTCTGCAGTCATTCCAGAAAGGAGATTTATCGATATTGCGGCCACTCCCAGCGTCCATTCGAGCTTTGCTATGCTAGTTGAATAATACACTAGCATATTCTACCTCACTTTAAAAGAATTGATACCCATGGTGCTGGAGAAGAATCTAGGCTTTAATACTCTGAAGACGTCCTCCAAGCTCACTATAGCGCAGATTAGAAATTTCAATGACGCTGAAAGAGCTAATGCGCTAGAGCAAATGGTTAATGGTTTAGAATAACCCATTAACGAATATTTACAACTATCCCGAGGCAGCATCAATGACTTGGTTCAGGCTGAGTACGACTCACTAACTGCAGAATTTGCTCAGAAGACAGAAACTTTAAACAAATCCATCCAAGAATATTAACAAGAGATGGAGAAAGAGCAAGCAGTATTGGTGGAGAGTATTCCTCAGCTAGCTCAGTGCCGTGCCGAATGTGAGGGATATGAAGTGAGGGTTCAAGAATTGGAAGCTGAACTTGCTCAAACAAGGGAGAGGCTTCTCAAAGCATCGCTAGTTCGTAATGTTTTGGAGGGCCAAGTGAATACAGCTCAACAGAACTTGACACATGTGGGTGTCATCCACGCAAGTTTTGTTGATTACCTGTCCAAACTATCTCCCTTGAGCAATGACGAAGCAAGGCTGGAACTGGCTCGCACCAACATTTTAAACTCCAGGAATGAGAGGATGGCTACTTTAGCACAACAGATCCGTGATTTAACTGCTCCTCCCCAATGATGTACTTTTTTGTTTCTCCTGTAATTTCTCAGAGATAATAAAGATACATTTTCTGACTTTGTGGGCCCATCACTTTAGAATATGATAGGCTAAGATGAAAGTGATATCAGAGGTAATATGAACATGATATACTTTCGGTAAGGTTTAGCTGAATGTAAATCTATTCAGAGGTAATATGAACATGATAGAATATGATCCAACTAAATTTGTATACAAAACACTATCAGAGGTAATATGAACATGATAGGTTTACAAATTAATTAAGCATATCTATTAAGAGATCATATGAACCTGATATAATATGATTCACCTAACCTTTGTACGTAGTATCGCCAGAATGAGATCTTCATCATACTCTGTTAAGCAAAGGAGATCAAGTATAGTATTTCTTCAGGAATTTGTCGCTAATAGGAGCCATTTTTCAAATTTCCATTAGGCTTGGCTAATCTGTAAGCGCCATTTAAAATCATTTAAGGTCCCTCCATTTCTTTACGATTGTTTGTGCGAACTTTGGATATCGTACCAGAGGTAATATGGACGTAGTACAATACCGTGTTTATTGAGGATATCCCACTGGGGGATCCTTGGTGGACCTATTATTTATTGCGCATGTTAAGTGCAAATAATAAGTTCGAAACAAGCCCAATCAGAGAAAATATGGACATGATAGGTTTTATGGCTAGTAAAGTCATCCTGCTGGGGGGATTTTTTTTTGTGGACCCATTACTTTTTTGCGCATGTTAGTGCAAGTAATAGGTTTGAGACAAGTCCTGACAGAGGTAATATAGACATGACAGTATTTTGTGGACCCACTACTTTTTGCGCATGTTAGTGCAAGTAATAGGTTTGAGACAAGTCCTGCCAGAGGTAATATAGACGTGACAGTTTTTGTGGACCCACTACTTTTTGCGCATATTAGTGCAAGTAATAGGTTTGAGACAAGTCCTACCAAAGGTAATATAGATGCGGTAAAATATGACTCTGTGGGGATAGTGGAGAGACATAGTCCAGAGGTAATATGAACATGAACTAACTTTTTCTCTGCTGGGGAAAATGAGGATAGTTCAGAGGTAATATGGATTTGAATAATTTGTTTTCATTGCGGGCATCCCACCGGGGTTTTTTTTGTGGACCTATTACTTCTTGTGCACGAGAGTACAAGTAATAAGTTTAAGACAAGCCCTGCCAGAGGTAATATGGACGTGGCAGTTTTTGTGGAAATAACACCACTGGCGTACTTAGAGTTAAGTACGGATGCTAAGTTGAGATGACAACCTATATCAGAGATAATATGGACATGACAAATTCAGCTTGAGAGAAATATTATGACAGCAGTTCAAAGGTAATATGGACGTAAACTAATGTACAAAAAATTCATTGAGAAGTGATTTGTTGAGTGTGGTCTATCCAAATATGAAGATAGACCAAAGGATTATTCCGCTGGGAAGATTGACGGGACGATTGCTCAGAGTTAATGTGAACATGGCTAGCGTCTAACGAGATTGGTTTGAATAGTCATTGCGGGAGTGTGCGAGTAGACCTAAGGATTGCTCCGCCGAGGGGATTTTGAGGATCCATCATCCATTGCGTACCCGGGAACTTGGATACGGATGATGGCTATTTACAAGAATTTGTAACGAAAGAAAAAATGTTGTACATAGGCACTTGCTGGGGATGCCAAATTGCTGAACATATCTATACAGCGGTCATATGAACATGATAGAATATGATTCTCGATCTTCGACGATCGAAAAAATATTGCATATAGGCACTTGCTGGGGATGAAGAACCAAGAGTTGATTTGTACATCTGGGTTGTGGACTTATTACCCATGGCGTCCTTTAAGTACAGATAATAAGCTGAAATGACTAGCGCTATCAGGGGTTATACGAACGTGATAGTAGGAAGTCGAAGAGAAGAACTTCACTCAGAGGTAATATGGACATGGAAAAGTTCTGAAAATATCTTACTCAGAGGTAAGGTGGACGTGGTAAGATATGACTCAGGGGGGATAAAGAAAAATAGGGCAGAGGTAATATGGGAATGGCCATTTTTGTGGTGATAGATTTACTCTGCTGGAGAAAGTGGAGAGATGTAGTTCAGAGGTAATATGGACGTGAACTGATCGATAGCAACAATATGGGAGGTTTGCTCAGAGGTCACTTGGACATGGCAAACTCAGCTGGGAAAAAATAGTTTGGACGTGAACCCATGTCCAAAAAATTCACTGGGGAGTGATTTGCTGAGTGGGGATAGACCTGAAGGTTGCTCATCTGGGGAGATTTTAGGAACTCATTATCCGGTACTTCTTGAGGGGGCAAATTGCCACGTTGGAGTGAGATCAATTTGCAGTGACCGTCCTCTCGTTATAAATGCAAAGTGATAATTTTGGCCTCGATCAACTCCTGGATTTTTCTTTTCAGTACATAGCATGCCTTCGTGGGGTGATGAATGTACCGATGAAAGAGACAATATTCTGGGTCATCGACCTTGCCAGCCTTTTCAGGGTATCTGATGTTGGGTAGCCGAAGTTTATTTTCCTTCATCAATACATTGAAGATTTCAATGATGTCATCATCATTGAAGGAGAAAGTCCTCTTTGGTTTTTGGGCTTCCGATACCTGAGTCGTACGGTCCTCAGGAAAGATGGTCATAGTTGCATCATCTTCGGACTCAGAGGGAATTCTACCCCCAGCTTTGGATGCTACCCTGTTTTGTCGAGGGAGACTACCCCTAGACATGTCGTCGTTTGGTTCTTCTTCCTGTAATGAGAAAGCATAGTTCAATCGGTCAAAAACTAACTATTTTGCTTTAGAACAGCAACGGTTAATTACAACCTTATGACTATTACAACAATATTCTCTAGGAGGTGTAATAGACGTATTAGGAGATCCCCTGTCTTTGCGTTTCTGGATCAAGAAATCATGCAAATTAGGGAGATTACAAGAAGAAGAAGAAGGCTTATTCTGCCTTTTTACATCAGTAGGAAGGTGGAGATTAGGAATCATAACCCTTTCTCTGCCATAGGAATACAGCAGTTCACTCATATGAGTAGCATATGATCCATCATCTGTCTGAGGAGCGTATCTTCCCGTAAAACGAGTCTTCTTTATGCGGGCAGACCTCTCCTGGCACAATTTAGAGTTTTGCACAGGTCCGCGTAAAATAGGGAAAGTCCGCGTAATCTGTAAAGTGGGAACTCTCTTTGAAGGATTCACCACTTGTTTTCCTTTGATGTGATCAAAGGGTACATCTACCTCATCATAGACGGAAGATATAATTAAACGCACAGGGCGTGTTTGAAATTTCTGGATCGGCACTGAGGCATTGCCAGAAATTTTGTCTACCACGTCACAGACGGGAGACAAAGTTTTACGCGCAGGGCGTGTTTGAAACTTCTGGATTGGCATTGAGGCATTGCCAGAAGTCTTGTCTGCCACGTTACAGACAGAAGACAAAGTTTTATGCACAGGGCACATCTGAGACTTCTGGATTGGCACTGAGGCATTGCCAGAAGTCTTGTCTACCACGTCACATACGGAAGATAAAGTTTTACGCACAAGGCATGTTTGAGACTTCTGGATTGGCACTGAGGCATTGCTAGAAGTGTTGTCTACCACATCACAGACGGGAGACAAATTTTCACGCACAGGGCGTGTAGGTGCAACTTTGTTGATCAGAGAGTGAGAGCTTGCAGGAAGGGTAGAGGACGTCTTAGGCATCCATACTTTATGCAGCTTCCTGTTGTTGTGGACAGAGGAGGAATGATAGCTACCCCCTGCATGAAGCATGTCTTCATAGGCAGATTGGTCGAACTGGACGACCAAAGTCTTCTTCTTCGATCCGATGGATACAACATCGTGTTGAGCAATTGCTTTCTCCTCAGAGAAGAAAGTTTTCCCCAACAGAGTCTCCATTTTGTTTGAATAAACAAAAATTAAGGAAGAAGAGATTTATACGAAACCTTTCTTTTTTTTGCTTACAAACAAGAAAAAGAGTACAATTAATCCTATACGAGGATGTTAAGTACAATAAAAATAATTCTGGGGAAGTATTGCTATAGGAGTCTGATATGCGGTCGATCACTTCGTCCCTTGGACAACACGATGATGAAGAAGTGCTGTAAAAGAATAAGAAGCTTCAAAGGTTGCAAGTGGGATTGAATTCTCGTTACCAAAGTTGTCAACCAACACTCTCTGTCTGTGCTCTCTCTCTGATCTCTCCTTGTGCTTATGTCTCGTCCCCAATCGATTCTTTGATCTTCGATCCTTTGATCGTCTGATCTCTTGATATTCGATCCCTCTACCCACTGACCAGGGTATCTATTTATAGATATCAATAAAAATAACTGTCCAATTGGTGAAGAAGGCCAAACTGCGAAGAAAGTTGTATCTTTTACGCTGCGGTTATAATAACTACTACCTACGTTCAAATAATCTTCTAAATCTGCATGTGACACGTATCCCATTATGAGGTAACGCGTATAACTGTTTTCCGAAGATCACGGCATGCAAGCCACGTAGGTAACTGCCCCTGCGTAAAGATGGTTGGCATAAAAGCCAAATAACTGTCTTGTTGGCGTAAAAGCCAAATAGCTGTCTTGTTGGCATAAAAGCCAAAGAGCTGTCTTGTTGGCATAAAAGGCCAAACTCTGCGTAAAAACTTGATGATTCATGAATAATAGATAACCAGCGTAAAATAGCCAATTATCCATCACAACTGAGGTTTTGAGCGTATTCTGGGCTAAATAGCCTTATCACATACCTTTGCAAATATAGCCGAGTTGGCATATTTTGAGGAGATAGCATACGGCGTACTCCTGTAGTTGAAAATAGCCTGGTTGGCGTAAAATGCAAGGATGGTGATGTGAGCGTATTAGTCACAGTTTTAGCTTTCCTAGTCAATTATCCATCACGACTAAGGTCTTGTGCGTATTCTGGGCTAAATAGCCTTATCACATACCTTTGCAAATATGGCCGAGTTAATATATTTTGAGGAGATAGCATACGGCGTACTCCTATAGTTGAAAATAGCCTGGTTGGCATAAAAATGCAAGGATGGTGATGTGAGCATATTAGTCACAGTTTTAGCTCTCCCCGTCATGACAAAATCTAAAGAATAGAACCAAATCTCGTGCATTAAATACAGAGATATGCCTCCATCTTGTGCATTAAATGCAGAGATATGTCTCGAGCTCTGTACGAGAAACAGCTTTTAACGTGGCGTCTGATTTTGTCTCATCTTGAGCGTAAAAATTTATTTCTTCCTATGTAGAATAGGCAGCGTATTCTTTGAATGCGTAAAAATGACATGTATCAAGAATATGTCGCTAAATGACAACCTGGATCTCCGTGCAAAATCATCATCATAGCCATCCTCTCGATCATCGTGCAGTACTTTTGTCAGGTGCCAGGTTCACTGGTTTGTCTGACAAATTCATTCGAGGAATACGAAGAGTTCCTCGTACAACTTTACGCTACATTAAAAACAAACGTATTTTAAACTTTATGCGGGAGGGTAAAGTAACCTTTACGCAGAATAGCCTTGAAGCATTGCTTTATACGGACAGCTCTGATGCTCTACTTTACGCCAAACAGTCTTGAAGTCCTATTTTACGCGTACAGCTCTGAATTCCTATTTTACACGGATAGCTCTGACGCTCTACTTTACGCCAGACAGCTCTGAAGCCCTGTTTTACACGTCATCTCTGAAGCCATATTTTACGCCACACAGTCTTGAAGCTCTATTTTACGCGGACAGTTCTGAAGCCATATTTTATGCCGCACGGCTCTGAAGCTCTGTTTTACGCGTACTGCTCTGAAGCTCTACTTTACGCCAGACAGCTCTGAAGCCTTATTTTACGCGTATAGCTCTGAAATCATATTTTATGCCACACAGCCTTGAAGCTCTATTTTATGTGGACTTCATGTATGTTGGGGGTTTTGACTATATAATACGCGTACAATTCCCCAGTGTATTTTATGCTTCTACAACTTTCAGTACCGGAATAAGGAGACGGAGATGGCCAGCTATCCCATACAAGGTACTATATGTCGTACAACGATCATGGCTGTAATTATACAAGGGGGTGTATACTAAAAACAAGTCATTTAGGGTCACACAAAACATATATTCTCTTAATCAGTTAAACAAGAATAGCAAAATAGAATATGTACGATAAAGCTGAAAGGCATCCCAATCGCACCATCAAAATATTCTAGAAACCAGTTGTACAAAATAAGAAGCTAGCAGAGTAGCAAAAGTATAAGACAATGATCAGCTGTAGTCTGATTAATTACAATCATATAAGGAAATTAAATATCCAGATCTATGGCTAACAAGTGCCGGTGGCTAAATGCCCAAAAGAAAAAAATGTACAATGTCGACCAGGGAAGAAGAAACACACTCGTGTCCATCAGCGGCTATCCATATGGTGCACGCCATTGTTCAAAAAAATACGCTGGATCCTCATGTGCTGGCTCTAAACCTGGCCATGCAAAACCAGTGGGTTTAGACCCCAAATAGCAAGTACTACAAAGGAAGCACAAATGAAGAAACAAAGCCAGGGAGAAATAAACATATATATATATATATATATATATATATATATATATATATATATATATATATATAGTTTTGTCTCGTAGTTTTGGTCCATAGCCTATCGTGATACAACAATAACCAAACAAGGATAAGGGTTAGACCATCGCACCATAATAGTCCGTGTCCCTAAACTATTCAATAGTAGATACAACCACAAACAAGTTCAATTACAGTATCGACCAATCACTTGTATGGCTAGCTAGGTGGAGTCTGGGTTATCCCAAAGATATTATACATGCAATAGGAATCCTCAGATCAAACCATGTGCTAGCAGGGCTAGCCAAGCCAAGAATCATCGCGTAGCACATAGTAATTATTCATCGGTTCCTCGTACGGCCACCGTGCTAATATCTTATAGAACATATAGTATAATATAATAGTCGGATATCGTAATCCACTAATGAGGAATTAAACAATATCCAAATGGTGGCCAGCCTGCACTCCCGAGATGAATATTTGAGGGTGGCTAGTTAAGTGCGATCTCGGGATTCCGTCCCTCCTAATTCACTACAAGTTTTAGTTGCCTAGTTAACCCTACAGTCATCTTGAATCACATGGCGTGGTCACATGTTATTTTCTTTATATGTCGTACCGCAGTATTGACATGTTAGATATGAATCCACTTTCTCTCTAAATAATTCAATTTGGATTCATCCAGCATGATGCAACAATCAACAAAAGTCCTAGGCGCACTTTGTTATTGACCAACTATAATGTCTATGCTGAAAGAAATCGTATCATATTATATGTCGCATAACACGTAGATACACCTTGGTGTAAAATATGTAACATAATCGTGTATGAACACTTAGTACATAGGAACATGTAGCACATAGTAAGTGTATCAGCACAGATACCAATAGTCGGGTAAAGTTACCAATCATTGGTAAATCATATGAGTTCTAGCACATAGCAAACATTAGTTAATTCAGGCGCATAGGTGGTCATAGTCCCTTGGCGCATAGGTAATATGGCCACTAGGTGCATAGCCTAGTCTTGCACATAGTCGGGTCAGGCATTTATTCAAGTCTAACACATGGTCACTTAGCTCACATACACTCACAAAATTTAATCAAATACAAAATCCAAAAAATTGATAAATCATTTACATAGGGCCACATAAGATCGGGGATGCATGGGTCAAGGCCGCATAGGATCAAAGCCGCATAGGAGTTCATATCTCATAGGTCTTCAAGGTCTACTCCTTGGGACAAGTGCTGAGTGACTGCCAATAAATTCGTGTCAGAGAAGTGACTGAAGTGATGGACGTGACAAGCCATAAAGTGTGTCAGGAAAAAAAGATAAATTCATAGAAAAATGTGCAAGGCGAGCAGAGTTATACATCCAAAAGAGAATAGGCATATAGGGTCACTACCGCATAAGTCCGCTTGCCGCATGCTTTGATTGTCGCGTAGATGTATCTTGGATAGTAAATTTTTTATTCGTTCAGTGAGTGAAACACGAGGAATTTCGTTACTTAGGACTTTTCCAAGTACTTAGATCCAGAATACTTGTGTAATCAGTCATGCATCCAACAAGATGGATACATGCTATGAAGGCATATGTGGCAACGAGTCCAGGCCACATAAGGATCATGCTGAATAGAACTCTCGGCCACATAGATGTTGGCCGCATGAGAACTTCATCTTCTCCGGGCAGCAAGTTCAGTCATGGCGGAAAGCTCAAAACCAAAGATTTATTTTCTTCATAAAAACTTTATTTTAACTCTAAATCAAGTAAAATAAAAGTCAAAACCGCACGAAATTGAATGCTCTACCATATGCAATAATTATTTTTCAAATATACTAAGTTTAAGTAGATCAAAACCAAGAAAAACTCATGGAACCCATAAAAATTCTAATCATCAAATATTGATCTACTTATATCCATCTATCAAAATCAAAATCTCTAAGTATTAAAAGTACTTAGAATCATAATGTACACATATTAGACAAATAAAATGCAAGAAAAAAGAAAGAATTAAATCTAAGGGTTTCTCTATGTCATGTAAGGTGTACTTATCTAAAATGAAGAAATGGTAGAAAATAAGAGAATGAGGAAAGAGAGAGAAATAAGTTGGCTTATATAGTTGGGGTTGAGGTTTAGACAATGGCTTAAACTCATGACCAAACCAACCCAAACAAATAAACCATGAACCAATCTAAACCAAAGAATGGGTCCAGTCTCCATGCAACCTAATTATCATGCAAGAAAGAAATAATATGTTCCGAATATGTATATCAGGAACGGGGAGTGACACACTCAAATACTATGATCGCTTTACTTTGTAAGTACGACGAGGTACGTGTCTACTCGCCCGACTATTAAAATATAAGTATGGCGAGGTACGTGTCGACTAACCCAAGTATTCTATACTCGTGGCACCACTACTCTTTCGATTAATGTTCTGGTTGTACAACTCGTACGTCCAAATAACTAAGTCACCATGTCGCTTATTAACACAGTTTTCTATGGTTCCCTATCCCTTAACAATAGTTCCGTGGCACCATTCTCCATTTGATTCTTGAGATAGTATCCTTTCTTGATATATCGCATCCCATTTTGAGATATCCTATCCTTTCTTGACAGTTTCGTGGTTTGAACCACAACTGTCGGCTTTACTTATGAAGCTATCTTATGATTCTCATTCGATACTCATGCGCTTGATGAACGCCTTGATACACTTTGTTTCAATGTTATATCTTAGTGTTCAACTTATGTTACAACTTGTATTTCTCTGAACCACGCTCGTTGAATCTTTGGTATCGCTAGCATACAACTGATATATTTTATTAAGCATGAAGGAGTTAAGGAGAAGGGTCAGGTCCCACCCACCTTATGCTCATCTGCTTATCATTTTGTCGAGTTGACACGGCCTATCGCTTAATCTAAGTCGATACAGCCTATCCCTAATTTTTGTGGTCTGATGCGAAGCACGATTTACTTAACTGATATAACCATGTGAGTAGGTCATATTTCTCAATCATCTGACCTAAGCGGATTCAATAAAGATTCATAATTGCTTATGTCCCGCTATCTCTGTACTGCTCTGAACTAACCCATTGACGTTATTTTACGATACTTGACTCCGTGCATTTGTTCGTATCGAGGCGATAAATCGACCTTAGAAAGTCCCGCATAAAAGCCTGTAATGAAACCAAAACCCAAATCAATACTTGTTGCCAATTTCGACTTATGTTATGCAGCCAACCCAATACCTCGTTTCAATCCGACTCAGTGTAATACACAATGTATAGCGGGGCATTACATAATATACCACTCAAAATAAGGTTCATCCTCGAACAAAAATTGATGCTAGTTCATTTCCAATAATATCGGACATTTGTTTCAAATGCTGCCTCAAATTTTCTCTCTATTTTGTATGCAATGTTAGTACAATTTTTTGTAATTTTATATCATTTCCTTATAACTCCATTTGAGTTCAGCATATCCCTTAGTTTGGATTCGTACACATATTTTAGGCGTACCCAAAATATAAGTATTTCAGCCAAGCTTAGTGATAGCGATGTCGGGCAAGTTGCATGTGCGACTTTGTCTCCAAATTACCAACTATTTTATGCCTCCAACCGAACTGGCCTTTTCGTATATTCCCATAACTCGTTCGCATAGACACTATTTCTGAACACCTAATTTTTTGTCATAATTCTTTGCGCACAACTTGATTCATAATCGCCTTCAATTTTGATATGTTTTGTACTGACAATTTTGACTTGCATATTTCATTGAGTCGTTACGCAATTTGAACACAATGAGTCTCTGCAACACATTCTCGTTCCTTAAATTCTTTCACATCGATATTCCCATGCATACGATGCGTCAAGCCCTTGCGCATCCGATCACAATAGTTTTTTTCGTAACACATTTTCGTCTAAATTGTCAGCCCCCTCATGTCCAACTATTTCTGAAGTCTTGCTTGATATGGAATGAGTCCAAGATATGCAAGGATTCGCTACCTCAAACCACACTATCGCTTACGCCATCTATTTCTTATGATCGTCCTTTTTGAACTGCAGACGCATCGACGTCTAGGTTCACTCCAGCTAGGCGACTTACCCAGACAACCTACTAAGTCTTTCCAATGCAAGGGAATAACTTAAACCAATCATACCCATGTTAACAAAATTTGTAACACGATTTCATTCCTCAATAAACTTCTCGTTTGTCCCATTCTTTAAATTTCTCCAATATGCTATCACCCCTGACATATGTCGTTAGCATTGATCGAATCGATAACCAACGCTAACTATCCTTCGGTTCTTGGTATAAAATTGATGATGCTCAAAGGAATCACTCTATCGAGTGAGAAATCACCAACCATCAAAATTCTACTATATTACTTTCAGTCGAACGTTATTCCATCAAATTCTGAAATTAATATTTGATCTCCTAGACTTATCTTTAATATGCACCACTCAATATTTATCTTTGACGCAATATCTTATGCGTCATAAATTGGGTCATCTTTTGGGTCTCCAACGATTACTTTGATTCGACAGTCAAGTCTCTAGGGTCATCTGCCCCGAAGCTACGCTCGATAATTGTGGATCATCAATGATGACAGTTACAAAGAACCATACTATATATTATTCCGAAGATAAACCAATTCAGACGGGTTCTATGGGATTCTACCAAAATCCAAAATATGTTTCTAACTCTAAACATGCATGCACTACCACAAACATAACTGCTAACCAGGAAAACATCTAGCCGTCCATGGTCCGAGTCTTTCTACCCTTCGACCCATATCCGGGATACTCTATACTCGGCAAAACAATCCTCAATTGAATCGCTCATCCCGCTAGCTTATCCCGCTAACTCTATCATTCCGTTCTAAATCCATCAAGTTAATTCTTGATCGATCGATATGACTTCTCGTATCATTATCCATAAAATTTTCGAATCGTAGCCTTGCTCCATTTTGTATCTTTATACCCTACTTAAGTTTACCTACACAACCATTTTCGAATTCATAAATCACCCCGCCGAGTTTCCTCAAAAGTCCATCCCTTATGCTCCTTACTCCCATTTTAATCCTTTCGTCTCTATGTCAATTTTCTTCGCGCTTCAACGTGCCACACAGTCTTGACGACTTGCGCACTTGTTCCTACAGTAGGTTTATTCAAACTATATCTATTTTGATATGCCATGTCCGTTACACTATATCATAAATGTCTGCATCTTTCTATGTCTCGGTCGCGTAACCTAGTTAACGATCATGAGTCACAAGCAACAACGATCAAGTCCTCAATGTTTTATGTGACATAAACTATTTTTGAATCTTTCATTCCCAAATGAGTCTGTTTGCTCAACCAACAGTTGTCACACCCCAGTTCCAAATATAAGGAACTGAGCCACATGACAATGGCCAGCGGGTATACTTCGACGTGCATCCCAATCTAATGGACTCGACGGAGTACCCCTAAGATGTAAAGTACAATAATAAAACCCAACATATAATACATAGACAGTAAAACTAAATTTTATCCATAGACATCTAAATATAGAGCACATAGAGAAAATCATAACTACTAATGTGCAGAAGGAAAATAAGACTAGAAATGTATTATAATACAAATATGAGTAGAGTGATACGGGAACAAACCCGCAAATACAAATACTAAATGAAAGGAAGCAGTAAGATAACTAGGGGCGGTATCTGCAACTAGAATATAATAACTGTCCAGGGTGAAGTTACTACCAGAGATCAAACGAAGTCCTCAAAAAGAATCTCGTCCTCTGTAATAGGTCGTCCTTCTGGATATACACCCGGTCCGTACTCCCCGGGTAATACTCCTCGCCTAAGCCTGGAAGGGAACCAGGTTCTCAGAGGGACGGAACAAGGTACAAAAATAGTATGCCATAGTATAACAGAAAGAACAAGTGCAACGCTAGTGTAATCTAGCATAACCACCTAAGTGAGACAACTTTGAAGACAATGTTCGATGCGTAGGGTTTTCAAATATAAAACCGTAGCTCCGAGACACAGAGACACATGGGACGTACAGTAGCACCGAGCATAGAGTCACACGGGTGATACTACGACTCCGTATACAGGATCACTACATAAATAGGAATATATACATATATATAGCATGTGCAGAGTAGCCCAAATGTCTAGTAACTGTCTTTTCCTCCCAAAGTGGTCAACGAGTATTCGCTGAACCTGAACCTCTATCTAACAGTCTCGTCATACTGAAGTAACTATCAACAATCACGACCCTAAAGTCATCCCAAATTCCGGTCATGCTGACAGTATCAGGATACAGGAAGTCTGGCACGATGATGGTGTCTGAATCTGTCATAGGGTTCCGATGTAACCAAGTAGGCATATCAAGGTATCAGAAAATATCTAACAATCGATACTAGATGTTACCGATGAACGTCTGTACCCGGTTATGACCCGGATGCTATGTAATGATTATGATCCAAAGCGCGCACAATGCATAGATAAAATAAATAGTAATCTGGAAACTGAGATACATGATGGCAAGGTACACTTGCCTGGATCCGAATGCTGAAGACGGGGCTCCGGTACAACGTCCAAGTCCGCGGATCCCCAAGTACCTAGAGACGATATATAAAATTAATCAATAATCTATCATGATGTTATTTGAAAATAAGAGGTGACACACGTATAGCATAGGCTTCTGTCTTAGTTACATATAGCTCACATAGATACTAACTAGAGGATTGACCCAAGTTGACTAGGGTAATATTACATCAAATACGATCAACAATCAGTATAACGTCCTCAACAAAATCTCTAATCTCCTAATGTTCATCACAGTAATTTTAGTCGTTCAAGCTATGCTCATCCTCAACCATACCATCCTTGTATTCACAGATGTTATTTTGTACATCCAATTTATCCTCAAATAAATTAGTTATAAACTATCAAGTTCACAATAATTAACCGTAATTAAAATACCATATCACTATTTTCATATGTATACCTAACCTCAATATTTACCATAAAACTTGCATGTGAAGTATTTACGTAACCCTAACCCTAACTATGGTTTCTCTAGCACAACAACATAATACACAAAAATAGAAGGGTAAGGAGTTACACCGATAGCTGCGAGTTATGGCAGCGGCGAAGCTGCGGCTTCAGTCAGGGCTGGCGTCGATCGCAGGGGTGGCGCACGTGTCGACCGAGGTGGTGGGGTGCTCGACTGCGTGAAGGAGGTGGTGCTCGGCTACGTGAAGGAGGTAGTACTAGTGGTGGTGGTAAAACTGGTCGTGGAGGCCGGGATGGTGCTGGAGGTGGTGGTCGTGGTGGTGGTGAAGATGGTCGTGGAGGTGGTGGTGCTGGAGTTGGTGGTCATGGTGGTACTGGCCGTAGAGGTGGTAGTGCGGAGGTGTTGATGATGATGGCGGTTGGAGGTGAAGGTGTAGGAGGTGGTGGTCATGGTGGTGCTGGCCATGGAGGTGGTGGTGCAGGGTTGTTGATGATGATGGCCGGTGGAGGTGAAGGTATAGGAGGTGATGGTCGCGGCGGTGTTGGGTTGCTCCGTTGCTGGCTGTGCTGATGGAGGCGGCTGCTGCGGATGAAGGCAATAGGTGGGGGTGGCCGGGGTTGGCCAGAGTGGCTATGAGGTCGGGGTATGGGGGAGTTGTTGCCAGCGGCGGTGGGTGTTGAAGGTGGTGGTAAAAGTGGTGTGCAGCGGGTGGTGAAGATAGCGGCGGCGGCGGGTGGTCGGAGTTGTTGCTACGTGGAGGTGATGAAGAAGAAGAAGAAGAATAAGAAGAAGAAGAAGAAGAATAAG
The DNA here is from genome assembly GCA_036927795.1 of Iris macrosiphon. Lineage (NCBI taxonomy): Eukaryota > Viridiplantae > Streptophyta > Magnoliopsida > Asparagales > Iridaceae > Iris > Iris macrosiphon. The sequence continues at coordinate 122,606,543 of JAYESA010000011.1, read as the reverse complement.
TGAAGAAGAAGAAAGGAAGGAGGATTTGACTGTGGAAAAAATAGAGGGAGGAGAGAGAGAGAGGGGGGGAATTCCTGGGTTTCTCTAGGGATTAGGGCCGACCACTTTGGGAATAGTGTGAGGGTGTGTTAATATAGGGGGATGTGTGGTGATGATGTTATAGAAATTTAAAACAAGGGTCTTGATTCAACATAAAAAGTTATACAAAGCAAAAGGGGGGAGAGAGAGAGAGATAGAGAGAGAGACATGACCGGTCATGTGAGGTTGGGGGGGGGTTTCTTCATTGGCTTTAACCAATAGGGTCTCAATTAGGAGTGACACAAAGGTTATAAATGGTGTAGGCTTGGTGTCAGTCTTGAGCCCTTTAATTTGTTCGACAAAATGGGTTGAGTTTGTGTCCTCAAATCGATGGCAACGACATAGGTACGCGACATAGGATTAAAGAATTAATTTTGTGACTGGAAAGTTCTGCAATTAAATTAGAGCATAAGGGAGTGTGTTTGTGAATGACAGAAATATTCAGTGCCTAGGTTGGCTTGTTAGGTCAAGAGTGCAACAATTTATTGGAAAATAAAGGCTATTGTTGGGCTCCAATTATTGTAGCAACGGTAAAGTGCACCAAGGGTTTAAATTTAAAGAACCAGTCAAAGCAACAAAATTTCTAAACCTTAAACATCCTGATGCTAAACCAAAATTTCTAACCATATCTAGTCTACCTAAAATAATAATTTGAGAGGGTTTACATCCTTCCTAACTTAAAAGAATTTCGTCCCCGAAATTAAAAAGTAAAGCACGAAAGATAGTTACGAGAATTTTAAAAAAGTTAACGGTAAATGAATGCAGTACGTAAATTCGTACCTCGGTCCTCAAATAAATATGGGAAACACTGTCGAATAGAATTCTCGTGCTCCCAGGTAGACTCGTCTGGCAAATGATGCTTCCATGTAACCCTGACCAGTCGAATAGTTTGTCCGCTCAAAATCTTCTCACTGCGATCCAGTATCCCCACTAGCTGCTCCGTATATGATAAACTGGGCCCGACTGAAATCTCTGAATGATCGAACATGTGACTAGGATCTGCCACATATCTCCTCAACTGCGATACGTAAATTACGTCATGCACCCCTTCTAATGATGGAGATAATGCAAGACGATAAGCCACTTCGTCAACTCGCTCCAAGATGTCAAAAGGTTCGATGTACCTTGGACTCAGCTTGCCTCTACCCCCAAATCTGATGGTACCACGAGTGGACGATATTTTAAAGAAAACATGGTCACCTTCCTTAAACTCCAAAGGTCTGCGGTGCTCATCTATCCAATGCTTCTGTCTGTCCTGTGCTGCGCGTAGGTGGCCCCTAATATGCTTTACTTTCTCCACTGTCTGTGTCACCAACTCTGGACCAAGTATTTGACGCTCTCCCATGTCACTCCAACATACTGGTAACCTACACTTTTTGTCGTACAGTGCCTTATAAGGTGCCATTTGTATGCTGGCTTGGTAGTTGTTGTTGTAGGAGAATTCCACCAAGTGTAGATGATCCTCTCAAGATCCTCCAAAGTTGATCATGTACGCTCTCAACATATCCTCTAGTATCTGAATTGTGCGCTCTGACTGACCATCAGTCTGTAGATGATATGCAGTACTAAACTTGAGGCGTGTTTCTAGGCTCTCCTGCATACTCCGTCAAAAATGTGACATGAATCTGGAATCACGATCTGATACAATGCTGACAAGCACTCCATGTAGTCATACTATCTGCCTCATATACATGTCAGTCAATATCTCTGTGGACTGCCCAACTCTGAAGGGCAAGAAATATGCTGACTTGGTGAGTCAGTCCACGACAACCCAGTCTGCATTATTTCCTCTAGGGCTCCTCGAAAATCTCATAACGAAGTCCATGGTAATGTGCTCCCACTTCCACTCGGGAATGGGAATCTACTATAATAGTCCTGTAGTCCTCTGATGTTCGTCCTTGACTTGCTGACAGACCAAATATCTCACCACGTATCTTGCAATATCACTCTTCATCCCATGACACCAGTAGTGTTATAAATCTCTGTACATCTTCGTACCCCCGGGATGAATAGAATAAATCGAGCTATGGGCCTAGGTCATCAACTCCTGGCATAGCTTGCCACTCGGAACGTATAGACGATCTCCATACCTTAACATTTCGTCTTCATGAATCCAGAGTTTCGTCTGTATGCCGACCTCTGTCATTTATCACAGTCGTCAGAATCTCTCATCGGTAGGCATGGCTGCCTTGATCCTCTCAACCAATGTAGACTGAACCTTTAGACTGGCCATCTGTCCATCCATGCCTGGAAGTACAACCTCTATCCCGAGCTCCTGAAGATCCTCTAACAAATGTCGCTGAGTCATCAAAAAGTATGCCATGGGCTTCCTGCTTAAGGCATCTGCTACAATATTCGCCTTGCCAGGGTGGGACTATAATTCGATATCATAGTATGGCATCAACTCTAGCCAATGCCTCTGTCTCATGTTGAGCTCCTTCTGAGTGTAGACATACTTCAAACTTTTGTAATCTATATAAATCTCAACCCGCTCTCCATAAAGGTAGTGTCGCCATAGCTTTAGTGCAAATATTACTGCAGCTAGCTCTAGATCGTGCGTCAGATAGTTCTTCTCATGAATCCTCAGTTGTCTCGATGCGTAAGCTATCACCTTGCCGTGCTGTATCAGTACACATCCTAATCTGCTCCCAGACGCATCGCTATATAACACAAATCCTCCAGATCCCGAAGGAAGTATCAAAATTGGTGCTGACGTCAGATGCTTCTTCAGGTTATCGAAAGCCGTCTGACACTCCTTTGTCCAGATAAACTCCTCGTCTTTATGTTTCAGCCGCGTCATAGGCACAGTGATCCTCGAGAAATTTTTTATGAACCTCCGATAATATTCGGCAAGTCCGAGAAAACTCCTAATCTCCGTAACTAATGTATGGGTAGGCCACGTCTCCACTGCAGTAATCTTTTTTGGGTCAACTGATAGTCCATCTCCAGTAATTATGTGACCTAGGAATGGTACTCTATCCAAGCAGAACTCACATTTTCTGAGCTTGGCATACAGCCTTTCCTGCCTCAGCATCTCCAACACAATCCTGAGATGCTCCTCGTGCTCCTTTTGGCTCTTGGAATATGCCAAGATGTCATCGATAAATACCACCACGAACTTATCCAAGTACTGGTGGAAAATCTTGTTCATCAGGCTCATAAATACTGCTGGCACGTTGGTTAAACCAAACGGCATGACTAAAAACTCATAGTTCCTATACTTCGTCCGAAAAGCTTTCTTAGGAATATCCTTCCTTCGTACCTTGATCTGATGATAGCCAGATTTGAGATCGATCTTCGAGAATACATATGCGCCGCTTAGCTGATCAAAAAAATCATCAATGCGTGACAAAGGATACTTGTTCTTTATTATAACAGCATTTAGCGCCTTGTAATCGATACACAAATGTACCGTCCTGTCCTTCTTTGACACAAATAAGATGGATGCTCCCCATGGAGAAACACTAGCCCAAATGAAACCCTTGTCTAAGAGATCATCTACTTGGACCTTCAACTAAACCAACTCCTTCGGTGTTAATCTGTAGATGGGTGAAGTAACTGGCTCGACTCTGGGATTCCACTCTATAGTGAACTCTATCTCTCTATTAGGTGGCAGGTCTGGAAGATCCTCTAGAAACATATCCTCAAACTCTGATATAAAGTAAGGGTACACCGGTTCACCTCCTGCAATGTGTACCTCTAAGGTTGGTTGGACAACATGCACTCGGGCTCCCCGAAGAAACTCAAACTCAGGGTGATCTGGTGGTCTAAATATAACACAACTACGTCGGCAATCTAGCATCTCGTGGTATTGTCTCAACCAATCCATGCCTAGGATAATTTCATATTCCGGCATGGAAAAGACTAAAAATCGGGCACGCATCTCTCGCCCGCAAACAACTACTGAAAAAGACCTACAAGTTTCGCTAACTTGTATTTTTCCACCTCCCATAAGAATCATCTTAATCTTTGAAAGGGGTGCAGTGGCTATTCTATGGATGGCCACGAAACTAGCAGCTATGAAAGAGTGTGTAGCACCAAAATCAAATAATACTACTGCTGGTAATGAATCTACTAAGATAGTACATGCGATCACCTAGTCATCGTATAGGCCTCCTCAATGGTCATCGTAAAGGCCTGGCCATGTCCTGGTGCTGGTGCCATCGGCAGCTGTCGAGCCTGCTGGAATCGAACTGCCTATGGGGACAAGGGTGGCCTTCTCTGATCTTCTCCTGGTGCTGGTGGTCGCAGTGCGCCAGCTCCTGCGTAGGGTAGCCTCGGTCCGGGAGGCTGCTGGTAAGGCCTCGGTGCTGGCAAGGTCTGGTTGATGAACCATCGGTACTAGAGTCCTCTGGTCTGGGTAATCCCGAACGACATGCTGGTTAGATCCATATCTCAGGCATACTCCCAGCCTCCGTCGACAGTCCCTAATGTCCTATCTTGCCACTGTAATGGCATGTGGGAATCACTGGTCCCTGCAGGGGTGCTGCTCTCTGCTGCTGCGGTACCAGGGGACATTTTACAGGTCCTCCGTGCGGAGCTCGAACTGATGATGATGATGCACAGGAGCGCTTCAGACTGACCTCCATCTTGTTGATGCGATCCTGGCGTCGAGCTGCTAATAGAACCTCATAGTAGGAGGTGGGGGCTATAGACCCAATAAATCTATGCGTCTCAAAACTCAGGCATTTATAGAACTTCTCGGCCTTCCTTTCCTCGGTCGGGATCAAGTACGGTGCAAAATGGCTCAAATGGAGGAACTCAACATTGTATTTCTCTTTGGTCAAACTGCCCTACCTGAGGTTTTGGAACCTATCCCGAAGTTCTGCTCTGGCAGTAGAAGATATGTACATCTTCTGAAAGAGCCTAGAGAACTCCTTCCATGTGACCCGATCGGGCCCTAAACGCTCCTCCTCTGAAAGCCACCAGTTATGAGCGTTGCAGGTAAGCTGCATCCTGACAACGGTCATCCATCTATGCCTCGGGAGATCGGTGGCCTCCAGCTGGTATTGAATGCTGGTGACCCATGCATAAACCTCCGTCGGCTCCTCCGTGCCAAAAAATGGAAGTGGTATCATACGACGAAAGTCTATGACAGACCCCATCGTCAAATTACGAGATGGTGGTGACGCATGTCCCAAGGCCGTCATAATACTCTCTCCCAAGGTCTCAGCCTGGCATTACTGGGCCTGCTGCTGAGCCTGCTGCTGGACCTGCTGCTGGGCCTACATCATAGCATAGACCATCTAGAACATCTACGGCCCGTCCATGGGTTGCCCTAGTGGGAAAGGCATGTATGGCATATGTAGAGGAAATAGAGGTGGTGGGGGCAACTGTTGCTCCTCCTGTCTTGCGGTCTTCTGGTCCTCATGACCTGTCTGGTACGAATTCTGGTGCCCGTCTGAAGGCACCTCTGGCAGCCCAGATGACTGTCCCTGGGGAGCTGGGATCAACAGAAGAACATACCCCAGTTTTGGGTCCCCGGATGACCTACGTCACTGGGGACATCGCCCAGCTGCGCGACACGTCCGCTACGGAGATTCATAACTCTGAAAAGAAGTCATATTTAAGATCAATATTGAGGAATTAAACAAGATACAAAATGGCAAGAGTAAAACCAAAATAGAGGTATCATATGAAGTGCTCAAGCATGTAGATGAGATTTCTAATATCTAATCCTAATTTGTAGGCTCGCTTGGCACAGTCAAGTAACTAAGATGATTTAAATGGGACCTGCATGGGCCACCACAAAAATTATGTCATACCCCAGTTCCAAATATAAGGAACTGAGCAACGTGACAATGGCCAGCGGGTACACTTCGACGTGCATCCCAATCTAATGGACCCGACGGAATGCACCTAAGCTGTAAAGTACAATGATAAAACCCAACATATAACACATAAACGGTGAAACTAAATCTTATCCATAGACATCTGAATATAGAGCACATAGAGAAAATCATAACTACTAATGTGCAGAAGGAAAATAAGACTGGAAATATATCATAATACAAATATGAGTAGAGTCACACGGGAACAAACCCGTGTAGAAGCATGAAAAATATGTTGGGGGAGTTATACGCGTAAAATCCCCAAATATGCATGAAGCCCGCATAAAACAGAGCTCCAGCACTAGGTGGCGTAAAAATGACTTCAGAGCCATTGGCGTACAATAGAGCTTCAACACTGTTCAGCATAAAATAAAGCTCCAGAACAACCCACATAATGCACTATTTCCAGACTGCTTCGGCATAAAAAGGTTGCTACATCGCCACTTCGAAAAACTGTCTGCTTTTAATGCAGCAGGAAGTTATAAGAGGAACTCTTCGAATTTCTTGAATGAACCTGTCAGTTGAAGCAGTGAACCTGACTCCTGACAAAGAGTACTGCACGTCGATCGAGAGGACGGCTGTAATAATGATTCTACACAGAGCCCCAGACTGTCGTCTAGTGACATAACCCTTGATACAAGACGTCATTTACGCATTCAAGGAATACACTGCCTATTCTATACAAGCAGTGATGAGCTTTACGCTCAGGATGAGACAAAACCAACTGCCAAGTCAAAAGTTGTTCTTCGTACAGAACTCGAGGCATGTCTCTGCAGTTAATACACGAGATGGGGGCAGATCTCTGTATTTAATGCACGAGATTTGTTTCTACTTTTGATGACTGGAAGAGCTAAAATTAGGGCTAATATGCTCACGTCACTATCCCTGCATATTATGCCAAACCAGGCTATTTTTAACCATAGGAGCATGCCATACGCTATCTCCTTGAAATACGCCAACCTGGCTATTTTCAACTATTGGAGTACGCCGTATGCTATCTCCTCGAAATACGCCAATTCAGGCTATACTTGCAAGGTACGCAATAAGGCTATTTTGCCCTGAACACGCTCAAGACCTCTGTCAGCAAGGATAATTGGCTAGTTTATGCTGGTTACCTATTACCTATGCAGCATCAAGTTTTACGCAGAACTTGGCTTTTACGCCAACAAGACAGCTACTTGGCTTTTACGCCAACAAGACAGCTACTTGGCTTTTACGCCAACGAGATAACTATCTGGCTTTTATGCCTACGAGACAGTTATTTGGCCTTTATGCCAACCTTCTCTACGCGAGGGGCAGTTACCTACGTGGCTTGTATGCCGTGATCTTCGATGAGCGATTACCTCATAATGGGACACGCGTCACACACCAATTCAGGAGATCATTCATACATGGGTAGCAGTTATTATAACCGCCACGTAAAAGGTGTAGCTCTCTCCGCTGTTCGGTTTCTACACCAACTAGTCAGTTACTGTGACCAAACTCTATAAATAGAGACTTTCGGCCACAGGAGTAGGGGGCGGAGAATAACAGAGGTCGAATCCAGGGTGGAGAGAATTCAGGAGTCACGAATAGAGGTTAAGGTCAAGAAAGCACCAATAGAGAGCTTTGGCAAAGAGAGTTCAACCTTTCCTGCAGTCTTTGAAGCTTCTTTTCCTTCTTCTACAGTACTTCTTCGTCATCGTGTGGTCCAAGGGACAAAGTGATCGACCGCAGATCAGACACCTATAGCAATATTTCCCCAGAATCAAATTTTTGTACTTAACATCCTCGTATAGGATTAATTGTACTTCTTTTTCTTGTTTTTAAACAAAGAAAGGGTTTTGTATAAACCTAGTTTCAATTTCTTTCATTTATTATCAAATAACCCACAAATACAAATACTGAATGAAAGGAAGTAGTAAGATAACTAGGGGCGGTATCTGCAACTAGAATATAATAACGGTCCAGGGTGAAGTTACTACCAGAGATCAAACGAAGTCCTCGAAAAGAATGTCATCCTCTGCAATAGGTCGTCCTCCTGGATATACACCCAGTCCGTACTCCTCCGGGTAGTACTCCTCGCCTAAGCCTGGAAGGGAACCAGGTTCTCAGAGGGACGTAACAAGATACAAAAATAGTATGTCATAGTATAATAGAAAGAACAAGTGCAACGCCAATGTAATCTAGCATAACTACCTAAGTGAGACACAACTTTAAAGACAATGTTCGACGTGTAGGCTTTTCAAATATAAAACCGTAGCTCCGAGGCACAGAGACACATGGGACGTACCGTAGCTCCGAGCACAAAGTCACACAGGTGATACTACGACTCCGGATACAGGATCACTACATAAATAGGAACATATACATATATATATATAGCACGTGCAGAGTGGCCCAAACGTCTAGTAACTGTCTTTCCCTTCCAAAGTGATCAACGAGTGTTCGCTGAACCTGAACCTCTATCTAACAGTCTTGTCATACTGAAGTAACTATCAACAATCACGACCCTAAAGTCATTCCAGATTCCGGTCATGCTGACAGTATCAGGATACAGGAAGTCTGGCACGATGATGGAGTCTAAATGTGTCCTAGGATTCCGATGTAACCAAGTAGGCATATCAAGGTATCGGAAAATATCTAGCAATCGATACTAGATGTTACCGACGAACGTATGTACCCGGTTATGACCCGGACGCTAAGTAACGATTCTGATCCAAAGCGCGCACAATGCATAGATAAAATAAATAGTAATCTAGAAACTGAGATACAAGATGGCAAGGTATACTTGCCTAGATCCGGATGCTGAAGGCGAGGCTCCGGTACAACGTGCAAGTCTGCGGATCCCTAAGTACGTAGAGACGATATATAAAATTAATCAATAATCTATCATGATGCTATTCTAAAATAAGAGGTGACACACGTCTAGCATAGGCTTCTATCTTAGTTACATATAGCTCACATAGATACTAACTAGAGGGTTGACCCAAATTGATTAGGATAATATTACATCAAATACGATCAACAATCTGTATAACGTCCTCAACAAAATCTCCAATCTCTTAATGTTCATCACAATGATTTCAGTCGTTCAAGCTATGCTCATCCTCAACCATACCATCCTTGTATTCACAGACATTATTTTGTACACCCAATTTATCCTCAAATAAATTAGTTATAAATTATCAAGTTTATAATAATTAACTGTAATTAAAATACTATATCACTTTTTCTACATGTATACCTAACCTCAATATTTACCATAAAACTTGCATGTGAAGTATTTACGTAACCCTAACCCTAACTAGGGTTTTTCTAGCACAACAACATAATACACAAAAATAGAAGGATGAGGAGTTACCCCGGTGGCTGCAGGTTATGGCAGCAGCGATGCTGCGGCTTTGGTCAGGGCTAGCGTCAATCGCAGGGGTGGCACGCCTGTCGACCGGAGTGGTGGGGTGCTCGGCTGCGTGAAGGAGGTGGTGCTCGACTACATGAAGGAGGTGGTACTGGTGGTGGTGGTAAAACTGGTCGTGGAGGCCGGGATGGTGCTGGAGGTAGTGGTGGTGGTGGTGGTGAAGCTGGTCGTGGAGGTGGTGGTCATGGTGGTGCTGACAGTGGAGATGGTGGTGCGGGGGTGTTGGTGTAGCAATTTGAATCAAGGGTCTTGATTCAACATGAAAAGTTATACAAAGCAAAAGGGGAGAGAGAGATATGACCGGTCATGTGAGGTTGGGGGGTTCTTCATTGGCTTTAACCAATAGGGTTGTGACACCTAGCAGCCTATTTGCTATTAAGCCCCTTAACTTTTAGGTATTTGTACATGAAGGAAAAAAATGGTGAGGATTTGGTGTGGGAAGTGGTGTTTGGTATTTTGTAGGGTGAGGGTGTGTTTTATGTTTTATATGGGCTTCATGAAAGGGGTATTGGTTAAATTGGGGTTAGGTTGGGATTAGATTAAGTTGGTGTCTCCAATTTAATTAAATAAAGTATCATGTGCTCTTAAATTAAATGGGGGCATTTGGGTCTCAATTAGGAGTGACACAAAGGTCATGAACGGTGTAGGCTTGGTGTCAGTCTTGGCCCCTTTAATTTTTTCGGCAAAATGGGTTGAGTTTGTGTCCCAAATCGAGGGCAACAACATAGGTACGCGACATAGATTAAAGAATTAATTTTATGACTGGAAAGTTGTGCAATTAAATTAGAGAACAAGGAAGTGTGTTTGTGAGTGACAGAAATGTCCAACGCCTATGTTGGCTTGTCAGGTCAAGAGTACAATAATTTATTGAAAAATAAAGGCTATTGTTGGGCTCCAATTATTGTAGCAACGGTAAAGTGCACCAAGGGTTTAAATTTAAAGAACCAGTCAATGCAACAAAATTTCTAAACCTCAAACACCCTACTGCTTAACCAAAATTTCTAACCATATAGTCTACCTGAAATAATAATTTGAGGGAGTTTACAATAGTTTTCTTACATTTTACAAATATATGGACTATGCTTGTTACTCGTGGATTTACATCGATCCCTTGCGCACGTGTACGCACCTAGCCGCTATTGATTTCCTTTGGCTTAATTCTTTTTGAATATATTCTCAGCCAACTATCTGTCTTACTTTTTAAAATTTCGTCCAATATAATATTTGTTCCACTCAAGAGTCTGTTCTGGGTTGTTCAAACAAAATGCATCGAAGAATACTTGAATCACACACTACCTCATAATTTCTCGAACGAGTCTCGGCGATACCCTATCCATTGCGGGCAATCTATCATTGTCCATACGAACGCTCTGACGCATGATCACTTTGTGGTATGACATATACCACTCATAAATTGAGCCACTCTTCGTATCGAACATCCTCTGCCTCCATTCGATATATGTTCCGAACTTTCCATCCCTCGGTGATTATACCGACCACAAACTCAACGTTCTTTACTCAAAGTCTAACACGAAACTAAGCCAACATACCATCACTATCAACCGTCACCTCTAACCTTGGTTTCTATCTAAACTAATCATCTGAACTTCACCACGAGTACGCCAATGATGATTAGTCCACCAATACATATCACCTCTGATAAAAATTTTGTTAAACTTATTTTTGTGCCCAGGTACACCATAAATAATAGGTCCACTCATATATCCCCAAAAATATGTCCTTAACAATTATAAGATTGTATTATATCAACAAAATAGAAGTTTCTGTTTCAAAAAATAAGGGAACCACATCAAAAGGCATATTAAGCCCCCGAAAAAAGAAAAGAAAAGAAAAGCTATGATCCTTGGGAGCCGTCGGTATTAGAATACAGTTCGTTAATCCGATGCCTCAGCTCATCCGCTCTAAGATGGACACCGTCAGCAGCCAAGCGTTCAGCTTTCTGTTGAATCATGGCCTCATCCTGTAAGATGACCAGCCTCTCGTGCTCGGCCTCTAAATCCACCATCTGAACCTTCAAGTATGCATCATACTGGGCATTGGCATCAGCCTGCTCAACGAGGGTGAGTTCCTCCTCCGTCATGCCATGAGCATCAAACTCGAGCTTTACCTCATCCGCTAGAAGTTGCTCAATCTGCGGTCGTACGTCCATCAGACGTTTGGCCTATATCTCTTTGGTACAGGAATGAGTCTCTCTAGCAGCAACGAACTCCAACTCTTTGACACTGGCTTCCGCCATTTTGCGGTTAAGAATCTCCTTACGAAGAGGGTAAGCAGACATATCCTTATTACGAGTGGAAATCAAGCAATTATTCTCTTCAACAACCAGAGACGCTAGACCCATGTTGTCAAGCGACTTCAACTCGGTAAGACTGGTCTCGAGCTCCTCTATTTGTGCCTCTAGTTTGTTTGCCCCAGCCTCATACCCGGGGTAACCTCTGATCAGTTCAACTAGAGACAACGTCGAAGATTTGGCCAAGGTAAAAGGGCAATCTTTCTCCAGGATACCATCCACCCCCACCTCAGAATGAGGAAGGACTCCATGTTAAGGGAGGCATAGTCATCCGCGTCGGCCAAAGAAAGAAGGGTCATAGGAGGTGGGGGAGATGAGTTCCCCGTCGATGGTGGAACAACTGGTACGACAGAGGGAGACAAAGTTAACAATTAAAACACCTATATAATGGAAAAGGGGAAATATTACCCTCCTACTTACTTGAGGGGGGCAGAGGTTGTTCAGCTACCCTTGTCGGCCCTGTGACTACTTTGAAAGGTCACACGGTTGTCACCTCTGCAACCTCCGTTTGGTTCAGCTCACTGTCGGTCTCTCCTTCAATCAGAGCTTCTTCCTACTCCTCCATCTCTGCTAGCACCTCAACTTCCGAAGCAGGACCTCCTTCTACAAGTGTTGAAGGTGAGGGTATCCCTCCAGTATTGATCTCCAAAAAAGTGGTCCTCGGGACAGGCTCTCCCGTGGCTATGGTCCCCTTCTCTCTAAGTCCCGATGCCACCCCAACAGGTGCTAGGCTCGGTTCTCGCGAAGGAAGGGGTCTACCACATTACCACCTTCCTCTTCGCCAGAAGGTGTTAATTGGGAAGCGCCTATAAAGGCTGTCATAATTTGAGCCACCTTCTCAAGAAGGGTAGAAAGGTGATATAAAAATGGGTCACTTGTAGAGTGAACTAGAGGAGACATACCCAAAGCATTAGGTCGTACTGGAAGTTATGCCCGAGCATCATAGGCGGCCATCATGTTAGAAAAATTGTCACCCTCCAAGTCAAGTAGGGGTTACTATCGGGCGGAATATCCTCTTCCGAGGGGTTGTCCCAATCACTGATATCCCCAGTCAAAGACACATTAGGATAGGTTCTTGAAGGGTAGGGTCCCCAAAACCAGATTTTACGAGTGAAGGATAATGGGCTGTGACATCTACGTCTTCCACCAAAGAAGGAGGAATCCAACCAATGGTGGATCAGCATGCTCGACCGATGTATCAACTATGGCTACAACCTCTGTCTGATCAAACAAAGGAGAAAAAGTCTAACCTGTCACTACCACATCCTGAAAATAGGGGTATTTTTGACTTTTTATATATTATTAATATTCTGGTAGTTATTTTAAATGACTGCATGATGTGTGTATTTAATTTAAATAATTGTATGAGATATATATTTATATATATATTATATTATATGCAGTGTTCTTATTGTTGAGCTAGTAGACTTGACCTAGAAGCCCACTAGATGAACACCTGGCCGAATTATAGGGTTATAAATTTATATTGTATTATTTAGGATTTAATTATTTGAGATTGTAATTAATTATCGTGATTGTTACACCCTACCATTGTTGCAATATTCGGAGCCTAGCCTTAGCCCATAATTTCCAACAAGTTATTGCATTCTAGACTTGACACGCCAACTTAGGCGCTGGACTTTTCCGTCACTCAAAATCATAATCTTTTGTGCTCTAATTTAATTGCATAACTTCCCGTATCTGAAATCCATTATTAATCCTGTGTCGCGCACCTGTGTCGTTGCCATCAATTTTGAGACACCAACTCAACCCGTTTAGCCGGACCAATTAAAGGGTCCAAGACTGACACCCAGCCTACATCTTTCATAAACTTTGTGTCACTCATAATTATGCTCTCTTGTGCTTTATTTTAGCCATAAAATATTCGTCGCGGACGTTTATTTAAATTCTAAATAAAATCCAACTTTGTATCGTTGTGTGTTCCTATCGAAATTGGAGACACAATCTCAATCCATTTTGAGCAGCCCAAATTACGGTAATATTCTGTTCTGAGTCTTCTTCATTCATGATACTTGTGTCCCACCTAATTTTAGCCCCATATATTTCTAATTAATTTTAGAACATTGCTTGCATTTGTTTCTAATTAAATTGGGGATACCAACTTTGACTAATCCCGTTTAATCCTAATTTAATCCAAATATCCCATTAATTAAGCCTATACAAAACATACAACACCCCCTCACCCTACAAAATACCAAACACCAAATCGCCCACCAATTTTTTATTATTTTATGTGTCTATGCAAATACCCAAATTTAAGGGGGCTTATTTGCAAATGTTGCATTAGGTGTCAACACCCCATTGGTTCAAACCAAATTGAGAAGCCCTAATATTTGACTAGTCAACCCACCCCTCTCCTTGTATGAGTAATTTTTTATGTCAAATCCTGGCCACCGATTCAAAAATGGGAGCATCATCACCACACATTCCCACATCACATCTTCTATTTAATGTCTTCTCAATGCACTCTTCCCAAGCATGCCCTAATCTCCAAACCTAGGAAACAACCCCCACCTCTCTCTCTCCTCCCTCCTCACTAAACCGTAGCCTTCTTTCCCTTCGTCTTCTTCCCATCTTCTTCTTCTTCTCCTCCTTCTTTTAAAACAAAGGGAGAAAGGAAAATAAACCAACTTCACCACCATCAAACCAAGCTCCGGCCACTGTTCAGCCAGGCCGGCCTCCTTCTCCGGCAGCACCCGGCCAAGCCCCGCTGATCTGTCCTCCATCTCCGCCAGACCCACCTCAAATCGGCCTCCCTCCGGCAGCACCCGGCCGAGCTCCACCCGGCTGTGCTGCCACTGAACTACCGCTGCAACTCCCTCCGGCCACGAACATCACCCCGACCCCGCTCCTCCACTTCTCCCTCGGCCACTTCACCGTACCACCACCACTGTTTCCACCACCATCGTCGACATCATCCCTGCTGCAACCCGAAGCTCCATTGTCCTTCCAGTCTCCGGCTACCCCGTATCATCACCTAGTCCGGCAAACCACTCCCCGACTGTCCCTCGACCTCGTCGGAGCAGCTCGTCACCTCCAACAGCTCATCTCCTCCCACTGCCACCATTATATCACCACCCTGAACCACCACTGAACCACCCTCCTCCATCTCCCTCCGTCTCACCCCGACGAGCCGTCCCTCCACGAGCTACCAGCCCCTTCCACCAGCATCCTCGCCTTCGTCTTCATCGTCGTCGTCGCCTTCTTCGTCGTCATCGTCGTCGTGGACACCGGCATCATCCCCGTCGTCGTCGTCGTGCACGCACACAGGTTCGGTTCTCCCCCTCACGTACACATACGCGTGTATGTATTTGGTTGGGTGTATGCATGTATGTATTAGTATGTATTAGCGCTGATTCATATATATACGCATATACATATATATAGTATAATTCTCTATTAGTATATATATGTATTCAATAATATATATTAGTATATATGTATTCATAATATATATTAGTGTGTATATATATACATATATGCATGTATATAGTATAAGTATTAAATTGGTATATATATAAATATAGTATACGTATATTTTTACTTGGTAAATATATATATATATATATATATATATATATATACGTATATTTTTACTTGGTAAATATATATATATATATATATATATATATATATATATATATATATATATATATATATATATATATATATATATATATATATATATATATATATATATATATATATATATATATATATATATATATATATATATATATATATATATATATTCAGTATACGTATTCTTTTGGATACCTATAAATATTGGTCGTTATATATATATATATATATATATATATATAAATATAAATATGTAGCATGTATACTTTTTAAACATATATATATATATATATATATATATATATATATATATATATATATATATATATATATATATATATATATATATATATATATATATATATATATATATAGTATATAATTCTATTTAGTGTATATACACTTATACATTTTTTTGTATGTAATTATTGGTATACATATATATGTGTATTATATTTAATTAATGATATATCCTAATTGATGAATATATTAGGCGACCCGAGTGTAATTACGGATACCCCGTATTTACATTGACCTGTAACCCTGTAAATTGTTAGAAGACTGCTATATGTACATCGACGTACTGGAGAGACCCGTATCACCGACTGTCTAAATTTACAGCAATTACAGATACGACAGCCGTGCAATTAGATGCACACTTGACCCTAGTTGACCAGTGTAATATCTAGCATAGCCTTGAGTTCATCGTGTTTTGTGATTGTGTTAGTGTAACATCTGATACAAATATTATATTTTATGATATGTCTATAGGGGATCATCCAGACGATACTCTGGAACAGGACATTGGTATTACCAGCTAAGGACCCAATGCGAGTACATTCTCTGATAATTTCTAATTATTTGATAATTTCTATAATTCCAATATCCAGAAATGTTACATATGATTCTTGACACTGTGCTACACGGACTAGTATATAGATTGGATCTGCAGTCATGAGATGTTACATTGATTATCGTATTGATATTGTATACAACATTAATATTTAGACCTTGTACATGATATATTGGATATTGTTCGTGCATCGTGACGTGTCATGGTTGGATCCACTGTACTAGTTGGGGGCGGAGAAGTAGTTAGTGAGAAATGTGATCAAATCCATATTATACAAGTATAGAACAATGTTAGTGTTAATCATACTCCTCACGTATGATTAGCCAGGCCATATAGCTCTCGTACATGTTCCCAAGCCGATCACATATCGAAGCTACTATTTCAAACACTTAGAATAGTTACAGTTCTCTATTTTAGATCATATACTACATCACCCGTATATAATATTGTATCTCATTCTCTTCATTTCGTATATGCACTGACTGTATCATATTGCCTATATTGCCTGTCTCTTTATTTTGCCATTGCATTTATTTATTGTCTTCTCTCAGTATATAGCATCATCTGTTTATTATTTTATATTCCTTATCAACTAAATATAACTGTTATTTGAGATGTACTTTGCTTTTTCCTGACTGAAAATATTTTTTTAGACTATGCCTTAGAGGACTGGTGTCCGACATTTTATGAACCACAGGAAGATTAGCTGCAGACTTGGACTTGGTAGTTCAGTTTTGATTCCGGTAGGTCTAGCCAGAATTACTAGTTATCTAGTTAGTTCTTTTAGCAGATTATTTGGTACCAGATTTGTCTCCGGTATACTTTGTTGAGATTTGGATATTATTGTTGAATTAGATTATTTCTATTTAGACTTGTGTTGCATTTTACTTATTTCTTCAATATCTTATCGTACTGTAGTTATGTGATTGAGTATGTTGTTCATATTATATTATGTTATCCGTGTCTCCTTATGGAGCTGGATACTCGTGCGAGATTGTTTAGATAGTACATTGACCTAGACAGCGTTCTACCGTCGATGCTGCGGCGTAGGCTGGACGTACCCACGTACTCGTGCCCCAAAATCTGGGTGCGGGTCGTGACACGTTTTTAGTGGCGGCCCATGCAGGTCAGACTTCGCAAGTTGTGCGATGTCATGGTAGTGCGACATCTTGGTTGTACTACTGCGTGCCTGCGATAGGATATAGGACATAGGACATAGGATACTAGGATGAGAGCGAATACTCAATCATAAATTCCTTGAGAGATTCCTGGGATGACCCCTGAGAATCTTATTACAAATTCCAATTTAAATCATTTCTTTTGTTTTCGTTCGTTCTCACTTGTTGATATTGGATTTGATTCTTGTTGATCAGTTATTAAATTAAGATCTTGGTGTCATTGTTGAGTTTGATTTCATATCGAGATGAATTTTATAGACTAATTTATGGTATCATCTGATGACATATGTTGATGAGGACAGTGAAAAAGATTAATATTAGAGCTATTAGACTACAAGATGTTGATTTAAATTATAATTTGAAGATTGAAAATAAATTTTAATTTTTAAGAATTTTGAGGAGTTGAGATATCATGTTATTAAAAAAATTTGAGGATTCAGATTCAATTCAATAAACATAAACAAAGATATAAGGATTTTTGGAAGTGATTAAATACTTATTTCAATATTTGATTATTTGACTTTTGAGGAAGTATATACATTTACTTTAAATTGTTCGAGAAGTTAATTTTAAGGATTTTATTTTGAGGATAAAATTTTGTAGTAGGATATATATATATATATATATATATATATATATATATATATATATATATATATATATATATATATATATATATATATATATATTAGTATATGAGTGGATGAAGTGCATGTGTAAGGATCTGTTGGCTTGAGCATGATTGAGATTGCACTGCAAACTGACTTGGGTGTCCATTTAGGGTTGTATTAGAGGGAGCAGTACTTAGTATGGTGTGTTGCACTTGGTGTACACTTGAGTGATAAGAACAACTAGTATCAATAATTGCAGTAGGTAAGAAAGATAGCAGTGAGTGTGCTTTTAGTAGAAACTGTGGTACCTAAAGGGATAGAGGTATCAAACTTTGGATGCATTATTAAACCATGGTTATGTTAGAGATTCTTGGTATCAGATTTAGGTATCAATAGAAAGGTGTATGCAATGAGGATGTATTCATGGATGTCTTATGGACTAATGATTAGTTGATATGGGTATCAGTATACAAGGATAGGAATTAGTTAGTGAATGTGCCAGAGTTAAGTGTATGTTAGAAATAGAAGATACTGCAGGTGATGTGTTAGCAGGTTCTGTTCCTTCTTTCCTTCTGTCCTTCCTATTTGATTGATTGATTGATTGGTTCCTTAGTACCATAGCTTGTATTTATGATTTTCTTGTTAGAATATAGTTAATAAGTGTACCCTGACAGAGACTGCAATACCATGACAAAATAGACCATAACCTTGCATGTTTCCTCTAGATTGTATATTGAATGACTGTAGGTAGAATTTTCTTAGACTGTGATTATTGGGGGTTTGACCATAGTAAAGATTTATGAAGAGGTTATGACTTGACAAAGAGAGACAAGATGCTTAAAATTTTGAGGACAAGCATTAATTTAAATAAAGAGTTAAGAATTTAACATGGCAGAATTGATGATTTGTTAATTTTAGGAAGATTATGATATAATTTGTTATTAAAATTGGAGGAAATTAAGGAGATTATTATTATATTTATTTGATTACAAGATATGAAAAAAAATTATTATGAATGTTGTATTTGAAGATTCTATAAGTATCGCATTGTTGAGTATTTTGTGGAAAAAGAAATCGAGGAATAAGATCATTAATGGATTAGTATTTGAATTCAATTTCCGGGATGAGGATTTAGATTTTATAAATGTGCATCGATTGGATTTATGGATTAGTATTTTTTGATAGAATTTCTTAATTTATAAAAATGTGTATTGATTGAATTTAAATTAGAGGGTTAGATATCAAATTTTTTTGAGTATTTAGTTATTTAACTCAATATTTTGGAGGAGATTGTGATAAGAATTGAATTTGATTTTCGATTTAAGGATTTTTAGGAATACGATAATTACAGAATTTTGAAAAAAAAATTGTGAAATGACATTGTGGATTACTTTATGATTATAGGTTTGATGAATTTAAATTTTGATGAAAAATATATAATGAGTAAATACAACTATGGGGATTTAAAATTTCGAGGACGAAATTCTTTTAAGGAGGGTAGACTTGTCACTACCACATCCTGAAAATAGGGATATTTTTGACTTTTTATATATTATTAATATTGTGGTAGTTATTTTAAATGATTACATGATGTGTGTATTTAATTTAAATAATTGTATGAGATGTGTATTTTTACATACATATATATATATATATATATATATATATATATATATATATATATATATATATATATATATATATATATATATATATATATATATATATATATATATTATTATATTATATGTAGTGTTCTTAATGTTGAGCTAGTAGATTTGACCTAGAAGCCCACTAGATGAACACCTGACCGAATTATAGGGTTATGAATTTATATTGTATTATTTAGGATTTAATTATTTGAGATTGTAATTAATTACCGTGATTATAACACCCTACCGTTGTTGTAATATTCGGAGCCCAGCCTTAGCCCATAATTTCTAATAAGTTGTTGCATTCTAGACTTGACACGCCAACTTAAGCGCTGGACTTTTTCGTCACTCAAAATCATAATCTTTTGTGCTCTAATTTAATTGCACAACTTCCCGTATCCGAAATCCATTATTAATCCTGTGTCGCGCACCTGTGTCGTTGCCATCAATTTTGAGACACCAACTCAACCCATTTAGCCGGACCAATTAAAGGGTCCAAGACTAACACCCAGCCTACATCTTTTATGACCTTTGTGTCACTCATAATTATGCTCTCTTGTGCTTTATTTTAGCCGCACAATATTCGTCGCGGACACTTATTTAAATTCTAAATAAAATCCAACTTTGTGTCGTTGTGCGTTCCAATCGAAATTGGAGACACAATCTCGATCCATTTTGAGCAACCCAAATTAGGGTAATATTCTGTTCTGAGTCTTCTTCATTCATGATACTTGTGTCCCACCTAATTTTAGCCCTATGTATTTTTAATTAATTTTAGAACATCGCTTGCATTTGTTTCTAATTAAATTGGGGATACCGACTTTGACTAATCCCGTTTAATCCCAATTTAATCCAAATACCCCATTAATTAAGCCCATATAAAACACACAATACCCCCTCACCCTACAAAACACCAAATACCAAATTGCCCACCAATTTTTTATCATTTTACGTGTCTGTGTAAATACCCAAATTTAAGGGGGCTTATTTGTAAATGTTGCATTAGGTGTCAACATTCCATTGGTTTAAACCAAATGGAGAAGCCTTAAAATTTGACTAGTCAACCCAACCCTCTCCTTGTATGAGTAATTTTTTCATGTCAAATCCTGGCCACCCATTCAAAAATGGGAACATCATCACTACACATTTCCATATCACATCTTCTATTTAATGTCTCCTCAATGCACTCTTCCCAAGCATGCCCTAATCCCCAAACCTAGGAAACAACCACCACCTCTCTCTCTCCTCCCTCCTCACTCAACCGTAGCCTTCTTTCTCTTCTTCTTCTTCCCTTCTTCTTCTTCTTCTTCTTCTTCTTCTCCTTCTTTTAAAACAAAGGGAGAAAGGAAAATAAACCAACTTCACCACCATCAAACCAAGCTCCGGCCACTGTTTAGCCCGGCCGGCCTCCTTCTCCGGCAGCACCCGACCAAGCCCAGCGGACCTGTCCTCCATCTCCGCCGGACCCACCTCGAATCGGCCTTCCTCCGGCAGCACCCGACCGAGCTCCACCCGGCTGTGCTGCCACTGAACCACCGCTGCAACTCCCTCCGGCCACGAACATCACCCCGACCCCGCTCCTCCACTTCTCCCCCGGCCACTTCACCGTACCACCACCGCTGTTTCCACCACCATCGTCGACATCATCCCTGCTGCAACCCGAAGCTCCACCGTCCCTCCAGTCTCCGGCCACCCCGTATCATCACCTAGTCCGGCAAACCACTCCCCGACTGTCCCTCGACCTCGTCGGAGCAGCTCGTCACCTCCAGCAGCTCATCTCCTCTCGCTGGCACTATTACATCACCACCCTGAACCATCCCTCCAAGAGCCACCAGCCCCTTCCACCAGCATCCTCCCCTTCGTCTTCGTCGTCGTCGTCGCCTTCGTCGTCGTCATCGTCGTCATCTCCGTCGTCGTCGTACACGCCAACAGGTTCGGTTCTCCCCCTCGTGTACACGTGCGTGTGTACGTATTTGGTTGGGTGTATGCATATATGTATTAGTATATATTAGCGTTGATTCGTATATATACGCGTATACATATATATATAGTATAATTCTCTATTAGTATATATATGTATTCAACAATATATATTAGTATATACGTATTCATAATATATGTTAGTGTATATATATACATATATGCATGTATATAGTATATGTATTAAATTGGTATATATATATATATATAGTATATGTATATTTTTACTTGGTATATATATATATATATATATATATATATATATATATATATATATATATTCAGTATACGTATTCTTTTGGATACCTATAAATATTGGTCGTTATATATAAATATAAATATGTGGCATGTATACTTTTTAAACATATATATATATATTATTGGTATACATATATATATATATATATATTTATTATATTTAATTAATGATATATGCTAATTGATGAATGTATTAGGCGACCTGAGTGTAATTACGGATACCACGTATTTACATTGACCTGTAACCCTGTAAATTGTTAGAAGACTGCCATATGTACACCGATGTACTGGCGAGACCCGTATCACCGACTGTCTAAATTTACAGTAATTACAGACACAACACTCGTGCAATTAGACACACACTTTACCCTAGTTGACTAGTGTAATATCTAGCATAGCCTTGAGTTCATCGTGTATTGTGATTGTGTTAGTGTAACGTCTGATGCAAATATTATATTTTATGATATGTCTATAGGACTGTTGGATCATCCAGACGATACTTTCGAACAGGACATTGGTATTACCAGCTAAGGATCCAAGGCGAGTACATTCTCTGATAATTTCCAATTATTTGATAATTTCTATAATTCTAGTATATAGAAATGTTACATCTGATTCTTGACACTGTGCTACACGAACTAGTATATAGATTAGATCTGCAATCATGAGATGTTATATTAATTATCGTATTTACATTGTACACGACATTGATATTTAGACCTTGTACATGATATATTGGATATTGCTCGTGTATCGTGACGTGTCATGGTTGGATCCACTGTACTAGTTGGGGGCGGGGAAGTAGTTAGTGAGAAATGTGATCAAATCCATATTGTACAAGTATAGAACAATATTAGTGTTAATCATACTCCTTACGTATGATTAGCCACGCCATATAGCTCTCGTACATATTCCCAAGCCGATCATATATCGAAGCTACTATTTCAAACACTTAGAATAGTTACAGTTCTCTATTTTAGATCATATACTACATCACCCGTATATGATATTGTATCTCGTTCCCTTCATTTCATATATGCACTGACTGTATCATATTGCCTATATTGCTTGTCTCTTTATATTGTCTGTCTCTTTATTTTTCCATTGCATTTATTTATTGTCTTCTCTCAGTATATAGCATCATCTATTTATTGTTTTATAGTCCTTATCAATTAAATGGAACTGTTGTTTGAGATATACTTTGCTCCTTCCTGACTGGAAATATTTTTCCAGACTATGCCTTAGAGGACTGGTGTCCGATATTTTATGGACCACAGGGAGATTAACTGCAGACTTGGACTTAGTAGTTCAGTTGTGATTCCGGGAGGTCTAGCCGGAAACACTAGTTATCTAGTTAGTTCTTTTAGCAGATTATTTGGTACCGAATTTGTCTATGGCATACTTTGTTGAGATTTGGATATTATTGTTGAGTTAGATTATTTCTATTTATACTTGTGTTGCATTTTACTTATTTCTTCGATATCTTATCGTGCTGTAGTTATGTGATTGTAAACTCCCTCACCCAAAATAGGTATTTTATGTATATTTTATATTATTATATTTATTATAGATGTTGAATTTATTTAGAATATTCTCTTAGTTAATTAGAAAATAAATTTTTTTAGTATATTTACTTATATAAATATTTATTTAGAATTATTTTAGGCTATTTTAGATTATTGGAATTTTTCCATAATTTTTAGTTAATTAAAAACTAGTAACACTAATTTTCTAGGACTTTGAAGAATTTATTTTATGTTCAAACTTAAATAAAAATATCCCAAACTTTTAGTTTAGGTTCTAAATAATAAAATATATTTTCTATAATTTTTTGGGAATTTTCTGATTATTTTTAGCATTTATTTTGAGTTAATTATCAAAAACTGAATTAAAAACTAATTTCTGAAAAAGAAAACCCAAAAAGTAATTAATTCTGCCCAGTCAGCAAACAGGGGCCCCACCTGTCAGCCTCCAGCAGTGAACAGTGATGGGTCCGCCTGTCAGTGACCGCTGAGTGGGTGCGAGCCGAGCCGAGCCGACCTCGAGCCGAGCCGAGTCAGAGTTCGACTCGGACTCAGCTGAGCCGAGCCGCGTCAGTGCCTGACTGTCCGATCTGAGCGAGCAGCCCTGGATTTCTGCCATGTGGCGTGCTGTGAGCCGCGGCTGCACTCTCTCTCTCCTCTATATATATAATAGTTTAGATATTAATTTCTAGGGTTTTTCTTGAGCCGATTTTTGGAGAATTGCCATCTAGGGTTCCTTCATCTTCCAGAAGCCATTGCGCATAGCTCCGGACTCCAAACGAGGCCTAGTTTTTTTTTGTTAGAATGATATTGAGGTTAGCTTTCTTATTAGATAAATTATTCTATGAAATTATGAGTATTAAATTCTGGAAAATTAGTAGAGCACAACATGTCCGAAAATAGACGTGTTTCGATATTTTTGCGATTTCGGGAGAACCAGGAATCAAAATTATGAACCGTTTAAAGTTTCGGAAAGCTAATATCGAGATCATCAACATAAATTTTTCCCAGAATTTAATTCGAATTATTTACATACTTTTAATTCTGTAGAACTTCTAGGTTAGAATTTAACCATCGGTGCACAATACAAATTTGTATGTGCCATAATTCCCAAACGAATTTGAATTCGGACGAGCCGTAAATTCCAGCATATTTTTGACGCTAAAATCTACAGGAAATCATACATGAAAGTTGAGTTTGTGTCGGTTGACTTTTTGGTCAACAGATCGCCTCGATTTGCTTGCCATGAGTCTTTAGTTGATAAAATTCAGTTTCTTTGGACAAAATTTAGGAATTAACATAAAAATTAGAATAATAAGATTAAAATAGGATTTTAGAGTAATTATTCCATAAATAAATAAATTAAAATAAATTATCTTTTGACGTGATAAATTTGTAATACATAGGCTATTTGGACTGTGACTTGGACTCTGATTCATACCAGCAGCAGGACCCCAGGCAAGATACCTTGCCAAATTGTTTACAGTATTTTACATGCTTAGTATATTTCTGTATAATTATTGCATTTCTGTTTATTTATTGCATGTGTAGTTCCTTCCAGTCATTACTATATATTAGATATGTTGACACACACTTGACACTTAGTATCATAGAGGACAATCATTAGGTGTATGGGCTTTTAACCACTCTGGTAAACCATAGTAACTAGTACGCACTATGGTGGTCGTGTCCGATGGTCGCTACCCGAGAGGTATGTCGATTGATGGAGTCCGAGGGTCGCTACCCCAGAGGTATGTCGGCTGATGATGTCCACTGACGAGCGTGAGTTGTGAGGATTAGATCGAGTAGCCTACCCTTGCCCATACGTTGAAAAGTTGTCCTCATTTGCATTCATATAGATTGTCTTGTACAGCGTACTTATTTATTTTCAAATTATATACATGTTTACTGTATTCAAATTGGCATGTGTTTTGTGTATCTTGTTACGTCCCTCTGAGGACCTGGTCCCCTGCCAGGTGTATCTGTTCTTGAGTAATTGCAGGAGCGCAGATTTGGATGGTTATATATGTTTCGTGGATGTCCTCTCTTCGAGCCCGAGATTGCTAGCTGGTATTCTTATATGGTGTTGTTGTGTTGTACTTATTTTGTATTTGCTCTTACATTCGAGTTGGTAGTGGATTTGTTTCCATCCAACTATCATCCTTAGATACTTATGTTGAGATCTAGTTATATAGATGCTGGTCATTCATTTATATTGATTTTCTGTGGATGAGATTTAGATTGTACCCTGTGACTTGTGACATATGTTTATACCACTTGTGGATTTTATATTCATAGTACAGCGTACGTATGGGTTTGGGTTTCATATATTAGAGTTGCCATATCTATGCGGCTGGCATGCTTACGTGTTCCTAGTCCTACGTATTTTGGGACTGGGGCGTGACATATTTTTGTGGTGGCTCATGCAGGTCGAGAGCATATTGTCTCGGTTACGTTATTGTACCGAATAAGCCTGCACCTAGGACTAGAGTATAGGATCTCATCCACAATTGACTATGATTTATCTTCCTCCTATCTGTTCTATTTGAACAATTGTATCCTGCTTGATTCATGTACTTCCCTAATAGTTCTTTGAGTATAGCCTCCTGCTAGAATATAGGAACCCATGTTATTAGGATAATGATTATGGTAGCACACCTATTAAGAATACAACAGAAATATAGACACACCACTAAGTTTAGAATATCTAGTGAACCCTGAATTTCTTTTCTATAGATTGGTTTACCATTACCCCTTGATGTATTATGAAGACTTGAGAGTAGTATAGACACTACTAGAGTTAGTTAGAAGTTTTACCATAATGTTTGAACCTAGTATAGAGGATACCCTAATAAGTACCAAGACCCCTTCTCGTAGACCTTAACAGGAGTTTCTACGGTATGCTTAAGACAATTATAGTATTAGTTTATTATTATAAGTTGGGTAGTATACCTCACAACCTAGCATCATATAGTCTTTTGCCCTATTATTGAAGTGTAACTGAATGACATTTGTCGTATGCTAGCGTAAGACGACAGTGTTTATTCAGACTATAGGACTTAGAGGCTCATACCCCAATTTAGTTGACTAACGACTTAGACAGGGAGTTAGTATGACAACTGTCGAGATTGTAGGATCTTTTATTATTATTGCTTATGTTGTTTTTGCTTCTGCGAACTTGAATTAATTTGTACCTTCTTTCATCATAATCCAGCGTACTTATATTTTCTGTACTACCTTGATTTATGCTGCTATTATAGCCTAGTTTTTGTAAGCTTATTCTTTTATCGAGCTTGCTCATGGCATATATATTATTGGGTGCACACAATGATACAATTGCCTAATCAGAATCGGTGTATTAAGGTCTAGCTAACCTTAGTGCGCTTGGTTCGCTCTTCGCATGACTACTTTACGTGGATTGAGATATATGGTAGTAGACGGATATACTTGCCCCTAGACATGTCTGACACATCGTATCGGTTATATAACTGTACTGATACGAGCATGTAAATAGGAAGTTACCAAAAATAGGATTTCAATCCACAACTGTCCTGACAACTCTCTTTTCGAATTCCTTAATCTCTTTGAACCTCGTACTCGTATTCTGTCATTTTTACCTTGAATTCTTTATTATTGCTCTCCGTCTTCCCCTATTTCGGAAAGACAAAACCTCGTGCTGGTATAAGTTGACACTGATAGTACTAGATATACCCCATAAGGCTAATCACATGACTTAGTGACACTTTTTTATAATTGATTAAGGGTATATCATAGGTGATATGTTTGGTGTTAAAACTTTGATAATTGAATAGCATGAGTAAATAAATTAAGGAATATTTTTCTTAAAGTATATAGCCTTCTGTGATAGATGGATAAATTCTAAGTTGGGTAGCAGTGCATTGGCAACTCGAGAGGAATTTCTTTTAGATTGTGATCGAGTAAGATTAGATTGGGAGAGGTTCAAGCCATTTAATTTTGAAAATTTTAGAAGAATGACTAAGATGATGAGGATTAATAAATTTTAAAAATCTTGATATTGAGGACCCAATATTTATACCTTAAGTACATAATTTAAATTTTTGAGTATTGAAGGTAAAATCATCAATTTGAATTTAAAGGATAAATATATAATTTCAGACTTGAACATTGGTGGACTGTATTTAAATTATTTTTCAATTTGATGATTTAAATAAAAAAAAATTGATGATTGGACTACCTATTTGAAATATTGAGGATGTGAATGGAATTTAAAAAGTTGAAGAATACAAAAAAAAAAATTATAAGTGAAAATAGGAATAATATTGGATTCGAATTACTTCTAGAGGAGATTATGATACTTGGAGATCGTGAGGTATAATTTGATATGGGTTATTTAAATCTTGAAGATATTATATGGATTCAATTTAAATTTGGATATTGATGAGTTGAAAAAGTGAGAAGAGATTACAATAGGTTGAATTTTGATTTGAACAATGATTATCTTAATTTTGAAATGATCGCGATAGATTTGAATAGATTTTGTTATTTAAATTTTTGGAAGAGATTGCGATTGATGTACCTTATGTATGAATGTGAAGGATTTAACAAATTATGCCTTATTTTAATTTTGAGGACAAAATTGTTTTAAGTTGGGTAGATTGTAAACTTCCTCACCCAAAATAGGTATTTTATGTATATTTTATATTATTATATTTATTATAGATATTGAATTTATTTAGAATATTCTCTTAGTTAATTAGAAAATAAATTTTTTTAGTATATTTACTTATATAAATATTTATTTAGAATTATTTTAGGCTATTTTAGATTATTAGGATTTTTCCATAATTTTTAGTTAATTAAAAACTAGTAACACTAATTTTCTAGGACTTTGAAGAATTTATTTTATGTTCAAACTAAAATAAAAATATCCTAAACTTTTAGTTTAGGTTATAAATAATAAAATATATTTTTTATAATTTTTTGGGAATTTTTTGATTATTTTTAGCATTTTTTGAGTTAATTATCAAAAACTGAATTAAAAACTAATTTCTGAAAAAGAAAACCCAAAAAGTAATTAGTTTTGTCCAGTCAGCAAACAGGGGGCCCACCTGTCAGCCTCCAGCAGTGAACAGTGATGGGCCCACCTGTCAGTGACCGCTGAGTGGGTGCGAGCCGAGCCGAGCCGACCTCGAGCCGAGCCGAGCCGAGTCAGAGTTCGACTCGGACTCAGCTGAGCCGAGCCGCGTCAGTGCCTGACCGTCCGATCTGAGCGGGCAGCCCTGGATTTCTGCCACGTGGCGCACTGTGAGCCGCGGCTGCACTCTCTCTCTCCTCTATATATATATAATAGTTTAGATATTAATTTCTAGGGTTTTTTTTTGAGCCAATTTTTGGAGAATTGCCATCTAGGGTTCCTTCATCTTCCAGAAGCCATTGCGCATAGCTTCGGATTCCAAACGAGGCCTAATTTTTCTTGTTAGAACGATATTGAGGTTAGATTTCTGATTATATAAATTGTTTTACGAAATTATGAGTATTAAATTCTGGAAAATTCGTAGAGCACAGTATGTCCTAAAATAGACGTGTTTCGATATTTTCGCGATTCCGGGAGAACCAGGAATCAGAATCATGAACCGTTTAAAGTTTCGGAAAGCTAATGTCGAGATCATTGACATAAATGTTTCCAAAATTTAATTTGAATTATTTTCATACTTTTAATTCTGTAGAACTTCTAGGTTAGAATTTAACCATCGGTGCACAATACAAATTTGTATGTGCCATAATTCCCAAACGAATTTGAATTCGGACGAGCCATAAATTCTAGCATATTTTTGACGCTGAAATCTACAGGAAATCATGCATGAAAGTTGAGTTTGTGTTGGTTGACTTTTTGGTCAACAGATCGCCTCGATTTGCGTGCCATGAGTCTCGAGTTGATAAAATTCAGTTTCTTTGGACTAAATTTAGGAATTAAAATAAAAATAAGAATAATAAGATTAAAATAGGATTTAGAATTATTCCAGAATTAAATAAATTAAAATAAATTATCTTTTGACGTGATAAATTTGTAATACATATGCTATTTGGACTGTGACTTGGACTCTGATTCATACCAGCAGCATGACCCCAGGCAAGATACCTTGCCAAATTATTTATAGTATTTTACATGCTTAGTATATTTCTGTATAATTATTTCATTTCTGTTTATTTATTGCATGTGTAGTTCCTTCCAGTCATTACTATATATTAGATATGTTGACACACACTTGACACTTAGTATCATAGAGGACAATCATTAGGCGTATGGGCTTTTAACCACTCTGGTAAACTATAGTAACTAGTACGCACTATGGTGGTCGTATCCGATGGTCGCTACCAGAGAGGTATGTCGATTGATGGAGTCCGAGGGTCGCTACCCCAGAGGTATGTCGGCTGATGATGTCCACTGACGAGCGTGAGTTGTGAGGATTAGATCGAGTAGCCTACCCTTGCCCATAAGCCGAAAAGTTGTCCTCATTTGCATTCATATAAATTGTCTTGTACAGCGTACTTATTTATTTTCAAATTATATACATGTTTACTGTATTCAAATTGGCATATGTTTTGTGTATCTTGTTACATCCCTCTGAGGACCTGGTCCCCTGCCTGGTGTATCTGTTCTTGAGTAATTGCAGGAGCACAGATGTGGATGGTTATATATGTTTCGTGGATGTCCTCTCTTCGAGCCCAAGATTGCTAGCTGGTATTCTTATATGGTGTTGTTGTGTTGTACGTATTTTGTATTTGCTCTTACATTCGAGTTGGTAGTGAATTTATTTCCATCCAACTATCATCCTTAGATACTTATATTGAGATCTAGTTATATAGATGCTGGTCATTCATTTATATTGATTTTCTGTGGATGAGATTTAGATTGTATCCTGTGACTTGTGACATATGTTTATACCACTTGTGGATTTTATATTCATAGTACATCGTACGTATGGGTTTGGGTTCCATATATTGGAGTTGCCATATCCATGTGGCTGGCATGCTTACGTGTTCCTAGTCCTACGTATTTTGGGACTGGGGCGTGACAGTGATTGAGTATGTTATTCATATTATATTGTGTTATCTGTGTCTCCTTATGGAGTTGGATACTCGTGCAAGATTGTTTAGATAGTGCATTGACCTAGACAGCGTTCTACCGCCGATGTTGCGGCATAGGCTGGACGTACCCACGTACTCGTGCCCTAAAATCTGGGTATAGGTCATGACATAACGTGATCCTGTAACAACAAGCTAACCCCCAGTATCAAATCTCTGCAAAGAAAAGAAAGGAAAAGTGTCAATCACACAAACTGATATAAAAGAAAGAAAAAACGAAAATACAGGATACAACACTAGTACCAAAGACGGTCCCCCAGCCCCTTTACGAAGCCGGAGGAAGGTCGTATTATCTCCGTCACCATGGAAATAATAGCCTTCTTTACTTGC
The DNA here is from genome assembly GCA_036927795.1 of Iris macrosiphon. NCBI lineage: Eukaryota > Viridiplantae > Streptophyta > Magnoliopsida > Asparagales > Iridaceae > Iris > Iris macrosiphon. Next base: position 122,575,807 of record JAYESA010000011.1, on the reverse strand, counting down.
TTTGAGGACGAAGGCCCTGCCAAAGTTGAAGCATGTCGCTTCGAAGAAACGACAGCCGACTCCGCCGGCTGACTTCTGCTCCGGGTTCTGACCCCTTGGTCTCCAAAATGGTGGGAATGGGTCCTAACGACGATAGCTCACGACATGTCCATCTTGGTCCCAACTATGAAGCTCTGCTGCTGATCGTAGCCCAGGTCTAAATTATTTTTAGAAAAATAGAACTTCAAAGCCGCATACATAATATGAGTCTTGGGCTGCTACAAAGGTGCAGTAAAATGTGCCCTGGTGCAACCGATATTATAGTACTACCTAGCCTGAGCCCCATCAAGTAAGCTCCATACATGTCCCAAGCTCAATCTCGGGGTACCTAGAAACAGTTGATTGTATCCGAACAGACGACTAAAGCGGCTTGGGAGATACGGCTCCAAGTAGGCTTATCCCCATTTTGATACACCAGGTGAGAAGGTCGAATCGACAACAGCTAGAAAAATGCTTGCCTTGGCAAACAAGAAGACCCGGTACCAATATCTTTAAGATCTTCGCCTTCTGTAAAACATGCGTAACGGGGAGGCACCACAAAAAAGTTGTTACCATCCATAAAACTCAGCGCCTTCTGACAAGTAGGTATGCCCGATTGTACACTCTCCCTTCCGCGGTAACGCCGGAGAAAGGCATCCCCTTCCTCAGTATCCTCTTGTATACCAGGATGCATTACAGTAGGGTGGTGCAGGATCAGCCACCCTATTAGATAGTATTAGGGGAGCTCCACTCGAGGGAAGTCACCTTTGTTTCCCTCCTCTGGTGTCAACTTCTCCATAAACTCTCGCAGCCCACGATGAATATTACAAACCATTGTCGGGAGGAGAGAAAGACGATAACTGAAAGTGAGCTTTACAATAGGAATAAGAAGGTTCCTACTAACTCTTTCCAAAGTGCCCAAGCAGCCAGGAACTATACAGTTGTGCAGCCATATCGTTAGATAACTCGCGAATGTCTCTTTTGGAGACAGTTCAAATAGGTCATGGGCAAAAAAAAGATATTCTCATAACTCGGCTTGCCACTGCCATCTACCGTAGGGTTCTTCTTATTCATAGAGGCCATTAGGTCCTCTATCTCCTTTAGTGAAGAGGCCTGGCGAGTAGAGAGATGCTCGTCCACCTCCCCAGCATGAGGCTTCTTGAAAAGGTATTATTTTTAGATTGTGGCATAGGGAGAAGCCCCTGTTTTGTCCAAGCAGTAGCCCACTTGGTGATGGCACAATAGTTCTTTGTATACTGCCATCATTTCAGGGTGGCATGCCTCCAAGGTTGTAAGTTCATTATTACAAGGAGTGTACTCCTCAAATGGCTCAGTACCCCACGGAAGCCTAGAGACCTCGTGTATCTCGTGGAGGGCTAGGACATTCTCTCTTCCAGTTATAAAGAATGTCCCCGAATCATAATTATACATCTCTATCAAAGCAAAGAATATTTTGCGATTCACCCCCACCCCGTAATTGGTGGCCCTCAAAGAATAGTACAAACCTAGGTTATTTAGGTCGACCTTATAGGTATTGAGAATCCATGAGGTCGGGTCTATCCACTCTTGGTCAATGTGAGTCCAGCTGGTCCCTCGAATAAAACCTGACGGGTAGGAAAAATTATGCTCCAAAGCCGATTGGCAAAATTTGAAGCTCCAAAGACCTGAAGCTCCAGGGCCAATTTACTTCCAAGCTGCCAGGACGTAACACCCGTAAGGAGTAAGAAGGCTCGTACCTTGCAAATTCGAAAGTATCCCTATAAGGGGTACTCGTCAAGAGCTTGAAATGGCAGGATAACATCTCGCCCTTTGGAGGCATAAGCTCCCAGTTCATGACTCTTTTAGTGGTAAGACATGTATAAGATGAGAGTGGAAGCTGACGATCAATCTTGGGGATGTGCATCTTTACATTATTAGCCTCGAAGTACCAATCCTCTTTGAATTTTAGTTGCGCATCCTCGCGGGCGATCAGGCTGTCGCCAAACAGAAATTGAGGTTTAAAAAAGCACTCCTCAAAACCAACAACCACGAGAATTTTCCTCGGGTCCATTAGGCGTTGGAGAAAAGTATAGCTTTTCTCAGCGATGAGGTTCATCCTCTCTGAAGGCTAGTCCGTCGAAATAAGAGCTCTGGTGGGGTTAACCATTTCCTCGACAAAATCCAAGCCCAGCATACTCAAAGTACGACTGAAGAGGATCTTATCCATTATGGGTATGGCCATCGAGACTACAAGAACAAAGCAAATGGGGTGTTAGAATCCAGAGAAATACATACGCACGAATTAAACATGCACGCATCAAGTAAAAATATGCGCACCTGTTGTTACTCAGCTCATCATGCGAATGATCTCTCTGCGCATCTCATAAGAACGGCGCATCAAAGCCAAAATAGACCATTCCCATGAAATGCAGGAAGGGAAGACGCGTGTCATTTTTGACGCATGTTTTATGACGACCGTCATCAGATATCCACATCCATGCATGAAAGATGGGCGAGCTTCAGGCACATCTACAAGACAAAGCTACATAGGTAAGTCCATACGCCTCAGCTATGAAGAGTCTACGCATGCTTCAGATAAGGTAGGACCCATCCATGTGACGGACCATAAAAAGGGTAAAGAAAAACAATATAGGCAGATTCAAATTGAGAGAAGAGGCATGAAGGCCCACAACGAAGGACCTCGACCGCCTTTACCTCTGACTGATCCCCTCACATCGTCGTGCGTCAGGTTTTTAATGAGCGGCTCGATTACGGCTTCACCCATCTTCGATGTCCCCTTCCCTTTGCCTTTGGGAGCCATGACACTCGAAGAAGGAAGAGGATAGAAGAGATCAAAGAGAAGAAAAAGAAAGAACACAACAACCGGAAGGGTAATACATTCTTTTATATTTCCCTAGAATCCCTTATATAGGGATCAGACACACGGCGGCGGTCGATGCTTCGGTTATCATAGTTGAAGGGCGGCGCTTTGAGAGACGAAACCCCCAGAAATAAGGCTTCATAATTCATGACTTGACAATTTGTCAGTGTTGATGCACCCCACAAACCCGCTATGCCAAATAGTCAGTTGTGCCAAGTCGAGTGGCCATACCTACTACGCCGAACTAAGTGACCATTTCCTATGCGCAAAATCCACAGATGCGCCAAACATAAGGATTCTTCACACATATGCCAAAGCAATCCCTGTACTTATATCTTCCATGCTTTTATTCAAAGTATTCTGAACTTTAAAAATTATAAAGTTTAAGTTCAGAAACTTTAAAGGGGGTCGTGTAGAAGCATGGAAAATTAACCCCATCTCCCTCAATGAATCAGCCCCATGCACCTCAGTGATTCAACCCCATGCGCCTCAGTGATCCATCCCTATGCACCCCAGTACCCTAGTGATCCCATGCACCTATAGTGCCATGTGCCACTAGTACATTAGCGTTCTCATGTGCACGCAGTGCCATGCGCCCGCAGTACCCTAGTGATGCCAAGCAACCACAGTGCCATACGCCACTAATGTTCCGTTGTTTCCATGCGTCGAGTGAACGTACTCCCAAGGTGCAATCAAAGTCCACGACAACACATATCATGAGTGTTATTGGAATTAGCAACCCCAAATCTTAGACGACAATGTGTCAACTTATGACAACATGCGTCACTAATTGCAACATGCTACGCCATTTGGTAGCATAAGATACGCGCATGTATGTCCCATCAAAGTTATAAATAATGGGTGTTTCCTATATGCTAGAAAAGACCAACACATAGAGGCAGATATCTAGACGTAAAGGAGAATCAGAACCTCTTTCGCGGGAAGAAAAAGAAGGAGCGTCGAATCCTCGTCAACCCCCTTGGTCCCGGATCGTCAACGAAGTAAAGGAGCCACTGCAGTGCTCGATCTCCACAGTCATAATTGCCCAGATCTTTTTTTGTACTTAGATCATTTTGTATAGGGATTCACTTGTACTCTTTGTCAGTTTGCAATAAAAAAATATACCCTTCAATAAAGAAAATACTTATTTTTGCGATGTCGACACTGTTGTCCTGGAGTTTTTGCTACAGGGGGATCCTTGTCTGGCATGCGTCTTTGTCCCTATGGCTTGACTAACGAGGATTCTGGTGCCCTCCTTCGAATCTTGACCACGAGAAGAGTAGTTGTTTGGGCTGGGCATCCTCTGAGACGGACCCTTAGGGGATCACACAAAGCTGTTACAGTGTTAGCTTCATCATCAACATTGTTACCTCCTTCATCTTGGTGAATTTGCTTGAACAAGATTGAGTCGGAGTAGTACACATCGACCACTTTGAAAGGATCTATATCGGCAAATTCTGTCTTGACCATGCCATCTTTGTTAACCTATTTTAAGCACTAGTAGAGAGTGGATCGGACAAACATATACTCATGTATCCCTAGACGTTCTAGCAGGACATTATAGGATACATCCACATCAATGCCAAAGAAAATCATCTATGTTCGGAGATCGCCAATTTGGCACTTCAGACAAATCTTGCCTAAAGGGTATCTTCTCCCGACGTTGAAGCCGCTGATAGTGGTATTGGTGGCTGCCAGTCGATGTATCAGAATCCCCAAGGTCTATAGCAGGATTTGTGGGATAATACTGAAAGATGATCAGGGGTCGATATGTATCTGTTCTACCTTAATGGATTCGATGTATCATGTGTAATACAAGGGATGATCGTGCCTATTATTATTTAACAACATATCCTGCTGAGAGAATGTGATATTCGAGATCGCCTCCATCACACTGTTAAAGTGAGGGCATGCGGTAGGATTCTCGGCCGGTGGCTTGACTTGGGAAAGATAAGAGTCAGCATTTTGTATTGCCTTACTTAGAGCATCACGAGTCTTTTTGGAGAGGCCGAGGAGCTCGAAGAGTGACAACTTAGCGGGAGTGTTGGCTGGCTGCGCCAAAATGTCAAAGTTATAAGGCTTCTCCAGCCCTTGCATTGTGTCTTTCCAGAGAGGTTTATTGTAACGAGTCTCCTTCTGCTTTTGTTTGTCTGTTGTGGAAATTTAGGATGGACCCGGATAAGATGTAGGGATGTCACAGGCGTAGCAACCGGAGGTAGAATAGCCGGAGGTCTACCGTCGTCGGGAGCATTGTAGTCGTATTGATTAGCTAGGCCTGACCTAGTTACACCAGCGAGAGCTTCGTCTTTTGAAGAGGAGACCGTGTGACAGGACTTGGGCTTCTTTACTTTGGACTTGGAAACGGGAGGTACTACTGGTTGTATCACATCTAGGACAAGGTCTGGATGAACCCACATGACTTTCCTACTTAGAGTGGTGAGGGGAACAAACCCGTCCGCTCAGGCTGTAGGGAGGTTAATGACCTCCATTGTTGTCCTAGGTACGGGGACAACACCATATTAGGCCTCTATTGTCAAAAATGTGCCAAATTAGAGGGACACCATATTTGTAGTGACCGTCTTATTTTTAAAGCCCAAAGCGAGAGATTTGGAGTCGACTAACCGTTGTATGTGTCTTTTTAATATTTAACAATCTTGTGTGGCATGATGGATATATCTATGGTAGTGGCAATACTTGGGATTGTGAACCTTGCCTGCTTCGTCGGGGCATTTGACTTCAGGTAGCTCGAGTTCGTTGCCCTTCACCAATACTTAGAAGATTTTTATGACACCATCATCATCAAGGAATAAGTCTCATGTACTTTTGGTGGCTCTGTTAGCTTGGTAACAGGTGAGGTCAGACTTTTGGACAAGTTAACCGTCATGGCCTGCTTTCCGCTACTGTCATGACTATTATTAGCGGTGAAAGGACTCTTTCCCTTGTCTTCAATATTGGGAGTTTAGAATCTCAATAAGCGGGCATCTTTTGTGCTCTTTTCTACAGCAATGGCACTTATAACGAATGTCGTCCAATCACTGAAGGGGCCAGATGTCGTCCAGATTCTTACTACTGGTAGGTGGTTCTTTCGACACGTGTCCATCAGCGAAGATTCGGGGATGCCGGGAGACCATTTTAATATCGTCTCCCAGAAATATTCGATATAATTTCGTGCAAGTTTCCTGTCTCATTGGATAATAACCATCAGAGAGGATATAGTCATATACATCCCTCCTTCATAGAACCGGGCAAAAAAAGGGACTTTAGGTCCTCGAAGGACGAAATACAATTATCTGGGAGACGACAGAATCACTCAAAAGTGACCTCGGATAGTGCCCCGATGAACAAGTTGGTGATTAGGGCATCATCCCGAGGTAAGTGACCCATCGTAGACTAGAAGTATCTCATGTAATGACGGGGCGACATCTTTTCATCAAATAGAGTCTGTGATGGTGGCTTATATTTGGAAGGGTATACCACGTTATCCCACAAGGAAGGATAGGGTTGTCGGATCCCAAGCTTCTAGATCCTATCTTAATTATTTCGAACATCAACATGGGAATGCAAGTTCCTAAGAGTATCCTAGATAACGTCTGGCAGAAGAGCGGTAGAGGGTCGAGGTACAGTCTGTTGCTTGCTACATGTCACTACCATATTTTCTAGGAAAGGATAATTTGGTCATTTCATAATTAATTAAATATTGTGCATGTTGAATATTTATTTATTGTATTATTTATTTATTATTAAACGTTATATTTTATTGTGGACTATTGTTAGTGGACCTAACTAGTTTAGATTAGATCCATTGACCAATATTTAATTCTAGTTAGAATTTAGTCTAATAGTAAGCCCATTCATTAGGAGGATGATTAATTAGTTAAACCAATTAGACTAGAACTTTCCCTCCTTAATTAATTTTTTCATGACAAGCCTCAAGGGGTATTTTGGATTGGAGAGGGGGCAAGGCCGGCCACTACATAAGGGGGTGGAGACTCTCTTTCCTCTCTTTTCTTCATTCCAAATTTAGATCTAAAATTTTCCTCTTCCAATTTCTTTATTCCTACATCAAATTCTACATAAATTTCTTTCCAATTTCTTCTCTAATCATCATTGGAGGCTATTAGAACAAGGAGGAAGCAAGGATCTATAAGAAAAAAATAAGGATCTACAAGGAGAAGCAAGGATCTACAAGTTGGAGGCTATTGACACTCAATTTGGAGATTTCATTGGGAATCCATCTCCTAATAGGTATAATTCAATTTTTTTCACTCTAATTAGACTATAAATCTATATTTTAATTATTAAAAACTATCCCATATACTAAATCTACCCATAGGAATTGTAATTAGGCTCATAAGAGGCCTATGGAGAAAGTTATGTGGTATTTTGTGTCAATTTTGGAAGAATTCCGAGATTGACACATATTGTGTTTGTCAATAGGTCAATTAGACCAAATTAACATGTGTTTGGTTGTATGTGACTAGTATCATATGCACAATTGGATATGTGTAGGTCATATCCCGATAATTTGGTGATACGGTTTAATTTTGGGATTTTCTTCTGACACGGGAGTTTAAGCATGTCATATTTTAACACGGGCACGTAGTTGAGTAGCTAGCTCTTCGTGTTGTTCATAATTGTGATTCTAAACTTTCTCATGTCCTTCGGGGTACGTTTGGTGGTGTGGTGGACTCGTATCGTAAGCATATCATAGATTGAGTGTTATAAGGGTGCGGTGCACTCCACGTGTTTGATGCTTACTTTTCCATTCAATTTGCCTTGGTTATAGCTATTAGAGTATTGTATTTATAGTTGTTATATATATATATATATATATATATATATATATATATATATATATATATATATATATATATAATATATATATATATATATAAATATATATATATAAATATATATATATAAATATATATATATATATATAGTTATATAGTTATATAGTTATATGTTTGTTCTATTTTTATTTGTGTTGTGTGGGTGGTCATTGGAGAGTAGGAGAGAGTTCATGTGCACTATTATTTTTGATATGTATAAGCATACATATATTTTTATATATAGATATATTTATGTTTCTAATTATAATTATGATGTGTTGGTGGTCATGGGAGAGCAGGAGTTTATGTGCATCTCTAGTATGGTTATATGTATATGTATGTATAGTATTATGGTTATATATATATATATATATATGTGTGTGTGTGTGTGTGTGTGTGTGTGTGTGTGTATATATATTGTCATGACCCGCATTGGGGCACGAGTACGCGGGTACGTCTAGCCTACGCCGCAACATCGGCGGTAGAACGCTGTCTAGGTCAAGCACTATCTAAACAATCTCGCATGATTATCCAACTCCATAAGGAGACACGAATAACATAATACAAATAAACAACATACTCAATCACATAACTACAGCACGATAAGAAATCGAAGAAATAAAATTAAATACAACACAAGTCTAAAAGTAAATAATCTAACTCAACAATAAATCCCAGTCTCAACAAAGTATGCTGGAGATAAATCCGGTACCAAATAAACTACTGAAAGGAACTAACTAGATAACTAGTGATTCCGGCTAGACCTTCCGAAATTATGACTGAACTACTAAGTCCAAGACTACAGCTACTCACCCTGTGGTCCACAAGTGTCGGATACCAGTCCTCTAGGCATAGTCTAGAAAATATTTTCCAGTCAGGAAGGAGCAAACTACATTTCTAATAGCAGTATATAGATGGAAATATAAGATGCATGTATATGTATGAGAAATATATAATAAAGGATATACTGGAAATATTATAAGTAAATGCAGGAAAGGAAACAATATGTCAATGAGCAAGAATACTATGACTAAGTGTGTGAGTACTAGCTTTAACATGTGATCGGCTTGGGAACTTGATCAGGCTGGTTACATATGATTAGCTATGATTCATGTAAGGTCAGGCTAACCATTTGGTTAGCTATGATGCATGTAGAGGTCAGGCTAATCACATATAACAGCTATGAAGCATATAAATGGTCAGGCCGCATATGACGTGAGATGTGGGGTGAGCTATGATGCATGTAGAGTTGGGTATGATCACATATCTACACTAAAATACTTCCCACCCCCGACTGGTATAGTAGATCCAACCATGGTACGCTATGGCACGGGATTCTCTAGGAAGGTAGCAAGTCTCCCCGGAAATCAGTGTCTGTACATGTACAAGATAACAATAAAACAAGACTTGTACAAGCTACACCATGAACAAGGAATAACATCTCATGACGAGATCCGTATACACCAATCCGTGTAACCAGCGTATCGAGAATATGGATATTTATACTAGATACAATGAATATAGGGGATATCATAAATAAGAAGCTAATCAGAGAATGTACTCGCCTTGGGTCCTTAGCTGGTAATGTCAATGTCCTGTTCTAGAGTATCGCCTGGATGACCCAACAGTCCTATAGACATATCACAAATGTAATATTGCATCAGATGCTACACTAACACAACACAAATACATTGAACTCAGGGCTATACCAGGTATGGCACTGGTCAATCTAGGGTCAGTGTGCGCCAAGTTACACGGGCGTCGCATCTGTGATTGTTGTGCATGACAGACGGTCAAATTGATACGGGGCTTGCCAGTACGTCAGTGTACGTGTGGCAGTTAACTAACACTTACAGGGTTACAGGTTCATGCAAATATGGGGCATCCGTAATTACACGCGGGTCGCCTATAAGAGATATTTATATAAATATACATATTAAACACATAATATATTACCAATTAATTGCATACAATATATATATATATATATATATATATATATATATATATATATACTTAATGAATTTACACTATTGAATATATATGTACACATATACATACTAATCAAATTATACTATGTAAATATATACATATATAAAAAGGGTACTAGGGATGCACGTACAACATGTACACACAAGTACATATATATATCAGTTCGAGAAATACATATATATATATATATATATATATATATATATATATATATATATATATATATATATATATATATATATATATATATACCAATAAAAATAAAATACTATATACTTGCATATAAGTACATATATATATACCAATTAAAAATACAATACTAACATATATGAGAAATACGTAAATACTAATACATGAATTTAATTTATACTAGTATATACTTTATTAAATACACATTATATGAAAATACCAATATACAATCATATATATATATAATACAATAATAATAATACATACATAGAATTAATTTATATATTATATAAAAATACCCGATATACATTATACATATACATTAGATACATACATTATACATATTTATATATACACTATACATACACATTAAATACATACCTACATTATACATATTTATATATACACTATACATATTGAAGGAGGGAAGAGGGGAGGCTCACCGGGGGGTGGTGGTTCCGATGGTGGCCACTGGCCGGAGTCGGACTGCGGAGGAGCAGCAGGGAGTCGGGGACAACAGGGTGGCCGGATGGGCATCTGACTGTAGCTGCACTGCCGGCCGGAGAGGAACTCAGGCGGGGGAAGAAGGAGGCTAGTCGAGGAGGAGATGGACGGGAGCTGGCCGGAGCAGGGAGCAGGGAGCAAGAGGAGCTCGGGGGATGATGACACTGGTGGTGGTGGTGGTGTTGGCTTGGAGGTGGTGACTGATGATGGAGGTGCACCGAAGGAGAGCTAGCCGGAGTTGGGCGAGCTCGGCCGGGTGGAGAAGAGCAGAGGGAGAGGGAATGTAGGGAAGTCGAGGGGATCGACTGAGGCTGGGTGGCAGTGAGGTCCGTGGTGGTGGCCGGGGATTGCAGGCCGGAGAGGGTAGGAGTTGCAGGGTGACTCGGGCTGCTGGAGAATGGAGTCGGGGAAGAAGCAGTGGGAAGACGGTCGGGTCCGGTGTGGTCGATCGGGATGTCGAGACTGGCTCGCCGAGGTATCAAGGCAGTGGGTGAAGGAGTTGCTCGACGTGGAGTCGAGGGAAGAGGAGTGGCTGACCGTGCCGGAGCAGATGGAGGCTGGAGGAAGTCGGGGTCGGCTCGGGACTCGGCTGAAGCTGGTCGGGTGGTCAGAGGTCGAGCTCGAGCGGGGTGCAGCGAATCGACCGGAGCTGAGGACAGCGGGTCCGTGTGCAGCGAGGGTCGCCAGGCCGGAGTCGAGGTGCAGGCCGGGGGTTGGGGTCGGTGAACAGTGGTTGAGTTCCCCCCCCCCCCTTCTTTAAGTTTAAAAAAAATAAGGAAAGAAGAAGAAGAAGAAGGGAAGAAGAAAGGAAGAAAGAATGGAAAAATTTTGAATGAAGGAGGAGGCTACGGTTGAGGGCTTCTGAGGAGGTGGAGGGCTTCCTTAGGTTTTGGGGATTAGGTTTAGGTTGTGATGGGACATTAAATAGGGAGAGGTGAGATGAGAATGAGTGGTGTAGATGCACCCCTCTAGAATGGATGGTCAGGATTTGGCATGGAGGGATTTAATTATGTAGGAATGAGGGTTGTTGACTAGTCAAAGCTAGGGGGTTGGTTTTCTTCATTTGGGTTAAACCAATAGGGTGTTGACACCTAATACAATATTTACAAATTAGTCCCCTTAAATTTGGGTATTTGCACAGACACATGAAATGATGAAAATTTGGTGGGCGATTTGGTATTTAGCGATTTGTAGGGTGAGGGGGTATTGTGTGTTTGGTATAGGCTTAATTAGTGGGGTATTCGGATTAGGTCGGGATTAAACGGGATCAGGCAAAATGGTATCCTTAATTTAATTAGAAATAAATGCAAGTTTTGTTCTAAAATTAATTAGGAGTACATGGGGCCAAAATTAGGTCGGGTCACAAATACCATTAGTGAAGAAGACTCAGAACAGAATATTACCCTAATTTGGGTTGCACGGTAAATGGGTCAAGTTTGCCTCCAATTTCGATTGGAACGCACAATGATACCAAATTGGAATTTATTTAGAAATTAAATAAACGTCCGCGACGAATATTGTGCGGCTAAAATGAAGTACAAGGGAGCATAATTATGAGTTACAAAAAGGTCAGAATGGAAGGCAGGCATGTCTAGGGCAAGGTTGTGAAATTTGTTAAAAGATAAAAGCTAGGGTAGCGCTCCAAATATCGAAGCAACGACAGGACGAATTAATTAAATAAATTATGGTAATTAATTACGACCTCCAATGATTAAATTCTAATTAATACAAATTAAATACAAAATCCTATAATTCGGACAGGTGTTCGTCTAGTGGGCTTCTAGGTCAAGTCTACCAGCTCAAACATTAATAAACACTGTAAATATTTAAATACACATCTCATACAATTATTTAAATTTAAATACACATATCGAGAAATCATTTAATATAAATACAATAATATATAAAAAGTTGAAAATACCCCTGTTTTCAGAATATGGTAGTGACAAGTCTACCCTTCTTAAAAAAATTTCGTCCTCGAAATTTAAAATTCTCATAGTAGTGTTTATTTATTATATTATTTTCCATCAATAGTTAAATTCACCAACCCATATAATCCTAAAATAATCCACCTTGTCATTTCACAATTTTCAAAAATTCTGAAATTTGTGTATTCCTGGAAAATCCTCGAAATAAAATCAGTTTCCATTTTTCTCATAATGTCCTCCGAATTTTTAAGTTAAAAATTTAAATACTCAAAATTTAATATCTACTCCTCAATTTTAACTTCAATTAATGCATATATATAAAATTAAAATCTCATCCCAAAAAGTTTGAATTCAAATACTCATCCATCAATGATCTTATTTCTTGGTTTTCTTTTTTCTTAAAATACTCGACAACGCGATACCTATGGATTCTTCAAATGCAACGTCCATAATATAAAATTTTAAAATTCATAACTTGCAGACAAATAAATATAATGATAATCTCCTTAATTCCTCAAGTTTTTAATGATAAATATACCATAGTCAATAATCATCAATCCTACCATATTAAATTCTTAACCTCTCATTTAAATTAATGTTTATCCTTGAATTTTAATGACAATTTAATCATATCTCAATCTTGATAAAATCAATGATTCATCAACTCTGCCATATTAAATCCTTAACTCTTTATGCTTATCCTCCAAAATTTTAAGCATCTTGTTTCTCTTGTCAAGTCATAACCTCTTCATAAATCTACTATGGTCAAACCCCAATAATCATGGTCTAAGAAAATTCTACCTACAGCCATGCAATCTAAGAAAAATATGTACGGTCATGTATCTTTTGTCATGGTATTACAGCCTCTGTCAAGGTGTACTACTAACTATATTCTAACAAGAAATCATGCATACAAACTACAATAGTAGGGAATCAATCGATCAAAAGACGAAAAAGAACATGAGAAAAGAAAAGAAGGAACCTGCTAACATATTTCTTGCAGTATCTTCTATCTCTAACATACACTTAACTCTGGCACATTCACTAACAAATTCCTATCCTTGTACACTGGTACTCATATCAACTAATCATTAGTCCACAAGACATCCATGATTACATCCTCATTGCATGCACCTGCCTATTGATACCTAAATCTGATACCAAGAATCTTTAATATATCCATGGTTTAATAATGCATCCAAAGTTTGATACCTCTATCTCTTTAGTACCATAGTTTTTACTACAAGTACACTCACTGCTAGTTCTCGTTCCTACTATAATTGTTTATACTATTTGTTCTTATCACTCAAATGCACACTAAGTGTAACACACCATACTAAGTACTGTTCTCCCTAATACAACTCTAGATGGACACCCAAGTCTGTCTGTGGTGCCATCTCAATCATGCTCAAGTCAACAGATCTTTACACATGTATATCATCTACTCATATACTAATATATATTTCTCATCCACCATAAAATTTTATCCTCATAATAAAATTATCAAAATTTAACTTTAAAAAAATAAAAAGTGTATACTTTCCTCAAAGTCAAATACCCAATATCGAAATAAAATTTTAATCACTTCTAAAATCCCTATAGTTTTGATTGTGTTTATTAAAAATTCTTTTTTTTTGAATCCTCAAACATTTAATAACATAGAATCTCAACTCCTCAAAATCCTAAAAATTAAAATTCCTTTCCACTCTTCAAATTCTTAAATCCACAAGCATACATATAAATACTCACAGTCTCTAATACTCGAGGTGCACTCAATACATCTATTGTCTACAACTCTAAACTGGGTACTAAAATTGTACTGCCCGAATTACTTGCACTATTACTCCAATGATTTAAGTTATCATCACACATATTTTCTTCCATGATTTTCAATCTATATCAACTAGTATATCATCTAATTATCATCACGCAAAGTGCTTACTGTTATTAGCATCATTCTCAACTAATCCTCAATATAGAATCATTAGTACTCTTGGTAAGATAATACTAGCTTCATTATTGGATCATCTCATCAACTTATTAGAACTCATGATTACCTGTACCATCTATAATACTCATATTTTTTTACTCTTATGGGCAAGTACATGGTTCCTCATCTCGATTGATGTTTATGTATTTCCCTTTAATCTTTTACAGCCTGTTAAACTAATATGTGATACACTTCACCATTTATTACTAATTCCGATATTTCTCTACTCATGACATCTCATTATAACTCTTTATGCATATATATTTCCTTACCTTTAGCACTCCCGATATCAATTATCAAATTGAACATCATGCTCCATTAATCCTTAACACAATTTTCGGATACTTAATTGTTTACATAGATCATCCAATTACATAATCATGATTATCCATGACGGGTATGTTGGCTCTGATACTAACTCTTGGAACTATTACTGGTACTCTATACTCTCCTTAACTCACAGTACTATAATGACACATATCCTAGAATTATTGCTACAAGGTACTATGCTATGGGTTAACTCTAGATTAAGGCCTACTGCTCACATGTCCAACTAGGAAACACTTACAAGCAACACTCAGTCAATACTAATGCTCAAGACACAGACATAATTACAAGTCACTAATTATCATACTTAACAAGGAATCCTCAAATAATAGAAGTTCAAAAGGAACAGGATTGAGGACTAAAGGTATTTCTACTGCTAGCAACCAAAAGAAACGATGGAAAAAGTCCTGTATGTTGAGATAATACTTTAAGAACCAATTTTTAAGACACAACCAGATAATCATACATGTCTGTCAGAAATCATAACGCTTAGAATCCTCGTCATGCCAGTAAGCATAGGTGTGATAACGACAGGTTCCGTAACTAAAGTACGCAACCCTGTAATCATGTCATCTAGAATCTTTGCCGCGCCAACCGGTATGGCTGCGATAAACTCTTAGTTCCATAACTAAAGTAGATGTTTTATCTTTCTCATTGTTCTCATCAATATATGTCATCAGATGATATCATAAAGTTTAGTCCGTAAAAATTTATCTCGATAAGAAATCAACTCAACAACGATACCAAGAATTAAATTTAACAACCGTCAACAAGAATCAAACTCAATATCAACGAGTGAGGACGGACGAAAACAAGGGCGAAGGATTTAAATTAGAAATTGTAATAAGATTCTCAAGGGGTCGTCCCAGGAATATCTCAAGAATTTTGTGATTGAGTATCCTCTCTCATCCTAGTATCCTATGTCATATATTCTATAGCAGGCACGCAGTAGTACAACTAATACGTCGCACTACCACGACAATGCACAACTTGCGAAGTCTGACCTGCATGGGCCACCACTAAAAATTTGTCACGACCCGCACCCAAAATTGGGGCACGAGTACGCGGGTACATCCAGCCTACGTCGCAGCATCGGCGGTATAACGTTGTCTAGGTCAAGCACTATCTAAACAATCTCGCATGAGTATCCAACTCCATAAGGAGACACGGATAACATAATACAAATGAACAACATACTCAATCACATAACTACATCACGATAAGAAATCGAAGAAATAAAATTAAATACAACACAAGTCTAAAAGTAAATAATCTAACTCAACAATAAATCCCAGTCTCAACAAAGTATGCCGGAGACAAATCCGGTACCAAATAAACTACTGAAAGGAACTAACTAGATAACTAGTGATTCCGGCTAGACCTCCCAGAATCACGACTGAACTACTAAGTCCAAGACTGTAGCTACTCACCCTGTGGTCCACAAGTGTCGGATACCCGTCCTCTAGGCATAGTCTGGAAAATGTTTTCCAGTCAGGAAGGAGCAAAGTACATTTCTAATAGCAGTTCTATATCAATGATATAAACTATGTAGCAGTATATAGATGGAAATATAAGATGCATGTATATGTACAAGAAATATATAATAAAGGATATACTGGAAATATTATAAGTAAATGCAGGAAAGGAAATAATATGTCAATGAGCAAGAATACTATGACTAAGTGTGTGAGTACTAGCTTTAACATGTGATCGGCTTGGGAACTTGATCAGGCTGGTTACATATGATTAGCTATGATTCATGTAAGGTCAGGCTAACCATTTGGTTAGCTATGATGCATGTAGAGGTCAGGCTAATCACATGTAACAGCTGTGAAGCATGTAAATGGTCAGGCCGCATCCGACGTGAGATATAGGGTGAGCTATGATGCATGTAGAGTGGGATATGATCACATATCTATACTAAAATACTCCCCACCCCCGACTGGTATAGTAAATCCAACCATGGTACGCTATGGCACGGGATTCCCTAGGAAGGTAGCAAGTCTTCTCGGAAATCAGTGTCTGTACATGTACAAGATAACAATGAAACAAGACTTGTACAAGCTACACCATAAACAAGGAATAACATCTCATGACGAGATCCGTATACACCAATCCGTGTAACCAGCGTATCGAGAATATAGATATTTATACTAGATACAATGAACATAGGGGATATCATAAATAAGAAGCTAATCAGAGAATATACTCGCCTTGGGTCCTTAGCTGGTAATGTTAATGTCTTGTTCCAGAGTATCGCCTGGATGAACCAACAATCCTATAGACATATCACAAATGTAATATTGCATCAGATGCTACACTAACACAACACAAATACATTGAACTCAGGGCTATGCTAGGTATGGCACTGGTCAATCTAGGGTCAGTGTGTGTCAAGTTGCACGGGCGTCGTGTTTGTGATTGTTGTGCATGACAGACGGTCAAATTGATATGGGGCTTGCCAGTACGTCAGTGTACGTGTGGCAGTTAACTAACACTTACAGGGTTACAGGTCCATGCAAATATGGGGCATCCGTAATTACACGCGGGTCGCCTACAAGAGATATTTATATAAATATACATATTAAACACATAATATATTACCAATTAATTGCATACAATATATATATATATATATATATATATATATATACACTTAATGAATTTACACTATTAAATATATATGTACACATATACATACTAATCAAATTATACTATGTACATATATACATATATAAAAAGGGTACTAGGGATGCACGTACAACACGTACACACAAGTACATATATATATCAGGTCCAGAAATACATATAGATATAGATATACCAATAAAAATACAATATTATATACTTGCATATAAGTACATATATATATATATACCAATTAAAAATACAATACTAACATAAATGAGGAATACGTAAATACTAATACATGAATTTAATTTATAATAGTATATACTTTATTAAATACACATTATATGAAAATACAAATATACACTCATATATATATATATATATATATATATATATATATATATATATATATATACATATATATATATATATATATATATATATATAAATATATATAATACAATAATAATAATACATACATAGAATTAATTTATATATTATATAAAAATACCCAATATACATTATACATATACATTAGATACATACATTATACATATTTATATATACACTATACATACACATTAAATACATACCTACATTATACATATTTATATATACACTATACATACTGAAGGAGGGAAGAGGGGAGGCTCACCGGGGGGTGGTGGTTCCGATGGTGGCCACTGGCCGGAGTCAGACTGCGGAGGAGCAGCAGGGAGTCGGGGACAGCAGGGTGGCCGGATGGGCAGCTGACCGGAGCTGCACAGCCGGCCGAAGAGGAACTCAGGCGGGGGAAGACGGAGGCTGGTCGAGGAGGAGATGGAGGGGAGCTGGCCGGAGCTGGGAGCAAGGGGAGCTCGAGGGATGATGACACTGGTGGTGGTGGTGGTGGTGTTGGCTTGGAGGTGGTGATTGATGATGGAGGTGCTCCGGGGGAGAGCTAGCCGGAGTTGGGCGAGCTCGGCCGGGTGGAGAAGAGCAGAGGGAGAGGGAATATAGGGAAGTCGAGGGGATCGACTGAGGCTGGGTGGCAGTGAGGTCCGTGGTGGTGGCCGGGGATTGCAGGCAGGAGAGGGGAGGAGTTGCAGGGTGGCTCGGGCTGCTAGAGAATGGAGTCAGGGAAGAAGCAGTGGGAAGACGGTCGGGTCCGGTGTGGTCGAGCGGGATGTCGAGGCTGGCTCGCCGAGGTATCGAGGCGGTGGGTGGAGGAGTTGCTCGGCGTGGAGTCAAGGGAAGAGGAGTGGCTGACCGTGCCGGAGCAGATGGAGGCTGGAGGAAGTCGGGGTCGGCTCGGGACTCGGCCGGAGCTGGCCGGGTGGTCAGTGGTCGAGCTCGAGCGGGGTACAGCGAGTCGACCGGAGCTGAGGACAGCGGGTCCGTGTGCAGCGAGGGCCGCCGGGCCGGAGTCAAGGTACAGGCCGGGGGTGGGGGTCGGTGAATAGTGCTTAAGTTCCCCCCCCCCCCTTCTTTAAGTTTTAAAAAAAACAAGAAAAGAAGAAGAAGAAGAAGAAGAAGAAGAAAGGAAGAAAGAATGGAAAAATTTTGAATGAAGGAGGAGGCTACGGTTGAGGGCTTGTGAGGAGGTGGGGGGCTTCCCTAGGTTTTGGGGATTAGGTTTAGGTTGTGATGGGACATTAAATAGGGATAGGTGAGATGAGAATGAGTGGTGTAGATGCACCCCTCTAGAATGGATGGTCAGGATTTGACATGGAGGGATTTAATTATGTAGGAATGAGGGTTGTTGACTAGTCAAAGCTAGGGGGTTGGTTTTCTTCATTTAGGTTAAACCAATAGGGTGTTGACACCTAATGCAATATTTGCAAATTAGCCTCCTTAAATTTGGGTATTTGCACAGACACATGAAATAATAAAAATTTGGTGGGCAATTTGGTGTTTAGCGATTTGTAGGGTGAGGCGGTGTTGTGTGTTTAGTATAGGCTTAATTAGTGGGGTGTTCGGATTAGGTCAGGATTAAACGGGATCAGGCAAAATGGTATCCTCAATTTAATTAGAAATAAATGCAAGCTGTGTTCTAAAATTAATTAGGAGTACATGGGACCAAAATTAGGTCGGGTCACAAATACCATTAGTGAAGAAGACTCAGAACAGAATATTATCCTAATTTGGGTTGCATGATAAATGGGTCAAGATTGCCTCCAATTTTGATTGGAACGCACAATGATACCAAATTAGAATTTATTTAGAAAATAAATAAACGTCCGCGATGAATATTGTGCGGCTAAAATGAAGTACAAGGGAGCATAATTATGAGTTACAAAAAGGTCAAAATGGAAGGCAGGCATGTCTAGGATAAGGTTGTGAAATTTGTTAGAAGGCAAAAGCTAGGGTAGCGCTCCAAATATCGAAGCAACGGTAAGGCGCAATAATTAAATAAATTATGGTAATTAATTACGACCTCCAATGATTAAATTCTAATTAATACAAATTAAATACAAAATCCTATAATTCTGACAGGTGTTCGTCTAGTGGGCTTCTAGGTCAAGTCTACCAGCTCAAACATTAATGAACACTATAAATATTTAAATACACATCTCATACAATTATTTAAATTTAAATACACATATCGAGAAATTATTTAATATAAATACAATAATATATAAAAAGTCAAAAATACCCCTATTTTCAGAATGTGGTAATGACATATATATGTGTGTGTGTGTGTGTCTATATATATATATATATATATATATATATATATATATATATATATATATATATATATATGTATGTATGTATGTATGTATGTATGTATGTATATGTAGATATGTGTATATGTGTATATATGTATGTGAGCTAGAGGAAGAAGAAAGCAGTGAAAAATAGTGAAGAAAGCAGTGGAAAGCAGTCAATAAGAAGTGAGAAAAGCAGGCATAAGCATCAGCAAAAACAGTAGCAGAAGCAGAAGCAGCAGCAGAAGCAACGATAAGCTGCAGTAAGCTACAGTAAGTTGCAGTAAGTTGCAGTGAGCTGCAGTAAGCTGTAGCATTGGCAATAAGCTGCAATAATTTGAGTGATTATAGTTTAGTTATTGATACGTTAGGATAAGCTAGTTAATAAGCTAGTTAGTTTATATTAATAAGTTAGTAAATTATGTATATATTTAGTAAGTTAAGTAAATATATATATATATATATATATATATATATTAGTAAGCACTAGTTAATATTAGTTAGTATTTATTTCTAGATTACCTTGAGTTACACCTAGGTAAGGAGAGTTGAGTTATCTTGGGTATGGATATTGAATATCCAATGGGTATGCTAGTTATGTTAGTTGTAGGTATTGATTTTAGTATTAAATAGTTTGTTAGTATTATATAAGTTATTTAGTTAATTGATATATATATATATATATATATATATATATATATATATATATATATATATATATATATATATATATATATATATATGTTAGTTGGTATAGTATAGTTATGAGTTTAAATGCATGTTAGTGTATAAATAGTTATATCTAATGACTAGATATATGACCAATGTATTGGGTATTACCTTGAGATTTTAGTCAAGGTAAATGGGGTATCTCAAGGTAAAGGGTAAACATAGTATCTTAGTATAGTTAGTCGCTAGTATTGTTATAAGTTATGAGTTTAATTGCATATTAGTCTATAGTGAGGTATGTATGGTTAGTTAGTTAATGTTAGATATTGGATTACCTTGTGATACCAAGATAATATCAAGGTATTGGTTTATACTCAATGTATTGAGTTTGTATGTCAAGATGGTCATGTAGGTGGTGTGATATCGTATTTGGTTCAAAGCAAAGGTATCCACTTAGCATTAGTTTAGCTAGGAGTACTATATATTTTGTCTTATATATATATATATATATATATATATATATATATATATATATATTATAGTATTTTTATATCTAATAATTTACACATCTTATGATACAGTATTGTGTCGATACTCTAGTATCCTAACATAGCTAGTATAGCCTAGTTACATAGTGTATGGACCCAATATCCTAGAGATAGACTCATACAATCTAGAAATAGCAAGTTTGACTAGTTTGACCAAAAGTTGACATAGTTTGACTATTTTGACTTAGAAATGACTTTATGACCTAGAATTGAACTAGTTTAACTTATTTTCATTCCAAAATCTTGTATTAATGCAATATTACATATATAGGTCTGTGTGACACCAGTTCGGATATCATTTTGCATTATTTGCTCTGGATTACAGGTAAGTACATTCGCTGATAGTTTTCATTATTTGATTACTACTATAATTCAAGTATTTAGAAATGTTACTTATGATTCTTTGACACATTGGTACACGAAGTAGTATTGTTACTGGATCGTCAGTAACGAGATGTTACCTTTATTATTGAGATAGTATCGAATACTACTCCTTGTTGGTATTGGATAACATTGAATATTATAGGTTAAACATTAGCTACATTGGCTAGTAATGTGTCATGATTAGATCCATCGTATCAGTCGGGACAGGAAAATACTAATTAAATATGTGATCAAGAACTATCGGCTAGTAGTGTAATTATTGGCTACTAACTAATCGTACACTTCACATATGGTTGAGTTAGCTCCTTAGTGTAATTATTGAATATCCCAAGCTGATCACATATTTAGTTCGTATCTTAAACACATGGTATATTATAGATTCCATATTCAGTTCATAGATTACCATGTTCTATTTCTGACATTATAGTTCATCTCCTTCATTCTTGTATATATTAATTTATATTTTTGTTACAAGTTTTACATGTTCATTCATTATTCTTAGATCATAAGTTATATTCTCATTATGTATAACATCCCCTATTTTATTGTTTTTTAGTTTTTATTAATTAATTGGAACTGCTATTGGGTTGTACTTTGCTCTATTCCTGACTGGATAATATTTTTCAGAGGATCCGGGAGATTGGTGTCTGACTTACTTCGAACCTCGACCTATAGATGGTGCAGACATGAACCCACTAGTTCTGGAATGACTTTCGGAAGATCTAGCCGGAATCACTAGTTATCATAGTTAGTTTTCTTTAGCATTTTGGTACCGGATTTATTTTCGGCGTATATTTGAGACTTGTATATTATTTCTATTTGTTGTTATATTTAGACTGCATAGTTATGTTAGACTTCTTTGATATCTTATTGTGCTATAGATTTATGATTGAGTATTTTGTTGCATTAAATTTATTGCCCTCCTTCTTAGAGTTGAGATATTATTGGCAGATTATACATTATTGTGAGATGATTAGATAGTATAGTTGACTTAGATAGCGTTCTACAGTCGATGCTGTGGCGTAGGCTGGACATACCCACGTATTAGTGTCCCTTCACCGGGTGCAGATCGTGACACATTTTTGTTGTGGCCCATGCAGGTCCAGCTTTATAATTTGTGCGAAGTTATGGTAGTGCAACGGCTTAGTTGTATTATTGCGAGGCTGCAATAGGATATAGGACATAGGACACTAGGATGAGAGAGGGATACTCAATCATAACTAGAAATTCCAATCTGAATTAAAATTGCTACTTTTGATTCCTTCTGAATACCTTGAATATTGTTGTCCTTCCTTGATAAAATCTTATCTCGTATCGAATTGATCTCTTTTTTCGATCTTTCTTCAGGATGCCACCGAAGACCAGATCCCATCGATCAGGAGCAGTTTCTGCGAGGTCTGCCACCTCTCAACCTCCCACTCAGACAGCAGGGGTTGTACCTCCTACGACATTGGTTCACGTAGGACTCTCGACTGCCTTTGGGGGTTCTCCTCCACCTATTTTGAGGACTACCCCGGTTGCTTCGGAGGGACTTCTACCACCTCTATTGTCAGGAGATGTCGCACCGATGGTTGCACTATTTAGAGAGATAATGGAGGTACAGAGGGTACAGATAGAGGCCCAACACAGGCAGTCAGATATGATACGACAGAGAATAGAAAATGTCCATCAGGTATCTATTGCAGCAGTTCAGAGAGGGGCTCCCCCACAGCCACAGGATGTTCAGCTTGAGCCGAGCAATATTCAAAATTTTAAGAAGCTAGAGCCTCGAGTTTTCAAGGGGACAGAGGGTATAGTTTATGCTGACGATTGGCTTGAGGATATCGAGCATCTCATGAGGGTATCTCGTCTTGCTGAGGATCTAAAGGTTGAGGCGGTAGGACTTTAATTGTTTGACGTTGTCCGTACTTGGTTCAGGAATGAACTACTTCTTACTAATGTGGGGCAGTCTTGGGAGGTATTCAAAGACCTCTTCAAGAAGAAGTTCTTTGCTTGGACGGATAGATTGGACTTAGGAAGGCAGTTTTAGAGCCTTATACAGGGGAGCATGTCCGTAGAGTTCGAAAGACTGAACCAATTTGTGGAGTACATGGTGAGGAAGCCAGAAGTTTGGGCTATCCGTTTCCACGAGGGTCTGAATTGGGAAGTGAAGATCCTCATTTTGTCTTTCTATGAGAGGTATTATGAGATACTTGCGGAGGCACGCAAGGTCGAGTGGGAGTGGAACTTGAAGCCGAAGAGGGACCGTAATATATTTGGGGGTACCAATATCAGTACGGGACCGGCAAAGAGGCCACAGTTCCAACAACAGTATCAGGGGACTTATCAGCTCCAGCAATAGTAGTTTTCCGTACAGTTCAGAGCTTATCATCAGCAATATCAGATGCATGAGCCAATTGTTATCCCAATACAAGCCCCAGTACAACGAATGCCATAATATCCTCAGAGATAGGTGCAACATGCTCCTTAATGCACCTATTATAAGAGGACTGGGTACACTTGGGAGATGTGCCGGAAGAGACTTGGAGCTTGCTTACAATATGGATCAATAGAGCATATGGTGAAGGATTATCTCTGGACCCTTCATCGTCCAGGCCAGGGTACAGATCGAGGACAGAGAGGTAGAGCTAGGCCACCTGTAGCACCGCATATTGCTCATCACCCGCAGAGGGAGCTACCTCAGTAGGCTGGAGCATTTGTGATGACGGTCGAGGAGACAATACTACAGGTGATAGGTTAGCGAGTTCTGTTCTTTCTTTTTATTCTTTCCATCTATTTTGATTGATTGCTTCTTTAGTACATTTTCGATGCTTGTGTTATATAGTTAGTATAGCTAATAGAATACCCTGACAGAGACAACAGTAATAAGACAGGTGGAGACCATGACCATGCATATGTTGTTCTTTGTATAAGACTGTTCTTTGTATAATTTTAGATAAGACCTTCTTGGACTATGATTGCTGGGGGTTTAACCTAGAAGGAGTATGATCACCCTTAAATTTTGAGGACAAAATTATTTTAAGGGGAGTAGACTTGTCACTACCACATTTTCTAGGAAAGGGTATTTTGGTCATTTCATAATTAATTAAAAATTATGCAAGTTAAATATTTATTTATTTTATTATTTATTTATTAGTAGATGTTAGATTTTATTTTAGACAGGTGTTAGTGGACCTAACTAGTTTAGATTAGATCCATGGACCAATATTTAATTCTAGTTAGAATTTAGCCCAATAGTAAGCCCATTCATTTGGAGGATAATTAATTAGTTAAACCAATTAGACTAGAACCTTCCCTCCATAATTAATTTTTTTATGACAAGCCCAAGGGGTATTTTGGACATTTTATAGTGCCTTAGAGAGGGGACAAGACTGGCCACTATATAAGGGGTGGAGACTCTCTCTCCTCTCTTTTCTTCATTCAAAATTTGGATCTAAAATTTCCCTCTTCCAATTTCTTCATTCCTACATCAAATTCTACCAAAATTTCTTTCCAGTTCTTTCCTAATCATTATTGGAGGCTATTAGAACAAGGAAGAAGCAAGGATCTACAAGGAGGAAGTAAGGATCTACAAGGAAGAGTAAGGATCTATAAGTTGAAGGCTATTGACACCCAATTTGGAGGTTTCATTTGAAATCCAACTTCCAATAGGTACAATTCAGTTTTTTTCTTCTAATTAGACTATAAATATATATATTTTAATCATTAGGAACCATCTCATATACTAAGGCTATCCATAAAAATTAGAATTAGGTTCATAAGAGGCCTATGGAGAAAGTTATGTGGTATTTTGTGTTAATTTTAGGAGAATTTTGAGATTGGCACATATTGTGTTTGTTAATAGGTCAATTACACCAAATTAACATGTGTTTGACTGTGTGTGACTAGTATTGTGTCCACAATTGGATACGTGTAAGTCGTATTCTGACAATTTAGGATACGGGTTAATTTTGGGGGTTTTTTTTTCTAACATGGGGTTTGAGCATGTCATATTTTGATACGGACACTTAGTTGAGTAGGTAGCTCTTTGTGTTGTTCATAATTATGATTCTAGACTTGCTCGTGTCTTTTGGGGTAAGTTTGGTGGTGTGGTTGACTCGTATCGCAAGCGTATCATAGATTGAGTGTGATACGGGTGCGATATACTCCACGTGTTTGATGCTTGCTTTTCTATTAAATTTGCCTTGGTTATAGCCATTAGAGTATTGTATTTATAGTTGTTATATGATATAGATATATGTATGTATAGTTATATGTTTGTTCTATTTTCATTTGTGTTGTGTGGGTGGTCATTGGAGAGTATAAGAGAGTTCATGTGCAATATTATTGTTGATATATATATATATATATATATATATATATATATATATATATATATATATATATATATATATATATATATATATATATATATATGTATGTATGTATGTATGTATGTATGTTTATAATTATAATTGTGATGTGTTGGTGGTCATGGGAGAGTAGGAGTTCTTGTGCATCTCTAGTATGGTTATAGGTATATATATGTATAGTGATATTGTGGTTATATATATATATATATATATATATATATATATATATATATATATATATATATAAACTATATATATATATGTGTGTGTGTGTGTGTGTGTGTGTGTGTGTGTGTGAGAGTGAGTGAGTGAGTGAGTGAGTGTGTGTGTGTATGTATGTGAGCGAGAGGGGAGAAGAAAGCAGGGGAAAATAGTGAAGAAAGTAGTGAAAAGCAGTCAATAAGCAGTGAGAAAAGCAGGCATAAGCAGCAGCATAAGCAGAAGTAACGATAAGCTGCAGTAAGCTGTAGTAAGCAACAGCAGTGGCAATAAACTGCAGTAATTTGAGTGATTATAGTTTAGTTATTGATAAGTTAGGATAAGCTAGTTAATAAGTTAGTTAGTTTATATTGATAAGTTAGTAAGTTATGTATATATTTAGTAAGTTAAGTATATATATATATATATATATATATATATATATATATATATATATATATATATATATATATATAAACTAGTTAATATTATTTAGTATTTATTTCTAGAGTACCTTGAGTTACACCAAGGTAAGGAGAGTTGAGTTATCTTGGGTATGGATATTGAATATCCAATAGGTATGTTAGTTATGTTAGTTGTAGGTATTAATTTTACTATTAAATAGTTTGTTAGTATTATATAAGTTAGTTAGTTAATTGGTGTATATATATATATATATATATATATATATATATGTTAGTTGGTATAGTATAGTTATGAGTTTAAATGCATGTTAGTGTATATATAGTTATATCTAATGACTAGATATATGACTGGATAATATTTTTCAGAGGATCCGGGAGATTGGTGTCTGACTTACTACGGACCTCGACCTATAGATGGTGCAGACATGGACCCACTAGTTCTAGTAACTGCTGGAAGATCTAGCCGGAATCACTAGTTATCATAGTTAGTTTTCTTTAACATTTTGGTACCGAATTTTTTTCTGACGTATATTTGAGACTTGGATATTGTTTCTATTTGTTGTTATATTTAGATTACATAGTTATGTTAGACTTCTTTGATATCTTATCGTGCTATATATTTATGATTGAGTATTGTGTTGCATTAAGTTTATTGCCCTCCTTCTTGGAGTTGAGATATTATTGGCAGATTATACATTTTTGTGAGATGATTAGATAGTATAGTTGACCTAGATAGCGTTCTACCGTCGATGCTACAGCTAGCATAGGCTGGACGTACCCACGTACTCGTGCCCCTTCACCGGGTACGAATTGTGATACTACATGAGGATCCGGATCAGGCATGTCGGACTCCTCGTTGGTTCTCTGGTCCAGGTTTTTCCATCCCGTAGTCTGTGGATATGTCAGAACTAAGTTTTCTTTGAGCTCCAAAACTGTATGAGTCAAAGTTTGCATTGAAGTGCTCAGCATCTGCATCATGGCCTTGAGGGCCTTAAGGCATTGCTGGTTACTGGATCCTGCATCATGTTCATTTCTTGTCATTTACACAGGCATTACATGGGAAAATATGGACGATAAGGTGGACACCTCGCTTTTTGCCTCAGGTGTCTGAGTCTTGTTGTCCTCGGGGAGAATGGGAAGCGTTACATCACTTTTGTTCTTTGAAGGATTGCTACCCCAGTCTCAGTGGCGGGCTCATCCGAGAATGTATGGCGACCCCCATCTAAGTTGGCATCCATGTACATATATTCATTGTCCTCTTTATAGGACGGATTGACATTGAATATCGGAGGACTACCATCACCAACTCTAATTGCAACCTTTGTGGTGTCACGACCCGCATCCGGTATAAGGGTATGAGTACCTGGGTACGTCCAGCCTACGTCGTAACATCGGCGGTAGAACACTGTCTAGGTCAATAATACTATATAAATATCTCATATAATATATATGTACCTGTCAAGATATCTCAACTCGAGATGGAGGACAAAATAATACTCAATACTCAATAACGTTAAACTAGAGGAAGATGTAGCATGATATATAATATAAAAAGGAAATGAATCATAGTCACAAATACATCTCATATCCAAGTCTAATAGACTAGCACAATAGTCTCAAATATAATACATGCCAAAAGTCTAAACTGAGATATAACCAATCCAATAGACTAAACATCTGTAACTAGCGGATCATCTCCTGGTACAGGCTCCTCCTGAGCTACCGTCTCTAACTCTACACCCACTACGTTCTGAGGTGTCATGACCCGCACCCGGATAATCGGGCATGAGTACGTGGTTACGCCCAGCCTACTCCACAGAATCGGCGGTAGAACGCTGTCTGGATTATTTCTAACTATCTAATATCTCAACAATATAATATGGTACATGTCAATCATCTCAACTCCAAACAGAGGAGCAATATGGTATCTCACATGAATAACTAATCTCAATCACAAAACAAACTAAGGAAGAATAATGCACGAATAGAATAAGGAAGGAAAGAACAAAGATACAATCCATAATCTGAAATAATAATACAAACTGTGAATCCACCAAAAGAATAGTCTAATACAATCTAACATAAATATAACTAGACCTCCTCGGGCTCTACAACTAAGTCCTCCTGGTCTATAGGAGTATCCTCTAAAGGTACGCCGTCCTATGGCCCATAGAATATGGGACACTACTCTAGAAGCCAGTCATCCAAAAAAAATATCCAGTCAGGATTGGAGCGAAGTACATACCTCTGAAAGCAGTTTCAATAGCATAATCGAGCATATAAATAGATAATAGAAATGAAATACAAGATCACTAAACATATGAATGAATGAATAATAGATATACAGGTAATGTATGAGAATATAGAACAACAATATGAATATCACAATATGATGAAGTAATTGCAATCTAAACTAATTTGCCTCAGAATACAAGTTTATTATGTGATCGGGTTGGGTGAACATGATCAGGTAAGACGATTACAAGTGAGGTATGTAACCAGAATGTACACGATATAACAATGGGGCTTTGATCATATAATCAATTCCTACTCTCCCACCCCCAACTAATACCGATGGATCCAATCACGACACACAATGAACACGAAATATAACCACTGAACACGAGCAGTGGGTATACACGAATATCATAACCACCTAACACGAGTGGTAGGTGTATACAAATAAGCACACTGAACACGAGCAGTGTGTGAACATAAAATATAATCAATATCCAATATACACAATGAGATACAATGTACACGAGTACCCGCTGAAAACGGTAGTGGATAACATCTCTTGACGGGAACCATATTGTACCAGCCCATAAAATTATTGTGTCAGGATCAAGTATACAATTCTAGAACATGCATATATATAATATTATAAATTAAAAACTATCAGAGAAATATGCTCGCCTGAATTCATGAGCAAGGTGTCTCTCGATGCCCAAGCTGGTGTCACACAGACCTATATATGGTGTGTTGCATCAATACAAGGTTCAAGAATGAAAATAAGTTAAGTTGATGCAATTATAGGTCAAACCAATGAAATCTAGGTTGCCAGAGTCTAATACTAAGTTACTAAGTCACTAAGTCGATACACTATGGAGCTATGCTATACAATCTAATCTAAGATACTAAAAGGCATTCAAAAAGCCATATCCTAAGATACGCAAGTTCATTTATATGAAAATAATATTTTAGATATATATATACAAGTCATTAATTATAATACTATATTAAAATAATGAAAATATGATATCTTGGCCTTGCACCAATGCGTATCACACCTATCTCGATACCCAAAGTAAATACCTTGGGTATCGGCCTAATACCTTGGTAATACTTTGGTATCCCGAGGTAACCCAAAACTCTAACATATAACTAATACCAATAGATATATAAAATCCCAAACTAATATACTAACTATAAACTAACACTAATATATACATATCAATATAATATAGAACTAACTATAATACTAACATACATAAATAAGTATAGCCAATATAACTAACTATCAAGATACATTACCTATTAGTATATGTGACTAACTATCATACAATATCATCAACTACAAATATATATTTATATATGTAGCTAACTATCTACGTAAAAGTATATAACTAACTAACAAATAACAACTAACACATCAACTAACTAATTACATAACTATTAACTAACTCTAATACCAAAACCCAAACCCAAGTGAAACTAATTGAAACCAATACCCACTCAAAACTGAAACTACACTGAAACATGGAACCTATGGATATTGTGCTCAGGCATAACACAGTAGATAATCTGCATAGTGGACTGAACCAATACTCCCTGATACTGCATATTAAAAAATTGCACAGTTACTATACAGCAGCAGGAGCCCGACTCCCCTGAACACAGTGCTGAACCCGATCTCTGTTGAACACCTCTTGCACATATTGAACTGTACTGATGTAGTTGCTATGCTCGACTGATGTAGAGATCTTCCTCATCCCTGCTATACTGATACAGATACTGATACTTGTAAAATCCTTGATGTGCTACCGAGTGCAGTTGCACTGAACCTGCTGTTCGGTTTAAATGCGGCAGTGTGTTGAACAACACTAGCTGTAGTGGTCTGCTGTGCACAAAGCAGAATAGCTGTGCACGAGTTGCACATTCTGATGTACTGGTATATCCCAGTGGCTCTCCTCCTTGTGTTTGCCACTGTGTTGTAGCTGCTACCCTCTCGAATGCTAAAATGACACAGTGCTCTCATATACCAACACAAACACAATAAAGCACAACACTGTGCACACATTATACTCACAACACAACACATAGAACCCTCTATGAATATATATATATATATATATATATATATATATATATATATATATATACACACAATCACATATATCTATAGATAGATATATTTATAGATACACTCTCACGCATAAACACAACCACATATATACATATATATAAGTACATATATATATATATATATATATATATATATATATATATATATATATATATATATATATATATATAACTATACACTCTATAATATACATACATTTAGACACACACATATACACAAACTCATATACACTAATATATACATATATATATCACTTAAATATCATATATATATATATATATATATATATATATATATATATATATATATAGGAAAGAGAGAATAAAATATCAAACCCGTGGAGTGCACTGCACCCGTATCACACTAATTCTATGATACGCTTGCGATATGGCTCCAACACACAACCAAACGCATCCCGAAGGAAACGAGTAAGTCTAATACACTAAATATAAGCAATATGTATAGTAATTAGAGTAACTACGTGTCTGTGTCGCAATGTGATATGCATAAGGCCCCGTGTCAGAGGAAAATCTCCAAAATCAACCTGTTTCATCAAATTGACAAGATACGGCCTACACGTACCCAATTGTGGATACAATACTAATCATAAACAAACAAGCATATGTCATTTAGATCTATTAGAGCCAATGACAACCACTACATGTGCTAATCTCAGAATTCTCCCAAAATTGGCACCAAAATGCACATAACTTCTAGCATAGGTCTCCGATGAACCTAAAACTAATTTCTATGGGTAGCCTATGTATGTGGGTTAATTTCTTATGGTTAAATATCAGATTTAGAGTCTATTAGAAGGGGGAAAACTGAAATGTATCTATTGGGAGATGGATTTCCAATAAAAATTTCCCAAATGCAAAATAGCTCCTCTCCTTGTAGATCTTGGCCTCCTCCTCCTTGCTCCTTGCTCCTTGCTTCCTTCTTATAGATCCTTGATGTAGAAGCCTCATATGAAGAATAAGGACTAAATTTTGTGAAGAATTGGTGGAGGAATGGTGAGAGAATGAAGGAAATTGGAAGAGGAAAGAACTATATCTAAAGGAATTTTGAATTAAAATAAAATGAGCACTCTCTCTCCTCACTCTATGGTCGGCCATGTACCCCTCTCCAAGAAATATAAAATATCTCATTTACCCCTTGTGGCCTCTCAGAAGAATTTAATTATGGAGGGAAGGTTCTAGTCTAATGGTTTCACTAATTAATCCAACCTCATAATCCATGGGCCTAATTCATGGGCTCAAACTAAACTCATCCAAAATATTGGTTCATGCATCTAATAAATGGGTTAGGTATACTACACAATTCTAAAATAAATCTACAAATAGCAATCAACAAATAATACAATAATTAAATAAATTATGCATGCATAATATTTAAATACAACAAATCCTAAAATTAAAATTACCTATGTCAATTACTAAACTACCCTTAAATAAAAATATGAGAGTGACAATCCTACCCACCTTAGAAAAATTTTGTCCTCAAATTAAGGAAGAAACTAACTACCAAAAGCAAATAATACAATGCAAGAAAGAATTATACCTCACGGCTCGAAAAGATATGGATATCGCTCGCGCATCTCGGTCTCTCACTCCCAGGTACTCTCTCCTAGAGAGTGATACCTCTACGCGACGTGTACCAAAGGAATTGTCTGGTTCCTTAGCATATTCTCTCTCCAATCCAGAATCTCCAATGGCTTCTCTGGACAGCTAAGAGTAGGGCCCACATATATCTCCGAGTGATCCAACACATGACTGAGATCTGCCATGTACCATCTCAGCTGTGATATATGAAACACGTTGTGCACTCCCTCCAATGCAGGTGGTAAGTCTAGTCTGTATGCAACTGCACCGACCCTCTCAAGAATACTGAAAGGTCCGATGAATCGCGGACTAAGCTTGCTGCCTCCACCGAAATAAATCGTGTCACGTATCGAAGAAATCCTTAAGAAGACTGCCAACCTAGCACGAAACACAACCTTAGCACTCTAACAAACAACAATTAAACACAAGCAAAATAAAACTAAAGCTATACCTCAAACTCCAAAGGTCTCCGGTGGCTATCGGCCCAATGTCGTTGTCTGTCCTGAGCCACTCGAAGTCTGTCCCTGATAAGCTTCACCTTCTCAGCTGCATCCACTACCATCTTTGGTCCCAATAAATCTCTGTCACCAATATTATCCCAAGATAATAGAGTGCAGCATCTCCGTCCATACAATGCCTCGAATGGTGACATCTCAATGTTGGCTCGATAGCTGTTGTTGTATGAAAACTCTACCAAGTAAAGGTGATCCTTCCAATAACCTCCAAGGTCTAGAATACAGGTGCGTAGTATGTCCTCGAGAGTCTTAATAGTCCTCTCCGACTGTCCCTCAGTCTGAGGGTGATATGCAGTACTGAACTTGAGCTGAGTGTCCAAGCTAGCTTGCAAACTCCTCCAGAAATGGGACGGGAAGTGACTATCCTAATCCGAGACTATGCTCATTGGAATACCGTACAATCTGACAATCTGGCGTACATATAGTTTTGTAAGCTTCTCCGTAGATGTACACAGTTTAAATGACAGAAAGTAGGTTAATTTTGTCAACCTATCCACGATGACCCAAATTGCATCTTTTTCTCCTGGAGAACGCAGAAGTCCCGATACAAAATCCATGGTCAAATATTCCCATTTCCACTCCGGAATGGGTAAAGGCTGAAGCAATCCACCTGGCCTCTGTCTCTCCGCCTTGACCTGCTGACAAACTAAGCATCCAGACACAAAGTTAGCTACCTCCCACTTTATGCCATACCACCATACATGCTCTCTCATGTCTCTATACATCTTATTAGCACCTAGATGCATAGAGTACTGAGAACGATGCACCTCCTGTAAAATCTCCTCGCATAATGCTTCTCTCGGTACACATAACGTGGTACCGTATCGCAATGATCCATCATCTACGACGATGAAGTCCTCTGCTAGCCCCAACTGAACCTGTGCTCTGATGCTCCTAAGAGACTCATCATTATACTGTCCGGTTATGACTCGGTCCATCAACTTCGACTGAACGTGAAGTCCCTACATCTGTGCTGCGACTCCAGGAACTAGTACCTCAATGCCTAAACTGTCAAGATCTGCCAATAAATGTCTGTCTCTAGTCAAGCACATAGCCATGGTATACCTGCTTAAAGCATCTATGACTACGTTGGCCTTCCCTGGATGGTACTGCAAAGATATATCAAAGTCTTTCATCAGCTCCAACCATCGTTGCTGCCTCATGTTCAGCTCTTTTTGTGTAAATACATAATTTAAGCTCTTATGGTCTGTGAAGATCTCTACTCTCTCTCCATATAAATAGTATTTATATAATTTTAGAGCAAAGATAACTGCTGCCAACTCTAAATCATGGGTAGGATAGTTCTTCTCATTCGGACGTAATTGTCTGGAAGCATAGGCAATCACCTTCCCGTGCTGTTGTAACACACAACCCAAACCTTTTCTGATGCATCACTGTAAATGAAAAATCCTCCTGCTCCTGATGGCAATATTAAGATGGGAGATGTAGTCAACCTCCTCTTCAACTCTTCAAATGTTGACTAACAATCCTTAGTCCAGATGAATTCTACGTCCTTTCTGGTCAGTCTAGTCATCGGCTCTACAAGTCTGGAAAAGTTCTGAACAAACCTCCGGTAGTAGCCTGCCAATCCAAGAAAACTCCTGATCTTTGCTACTGAACTCGGGGTAGACCATGATTCAACTGCTGAGATCTTCTTCGGGTCTACCGAGATTCCATCTCCTGTAATATCATGCCCAAGGAATTCTACCTTATCAAGGAAGAATTCAAACTTTGATAACTTGCCATACAGCTTCTCCTTTACCAGGGTCTCCAGAATAATCCTTAAATGCTGATCATGCTCCTCTAGGGTCTTCGAATATATCAGAATATCATCTATGAAGACTACAACAAATTGGTCTAGGTACTGATAAAATAACTTGTTCATCAGGTTCATGAACACTGCCAGGGTATTGGTCAACCCAAATGGCATCACCAAGAACTAAAACTGCCCATAGCGAGTCCTGAAAGCTATCTTCGGGATGTCTTCCCTCTTTACTTTCACCTGGTGGTACCCTGACCTCAAGTCTATCTTTGATAATACCTTCGCTCCGCTCAACTAGTCAAACAAGTCATCAATCCACGACAACGGGTATTTGTTCTTGATAGTGAGGTTATTAAGTGCCCTTTAGTCGATACACATACGTACCCACCCATCCTTCTTTGGTACAAAAAATAATGAAGCACCCCATGGTGATGAACTGGAATAGATAAAGCCCTTGTCTTGCAACTCATCCACCTGCTTCTTCAACTCTGCCAGTTTACCGTTGTTTACTCTATAGATGTACTGAGATATCGGCTTTGTGCCTGGCACTAAATCTATAGAGAATTCTATATCTCTGTCCGGTGGCAACCTTGGCAACTCTTCTGGAAAGACATCCAAGAACTCTTTAATCAACGGATGTGGCGGCTCCTGCTCTTCTACCAAATCTCCACAGAAATCTCCTTCGCTCTGCTCTGTTCCTCGGACGAACTCGAACTTTGGCTCTCTTGGCGTCTGAAATAAAACTCTGCCTCCATGACAATCGATACTAGCGTGATGCCTACTCAACCAATCCATCCCGAGTACTATATCATAACTCGAAAGTGGCATTACAAGTAAATATACGCTCAGCTCACGGCCTCCCAAATAAACTCTCTAGTTCTTGCAAACATCACCGACCAGGATAATGCCACCCCCGATCGTGATCTTGCAAGTCCTCGCTAATGGTTCAGACTCAAGACGATGCCTCAAAGCAAAAGATACAGATACAAAGCTATGAGAAGCACCAGAATTGAACAAAATATGAGCTGAAAAGGAATTGAGATAAACTGAACCTGAGATAACATCGCCAACCGGCTTCTCCTCCTCGACATTCAAGGCAAAAGCTCGCCCTTGTCGTTGTGCTCCTCTTTGCTGCTGATGCTGGGCAAACTGCTGTTACGGTGGTAGAGGTCCTCTCTGCTGCCCCGCTGGTGGTCTAGCGGGTGCCCTATGTGTCTATCCTCCACCCTGAGCTGGACGAGTTGGGACTTTGGGACAAGCCCACAACTAATTATCTTCTGAACCATAGAATAAGCATTGGCCTAGCCTCATCCTGCATGCGTCCCATCCGTGTCCTTGCTTCTTACAAAAAGTCCAAGAAACTGCTGCCCTCTGGATCTGATGCATCTGCTGGGCCGGCGCTCTAGCTGGCCCATGATACTACTACCTCTGGTGCTGCTGCTGGAAGTGAGGCCTCTTCGCTGGACCCGTGTTGTTGCTGGATCCTCCTGTATCCCTCGGCCTCTTAGAGCCAAGCTCTAAGTCATCCTCCGCTCTTTGAGCCTGCCTGAGAATCTCCTCGAAGGTGGAAGTAGGATCTCCATTGGTGTGGGGTTTGACCTCCCGGTTCAGGCCCTTCCTGAACTTCCTGGCTCTACCTCTAGGGTTCTGATCATCCACGAAGCGACCTAGTCAGAAATACTCCACCGCATACTCGTCCACTGACATACCTCCCTGGATGAGGTACTGGAACTGACTCTCCAAAAATGTAAGAGCCACATCTGGGAAAATCTTTTCCTTGAAAATATCTTTGAAGGCTTCCCAAGAGAGTCCAAGTACTACAATCCTGGGGTCTTTTCGGAACCATGTCAATGCAATGTCGAATATCAAATAACTCGCTGCCTCTATCGGTAGCATCTCTGGAATCTACGCCAGCCGTAGGTTTCGCTCGATGTCCTCGATCCACTCATCTGCATAGATAATCCCCTCTGTGCCCCTGAAGTCCTTCGGGCCCATCCTCTTGAAGTCGATGATGGTACCCGGCTTTGGCTGATGTGGAATAAACTGAGATGGTGTCGTCTGTGGCTGGACTGTAATAGCTCTCTCAACTACTGCAAGTACGATCTTGTGAGCATTCTCTATGCTCTATCGCAGGATCTATGAATGACTCTGCTATGCCTCCATCATCTGCTGGAAGAGCGCGAACATCTGCGTCTGATCAACTACTAGTGGTGGAGGTGGAAGATCCTCAGAAACTGTCTGTCCTGTCCTCGGTACTGGAGGTGTAGCACCGCCAAAAGCTCCTGCCGATACGCCCACCTGGACCGGTGAAGTTGACCTCCTGAATGTAGGTGCTGGACCATCGTCTGAGGGTGTTGCCCTCAAAGGTGATGAAGTGACTGATCGTGCTGTCGCGGTACCTGATCGCTGGGAACGCGTCTTCGGCGACATCCTGAAGATAGATTGAATTACGGAATCAATATTGAATATGATACGATATCATCAAAGAATGACATAATTTTATTTAAAGTAAAGCAATATTCAACATATAAGGATTTGCAAAACAGATTTTGGAATTTTTCCTAGTTGTCATTGAGTAAACTCTCAGCCTAAATCTTGTTTCCTAAAGCAGGCTTGTAGCAGTACTTTAGACGAACACAACTACAAAATCCCACTACTTGTAAATCTAGACCTGCATGGGCCACCACTAAAAATGTGTCACGATCCGCACCCGGATAATCGAGCACGAGTACGTGGTTACGTCCAGCCTACGCCGCAAAATCGACGGTAGAACGATGTCTGGGTCATTTCTAACTATCTAACATCTCAACAATATAATATGGTACATGTCAATTATCTCAACTCCAAACGGAGGAGCAATATGGTATCTCACATGAATAACTAATCTCAATCACAAAACAAACTAAGGAAGAATAATGCACAAATAGAATAGCGAAGGAAAGAATAAAGATACAATCCACAATCTGAAATAATAATACAAACTGTGAATCCACCAAAAGAATAATCTAATACAATCCAACACAAATATAACTAGACCTCCTCGGGCTCTACAACTAAGTCCTCCTGGTCTATAGGAGTATCCTCTAAAGGTACGTCATCCTACGGCCCGTAGAATGTGGGACACTGCTTTATAAGCCAGTCATCTGGAAAAATATATCCAGTCAGGATTGGAGTGAAGTACATACCTCTGAAAGTAGTTTCAATAGTATAATCGAGCATATAAACAGATAATTGAAATAAAATACAAGATCACTAAACATTTGAATGAATGAACAATAGATATACAGGTAATATATGAGAATATAGAACAACAATAAGAGTAAACTAGTATCTAAATTATGGCCTCCCAAGGTAACACAACTCCCTTACAAGCATCACTGACTAGGATAGTGCCTCCACCAGTCGTGATCTTGCAACTCCTACTCAAGGGTTCCGATACTAAACTATGCTTAAGCACAAAGGATACAGATATGAAGCTATGCGATGCACCAGAATCAAATAAGGCAATAACAGGAATAAAAATAAGAAGAATAGAACCTACTATCACATCACCAGCCGGCTCAGCTTCCTCTATGGTCATGGCAAAAGCTCTGCCCTCCTGGAGTTACTCCCCTTTGCTAAAACTGTGGACGCTTTGCCTGCCCTTGACTACTACCACTGTCGATAGCATCCCTATTCCTCTTATTCCGAAGATACATATCCACCTCCACCCTTTGAGCCTCTGCTAATATGTCAGCAAGAGTCGTATGGACCAAAGAAATGTGGACCTTGACCTCCTGGTTCAAGCCCTCTCTGAATCGTCTTGCTCTATCTTCCGGGTCCCTTACCATCTATTCTGCGAATCGGCTCAGCCTGCCGAATTCTACAGCATACTCATCCACGGTCATCTCGTTCTGCTCCAAGTTCTGGAATTGCTTCTCTAGAAACCCTTTAGCTACTGCAGGAAAGAATTTCCTCTTAAAGAGGTCCTTGAACTGCTCCCAAGTCAGGTTTCAATCCGCAATCCTAGGCTCATTTTTGAACCAAGTACGAGCAATATCGTGAAGTTGCAAGCCAACAGCCTCAATCTTCAGGTCCTTCGAAAGCCGGGAAACTCTTATGATCCGCTCGATATCCTCGAGCCACTCATTAGCATAAAGGATTCCCCCTGTCCCCTTGAATGTTCAAGGTTCCATCTTCTTGAAGTCATGGATGTTACCCACCTTCGGTTGAGCAGTCTGTTATTGTGGTTGTTGGGCAACCCTCTTCATGGCTGCTAGGGCAACCTGTTGGGTATTTTCTATTCCTGCCCTCAGCATTTTTGTCTGTTGCCTCTGGGCCTCTACCTAAGCCTTTTGAGCCTCCATCATGCTTCGAAAGAGCTTATGTAATGGCTGAGGAGGAGGAGGAAGACTCTCTGATCCAGCTGATGAGGCCTCCTGCGATGCAGATGGTGTGGGGGAAGCACCATTTGCTCTGGAACCGCGTGCTCTGGTCTTGGGTGGCATTCTGAAAGGTTGAAAACAACAAGAATAAAGTTGATATGGCATAAGATAAGGAAGTATTCAAGAAGGACGATCAACTATGAAAGAGGTTCGATTGCTCGAAAGGAATTAATAAGGGTTAGCAAGTTGAGTATACGGGATCCTTAGTTATGATTGAGTATTTTTCTAATCCTAGTATGTATATCTTATGGCAGGCTCGCAGTCGTACATCTAAATTGAGTACCACCACGAGTTCGCAACCTTGTACAAAATTGGACCTACATGGGCCACCACTAAAAATGTGTCATGACCCGCACCCTGGATTTAGGTATGAGTCATGAGTACACCCAGCCTACGCCGCAGTGTTGGCTATAGAACGCTGTATAATAAGCCACCAGTAATCTATAACTCACCACAGATATGCATCTCCACATTATACTCAATCATAGGCACTAGTTTAAAGAATACACCAAGATAATAAAATAATAATCTTGATGCGGGTTCAAGGAATTTCCCCAAAAACTAAATATCCAAAATACAATGTTCAAAATACTTTAGAAAACTGTTGGAGAACAATCCGATCCAAATAACTAACAAAATCAACTACTAATAAACTACTCCATCGCAGACGGTATCTGAGCTGCTAACTCTCCCTGATCGTCCGGAAGGGCAAGATCAGGCTCTATTATGTCGCTAGCATACGGTCCATAATGTGTAGGGATTTTATCCTCAATTTAGTCACCTAAAATATTTATCCATTCAGGAAAGGAACGGGTACATCATAATGAAAACAGTTCCAACACATGGTAGAAGCTATAAGACAATAAATAACAAGGAATATATGATAGCAACAAACTGAACTCACAATAAAACAACTAGAATAACCAAATGCTGAGGTCCTGTCATGGCAACATATAGTATAATATCTCCAAGCAACAAAAGAAATAACTATAATGTATGGAAGAACAGATAGGAACAACTACTCTATGTGATTTGAAATATCTTGTTGACATGTGAACGACTAGGGGATAATATCCGGCAAACCACACGTGTCGTGCATGGCTGCTATTATTCCAGAAAAGACCATGGGATAAAAAGGGTAGTTCACACGTCCACTAAGTATTTTCCCTCCCCACAAGTAGATATGGATTCCAAACCAATCGCGAAGAAATAACCATAATCCAGAACAATCACTTATCTCAAAATATGAATCCATCATACTAATCCGTGTAACAAGTGTCAAGAATCAAATAATCGATACTAAGCATGCATTATAGAGACTATCAAGCACTGAAAGTAATCACGAAAATGTACTCACATGTGGTCCTTAGCTGGTATGAATCAGAATCCCAGTCACAGTCCAAATAGCCTATGTAGTACAAATTTATCATGTCAAAAGATAATTTATTTAATTCTGGAATAATTACTCCAAAATTCTATTTTAATTTTATTATTCTGATTTTTTAGGTCAATTCCTA
The DNA here is from genome assembly GCA_036927795.1 of Iris macrosiphon. NCBI lineage: Eukaryota > Viridiplantae > Streptophyta > Magnoliopsida > Asparagales > Iridaceae > Iris > Iris macrosiphon. The sequence goes on along the minus strand of JAYESA010000011.1, from coordinate 122,535,085 downwards.
ATTTTGTCCAAAAGAACCTAAATTTTATCGACTCGAGACTCATGGCACGCAAATCGAGGCAATCTGTTGACCGAAAAGTCAATCGACACAAACTCAACTTTCATGCATGATTTTCTGTAGATTTTAATGTTGAAAACATGCTGGAATTTATGGCTCGTCCGAATTAAAATTTGTTTGGGAATTATGGCACATACAAATTTCGTATTGTACTCCGATGGTTAAATTCTAACCTAGAAGTTCTACAAAATTAACAGTATATAAATATTTCGAACTAAATTCTGGGAAAAATATATGTCAATGATCTCGACATTAGATTTCTGAAACTTCAAACGGTTCAAGATTTTGATTCCTGGTTCTTCCGAAATCTTAAAAATATCGAGACGCGTCTATTTTTGGGCATGCTGTGCTCTACCACTTTTCTAGAATTTAATACTCATAATTTTATAAAATAATTTATATATTTAAAAATCTATCCTTAATATCATTCTAAGGCAAGAAATTGGGCCTCGTTTGGAGTCCGGAGCTATGTGCAATGGCTTCTGGAAGATGAAAGAACCCTAGATGTCAATTCTCCAAAATTCGGCTCAAAGAAAACCCTAAAATTATAACCTAAACTATTATATATATAGAGAGAGAGGGCAGTCGAGGCTCAGGGGTCTACCACGTAGCGTGCATCCATGCAGCCCTGCCCAGATCGGATGGTCCGGGTTTGACCCGGCTTGGCTCAGCTGAGTCCGAGTCGAACTCGGACTCGGCACGGCTCTGGGTCGGCTCGGCTGCACCCGCACTCACCTCGCTGTCACTGACAGGCGGGCCCTGCCCAGTTGGCTGCGGGAGGTTGATGGGTGGGCCACCTATCAGCTGACTGGACAGAACAATTACTATTATGGGTTTTTATTTTTAGAAAATAGTTTTTAATTCAGTTTTCCCTAATTAACTCAAAATAAATGCTAAAAATAATCAAAAAAATCCCAAAAAATTCTAGAAAATATATTTGATTATTTAGAACCTAAAATAAAAGTTTAGGATATTTTTAATTATGTTTGACCCTAAAATAAATTCTTATAAGTCCTAGGAAATTAGTGTTACTAGTTTTTAATTAACCTAAAACAATATTTAAGCTAGAATTTCAGGATACTGAGGTTACAGTTGGGCTACCACTTATTATATAGTTATCGATGCATGCGCTTCGGGCCTATTAGTGCTACGGGTATATTGACGAGGCCTGTATAAACCTTTCATAGATCATAGTTATTATCGTGTCTATTTCGACCTACATGCCCTGGTGGTTTAGCAGACAAGTATGTTTTCGATTGCATTCATATAGCTGGTTATGATAGAAACCCTTGAGTAGATTGTTATTTATTTATTGTTACTTTGCTTATTTTATCTGTACCTTGCTATGTCCTCTGAGAACCTAGATTCGGATTATGTCCCCAAGTATAGACGAGGAGAGTTACCCTAAGATTTACGGGTCAGGAGATGATACTAGAGCAATACTTGCACCAAAGGACGAGATTGTGCCAGAGGACTTCTCTTAAGCATGTAGCTATCTTCTTTATTTATTATGCTTAGTGATCTATAGATATTTGAATTTGTCTTAGTGACTACTGGACAGTTGTACTTGGTTATTTTCCTCTTTTTATTACTTTGATGATGGGTTGTTCCCCGTGACAATTCTTTTACTGCACATATTGATGGATAGTTTCATTTTATGATTATTATGGTTGTACTATCCCTTTATGATTTTGATTCTTATATGGTGATGAGATTAGATATATAGATTGTGACTTGTGTTGTAGACCTTATTTTATATGTAATACATCTTAAGTGCACTCTAACGGGTCCATTAAATTGGGTTTATCCATTGGAGTTGTGTTATTGGCCATTGTCACATGACTGGTTCCTTTGTATTTTGAAACTAGGACGTAACATAATTTTTATGATGGCCCATGCAGGTCTACGAATATATTTCTTCGGCTATATTTACGTTACCGAGCAAGCCTGCAATTAGGATAGGATAAATCATAGGATCTTACCCGCATATTGACACATTCTTGACCTCTATATCGAATTCGAATTAATTTCTTGACTTGTATCATGCCTTTATTCATCTGTTTGATCCTCACAGTTTATTTTGGTATACAGAGTAATAGACCCATAAACTAGCTATGAAACTCTCATGGATACACCACAGGATGCTGTGGTTACTTACGATGATGGATTAATGTCATTCGGTAGAAATCTATCCACTCAATAAAGAGACCTGATAGGTCAGCTCACCTCGAGGTTCCGGAGAGGCGACATTCCACCACTACCGTAATTTAGTCCACCGATACCACCGATACCAGTTTTTTAGCCAGGGCAGTCTATGGACGGGCAGCAATTATTTCAGATGTTCTATGTAATAATTTAAGTCCAGCAGCAAATTCAATAAGAGGCCCAACAATGCCAGACAGAGAACCTGAGGGACAGTATAGTGATAGTACTAGAGCAGGCGACCCCACCAGCTTGGCAGGCATCAACGGGATCCATCACAAATTTGCGTCAGCTGAAGCCACGGACCTTTTTGGGCAAGGAGGAGCCCACCAAAGTTTATGAGTGGCTCACAAACATCCAGTATCAATTGGAAGCAACTGAGCTTCTGAGGGAGCATTGGATGACTTCCGTCAGGATGCAGCTGACAGGCAATACACATCACTGGTGGCTCACTAAGAAGAAATGTCTCAAACCAAACCGAGTTACTTGGAAGGAGTTCTCTAGACTCTTTCAATATATGTACATTTTATCTATTGCTCGAGCAAAAATTTGAGACAAGTTCAATCACCTCACTCAGGAAAGTATGTCAGTGGAAGAGTAAAATGCTGATTTCCTCCGTTTGAGCCGCTTCGCCCCTACACTGATCCCGACAAAAGAAAAGAAAGCGAAAAAATTCTATGACGTTATGAACTTTGAGTTACAGAGACTGATTGGCTCCGTTGTACCCACTTCCAATATGGACGTCCTTGTCATAGCTCGATGCTTGGAGCGCATCAATAGGAGAGAGTCCATCCAGAAATGGTCGCATGCACTAGCACCAGTCCGAGCACAGCAGGAAGGAGCTTCTAAGAGACCTCAAATGCAACAGCCACCATGAGCAGCCCCACCGAAACTTTCTATCTTCCAATATTGTGGCAAGCAAGGCCATCATGCGGGTGATTATAGACGCAAGTTGGGAATATGTTAGATTTAAAGATCGGGACTACACTCGGTCCGAGACTTTTTGAACCGTCAAAGAGGAACACCGATGATATACCGACCAGACTTACCAGCATCGATACCAGCCCAACAGCCAACTAGGCCAGCTTATCTAGCACCAGGTGTCTCGAACTGCACCCGGTGTAGGGACACGAGTAGTGAACAACGCCCAGCCTACGCCACAATATTGACGGTAGAACGTTGTTTGGGTAAACTATCTATCTAGCAATCAAGATATAATAATACTACCAATATAAAATAAACACTCAATCACAGATCTATAAGATGGAACAATCGCACGAATAAGATAAATGAACATAAGAGTCACAATACAGCTCACAAGATAAATAATATCTAATGAGTCATATCAAAGAAATACTAATAACAATGTTGGAGACAAATCCAGTACAAAAGAGTCTAACCACTGTGCTATGAGTCATGGGTCATCTGTCTCAATCGGGATGATACCCTCCTGAACCAAGGTCTCTAGCTCTAAGCCTACGACATCATGAGGCCCGTAGTGAGTGGGGTACAACTCCTAAGTGTCATCTGGGAAAAATATATCCAGTCAGGAAAGGAGCAAAGTACATCTCTAACAGCAGTTCTAATAAATAATATAAACTATGTAACAGTAAATAGAATGAATATACGAGATGCAATATAAAGGTACAAGAGATATACAATAAAGGAATACTGAAAATAAATGAGCATCATAGGAATGAACAAGAAATACTACTACTAAGTGAGTGAGTACCAGCTTTAACATATGATCGGCTTGAGAAATTGCACAAGGATAATGGCCTGGTTAATCATACGTACGGTGTATGATTAACACTATTCAATAAACAAGACATACACAAGGAGGGTATGATCACATATCTACATTACATACTCCCCGCCTCCGACTGGTATAGTAGATCCAACCATGGTATGTTATGACACGGGATTCACTGGGTAGGTAGCTAGCTCCCCAAGAATCAATGTTTGTACATGTACAAGAAGAACAAGGAAAAAGGCTTGCACAAGATATACCATAAATACCAAGGAATAATATCTCATGACGAGATTCGGATATACCAATTCGTGTAACCATCGTATTAAGAAATCAAGGATATCTACAATAAATAAAAGAGACATAGACGATATAATAAATAAGAAACTATCAGAGAATGTACTCGCCTGGAATCCAGTGAACAGTATCAAAGATATCCGGTACGGTGCCTCGAAGCCCTAAATATGGAATATTACATCAATATAAGGTTTTGGAATAAAATAAGTTAAACTAGTCAACTTCTAGGTTAAAAAGCCATTTCTAAGTCAAATAGTCAAACTAGATCAATTCTAAGTCAAACTAACATGGTCAAACTAGCTATTTCTATGTTGTATAAGTCTATCTCTAGGATATTGGGTTCATATACTATGTAACTAGGCCATACTAGGATACTAGGAAACCAACAAGATACCGTATCCTAATATATACAATTTATTAGATATGAAAATATTATAATATGTATACAAACAATAATATATAATACTCTTAACTAAACTAATGCTAAGTGGATACCTTGGCTTTGAACCAAAAGCGGTATCACACCACCAACACTCCCATCTTGATGTGCAAACTTAATACCTTGAGTAAAACCCAATACCTTGACACTACCTTGGTATCTCAAGATAATTTAATATATAACTTATAACTACTACCCATACACCTCACAATACATTAATATGTATTTAAACTTATGACAATACTAAACTAATATACTAACATTCCCCTTGATATTCAATACACGTACCCAAGATATCTCACTCTCATTACCTTGGTGTATCACTAGTAGTTTATGTATATATTGTATATATAATATATACTAACTTATTTACAATATATACATAAACTACTAGCTTATTAATATAAATTAATTAACTTATATATATATATATATATATATATATATACACACACAAACACATACTAACTTACTAACTTATCAATAAGCTAACCGGCATATTCAAAAGCTGTTGTTGCTTACTGCCGCTGCTGCTGCTTCTGCTTATCGCTGCTTTCTGTTTCTGCTTCTGCTGACTGCTTCTGCTTTTGCTTCTGCTGCTTCTTCTATGTTCTGCTTCTGCTGCTGCTTCTCTCAGCATATTGGCCTGCTTATCACTGCTTTTCTCTCACTGCTTTCCATTGCTTTTCTCCCTGATTTTTATTATTTTCTTCACTATTTTTCAATGTTTCTTCTCCCCTCAAGCTCTCTCACACACACACACACATATATATATATATAATCATAATACATATATATATATATAACCATACTAGATATGCACATGAACTCCTACTCTCCCATGATCACCAATACTTCAACAAAAATTATAGATCATACATATAAATATATATATAAATATATCTCACATAATAATTATAGTTACAATATTATAATATCTATAATCAAGGCAATTAAATTAAAATAAAATAAAACAAACACATAAAGTACACCGCACTCGTATCACACTAGATCTATGATACGCTTGTGATACGACTCTACCACACAACAAAACGTATCCCAAAGGACATGACCAAGTCTAAAATCATAATTATGAACAATACGAAGATCTAACTACTCATCTACGTGTCCGTGTCAAAATATGACATGCTCAAACCCCCCATGTTGGAGGAAAACCCTCAAATCAATATGTATCTCCAAATTGTCAGGATACGGCCTACACGTATCCAATTGTGGATACGACACTAGCCATACACAATCAAAGACATGTCAATTTGGTCTATGTAGAAGCATAAAAAATATGCTGGGAAACTCTACGCATCATATTGATGCAGAGCAGCGTAAAGAGAGGCATTCAGTGCCGCCAACCGTACAACAGTGCTTCATCGCTGGACACAGCGTGAAATATAAAAGGACCATCCGCGTAAGGCAGTATGTCCAAGCCGCTTCAGCGTAAACAGGGTGCTTCATCACCTTTATGCGCAGCATTGAAGTATACGAGGGAAGCTTCGTGTTCTCCAAAGTGAACCTGTCAAAGCCTGCAATGAACCTGTCAAAGCCTGCAATGAACCTGACGTCTCAACTTCTGACAAAGGGATACTGCTCGACTACCCAGGCGATGGCTATAATGATGGTGTGGCACTGCAACCCAGGCTATCGTTTACTGCCATTTTCCTTGCATAAACTGCTTTTACGTACACAGAGGAATACACTGCCTAGTTTACTGAGGCAGATGAGAGCTCCTTATGCTCCACAGAAGACAAACCGCCTGCCACGTCAAAAGCTGCACCTCGTACGAGATTCGAGGCACGTCTATGCATTTTTATGCACAGAGCGGTGACAGGTTCTCGAGGCACGTCTCTGCATTTGAAGCGCCGAAAACTGACAGATGCCCGAGACACGTCTCTGCACCATGCGCAGGCCAAGTGACAGACCTTCAAAACACGCCTCTGCATTTAATGCACCAGATGATAGCGAATCTCCACAATTAATGCTGGGGATTTGATTATATCTCCAAAAGCCGTAATTCATGTAAACTCCCTCACCCAAAATAGGTATTTTGTGTATATTTTATATTATTATATTTATTATAGATGTCGAATTTATTTAGAGTATTCTCTTAGTTAATTTTTTTTGTATATTTACTTATATAAATATTTATTTAGAATTATTTTTAGGCTATTTTAGATTATTGGGATTTTTCCATAATTTTTAGTTAATTAAAAACTAGTAACACTAATTTTCTAAGACTTTGAAGAATTTATTTTATGTTCAAACTTAACTAAAAATATCCCAAAATTTTATTTTAGGTTCTAAATATTCAAATATACTTTCTAGAATTTTTGAGAATTTTCTGAATATTTTAGTATTTATTAGAAGTTATTTAGGCTAATAACTAATTTTTAGGCCTTGTAGAATTTATTGTGCAATTCCAGGAATATAGAATGGACCCACATTATTTTTTAGGGTTTATAATATTATTATATATTTTCTTGAATTATTTCAGAATTTTTGGAATAATTTTAGTATTGATTTTTAGTTATATGGGTAAAACTAATGTTTAGAGCTTCTCCTAATTATAGTAGGAAATCTATGAATATAAAATTATCCCAAATATTTTTCTAGAGTTTTTTAAATTCAAAATATATTTTTTGTAATTTTTTCAGATTTTTATGATTATTTTTAATATTTATTTTGAGTTTTTAGATTTAAAATGACTTAAATAATGTTTTGATAAAGGCAAATCAAAAATAAATAATATAATAAAAACCATCCAATCAGATTCTGACACGTGTCAGCCTATAAATATTCTTTCAGCCATAGGTACATCCCTATATATATATATATATATATATATATATATATATATATATATATATATATATATATATTATTAAAATCCTAATTATCCTATTATTTTAGAGAGAGAGATTTTGGAGAATTGCCATCTAGGGTTCCTTCATCTTCCACAAGCCATTGCGCATAGCTCCGGACTCCAAACGAGGCCTAATTTCTTGTTTTAGAAAGATATTGAGGTTAGATTTCTGATTATATAAATTTTTTTACAAAATTATGAGTATTAAATTCTGGAAAATTCGTAGAGCACAGCATGTCCAAAAATAGTCGTGTTTTGATGTTTTCGCAATTTCGGGAGAACCAGGAATCAGAATCATGAACCGTTTAAAGTTTTGGAAAGCTAATGTCTAGATAATTGAGATATATGTTTTTTACAAAATTTAACTCGAAGTATTTATATACTGTTAATTCTGTAGAACTTCTAGGTTAGAATTTAACCATCGGTGCACAATACAAAATTTGTATGTGCCATAATTCCCAAACGAATTTGAATTTGGACGAGCCGTAAATTCTAGCATATTTTTTATGCTGAAATCTATAGGAAATCATGCATGAAAGTTGAGTTTGTGTCGGTTGACTTTTCGGTCAACAGATTGCCTCAATTTGCGTGCCATGAGTCTTGAGTTGATAAAATTCAGTTTCTTTGGACAAAATTTAGGAATTAACATAAATATCAGAATAATAAGATTAAAATAGGATTTTAGAGTAATTATTCCAGAATTAAATAAATTAAAATAAATTATCTTTTGACGTGATAAATTTGTAATACATAGGCTATTTGGACTGTGACTTGGACTCTGATTCATACCAGCAGCAGGACCCCAGGCAAGATACCTTGCCAAATTGTTTACAGTATTTTGCATGCTTAATATATTTCTGTATATTTATTTCATTTCTGTTTATTTATTGCATATGTAGTTCCTTTCAGTCATTACTATATATTAGATATGTTGACACATACTTGACAATTAGTATCATAGAGGACAATTATTAGGTGTATGAGCTTTTAACCACTCTGGTAAACCGTAGTATATAGCTCGCACTATGGGCGTGTGTCGCGCTGGTCGCTACCCCCGCGGTATGTAGATTTCTGGAGTCTCGCTGGTTGCTACCCCCGCGGTATGTCGATTTCTGATGTCCATTGACGGGTGTGTGAGTTGTGAGGTAGATCGAGTAGCCTAAACTTGCCCATACGTCGAAAAGTTGTCCTCATTTGCATTCATATAGATTGTCTTGTACAGCGTACTTATTTATTTTTAAATTATATGCATGTTTATTGTATTCAAATTGGCATGTGTTTTGTGTATCTTGTTACGTCCCTCTGAGGACCTGGTCCCCTGCCAGGTGTATCTGTTCTTGAGTATTTGTAGGAGCACAGATATGGATGGTTACATGTGATCCGAGTATGTCTTCTCTTTGAGCCGTGGTCGTTAGCTGGTATTCTTATATTGTGTTTATTGTGTTGTACCTATACCTTCGAGTTGGTAGTGGATTTGTTTCCATCCAACTATCATCCTTAGATACTTATATTGATATCTAGTTTCATAGATACTGGTTATTTATTTATATTTGATTTTCGTGGATGAGATTTAGATTGTACCCTGTGACTTGTGATATATTTTATACTACTTGTGGATTGATATTCATATTACAGCGTACGTATGGGATATGGTTTCCATATATTGGAGTTGCCATATCCATACGGCGGGCATGCTTACGTGTTCCTAGTCCTACGTATTTTGGGACTGGGGCGTGACATATTTTTGTGGTGGTTCATGCAGGTCGAGAGCACATTGTCTCGGTTACGTTACTGTACCGAACAAGCCTGCACCTAGGACTAGAGTATAGGATCTCATCCACAATTGACTATGATTCATCTTCCTCCTATCTGTTCTATTTGAACAATTATATCCTGCTTGATTCATGTACTTCCCTAATAAGTTCCTTGAGTATATATAGCCTTCTGCTAGAATATAGGAACCCCTGTTATTAGGATGATAATTATGGTAGCACCCCTATTAATAATACAACGAGAATATAGACACCACTTAGTTTAGAATATCTAGTGAACCCTAGAATTCCTTAGCTATAGATTGGTTTACCATTACCCCTGATGTATTATGAAGACTAGAGGGTAGTATAGACATTACTAGAGTTAGTTAAAAGTTTTACCATAATATTTGACACCTAGTATTACATAGTCTTTTGACCTATTAATGAAGTGTGATTGAACAACATTAATTGTATGCTAGCTTAGGAGACAGTGTTTATTCAGACAATAGAATTTAGAGGTCCTTGTCCCCATTTGGTCGACTAGCGACATAGATAAGGAGGTTGTTTGATAACTATAGAGATTTGTAGAGTTTTTATTATTATTGCTTATTCTATTTTTTTGTTTTATTTTTGTGAACTTGAATTGACTTGTACCTCCTTTCATCATCATCTAGCGTACCTATAATTGTTGTACCACCTTGACTTATGCCGCTATTATAGCCTAGTTTTACAAGCTTATTCTTTCATCAAGCTTGTTCACTATATATGTATTAGTGGATGCCATACATTAATACATTTAGAATCAGTGTACTACGGTCTGATCAATCATAGTGCACGTGGTTCGCCTTTCGTATAACTACTTTACGTGGATTAAGATATCTAGTGATTAGTAGATGAATGAACTTGTCGTATCCGTTACATAACTGTACCGATGCGAGCATGTGGATATGCATTACCAAAATAAGATTTCAATCCACAACTGCCTTGACAATTCCCATTGAATTCTTTAAACGCTTTGAATAGATTTTATTATTTAAATTTTTGGAAGAGATTGTGATTGACGTACCTTATGTACGAATGTGAAGGATTTAACAAATTATGCCTTATTTTAATTTCGAGGACAAAATTATTTTAAGTTGGGTAGATTGTAAACTCCCTCACCCAAAATAGGTATTTTGTGTATATTTTATATTATTATATTTATTATAGATGTTGAATTTATTTAGAGTATTCTCTTAGTTAATTAGAAAATAAATTTTTTTGTATATTTACTTATATAAATATTTATTTAGAATTATTTTTAGGCTATTTTAGATTATTGGAATTTTTCCATAATTTTTAGTTAATTAAAAACTAGTAATACTAATTTTCTAAGACTTTGAAGAAATTATTTTATGTTCAAACTTAACTAAAAATATCCCAAAATTTTATTTTAGGTTCTAAATATTTAAATATACTTTCTAGAATTTTTGAGAATTTTCTAAATATTTTAGTATTTATTGGAAGTTATTTAGGCTAATAACTAATTTTTAGGCCTTGTAGAATTTATTGTGCAATACCAGGAACATAGAATGGACCCACGTTATTTTTTAGGGTTTATAATATTATTATATATTTTCGGGAATTATTTCAGAATTTTTGGAATAATTTTAGTATTTATTTTTAGTTATATGGATAAAACTAATGTTTAGAGCTTCTCCTAATTATAGTAGGAAATCTATGAATATAAAATTATCCCAAATATTTTTCTAGAGTTTTTTAAATTTAAAATATATTTTTGTAATTTTTTCAGATTTTTATGATTATTTTTAGTATTTATTTTGAGTTTTTAGATTTAAAATAACTTAAATAATGTTTTGATAAAAGCAAATCAAAAATAAATAATATAACAAAAACCATCCAATCAGATTCTGACACATGTCAGCCTATAAATATCCTTTCAGCCGCAGGTACATCCCTATATATATATATTATTATAATCCTAATTATTCCATTATTTTAGAGAGAGAGATTTTGGAGAATTGTCATCTAGGGTTCCTTCATCTTCCACAAGCCATTGCGCATAGCTCCGGACTCCAAACGAGGCCTAGTTTCTTGTTTTAGAAAGATATTGAGGTTAGCTTTCTGATTATATAAATTTTTTTATGAAATTATGAGTATTAAATTCTGAAAAATTCGTAGAGCACAGCATGTCCAAAAATAGACTTATTTTGATGTTTTCACGATTTTGGGAGAACCAGGAATCAGAATCATGAACCGTTTGAAGTTTTGGAAAGCTAATGTCTAGATAATTGACATATGTTTTTTCCAGAATTTAATTCGAAGTATTTATATACTGTTAATTCTGTAGAACTTCTTGGTTAGAATTTAACCATCGGTGCACATTACAAAATTTGTATGTGCCATAATTCCCAAACGAATTTGAATTCGGATGAGCCTTAAATTATAGCATGTTTTTTATGCTGAAATCTACAGGAAATCATGCAAGAAAGTTGAGTTTGTGTCGGTTGACTTTTCGATCAACAGATCGTCTCGATTTGCGTGCCATGAGTCTCGAGTTGATAAAATTCAGTTTCTTTGGACAAAATTTAGGAATTAACATAAATATCAGAATAATAAGATTAAAATAGGATTTTAGAGTAATTATTCTAGAATTAAATAAATTAAAATAAATTATCTTTTGACGTGATAAATTTGTAATACATAGGCTATTTGGACTGTGACTTGGACTCTGATTCATACCAGCAGCAGGACCCCAGGCAAGATACCTTGATAAATTATTTACAGTATTTTGCATGCTTAATATATTTTTGTATATTTATTTCATTTCTGTTTATTTATTGCATATGTAGTTCCTTTCAGTCATTACTATATATTAGATATGTTGACACAGACTTGACAATTAGTATCATAGAGGATAATTATTAGGCGTATGGGCTTTTAACCACTCTGGTAAACCGTAGTATATAGCTCGCACTATGGGCGTGTGTCGCGCTGGTCGCTACCCCCGCGGTATGTAGATTTCTGGAGTCTCGCTGGTCGCTACCCCCGCGGTATGTCGATTTTTGATGTCCATTGACGGGTGTGTGAGTTGTGAGGTAGATCGAGTAGCCCACCCTTGCCCATACATCGAAAAGTTGTCCTCATTTGCATTCATATAGATTATCTTGTACAGCGTACTTATTTATTTTTAAATTATATGCATGTTTACTGTATTTAAATTGGTATATGTTTTGTGTATCTTGTTACGTTCCTCTGAGGACCTGGTCCCCTGCCTGGTGTATCTGTTCTTGAGTATTTATAGGAGCACAGATTTGGATGGTTACATGTGATCCGAGGATGTCTTCTCTTCGAGCCGTGGTCGTTAGCTGGTATTCTTATATTGTGTTTATTGTGTTGTACCTTTACCTTCGAGTTGGTAGTGGATTTGTTTCCATCCAACTATCATCCTTAGATACTTATATTGATATCTAGTTTCATAGATACTGGTTATTTATTTATATTTGATTTTCGTGGATGAGATTTAGATTGTACCCTGTGACTTGTGATACATTTTATACCACTTGTGGATTGATATTCATATTACAGCGTACGTATGGGATATGGTTTCCATATATTGGAGTTGCCATATCCATACGGCTGGCATGCTTACGTGTTCCTAGTCCTACGTATTTTGGGACTGGGGCGTGACATATTTTTGTGGTGGTCCATGCAGGTCGAGAGCACATTGTCTCGGTTACGTTACGGTACCGAACAAGCCTGCACCTAGGACTAGAGTATAGGATCTCATCCACAATTGACTATGATTCATCTTCCTCCTATTTGTTCTATTTGAACAATTGTATCCTGCTTGATTCATGTACTTCCCTAATAAGTTCCTTGAGTATATATAGCCTTCTGCTAGAATATAGGAACCCCTGTTATTAAGATGATAATTATGGTAGCACCCCTATTAAGAATACAACGAGAATATAGACACCACTAAGTTTAGAATATCTAGTGAACCCTAGAATTCCTTAGCTATAGATTGGTTTACCATTACCCCTGATGTATTATGAAGACTAGAGGGTAGTATAGACATTACTAGAGTTAGTTAGAAGTTTTACCATAATGTTTGACACCTAGTATCACAAAGTCTTTTGACCTATTAATGAAGTGTGATTGAACAACATTAATTGTATGCTAGCTTAGGAGACAGTGTTTATTCAGACAATAGAATTTAGAGGTCCTTGCCCCCATTTGGTCGACTAGCGACATAGACAAGGGGGTTGTATGATAACTATAGAGATTTATAGAGTTTTTATTATTATTGCTTATTCTATTTTTTTGTTTTATTTTTGTGAACTTGAATTGACTTGTACCTCCTTTCATCATCATCTAGCGTACCTATAATTGTTGTACCACCTTGACTTATGCCGCTATTATAGCCTAGTTTTGCAAGCTTATTCTTTCATCAAGCTTGTTCACTATATATGTATTAGTGGATTCATACATTAATACATTTCAGAATCAGTGTACTACGGTTTGATCAATCATAGTGCACGTGGTTCGCCCTTCGTATAACTACTTTACGTGGATTGAGATATCTAGTGATTAGTAGATGAATGAACTTGCCCTCTAGATATGTCTGAGCATATCGTATCCGTTACATAACTGTACCGATGCGAGCATGTGGATATGCATTACCAAAATAAGATTTCAATCCACAACTGCCTTGACAATTCTCATTGAATTCTTTAAACGCCTTAACCCCCATACTACTAATCGATTACCTCCCCCTTGAACTCTTTATTATTGTTTTTCGTCTTCCCTTATTTCGGAAAGACGAAACCTCATGCTGGGTATAAAGTTTGATACACAGAGAGTACTAGATATACCCCATAGGCCGATCACATACTTGAGAATTATTCTTTCGTAATTAAGGACATATCTTATAAGATATAATTGGCATAGAAGTTTTGAGGATTGAATGACATGAGTAAAATAAATTAAGGAATATTTTCTTAAGGTATATAGCCTTATGTGATAGATGGATAAATTATAAGTTGGATAGCAGTGCATTGTCAACTCGAGAGGAATTTCTTTTAGATTGTGATCGAGTAAGATTAGATTGGGAGAGGTTCAAGCCATTTTAATTTTGAGACATTTAGAAGAATGGCTAAGATGATGAGGATTAATGAATTGATATTGAGGACCCAATATTTGTACCTTAAGTACATGATTTAAATTTTTGAATATTGAAGTATGAATCATCGATTTAAATTTTGAGGATAAATATAGAATTTTAGACTTGAACAATTGGTGAATTAGATTTAAATTTTATAATTTGATGATTTGAATTAAAAGTTCAATTTTGATTGTTGGGTCACCTATTTGAAATATTGAGGATGTAAATTGAGTTTAAATATTTGAAGAGTACAAAATTCTTAAGTTGAGAATAGGAAAAAGATTTGATTAGAATTGTTTATTGTTCAAAGTCTAGAGGAGATTATGATAGTTGGAAATTGTGATATAAATTTTGATGTGGGATGTCATATAGACTTGAGTTAGATTTGGATGTTGATTATTTAAAAATCGAGAAGAGATTACGACAGGTTGAATTTTTGATTTAAATAGTGGTTATCTTAATTTTGAAGTGATCGCGATAGATTTGAATAGATTTTGTTATTTAAATTTTTGAAAGAGATTGCGATTGACGTACCTTATGTACGAATGTGAAGGATTTAACAAATTATGCCTTATTTTAATTTTGAGGACGAAATTGTTTTAAGTTGGGTAGATTGTAAACTCCCTCACCCAAAATAGATATTTTGTGTATATTTTATATTATTATATTTATTATAGATGTTGAATTTATTTAGAGTATTCTCTTAGTTAATTAGAAAATAATTTTTTTTGTATATTTACTTATATAAATATTTATTTAGAATTATTTTTAGGTTATTTTAGATTATTGGGATTTTTCCATAATTTTTAGTTAATTAAAAACTAGTAACACTAATTTTTTAAGACTTTGAAGAATTTATTTTATGTTCAAACTTAACTAAAAATATCCCAAAATTTTATTTTAGGTTCTAAATATTCAAATATACTTTCTAGAATTTTTGAGAATTTTCTGAATATTTTAGTATTTATTGGAAGTTATTTAGGCTAATAACTAATTTTTAGGCCTTGTAAAATTTATTGTGCAATCCCAGGATTATAGAATGGACCCACGTTATTTTTTAGAGTTTATAATATTATTATATATTTTCTGGAATTATTTCAGAATTTTTGGAATAATTTTAGTATTTATTTTTAGTTATATGGGTAAAACTAATGTTTAGAGCTTCTCCTAATTATAGTAGGAAATCTATGAATATAAAATTATCCCAAATATTTTTCTAGAGTTTTTTAAATTCAAAATATATTTTTTATAATTTTTCCAGATTTTTATGATTATTTTTTATATTTATTTTGAGTTTTTAGATTTAAAATGACTTAAATAATATTTTGATAAAGACAAATCAAAAATAAATAATATAACAAAAACCATCCAATCAGATTCTGACACGTGTCAGCCTATAAATATCCTTTCAGCCGCAGGTACATCCCTATATATATATTATTATAATCCTAATTATCCCATTATTTTAGAGAGAGATTTTGGAGAATTGTCATCTAGGGTTCCTTCATCTTCCACAAGCCATTGCGCATAGCTCTGGACTCCAAACAAGGCCTAGTTTCTTGTTTTAGAAAGATATTGAGGTTAGCTTTCTGATTATATAAATTTTTTTATGAAATTATGAGTATTAAATTCTGGAAAATTCGTAGAGCACAGCATGTACGAAAATAGACGTGTTTTGATATTTTCGCGATTTCGGGAGAACCAGGAATCAGAATCATGAACTGTTTGAAGTTTCGGAAAGCTAATGTCTAGATAATTGACATATGTTTTTACCAGAATTTAATTCAAAGTATTTATATACTGTTAATTCTGTAGAACTTCTAGGTTAGAATTTAACCATCGGTGTACAATACAAAATTTGTATGTGCCATAATTCCCAAACGAATTTGAATTCGGACGAGCCGTAAATTTGAGCATATTTTTGATGCTGAAATCCACAGGAAATCATGCATAAAAGTTAAGTTTGTTTCGGTTGACTTTTTGGTCAACATATTGCCTCGATTTGCGTGCCATGAGTCTCGAGTTGATAAAATTCAGTTTCTTTGGACAAAATTTAGGAATTAACATAAATATCAAAATAATAAGATTAAAATAGAATTTTAGAGTAATTATTCCAGAATTAAATAAATTAAAATAAATTATCTTTTGACGTGATAAATTTGTAATACATAGGCTATTTGGACTGTGACTTGGACTCTGATTCATACCAGCAGCAGGACCCCAGGCAAGATACCTTACCAAATTATTTACAGTATTTTGCATGCTTAATATATTTCTGTATATTTATTTCATTTTTGTTTATTTATTGCATATGTAGTTCCTTTCAGTCATTACTATATATTAGATATGTTGACACACACTTGACACTTAGTATCATAGAGGACAATTATTAGGCGTATGGGCTTTTAACCACTCTGGTAAACCGTAGTATATAGCTCACACTATGGGCGTGTGTCGTGCTGGTCACTACCCCCGCGATATGTCGATTTCTGGAGTCTCGCTGGTCGCTACCCCCGCGGTATGTCTATTTTTGATGTCCATTGACGGGTGTGTGAGTTGTGAGGTAGATCGAGTAGCCTACCCTTGCCCATACGTCAAAAAGTTATCCTCATTTGTATTCATATAGATTGTCTTGTACAGCATACTTATTTATTTTTAAATTATATACATGTTTACTGTATTCAAATTGGCATGTGTTTTGTGTATCTTGTTACGTCCCTCTGAGGACCTGGTCCCGTGCCAGGTGTATCTATTCTTGAGTATTTGTAGGAGCACAAATTTGGATGGTTACATGTGATCCGAGGATGTCTTCTCTTCGAGCCGTGGTCATTAGCTGGTATTCTTATATTGTGTTTATTGTGTTGTACCTTTACCTACGAGTTGGTAGTGGATTTGTTTCCATCCAACTATCATCCTTAGATACTTATATTGATATCTAGTTTTATAGATACTGGTTATTTATTTATATTTGATTTTTGTGGATGAAATTTAGATTGTACCCTGTGACTTGTGATACATTTTATACCACTTGTGGATTGATATTCATATTACAGCGTACGTATGGGATATGGTTTCCATATATTGGAGTTGCCATATCCATACGGCTGGCATGCTTACGTGTTCCTAGTCCTACGTATTTTGGGACTGGGGCGTGACAATTCCGGCTAAAATGTCCACATCATCACTCTGGCACGTTACGAAGCAGCTTCTACGCCCATTCAGCTTCGGTGCCTACTCGGCTTTTATGCCTATTCAGCTTCGGTGCCTACTCGGCTTCTACGCCTATTCAGCTTTGGTGCCTAGTCGGCTTCTACGCCTATTCAGCTTCGGTGCCTGCTCGGCTTCTACGCCCATTCAGCTTCGGTGCCTACTCGGCTTCTACGCCTACTCGGCCTTTATGACTACTCAGCGTCTACGCCTATTCGGCTTCTATGCCGGTTTGATAACTATTTGGCTTCTATGCCATGGTGACAGACATTGGCTTCTATGCCATGGTGACAGACATTGGCTTCTATGCCAACCTCTTCTACACGATGGATACCTACCTACATGGCTTCTACGCCGTGATCTTTGTAGCGATTATACGCATTTTGTCCCTTAGTTGGACCCACGTCACACGCTCATTCAAAGGATCATCTATACGCAGGCATTGGTTATTTTAACCGTTGTGTAAAAGGGTGTTGTACTTTCCACTACTCGGTTTTTACACCGATTGAGTGATCACTGTCACTAAAACTCTATAAATAGAGACCTCTATCAACGAAGAAAAAGGAGAGAAATTGGAGGTCGAACGATCAGAAATAGGTGGACAAATCGGAGAAAAAAGGAGAGAGAGAGAGAGAGAGAAGAGTCCAGGGCTCAGGCAAAGAGAAGGGATCGACGACTTTGGCATCGGACATCCACCCTCTTCAGCAACCTTCGAAGCTGCTACCTGTCTTCCACGGCATTTCTTCAACATCTTATGGTCCAAGGGCTAAAGTGATCGACTGTAGATCAGACACCTATAGCAATATTCAACCAGATTAAATAAATTGTACTTAGACATCCTCATGTAGGATTAAATTTGTACAATCTTGTTTGTAAACATAAAAGAAGGGCAGGTCTTCGTACAAGATCTCGTTTTCCGCATTCATCAAATCTTTTCTCGTTTATTATCCTAAACAAGATGGCGACTCTGGTGGAAACATCTTTATCTTCTGATGAGGAAGCTATTGCTCGACACGATACGGTATCTGTGGGATCCATGAAGAAGACACTGGTCGTCCAGTTCGACCAGTCTGCCTACGAAGATATGCTCTGAACAAGGGGCAGCTCTCACTCTCTCCCTGTCCAAAATAACAGGAAGCTGTGTAAGGTTTGGATGCCCAAGACATCCTCTACCATTCC
Organism: Iris macrosiphon; assembly: GCA_036927795.1. NCBI lineage: Eukaryota > Viridiplantae > Streptophyta > Magnoliopsida > Asparagales > Iridaceae > Iris > Iris macrosiphon. The sequence continues at coordinate 122,516,158 of JAYESA010000011.1, read as the reverse complement.
TGTGGACTCTCCGATCTCTCCGACCAATGAGGTTGTAGAGTTGCTCCCTCCATGCCCTGCACGTAGAATTTAGTCGCCTGTCTCTGACAGAACCGACAAAACTTCTGGCAATGCCTCAGCGCTAACCCAGAAGTATACTCCGCGCTCTGCGCGTGAAATTCAGTCTCCCGTACCTGGCAGAATAGACAAAACTTCTGATAAAGCTTCAGCCCCAAATCAGAAGTACAAGGCACGCTCCACGCATAAAACAACATCTGACCTCTACGGAGAACCAGATGATCCCTGTGATCTCCACAAGGAAAAGCGAGCGGCGGACTACTCAACTTCTCGGCATCTACGCCAGCAAGGAAATAATCTGCACGCCCTCCGAATTACGCAAGACGCTGATGGCCGCCTGAGGACATCCTCAGCTTTACGCTAACCAGAGCGAAGCTCCAAATTATGCCAGGCGAACTCCCTAAGCGTAAAGAAGGCTCCAGTTGCGGAAAGACACCCTCCCCGGGGATTATCTGCCACCCAGATGGCCAACCTATTGTATATGGGTGGCATAGAGAAGACTATGACTCCCATCATCCGCATGCCCACCAACGGGAACAGAAGGAACAAGCCATCATCTTCTTCTTCTATAACTCCTCCTGACCTGCGCAAGTATCTAATCCAAAAATGCAAGGAGAGGGGATCTTCCAGCGTGGCTATTACGCCTCCTAGCGAGCACTATTGTAATAGTCACAGGATTATAATTAATTGTTGCTGTTCTAAAGCAAAATGATCGGTTTTCAACCGGCTAAGCTACTCTCCATCTTTCCTAGAAGAAGAGCCCACGCGTGCATCTGTGAACATGGCTTCACATATACTTGGAAGAAGCTCAGGTTCAAGACGTCCGTCCTCTAGAACTCCGAGCCGAAGGAAATTCAACATGCTCCTTAGGGACACCGAAGCCGGGGTATTCCAGAACACTCGTTCAAGGTCCCGATAACTGACTTCGTGCTCTTCTGGTTCCGATGCTGGGGGTCATCAGTCTCCCAAATCAGATACTGAGAGTATAGAATCAACTTCTGCAGTGACCTATACTCATCCTTCAATGACGCCCAGGGAGATGGGAGTTTATGCCATTGAAGACGAACACGAGGAAGCCTCACCATCCGGGAACGCTGAGCAACGCATTACTACACTAGAGACATCTCTGAAACAAATGCAATCCGTGATGGAGGATATGCACCAAATGATGCTAACTCAACAGGCGGCTGCTATGGCTCGAACATCGGTCCCGCCTACTCAGATGCGTGTGGGGGTGGATCTACCACCATCCAACACGACCCAAGAGCCTGCTCTAGATCAAGAGTCAGCTGGCCCTTCACTTCCTCACTCGGAGAATGTACTACCTCCTGTGGGAGTCACGATACAACCAACTCCGCACCATTCCGTGGTCTCGCTACCAGCTGAAAATCTGATGCAAGCAGTACGGGAGTTGAAACCCCAATTTGACACCTTGAAGCACAAAGATCAGCTCAAGAAATTGGGAATCAACCAGCCATACCCAGCTATCTGGGAAGAGGTCCATTTTCCTCCGAGGTACAAACCTCAGACCATGACCCTGTTCGAGGGAAAAACATCGCCAAGTCAGTACATGAACTATTTCAGTATAATGACGGTGTTGCTACAAGGGAATGACGCCCTCCTCACCCGGGTGTTCAAGGGCTGTCTCTCGGGAGTAGCTTACCAGTGGTACCGCAGCCTGACGGACAACTGCATTACTTCCTTTGAAGACTTCAAGGCTTTATTCTTCACACGATTCTACGAGGGAGGAATGGACATGTCTATGTCCTCTCTCATCGAAGTCAAGCAGAGGGAGAAGGAGGACTTTCGCACCTTCGTCGAACGTTTTCGTCAAGCCACTTTACAGATGCCTTCAGGAGTTCCAGACTCAGCATTGGTGGAAATTTGCAGAAAGAACCTTCTTTCCGTGATCTCAGTGTTCACAGGACCATATCAGCTCCACGACTGGCCCTCGTTCATCATCTCAGCGGCAGCCGCCGAGGACAACAGTAGCAAGGTGCGTGACAATGGCATCATGATCTCTACCTCTGACAGAGGCAAGAGGTCATCCCCCAACGGCGACCATCCTCGCAGTTCCAAAGGAAACGAAGCTCTGGCAATTAATACGTCCAGACAGAAGACTGCGGCAACTGCGCAGACGAAACCCGGGACTACCAGGCCCGTCGAAGTATACTCTTTCGACGACGACGATATTCCGAGTATATTCGAGTGTCTCGTCAAAAGTGGCAAGATCACCCTTCCGGAGGAGAGTCAGCCCAGTGAAGTCGGCAGTGCCAACAACCCCAAGTACTGCATCTTCCATAGATACGTACACCACCTAACAAAGGCGTGTTACATACTGAAAAGGAAGATCCAAGAGCTGATCGATGCTAAAGCCATCACCCTGCGCAATAGCGAGAAGACGGTCACGGCCAACATGATCTCTCTGTAATTTGGCAATCTGCCTCCCCAAGAAGTACCGGACGGTGTTACACCTATTTTCCGGACAACGATGAACATCGTTAATCTCCCTCCGGCTAGGGGTCAAAATCACGACCTGTTACCCCTAACTACCCTGAGAGGCGAGATTATGTGGGTTCACCCAGACTTGGTGTCGGAGCTCGAAAAAGAGACTAATGCTACTAAAGCTAAGTCCAGGAAGAACTCCAAATAGAAGCCCTGCCACATGGTTGCAACTTGTTCGATATCAGACGAAGATGAGGTTTTGGCCACAGCAACCCGTTCAGGGAAGGCTTACCTCAAAGACTACGGAGCAAGTCAGGAAGATGCACCTGCAGACGCTTCAGTTGCCAAGCCTTCAGAACTAGAACACGCCGTACCAGAGGCCGGTCCCTCGAGACCAACTTCGGCGGACAAGGGGAAGCAAAAAGAAGTGCGCTTCGATAAACCTGTGAAAAACATTCAAAACAAAGGTTTAGAGAAGCCGTACAACTTCGACATCTTGGCCCAACTGACTAATACACCGGCCAGGTTGTCTATCTTCGAGCTACTCAGGCTCTCCCAAGACACTCGTCTAGCCCTGAATGAAGCATTGATACGGGCGGATATATACTTGACCCAACTCAAGTCCCCCGATGAAGAACCTGCAGCGTGTCCCCGATGCCACAGTGTGATGGAGGTGGTCCCAAACATCACTTTCACTCAAGACGACATGCTGTTAAAACATAACAGGCATGACAGACCCCTCTACCACATCGGGTACGTCGGTTCCATGGAGGTCGACTGGATTCACATAGATCCGGGATCCTCGATCAGCATCATTCCTCATAGTCTGCTCAGAACACTAAGGATTCCTACCAGCGAACTGGCTTACACCACCACTACTATCGTGGGTTTCAACGCCGGAAGAAGTAAGCCGTTGGAAAAAATTCGCCTGAGGATCCAGATTGGCAACCTCATATCGGTGGCTACATGCTACATCATCGATTCAGAGGTGTCCTACAACATCCAGCTGGGAAGACCATGGATCCACGACCACAATATCGTTCCTTCGACTCTACATCAATGCTTCAAATATGTAGACGCCCAAGGGACAGTACAAACGGAGGTTGCCAACCTAAACCCGTTTAAAGGAGTAGAATCCTACTACTCCGACGTCGTGTTATACTCTCAAGACTACACGGAAGAGGTGTCGGCCCAAGCAGAGAAGGAATCCCACCGGGAGCCTAAAGAACCTTCTGCCAAGCAACCTCTGTCAATCAAAGTGAAAGGACGGACTACCCATCCAAAAGCCACAGAGCCTATGGCTATCCACCTGAACAAGACCAGGTCAGGGAAAGGGGGTGATCCTCTAGTGATCACTCTGAGACAACAACCTCCGCCCTTAATCATCAACCTTCGGCACAACAAGCAGCCGAGTGATGTAAATACAACCAGGAGTGCAGTTTCTGATAATAATAAAGGACCTCTTTTCCAGTATATCGACGCCCGGATTCCAAATCAGGAATCCTCTCCCCATGACGATATAGAGCCTATAGCACGAAAATTCTTGGCAGCTATAGATTCCTATCATCCGCACATATGGGAAGTGGCATCATCATCCAATATCACCACGACGTATGGACCACATGAGGATTCTATCTTCATTGTTCCACCTGCCCGCAATGGTCAGTGTTCAATAGTCTTCGGCCGCATGCACAACGAATAGACTATACAAAAGGATTCCTTTGATGACGACTCTGATGAAATGCAAGTTCACAGGTACAGCCCGCAAGCCTTGAAGATCATAAAAAATATGGGTTACAACTTGAAGATGGAACCAGGTCTCAACTACGGGAAAGGCAGGCGAATACTGCTGCTCGGCAATACCCACTATCAACAAACCCGTTTCGGGTTAGGGTATGCCACCTCCCTTACGACTTCCAAGTCAGATGAGGATATCTTTTCCCCTTTTCAAGACGGCTCATCGCCCTCCGACTCATCTCACGCTTTCGAGCTTACATTATCAGCGAATATGGTAGTGACAGATTCCTTCGAATCAGACGAACAAGAACCCGAACCATTCGAGAATAACGCTTGGGCTCAGCAAATGGATACACAATGGGAGTTTCGCTTCAAGCAAAGAGAATCTCCTACTAAAGATGAAGTTATCCAGATTGACGTAGGGGATGGACTTTCACCGAAGCCAATATTTATCAGTAACAACCTTTCCGAAGAAGAAAGGAAAGAAACTACCCAGCTGATAATAGAGTATATCGACGTCTTTGCGTGGAATTATGAGGATATGCCAGGTCTTGATCCAAAGGTGGCTACTCATAAACTCGACATACTGCCCAATTCGAAGCCTGTAAAGCAGCACCAACGCCGGTTCTGCCCGGACATGATGGACGCCATTGAAGCTGAAGTCAAGAAGTTAATAACCTGCGGCTTCATCCGTGAGGAACAATATCCCGACTGGGTCGCCAATGTTGTCCCGGTCATGAAGAAAAATGGGAAAATACGTATCTGTATCGATTACCGAGATCTGAACGCAGCCTGCCCCAAGGATGAGTTCCCTCTTTCCATCACAGACGTCATGATCGACAATACTTGCAGTTTTGAATGTATGTCTTTCATGGACGGATTCTCAGGATAAAATCAGATCAAGATGCATCCTGAAGATGAGAAGCATACTGCCTTCCGGTCACCGCTGGGGGTATACTGCTATACGGTCATGCCCTTCGGATTAAAGAACGCCGGGGCTACGTACCAACGAGCTATGAGTAACATATTCCATAAGCATCTACACAAGACAGTGGAGTGTTACGTGGACGATATAGCTGTCAAAAGCCGTCTCAGGGATAATCACATCCAAGACTTGAAGACAGTATTTGAATTGATGCGCCAACATCAACTCAAAATGAACCCTACATAGTCCTTTCTGGGGGTATCTAGCGGCAAATTTTTGGGATTTGTCATCACCGCCAAAGGTATTCAAGTGGACCCTGATAAAGTCAAAGCCATCTTAGAAATGCGACCGCCCCACAATCTGAGGGAACTCAGGGGATTTCAAGGTCGTCTGGCTTATATCCGAAGATTCATATCCAACCTCTCCGGGAGATGCCAGCCCTTTTCTCGTCTCATGAAGAAAGGCGTATCCTTCGTATGGGACGAAGCCTGTCAGCAAGCATTCGGAGATATCAAGAGCTACCTCACTAGCCCGCCAGTTGTGGTACCGCCCGTCATAGGAAAACCATTCGTGCTATATGTTCGAGCAATGGATCATTCTCTGGGAGCTCTTCTCGCACAAAAGAACGATATGGGCCACGAGCAGGCTATTTACTACCTCAGCAGGATGATGGTCGGAGTCGAACACCGGTATAACCCAGTGGAGAAAGAATGCTTGGCCCTGATGTTCGCTATCCAAAAAATGCGACACTATGTCACGGGCCAAACCATTCACATCATCTCCAGGATCAATCCTCTGCAGGTACTAATGAAAAGCCAAGTGTTCTTAATTCCTGACTCGCGACTTGGACGATGTTATTAACGTCATATGACATGGTGTACGTCCCTCAGAAGTCTGTCAAAGGCCAAGCATTGGCTGACTTTTTAGCTGCTCATCCGATCCCGGAGGCCTCCAGACTGTACGAGGACATTCCCGACAAAGTTGCAGAGTGTAATTCCGCAACGGAAGGCGACGCATGGCAACTGTTCTTCGATGGCGCCTCCAGGACTGGTCTCAGGGGAAACATGGTTTCAGGAGTAGGGATCGTCCTAGTCACTCCCGATAAACTCGTTATCTACCGAGCATATTCCCTTAGCGAGCCCTGTTCTAACAATGTAGCGGAATACAATGCTCTACTAATCGGGCTCCAAGTCGCTAAAGAGCTGGGGGTCGAATCTCTGGAAGCCTTCGGTGATTCTCTGCTGATCGTCAACCAAGTCAGAGGAATATATGAAGTCCGAAATCCTGACCTCATCCCCTATCACCGAGCAACGGTCGAGATAGCCATAACGTTCAAAGGTTTCTTCCTTTAGCATGTACCTCGATCTCAAAATTTGGAAGCTGATGCCCTAGCCAGTCTAGCTGCAGATTTAGCTACTCCTATAAGAAGGCAAAATTCGAACATAGCTACACGATGGACGCAGATCCGCCCAGGAGAGACTGGAGAAGTCCCTTTATAGATTTCGTAGCATAAGAAATCTTGCCAGAAGATCCTAAAGAAGCAATATCTGTCAAAAGATGATCATTACGCTTCTATTTCAACGCATCATCACAATGTCTATATCGCCGGTCTTATGACGGGCTATTATTAGGATGTCTCTCTGGTGATGAAGCACAGCGGATTATCCGTGAAGCTCACGATGGCGTATGCAGAGCGCATCAACCTGGTCCTAAGCTACAGGATCGTATCAGGAGAATAGGCTATTATTGTCCCACTATGATCGCAGACGCAATCCAGTATGCCAGACGATGCAGAGCCTGTCAGGTTCATGCAGACTTCATACATCAACCGTCCGAGCATCTACACCCTATGGTGGCATCCTGGTCTTTCGAAGCATGGGGTATGTATGGATATCATTGGTCCTATTCACCCGTCTTCTCCCAGAGGTCACCAGTTCATACTGGCCATCACGGATTACTTCTCCAAATGGGCAGAGGCGATCCCTCTTGCTGAGGTAAAGACATCTAACATGACCAGCTTCATCAAGCACCACGTCATTTACCGCTTCGGGGTTCCCCGAAGGATAATCCATGACAATGGGCCTCAGTTCATCAGCCATGCATTCCACCGATTTTGCGATAAAAATCGGATACAAAACGTGGCCTCCACGGCATATTATCCAACTGCTAATGAGTTGGCGGAAGCCTTCAACAAAACCATTATCAAACTCTTGAAGAAGTTTGTCTCTTCAAACAAAAGAGGTTGGAATGAGAAGCTGGAAGAATATCTCTGGGCATACCGCACCACCGTATGAGCACCGACAGGTTGCACGCCATTCTCATTGGTCTACGGGAGTGAAGCAGTCCTTCCTATCGAAATTCAAATTCCATCACTCAGGATAGCCATGGCTAACGAGTTAACTCGAGAAAAGAATGACTTGTTAAGGCTTCAAGAGCTAGAAGGATTAGACGAGAAATGCCTCCAAGCTCAGCAGCGCATCACGCTCTACCAAGCACGCATTTCCAAAACTTTTAATCAAAAAGTAAAGAAAAGAGTGTTCAAAGTCGGCGAGCTAGTCTTAGCTGTAAGAAGGGCGATGATTCTTAATCACAGGAGTAGAGGCAAATTCTAGCCCAAATAGGAAGGCCCTTACGTAATTGAGACAATGTTCTCAAACGGCACTTACAGGTTATCCAGCCTAATGAAGACCTGCTAATGGTTCCTATCAATGGCAAATTCCTGAAAAGGTACTATGCTTAAACTCCTCTGCTCAAGTGGAATAAGGCGATCTTATTTTGACAAACTACTTCCAAAACAAACTCTAGTCCAAGCATACCCTATCATAGATATGCCCTGCTAAAGTTTACCGAAAGTATATCACGTCCATATTACCTCTGATATCACTTTCAACCAAACCTGTCATTTACATTCTGAAATGATGGGTCCACAAAGTCAAATAAAAAGCCTCTTTATTATTCCCAAAAGAGAGCAAGAGTACATTAGAAAAACAAAAGCAAAAGTACATCAGGAAGGGGAAAATGTCAGGTCACGAAGCTGTTGCGCCAGTACGGCCATCCTCTCAGCCCCGGAATCCAAGACATCAGCGCGGACCCGCTCCAACCGTGCCTCGTCATCTATCAGGAGGAATAATTCGGCTCTGGCCCGAAGGAGACCGGCACGGGCGACTCCTGCACTCGCCAAGTTCTGATGTGCTGCGACCAGTCGGCCATTCACCACATCTAGACCTTCCGACGACTGAGAAGCCCACTCCTTTGCCTGAGCAAGCTTTGTCTCCAGTTTGCGGACCCTTGCTACATTGTCGTCATGCTCGGCCTGGCACTTCGTTTGAAGGGTAAGATTCTTCTCCCAGCCGACTTTCCCTTTATCCATCTCTTGCTGGTTAGTCTCGATGAATTTATTCAGACCTTCCCTCTTTTCAACAAGATGCGCAGTCAAGGAGTCGTATCTGGCCTGGACCAAGGCTTCAATATTGCCTCGAGCTAGCTGCAGGTATTCGTTAATGGGTTGCTCCAAGCCATTAACCATCGCCTCCAACGCGTCAGCTACCCCGGCATCACCGAATTCCCGGATTGCCTTTATAGAGAACCAAGAGGACCTCTTCAGCTGCGCAAAGTCCAGCTTCTTCGCCAACACCATTTACATTAGCGTTCTCAGAGTGGCATAGAAGATCTCGGTGTACTGCTCGGTCAGCGCAACTAGGTCCTCATGAACACGGGGAGTGTCCACGATGGTGGCGACTTTCCCCCCAGGAATCACCACAGACGATGTCGCCATGGCCGTCGCCTCAATAGGAGGTACAACGAAGGAAGAATCGCCAACACCGGACGAAGTAACCGGCATGCTTAAAATAGGCACTGTCGCAATGACAGGCTCGTCCTCCTCTTGAGATATCTCAAGAGTCTCCTCGACAGGCAAGCCAGCACCCGAAGAGGTCTCCTCGTCAAAATCAGGTACCTCCGTGTCACCACTAGGACCTGACACAGAGCCAACGGGCGCGTCTATATCACCCTCTCCGAAGAGGTCTTCCCCTGAAAAGAAGACAAAAGGAAGTTAATATCAATGCAATATTAAATTTCCCAAAGAAGAGGCATAAAAAATAATATTTACCCCTGGCCGATGGCATATACGTCGCATCTGCAGCCTGTACAGCTAAATTATTTCTTAATAATGCTAGGCGAGCTGTCATACCTGGAGAAAGGGGTCTGCGAACTGGCACTGGCAAGTAGTCCTCCAGGTCCTCCTCAAAATCCAACCGAGGCTCATCGGCTGGAATCGCGCTAGGTGCGCTCGCAGGTGCGGCAGAAGTCCCTCCCAATGCCAATCCGACTAGAGGTATACGAAACTTTATTATACTCAGCCCCGAAGGTGACCTCGTTCCACTACCTGAAGCGGTAGCAGCGACGGCGGCATCCAGCTGAGATTCTCCGGCACCACCAGCCGGAACTGTGGAAGGTCCCTCTCTAAAAGGCGAGGAACCTCCAATCAAAGAATCGTCCCCAACACGGGAAGATGCAAGCTCACCTCCAAGAGCCTCAATGCCAGGAATTCTGAGGGAATGGTTTACCGTCTTCTTCTTCCTCTTATGAGGGAAAGTCTCCTTGGGAGCAGGAGCCCTTCGCTTCCCAAGAACTACCAAAGCCCCTACAGGCGGAGGTACTTCACCCCTAGGGACCGACACCAAAGGCTCATCCGGGGTAATGGACTCCTCACCCTCGTCGGAAGAAACTGAGGGGACGTCAACTCTCCCCCCAGGCTTGGAAGAGGGCACCCTAAAGCTTCCATGCATATCAAAATCACAATGGAAGGTGTTCGTTGCCACATAGAACTGGGCATACGAATATAGGATGCGCAGCTCCGTGGAGAGTGTGATGACCGGCACAATAAAAATTGCCCCAGTACAGCCCATGATAAAATATCGCCATCCCCTCGCTCAATCAATGAGTCCACCTCTGGACCTGAAGCTGGTGACGGCGTTGCCCACATGCAACTGATCATACCCAAACTGTCGGGCAAACCGACTGGGCAAGTAGGGCTCCAAGAAGCAATGATCTTCGCTTCTGTACAGTAGATAGGATGGTCTGATACAGACCAACCAATTAAAAGCTTCGGGAGAAAGAATGGTCTTCTCTCTACCCGAATCCTCGAGCCTAATCCCTGATTGATTGCGATGTACAGGAGGGACGGTGCAGAAAAGCTTCCAACTATGACTGAAGCCTAGCGCCCGCCGACAGTCTATAACTGTGTTCACGTTCCAGGAAGACTTCCGATAGTTCAACAAGAAACTACCCCCCGAACTACTGCCGGAATCGGGAGACATCACCCTGGGGTTATGGAGAATTAACCACCCTATCAAATACAAGTATGGTAATTCTATCCTGGGAAAGCTATCATGCCGAATTTTATCGACAAGCAGCCCGTCAATCATGGCCCTCAGGCCGACTTGTATACGGCACACCATGGCAGGGAGCAAGCCCAGTCTTGCCCCGAACACCAGATGCACTGCAGGCCATAGCGTGTTGCGGTGAATGCGGTCCGCAGATGCGACGCCAGGCACTACTACTCGGCGCAGCCATATAGAGAGAAAGCCAGCCAGTTGAGCCTCCCTGGACAGAGGCCTGCGACAGTGCCTTAAATAGCTATAGGCCTTAGTGCCTTCAGGATACTTTCCCATCCCTTCGTCGAGGAACCGGTCCGGAGCACCAGCATCCACTATAAGATCGTCAACTACCTGAGCATTAAGCACACTCAGAGGATTCACCGGCAGATCCTTGCCCTCCAATACCTTCTCCGGCTTGGCAGCCCTTGACCGGTGGAAGAAAAGATAAGACGTCCATTTGTTGATATGAGCCAAATCTGAGGTCTCATCATAAAAAGCGGTATAGGCGAGGTAGTGGCACATCAGCTCCTGATAGACCTCCACTACCCGAGGGTCTGAACCCCCCAGCTTCTGGTTTGTGGGAACATACTCTTCGTATGGAGTGTCCCCCATTGGCAGTCTTGAGATCTCTGCCATCTCATGAAGGGCCAATCCTAACTCCCCCAGTGGAGTGGCGAAAGTCCCGATGAGCGAAATATATCACTCCATCAGTGCCAGGAACAGGTTAGAGTTAGGAGGTAACCCAACACTGGTAGCACTCACAGCTGCAAACAGACCAATGTTCTCCAACTCGGTCTGGAAATGCTTCAAGGCCCAATCAACTAAGCGAGCCCATCGAAGATTCAAAGGGGTGATCCACCCACCACATCGAGGGTTCGCCTTAGGGTATACTCCCCCACGCCCCATTAAATCATTACAGAAAGTCGATAACTGGACCGGCTGGATTACCAAACTGTCTTCACTCGGGACACTGCCCGGGTACAGCCCCCTGAACAACGTCACAGAGCCAGAAGGGCGGCTGACAAATGACCCCTGGTCAGCTCCTCTCAGATGAAAGATCTTCCCTGGCTTGCCGTGAAGATCGGGAGTCAGCGTCCACGACATCTTCCTGGGATGGGTAGCATAGAAGAAGGCCGAGATGGGGTAGTCTCTCGGCATATTGGGCAGATACAAGACTAAATCCATGGCAGGGAAAACCCAGAGTTCTCTCTTAGGCTTTGTCTGGGACTGCCTATCAATCATGTCCCCGAAGAAGAAAGCCGGCTTCAGGTATTGCTCCCCGTCTACGTACGTTAGGGGCTCCCCGTTGATCATGCTCAGCAGCATTCGCTCGTCCTGAGCCAATATCAGAATTGCCCTCCCTTCGGGATACTGGGGCCCGGAGATAGGGAATGTCACGTGTGACAGATCCTCCAAATAGTTGGAGTGCAGCATCCCGGCGACAGAGCCCATCACTTCAGCCAGCGGAGACTCATGCAAGTTAACTGCAAAAACACAGAAGAAACACGTCAGTTCCTAACTAGACATTTTGGGACTTGCAGCATTCGCAAAAAGGAAAAACAACAGTCCGTGCTCTACGCCGAGACTGTAAAACTTGAGCCTTTACGCTGGAATCCATTTCCTTAACGTAAAATTCAAGATTGACAGTATACGGTCTGTACTTTATGCCAGATCGATTAAATTGAGTTATTACGCCAGGATTTTCATCTACAAGCATAAAACTCAAAGTTTAATAGTATACACCAAGTTTTCGACGGTCAAAACTTTTACGCTCGACTGCAGAAAAAATAGAGTTTTTACGCTGACACATTAGGAATATGGGCGTAAAAAGATAAAACGTCTCCGTGCATCATCTTCCTCAAAGAGGCTATCAGCACAGAAGATAACCTAGCGCGTTCACGTTCAACGTGTACGAAGGATTTTTAGTCATTCTCTCTTTCCCAAAAGCTCTACCTTCCAGGCCGGGTGCACTACTCGTCGGCGGGATGCTCCGCTCAGAATGAAGTTTGCCTTGTCCAACCAGAGACGCTCTCGCTTGAGCGGAGGAACGAGAAGAAGAATCAATCTTCTTTCCCTTAGTGGAGGAAGCTTGTTTAAGCCATTACTGGAAACTTTGAAGACTCGAAGAAGAAACGGAGAAGAACTCGCACAGTCGAAAGCTTTCTCTCGCAGAAGACGGATGAAAAGTTTTTCTCTCAGAAACTTGGGATATATATAGAGTTTGGATGGACTCCTCGGACCCCGAACCAAATCCGCTAATTAATATTCGATTATGATTGGGTCCTATGTCAGCCTATTTATTCAGAGAAGGCGGACAGTCAGCGAATTCGAAAAAAATTTCGCGCAAAGCAAGTTCATGGTTCCTACGCTAAGGTGCTTTCTACGCTCGACAGCTACAGATCTACGGTTTTACGCTCGCAAGCTACAAGTCGGGTTTTACGCCCAGATGCCTTTGTGCTCAGTAGCTTTTATGCTCGAGAGGCTACAAACCTACGACTTCACGCTCAGCAGATACCAAATCGATGATCTCACGCTCGGTGGCGCCTAGTTTACGCTCAGAAGCAACAGATTCACAACTTCACACTCGAAAAAATTTTCTTTTCAGAAGCTACAAATCTATAGTTCTACGCTAAGGAGCTTTCTACGCTCGACAGCAACAGATCTACGACTTTACGTTCGACGGCTACAAGTTGGGTTTTACGCCCAGATGCCTTTGTGCTCAGTAGATTTTATGCTCAAGAGGCTACAAACCTACGACTTCACGCTCAGGAACTACAAGTCTATGATCTCACGCTCGGTGGTGTTTAGTTTACGCTCAGAGGCAACGAACTTATGATTTCACGCTCCATGACTTTTCACGTATCTGAAAGATGCGCAGGCCAGTACAGTACATCTGAACAGTTATCAAAGGCGGTCAATTACAAGAGTTCACACAAAAGATACTCCTTCTTGACCACTAGATATCCCAAGTACCCGAAGCATACAGAATTCAAACATTGAAAAATTACTCTTCTTCATGGGTCGATTCGAAGTTCATCCAGACTCCAGTCTAAATATTTCATCTACTAAGATGGCAAATCAGTTTGACAGCCATTTCTCGCCCTGCTCAAAGGGATTTTTTGAGGAATCAATCTTTAATATGATGTCTGAATAAAGAATGTTGTTCATCAGAAGCAACAGTTCAGAATTCTACGCGGTCCCTTACTCCTAGACAGCAGGACAGTTCGAACACTCGAATGCTAAAGCGGCTTTCTACGCATCCCTAGTTATGCGTAAAAGAAAGGACAAGACCTAGCACTCTTTTTAAACAGAGTCAGCGTAAAAAATCAGACGTATCGAAGCTACACATATTCAGACTTCATAGCAAAGTATGGCAACGTGATCATATGAGGAAGAAAGACGATTTTATTAAAGATTAAAGTCATGATTACATATGAGGGAAACCCCGTCTACAAAGGGCTTCCTCATCATCGTCTGAAGATCGCACCGAGAAGCTGTTCTGACAGGTTCTCACATTGGTGAAGGTCTTCCTCTTCTTCCATGGCAGTTCATCGATATCCGTAGTCGATGAACGAGAAGATGATCGGTGGCGGGCGGATACAAAATTGGGCATAGACCCATACCGTCAATAGAAGAAAAGCAGAGTAATCTGCTTTCTTACATCTCGCACCACGGAGGTAACGGGAGAAGGTGCCACTTGCAAGCAGCGTGGTGAAATAAGATTCTTTGTCTCTCCCGAAGAACCACCATACAAAGTTGCTGATTATCCCGAGCAAAGGAGGCCATGATATCCTTCCATGATCCATCGTTGCAGAAGACATTTGCTCGAAGATGCCATCTTTTTTGGCTCCTTACATGCTGGAAGAGCATGATCTCCTTCTTCCTCAAGTCGACCCGACGAACTCCGGCCATCATCTCTGTATGATGAAGGAAGTGTAGGAAGAACAGGAGAACTCCTCAGTCTTTTTATAGGCGAGAGAGAGCACCGATCCCCAATGAATCCGCCATAAAGTCAGCCTTGACCGTTTCAAAGCTCCATTCAAAACGTTTTGAGTTACGAGGAGCGGTTCATGCTTCATTCAAAGTGTTTCAAATTACGAGGAATTTGAAAGCTTTGAAGGGGGTCTTGTAGAAGCATGAAAAATACGCTGGGAAACTCTACGCAGCATATTAATGCAGAGCAGCGTAAACAGAGGCATTCAGTGCCGCCAAGCGTACAACAGTGCTTCTCCTCTGGACAGCATAAAATATAAAAGGACCATCCGCGTAAGGCAGTATGTCCAAGCCGCTTCAGTGTAAACAGGGTGCTTCATCGCCTTTATGCGTAGCATTGAAGTGTACGAGGCAAGCTTCGTGTTCTCCAAAGTGAACCTGTCAAAGCCTGCAATGAACCTGTCAGAGCCTGCAATGAACCTGTCAGATCCTGCAATAAACCTGACGTCTCGACTTCTGACAAAGGGATACTGCTCGACTACCCAGGCGATGGCTATAATGATGGCGCGGCACTGTAACCTAGGCTATCGTTTACTGTCATTTTCCTTACATAAATCACTTTTACGTACACAGAGGAATATGCTGCCTAGTTTACAGAGACAGATGAGAGCTCCTTACGCTCCGCAGAAGACAAACCGCCTGCCACATCAAAAGTTGTACCTCGTACGAGATTTGAGACACGTCTCTGCATTTTTATGCACAGAGCGGTGACAGGTTCTCGAGCCACGTCTCTGCATTTGAAGCGCCAAAAACTGACAGATGCCTGAGACACGTCACTGCACCATGCGCAGGCCAAGTGACAGACCTTCAAAATACGCCTCTGCGTTTAATGCACCAGATGATGGCGAATCTCCACAATTAATGCTGGGAATTTGATTATATCTCCAAAAGTCGTAATTCTGGCTAAAACGTCCACATCATCACTCTGGCACGTTACGAAGCAACTTCTACGCCCATTCAGCTTCCGTGACTACTCGGCTTCTACGCCTATTCAGCTTCGATGCCTACTCGGCTTCTACGCCTATTCAGCTTCGGTGCCTGCTCGGCTTCTATGCCCATTCAGCTTCGGTGCCTACTCGGCATCTACGCCTACTCGGCCTTTATGACCACTCGATGTCTACGCCTATTTGGCTTCTATGCCGGTTTGATAACTATTTGGCTTCTATGCCATGGTGACAGACATTGGCTTCTATGCCAACCTCTTCACACGATGGATACCTACCTACCTGGCTTCTACGTCGTGATCTTTGTAGCGATTATACGCATTTTGTCCCTTAGTTGGACCCACGTCACACGCTCATTCAAAGGATCATCTATACGCAGGCATTGGTTATTTTAACCGTTGTGTAAAAGGGTATTGTACTTTCCACTACTCTATTTTTACACCGATTGAGTGGTCACTGTCACTAAAACTCTATAAATAGAGACCTCTATCAACGAGGAAAAAGGAGAGAAATTGGAGGTCGAACGATCAGAAATAGGTCGACAAATCAGAGAAAAAAGGAGAGAGAGAGAGAGAAGAGTCCAGGGCTCAGGCAAAGAGAAGGGATCGACGACTTTAGCATCGGACATCCACCCTCTTCAACAACCTTCGAAGCTGCTACCTGTCTTCCATGGCACTTCTTCAACATCGTGTGGTCCAAGAGCTAAAGTGATCGACTGCAGATCAGACATCTATAGAAATATTTACCCAGATTAAATAAATTGTACTTAGACATCCTCGTGTAGGATCAAATTTGTACAATCTTGTTTGTAAACATAAAAGAAGGGCGGGTCTTCGTACAAGACCTCGTTTTCCGCATTCATCAAATCTTTTCTCGTTTATTATCCTAAATAGTCTAATTGATCTATTGACAAACACAAGATGTGTCAATCTCGGAATTCTCCCAAAATTGACATAAAATACCACATAACTTTCTCCATAGGCCTCATATGAACCTAATTCTAATTCATATGGATAGCCTTAGCATATGGGGTGGTTCCTAATGATTAAAATACAGAGTTAAAGTCTAATTAGAGGGGGGAAATTGAATTATACTTATTAGAAGATGGATTCCCAATGAAATCTCCAAATTGAATAAAAAGAGCTTCCAACTTGTAGATCCTTGTAGATTCTTGCTTCCTCCTTATTCTAATGGCCTCTAATGATGATTTGGGAAGAAAATTAGAAAGAAATTTGGATAGAATTTGATGTGGGAATGAAGAAATTTGGAAGAGAAAATTTTAGATATATATATTTGAAATAAAAAATAAAGAGAGTAAATTTTCCCTCCATTTAAAACTAGGTCGGCCCCCTTCCTCCTTTCTCAAGCTACTAGAAAATATCTAAAATACCCCTTGGGGCTTGTCATGAAGAAATAATTAAGGAAGGAAGGTTCTAGTCTAATTGGTTTAACTTAATTAATCATCCTCCTAATGATTGGGCTTCTTATTCGGCTAAATTCTAACTAGAATTAAATGTTGGTCCATAGATCTAATCTAAACTAGTTAGGTCAACTAACATAAGTCTAAAATAATATAGTAACATCTCACAATAAATAAATAAATTTAAAACATGCATAATATTTAATTAATTATGAAATAACCAAAATACCCTTTTCTAGAAAATATGGTAGTGACACTAGGAGCACCACAGGCGGGAGCTGGAGGAGTCAGACCACCAGCTCCAGGAGGATATCAGCCGAGGCCACCCTTGGCACCACAGGAGACACTCTTCCAATAGGCACCATCTCAGGATGGAGTTCAGGCTTTTGCCATGATCATTGAGGAAGCAGAGAATGCAGGAGAGGTCATCGCAGGTACTATATTAGTAGCTACATTACTAGCTGTAGCATTATTCGATTTAGGAGCATCACATTCTTTTATAGCTACTTGTTTTATAGCCACCCATAGAGTAGCTACCTCACTCTTTCTAAGACCACGAGGATTCTTACGGAAGGCGGTATCATCTCAGTTAGTGACACTTGTAGATCTTGTTCGGTAGTAGTTTATGGTCGAGAGATGTGAGCTCAATTCTTGATCTTCTCCATGCTAGATTATGACGGTGTACTTGGTATGGACTGGTTGAGTCAGTACCATACGACTCTAGATTGTCGGCGTGGTCGTGTTATCTTCAGATCGCCTTGTCATCCGGAGTTCGAGTTTCTTTGGGGAGTCAAAGAGCAGGGTATTCAGCCTTCAATTAGGGCACATATTATTGAAGGAGAAGTTACGTACCTGAAGGGTGTATCAAAATATGTGGATGTATTTCCCGATGATCTTCCAATATTATCACCTGATTGGAAAATAGAATTCACCAAAGAGTTGACTTCGCGAGCCGAGCATATTACTTCATCCGTGTACCCGTTAGCATCAAAGGAGTTGGAGGAACTGAAGAAGCAAGTTGATGATCTTCTAGACAAGGGCTTTATTTGAGCTAGTATTTCACCATAGGGAGCACCTATTTTGCTTGTGCCAAAAAAAGATGGGATGGTACGTCTGTGCATTGATTATAGAGCACTGAATACTGTAACAATCAAGAATAGATATCCTTTGTCATGCATTAATGGTCAATTCGATCAATTGAGTGGTGCTTGTATATTCTTAAAGATCGACCTCAGATCCGGCTACCATCATATCAAAGTGCGGAAGGAAGATATACCGAAGACAGCTTTCAGGACCAAGTACGACCATTATGACTTCTTAGTTATGTTGTTTGATTTAACCAATGCGCTAGCTGTATTTATGAGTTTGATGAACAAAGTCTTCCATCAGTACTTGGATAATCCATAGTTGTATTTATTGTTGACATCTTGGTGTACTAAGAGGCACGAAGAGCATGAGGAGCACCTTAGAATCATATTGGAGACACTGAGGTAGGAAAGGTTGTACGCCAAGCTCAACAAATATGAGTTTTGCCTGGATAAATTACCTTTCCTTGGACATATAATCTTGGGAGAAGGACACAGTTTGGGTTATTGTGGATTGACTCACTAAGTTGACATATTTCTTGCCGTTCAGAGTTGGACAGTCCACCAAGATACAAGCCGATATGCGGCAGATTGTGAGAATACATGGAGTACCCGTTAGTATTGTGTCAGATCGAGACTCTAGATTCTAGCCGATGTACCTTTAGTTATCATGTCTTTATAAATACTTAGTATAGTTTTATTCTTAATTTCTAGGACGAAATTTTCTAAGGTGAGATTGTGAGCCCTCTCATTTTTGAAGAGGGATAAATTTATATTTTGCAAAATTTTTATATTTTTATTTAATTAAATAGGTTAAAGAATTAATTCTAAAATTATTATATATATATATAACATTTTGTCGTGGCTTGGATATTTGAGCATGGGTGTTGCATTTAATAATCTTGACAAAAAAATGTATATTAATAATCTTGACTGTACCTACTATACTTGGGGCATGGGTGTTGCATTTGTTTGATTTTCTCGATGCTCCAAAAATATTAACAAACATCACGAACCTTCGTTGCCGTAAAACTATCACTTTTTGACTTATTGAACCTAACCGACCCCAAACACCCAACTCGGGCTCTCAAACCAATTTCTATGAGACATGTACACTACTCCACACTCATTCTCTACACAATAATATATTTTTTCACACTCAAACTGTCACTACCACATTTCTAGATAGGGGTAATTTTATTATTATATATTATTTTATTTAGTGTTTATATTTTATATATTATGTTATTTATTTATTGGTGTAAACTCTCTCACCCAAAATAGGTATTTGTGTATATTTTATATTATTATATTTATTATAGATGTTGAATTTATTTAGAGTATTCTCTTAGTTAATTAGAAAATAAAAATTTTTAGTATATTTACTTATATAAATATTTATTTAGAATTATTTTTAGGCTATTTTAGATTATTGGGATTTTTCCATAATTCTTAGTTAATTAAAAACTAGAAACACTAATTTTTGAGGACTTTAAAGAATTTATTTTATGTTCAAACTTAATTAAAAATATCCCAAAATTTTATTTTAGGTTATATATTTTTTAGAATTTTTTGGGAATTTTATGATTATTTTTAGCATTTATTTCGAGTTAATTATGAAAAACTGAATTAAAAACTAATTTCAGAAAAAGAAAACCCACAAAGTAATTATTTCTGCCCAGTCAGCAAACAGGGGGCCCACCTGTCAGCCTCCCGCAGGAAACAGTGCCGGGCCCGCCTGTCAGTGACTGCAGGGCGGGCAGCGTTGGATGGCTGCCACGTGTCAAGATCTGAGCCGCGATTGCTTTCTCTCTCCTCTATATATATATTAGTTTAAGTTTATTTCTAGGGTTTTTCTTCAGCCGAATTTTGGAGAATTGCCATCTAGGGTTCCTTCATCTTCCAGAAGCCATTGCGCATAGCTCCGGACTCCAAACGAGGCCTAGTTTTTTTTGTTAGAATGATAATGAGGTTAGCTTTCTGATTATATAAATTGTTTTCTAAATTATTAGTATTAAATTCTAGAAAATTCGTAGAGCACAACATGTCCGAAAATAGACGTATTTTGATGTTTTCGTAATTTCGGGAGAACCCGGAATCAGAATCATGAACCGTTTAAAGTTTCTGAAAGCTAATGTCGAGATCATCGACATATATTTTTCCTAGAATTTAATTAGAACTATTTACATACTTTTAATTTTGTAGAACTTCTAGGTTAGAATTTAACCATCGGTGCACAATACAAAATTTGTATGTGCCATAATTCCCAAACGAATTTGAATTCGGACGAGCCGTAAATTTCAGCATGTTTTTGACGCTGAAATCTACAAGAAATCATGCATGAAAATTGAGTTTGTGTCGGTTGACTTTTCGGTCAACATATCGCCTCGATTTGTGTGCCATGAGTCTCGAGTTGATAAAATTCAGTTTCTTTGAAAAAAATTTAGGAATTAACATAAAAATCAGAATAATAAGATTAAAATAGGATTTTAGAGTAATTATTCCAGAATTAAATAAATTAAAATAAATTATCTTTTGACGTGATAAATTTGTAATACATAGGCTATTTGGACTGTGACTTGGACTCTGATTCATACCAGCAGCAGGACCCCAGGCAAGATACCTTACCAAATTATTTATAGTAATTTACATGCTATTTATATTTCTTTTTATTTATTTTATTTCTGTATAGTTCTTGCATGTGTAGTTTTTCTCCAGTCATTACTATGTATTAGATATGTTGACACACACATGGCACCTAGTATCATGGGAGGACAATCATTAGGCGTATAGGCTTTTAACCACTCTAGTAAACCATAGTATATAGTTCGCACTACGGGCGTGTGTCGCGCTGGTCGCTACCCCAGAGGTATATCGATTTCTGTAGAGTCGCGCTGGTCGCTACCCCAGAGGTATGTCGATTTCTGATATTCTAGACGGGTGTGTGAGTTGTGAGGCTTAGATCGAGTAGACTACCCTTGACCATACGTCAAAAAGTTGTCCTCATTTGTATTCATATAGATTGTCTTGTACAGCGTACTTATTTATTTTCAAATTATATGCATGTTTACTGTATTCAAGTTGGCTCGTATTTTCTGTATCTTGTTACATCCCTCTGAGGACCTGGTCCGCTGCCAGGTGTATCTGTTCTTAAGTATTTGCAGGAGCGCAGATTTGGATGGTTGTATATGCTTAGTGGATGTCTTCTCTTCGAGCCGTGATCGATAGCTGGTATACTTATATTGGGTTTGATTGTGTTGTATTGTATTTACCTTTCCTATTCGAGTTGGTAGTGGATTTGTTTTCATCCAACTATCATCCTAGATACTTCTTATTGAGATCTAGTTTCATCGATACTGTTTATTTATTTCTATATAATTTTGGTGGATGAGATTTAGATTTTACCCTGTGACTTGTATTACAGTTATACCACTTGTGGATTTGATATTCATATTACAGCGTACATATGGATTTGGTTTCCATATATTGGAGTTGCCATATCCATGCGGCTGGCATGCTTACGTGTCCTAGTCCTACGTATTTTTGGGACTGGGGCGTGACATATTTTTGTGGTGGCCCATGCAGGTCGAGAGTATATTGTCTCGGTTACGTTACTGTACAAAGCAAGCCTGCACCTAGGAATAGAGTATAGGATCTCATCCATATTTGACTATGACTCATCCTTCCTTCCAATCTGTTCTATTTGAATAGCCGCATTCTGCTCGATTCATGTACTTCCCTAATAGTTCTTTAAATATAGCCTTCTCCTATAATATAGAAGTTTCTGTTGTTAGATGATAATTAGAGTAGCACACCTATTAAGAATACAACGAGAATATAGATACACCACTAAGTTTAGAATATCTAGTGAACCCTAGAATTTCTTATCTTTAGATTGGTATACCATTACCCCTTGATGTATTAAGAAGATTTGAGAGTAGTATAGACACTACTAGAGTTAGTTAGAAGTTTTACCATAATGTTTGACACCTAGTATCACATAGTCTTTTGACCTATTAATGGAGTGTGATTGAACAACATTAATTGCATTCTAGCAAAAGACGACAATGTTTATTCAGACGATAGAATTTAGAGGTCCTTGCCCCTATTTGGTCGACTAGCGACTTAGACAAGGAGGTTGTATGATAACTGTAGGGATTGTAGAGTCTTTTATTATTGTTGTTTAGTTGTTTTTATTTTTGTGAACTTGAATTAAATTATACCTCCTTTCATCATCATCTAGCGTACTTATATTTGCTGTACTACCTTGACTTATGCTGCTATTATAGCCTAGTTTTTGCAAGCTTATTCTTTATCGAGCTTGTTCATGACATATGTATTATTGGGGAGGCCCACAATAATATAATTCAGAATCAGTGTATTATGGTATGATCAACCATAGTGCGCTTGATTCGCCCTTCGCAATAATACTTTACGTGGATTGAGATATATAGTTGACTAGTAGACACATGTACTTGCCCTCTAGACATGTCTGGGCGTATCGTATCGGTTACATAACTGTACTGATGCGAGCATGTGAATAAGAAATTACCAAATAAGATTTCAATCCACAACTGCCTTGACAATTCCCATTTAAATTGTTTAAACGCCTTGATCTCCAAACTTCTATTCTAGTACCTTTCCCTTGAACTCTTTATCATTGTTTTCCGTCTTCACTTATTTCGGAAAGACGAAACCTCATAATTGATATAAGTTTGATACACAGAGAGTACTAGATATACCCCGTAGGCCGATCACATACTTGAGGATTATTCTTTTGTAATTAAGGACATATCATATATGATATAATCGGCGTTGAAGTTTTGAGGATTGAATGACATGAGTAAATAAATTAAGGAATATTTTTCTTAAAGTATATAGCCTTCTGTGATAGATGGATAAATTCTAAGTTGGGTAGCAGTGCATTGTCAACTTGAGAGGAATTTCTTTTAGATTGTGATCAAGTAAGATTAGATTGGGAGATTCAAGTCATTTTAATTTTGAGAAATTTTAAAAGAAGGATTAAGATAATGAGGATTTAACGAATTTTAAAATCTTGATATTGTGGACCAAATATTTATACTTTGAGCACATGATTTAAATTTTGAATATTGAAGGATGAATCATCGATTTAAATTTTGAGGATAAATATAGAATTTTAGACTTGAACAATTGGTTAATTAGATTTAAATTTTACAATTTGATGATTTGAATTAAAAGTTCAATTTTGATTGTTGGGTCACCTATTTGAAATATTGAGGATGTAAATTGAGTTTAAATATTTGAATAGTACAAAATTCTTAAGTTAAGAATAGGAATAAGATTTGATTAGAATTATTTATTGTTCAAGGTCTAGAGGAGATTATGATAGTTGAAAATTATGATATAAATTTTGATGTGGGATGTCATATAGACTTGAGTTAGATTTGGATGTTGATTATTTAAAAATCGAGAAGAGATTACGACAGGTTGAATTTTGATTTAAACAGTGGTTATCTTAATTTTGAAGTGATCGCGATAGATTTGAATAGATTTTGTTATTTAAATTTTTTGGAAGAGATTGCGATTGACGTACCTTATGTACGAATGTGAAGGATTTAACAAATTATGCCTTATTTTAATTTCGAGGACGAAATTGTTTTAAGTTGGGTAGATTGTAAACTCCCTCACCCAAAATAGGTATTTGTGTATATTTTATATTATTATATTTATTATAGATGTTAAATTTATTTAGAGTATTCTCTTAGTTAATTAAAAAATAATTTTTTTTAGTATATTTACTTATATAAATATTTATTTAGAATTATTTTTAGGCTATTTTAGATTATTGGGATTTTTCCATAATTTTTAGTTAATTAAAAACTAGTAACGCTAATTTTTGAGGACTTTAAAGAATTTAATTTATGTTCAAACTTAATTAAAAATATCCTAAAATTTTATTTTAGGTTCTAAATAATAAAATATATTTTCTAAAATTTTTTAGGAATTTTTTGATTATTTTAAGCATTTATTTCGAGTTAATTATGAAAAACTGAATTAAAAACTAATTTCTGAAAAAGAAAACCCACAAAGTAATTATTTCTGCCCAGTCAGCAAACAGGGGGCCCACCGGTCAGCCTCCCGCAGCAAACAGTGTCGGGCCCGCCTGTTAGTGACTACGGGGCGGGCAGCGTTGGATGACTGCCACGTGTCAAGATCTGAGCCGCGATTGCTTTCTCTCTCCTCTATATATATATTAGTTTAAGTTTATTTCTAGGGTTTTTCTTCAGCCGAATTTTGGAGAATTGCCATCTAGGGTTCCTTCATCTTCCAGAAGCCATTGCGCATAGCTCCGGACTCCAAACGAGGCCTAGTTTTTTTTGTTAGAACGATAATGAGGTTAGCTTTCTGATTATATAAATTGTTTTTCTAAATTATTAGTATTAAATTCTGAAAAATTCGTAGAGCACAGCATATCCGAAAATAGACGTATTTCAATGTTTTCGCAATTTCGGGAGAACCCGAAATCAGAATCACGAAAGTTTCAGAAAGCTAATGTCGAGATCATCGACATATATTTTTCCCAGAATTTAATTCGAAGTATTTACATACTGTTAATTCTGTAAAACTTCTAGGTTAGAATTTAACCATCGGTGCACAATACAAAATTTGTATGTGCCATAATTCCCAAACGAATTTGAATTCGGACGAGCCATAAATTTCAGCATGTTTTTGACGCTGAAATCTACAGGAAATCATGCATGAAAATTGAGTTTGTGTCGGTTGACTTTTCGATCAACAGATCGCCTCGATTTGTGTGCCATGAGTCTCGAGTTGATAAAATTCAGTTTCTTTGGACAAAATTTAGGAATTAAAATAAAAATTAGAATAATAAGATTAAAATAGGATTTTAGAGTAATTATTCCAGAATTAAATAAATTAAAATAAATTATCTTTTGACGTGATAAATTTGTAATACATAGGCTATTTGGACTGTGACTTGGACTCTGATTCATACCAGCAGCAGGACCCCAGGCAAGATACCTTGCCAAATTATTTACAGTACTTTGCATGCTATTTATATTTCTTTTTATTTATTTTATTTCTGTATAGTTCTTGCATGTATAGTTTTTCTTCAGTCATTACTATGTATTAGATATGTTGACACACACATGGCACCTAGTATCATGGAAGGACAATCATTAGGCGTATGGGCTTTTAACCACTCTGGTAAACCGTAGTATATAGTTCGCACTACGGGCGTGTGTCGCGCTGGTCGCTACCCCAGAGGTATGTCAATTTCTGTAGAGTTGCGCTGGTCGCTACCCCAGAGGTATGTCGATTTCTGATGTTCTAGACGGGTGTATGAGTTGTGAGGCTTAGATCGAGTAGACTACCCTTGCCCATACGTCGAAAAGTTGTCCTCATTTGCATTCATATAGATTGTCTTGTACAGCGTACTTATTTATTTTTAAATTATATGCATGTTTACTGTATTCAAGTTGGCTCATATTTTCTGTATCTTGTTACGTCCCTCTGAGAACCTGATCCGCTGCCAGGTGTATCTGTTCTTAAGTATTTGTAGGAGCACAGATTTGGATGGTTGTATATGCTTAGTGGATATCTTCTCTTCGAGCCGTGATCGATAGCTGGTATACTTATATTGTGTTTGATTGTGTTGTATTGTATTTACCTTTCCTATTCGAGTTGGTAGTGGATTTGTTTCCATCCAACTATCATCCTAGATACTTCTTATTGAGATCTAGTTTCATCGATACTGTTTATTTATTTCTATATGATTTTGGTGGATGAGATTTAGATTTTACCCTGTGACTTGTATTACAGTTATACCACTTGTGGATTTGATATTCATATTACAGCGTACGTGTGGATTTGGTTTTCATATATTGGAGTTGTCATATCCATGCGGCTGGCATGCTTACATGTCCTAGTCCTACGTATTTTTGGGACTGGGGCGTGACAATTGGTTAGTGTACTAGTCTATTTATTAGGATTTAACACTAGTGGACCTAACTAGACATGACATGACACATTGAGCCCAATATTTGGACTAGACCCATTAGACTTATTTAAGTCATCCTATTGATTAATTAAAAGATTATATTAACAGGGAGTTAGTACTATAGTATAAGCAAGGTAGAGATAAGTGAGAGTATTATTGTTTAGTTTTGAGTTGAGTTGTAGGATATTAATTAGTAGTAATAAGGGTAAATGCTAAGGCCTCGATTTATAGGTTACAATCAAGGTTATACAAATAGCTAAGATTAGCTAAATGTTAAGTTGGTATATATATATCAGTTATTAGATATTAACATATTAAGTTATTAGAGTAAGGTATTAACCTAAAACACCAAGTATTAGTTAGTATAGCATTTTTAAGTGACTAGTATTCCCATTTTTCTTAGTATATATCCTAGATACCTAGAGGCAGCTTGGTAATAACTAGTATTAGGAAGAATACCTTGGTACAACCTAGAAAACATAGAGTAGCAAGGTGTTGATCTAGTTGACCTAGAAATGACTTAGAGACCTAGTGTTAAGTTAGTATAGCATGTTTATCTTTCCAAATCACTATTTTGACTTGATATTATATATTTAGGTCATCGAGGCATTGTTACGAATACTGTTGACTTTTTACACCAAATTTTAGGCAAGTACATTCTCTGATAATTTTTGATATATGGTAGCTTCTATGTTACATGTAGCTAGTGTAGTTATACATGATTCCTGATATGATGTTATATGGATTGTTATATTTAGGATCCCGTCATGAGATGTTATTTTATATTGGACCATGTACATGCCCTATAATTCTTGTATATGAGTAGACATCGATTCCTGAAAAGTATGGCCCCCTACTCTGTGAATCTTGTGTTATAATGTGTCATGGTTGGACCCACTATACCAGTCGGGGTTGGAAAGTGTTAGTTAGATATGTGATCATAATCACCCTGTACAAATATTCATGTACAAGTACCCTATTAGTGTTAATCATACACTTCACGTTTGATTAACCAGGCTATGATCCATGTTCATGTTCTCAAGCCGATCACATGTCGAAGCTAGTACTCACAAACTTAGTGTAGTTTCTTTTTCCTAATTCCTTGTACATGATATTTTATTACCTGCTCATTTATATTCTGTATTTCTTTTTATCAGTTCCTATCTCTGTTGCATGCTTTTATTTCATATTTTGTATTCCTTACTATTTACTGTTTCATAGTCTTTATCATTTATTTGGAACTTTTGTTAGAGGTGTGCTTCGCTCCAATCCTGACTGGATATATTTCTTAAATAATTTAGATTATTAGTATCCTACACACTATGGACCTCAGGACGTAGTGGGTGTAGAGTTGGAGACGGTGTCTTAGGAGGAGCCGATACCGGTTGAGGGAGATGATCAGCTAGTTGCAGATAGTTAGATTATTATATTGGATATGTTCCTAGTTAGACATTTTGGCATGTATATTATATTGAAGATTATTGTGTTGAGGCTAGACTATTAGACTTGGTTTGATTGTATTTGTTACTATGTGATTCATTTCTTCTATTCCATATCGTGCTACATCTTCCTCTAGTTGTATTGTGATTAAGTATTGATTATCATATTGTCCTCCATTTGGGGTTGAGATATCTTGACAAGTATATTATATATATAGTGTGTGAGATATTTAAATAGTATTGTTGAACTAGATAGCGTTCTAGCGTCGATGCTGTAAAAACCCCATTTCAATTAAATATTATTATTAGTATTATAAATTTCAAAATTTTCAAACTTATATCATTTATATATTTTATTTTTTATAGGCTAATAGTTATTATGATGGTTAACCCAATTACAGATTGCTTGGTAAGATCTTTTGAAACCCAAGCCTTGAGCAAACCGGTCCAACCTTGTTCAGCTTGCAAACCAATAAAATTGATTCCTTTCCTTCCATTTACTTTCCTTCACTCTACCAACCAAACTGGTTGCCTGGTGATGCGTCCCAAAACTTAAACCCATACTCGAACCCTAGAGAATAGGTTGAAGCCTTGTTTTAGCATACGGTTGTATCCATGGACTACGGAATATTGGTATATTGAACCCGAAAATCGGATCCAAACCCGACAAACTTTTTTTGAATTGGAAGAGCATCGTTCCCATGTTTTTCCAATGTATATGAATTACATGGTAGAGAGCACAGTAGCATACGGTACGGAGAACTCATCTCCCGCTCATGACCGAACCCTAACCCCTTCTCCTTCTTTATAAGATCTCATATTCTTCTCCTCCACTCATCCTAACCGAGCCACCACCATTATTCAGAATTTTCTTTTCTACCATTGTTCCACCTCCAACCGCCTCTCAACATCAGAGCACCGACGTTTGAGCACCATCTTCGGTAGGGGCGATCGAACCCGAAGGCTCTGCGTTTCTGTACGTCAACCACCAGAGCTATTTTTGCACAGTTCATCGCAAAGATGGTGTCACGCAATGTCTCGCGAAGGATGATGAGCACACGGCTACATCCACGCATCGAGTTCGACTTCCCTCTCTTCTAAGGACCCAACGAATGGCAAAGTCTCGACCTCCTCCTGTTGGTAACTCTATTTCCCTACTTTATGGCATGTCTTGTAATGATAAAAAAAATTATGTCTATCTTCTTTTAATATGTTACATTTATAGGTTCATACCTTGATCTTTAATTGAATAGATTATAGTAAATAGAAGGTTATGTTAATGGCTCTACTTCCTTTCACCTGGGTCTAGTAACTGTGTTTGTGTAGTTCTCTGGATATAAGGAAGGAGAGTTAACATGTGAGATTTAAACTTAATGTGGAGTGTGTGTCACTACCACATTCTAAAAATAGGGGTATTTTTGACTTTTGTATATTATTAATATTGTGTGTATTTAATTTAATATTGTATGTGATGTGTATTTACATATATATTATGTACAGTGTTCATTAATGTTTGAGCTGGTAGACTTGACCTAGAAGCCCACTAGATGAACACCTGACCGAATTATAGGGTTATGAATTAATTTGTATTATTTAAAATTTAATTATTGGAAGTTGTAATTAATTACCGTAGTTTTATTTAATTGTTCCGCCTTACCGTTGCTTCGATATTTGGAGCGCTACCCTATCTTTTGTCTTCCAACAAATTTTTCAACCTTACCCTAGACGTGTCCGCCTTCCATTCTGACCTTTTTGTAACTCATAATTATGCTCTCTTGTGCTTCATTTTAGTCGCACAATATTCGTCGTGAACGTTTATTTAATTTCTAAATAAAATCCAACTTTGTATCGTTGTGCGTTCTAATCGAAATTGGAGACAATCTCGACCCATTTTCGTGCAACCCAAATTAGGGTAATATTCTGCTCTGAGTCTTCTTCACTAATTATATTTGTGTCCCAACTTAATTTTAACCCATGTATTTCTAATTAATTTTAGAACATCGCTTGCATTTATTTCTAATTAAATTGGGGATACTAACTTTGACTAATCCTATTTTAACCTAATTTAATCCCAGTACCCCCATTAATTAAGCCCATACCAAACACACAATACCCCCTCACCCTACAAAATACCAAACACCAATTCTCTCACCAATTTTTCATCATTTTATGTGTCTGTGCAAATACCCAAGTTTAAGGGGGCTTATTTATAAATGTTGCATTAGGTGTCAACACCCCATTGGTTCAAACCAAATGGAGAGCCCTAATATTTGACTAGTCAACCCAACCCTCTCCTTGTATGAATGAATTTTCTCATGACGAATCCTGACCACCCATTCAAAATGGGAGCATCATCACCACACATTCCCCCTCACCATCTCTATTTAATGTCTCCTCAATGCACTCTTTCCAAGCATGCCCTAATCCCCAAACCTAGGAAAGCCCCCACCTCTCTCTCTCTCCTCACTCCTTACACAAACCGTAAGAATTTTTCCATTTCTTCCCTCCTTCTTCTTCTTCTTCTTCTTCTTCTTCTTCTTCTTTTCTTCTTCTTCTTCTTCTTTTAAAAAAAAGGGGAGGGAAAGGAAAACCATCTCCACCATTATTGTAGCTTCGATCACCCTGTCCGGCCTAGCTCCTCCTCCATCGACCACCCCTACACCGCGCTCTCCCTCCGCCATCACCAGTACAAACCCCCCTTCCCCGACCGGCCAGCCCGGCCACCCATCCGACTCACTCCGGCAGCACCTGGCCTCGCCTCGATCCAAACCAGCACTTCTTTCCGAGCTCTTCCCCCTCCACATCGAGCCGACCACCCGTACTGCCACCTCCCCCGCCTGAAGCACCCCGACCTCGCTCCACCTTCAGCCCGGCCGAGCACCCGCCGACTGCTCTTCCCTCCCCCGGCCGCTTCACCATATCACCACCATTAACTCCGTCGACCCACTCCTCCCACTGACGAACCACCACCCTACATCACCACCCCGTCCCTCCGCCAGCATATCTCTCCACCACCACTGAATCACCACTACAACTTCCTCCGGCCACGAACATCACCCCGCCGAGCCGACCCCCCGCTCATCCTCCTGCACTTGGCCTCTTCCCCGGCAAGTTCTCCTCCCTTCTTCCCGAGCTTCCTCCTTCCGCTGCCACCTCACACCACCACTCTCCACCACCCCCTGCCTCCTCTTTCTCGACCATCCCACACTACCAGTACCACCAGCTCCTTCCACCAGCATTCTCACCTTCGTCGTCGTCTTCGTCATCCTCGTCGTCTCCATCGTCATCGTCATCGTCGTCTTCGTCGTCGTCCTGCACGCGCACAGGTTCGGTTCTCCCCCTCGCGGACACGTATGTATGTATGTATGTATGTATGTATGTATGTATGTATGTATGTATGTATGTATGTATGTATATATGTATGTAGTATATGTATTGGTATGTGTATGATTCGTATGTATATACATATACATATATATCGTATATTTCTCTATTAGTATATATATGTATTCAATATATATTAGTATATACGTATTCATAATATATGTTAGTGTGTATGAATTGGTATATATATATATATATATATATATATATATATATATATAGTATATGTATATGTATATTAAATTGGTACCTAAATATAAATATAGTATATGTATATTTTCACTGGAATATGTATATATATATGTTCAGTATACGTATTCTTTCGTATACATAAATATTGGTTGTTGTATATATATATAAATATGGTATATAAATTTTTAAACATATATATATATATATATATATATATATATATATATATATATATATATATATATATATATATATATATATAGTATATAATTCTATTTAGTGTATATACACTTATACATATTTTTGTATGTAATTATTTGTTATGTATATATAATTAATTAATGATATATGTTAATTGATGAATGAATTAGGCGACCCGAGTGTAATTGCGGATGCCCCGTATTTACATTGAACTGTAACCCTGTTAATTATTAGAAGGCTGCCATATGTACACTCACGTATTGGCGAGACCCGTATCACCGACTGTCTGAATTCACAGCAATTACAGACACGACACCCGCGCAATTAGACGCGCACTTGACCTAGTTGACTAGTGCCATACCTGGCATAGCCCCTGAGTTCAATGTATTATGATTGTGTTAGTATAATATCTGATACAAATATTATATTTTATGATATGTCTATAGGACTATTGAATCATCCAGACGATACTCTGGAACAGGATATTGGTATTACCAGCTAAGGACCCAAGGCGAGTACATTCTCTGATAATTTCCAATTATTTGATAATTTCTATAATTCCAGTATCTAAAAATGTTACATCTGATTTTTGACACTGTGCTACACGGACTAGTATATAGATTGGATCTGCAGTCATAAGATGTTACATTGATTATCGTATTGACATTGTACACGACATTGATATTTAGACCTTGTACATGATATATTAGATATTGCTCGTGTATCGTGACATGTCATGGTTGGATCCACTGTACTAGTTGGGGGCGGGAAAGTAGTTAGTGAGAAATGTGATCATATCCCTATTGTACAAGTATAGAATAATGTTAGTGTTAATCATACTCCTCACGTATGATTAGCCAGGCCATATAGCTCTCGTACATGTTCCCAAGCCGATCACATATCGAAGCTACTATTTCAAGCTCTTAGAATAGTTACAGTTCTCTATTTTAGATCATATACTACATCACCCGTATATGATATTGTACCTCGTTCTCTTCATTTTATATATGCACTGACTGTATCATATTGCCTATATTGCATGTCTCTTTATATTGCATGTTTCTTTATTTTGCCATTGCATTTATTTATTATCTTCTCTCAGTATATAGCATCATCTATTTATTGTTTTATAGTCCTTATCAATTAAATGGAATTGTTATTTGAGATGTAATTTGCTCCTTCCTGACTGGAAATATTTTTCTAGACTATGCCGTAGAGGACTAGTGTCCGACATTTTATGGACCACATGGAGAGTAGCTGCAAACTTGGACTTGGTAGTTAAGTTATGATTCTGGGAGTTTAGCCGGAATCACTAGTTATCTAGTTAGTTTCTTTTAGCAGTTTTTTTTTGTATCGGATTTGTCTCCGGCATACTTGGTTGAGACTTGGATATTATTGTTGAGTTAGATTATTTCTATTTAGACTTGTGTTGCATTTTATTTTATTCTTCAATATCTTATCGTGTTGTAGTTATGTGATTGAGTATGTTGTTCATTTTATATTGTGTTAACCGTGTCTCCTTATGGAGTTGGATTCTCGTGCGAGGTTGTTTAGATAGTGTATTGACCTAGACAGCGTTCTACTGTCGATGCTGTGGCGTAGGCTGGACGTACCCACGTACTCGTGCCCCAATTTTGGGTGCCGGTCGTGACAATGTGCGCATGGCGTTAATAAGGAACCCACCTGCTGCGGTGTATATAGTGTATGGGAAATTGTATGAGGAGCAATGAAACTTGTGCAACTACAAGAATAGAGAAGGAAGTAGATGTGATATCATAGATTCCTATTTGATGAGAGTGTATAAGATGTGTTATATGTAATAATGGAATGTGGTGCTTGTTTGGAAGATAGAAAAATATTGCATGACCACACAATAGGTAGTTATTATTATTTTTATCCAAATTTTTATGGATCTGGGGCTTAGCAGAGCAACATTCATATGTTAGTAAGTTTTAGTATCAGTTTTAAGATAAGTAATGGTTGAGGAAGGAACGAGGTTTTCTTACCTCATAAAACTCGTATGAATAGGTAATCGAGAGTCAAATTATATGATAGCATGAGGAAGTTGGAAGAAGGAATGAGGATATGAGAAATGTCTAGGGAAAGGGATATACTATGATGTGTTTTACATTAGGAGTGAAGCAAAGGACTGTA
Source organism: Iris macrosiphon (assembly GCA_036927795.1). Classification (NCBI taxonomy): domain Eukaryota; kingdom Viridiplantae; phylum Streptophyta; class Magnoliopsida; order Asparagales; family Iridaceae; genus Iris; species Iris macrosiphon. The sequence goes on along the minus strand of JAYESA010000011.1, from coordinate 122,482,802 downwards.
TGCAAATGGGTTTAGTATTTTGGTGAATAGGGTGGATGTTGTAGGGTATGAAAAGACATTAATTATATATGTAGTTTAGTAAATAGAATAATTATGGTACCATATAAAATATTATTGGAGGATTGATATTGAAATGGAAAGACAATATGGTGGGTATATGGGCACTGAACCCTGAGTACTTCATGGTTTTAGTTTAATCTAAGTTGATTGTTGTCAATGTTTAAATGCCATATGGAAGGTTGAGGATAATATATAGGCCATGTATACGCTTGGTTGAAGAATAAGTAAAGGGTACGTATCACGACCCGCACCCGGTGTAGGGATACAAGTAGTGAACAATGTCCAGCCTATGCCGCAGCATCGGCAGTAGAACGTTGTTTGATTAAACTATCTATCTAGCAATCAAGACATAATAATACCACTAATGTAATAAATATACTCAATCACAGATCTATAGATGGAATAAGCACGAATATGATAAAAGAATAGAAGAGTCACAAATACAACTCACAAGGCTAAAATAATATCTAATGAGTCAGAGAAATACTAAAACTGAGCTGGAGACAAATCCAGTACAAAAGGAAACTAACTACTAAGCTACGAGCCATGGGTCGTCTGTCTCAGTCGGGATGAGACCCTCTTGAGCCAAGGTCTCTAGCTCTAAGCCAACCACGTCCTGAGGCACGTAGTGAGTGGGGTAGCACTCCTCAATGTCATCTGGGAAAAATATATCTAGTCGGGAAAGGAGCAAAGTACATCTCTAACAACAGTTCTAATAAATGATATAAACTATGTAATAGTAATAGATGTGAATATACAAGATACAATAGACCGATATAAGAGATGTGCAATAAAGAAAATACTGGAAATAAATACGAGAATGAGCAATATGAAAATTAACAAGAAATACTAATGACTAAGTGAGTGAGTACCAGCTTTAACATGTGATCGGCTAGGGAACTTGATACAAGAATTATGGCCATACGTACGGTTTATGATTAATACTATTCAATAAACAAGACATGATACAAGGAGGGTATGATCACATATCTCCACTACATACTCTCCGCCCTCGACTGGTATAGTGGATCCAACCATGGTACATTATGACACGGAATTCTCTAGGAAGGCAGCAAGTCTCCCCAAGAATCAGTGTATGTACATGTACAAGAAGAACATGGAACCAAGACTTGTACAAGATACACCATACATACCAAGAAATAATATCTCATGACGAGATTCGGATATACCAATCCGTGTAACCATCGTGTCAAGAAATCAAGAATATCTACACTAGATACAAGAGACATAGAGGATATCATAAATGAGAAACTATCAGAGAATATACTCTCCTGAAATCCAGTAAACAGTATCAAAAATGTCCGGTACGGTACCTCGAAGACCTAAATATGGAATATTATATCAATACAAGGTTCTGGAATAAAAATAAGTTAAACTAGTCAACTTCTAAGTCATAAAACTATTTCTAAGTCAAAACAGTCAAACTAGATCAACTCTAGGTCAATCCGGTCAAACTTGGTCAAACTAGCTATTTCTAGTTGTATGAGTCTATCTCTAAGATGTTGGATCCATACCCTATATAACTAAGCCACACTAGCTATAATACGATACTATGATGCAATAAGATACCGTATCCTAAGATACGCAAGTTAAAAGATATAAAAGTATCACAATAGCATATACAATCAACAATATATAATATTCCTAACTAAACTAATGCAAAGTGGATACATTGACTTTGAACCAATGCGGTATCACACCACTACACACCCGTCTTAATACTAAAACCCAATACCTTGAGTATCAACCCAATACCTTGAGTATCATCAATAACTTGACATTACCTTAGTATCACAAGGTAATGTGAATTATAGTATATACTAACTACTCAATATACTAAACTATAAACTAACATGTATTTAACTAATACACTACTACTAACTATACTAACTACTAACATACTAATACATATATATATAACTACATATCACTACTAGTACACAAGTATATATCTATATCTAACTACTACTAACAATAAGTACATATACATATAACTATATAATAAGGTAACTAACTTACTAAACTATTAACTAAACTATCAAGGAACTAGTTAAACTATTAATGAACTAACTGATCCTTACCTTGCTTTAGCTGCTGGATTTGCTGTTGTTGCTCGCAGCTCATACTGTTACTGCTTGCTGCTCAAGCTGCTGTTGGTGTAGTTGCTGCATGCTGCTGCCACTGCATTGCTGCAGTTGTTGTAGTGTTAGTTCTGCTGCTGCTGCAACATGTTGTTGTTGATGGCTGCCGCAGCTTCAGTTTCCTGCTACTGCATGCTTGCTTGTACTGATATATTGTTGCACCTCCTTGCTGATACCTGTTGCATGTTGTTGCTGTGATGATATTGCTGTTGTGCTGATTCACTGATTGTTGTCCCGACCCCCTCCTAGCACACACACACACACACACACACACACACACACACACATATATATATATATATATATATATATATATATATATATATATATATATATATATATATATATATATACATAACACTTAGAGATACATATCTATATCTACATATATACACATAACACTAGAGATACAAATACATCTATATATATATATATATATATATATATATATATATATATATATATAAACACATAACACTAGAGATACAAATACATCTATATATATATATATATATATATATATATATATATATATATATATATATATATATATATATATATATATATATATATATATAAACACATAAGACTAGAGATACAAATACATTTCTCTCTCTCTCTCTCTCTCTCTCTCTCTCTTTATATATATATATATATATATATATATATATATATATATATATATATATATATATATATATATGTATATATATATATATATATATATATATATATATATATATATATATATATATATATATATATATATATATATATATATATATATATATATATGTAAACATACACACTTATATATATACCACTCTCTATGTATATATATATATATATATATATATATATATATATATATATATATATATAAATCACCACCATATATATATATATTTATATATATAACCACCAACCACCATACATGAACATAGAACAACATAATATATATATATATATATATATATATATATATATATATATATATATATATATATATATATATATATATATATACATATATACTATATAACAATGATAAATATAATATTCTAATAGATATTACAAGGCAAAATGAATCTAAGATACAATGAAACAAACGCGTGGAGTGCATCGCACTCGTATCATACAAGATCTATGATACGCTTACGACACCACACAACCAAACGTACCCCGAAGGACACGAGCAAGTCTAAAATAATAATTATGAACAATACGAAGAGATAATTATACATCTACGTGTATGTGTCAAAATATGACAAGCTCAAACTCTCGTATCGGAGAAAACCTCCCAAATCAACCCGTATCTCCAAATTGTTGGGATACGGCCTACATGTATCCAATTATGGATATGACACTAGCCACACACAATCAAACACATGTCAATTTGGTCTAATTGACAAACACAAGATGTGTCAAACTCAAAATTTTCCCAAAATTGACAAAAAATACCACGTAACTTTCTCCATAGGCCTCCTATGAACCTAATTCCAATTCCTATGGGTAGCCTTAGCATATGGGGTAGTTTCTAATAATTAAAAAACAAATTTAGAGTCTAATTAAAGGGGGGAAATTAATTATAGCTATTGGAAGATGGATTCCCAATGAAACCTCCAAATTGAGTAAAAAAAGCCTACAACTTTTAGATCCTTGCTCCTCCGTGTAGATCCTTGCTTCCTCCTTGTAGATCATTCCTCTACTAGCCTCTAATGATGATTTGGAAAGAAATTTGGAAGAAATTTTGGTGAAATTTGATGTGGGAATGAAGAAATTTGGAAGAGGATATTGTAGATCTAGATTTGAAATAAAAAATGAAGGGAGAGAAACTTTTCTCCCTCTAATACTAGGCCAGCCACAAAAACCCCTCCCCATGCTACTATATAAAGTTTAAAATACCCCTTGGGGCCTCTCATGAAAAACTAATTAAGGAAGGAAGGTTCTAGTCTAATGGGTTTAACTTAATTAATCATCCTCCTAATGAATGGCCTTCTAATTTGGCTCAATTCTAACTAGATTAAAATGTTGGTCCATGGATCTAATCTAAACTAATTAGGTACACTAATATAATTCTAAAATAATAAACTAACATCTAACAATAATTAAATAATATAATAAATAAATATATAACATGCACAATATCTAATTAATTATGAAATAACCAAAATATCCTTTCCTAGAAAATATGGTACGGACAAGTCTACCCCCCTTAAAATAATTTTGTCCTCGAAATTCAAAGATAAAACTACCCCCAGAAAATAAACAGAACAGAACAGAACAGAAAAGGACATAATCAGGAAAGAACAGAACCTACCTCAAGGTACAAACAAATATGGGTATCGCTCTCGTATTTCATTCTATCTCTCCCAGGTAGACTCCTTCGGAGAGTGATGCCTTCATGCGATACATACCAAAAGAATAGTCTGGTTCCTCAGCACCATCTTTCTCTGATCCAGAACCTCAACTGGCTGCTCTGGATAGCTAAGAGTAGGGCCCACCTCTATCTCCGAGTGATCCAACACGTGACTAGGATCCGCCATGTACCGTCTCAACTATGACATATGAAACACGTTGTGCACTCCCTCCAATGCAGGTGGCAAGTTGAGTCTATAAGCAACTGTACCGACCCTCTGGAGAATACTGAAAGGTCCGATGAATCACGGACTAAGCTTCCCGCCTCCACCAAAACAAATCGTGCCTCGTATCGAAGAAATCCTCAGAAATATCAAACCACCCACCTAGAACAAAACACAATCTTAAGAACTTAATCTATAACAAACAACCAATATTAAGCACAAAATAAAATCTAAAACTATACCTCAAACTCAAAAGGTCTTTGGTGGCTATCGGCCCAATGCCGTTGTCTGTCCTATGCCACTCGAAGTCTGTCTCTGATCAGCTTAACCTTCTCCGATGCATCTACAACCATCTCTGGCTCTAGCAAAGCTCTCTCTCCAACATCGTTCCATGACAAGGGAGTATGACATCTCCGACCGTACAGATCCTCAAATGGTAACATCTCTATACTAGCCTGGGAGATGTTGTTGTAAGTAAACTCTACCAAATGGAGATGGTCCTCCCAAGATCCTCCGAAATCTAGTACACAAGTGCACAGCATATCCTCGAGAGTCTGAATAGTCCTCTCTGACTGCCCATCTGTCTGGGGATGATATGAAGTACTGAACTTGAGCTGGGTGCCCAAACTCGCCTGCAAACTCCTCCAGAAATGAGAAGTGAAATGACTATCCTGATCTGAAACTATGCTGATGGAAACCCCATGTATCCTGACGATCTGCCTTACATACATCTCTACTAGCTTCTCGGTAGATAAATCTACCTTGAAAGGCAAAAAGTGGGCCAACTCGGTCAACCTGTCAACGATGACCCAAATCGTGTCTTTTTTTCCTAGAGATCGTAGAAGTCCGGACATAAAATCTATAGTAATGTGCTCCCACTTCCACTCTGGAATAGGTAATGGCTGAAGTGAACCACTTGGCATATGTCTCTCAGCTTTTACCTGCTGGCACACTAAGCATCTGGATACAAACTGTGCAACTTTCCTCTTCATGATATACCACCACACACACTCTCGCATATCCCGATACATCTTGTTGGCACCTGGATGTACGAAATACTGAGAGCGATGTGCTTCCTGCAATACCTCCTCACGTAGCTCCTTACTAGGCACACATAATCTAAAACCATGGCGTAAAGAACCATCCTCAGCAATGGTGAAATTATCCTCTAATCCTGCTCTCACCTGAGCTCTGATGCTCCTCAGAGATACATCCTCGTACTGGGTTACGTTGATCCTATCCATCAACTCTGAGTGTATCTGCAACCCCCATATTTTCATGGCAAAACCAGGAACTATCACCTCAATGTCCAAGCTCTCCAAGTCCTCCAACAAATACTAATCCTGTGTCAAAAATATAGCTATCGGATACCTGCTCAAGGCATAGGCAACTACATTGGATTTCCAAGGATGATACAGCAAAGATATGTCAAAATCCTTCATCAGTTCCAGCCATCGATCCTGCCTCATGTTCAACTCCTTCTGAGTCAAAACATACTTCAAGCTCTTGTGGTCTGTGAAGATCTCTACACGCTCTTCGTACAAATAGTATTTCCACAAATTCAGGGCAAAGATGACTGCTGCCAACTCTAAATTACGGGTAGGATAGTTCTTATCATGAGGACGCAATTGCATGGATGCATAGGCAATAACTTTTTTATTCTGCTAAAGAACATAACCCAGACATTTTCCCGATGCATTACTATAAATAGTGAAACCTCCAGACCTTGATGGCAACGTCAAAATAGGAGCAGACGTCAACCTCATCTTCAATTCCTCAAAGTAACCTGGCACCCCTCTGTCCAAAAAAACTCTGCATCCTTCCTGGTGAGTCTAGTCATTGGCTCGGCAATCCTCAAAAATTTTGCACAAACTTTCGATAGTAGCCTGCCAAACCCAAGAAACTTCTGATATCTGCCACTGAACTTGGGGTCTTCCAAGACTCCACTACTACGATCTTCTTCGGATCCACTGAAATTACATCACCAGTCACAATATATCCTAAGAACTCTACATTGTCTAGGAAGAACTCATACTTGGACAGCTTCCCATACAGCTTCTCCTTCCTCAGCACATCCAACACAATCCGCAAATGCTCCTCGTGCTTCTCCGGTATCTTCGAGTATATGAGTATGTCATCGATGAACACCACCATGAACTTGTCAAGGTACTGGTAGAACACCTTGTTCATCAAATTGATAAATACCATCGGAGCATTAGTCAACCCAAACAATATCACCATAAACTCATATTGTCCATACCGAGTCCTAAAAGCAGTCTTCAGTATGTCCTCTAGCTTCACTTTTACCTGGTGGTAGCCTGATCTCAAGGCTATCTTAGAAAATACCTTGGTGCCACTCAACTGATCAAACAGGTCATCAATCCGTGGCAATGGGTATTTATTCTTGATAGTGAGATTATCCAATACCCTATAATTAATGCACATGTGCACTGATCCATCCTTCTTCGGTAAAAATAATATCGGGGCTCCCCACGGTGAAGAACTGGATCTGATAAACCCCTTATCCTATAATTTATCCACTTGCTTCTTCAGCTCGACCAGCTCATTGTTGTTTACTCTATAGACAAGATGTGAAATTGGTTCTTCACCTGGCACCACGTCTATAGAGAACTCAATATCTTGATCTGGCAGCAATCCTAGCAATTCCTCAGAAAATACATCCAATAACTCTGCAATCAATGGATGTGGCAACTCCTTATCTTCCATCATAGCTCCACAGATAATGCCTTCTCCCTGCTCTGCAACTCCTCTAGCAAACTTAAACTCTGGCTTTCCTGGCAGGCTAAACAAAACTCTACCTTCTCTACAATCTATACTAGCATGGTGCCTACTCAACCAATCCATCCCGAGTACAACGTTGTAGCTCGAAAGTGGCATTACAAGTAGACACGCACTCAGCTCCTGGCCTCCCAAAGTAACTCTCTGATCCTTGTAAATATCACAAACTAGGATAATGCCTCCCCCGATTATGATCTTGCAAGTCCTAAGTAAAGACTCAGCTACCAAACGATGCTTCAGAGCAAAAGAAACAGATACAAAACTATGGAAAGCACCACTATCAAACAAAGCTAAAGCTGGAATGAAATCAAGAAGAATAAAACATGCGATAACATCTCCGGTGGGCTCGACCTCCTCGACTGTCATAGCAAACGCTCATCCCTGACGTGCACCTCCCTGATGCTGGTGATGGACATAACGCTGCTGCTGGGTCAGAAACGGTGGTCCCCTCGACTGTACTGTAGGTGGCATCGCCTGTGTCCTTTGAGCTGGAGCTGCTCCCAGAACTGCATGACGAGAATTGGAAGGACACTCTCTCAGCTGATGCCCTTCGGTACCATAATACAGACAAACCCCCAACCTTCTCCTACAAACTTTTTAGATGTGGCCGGGCTTCTTGCAGTAGTGACAGAAAGCTTGTTGTGACTGTATTTGCTGCTGCGGTGCCTGGTGAAACGATATCCTAGATGGAGTCTGGTACTGCTGCGGCTGCTGAAAAGGCCAGGACTAGAAATGAGGACGTTTAGAAGGCACTATGCTACTGTTAGCCCCCAGAAAAGAATTACGATCTCTCTTAGATTTTAAACCCAACTCCCGCTCAACCTTGCGTGCCTCTGCAAATATCTCCGAATATGTCTCGTAGAAAGACGGAATAAGGATCTTCACTTTCCAGTTCAGACCCTCACAGAAACGGATAGCTCGAACCTCCGACTCCCTCACCAAATACTCCGTAAAATGGCTCAGCCTATCGAACTCTGCAGCATATTCCTCCATAGACATGCATCCCTGAATAAGGGTCTCAAACTGCCTCCCCAAGTCTAACATGTCTGCCCGAGCAAAGAACTTCCTCTTAAAGAGGTCCTTGAATATCTTCCAAGACTGCCCTGTATCATCAAGAAGTGGCTCATTCTTGAACTAAGTATGGGCGATGTAGAACAGCTGAAGTCCTATTGCCTCAACCTTCAGATCCTCAGCAAGATGGGACACCCTCATGAGATGCTCAATATCCTTGAGCCAATCATCAACGTAGATGATGCCCTCCGTCCCCTTGAAGACCCGAGGTTCCAGCTTCTTTAAGTCCTGAATATTGTCTAGCCAAAGCTGGGCAACCTACGGAGCAACCTGTTGTTGGACCTGAACTCCTATCTCTACTACGGCAAGGGCAAGCTGATGAGCACTCTCAATGCCATGTCGTAACATGTCGGTCTGCCTCTGGTGTGTCTCGGACTGAGCCCTCTAAGCCTCCAATATCTCGTAAAACAGTGTGAACACCTTAGTCGCACCTGTCGGCACAAAAGGTGGAGGTGGAAGCCCCTTAGATATAGTCGGAACAGTCCTCTGAGTTGGAGGTGGACCCACGAATGCAACTGATACGCCAATCACCGGAGAAGTGACTGGTGCAGGCCCTCGGGAAGTCACAGATCTCTCAGAAGCTGCTCCCCTCTGCTGTGATCTAGTCTTAGGCGGCATCCTGAGACAAAACGAAAGGAAAGAATCAATATGGCACATGATATAATGCATTCAAGGAAGGACAGTTAAAGATCAAATATCAATATCAAGGAAGAACAGTTAAAATAAATTAATAGAGTTTTTCCTTGATGTGATTGAGTATTCTCAGCCAATAGCCTATATCTTATATCCTGGAACAGGCTCGTAATAGCACTCAAATAAGAGCACCACTATGAATCGTACTAATTGTGACCTCGAAGACCTGCATGGGCCACCGCTAAAAATGTGTCACGGCCAGCACCCGGTGTAGGGATGCAAGTAGTGAACAACGCCTAGCCTACGCCGCAGCATCGGCGGTAGAACGCTATTTGAGTAAACTATCTATCTAGCAATCAAGACATAACAATGCCACTAATATAATAAATATACTCAATCATAGATCTATAGATAGAATAAGCACAAATATGTTAAAAGAATAGAAGAGTCACAAATACAACTCACAAGACTAAAATAATATCAAATGAGTCAGAGAAATACTAAAACTGAGCTGGAGACAAATCCAGTACAAAAGGAAACTAACTACTAAGCTATGAGTCCTGGATCATCTGTCTCAGTCGAGATGAGACCCTCCTGAGCCAAGGTCTCTGGCTCAAAGCCAACCACATCCTGAGACCCGTAGTGAGTGGGGTACCACTACTCAGTGTCATCTTAAAAAAATAACTAGTCAGGAAAGGAGCAAAGTACATCTCTAACAGCAGTTCTAATAAATGATATAAACTATGTAACAGTAAATAGATATGAATATACAAAATACAATAGAAAGATATAAGAGATATGCAATAAAGAAAATACTGGAAATAAATACGAGAATGAGCAATATGGAAATGAATAAAAAATACTAATGACTAAGTGAGTGAGTACCAGCTTTAACATTTGATCGGCTTGGAAACTTGATACAACAATTATAGCCTGGTTAATCATACGTGCGGTGTATGATTAACACTATTCAATGAATAAGACATGATACAAGGAGGGTATGATCACATACACTGGTATAGTAGATCCAACCATGGTACGTTATGACACAGAATTCTCTGGAAAGGTAGTAAGTCTCTCCAAGAATCAGTGTCTGTACATGTACAAGAAGAACAAGGAACCAAGACTTGCACAAGATACACCATACATACCAAGGAATAATATCTCATGACGAGATCCGGATATACCAATCCGTGTAACCATCGTGTCAAGAAATCAAGAATATCTACACTAGATACAAGAGACATAGAGGATATCATAAATGAGAAACTATCAGAGAATGTACTCGCCTAAAATCCGATGAACAGTATCAAAGATGTCCAAAATGGTGCCTCGAAAACCTAAATATGGAATATTACATCAATACAAGGTTCTGAAATAAAAATAAGTTTAACTAGTCAACTTCTAGGTGATAAATCCATTTCTAAGTCAAAATAGTCAAACTAGATCAACTCTAGGTCAATCTGGTCAAACTTGGTCAAACTAGCTATTTCTATATTATATGAGTCTATCTCTAAGATATTGGGTCCATACCCTATGTAACTAGGCCACACTAGCTATACTAGGATACTATGATGCAATAAGATACCGTATCCTAAGATACGCAAGTTAAAAGATATAAAAATATCATAATATGCATATACAATCAACAATATATAATATTTCTAACTAAACTAATACTAAGTGAATACCTTGGCTTTGAACCAATGCGGTATCACACAACTACACACCTGTCATGATACTCAAACCCAATACCTTGAGTATCAACCCAATACCTTGAGTATCCATCAATAACTTAACATTACCTTGGTATCACAAGGTAATATGAATTCTAGTATATACTAACTACTCAATATACTAAACTATAAACTAACATGTATTTAACTAATACACTACTAGTAACTTTACTAACTACTAACATACTAATACATATATATATATATATATATATATATATATCACTACTAGTACACAAGCATATATTTATATCTAACTACTACTAACAATAAGTACATATACATATAACTATATAACAAGGTAACTAACTTACTAAACTATTAACTAAACTATCAAGGAACTAGTTAAACTATTAATGAACTAATTGATCCTTACCTTGATCTAGCTGCTGGAGTTTCTGTTACTACTTGCTGCTCAAGATGCTGCTGGTGTAGTTGTTGCATGCTGCTGCCACTGCATTTCTGATGTTGTTGCAGTGTTAGTTCTGATGTTGCTACAATATGCTATTGTTGTTGGCTGTTGCAGCTGCAGTTTGCTGCTACTGCATGCTTGCTTGCACTGATATGCTGCTGCACCTCCTTGCTGTTAACTGTTGCATATTGTTGCTGTGATGATGTTGCTGCTGTGCTGATTCACTGTTTGCTGTCCCGACCCCCTACTAGCACACACACACACATCTATGCACACACACACACACACACACACACACACACACACATATATATATATATATATATATATATATATATATATATATATATATATATATATATATATATATATATATATATATATAACACTAGATACAAGACCTATCTATACATATATATACATATCAATATATATACATATATAAACATAACACTTAGAGATAAATTTCTATATCTATATATATACACATAACACTAGAGATATATAATGTTTGGTATCAGAGCCATGTTGGCTCAAGGCTGAGGTACTTCTACTTCCTCAGAAGCATGTAAATATATGGTATAGTTATTGTGTTTAAGTTATTTTTCTGTTATGGATATTATTATTGTTAAAGCTGTTGTTATGGTTAACTGCGATAGAGTTAGGATTGATCAAAGCGATGTATCTTCTACCTAGTGGGACGGCAACAAAGTCGCATAGCCTTGTTATGCCGAGAGGGCAGTTGATGGCGTAAATCGTTGACAGCCGTGCTAGGTCTTTACTATCGTTAGATAAGTCTGAAACTTTAAAGTAGTTAACTAGAACAATAGAGTTTTCATAATAATTCCCTTAACAGACTGGTAACTTAAGCATAATAGTTGGCCATAGGTGCATGTAAGTGAAGGAAGTAGAACCTCACAACTCAAATGAGTAAAGAGTTAGCAATTGGCTTTAATAAGAAAGCCCTAAATAAGGGTAAATCTGTTAAGAATGCTCAAAATATTGAGTTTTCCTCTGAATTAGAGGAATTAAATAAATGGACAATTCCTAAAGTAAAGCCAAGAGAAATTTACCAAATTGGTACTTTTGACTTTAAATCTTCTATCTCTATTAAAACAATGGAAAAAATTGTGTCTGTGAATAACACAGAGCATTCCTTTCAGCTAATAAGCGAAGAGGATATTGGGCATGTTCGTGATGCCTATAATTATGTCCATATTGGACTTATACAAGTTGCGTTTAAACCCTTAACTTTACCAGGGTTAAATACATCAATAATGACATCTCTTAGAGATGCAAGATGCTTAGACTGGAGTCAATCTCTAATGGGAGTTATGCAGACTAGTCTCTGCCACGGACCAGTTTATTTTAATGTCTATCCAAATTTAACTCTGTCAATGACAGATAATCATCTATATGAATCTGTAACCTTGAATTTGAAAACTTATGGTTATAACTTCTTACCAGGATCTGAAACTATAGCAATAATCTATAGAATTCATTACAAGATAATGAACACTATTGCCCCTAATGCAAGGCATATTACTACACCTGGTAAGACTACCTTGATAGAAACAAATTTGTTAACATCAAAGGTAGAAACGAATAGAATAATAAGATGGGGTGAAATTAATTTCCCTAAAGAATGGATTTTAAGTCGAGCTGTGTTACCACAACCAATAGTAAACACAGATATTGACCAAATAATCCAGACTAATGATGGAGAATATCTATTGTTCTAGTTAACTACTTTAAAGTTTCAGACTTATCTAACGATAGTAAAGACCTAGCACGGCTGTCAACGATTTACGCCATCAACTGCCCTCTCGGCATAACAAGGCTACGCGACTTTGTTGCCGTCCCACTAGGTAGAAGACACATCACTTTGATCAATCCTAACTCTATCGCAGTTAACCATAACAACAGCTTTAACAATAATAATATCCATAACAAAAAAATAACTTAAACACAATAACTATACCATATATTTACATGCTTGTGAGGAAGTAGAAGTACCTCAGCCTTGAGCCAACATGGCTCTGATACCAAACAGAAAAACCAAGATAAGAAGGATGGAAAGCTGAACGCTTGAAAGGAATTTTATTGATGATAGTAATATTACAGAGGTACACTCAAAGCAAACTACACAAAAGGGCAGAGTAACAACACACTAGCATAAAAATATACATAGCAGAGAGGTCTAGGCCTCTATTTATAATACATGAGAGTCGGTATCGACCGACTTAACAAATGACAGGTGCACGTAGAGAAATCGACAGCTGCAGGTAAGATTCCTCCTTTTCTTCGCTGAAGTGAGTGCACGTCAACGTCACCTTTTACTTTTTCTCTTTACATTTCCACCGTCCACGTAGCAGCAATTATGCTGAAAAGCAAAGTGGATAGGACCCACCATTGTCGGGAAATAATTAAAGAGATTCTCTTTTGGAAAAGTAAATGAACAATAGTTGCCACCTGTATTCTTGGCAACAGTGCCTCTTTAGTGTATGCTGGCATCACTGCTTTCGTCATCAGAGGGAGTAGTGACTCTCCTGTGCATCTTTTTGAAGAAGGTTTCTGAATCTTCTTCTTCATGTTTCGATTTTGTGGAACTAACAGACATAGTATCCGTCTCAAATATTGAATCAAATTGAGTCTGCATGTATTTCAGGCATTTTTTCTTTAATTCTTCCTCAATAATTCGAGGATTCTGTCTCCTTAGAGACTCTTTAATAAGAAAGCCCTAAATAAGGGTAAATCTGTTAAGAATGCTCAAAATGTTGAGTTTCCCTCTGAATTAGAGGAATTAAATAAATGGACAATTCCTAAAGTAAAGCCAAGAGAAATTTACCAAATTGGTACTTTTGACTTTAAATCTTCTATCTCCATTAAAACAATGGAAAAAATTATGTCTGTGAATAACACAGAGCATTCCTTTCAGCTAATAAGCGAAGAGGATATTGGGCATGTTCGTGATGCCTATAATTATGTCCATATTGGACTTATACAAGTTGCGTTTAAACCCTTGACTTTACCAGGGTTAAATGTATCAATAATGACATCTCTTAGAGATGCAAGATGCTTAGACTGGGGTCAATCTCTAATGGAAGTTATGCAGACTAGTCTCTGCCACGGACCAGTTTATTTTAATGTCTATCCAAATTTAACTCTGTCAATGACAGATAATCAACTATATGTATCTGTAACCTTGAATTTGAAAACTTATGGTTATAACTTCTTACCAGGATCTGAAACTATAGCAATAATCTATAGAATTCATTATTAAAGCCAATTGCTAACTCTTTATTGAGAATATCCCGAATTTCTTGAGGAACTTTAAATCCTATTAAATAGAGGTAAATTCCATTTCCGACATTGTCGGAGAGCTTATCTTGCTCTTTTTTTTATACAAAGGATGTGCTATTGCATCATCAGTTATTTTAATTTTATTAACTTCTTCTTTATTAGAAGAGGTTGATCCAACTGTAGAAGGTAAAGATTTTCTTCCTGATATTGATAATCTCGATATATCAGTAGGAGTAAATCTTACTTCTACTTCTCCATCATTAGTCTGGATTATTTGGTCAATATCTGTGTTTACTATTGGTTGTGGTAACACAGCTTGACTTAAAATCCATTCTTTAGGGAAATTAATTTTATCCCATCTTATTATTCTATTCGTTGCTACCATTGATGTTAACAAATTTGCTTCTATCAAGGTAGTCTTACCAGGTGTAGTAATATGCCTTGCATTAGGGGCAATAGTGTTCATTACCTTGTAATGAATTCTATAGATTATTGCTATAGTTTTAGATCCTGGTAAGAAGTTATAACCATAAGTTTTCAAATTCAAGGTTACAGATTCATATAGATGATTATCTGTCATTGACAGAGTTAAATTTGGATAGACATTAAAATAAACTAGTGCGTGGTAGAGACTAGTCTGCATAACTCCCATTAGAGATTGACTCCAGTCTAAGCATCTTGCATCTCTAAGAGATGTCATTATTGATGCATTTAACCCTGGTAAAGTCAAGGGTTTAAACGCAACCAATATAAGTCCAATATGGACATAATTATAGGCATCACGAACATGCCCAATATCCTCTTCGCTTATTAGCTGAAAGGAATGCTCTGTGTTATATATATATAACACTAGATACAAGACCTATCTATACATATATATACATATCAATATATATACATATATAAACATAACACTTAGAGATAAATATCTATATCTATATATATACACATAACACTAGAGATATATAATGTTTGGTATCAGAGCCATGTTGGCTCAAGGCTGAGGTACTTCTACTTCCTCACAAGCATGTAAATATATGGTATAGTTATTGTGTTTAAGTTATTTTTCTGTTATGGATATTATTATTATTAAAGCTGTTGTTATGGTTAACTGCGATAGAGTTAGGATTGATCAAAGCGATGTGTCTTCTACCTAGTGGGACGGCAACAAAATCGCGTAGCCTTGTTATGCCGAGAGGGCAGTTGATGGCGTAAATCGTTGACAGCCGTGCTAGGTCTTTACTATCGTTAGATAAGTCTAAAACTTTAAAGTAGTTAACTAGAACAATAGAGTTTTCATAATAATTCCCTTAACAGACTGGTAACTTAAGCATAATAGTTGGCCATAGGTGCATGTAAGTGAAGGAAGTAGAACCTCACAACTCAAATGAGTAAAGAGTTAGCAATTGGCTTTAATAAAAAAGCCCTAAATAAGGGTAAATCTGTTAAGAATGCTCAAAATGTTGAGTATCCCTCTGAATTAGAGAAATTAAATAAATGGACAATTCCTAAAGTAAAGCCAAGAAAAATTTACCAAATTGGTACTTTTGACTTTAAATCTTCTATCTCCATTAAAACAATAGAAAAAATTGTGTCTGTGAATAACACAGAGCATTCCTTTCAGCTAATAAGCGAAGAGGATATTAGGCATGTTCGTGATGCCTATAATTATGTCCATATTGGACTTATACAAGTTGCGTTTAAACCCTTGACTTTACCAGGGTTAAATGCATCAATAATGACATCTCTGAGAGATGCAAGATGCTTAGACTGGAGTTAATCTCTAAAGAGATATTAGAAGTCTCTTTAAAAGAGTTTTTTCCAGAATGGTCTATTTGTTTTATTTTATCTAATTTATGTAATAATTTTTCTAAGGCAGTTTCAATCCTGGTCAATTGTTGACCCATGACTTGAATAAACACATTAGTGTAATTATTCTGCCTTAAAGCCTTCTGTAATTCAGTTATGACTGTTTTTTTACTGTCAATTATTTTGATAAAAGAGACAGCATCAATTTTGTCTGTCTTATTTTTAACAGTAAGTTTGATTGGTTCACTTGGTGGGTACATTGATCTAAGACTACCTTGATAGAAACAAATTTGTTAACATCAAAGTCACTACTCCCTCTAATGACGAAAGATATATATATATATATATATATATATATATATATATATATATATATATATATATATATATATATATATATAACCACCAAGCACCAAACATGAACATAGAATAACATAATATATATATACATATATACTATATAACAATGATAAATATAATATTCTAATAGCTATTACAAGGCAAAATAAATCTAAGATGCATTGAAATAAACACGTGGAGTGCATCGCACCCGTATCACACTAGATCTATGATACGCTTGAGATACGAGTCCACCACACAACCAAACGTACCCCAAAGAACACGATCAAGTCTAAAATAATAATTATGAACAATACGAATAGCTAATTATACATCTACGTATCTGTGTCAAAATATGACATGATCAAACCCCCGTATCGGAGAAAAAATCCCAAATCAATCTGTATCTACAAATTATCGTGATACGGCCTACACGTATCCAATTATGGATACGACACTAGCCACACACAATCAAACACATGTCAATTTGGTGTAATTGATCAATTGACAAACACAAGAGGTGTCAATCTTGGAATTTCCCCAAAATTGACATAAAATACCACATAACTTCTCAATATGCCTCATATGAACCTAATTTTAATTCCTATGGATAGCCTTAGTATATGGGATGGTTCCTAATGATTAAAACACATATTTAGAGTCTAATTAAAGAGAAAAAAATTAAATTGTATCTATTGGGAGATATATTCCCAATAAAACCTCCAAATTGAGTGAAAAGAGCCTTCAACTTGTAGATCTTTGCTCCTCCTTATAGATCCTTGCTTCCTCCTTATAGATCATTACTCTACTAGCCTCCAATGATGATTTGATAAAAAATTGGAAATAAATTTGGGTGAAATTTGATGTGGGAATAAAGAAATTTGGAAGAGAAAATTCTAGATCTAGATTTGACATAAAAAATGAAGAGAGAGAAACTTTCCTCCCTCTAATACTAGGCCGGCCACAAAACCCCCTCCCCAAGCTACTATGTAAAGTCTAAAATTCCCCTTGGGGTCTCTCATGAAGAAATAATTAAGGAAGGAAGGTTCTAGTCTAATGGGTTTAACTTAATTAATCATCCTCCTAATGAATGGGCTTCTAATTGGTCTCAATTCTAACTAGATTGAAATGTTGGTTCATGGATCTAATCTAAACTAATTAGGTCCACTAACACAAGTCCAAAATAATAAACTAACATCTAACAATAATTAAATAACATAATAAATAAATATACAACGTGCACAATATCTAATTAATTATGAAATGACCAAAATATCCTTTCCTAGAAAATATGGTAGTGACAGTACGACAGGGGTAGCATGCCATA
Source organism: Iris macrosiphon (assembly GCA_036927795.1). NCBI lineage: Eukaryota > Viridiplantae > Streptophyta > Magnoliopsida > Asparagales > Iridaceae > Iris > Iris macrosiphon. Next base: position 122,464,569 of record JAYESA010000011.1, on the reverse strand, counting down.
GAGTTGCTTGGAAGAAGAATAATATATTTGAGGTTAACAAGTTTAGAGAACCCCCTGCAAGTTATGAACGTACGAGTAAGGAGGAACAATAGGTTAGATACAATAGTCCGTAGAAAATTTTACTTGATCATGAATTGTTGCTTTGAGAGAAATGGATAAATGTTATGTATACGCTCGTAAGTAAATTATAAATATATGTTTAAATAAGTTTATATAAATAGATTATTAACTAGAATAATTAATTAGCACTAAATTCTTTTTCTAATTATTTTGGCTCATCATACTTGGACGTTGGACCAGCTCTTCTTTACAGCATTCAGAACCAGGTAAGTGTACCTTACCACATTGTATTTTAGTTCCAGTTATATTTTATATTATTTTTATCTATACAGTGTGTTACGCCTTTTGATTGTAATTGATACTTAGCATCCGGGTCATATCTGGGTGCAGACGTTCGTTACCATCGTCTAGTACCGATTGGTAGAGATTTACCTCGATACCTTAGATGTACTTACTTTGTTACATCAAAACCCTAGGACACTTTCAGACACCTTCAACTTGCCAGACTTCCTGTATCCTGACATTGTCAGCGTGACTGGAACCTGTGATGATTATAGGATTACGATTGGATTTTTATTTACTTTGAGTATGAATAGACTATATAGTTAGAGGATAAGATCAAGCGAGCTACAGATACGACTCATACGATCGTGTGGGGAGGGGAGGACAGCTACAAGATGCTTGGGCTACTATGCAGGCACTATATGTATATTTATTTAGACATCCCGTATCTGGAGTTATAGTGCCCTTATTATACTGTGTGTCTCTATGCTTGGAGCTATAGATATGTACCATGTGTCTCTGTTCTTCGGAGCTACGAATTTATTTTTTTGACAGCCCACGTATCGAACATTGTCCTCAAGGTTGTGTCTCACTTAGACGGTTATTCTATATTACCATCTAGCGTATCACATATTTCTTTATTGTTTACTTTCGGAATACTGTTTTGTACCTTGTTATGTCCCTCTAATGATCTGGTTCCCTGTCAGATTGTAGGGTCGATTGCTATTGGAAGGCTGGAGCTGCTGATGAGTATCATACTGGTATGCAGGTATTGTTATTATATATGTGTATCACTTCTTTATTATTCTGCTATTATGATCTATTTGCTTACTTTCTGCTAGTATAGCCTAGTATTTGTAGACTCATATTATTTTCTTCGAGTTTATTCAGACAAGTATAGTGTGGGGTGCACACCATGATACATGTTGTCCTTATTTATTACATATTCTTGTTGATTGAGACATAGATATTTATACTGTGTTATCTAGATAGTGACCCTCATATACAGCTGATACGTGTTAGACTTGGACTGGAGTCCACTTGGTACGAAGCTGGCCATTGCCATGTGGCCTAGTCCCGTATATTTTGTGACTGGGGTGTGAAAGGGATTTTGTGATGGACCATGCAGGTCAGAGCATATCGTTCGGTTATGTTACTGTATCGAGCGAGCCTGCCTAAGGATAATTGTGTTAGGATCTCAATCCACAACTTTTATAGAAACTTCCTTTGATTCTCGTTATCGCCCTTGAACCTCGTATATTACATTTGATTGTACCCGTCTTGAACTATTTATCATTGTTTTCTGTCTCTCCTTATTTTAGAGAGACGAACGCTCATACGCGATAATTTCTTCCAGAAGCAGATCCTCACCCAGACGGTTACACATGGCAAGGAAGGCGAGAGGCTAGATAATTTTCTAAATAGTGATCTAGAAATGATTAATGGTGTAAGGCTTAGTACAAAATTTGATTTTAGCAACAAGAGCCTAAAACTAGATAAACTCTTCCCATTTTCCTAAATTAAAAGTGTTCTGGAAGGATTTGAGGTTAGAAAGATTGTTTGGTCATAACAGTCAAACGCTACAGGATGATATATGGAAATGCATAGTTTGAGTGTTAGGAATTAGTTATAGCCTATGATAGTATAATTAACTATGTTATGGAAAAAAAAGAGTCTTGAGGATCTTTCCTTGGAGAAAGTTAATTGATATTAGGAAATTGAGAAAACCCTACTTGGAAGATGACTTAGAGTAATAATAGCAGAAGGAAGCAAATTGAGGAATACAAATTTAAAATAATGAGTTTTAATTTGATATATTATGAAGAGGATTAACTTTAAGTGTAAAAGATGGTGCCATTTTATAAGAATAAATTATGAACGAGTATTGAGTGCGAACTCTTACAAGGATAACCCTAATTTACGATTGAATTCGACTTAGAGGATATAAAGGAATGAATATATAATGACATTATATATATGTGAAAAGAATAAACATATATGGATAGTAGAGGTTAGGCATATCATAACGAGAAATAGTTTGGGGATTAAGAAATGATACCAATCAAGCTGAGGGATTAATTTGAACTAGAGCTAGGACGAAACTTAAGAAAAAATTAGGAGAATATTTATATGAGAAGAAATATGAAAAAAAATTATAAATGAAAATAAATATTGGTAAATTGGTACGAGGAAACTAAATTTGAGGTTTGAACCTAAGACTACGATTAGGTGACTTGAGGTAACGTGACAACATAAGCTATAGAAGGAAGAGCTACAGGGATCAAGAAGGGAAAATATTTTTAAATCTTAAGGCTTAAACAAATTATGGAGAAAACCTATAGGGCATCATCTATAATCTAAAACCACTAATTATGGAGGGGATAAGATACAGTGGCGGAGTAAGACATGAATTGACTCTTTGTCTTAGTGATCAATGGAACTGAGTATTGGGGTTAACATACCTTTTATTTAAGTCCAGATCACTAGACTATGGTTGGCAAGACTCTTGGTGAACAATGGGATATATGAATTACTACACAACTTTGAAGTTTTGTAAAGCAGGACAAATTATGCTTATGGAACAAAGGACATGTCGCTGGAATTATGACCCAAGGGAAGAGAACTTTAAGTGGAAAAACCATAGTAGTTCAAATTTTTGACTGCCATAAAAGTTCTGGTTTCAGACTTAGACCTTACTACCTTCTTGTTATAATAACTAGATGACTAGGCTAAATAGACTCTATAGATAGATTGTTAAATATGGTTGTTTAAGCAGTCTCATATTAGGACAACTATGAGTAAATTTTTTTAGTATAGGCTATATATTGACTGTTGGGTTGCAAGTGTTAATTGGACTCGAGGAGTTCACTGTAGGAAGCATGGATTGATAAATATGGTATCTAAAGGTAGAGTAACTGAATTGAAGGATTAGTAATGTTCATAGATGTTATAGTTCTAAGAATAATATAGTGGATTGCCTACCTTGGGTGGCAAGTTCATTCAAGGATGACCATGTATGGATAAGAAAGTTGTATATTGGGGAACAAACGACCCAAAAGAGCCACAAAAAAGGGAAAAAAGAGAGAGCATTATTTGACAACTGGAAGTTGAAGGTGCTAGACTAAGAAGCTTATAGTTGAAACCAAGATTCAATATCCTGGTTGAGATGAGAAGGTTTGTAGAAAAAAGAAGAAGAAGTTACTGAAGGGAAGTTATTAATGACTCAAGGAATAATGATTTTGGCAGCAAAAAATTCTACGTGCTCTTGAAATTTCAAAGTTCTAGTACTAATAGAACTTAATGACTAAGTATCAAGTTTACACATGTTCGAGGATAGAAATATAAATTTAGACTGCCTGATGACTCATGGAGCATCCTTAGAGGATACATGACAAAAGTTTAAAAATGGAAATGGGAAATGATCTTTGATAACCGTTAGGCATCTAGAAAGCAATACTTTGAGCAATACAAAAAGACTTCGAGGAACTAATGATGCAAGAGAAATAGAGATAATGGAGCAATTGAAAATTTTGAGAAAAAAAGTGACAATATAAATTTTAGTTGCCTTAAATTGGAATTACAAATCGATGATTGATAAATACAAATTTAAATATACTAACCTTACGAGTGCATAGTTGACTATTGAAAGGTTAGAGGAAAACCTTCACGAGATGAAATATAGTGATTAAGAAGTTTATTGGATACAGACTACCGGTTGTGGTTGACAAGTTATTATTGAAAATATGATTATTGATTGGTGATTACCCTAAATATTCAGAGCCTGGTAGACTATTGAGAAGTTACATAGAAAGGGGATTGGACTTGAGATATGAATCTGCAACTTGAGGACTTTGGGTTGAAGGGTTGTGACTTTAGCAATGTTACTTTATAATTTCTGGACAACGCAAGACATGCATAGCATTGGGCAGAGGCATACCATCGACTATTGGATTTTAAAGAAGGCGATCATGTATTTTTGGGAATATCACTAATTTGGAGAACTATTAGATTTGGTGGCAAAGACAAGTTGAGTCCGAGGTACATTGGGCCTTTTGACATCTTAGAGCGAGTTGGCGAGGTGACTTACCGACTTGCATTGCCTCTGTCATTAGAAGGCATGCATGATGTATTTTATGTATCACAGTTGAGAATGTGCGTGGCAGACCCTAGTCACGTGCATGATCACTCAAAGATTACCGTCGGGCCGAGTATGACTTATGAGGAGCAACAAGTTGAGATACTCGACCGCAGCAAGAAGGTCTTGAGAGGGTAGACTATTAGGATTGTCTGAGTTTCTTGGAAGCACTATTCACCGGAAGAGTCGACTTGGGAGCGCGAGAATTCTATGCGACAGCCCTTCCCTCACTTGTTTGAGGATCAAGGTACAAACTTACATACTACAATTAATACTTTAATATTTCAGTTCTCGTTTTCGTATTCTAAATTTTCGGGACAAAATTCTTCTAAGTAGGGAAGAATGTAAACACCCCATTTCAACTAAATATTATAATTAATATTATAAATTTCTAAAATTTTAAACTTATATTATTTATATATTTTATTATTTTATAGGCAAATAGTTAGTATGATGGTTAAGCCAATTACAGATTGCTTGGTAAGATCTTTTAAAACCCAAGCCTTGAGCAAACCGGTCCAACCTTGTTCAGCTTGCAAACCAATAAAATTCATTTATATCCTTCCATTTACTTTCCTTCACTCTACCAACCAAACCGGTTTCCTGGTGATGCGCACCAAAACTCAAGCCCATACCCGAACCCTAGAGAATAGGTTGAAGCCTTGTTTTAGCATACGGTTGTAGCGATGGAGCTACGAAATATTGGTATGTTGAACCCGAAACCCGGATCCAAACCCCACAAACTTCTTTGAATTGGAAAAGCATTGTTCCCATGCTTTCCAATGCATCGTACATGGCAGAGAACTCAGTAGCATACAGTACGGAGAACTCTTCTTTATCTCATGACCGAACCATAACCCCTTCTCCTTCTATATAAGATCTCATGTTCTTCTCCTCTACTCATCTTAACCTAGCCGCCACCATTATTCAGAATTTTCTTTTCTACCATTATTCCACCTCCAATACCTCTCAACATCAGAACATCGATGGTTGAGCACCACCTTCGGTAGGGGTGATCGAACCCGAAGGCTCTGTGTTTTTGTGCGTCAACCACCAGAGCTATTTTCACACAGTTCATCGCAAAGATGATTTCAGGCGATGTCTCGCGAAGGGTAACGAGCACGCTGCTACATCCACGTGTCAAGTTTGACTTCCCCCTCTTCCAAGGATCCGACGAGTGGCAAAGTCTCGACCTCATCCTCTTGGTAACTCTATTTTACTCCTTCCTGGCATGTCTTGCAGGCATAGATTTTTGTTATGTCCATCTTCTTTTAATATGTTACATTTATAGATTCATACCTTGATCATTAATTGAAGAGGTTGTAGTAAATAGAAGGTTATGTGAATGTCTCTACTTCCTTTCACCTGGGTCTAGTAACTGTGTTTGTGTAGTTATCTGGACATAGGGAAGGAGAGTTAACATGTGAGCTTTAAACTTAATGTGGAGTGTGCGCATGGATTTAATAAGAAACTTACCCGCTGCGCTGTGTATGGTGTATGGAAAATTGTGTGAGGAGCATTAAAACTTGTGCAACTACAAGAATAGAGAAGGAAGTAGATGTGATATCATAGATTCCTATTTGATGAGAGTGTATAAGATGTGTTATATGTAATAATGGAATGTGGTGCTTGTTTGGAAGATAAAAGAATATTGCATGACCACACAATAGGTAGTTGTTATTTTTTTTATCCAAGTTTTTATGGCTCTGTGGCTTAGCAGAGCAACATTCATATGTCAGTAAGTTTTAGTATCAGTTTTAAGCTAAGTAATGGTTGAGGAAGGAACTAGGTTTTCTTACTCACGGAACAAGTGTGAATGGGTAACCGAGAGTCAAATTATATGATAGCATGAGGAACTTGGAAGAAGGAATAAGGATATGGGGAATGACTAGGGAAAGGGCTATACTATGATGTGTGGTACATTAGGAGTGAAGCAAAGGACTGTATGCAAATGGGTGTAGTATTTTGGTGAATAGGGTGGATTTTGTAGGGTGTGAATAGACATTAATTGTATATGTGGTTTAGTAAAGAGAAGAATTATGGTACCATATAAAATATTGTTGGAGGATTGATATTGAAATGGAAACACAATGTGGTGGGTGTATGGGCTCTGAACCCTGAGTACTTCATGGTTTTAGTTTAATCTAAGTTGATTGTTGCCAATGTTTAAATGCCATATGGAAGCTTGAGGACAATATATAGGCCCTGTATACGCTGGGTTGAAGAATAAGTAAAGGGTACGACAGGGGTAGCATGGCATAGAGTTGCTTGGAAGAAGAATGATATATTTGAGGTCAACAAGTTTAGAGCACCCCCTTCAAGTTATGACCGTACGAGTAAGGGGGGACAATAGGTTAGATGCAATAGTCCGTAGAAAATTTTACTTCATCATGAATTGTTTCTTTGAGATAAATGGATAAATATTATGGATACGTACGTAAGTAAATTATAAATATATGTTTAAATAAGTTTATATAAATAGATTATTAACTAAAATAACTAATTAGCTCTAAATTCTTTTTCTAGATATTTTGGCTCATTAGGCTTGGACGTTGGACCAGCTTCTTCCTTACAGCATTCGGAACAAGGCAAGTGTACCTTGCCATATTGTATTTAAGTTCCAGATATATTTTATGTTATTTTTATCTGTACATTGTGTTACGCCTTTGGACCGTAATTGATACTTAGCGTCCAGGTCATATCCGGGTACAGACATTCGTTAGCAACGTCTAGTACCGATTGATAGAGATTTACCTCGATACCTTAGATGTACCTACTTTGTTACATCAAAATCATAGGACACTTTCAGACACCTTCATCTTTGCCAGAATTCTTGTATCCTGACATTGTCAGCGTGACCGGAACCTGTGATGGTTATAAGATTGCAATTGGATTTTCATTTACTTCGAGTATGACCAGACTGTATAGTTAGAGGATCAGATCAAGCGAGCTGCGGATGCGACTCATACGATCGTGTGGGGAGGGGAGGACAGCTACTAGATGCTTGGGCTACTATGTACGCACTATATGTATATTTATTTAGACATCCCGTATCAGGAGTTATAGTGTCCTTATTATATTGTGTGTCTCTGTGCTTGGAGCTACAGATATGTACCGTGTGTCTCTGTAGTTCGGAACTACGAATTTATATTTTTGACATACCACGTGTCGAACATTGTCCTTAAGGTTGTGTCTCACTTAGGTGGTTATTCTATATTACCATCTGGCATATCACATGTTTCATTACTGTTTACTTTCAGCATTATATTTTGTACCTTGTTACGTTCCTCTGAGGATCTGGTTCCCTGTCAAATGGTAGGGTCGATTACTGTTGGAAGGTTAGAGCTGTTGATGAGTATCATACCGATATGCAGATATTTTTATTAGATATTTGTATCACTTCCTCATTATTCTGATATTATGATCTATTTGCTTACTTTCTCCTAGTATAGCCTAGTATTGTAGACTCATATTATTTTCTTCTAGTTTATTCAGACAAGTGCATGATATGTTGTCCTTCTTTATTATATATTCTTTTGGATTGAGACATAGATATTTATACCGTGTTATCTAGATAGTGACCCTCATATACAGCTTATACTTATTGGAATTGGACTGGAGTCTACTTGGTACGTAGCTGGCCATTGTCGCGCGACCTAGTCCCGTGTATTTTGGGACTGAAGAGTGACAGATGTTATGGCGTAGGCTGGACGTACCCACGTACTTATACCCTTAAACTGGGTGTGGGTCATGACATAAACCCTGGCACATGCACAACAAACCAATAGCACAACAAACGCCTTATTTGAGGCACCGATAGTGAACATTCATGTGCATTTGCACTCAAATGCAACCAAGACCCAAATAACTTGAACCAAGTGAACCCAAAGCCTCACTAAGGGCTAAACCAAACCCCTTAGATCTGAAACAAAGCTCAAAATCTCATTAGGACCCAACCATGGGCCAACAACCTATATATATCAAGCAACCCCCTCACAAACCCTAACCCTAATTGCTTTCTCCACTTGGCCGACCCCTTGGCCGCCCCATCCTATCTCCTCATGACCCCCACAGAACTTCCTCCCCCTCTCTACTTCAGATCTCCACCTCCACCAACCTCCACACAAGCCACAAAGGGCTGACCACTCAGGGAGGCAAGTTCGGCCACCCTAGAGGCCGAATACTTATTGTTGTTACAGTTGTTGTTCAGGAACCCCCACAGCCCTAAAAACCACTCAAAACTGAATTTCTACATCTTACTTGAAGTCACCAAGTACTTCTCAAGTTTTTTGAAGTTTGGAGTCTGTTTGGCGCTCCAAAAGGTCCATGTCACAAGAAAAGCCTCCGCCGTAATCGCAATCGCGTAAGTTCCATAACTTCTATTTAATAATTATTTTTACATGTAAGAAACCTTGTATGATCTCATGAACATGTTAGATGACAAATAATAAAACCCCCATGCATGAGAAACCCTAATTTTATGTACAAAACTACTCATAGATGACACAAAACCAAGGCATGGCAATGTTGTACCAATATTAAACCTAGTTTTGATGCATGTTGCTATTTTGTAGTTAAAAAATATTTTTTCAGAAACTAAATAATAAATTCCAGAATGGTAATTAATATATTTTTATATATTAAATGAGTTTTAATGCAAGTTGGCAACATTGCATACACAAACTAGTTGTCAAGTTGCTAGAACACCTAGTCGACACGCGACAAAACTTTGTGCATGCAATGGTAGTGTTTCGATTATTTTCACTAATTAAATATAAATTATAGAATTTAATTCATCTTTATTTCACTTTTATTTGATGTTGACATGCGTGTTTGAGAGTCTACATGCATGTTTGAAGTATAGTTTAGCGTTGTTGCAAGTTTTGGGATATCGTGCCTATCTACATATGTATAGGAATACGCGTATCAAAATTTATATAATTGCCTAAATGTATGTATGATACCACAATGAAGAGACCCTAACGACATAATAGACAGTAGTATGGTACGTGTTTATATGGCACGTTATCCTATGCCATGCGACTGCTTGATTGTTGGCACGAACGTCATAATACTTGCTGATGTAGTGCGACAATCTTACCCTTTTATATTAAGTAGATAGCATATTCTAGTATTTATTAGAACATGTTATAATAGGGAAACTTGGATCTATTGGACCTCCGGTTGAGGACACCAGTCAGACGGTACCGTAGCAGCAGGTAGCAGGCAAGTGTACCTTGCCAATGTTTCTAGTATTTGTGCTTTGTGATATTACTAGTCCTTGATTTTACTACTCTTTTTAGCATATATTATATTGTGACCCTAGGACCATGACGATACTTAGCGTCTGAACTATATTCATGTGCCGACATCTTTCACGGAGTCGTGTATCGGTTAGTTGCATTGTCGACGTGATACCTTGTTCGTGCTACTTCTTACACGATATACCTCAGGACACTAGACACGAATTTCATGTACAGAAGCCTTACTTGAGATATTCGAGGTTACCGACTTCTGTGTCAGGATTAGACCCGAGATATATGATAGTTGACATGATTATATCTACACTTTGACTCGAGACATAGTTAGTGATATATCTTGTGTATTGTAGAAATGAGACATGAGATACATGGGGATTGGGGAGAAAATGTCGTATCGTTGGTCTACCACTTACTACATAGTTACCGATGCATGCGCTTCGAGCCCTTTAGTGTTGTGGGTACCTTGACGGGGCCTATATGCACCTTTCATAGCTTATAGTTATTATTGTGTCTATTTAGACCTATAGGCCCTAGTGGTTTAGGGGACGAGTGTGTTTTTAGTTGCATTCACATAGCTGGTTATGATAGATACCCTTGAGTACATTGCTATTTATTTACTGTTACTTTGGCTTATTTTATCTATACCTTGTTATGTCTCCTAAGGACCTAGATTCGGATTATGTCCCCAGGTATAGACGATGAGAGTTACCCTGAGATTTATGGGTCATGAACTCATAATGGAGCAGTACTTGTACCAGAGAACGAGATTGTGCCGGAGGACTTCTCTTGAGCATGTAGCTATCTTCTCCATTTATTATGTTTAGTGGTCTTTAGATATTTGGATTTAGCTTAGTGACTACTGGACAGTTGTACTTGGTTATTTTTCTTTTTTTATTACTTTGATCATGGGTTGTTCCCCGTGACATTTCTTTTACTGTTCTTGTTGATGGACAGTTTAATTTTATGATTATTATGGCTGGACTATCCCTTTGTGATTTTGATTCTTATTTGGGGATGAGATTAGATATATAGACTGTGACTTGTGTTGTAGACCTTATTTTATATGTAATACAGCTTAAGTGCACTATAATGGGTCCATTAAATTAGATTTGCTCATTGGAGTTGTGTTGTTAGCCATTGCCACGTGGCTGGTCCCTTGACATTTTAGGACTAGGGCGTGACAATATTGGACCCTTTGATGTAATAGAAAGAATTGGAGAGGTATCATATAGATCGGCTTTACCTCCAATATTAAAAGGAATTCATGATGTATTTCATATATCAAAACTTCGTATATATGTACCAGATCCAAATCATATACTATACCATTCGGAGATAATGGTGGGCCCGACAATTCGAATAGAACAACAACCAGTAGAAATCCTGGATAGAAGAGTAAAGATACTCAAGAACAAAAGCATATCTCTTGTACGAGTGGCATGGAGTAAAGATTCTCCAACTGAATCTACCTGGGAACGGGAAGAAGGTATACGGAAACAGTAACCATATCAATTTGACACTCAAGGTTTGTTTTAAATATAATTACATTTTTATGTATTTCTATTACGAAATTTTTCTAAGGAGGGTTGAGTATCATAGTTGTGTTTCAAAAATTTATTATTATATTATTATTTATATGAGAAAATTATTTTGATGAAAAGATAAGTTCTACCAAAAATATATTTACGTGAAATTTTTTATTATTTTAATACTATAAATTTTTAGATTCCCAAAATTTTAATATATAATAATAATATTTATTTTTGCATAAAATTTTTTATTAAGTTGCTTGCTTAGTCATTAAAGGTTAGTCACCTACTTTGTTTGATTAGGATAACTAATTGGTTAAAACTAAGTAACTTGGTTTAAGACCTAAACTAATTACTAAGCTAATATCTTCACCCACCTTCCTACCAAGTGACACATGCACCCTTACTAAACAAGGGCCGGCCAAGAAAGGTATGGACACCTTGTGGAACTAGGTGATTCACCTTGTGGAACTAGGTGAGTCACCTAGTTTGAAGTCTTATCCTTTAGATATTTGGCTTGGGTTATAAAGACTTAAAGTTTAACATTTTACTATATTCCTATCTTCTTTTCATTCCCTACTCCCCCACAGCCCCAAACACCCTTCAAGGAACCCCTAACCTGCCCAGGCAAGTCCTCCCATAGCTATCTTATTTACATTTAATTTCTATTTGAGTTACATAAATTATAGTATAAGTGTTACACTTAAGTAGGTTACATGATGGAATTTTTTGCACGGTCTATTTGTGATGTTGTTTTCACATAATAAACTTTGTTAAAACCAAAATATGTCTATTAGAGTTATGTAAAGGCTCAATAAGGTTTCTAAAGACCTATAATATGTTGGTATTATGATTTCTATGCTAGGAATTATGAACGATGCAATATAGGTGTTAGATGGTGTGTACAATTCTAGAATTTTCTACACAGTCTGTTTGTGATGATGTTTTCACCTAATAAATTTTATTAAAACCAAAATATTTCTATTAGATTTATGTAGAGGATTCGATAAATTTTCTAAAAATGTATGATATGATGGTATTTTGATTTAAACGTTAAAAGTTATAGGCCATGTAACACAGATGTTGTATATTGTGATATAAACCTGGAATTCAGTGTGCAGTATTTTTGTAGGACTATAATAAACTCTGTTAAAATCAAAATATGCCTATTAGAGTTATGTAGAGTATTTGATAAAATTTCTGAATATGTATAATATGTTAGTATTTGGATTTATGTGCTAAGAGTTATAAGTCGTGTAGCACAGATAGTATATGTTGTGATATAATTTTGAAATTGGTATTTTGTAGGACAATTTTCACCTAATAGACTTTTTAAAATTAAAATATGTCTAGGATTAGATAGAGGATTCATTAACCTTTCGGAAAATATATAATATGTTGGTATTTTAATTTATATGCTACGAGTTAAAGGTTGTGTAACGTATGTGTTATATGCTGAAATGTTTGTACAATTCATATTCGACTTAGTTTAGAAGAATTCTTTCTTCTTTTACTTTCGCAAATTTCTTGTCTAGTAGGTTCCAATTGGTTTTCCCTTTTCGGTCGAAACTTGTGCATTAACTGCGTGAGACCGGTGTTGAGTTGTTCTACTAAATGGACTTTGACCCAAGTCAATTCTACGGAGAGTTGCTCTGGATCGATATATTATTGTGTTTGGAGCTCGAAATACAAAGGAGACTATGTCCGAAATTCTAAATATTTTGGAAGATAGCCTAATTTTGATGCTTAAATGCTATAGTGTCGTAATATACCCTAAATCTAGATAATTGTATATCGACTAGAGATAGACTCACGACAACCCTAAAAATGCTTAGAGGTTGAACTGTCAAAGTCTTGGACTTGTAGGTCATAGACACTATTACACGCAAGCATAAAATTATTATATTTGTTCTTGGAATATCATGTTGAGCAGTATTCTCATATTACGTAATATTAACACGTATAGAGAATCAATTAGTGTTATTCCAATAGTTAAAAAATTCCTGATGAACAATAATTGTATACAAGTGATACATATCATGATACATACTTGAACCAGAAAATGACAAACTTAATAAGATAATAAAATTTAAAATTTGATTGTGATTGTAGAATAGAGCATTGGGCGGGGGAGAACAGTTTGGATCACATCGTATGAAATCTTGATAATATAATTAACCAAAAATGATAAGTACATGTAGCTCCTTAGCAAGGCCATGCGTTGTGAGTGGGTGAATGCTTAGATCATCTACCTAACCTGAATCTCGTGAACCTGTAAAAATTTACCCTAATTCGGTCAAATTTGGTGTTAATATATATATATATATATATATATATATATATATATATATATATATATATATATATATATATATATATATATATATATATATTTTATTTTATTTTTTTTTCTTCCGGAGATGAGTGGCCGGACTACTAAGCACCGTGCCTACCTGCCACAACATGATCCCTGGTAACGGAATTATTGCCTTGAAAGTACTCAAGTGTGAGATCCAAACATGTTCTCTAAATTTGCATCATCATATAGGAGAATTTGTGTTGTGATTATTTAGTGAATTTTAGGATATAGGAAATAGTTTATAGACACAGATGAATTATTAGATTTAAGATCACTGTAGGGTATTGTTTAATCAATATTATGTCATATACTTAGAGTTTATTCAATTCCTATTCTTCTTTGAACTCGTACTAAATCTTCAGTAATTATATTTTATTATTTATTTCACATTCCTTGAACCGAGAACTTGCATGTCTTTGATGACCTAGTTTTTTGTCCACTATATGAAGGCTTGGTTGAGGACAAAATAATTCCCTTATATATTGTTGATGGGTCTGAAGAGTAAAGGCTGCTGAGGGTAGAACATTATTTCATTGTGTTCACGTATGTTTTTATGTATATTAATCCTCATGGAAGATAGACATATGATTGTATAATTAGTCAGTAGAATGCATATTATCTTTTGGAAGATAGAACTTAAGACTTATGAGATTGTGAATATAGATGGTTTAGATGTTGTGATTGTAATTATTTCTTACTTTATCAATGATTAAGTATTGACCTATACTCTTTATCCTAGAACTTAAATGCGACAATCGTGGTTATGGATATAGGTATATTCGTACAGCGCGTAGCCTGAAATGTTAGTTACGTATTCGGCTCACTCTATTTTTGGAGCGAGACATGACAAATAATAATAATAATAATAATTAAGAAATAATGTATTTGTCATTTCTAAATTCTACTTCTTTGAAACAATCCACACAACAAAACTCCATATTCCCATTACCAACTTTCACAATTCAACTATCCAAATATCGAAATTCCATATTTTTCCTCTTCCAATTTGTGTATGCAATGCATACGCAAATCCTACTTTCACACTTCCTTACACTTTCAGACAACCAAACAGCCCCTAAGAGAAAGGTGGATCAAAAGCGCCAAGAGAAAGGTGGATCAAAAGCGCCAGTAAAAGGATGAGGGAAGTGTAGAATGAAAGGAAGTGAACATTTTGAAATTAAAAAAAAATCTAATATACAACTTTTCAAATATATAGTCTATCAACACCTGTTCTAACTTTCGAATATATATATATATATATATATCATTCTATTCTATTATATTCGTTCATCAATGCAAGATTTCTAGTTGCATAGTAAGATTCTATACTAGTAGGATTTATATATTTGGGATTCATAGATATAGTCGACTATAATTTTAACAATATTAGGATCGAGTCTTTCTACAAAAAATATTAGCAGTGGATTTATCTTTGAACTTCAAATTAATATGAATAAGAGACCGCTCCCAAAATTAATATGAATTCTTCCTTTGCTCCCCCAAGTATTCTCTCTCTCCACCGACTCGTCCATCTTTGAATGACTACCAACGTAGCCATTATGCTCGTCTAAAATTTTCCTGTACCTACCTGGTGTAACGAATTCTTGCAGAATTAGTTGTATTGGTTGGTTCCTGCAGAAATAGGTGAACCAGTTACACCAGTGGGTATAACAACAAAATACAAAGTACTTGATCTCAAGAGAGAAATCTACTGCAATGCCAACCATTGAGATTGATACAGACGGTTGGGATCGTCCCTCCAAAAATTCCAAACTGCTACCAGGAAAACTCTTCTGAAAACAAGAAAACACGAAGATAGATGAACTGGTCAATCCATCCTTGATCACCATGTTGCTTTCTTTGCCATCCCCCTTTCGGTCACTTATGGGCCATTAACCCTTTATTTGTTCCCAAATTTCATTCATGGCATGAAAATTATGCCCATTCATATACTACAAGAAAATACAGGATTATAGGGTTCCTTAAGCCAGGATCCAGTAAGATATCTAGCATGTTTCAAGAATCCACAAGTGACACACTAAGACATAGGAATCAAACATTGAGGTCCAAAAACTAAGAAAACGGGGTTAAGAAACAGGTTAAAAATGCTTATGCTACAAAGATACAGATGTAACAAGAGCCACAAAATGTTCTTGCTTAAAACTAAAATGCACAAGCACTTAAGCTATCAGATGCTCAGGTTAGATGTAGATTACACATTGTTTCGAGTTAGTTCAGCATCAAATCATTTTTCTAGTACCCTGGAGACAGGCCCAGCCATCCATTTCGGATACTGATATGTTGTCCAAGAACTGTGAATATAGCTCTTTAATTTGCGGTTGCTGCACAAAGAAATTACAAGAATTAGGAAAATTATAATGTATATAGAAGTTACCAGGATACTCAATAGTTTCCATTACCAAGAACAAAGAGATGAGTATCACTTGAACATAATATGATAGTTTGACATCATTAAACATTCTGTAGACATGAGATGGACCTAGAACCTTGAGAATGAATGTCACAAATGGGCAACAATGACATAAGAGTTCATTAAAAATTATGAAATGCTGTTATCAATTGGTTGTCATAAGAATGTGATAAGTAACACTAAAGGAGGATACAATGATGTTCTTGTATGTGAGTTGGAGTGCCTGAGCGCACAATAAGAACGAGATGAATACGATATGCTATTAATATATGGTTCTTATGATCTAAACTTTCATCATTCATATGATTTCATGATGCAATATATTGTAATTACCTTAGATAGAAGCAAATAATATATTATTTAGTTTGATTCATTCTACATTCTCTAGACATACGAGGGAACTATAACCTTGAGAGTTGAGATGAACGATTTTCGAAGAAGGAAGGATTTGCATTTATCCTATACGTGAAAGGTTGCGGCATCTAGTGATGAAGGACCATCTCGAGTCTGAGACGCATTGGGTTGTGTTGAGTAGAGTAGTTTGAGCCTACTATGGTTTCGGTGCTTTGGTTTCGTCTTTCAACCCAAGTCATTGGTCAGTTAAGACTTAAGAGTAGCTGTTCTTTAGTTTAGTATTTGGATTCAGATTGTGATCGAGTCTCTCATGCTTTATTTATATTGATCTTATTAGGTTCAGGATTACGTTTACTTTGTTGTGTGCCTATATAGACGTATGTTATGGAGATTGAATAATAAAATAAAATTATGAGCTTGTGGACAGAAAACCCTAACCTTCATTGTACTCTTTCTCATCTATAAATTTTTTCACATCTTTGTATGCTTGTTTTTTAATCTTCTTTGCCGGCGATTTTGTGTATACTCGTTGTTTTCGAATCTTCTTTGCAGGAGGTCACGACGAGCATCATTATCTGCCTTGTCCACTGTGATGCACCTTCAACCAGGGAATTTTCCCACCAACCCGCCAAAAGTCATGTTCAAATTTGTTAATTTTGCACTGCACAGTTGTAGGAAAACGAGGATATCCGTTGCTATGGAACTCCACTTTGGATCCATGACCCCGCTTCTGAAAGTTGAATTTTAAGTCCTACACTTTTGTGTTTGAAGAATTCTGTAAGGAAGCTCTTCAAATCTGCTAGCGAAGTTGGAATACAGATCTGGACAGATGTTGCTTCTTTGGTAAACTTTGTCTGAAACCCTACTTAAGTTTTAGTTGTCTATTTTGCAATTTAGTTGGGGTTTGTAATAAGCCTATCGTAATATTTCCACACCATGAGGGTCTTTCGATCTTACCCTGCATCAAAGTGGCTAAGCACTAGGTTCGGCTAATTTCAAGTTACATAGATAAGACCTACAGGATAGTTATGGGTAACCAAGTCGTCCTTCAACTAATCTTAGCATGACTTAATGCACTGAGCAGCAGTTTTGCTGAATCACAGAACCAACTTGTCGTGTAGACTGCATCTGAGAAGGATTCGATCACCAAGATGGACACAATAGGTAAGAGAGTTGGTACACAATGAACATTACATATCTGGTTGAGTCCGCCATACTTGCTAAAGCCCAGACCTATCTAGTCTAGAGTACCCGTAGGGACTTTTCCAATAGAGTTGGTACACAATGAGCAATCACCATTACCACTATGTCCCCCATTTAGTGAGTCATTTGAGCCCCCAATCAATTCTACAAACTATGTTTAGGTCTAAACCAAGTATAAATTTTCACTATTACATATCATTTCTAGAAGATCTTAACAGGCCACTTAGTGAACCTAGTGAGCCTCTTGAGCTTGTTAGTATAGTGAATCGTCCCCTATGCCATTAGCTACCGACCTAGTTCATCTTTTGAGATTGTTCCCAATTTCCAGCTTTTGTGGATGAATATTATTATGTATTTATCAAAAACAACTCATAACAGGTTGCAGGAGTTAACAATTGAATGCAGAATACTTCTCATGGTGAACAAGACATCATTCCAGGAATTGTCCTTGCATTGTACAGATTCATGGGGATGTCAGCACCTTCATCGTTGCCTTCTACGTTTTACTATGGTGCCTTATGCTACAGCATCATATGGCACCCTACAGCTACACCTCCACAACTACCAGTGTCACCATGGAGTTATACCGAGCTACAGCTCATATCCCATTTACCCGCTCTCTCCAAATGTGCACTAGTACACTCATATCGTTGCCTTCTACGTTGACCCGCTCTCTCCAAATGTGAACTAGTACACTCATATCAATTGGTTTTGTGATAGAATGAGATAAATCATAAATGGCACTAAGAAGGACAACAGAATAATGTTACTGCATGTGAGTGGTAGTATGTGCTCGCATAATAAGAATGAGATGAGTAGTATATGCTATTAGGGTTTCGTTATACAATACTCTAACATAGCATATTGCACCCTGAGGGGCAACAATGTCATCGACTGATCCAGGAAAAATAATGTCTGGTTGTGTGAAAACAATGCAAGAGGCACAAAAAAGGACAATAAAGATGTGATATTAAGGTTTTGTATCTAATACTCAGGCATATGATTTTGCACAAGGGACAACAATGTCAAGGAAAAACAATATCTGGATATGCGATAACAATGTGAGATAGGCACAAAAAAGGACGATAAAGATGTGCTTGTGTGTTGAGCATGAATTAAACATGCCATGATGTAGTTGCAAGAAGTACCTGTTCAGATAAAATTCCCGAGAGACCAATTGCCGCACCAGGCTTCGCAAATGCAACTATATCTTCTGCCAGGTCCATTAAAGGATTAAGAAGTATATTAGCTATGACAATATCAAAGTTTTCTCTCGCAACATGTTCCAACTTATTTGAGGTATTCTCTTCTGGAATCTCTTTGGCCCTTTCACATATGTTAGGTAAGCCGTCCTTGCTAGGCACCAAGTAAACGAACATCTTATTACAACCTAACTCATTCAAGGCAACATTTTGGCAAGCAGATGTCACAGCCTGGGGATTTATATCTATTCCAACAGACAAAGCAACACCCATCTGCAATTAAAACCAAAAACCAAGGTGAATATGGACTCAGTTCTCTAGAGTTTATCTTCGGAAGTATACTTAAAGGGGATATATGTCACACATGGACAGGAAGAAAACTAATAATCAGTGCTGACTATATTAGCGACTGAAATAAACGTTTCAATTATGTCAAAACCCTCATTGTAGTTAACTTCTAGCCAAGTTGCCTTGGAGAACTTTACATCTATCAACTTGCCCTCTTCGCTACCCTACTTAAATTTAGGAAGATATGTACACAACAAAGTTAACCATTGCTACAAATCTGTCATAATTGGTTGTGCAGCTGGGTAATGTTTACCCCACGGCTAACTTTGACATGTTAAAGATTTTAGTTACCAACCGAGACATGTTCAAAGTACGGTTAAATGGTGATTAACAATAAATAGAAGTGCTATATGTTCACTTATTTATTTTGTTGAAGGACAAGCTATTAAGCTAATATCAAGATGATATTGATCCTTGAGCAATACCTATTGCTCGGTTTTAGAAAATGTGAGAATTTCACGGCTGCCTATAGAATATAAGTTCCTACATCCTTCATGCTTAATCAAATAGCTTAGACATTAGTTGTCATTAATGTTTCAGTAGTATATTCCCAGAACTGAAAACCATTGTTTCATCTATCACTGGGAACAGACACAATTAAAAGACTTATACTACATGTTTGACTCTTCTACTTAAACATAACAACATTCCCTCTGAGAAACATCACTGGTACGAACATCCAGCACCAGGGACGGATCTACTTGTAAGACAGTGGAGGCTCAAGTCCCCACAGCATTTTCGAATTATTTTTCTTTTACATATAGTCTTTCCCATAGTTTTGCCAAAATAAATGTCTCTCTCATCATTTAAGACATTAATAAGTTCTAGTGTACACGGTTTAAGTATTTTGTGTCTATTCTTTACGTCTTGGGTTCGAATCCCCTCTAATATAGTTTAAATTAGTATAAATGGGTTGCTCACATGATCACATATATGTAATTAATTACTCGGTGCAAATTGTGCTTCAATCTACTTATGATACTCAATCCATTATTTGTCTAAAGCATTCAGTTCTTACATAACCACCAGAAAGAAACCGTGAAGCTAAAATAACTTACTCAGGAGGAGGTGAATTAGGTCGAGTAAGTCCTTATGGAATGAATAATCAGCCACTTGTGAGCCACCGGGTACTATTTTATTCAATGTTTGTTCAATTACTCTTTTACCCACAAATGCAATATAGGCATTGGGTTCAGCAATAATAACATCTCCCAACATACCAAAACTAGCTGGGTAAAATCTTCATTAGAACTTTTCTACAAGCATCCTTTTCTCCAAGAATTTACAAGATTAATTACGACTTAACTGTAGGCTATTTAACATGAGATGCTATATTGAGTTGCTAGATATCCACCATAAACTGGGTTAATTGAAAAAACTCACCCTAGAATCCTACATAGTTATTTACTCTGAATAATCGCCAAGTAAAAACTCTGTAGTTGAAGTTGTGTACAAGTTCTCTTGGACTTAAGGTACCGCAATTGTCTTGTGCACTTGATTTTATGTTTTGATCTCGCTTAACTAGTCTAGAAATAATGATTAAGGGTAGGAAATTATTGGATATAGCCGTCAGTGTAGGGAGGTATGTCACTCCAATAAAGGGAGTCGAATGTCTTCAGGTAGTTCCACTAGAGAAATTAAGTTGAATTTCTTAGACGTGCTATGGTAAAAAAAATTAAAAGGTGCTTTGTTAATTTCTATCAAGATATAACTAAATGGCTTTAGATGAAAAAGGTCAATTCTACGAGACTATCGATATATACGACGACAAAGAATTAATACAAGACATTGGTGAACACAAGGAACAAGTTACTTTGTTGTGACATGTTCTTTGTGATTGGATTCTACCTTCGAGTCAGTTGGGAGGTCATTACATACTGCTGTGTGTCATTATGACTTGTAGGCAATCCAGATTTATTCAGTAGGGATACTGAATTAAATCTGTGACTGGGTAATGGAACTTGTTTGATTATCGCATTTCATGACTCAACCCCATGAGAACCCAATGAGTCGACTCCCAACATCGCTTGGTACTTTGAATGTGTTACAGACTAATTTATATATTAAGAAATTAAAAATAACTCCATGTAGGAATTGTTTAAGGAGATAACGACCTAGCACTCTTTGTCGCTTGATTTAATCTTTATCCTTAATATGTCTCTGATCTCATTAAGGTATTTAATCTCCAAGTAGGCGGGTGCGCGGCGGAAAGGGTCCGCCTACCACCTAGGACATCTAGGCGTCGCCTAGGCATTTGATACATTTTGGGTATTTTTTACTATTTTATCACTATTTTTGCATAATATGCATATTTTAAGGATTTTTTTTATGCATAGCTAAGTTGTAGAACAAAGATTTATGAAGTTTAAGTCAAGTAAAAGTGACTCATAGGTCCATAATGCTTGCAAAAATATTTTGCCAAAATATTTAGTCAGGTATTACTCCGTCTAGGCGTTCGCCTACATCGCTGCCTTACTCATTCTACTACAAAATTTGAATTAGAGTACAATGCGTGCCACGTACTCAACTTCGCCTATGCCGCCAAACCTCCGCTGGCGAGAGGCCGAGACGGACACCATTTAGAACACTGTCTATATTTACATATGAGCTTATGAAACCCATGACTAGTATCATATAACAAAGGAGAGAGTAAGAGGAAGTGTTAATTGTACCTTGCTCTTTCTCTAGGTGGAAGAAGAGACAAGGAGGTTCCAAGAAGGTGAAGCTCGAGTGTAAGATGATTTAGGGACACCTTATCTTAGGTGTTCAAGAAGCGGCATCTTGATGTGTATAGTGAATAGAAGATATGTTGTACATACGCAATAAAGTGGTACTTATGTGTCTGTCCCCCGTACAAACCATGTACAGAGGCAACCGTATTCAATCATATCCGGCAGGACACATGGAAATTGATGGGTCCAAAAAACAAAAACAGAGAGAAAGAAAGAGGGAGGGGAGAGCTTACATCGTTGTCGGTCAAATGTCGTCACGTTTGGCTCCGTGACTGAAAATCCTAACCCTAATTTTTGCAGAAGGTAAAGGTGAGAGGGAGAGAGGAGAGAGCGAAGAGAGAGGAGATAAAGAGAGAGAGAGATTATTGGATGGATAATAAATTAACTAAAGAGAGAGGAAGGTTAACAGTTATGATCTTTTCCAAAAGGATTTGAATAGTTTGGATGTTGGGTTTAGACCTTGGGCCAATGTACATAAGCCAAGATTATGAGTCAATAGGACACTAACATTTGCATAGATTTCAGATCCGGTTTTAGGATAAAATTGAATTGGACTTGGACCCGACCAGATGTAGCTTAATATTCCAAGGCTCATTGTTTTTAGAAAATTCTTTATAATAATATAATATTAGTTAAGTTTGGAGATAGAGAGGAGAAGGAAAAGTAGGAGAAGAGAGAATATGAGAAAGGAGATTGCAAGGGCCTTAAACCCTAGGTTGCATCTCATGTCTATTTATATTTATATGCAGTACACCCACAATTACTATTATACCCTCATATGATAAATAACAAAATAAAATAACTCTAACACCATCTCTCAAGCAGGAGCATATATATCAGACATGCCCAGCTTGCTACATAAATCATAAAATGGACCACGAGCAAGTGGTTTGGTGAGGATATCACCTAATTGATCCTCTGACCGAACATAAGGAGTGACAATCTGTTTCTTCAGCAACAAATCACGAATAAAATGACAATCCACCTCGATATGCTTTGTGCGCTCAGGAAACACCAGATTACTTGCGATAAACATTGCCGACTGATTATCACAATACATCTCCATCGGAATTGGAATCATAATTCCCATTACATGAAGAAGAGACTGCACCAACATCATCTCAGAAGTTGTATGAATCATCGCACGGTACTCGACCTCTGCACTAGAACGAGCCACAACATTCTGCTTCTTACACGCCACGTGACAAGATTGCCACCCACAAACATACAATAACCAGAAGTAGACCTCCTATAACTGCCATTGTCTGCCCAATCAGTATCACTAAACCCAGTCACTGTAAGCAACTGGGAAGGTTTGCACAACAACCCTTTTCCAGGTGCACCCTTCAAGTATCAAAGAATGCGAGAGATAGCCTCCCAATGTGGTTGCCGAGGGGCATGCATAAACTGACTAACTACTCCAACTGCATATGTGATGTCTGGTCGAGTAACAGTAAGATATATAAGTTTGCCAACCAAACGTCTGTAATATCCAACATACTCAAATAACTCTCCCCTGTCAGCATCAAGCTTGTCATGATAATCCATAGGAGTCTCAACTGGCCGACACTCCAACATCCCAGTCTCGGAGAGCAAATCTAGAACATACTTGCGTTGTGACAGATACACACCCTTCTTAGATCGAGCAACCTCGATTCCAAGAAAATATCGAAGAAGACATAAATCCTTAGTATGAAACTGACGACTAAGGTAGGCCTTCAAGTCCACAATCCCAACATGATCACTCCCAGATATAATGATATCATCAACATAAACAATCAACACGATAATACAAGCTGAGGAAGAATGGCAAAATACTGAATGATCTGATGTGGTGCGCCGAAAGCCATACTGAATGAGAACTGAACTTGTCAAACCAAGCACGAGGTGACTGTTTCAGTCCATATAATGTTTTCTTCAATCGACATACGAGTTTTTTATTTCCTGCTACAACATATCCCGGTGGTTGATCCATATAAACCTCCTCCTATAAGTCACCATGCAAGAAAGCATTCTTTATATCCAGCTGATATATAGGCATTGGTGATTAAGAAATAAGAATTCGAACTGAATTCAGCCGAGCCACTGGAGAGAAAGTCTCCATATAATCCACGTCATATGTCTGAGTATACCCTTTGGCAACCAACCGTGCCTTGAGGCGCTCAACAGAACCATCAGGGTGATACTTAATAGTGTACACCCATCTACAACCCACTGTTTGCTTTCCAACAGGAAGTGATGTAAGCTCCAAAGTCTGATTTTGATGTAAAGCATACATCTCCTCATCCATTGCACTTTTCCAACCAGAAGATGACATAGCCTGCTTGTAAGTTTTGGGAATAAAAATAGAAGACAATGAAACAGCAAATGGATGAAAAGATGATGAAGCACGGTGTAATGAAACATAGTTAGAAATGGGATGCTTATTCTTTGTGGTACAAAGGCGTTGTCTTTTTCTGAGAGCAATAGGAAGATCATCTGGATCTGTGGTGATGGGAGCAGAAACCTCAGGCACGGAAGATGATTGGTTGAAGGTTGAATTATGCAGAACCACTGGCATGTCCTTGGATCTCTGATAAACCTGTAAATGGGGAATGGAGACAGAAATTGATTCATGAATGACCGGAAGTGGTATGGAAGATATCAAATCTGTTGTAAAAGGAATACAACGGTCTCCTGAAGGAAAGAAAGGGGTAGACTCAAAGAATGTAACATCCGCACTGACATAATATTTGCATGACTGTGGACTGTAACAACGATAACCTTTTTGAGTACGGGGATAACCAAGAAAGACACACTTCAGATATCTAGGAGCCAATTTATCTCGATTAGGTTCCAAGTTATGAATAAAAGCGATACACCCAAACACTCGAGGAGATAAGAAAAAAGGTGCGACATCTGTATGTAATATGGTAAATGGAACTTTGTTATTTAATACAGATGATGGCATGCGATTAATAAGATAACATGCAGTAAGAACGGCATCTGCCCAATACTGTTTAGGGACATGCATATTGAACATGAGAGTTCGAGCCACATCTAAAATGTGTCGATGTTTGCGTTCGGTTATACCATTTTGTTAAGAGGTGTGGACACAACTGGTTTGATGAATCATACCACGATCAACACAGAAACTGTTCACAAAAGATTGAGTATACTCCAAAGCATTATCAGAACGCAGAATTTTGATACGTTTATCAAACTGAACATAGACTTCATTATAAAAGGCATATAACACATTTGGAAACTCAGATCTTTCTTTCATTAAATAACACCAAGTCATTCTGGAATAATCATCAATAAAAATAACAAAATACTGAAATCCTTTTGGACTTTTGACTCTAGACGGACCCCAAATATCAGAATGAACAAGATCAAAAGACTCTAATTGACAACTCTCACTACAACGAGGTAAGGAACTACAGTGATGCTTGCCTAACTGACAAGCCTCACATTCAAGACTAGAAACATGACTCAAACTAGGAACAACTTGACGCAACTTAGCCAAATACGGATGTCCCAAACGATAATGCAACTGCAACGGAGAAGTAGAAACAGAAGTGAAGGCCTTTCCAGGTAGATCCAAGTAGTACAGTCCATCTTTTTCATGTCCCGAACCAATCGTCTTCTTCGTTCTGAGGTCCTAAAAAACACACGAATTGGAAGAAAATATCACAGAACATTAAAGAGATTTGGTTAACTGGCTTACAGATAACAAATTAAATGGAAAATTAGGCACATATAATGAATCAAATAATGATAGTGATTGAGTAGGGTGAATGACACATTTCCCAAGCACAGGACGAGTAGACCCATCAGCCAAGATAATATTATGTTTCATGGAACTACGATTATGAAAGATAGATGTTATACCAGACATGTGAGAGCTTGCTCCTGAGTCGATGACCCAAGAGGTGGATGGTGACTGGGTTGCCACAAAAGCAGGATTACCTATATGTGCCATGGTTGCAGTAGGTTGGGAGGTGGTACTAGCAAGCGCGTTCAACTTTTAGAGGATTTGTTGAAATGGAGATGAGGTATCGGACGTTGAAGTCTGATTGAAACCCAAAGTATCATCTCTGGGAGCAGAAGTGGTGACCTGGGACTGCATATTTTCATCATGCACTTGATGTGCATATTCTGGTTTGCCACATTTGTCCCAACAATAGTCTTCTACATGACCGAGCATTCCATAATAGTTACACTTCAGTGGTTGACTACGGCCACCACCACCACCGCGGCCACCACCACGACCATTGTCTCTACCACCACGGCCTCCTCCTCGACCAAAACTACGACCACCATCTCTACCGCCACGTCCAATACCACGTCCACCACTACGACCAACAGCACTAGAAACTAGGGGAGAAGAGTCAGTACTCGGCACCACAAAACTGTCCCAGAAAGGAACGATTGAGACGGGAGAAAGTATTTGCCACCGTAGGTAACTGCTCTCCAGCAAGGATTTGAGCTTTATAAGGTTCGAGCGCAGGATCCAAGCCGGCTAGGATGAGTGAAACATGAAACTCTTCCTTCTGTCTCCGAGCTTCCTTCAAATCAGTAGTAACAGGATGATATTGAAGCAGTTCCTCCCACAAAGCCTTCTTTGAAGCCAGATATTCATTCACAGGCTTCCCATTTTGCTTTGTATTGAACAATAACTCGTACAACTCATAGATACGAGCAACATTTCGCTTCTGCGAATATGATTCTTCCAGAGATGCCCAAATATGTTTGCTTGATTCACACCACTGAACATTAGCAGCGATATGTGGTTCCATACTATGCCACAACCACGACATAACATATGCATCTGCACTCATCCAATTTTCATACTCAACGGACGTTTCAGGCAGGGGTTCTTCCGTCAAAAACTTCAACTTCTTCTTCGCCCTTAACACCACTTTGATAGACTTGGACCAGGCAAGGTAGTTCGCACCATTGAGTTTCACCGCTGTAATCGACTTTCCCAATTCATCATTATGAATAACAGTAAAAGGAAAACCACCTCCACTACCACCACCACTATTAATCTCGCTAGAATATTCGGTCCCCACCATACTTACAGATGCAACAGAAAGACGAGGTCTTGGAAACCCTAGATCTCACAACGAACCTCAACCGACGACGAATAACCAACGGAGATCTGTAGAAACCCTAGATCTCATAAACGAACCACGAACGACCACGAACAACGAACGACAAACGGCGAATCATGAAAAGTAGACGAAAAACAGCCGAAAAAAAAATTTCGGGGCTGCCGCCCCGAACCCGGCAATCAGCCTTGTCGTAGATGGGATGTACAGTACTTACAAATATATGCTCTAATATCAAGTTAAGTTTGGAGCTAGAGAGGAGAAGGAAAAGTAGGAGAAGAGAGAATATGAGAAAGGAGATTGCAAGGGCCTTAAACCCTAGGTTGCATCTCATGTCCATTTATATTGATATGCAATAAATCCACAATTACTATTATACCCTCATATGATAAATAACAAAATAAAATAACTCTAACAATATTATATATATAAGTGAAGTTTGGAGATGGAGAGAAGGGGAAAAGTAGGAAAAAAGTAAGAGAAAAGAGAATATGAGAAAGGAGATTGCAAAGACATAAAATTCTATGTTACATCTTATGTCTATTGATATTAATATGCAATATAACCACAATTACTATTATACCCTCATATGATAAATAACAAAATAAAATAACTCTAACACCTGATCCAGGGGAGCGCATCATGTTAAGTTGCACCTGAACATAACTATGGACTTGTATATCAACTTGTGTGAAATGCATAACAAATGATCCGAACGGCCTGGGATGGTTTGTAGCAAAGATCATGACCTGCGCTTACAACCATTGTCGTTTACTCAGAATAATATAAGAACAACAAGAACTCATTCATTCAGTCGCGGACGCTTGTGCACAAGTTTGATCTCCTCGGATCGGGGCATCGGGGCACCGGGACCGATCCGGCCTGGGGGGAAGATCCGGTAGTTGCGCTAGTTTGTTCCTAGCACGGATAAGTTCGGTCGAGTTGCCGGG
The DNA here is from genome assembly GCA_036927795.1 of Iris macrosiphon. Lineage (NCBI taxonomy): Eukaryota > Viridiplantae > Streptophyta > Magnoliopsida > Asparagales > Iridaceae > Iris > Iris macrosiphon. The sequence goes on along the minus strand of JAYESA010000011.1, from coordinate 122,436,627 downwards.
GCATCGGGACCACCGTCTTATTGCGACTATGTCCATAAATGGCTAGGACAGCGACTCATGTGTATTCATGACCATACTCGCTTAGCGGCAATCCGCGTGCGAGTCATTGCATTGCATCTATGAATCTGAATCCTAGTGTCCTGATAAAAGAACAATGAATCTATGAATCATTCCTGGATCTGAGAAATAAGTATACTTGTGTTCCATGAATTAAATAGAAGAACTCGTGCACCCGATATGAAATCTCGCTTGGTATACTTATGTTTGCATATGCTAATGCTTGAATGTTTATATATCTTGGTGCATGAATTAACTTGGTTTGCCTTGGACAGGGAAGGATAAGCTGGTAAGTTGGTAAGTCTCGCCGTTTTTCCTCTTATATCGCACGGCGCACTGCCACACGAGTTAGGTCATTCTTTATTGCCATAAAACGGATTCTAAGGCACAACTAGAAAGACAACAAAGTAGTTGGTGCACGGAACCTATATTACGTGTTGGATTTGTCGAGCGGGCGAGTAGCCTCCCCACCAGTGCATTCATGTACTGATAACCCACCAGATTGCGTGCAGGGTGCGGGAGAACTTCGTTCGGTGCGGATGCCTCCTTCGTGCGTGTGCTAAGGCGTGGAGTTCGACTCTGGAGGGAGCGTTGCGTCCGGAACTGATGCACATATACAAGACATGATGTTGGAACATCGCCGATACAATCATTCCATATTTGTAGCCACTTGGCACGCTTTTATGTTTCAGAGAGAGTGCTCGAGCGACTTGTAATTTCGACTATATGCCGCCTGTAACACTTGTTTGAATATGAATAAAAGAGTTGCCTTACTTCTATACTTGTGTTATTCAATCTTTGCTTCCGCTACTGTCGACTCAGTGAACTTGTTATCATTCGCTTATGCGTTATACATTCCGCTACACTCGGACAATTTGTGCGACTCTATGGCTTAGATCTCTTACCGCCAGCCAACGAACCATGGCCTTGCACGGGCGCGGTTCACGCTCGTGCGGCATCACGTCCGGATGGGTCGAAGCGATCGTCCTGCGGGAGCGCTAGCGCGGTGATTCGTACCCAGCGAGGACGGCCGATTTGCCTGCGGGAGATTAGGGCGTGACATAGTGGTATGAGAGCTTGGCTTATACGCCTTTGAACTTCGTTTCAAATGTCTCAGTTTCGAAAGCTCGTTTGTGGGTTATGTGCACACTCTCTCAATGCCTCAATGGGGTGTTCCAAACAATAAGTCTAAATACTTTCAAAAAATGCATGTGAAATAATATGATTGCTTGTACGACATTGTGATCGGGAGGCCTTTGTGCCGACCTGTGCTAAACCCTTTGGGGAACTGACTCGTGCTAAGACTCATATGATATGCGCGAACCACATCCCCTTACCTGGTTATCCAACTAGTGAGTACGGAATCCAATATTGTCCGAAATGTTTGCTATACACACAGCATTTTGGCTAAGTTGTGTTCGGTATCGCGCACCAAGACCCTTTGGTGCAAGCCAGTTACAACGAGATTTGGATATCGTTCAGGAATAATACGAGTCAAACTTAGAACTGCAACTGATAGAAACTGTACCAGATTTATCGCTTAGGCGAACATAATGAATCGTGTTTGAATTTTGGTAAATGGCTCGAACGATATTTTGTGTTGGAAGACACAAATCGATATAGTTGCTTGGATGACTATTAAATCCGGAATAGATACGAGACTAAGATTTTACTAGGCGATACCTGAATATCGTATAAGAATTCTTAGGTATGACTTGGTGAATATGCTAAATGATGAATGCAAATATTGAATTTTGGGTTTAATGGGATGACTCGATTCCGAGTGGTGTATGGAACATTTAGAAATGTTCAAACGGATTCGGAAGTCTCATGCGATAGTCGGATTGAATGATTGTGGAATGTCTTGAACCAATTGATAAGGTTTATATCGATTAGAAATTCTCGGAAATAGAAACCAACATCTTAGTTAAGATGATCTTGCTGAAACTTGAGAATTGTACGAGCGATTTCGGATTGAAACCAAAGGATTGAACTTGAGTACAATATCGCTCAAATAAGTTAGCCCGAGAATGAATACTGTGGTTCGATGAGAGATATAAGCGAGAATGGAATTGGCTTGATGTTTGGAAGAACGATCTTGAAATCGAGTTTGAAAAAGATAACTCTCGAAATCAGTCCCAACGAGAACGGTTATCCTGCGGGAGCGCCGGCGTGGTGATTCACGTACGGCGGGGATAATCGGACTCAAGGGAACATGTTCAGTGATTATTCCGAACGGACTCGATGAATGGAACGTATCGAAATGGAAAAGACTTGGGCTCGAATATAGAAACTTATTTCTTGAGGAATGTTATAAAGTAGACTGTGGAGATATCGAACGATAACATTGATGTTGGATGATTTCGCAAGATGAACTATAATCACTGCATAAACGGATTTGACTTGATGGATATACAGTTGGATAGAATTAAAGGTTAAAGGATAGGTGTCTCGATCGTGTCGAAGATAGCCATAACATTCAAACGTTCTTGTCTTGTACGAGCGTAACTCTATGCTCGCACATGCGTCACGTCCGGATTAGGACGATTATCCAGTGGGAACGTTGACGTGATGATCTCACGTCCAACGTGGATGATCAAACTTGCGGGAGACCGTAGCGTGACAACTAAATGATCGTCTTGACTTTTGGTTCGACACGATAAGACGAACTAGAAATGCAGTGAATCAAAAGAGCTTGAGGATAAGTTAGCCTAGAACCTGGAATAAATCACGCTTGATGGTTTTATGAACGAATACGTGAATCAGGTTGAACGACTTGGAGATATAGTCTAAGGGTTAGAATCGAATTTTGGCTTTGTGGTCTAGACTTGGAATGGATATAGATTCTATCAAACATGTTTGGAGAGATAGACTACGCAAATCACTAGGCTGGTCCTGCAACTTGGATATTGTGAAATTGTACTGAACGGACTCATCCCCCGTGCAAACGAACGCGTTATTGAGAGTAGGAAGAATCTGTGCTCGATGTTTAGAAATCTGAGTGAAACGAGCTTGGGTAGATTACCCCGTACAAATAAACAATGGTTTAACCCTAGGAATTGGGGCGAGCATCGTGCGACGAATTTACACGATGTATCGTATGCTTGAACTTGTACCTATGACCTTGTGAGCTGACCTAGCAACTAGGCAGACGACCCTGTACTGAGTGAATGAACCTGTGCAACCGACTTTATCACATTGCTTGAACAAAGCTATAGAATTGGGGCAGCAGACTTAGGGTTAGACTGGGAACGGTAACACGTGTTATATTTGACCCAAACGGATGGACGCTAGTTGGTTGAATCGAACGGATGGTGCTTAACGGGAGTTCAGATACTTGATTGAGTTGGAATGGAACTTACTTGGGATTTGATTGACCCTATCGGAAGTATCCTTGTGATTTCTATACGGGAACCCTTGAGATTTTCGCAAGTAGCTTGTCCGATTTCACTCTCTAAGTTTGGTTGAATGCATAAGTTTGAGGGACGCCTCGAACGCGTGCACGATCCAAGACTCGATGAGATGTGAAATTCGAGTGCACAGACTTCGCTATCGCCAAGTTGGTTGACATGCATGTGTTTGAAGGACGCTTCCGATATGTGCACGATCCACTCGCGATATGCTGATCTCGAATGCTAGTGCAAGTGAATATCCTACCGAACAAGCATAATGAATTGTATAAGTTTGCCTCAGCCTTAGATCATCATTCCCGAGGGATTGTAACGTATCCATGCGCTAAGCAATATATCCCGCGCTAAGGCGCAATGAGACCGACTCAGAACACACGCGACACGCAAGGATCATGACCTGCGCTTACAACCATTGTCGTTTACTCAGAATAATATAAGAACAACAAGAACTCATTCATTCAGTCGCGGACGCTTGTGCACAAGTTTGATCTCCTCGGATCGGGGCATCGGGGCACCGGGACCGATCCGGCCTGGGGGGAAGATCCGGTAGTTGCGCTAGTTTGTTCCTAGCACGGATAAGTTCGGTCGAGTTGCCGGGGCATCGGGACCACCGTCTTATTGCGACTATGTCCATAAATGGCTAGGCCAGCGACTCCTGTGTACTCATGATCATACTCGCTTAGCGGCAATCCGCGTGCGAGTCATTGCATTGCATCTATGAATCTGAATCCTAGTGTCCTGATAAAAGAACAATGAATCTATGAATCATTCCTGGATCTGAGAAATAAGTATACTTGTGTTCCATGAATTAAATAGAAGAACTCGTGCACCCGATATGAAATCTCGCTTGGTATACTTATGTTTGCATATGCTAATGCTTGAATGTTTATATATCTTGGTGCATGAATTAACTTGGTTTGCCTTGGACAGGGAAGGATAAGCTGGTAAGTTGGTAAGTCTCGCCGTGTTTCCTCCTATATCGCACGGCGCACTGCCACACGAGTTAGGTCATTCTTTATTGCCATAAAACGGATTCTAAGGCACAACTAGAAAGACAACAAAGTAGTTGGTGCACGGAACCTATATTACGTGTTGGATTTGTCGAGCGGGCGAGTAGCCTCCCCACCAGTGCATTCATGTATTGATAACCCACCAGATTGCGTGCAGGGTGCGGGGGAACCTCGTTCGGTGCGGATGCCTCCTTCGTGCGTGTGCTAAGGCGTGGAGTTCGACTCTGGAGGGAGCGTTGCGTCCGGAACTGATGCACATATACAAGACATGATGTTGGAACATCGCCGATACAATCATTCCATATTTGTAGCCACTTTGCACGCTTTTATGTTTCAGAGAGAAAGTGCTTGAGCGACTTGTAATCTCGACTATACGCCGCCTGTAACACTTGTTTGAATATGAATAAAAGAGTTGCCTTACTTCTATACTTGTGTTATTCAATCTTTGCTTCCGCTACTGTCGACTCAGTAAACTTGTTATCATTCGCTTATGCGTTGTACATTCCGCTACACTCGGACAATTTGTGCGACTCTATGACTTAGATCTCTTACCGCCAGCCAACGAACCATGGCCTTGCACGGGCGCGGTTCACGCTCGTGCGGCATCACGTCCGGATGGGTCGAAGCGATCGTTCTGCGGGAGCGCTGGCGCGGTGATTCGTACCCAGCGAGGACGGCCGATTTGCCTGTGGAAGATTGGGGCGTGACACAATCTGTTTCTTCAGCAACAAATCACGAACAAAATGACAATTCACCTCGATATGCTTCGTGAGCTCATGAAACACCGGATTACTTGCGATAAACATTGTCGACTGATTATCACAATACATCTCCATCGGAATAGGAATCATAATACCCATTTCATGAAGAAGAGACTGCACCCACATCATCTCAGAAGTTGTATGAGCCATCGCACGGTACTCGACCTCTACACTAGAACGAGCCACAACATTCTGCTTCTTACTACGCCACGTGACAAGATTGCCACCCACAAATGTACAATACCAGAAGTAGACCTCATATCACTACGACTTCATGTCCAATCAGCATCATTGAACCCCGTCACCGTAAGCAACTGGGAAGGTTTGTACAATAAACCATTTCCAGGTGCACCCTTCAAATATCGAAGTAGATAGCCCCCCAATGTGGTTGCCGAAGGGCATGTATAAACTGACTAACTACTCCAACTGCATATGTAATGTCTGGTCGAGTAACAATAAGATATATAAGTTTGCCAACCAAACGTCTATAATATCCAACATCCTCAAATAACTCTCCCCTTGTCAGCATCAAGCTTGTCATGATAATCCATAGGAGTCTCAACTGGCCGACACTCCCAATATTCCGGTCTCGGAGAGCAAGTCTAGAACATACTTGTGTTGTGACAGATACACACCCTTCTTAGATCGAGCAACCTCGATTCCAAGAAAATATCGAAGAAGACCAAAATCCTTAGTATAAAATTGACAACTAAGGTAGGCTTTCAAGTCCACAATCCCAACATAATCACTCCCAGATATAATGGTATCATCAACATAAACAATCAACACGATAATACATGCTGAGGAAGAATGGCAAAATACAGAATGATCTGATGTGGTGCGCCGAAAACCATACCGAATGAGAACTGAACTGAACTTGTCAAACCAAGCACATAGAGACTTTTTTAGTCCATATAATGCTTTCTTCAATCGACATACGAGTTTTTTATTTCTTGGTACAACATATCCTGCTGGTTGATCCATATAAACCACCTTCTGTAAGTCACCATGCAAGAAAGTATTCTTTATGTCCAGCTGATATATAGGCCATTGGCGATTAACCGCCACAGAAATAAGAATCCGAATTAAATTCAGCCGAGCCACTGGAGGAAAAGTCTCCATATAATCTACACCATATGTCTGAGTATACCTTTTGGCAACCAACCGTGCCTTAAGGCGCTCAACAGAACCATCGGGATGATACTTAACAGTGTACACTCATCTACAACCCACTGTCTGCTTCCCAACAGAAAGTGATGTAAGTTCTCAAGTCTAATTTTGATGTAAAGCATGCATCTCCTCATCCATTGCACTTTTCCAAGTAGAAAAAGACATAGCCTGCTTGTAAGTTTTGGGAATGGAAATAGAAGACAATGAAACAGCAAATGCATGAAAAGATGATGAAGCACGGTATAATAAAACATAGTTAAAAATTGAATGCTTATTTTTTATGGCACAAAGGCGTTTTCTTTTTCTGAGAGCAACAGAAAGATTATCTGGATCTGTGGTGATGGGAGCAGAAACCTCAGACACGGAAGCTGATTGGTTGAGGGCTGAATTCTGCAGAACCACTGGCCTGTTCTTGGATCTCTGATAAACCTGTAAAGGGGGAATGGAAACCGAAATTGATTCAGGAATGACCAAAAGTGGTATAAAAGATATCAAATATGTTGTAAAAGGAATACAACGGTCTCCTGAAGGAAAGAAAGGGATAGACTCAAAGAATGTAACATCCGCACTGACATAATACTTGCGTAACTGTGGACTGTAACAACAATAACATTTTTGAGTACGAGGATAACCAAGAAAGACTTCAGCGATCTAGGAGCCAACTTATCTCGATTAGGTTCCAAGTTATGAATAAAAGCGACACACCCAAACACTCAAGGAGGTAAGGAAAAAGGTACAACATCTGTATGTATTATGAAAAATAAAAATGACGGCATACGATTAATTAGATAACATGTAGTAAGAACGGCATCTGCCCAATACTGTTTAGGGACATGCATATTGAACATGAGAGTTCGAACCACATCTAAAATGTGTCGATGTTTGCGTTCGGCTATACCATTTTGTTGAGAGGTGTGGACACAACTGGTTTGATGAATCATACCACGATCAACGCAGAAACTATTCACAGAAGATTGAGTATATTCCAAAGCATTATCAGAACGCAGAATTTTTATACGTTTATCAAACTGAACATATACTTCATTATAAAAGACAGATAACACATTTGGAAACTCAAATCTTTCTTTCATTAAATAACACCAAGTCATTCTGGAATAATCATCAATAAAAATAACAAAATACTGAAATCCTTTCGGACTTTTGACTATAGACGGACCCCAAATATCAGAATGAACAAGATCAAAAAACTCTAATTGACGACTCTCACTACGACTAGGGAATGAACTACGGTGATGCTTGCCTAACTGACAAGTCTCATATTCAAGTCTAGAAACATAACTCAAACTAGGAGCAACTTGACACAACTTAGCCAAAGACGGATGTCCCAAACGATAATGCCACTGCAACGGAGAAGTAGAAACAAAAGTGAAAGTCTTTCCAGGTAGATCCAAGTAGTACAATCCATCTTTTTCATGCCCCGAACCAATCATCTTCTTCGTCCTGAGGTCCTGAAAAATACAAGAATTAGAAAAAAATGTCACAAAACATTGAAGAGATTTGGTTAACTAGCTCACAGATAACAAATTAAATAAAAAATTAGGCACATATAATGAATCAAATAATGATAGTGATTGAGTAGGGTAAATGATACATTTTTCAAGCACAGGACGAGTAGACCCATTAGCCAAGATAATATTATGTTCTATGGGACTACGATTATGAAAGAGAGGTTATACCAGACATGTGAGAGCTTGCTCCTGAGTCGATGACCTAAGAGGTGGATGGTGACTGGGTTGCCACAAAAGCAGGATTACCTATATGTGCCATGGTTGCAGTAGATTGGAAGGTGGTACTAGCAAGCGCGTTCAACTTCTGGAGGATCTGTTCAAATGGAGATGAGATATCGGACGTTGAAGTCTGATTGAAACCCGAAGTATTATCTCTGGGAGCAGAAGTGGTGACCTGGGATGTGCATGTTCTGGTTTGCCCCACTTGTTCCAACAAAAGTCTTCGACATGACCGAACATTCCACAATAGTTACACTTTCGTGGTTGACCACGGCCACCACCACCACCGCAGCCACCACCACGTCCATTCTCTACCACCACGGCCTCCTCCTCGACCAAAACTACGACAACCATCTCTACAGCCACGTCCACTACCACGTCCACCACCACGACCGGCAGCACTAGAAACTAGGGCAGAAGAGTCAGTAGTTGGTACCACAGAACTCTGTCCTAGAAAGGAACAATTGAGACGAGAGAAAGTATCTATCACCGTAGGTAACTGCTCTACAGCAAGGATTTGAGTTTTATAAGGTTCGAGCGCAGGATCCAAGCCAGCTAGGATAAGTGAAACATGAAACTTCCTTCTGTCTCAGAGCTTCCATCAAATCAGTAGTAACAGGATGATATTGAAGCAGTTCCTCCCACAAAGTCTCAATTGAGGCCAGATATTCATTCACATGCTTCTCTCTTTTTTTGTATTAAACAATAACTCGTACAACTCATAGATAAGGGCAACGTTTCGCTTATGCAAATATGATTCTTCCAGAGATGCCCAAATCTGTTTGTTTGATTCACACCACTGAACATTAGCAAGCGATATGCGGCTCCAAACTATGCCACAACCACGACATAACGTATGCATCTGCACTCATCCAATCTTCATACTCAACGGAAGTTTCGGGGGGGTTCTTCCGTCAAAAACTTTAAATTCTTCTTCGCCCATAACACCACTTTGATAGACTTGGACCAGGCAAGGTAGTTCGCACCATTGAGTTTCACCGCTGTAATCGACTTTCCCAATTCATCATTATGAATAACACTAAAAGGAGAACCACCTCTGCTACCACCACCACTATTAACCTCGTCAGAAAATTTGGTCACCACCATACTTACAGATGCAACGGAAAGATGAGATCTTCGAAATCCTAGATCTCACAACAAAACACAATCGACGACGAACAACCAACGGAGATATGTAGAAACCCTAGATCTCATAAACGAACCACGAACGACCACGAACAACGAACCACGAACGACAACGAACGACGAACGGCAAATCATGAAAAGTAGACGAAAAACAGCCGAAAACAGTTCGATCAGCCCTGTCGTGGATGCGATGTATAGTACTTTCAAAATATGCTCTGATACCAAGTGAAGTTTGGAGATGGAGAGGAGAGAAGGAGAAAAGTAGGAGGAGAGAATACGAAAAAGGAGACTGCTAGGGCATAAAACCCTAGGTTGCATTTCATGTCTATTTATATTGATATGCAATACACCCACAATTACTATTATACCCTCATATGATAAATAACAAAATAAAATAACTCGAACAATATATATATATATATATATATATATATATATATATGTGCAACACAGATCAGAAGTACCATTGTTCCTCGTATGTGACTTGGAAATTTCATTGATCTAGGGTTGCATTCAACATGATCGAATTAGTTATTGTTTTTTATCCAATCAAGAGCCTCTAAGTTTGTAGATAGCTTCCAATGGCAATCTCAATAAATCTCTTTTATGTTGTTTTATAGCGGTTGCAAAATCCTCCTGATGAAAGAGGTTCCATCTTTCAGATTTCATTACCATCTAAGAGATCACTAATTTATCGTAGGATCATAATAGGTCAGAACTTCAGATCATCATCATGATAAATGTCCCATCCAATTAGACCAGTATACATGTTTCTTTCATTTGCCTAAACTTCTCGTTACTTTGTACAATACTATATAAATCAACAAAATTTGTAAAAGTTGTCTACCAAAATAATCATAAAAGCTCATCTCAGGATATCATCAATAGAACATAATGACACGCACATGAGAATAACTTTTGTATGGTCCCTATTAATAAATGCTTATCAATTAGATTTATGACAGGATAGAAACCTTCACTGCTGCAATTCCTAGAACCCCAGAACCTGTGCCATAGTCCAAAAAGTGTTCCCCTCCTTTTATCAATCCATGTAACAGCAACAAACACATCTTAGTAGTAGGATGCTCTCCAGTTCCGAAAGCTAATCCAGGATCAAGGATTATGTTTGTTGCTTGTGAGTCCTGCTCATATTACAAGTAACAGTTTCTTAATTTCGCCGTACAAAAAAAAAAAAAAAAAAAAAAAAGAATCAGAATTCAATTTATAACCATCATCACATTTAGGTTCAAATTCAATCAGGCAGAGTTTATCCAAGAATTTGATAGGACGAAGCCAAAGCATGTTACAGTATGATGTTAGGAAAGGGAAGTTTGAATAAGTCTTTTGAAAGAAAGGGTGTAACAGTGAGTGCATATTGTAAAATTATCCTTTTTATTTCTCATCAAACGAATGGTTCAAGATATAACAAACATACATAAGTGTGTATCATATGTTAAGAACTATAAAAAGTTCAACATGTATGACCATTTCATGGACCTTACCTATAGTATTAAAAGACAAAATGATCTTAAAAGCCTTTAAATAGAGTAGAATCGTACTGGTGGAGATCTCCATTTGGGAATGATCCAGAGACCATCAGCAATTTTGATGGGGTGAAAAGTGTCCTGTGGTTTACATATCAACAAGATCATAAGTTTAGGTAGAGAATTTATGTAGTAATGAACTAGGAAATATAATTAAAAAAGAGTGATCCAGTTTATTAGAATTTGCAGTAGAAATGAATTCTAGCATACAAAATCATCGCCGGTATATATTGGAGTCTACTATATCGAGTTTAAAAGCTAATTCTAAATTATGTATCAATCAGAGAACTAAATTGTTATCTAAGAAGAAATAGGAAGCATTTCATCTTGAAAAATTATTAATCACTACATAGAAGACATGCCCACAAGAGTTTTGCTGGATCCATTAAACCCTAAATAGCAACCACATTAGTAGTCAATAACCTAGTCATGTGAATAGTATATTCAATTGTAAAGGAGGTGGCTTCCCTATTTCTCACCTAGGTGATTTACAATGTGTCAAGCTCAACTCAATGGGATAATCTCAACAGATGGAGTGAACATATTTAAAGGCGAGGATGTGCCTACTTTCATGGCACTATCCAACATGGGATTAAACAAGAAACTAATAAGACAAAAGAGGAATACATACAGTACCTCTTATACTCCCCTACAAGATGGACCTCAGAAGTAAATCATGCCTAGCATGGAGTGTAGGAACAAAGGTCAAGGACAAGCCTTGGTAGGATATCGGCCAACTAGGAGGTAGCATAAACATATGAAGACAATCTTCCTGAAGTTTGACCTTGTCAAGAATGAAGTGCCCCGAGTGAAGTGACAGTCAACCTCAATATTTTGGTGCACTCATGTAATACAAGACTTTCGACAGCTTTACTAACATTTTTATTGTTGTAATAAAGATGCTAGAGAAGTGAAATACCATAAACAGTCAAGAAGATTTTTGAGACGGGTGAGCTTGAAAACTGCATCATTGGACGGTACTCAGCTACAACAGAAGAACATTCAACCACAATTTGGTTTTTAATGTGCCATGTGACCAAGTTGCCAATGAAATAGATGCAATATTCACTAGTAAAGCAGCAATAATAATGGACTCCACATTATAGGTGTTAGTAGCGTCACTATGGGTCGTCAAAGATAATGAGGATTGTTGAAAGAAAAACACCTGGCCTGGGAACTTCTTCAGTACCGGAGAATGCACTTGAAGGTGAAAAGGTGACATTATAGCAAATTGCATGTCCTGATTGACAATATAGGGTCTACTTACAAAGGACATATTGTGATTACTGACAATAAGGTAGAAGAATTTGATGACAAGTCGACGATACATGTTGGGAATGGGGAAAAGTGAATCAAAGGACGATACATTATGATCCCATACCAGTATTCCTCGGCCTAGAAAAGATATCTAAGCACTCTTTTGGCAGAGCAACCCCAATGCATAGAAAGTATCGAGAAGACGATACAAGACCACGTTGTGGAAGTGACTGGAAAGATGGGCTTTAACTTTGGAGATTCTAGGAGAGTCACCACCAATGATGATGTCATCCACATAGGCTAGGTGAATGACCATGACATAGGGTCAACAGTGGATGAAGAGTGAAGAATCAATCGGACTCCAAAGAAACCAATTTGTTGAACAATGTGGCTAAACTAGTGAAACCATGCTTGAGAGGACTACTTGAGGCCATAAATAGACTTGTGGAGATGAAACGAGGTACTCCCCTACACTCTCATAATTGTAAGATTGTTGTATATATACAGTCTCAGAGAGAGCGTGGTTATCCGAGATTGACCGACCATCAGAGAAGAACTAGGAAAGTGGTTTGCTTGCGTATTTAGCAGCCTAAGTCATAACTTATAACCTTGGTAAGAGATTACACCAGTCTATCCAGTGTTCTAAAATTCACTATACGGATTCGGTGCGGAGGAGGACTGTCTAGCGCCTAGACCGCCTAGGCATCGAATTTTTTTTTTTTAAATCCATAATACAAATTTGAAGTTTGAAATTCAGAATCTGAAATCAAAACATGTTCTAAATTCATAATTTTTTTAAAATTTGAAATATATATTACAAATTTGAAAATTTAATGTTCTAAAATCAAAATCCAATCTTAGAATCCAAACAACATATCCATAATACAACTAAGCATAAAAATAAAAAACTTAAAATCCGAACAGTAAGACAAAGCCGAATAGGGCCGCCTAGGCATCGAGCAGAACCGAACATGCGCACAAACCCGCTGAACAGGGGGGTTTCGGTTCGGCCTAGCTCCTAGGCTGCTACCTAGGCCGATTTTTAAAACATTAAGTCTATCACTATTGTTTGTAAAGCCTTTTGCATTGAGAAGTGCATTCAAACGTTTGACATGGTTGTCTAGATTATGCTTGATGGTAACAGAACACGTGAGCGTCCTCAAGGTAGGTTAAGTAACAAGGTCCACTATGTTGGACAAAAGAGCCTATATTTCCTCGTCTATAAAAGCACACCAACCGGGATGATGAAATGCATGTTGAACATAAGGAACATAAAGAGAGGATAAGGAGATAACAAAACAACACAAAAGGAGTGAGTAGTTGATAAGAAACAAAATGATAAAGAGAATGTAAGATGGCTTCTTACTCTATAAGCCACCGTCAGAGATGCAGAGAATAACAGGGGGTACGACAGAATGAGGGACAAGAAGATATGGTTGGCACAACCACTAATCTTTATGAGTATAGACCCAGATTTCTGCAGGTGCACGGGTATCGGTAGGTATCATAGTCATTGTTGAGACCAGAAGGCTCAAGAGAAGCTAAGGACGGTAAGGATAGTAAGGAGTAGGATTGTTGCTCCAGGAAAGTGAGATCAAATGAAACAATAAGTTTGTTCATGAATGGTGAGAAACAAAATAGCCCTTTTGGGGAATAAGAGTGACCCACAACACATTTAGTAGCTCAAGGAGAAAGCTCATCACATCATGTTCCATGACAATAAACATAGCAAGTACAACCCAATGCTTTGGGAGATAAAGGTCAAAAGTTCTTAATTGAGAAAAATGATAAAGAAGATAGTTTCGCTATTAAAGATAACTGAGGGTATGTGGTTGCTAAGGTGCCAAGTAGTGAGGAGAGGAAAAAAAAAACAATAATGTCAATAACCTTTCATTTGAAAGGGGAGAGATCGCGTCACCTCTAAGTGATGTTTATTTTATGTTCAACAACTTCATTCTATTCAAGTGTTTGGTAGAGTATAATGTAGTTCGCACATATTTTGAAATCTTCGCTAAGGTATTCTTTAGCATTAACACTACAAAGAGTTTTAATACTGATATTGAACTTATCTTTTAAGTCATTATGAGATATCCAGGAAAAAAACAAAGTAAGAAACGCCAAATCATTAGAGAGTAACAATCAATAAAGATACAAAACCCAAGTAAGACTTGTCGCATACAAGGATCATAAATATCCAAGTCGACCATGAGAAATGAGACTTTTTTGGGGCTTGGGAAGGAGGAACGATGGTGCTTTCACATATAACAAGGTTCGCATGTATAATCAAATAAGGATAAATCTGGAGACGTAGTTTTGCGAACTGATAATAACCAAGCCTATGTTGTCGGTCAATCCTAGAAATGGACACCAATAGAGACGACGGAACATCCAATTGATACAACCAATTCTCCTAATGACCTCAATCCATCAATCTTTGCATCTTAAGAATGAATTACCATAGAAGAAGGAGAAAATGTTATGGAGCAATTAAAATATTTCGTAAGACAAGGTTCGCACTAGCGGTATATGAATTGGTTTTGAACACTTGTAGGTATCGGATTGGTTTCGAACACTTCTTATAGGTATCGGAATTGGTTTCAAACACTTCTTATAAGTATCAACATCACTAGTTCTTTCGGTAGTTTCAACACTTTTGGGTCGGAGTTTCGAAGAGCAAAAAAAACTTTAAAGTTTTTTAAAAATCTTTGTTTTTTTGATAATTTAGCCATTATCTTATGTATCACTTGTTAGATATTGAAATCTAGAGAGAACTCATTTCATTAATATGAATAAAACATAAGTAGCCTTGGTACATTTATAGGAGCAACTCATGGCATTCTCCTTTAGCCCTGGCAATGTGGGACTAATGTAAGATATACACGAATAGTTAACCAACCATTCATGTAAGCTGGAGCATAGATATCAATCATGTCCAGTTTGGATAACGGTCGAACAAATAAAGGTCGAGACAGAGGCTTGGTGAGGATATTTACCAGCTGAGTTAAAGAAGACACGTATTGTAGAGCAACCTTTTTTATTACTTTTTCTTGAATAAAGTGACAATATATCTCAATGTGCTTACTCTTTTTATGAAAGATTGGATTTTCAGCCATATGTATTAAAGCCTTGTTGTCACCGTAGGGAACGGCTCGAGAAGAGGGGTTGAATCCAAGATATTTAAAACGTTTAGCCAAACCAACTCAGAGACAGCATGTGCCATGGCTCTATATTCAAACTCAACAAATGAACAAATGACTACATTCTGCTTTTTACTCTGCCAGATCGTCTCCTAATAAAAAGTAATCAACAGTGAATAACGATCATCAACTAATCCTGCAAAATCATTATGTAGAAAGATTGTGAGCCTATATAGAGAAGGTCATGTCCAGGAGTTTCCTTTATGTAGCGTAGAATCCTTTCAACAGCCTGAAAATGAGAGGTCAAAGAATTCTACATTGTTAGCATAGTTTAAAGTATCGGCCGATACCGATCCGATACGGCCGATACCGATACAGTTTGGCATATCCCGATCCGATACCGACCGATATCCGATACTGACCGATACCGACATTAGAGGTCTCTTTTCCAGTCAATTCGGCAAAAAATTTGAATTAAAAAGACTAATTAGAAAGGATGTAAAAGCATTGTAAGGTTGTAAAAACATATAAAAGAGGAAAATTTATCTATCGCATATAAATCAATCGACAAGGATGACTACTATTTCATTCAATATCAAAAATACTAAGAAACAATACTGAAAATACTATAAATTATGCATAAATGTATAAAATATATTCTCTAAAATATTAATAATTTACTAATAGTTGTTTGCTTTCCGATACCAAAAAATCCGATACTCCGATCCGAAACCGCCGATACTACCGATCCCGATACTCATAGGAATGGTCCGATACCGATTCCGATACCGATACTTTGAACCTTGATTGTTAGAATAATGTTTAAGTTGAGTTTTTAATATGGCTAATCGATTAAGTTTAACATTTATGAGATAATCGTGCAATCACTATAATAACATTTACTTAAACTCAGTATTGACCAAATATGCATTAATGTTATAATATTTGCTTCTGTATATTGCTTTGTTCGTCTAACATATTTGCAGAAAAACAATAAGCAAGATCAGATATAGACATATGCAGCGAAGAAAACATGATGAGCCAAAGACGACGTTATACCAGAAGATTTTTCTGAACCGCCTACGACTTATCCGGAGCCTCGCACTCGAGGGTTCCACTGTCCGGTCAACGGACGAGGGTCGAGGGGGCAGCGCCCCCCTCCCCCGGTAGGGGTTCAGGGACGAAGTTCCCGAAAGGTATTTAGATTTCCAGATCTATTTATCTTTGGACAACTGTCGTCAAAGAAAAAAGGCGTCTTCAAGTCAGCGGATGTTTCAGAAGTTTCGCATCAAATGTTCGTGATTTTTCAAATTTATTCTGTATTTTCTATTTTGTTTATAGGACTAAATGTACATCGGGTTAAAACTCTAACCCATACTAAATCAGAACCTAGTCCACTCAAATGAGTCTAAACCAGAATCAGTCTAAAATACAACTCAAACCAACCCAAATCTGGATCCAACATTCTAGACACAGACCAACAGAGTTCGGACCAAACTCGAACCGAACTTGGGCCGAACTCGGTAACCCTGATTCGACTCAGTCTTCCAGATGACCAGGCTTTAACGTTTAAAATTATGAACGTTGGGCATCCGAACTCTACCGAACTCGGTCCAGAAAAACCCTATAAATAGATATTGAATTCCATTCATTTCATTCATCTCTCACTTTCAAAATTATATTATGTGCTTTAAATCTTCCCATCACCAAGACAACTCTCCCAGCCTTCTAGTGCCAAGTGTGATCTCAGTAAGAAGTCTGTTCGAGTTGTAACAAGCTAGGAAATTAAAGTTTGTTTCGCAAGTCAGAAGTCAGCGAGGAGTTCGGATCAAAGCTCGTGGTTGTAAGAAGTTAGCGACTCCTTCGGATCAAAGCTCGTGTTACAAGAAGTCTACAAGCCTTCGGATCAAAGTTTGTGATGTACGCTATTTCACAAATAGTGGATTAATTCCGAGCAAGAGTTATCGGGCCCGAACTAGTCCTCCACGAGAAAAACCAGAATAAAAATTTCGATGTTTACGTTTGATTTCTAAACTCTATTCATTTTACTTCACTTATACTCTGTTACTACTCTGATCTTAGTCTTACTCATTATAGTAGTTTCATAAATTGGTATTGCCTTAATTTTGAATTGGATTAGTGACATACTCTATTCACCCCCCTCAAGAATGACTATAGTTGCCCCTTCATATATATATTCGTTCACTGTACTCATATCGTAGGCAACATATGGACGAATAACTGTAAATCAGCATCCCAGTGAAATCCATAGGTGTCTGCAACCTAGAATTTGTCTCAGATAGAAGGTCTAATGCATATTTGCGCTGAGAAAGCTAAAATTGTACGGAACTTCACGACCCTCAATACCAAGACAGTACCTTACTGGTGTAAGGTCATTAATGCGAAAAGGAGAGGCTAAGTGATATATCACCTTGGAAATACCTACAGAGTAATCTCCGATGATGATGATGTTATCCACATAAACAAGTAAAAAGACTGTCTTGAGACCTCTGATGTGTAAATTAAGGACGCATCTAAGTTGCTACGAGCAAACCCAATATGCTACAAGACAGCTGAATTTATCAAACCATACATGTGACTGCTTCAGACCATAGACACCCTCGGTCACTCAAAGCCTGGAGAGTGATGCATAAATAGTCTATGAAAGATCCCCGCTAAGGAAGACATTATTTTACGTCTAACTGAAAAAGAAGCAAAATCCTAGAAACGGCCAAAGAAGAACTAAAACAGAGAATACTTTAGCAATAGGGGAAAAGGTCTCAATATATTCCAAAACATACTATCGGGTAAAGCCCTTAGCCATTAATCGAGCTTTGAGCCGATCAACCGAGTCATCTGGATTTTGCTTAATAGCAAATACTCACTTACACTTGACCACCTTTTTTACTGAGGGCAACATTACCAATTTTAGTCTGATTAGAACGCCTCAGAACGCAGTGCATCAAGTTTCTCAACAGTTGCAAGCAAACATGGATGATGAAGTTCATCTTAAACAGAGGAAGAGTGATATCAGCCAAAGAAGAAAAAAATCGACAAGCAACTGGAGCAGTGTTCTAAAAATCGGCTTAGGCAGCCACCTAGGCACTAGGTGGCCGCCCACCACACCGAAAATCCCCTATTCGGCTCTCCTAGATGTCTGTTCGGTCATGTTCGGCCCTATTCGGCCTTGTGTCGTTGTTCGGTTTTTTATTATTATTTTTACGCTTAGTTGTATTGTATTTGAATTTTAAGATTAGGATTGAATTTTAAAACATTGAAATTTCAAAAAAAAAATTATGAATTGTATTATGGATTTAGAAGTTAAAATATATTTGAATTTCAAATTTGTATTATGGATTTTAAATTTCAAATTTCAAATATATATATATATATATATATATATATTAGGCCGCCTAGGCGACCTAGGTGCAAGGTGCCACTCTTGCGCACCGAGTCTACCTAGCGAAATTTAGAACACTGAACTAGAGTTAATCAGTGATAAGAAAAGCAAGAAATAGGAAGACCAGTGGGATAAGAGCGCGGATGACCAGTGGGATAAGAGCGCTGACCCTTATGTAGAGCAATAGGAAGGGATAGACCTTCATATGAAGCCAATGATGGTGTAGAAGCAAAATGTTGCTTACTTACAGTCAGTGATATCCGGAATGACAATGACAATGACATGTGGAGGAATAACCTTGTCTCGATACCTATACACCTGGAAAAAAGAAACCAAAGACCTAGTCCTAGGAATAACATGAGAGACAAGTGCATCAAGGTCAACGGAAGGTATGACATAAACAGGAATGGTGGACGATAAAGATGTGGTTGATGTTAACTGAGGTGAAGTAGGCCTAATCTTCAAGAACTATAACATCACACAAGACAACCATATTCGAGGTAGTGGGATCAAAACAAACATACAACTTTTGTGTTCGAAAATAAGCAACAAAGACCATACGAGTAAATCGCGGATCAAATTTATCCATATAAAGTCCAAGATCATAACAATACAACCAAATACCTTTGGAAACAAGAAATAGTTTTCCCTGTGAAAATAGGATAGAAAAATGTGATTAGTTGTCAAAACATGAGAGGGCGTGCGTTTATATAAAAAGAAACAACTAAGACTATAAATTTTCATAATTTCTTGAGAATATTCATATAAAAAGAAGAGAGCAAACTAGCTCAAGAAGATGTTGATTCTTTCTTTTCGCAATACTATTCTGCTGTGGAGTATACGAAAACGATGTTTGATGAAGTATGCCATGGGTCCGACAAAATTCTTGAAACTACCTCCTTAAATACTCTTTAGTTTTATCAGAATGAAGAACTTTGATGCAAACATCAATATATTAAAAACATTAGACACAAAGATTTTAAAAACAGATTAGACCTAGACCGAAGAAGGTAACCATGTTATACGTAAGTAATCATCAATAAAAGTAACGAAGTATTTATAGGCATGCATACGCGAAAACTTAAAAGGACCCAAAATGTCACTATGAATTAGCGCAAACGGTGAATCATGTGTTTTAACATGGTTAAAAGAGAAGCGATGATGCTTCCCATGAATACATAACTCAGAACTAAATTTAGATAAAGATAAATTATGCAATATAGTGCGTAATA
This sequence comes from Iris macrosiphon, assembly GCA_036927795.1. Classification (NCBI taxonomy): domain Eukaryota; kingdom Viridiplantae; phylum Streptophyta; class Magnoliopsida; order Asparagales; family Iridaceae; genus Iris; species Iris macrosiphon. The sequence continues at coordinate 122,416,755 of JAYESA010000011.1, read as the reverse complement.
AAGACAAATGAAGGGTTTCCTATGCCATTGAATAGAAGGAACAACCACTAACATTGAGGGCAAATGATCTATGTAGTAAAGGTCATTCTGATCATGACTCGTGTCCCCCCACTAGTCTGTTACTTCGTTAGAAGGACATGTACCACAAAGTGAGAGCGATAAAATGTTACTGAATAGTTTGAAACATATGTAAGCTAAGGAATAGATAACAAGGTATAATACAAAGATAAAACAATGAGAGTATTTTTCAAATGTAAAGACGGAATAAGAGATAAATAAGCAGTGCCAAAAACAAGACTAGTAGTACCGCCAACCATATAAATGAATTTGTAAAGGCTAAAAGCAAGTTCTCAGTACCCCACATGAGACATGGTTCAAGACGCCGGATTCAGCAACCCACAAATGAGAACGATATTGGAGAGAGATACCTAATGGAGTTGAAAAATTGGCAAGAGCTATAAAGGAGAGGAGAGGGGCCAACGCACTTGGTCCCATTCATCACTAGAAAAGGGTATATGGCCACCAAGTGGTGCAGGCATAGCACTAATAGGGACAAATGTTTGTCTTGTAGTAGGTGTATCATTAAGGTAATCATACTTCTCATACCAGTATTCCCACTAATTGGTACCACTACAATAGGAACAATATAATCCACCACGGACGCTACATCATGTTCGCGAGTGAAACAAATCAACAATATTGATTTTATTAATAGATGATACCATATAACTACAAATATATAGAGAGAGAACCTATCCATATTCGGATAGGAGTAAGAGAAGAGATATGTATATATATATAAGAAAAGGAATCTAATACTCAGTCTAACTAATATTGAATCCTAAATCTAATTATTCTTAACAACCCCCTTCAAACTCGTGGTGGATCAAACAATATGAGTTTGTCCAATAGAAACTGAAATCGCGGTGTGGGATGTAACTTTGTAAAGAAATCTGCCAGCTGATCAACGGACGTCACATGTAGTAGAGAAATAGTGCCAGCCAAAAATATCTCACGGACGAAGTGACAATCAATCTCAATGTGCTTTGTCCGTTCATAAAAAACCGGATTGTTTACAATCTGAATAGCACTCTTGTTGTCACAGTGAAGCGGCGTAGGTCTTGTAGGAGAAATGCACATATTAGAGAGCAGCTATACATGGACGATCTCCCTGGTGGTGGCAGTCATAGCTCTGTACTCTGCCTCAGTAGAAGAACATACAACAACGTCTTGTTTCTTGTTTCGCCATGAGATCAACGAATCTCCAAGAAACAAACAAAATCTTATAGTAGATCGTCTGGTGGTCGGCTCTCCTGTACAATCTGCATAAGAAAATACTCGAAACTCCAGAGTAGATGTAGAAGACATACATAATGAGTGCGTAATGGAGCCCTGAAGATTTCGGAGAATTCGGAGTAAGGCATTATAGTGAGTTGATCGAGGCGCAGAAACGAACTGACTAGCAATACTCACTGCATGAGAAATATCTGGCATGGTGAAACAGAGATACAGAAGTTGACCCACTAGTCGTCTGTAGCGAGTAGGATCTGTGAGAGGCTCACCATCTGTGGGACGAAGCTTCACATGAAGTTCTAAAGGAGTATCAACTGTGCGACTATCTGATAGACCAGCAGACGAAATAATCTCCGAAGTATATTTCTGCTGAGAAACTAGTATCCTTCTCTTACATTGTGCAATCTCGAGTCCAAGGAAATATCGAAGATTGCCAAGGTCTTTCATCTGAAACTGCTGATGAAGGTACCTCTGAGTAGCTACAATCCATGTTGAATCATCGTCAATCAAAATCATGTTATCCACATAGAGTAAAGGAAGAACTCATCCCTGCAGTGACAACTCGTACAAACAAAGAATGATCCTAAGAACACTACTTAAAAAGATCCTGAAAACACTGTTGAAAATCTGCCCCATATATAGCACTCCGGAAACACTCAAACCAAGCTCGGGAAGCTTGTATGAGACCACAAATAGCACGACGAAGGCGACAAACATGTCCTGGTGGAATAAAAAGACATGGAGGGGGCTCCATATAGACAACCTCAGATAAAAAACTGTGAAGAAAGGCATTCTTCACATCCATCTGATAAAGTGGCCACTTACGAGCGGCAGCAACAACTAGTAACGTGTGAACTGTAGTCATCTGAGCAACAGGTGCAAAGGTCTCATCATAGTCAATCTCATGCTCCTATGTAAAACCCCAGGCAACAAGGCGAGCCTTGTGTCGCTCAATGGATCCATCAGGTCGATACTTGACCTTGAAGACCCACTTGCAACTGACAGGCTGGATCCCGTTTAGGAGTGGAACAACATCTCAAGTACTTGTCTGCTGAAATGCTCGAAACTCCTTTGACATAGCTTCCTGCCACTCAGGGTACTGAATAGCCTCTTGATAAGAACTGGGCTCTCATATAGTATGGATAGCAGTAAGAAATAAATGAAACTGTAGAGAATATGAGACTAATGTAGAAAAATCAAATTTGTCCGATGGACCGAAACAATCGAGAGTAAAACGAGCAGGAGGTCGATGAGTACGTTGGGACTGGCGAATAGGTTATGGTGGAGGTGTAGATGGTGGAGAAGGTGGTGTAGCGGAGGCTGGTGGAATATGTGGAGGATCATCGTGAGTCAGCGACGAAGACATCGTAGAAGAAGTTGTACCAGGAGAGGGAAGCAAAGGAGTAGGATCAATGGAAACACTAGATGTTGGAGCTGGGGAAACAAGAAATGGACATCCGGAGGTGGAACAGTAAAATAAGAAGAATCCTCTAAAAATGTGACATGACGAGAAATACGAAGACGACGGGCCAAGGGATCATAACAATTGTATCCCTTGTACTCGGAACTAAAACCGAGTAAGACACTTGGCTGATCGAACTGTCAGCTTCGTGTGCTCAGTCTCAGGAAGAAGAACAAAACAAGTGCACCCAAAAGTACGAAGCATACTGTAATCAGGAGGACATGAAAAAAGACACTCATAAAGAATAATTAGATTTAGGATTTGTAATAAAAATAGGCAGGAAGGGGCTTGCATACTGTGCCAGCAAACATGTTTCGGAGCTTTGTTTCTCTTTGATATTCGGTTGCTTTGTTGGGTCCGGTTGTATTCAACTGCTGCCACCGAAGGAGAAAGAATCGACCCCTTCGAGTTTTGATGCTTCAAAGGTTGCTGCTGCAAAGGTAGAAGATTTGCTTTATGCAAGTGGCTTGGCTCACCTAGTTTTGTATACTATAAAAGTGACTCAGTTTCTTCGATGCTTCAACGATGGTGAGGAGCTCAGACACCGCGACGGATTTAATACGGCGAAGGAAGATAATCAATAATATTGATTATATGAAAAAGATTTCGAATGGCCCTAGGATTGAAATCCTAGGCGCTGATACCATGAAAAAAATCAATAATATTGATTTTACTAATAGATGTTATGAAAAGTCATACAATTACGAATATATATAGAGAGAGAACCTATCCATATTCGGATAGGAATAGGAGGAGATGCGTATCCATATAGGAAAAGGAATCTAATACTCAATCTAACTAATATCGAATCATAAATCTAATTATTCTTAACAGCGGGTAAAGAGGGATGATCACAAGCAACCTCCGAGAAATGAATCAGAAGTGTCTTGTCCAGACTAAAAGTGACCAACACGTCCATGACCACGAGTAGCAAGGGTAGTCGGCAGAGACTCGGTAGATGCAAATGATCGCGAAGGCATACGATAACACGTCGACAGGACGGTCACCAGAGAAGAAGAGTTGTTCTAAAAAAGAACCGGTGAGCATAAACCTTCACAAGTAAATGATAACCGGGACATGGTTGCCAATAAGTAACCGAGCCAAGGATGCCAATAAGAACTTCTCGTTGTTGGCGAGTAACAACAAGATCAGAGGAGTCGACTTTAAGAAATTTTATTGTTCAAGAAGGCACTCGAAACAACACCAAATTCCAGCAAATTAGGTCCTGGTGGGGCTGTATTGAAGGTTTGAAGCATGTCATAAAACTTCTTCACATTATCCTCAAACGAGTATAAGGACCTAGATCCATGATCCATCAAGATTTCCTTGGTAGAAACCATAGTTTACAGTATCGGCCGATACCGATCCGATACGGCCGATACCGATACATTTTGGCATGTTCCGATCCGATACTGACCGATACCCGATACTGACCGATACCGACTTTAGAGATCTCTTTTCCAGTCAATTCGGTGAAAAAATTAAATGAAAAATGCCCAATTAGCAAGGGTGTAAAAACATAGTAAGATTGTAAAAGCATATAAAAGAGAAAATTTAATCTATTGCATGTAAATCAATCGACAAGGGTGACTACTATTTCATTCAATTTCAAAAATACTAAGAAACAACACTGAAAATACTTAAAATTATGCAAAAATGTATAAAATATATTTTCTAAAATGTTAATAATTTACTAATAATTATTTGTTTTCCGATACTAAAAAATCCGAGACTCCGATCCGAAACCGCTGATACTACCGATACCGCCGATCCCAATACTGATAGGAATGGTCCGATACCGATTCCGATACCGATATTGTGAACCTTGGTAGAAACATAATAGAATTATAGCAATGAGCATCCACTGAGACAACCAAACAATTAGCTTATTATTACTCTAAAATCAAGAGTCGTACTTAGGATCCTTGGGGTCCAGTGGTGACTCCGTTAAGTGACGATGGAGGCTTTTGTTGTTCAAAGACTTTTCGACAACATTGGATCATTGTAATTTAATTATTTGCACCAGATCATAATGAAGCGTAAATTTATCTTGAAGTTGACAAAGGATGAAAGAATCATAAACAAGAGCAACTTTACAATCATCAAAGACCATGATCAAGACACGCAACAAAATCAGCACAACGAAGAGGACAATCTACCTCTCCAAGAAGCAAGGGATCGAAGACGTCAAAGCACCTTGTCGAAGTCGAGTATCTTCAAGCGCTTTTATCACCTCTAGCTATATAGCTGAACTCACGAGTTACTCGGAGCAACTAATGACTCGGGGCTGGCCGAGCCGAGCTCAAGCCGATCTCCAACTTTTTGTATTAGACGAGTAACTCGCCGAGTCTTACCGAGTCAAAGTTGAGTTTGAGCCTTCCTAGTCCCGAGTAACTCGATAAGGTTAAAAAAGAAAAAGAAAAAAGTCTTCTTATTTAAAGTCTTTTAATTAGTTACTAGGTTATCTAAAAAAACATAAAAAGGGGGAGAACATTCGAAAGAAAGTTCAGAGGAGAAAACTAAAGACAGAAGAGGAGAAGACAAAGATACAAGAAGCTCGAATGAAAATAGAAAAGGTGGTAGGGGAACGATGGTGATAGGGATGATGGTGAGGATGATAATGAAATTGAACTCTATTAGGACATTAGGAGTCCTATTGTCCTAGGTTCTTTTGGTTTAGGTTTTAACTTTTTAATGGTGGATTATGGTTGATTTTGTCTTTAATGTGTTGTGATCTATGCATTGTGTTTGGACTACACTGATATTGGGCCAAAAATTGTGTTTGCATGTTTTGGTTTGTCAACTTGTTTTGTTTGTGATCTATTCATTGTGTTTGATTTTATATTAAATGTGTTTAATATTCACCTTTGTATATTTTATGTATATAATACACTGTAAGTCATTATGGGCGAATAAGTATATACCCTTGGGGAATATGTATATACCCTTTAAAAAAATGTATATACCCTCCAAAAAAAACACAGACTCACAAGTTACTCGAGAGTAACTCGGCTGACTCGGGACTCGTGCAGCCGAGTCACTCCCGAGCCCGAGTCCAACTACATAGCCTCCTCGCACAGTCGTATTCGGGCGCATCTTGATGCCCTCCACAACGGAAGAAATGTTGATGCTCCTTCTGAGTTCGTGATATGCTTTGTCTTTCCTGTGTTGTATTTCTCGATGGGGGCAAGAAGGGTAATAACTTAGAGGTAGATGAGGTGGAAATCATTAGTTCGAGCTTGATTATCCCTAAACCTAATGTGAGTCATTCCATTTGACTTGCTCAAAATAATTTACTTGTTTGTCGCACAAAATACTTTTGGAATTTTTAGTGAAAGCTAAAGAAAAAGCTTTTGCTACAACAAAATATCACTTTTTCTTCCAAATATTTCTACAAATATGTTTTTTAGGATGAGAACCAAGCAAGAGAGCATGAGCAAGAACTAAAACAAGGCATTAATATAGATGCCTTCGAGGAACCATGCAGATTGAAGGGAAGATCTGAAACGGTGTCCAGTGATTACCTCCGACAACAGCGGGTGGAGAGGAATGTGAGGACCTACTGCATGGAGGAGGGATGGTCGTAGGGAGTCTGAAAGAAGGGGGCGGCAACAAAGAGGTAGGTTGTTGTAAGGGGTTACAGGGAGACTGCATCGAGGGGGCTTCTGATGCAGGGAGGGGAGCTTTTGTTGCAGGGAGGTTGTAGGCAGAGGGCGGTTGTAGAGGGGCTACAAGAAGGAGGGTGATTGCAGGAAGGGGTAGGGTGGGGGTTAAGCGACAACGTTAGGATTTTAGCGAAGGAAGAGGAAGGGGGAAATTAGCGGTTATGGTTAAGATTTTAATGGGGGGGAGGAAAAAAAATTATAGTTAGGATTTTCTCTAAAATTTTGTAGTTTTGATACCATAAATTTTAGAAAAGAACTCATTTTATTTATATGAAAAAAAATTGAGTATCCTTGGTACACTTATAGGAGCAAGTCATAACATCCTCCTTTAGTTCAGGCGATATGGGACTAAAGTAAGGTAAATAAGAATAGTTAAAATAAATTGTTCATTTTACTTTTTATATATTTGTATTATACACCCCACAATATATAGCTTTGGATGGAATAATATTACGATGTACAAATATTGTGCATTTATAGTATACAACTTTGACAAATGGTAATACTTACATTGTGTCGATGAAATTTATCACCACCCTGTAGCGTGTTGATCTTCGAAATATCGAATTATGGTGTTACATTGCTTTTTTATACTTTTCTTTTTCTTTTAGTTTTTGCTTGCTAAAATGTCCGAAAAAGAAAGCCTGGATATAAATATCGGCCAGTATAGGTTGGGATATCGGATCGAATATGCCCAAAACGATACGATATGACCAATGTGTATTGGTATCGGCCAATACTGTGAACCTTGCAATTAACATATAGAATGTTAGCTCGTAAAGTATATACTACACGAACCAAGTAAGGGTACAATTCAACAAGATAGAGCCTAAGCAATGGACGAGGGTAGTCTCTTCATATGCAAGGAATATAACTTCGTGAGAGCTAGATTAGAGAATTAATTAGTATGGGACAAAATCAGAAGCCCCAGAAAAGAGGACCTACTGAATAGAATGAGAAAGATGATATCCGATGTGAAAGACAAATGTGTAGTAGGTAAGGTGGTAGAATAAGTAGGGAGGATATGCTACAAGAGAGGAATGTTCTGGGAGGAGAATGCAGGTGTTGGAGGAAGTGAAATCAAAGTAGTACCCTTGGAAGCATGTATAGAAGTATGCCGAGTCACAGGCATAATGTTAGGAGCATGGTACCAACAAGAGAAAAAAAAATTGCAAATACACAAATTTTAATATACTTCGGAGATTTTCTCCTACGTCCACAACCACACATGAGTTACTTTTTATTATTTTGAGATAGTGACAATTACAAGATAAAGGATCCACATTTTGAGGCTGAGATTAGGGTGACCATCAATTTTAGGCCAATTACAGAAATATCCCAACTAATGTGATAGCATATAATTTTTTGTCGGCGAATCAAGAAAGGGATTAGCAGTAGAAGGAATCTGATCAAGCTCCACAATCTCTGGCACATAAATCCCAGTAGTCATGCTTCTGCAACTGCAAGCAAGTAGCATTGATATGGTTTGAGCGGTCAAAATAAACATAATAAATAATCCAAGAGCACGGGCTTGTGTTGTGGAATGAGTAGAGGCAGAAGTAAGAGATCATTGCCCGAGAAGATATAAGGAGACGTTTAGGTAGAAATGTGGTTTGAAAGAAGACTGGTGCAAGAAAGAAACAATCATTCAACCATATTGATGTCATCTGAAGGTTCAAGAGAGCAAGCTAGTAGAATAGGAGGAACTAGCAGCAGCCAGGATGTAGAAGTGGCCGTGGAAGTAAGTAAATAAAGCCAAGGAAGTATAAGTGGCCAACGAGGTGGACTTGATCACGAGAAGAAGAGCACTACCCAATCACCTTCGAAGAGTAGAGGCTAAACAATACGGTGAAGAGTAGTGATAGAAGATCATATATTGCCACAGTTTTATTATTGGGCTATCCGGGAGCATAATGATTAATTGATTAAGCAGTATAACACTATTCTGTATAAAAAAAAGGAACAAGAAAAAGAATTATATCAACATAGAAGACCAAATAGTCGTAGAATGGACATAAAAGTAGGCTCACTTTACGGCCCCTTTATATATAAAAAGGCAGTCCGCTTAATCAATTACATGAACCAAGTAAAACCTACCACTTACTCGCCTGCTTTGTCAAATTTTTAGTGGTGTGAGACCGATTTCAATCAGAGGCTGCTTAATCCAATCTCCGAGGAATGGAACACTGGTTCTGAGAGATTCAAACTTTAAAGAGTGTTTAGTGACTCAAAAAAGAGAGAGCTCTTCCATTATATAGACGAGAGCACACCCTCTCTCAGAACTGATGTGCACAAAGGAAGTTTTGTTGCAAGGCCTTTTTAAAATGTGGACCCGATGCCCAAACAACTTTTTGAGTATGTCAATGAAGACAAACAGGTAGAAACTTGATCCATACCTTACCAGACCCACATGATATGACTTACAAAAGGAATAACCTATATAAAGGAAAAGTTCTCAGATGGGAAAAAGTAAAAGTCTGAGTACGAAAACAGTTTCCTCGTCCAAATGCAACAGCCTATAATAAAGAATTAATACCACAGCAATAGAAGAAAGCATATAAAACTTCTATGGCAATCTGGAGGAGGAAGTGGAGGAACTTCTATGGTACATCAAGAAGATGAGCCAAATTTCTGTTCTCATGAGAGTAGTGATGTCTGTAGGGGTGTGGTACATATGGAAGGAAAGAAATAGAAGGATCTTTCAGCATGAAGAGGTTCAAAAGACTATCCAGGTGAATAGAATAAGGAAGGGGGTAAAGATGCATATTTAAAGTTATCGTGAAGGCTTAAAATTCTACTAGGAACTAGGGTTGAGCACCGAAAACTGACCCGATATAAGCACTTCAGTTCGGTTTTCTAATTTAGGTTCGGTTTTGGCTATGGGATTTGAATTTTTGATCTATGGTTAGGCTTGTAGCTGTGTTTAAAATTTGTAAAATTTATTTATTTGGCTTTATTACATTTGTATATATTGTTAACTTTATCTGCACTTTGACTATCAAATTTTGTTGTAAATTTGACAGAAAAGTTTTGCTGTGAAAATGTATTGTATATCCTAGACCAGCCCATTATGAAAAGGGCCCGTCAAAACCAAATTAACCCTTGGCCAGGCCTATTGTGCAAAAACCAAATTACCGAAAAAAACAGAACCGTTTTTGTTCGGTTTGACAATATTTTGGTTCGGTTTGGTTTGGTTTTCAATAAAACGGTTCGCTTAAAGTTTGATTTTCATAAATTTCGGTTCAGTTGAACCAAACAGACCAAATGCTCACCCCTACTACTAGGAACAGAACAATTATGTCTAATTGGGACATACCTCAGTAGGTTCTTAGCCTGGTGACGTATAGTCTGAGTAACTACTTAAAAAGTTCACCCTTTCTGCCAAAAAAAACATAAAACAGTTCTGATGGGTCTGCAAGGAACTTAATGATTAAAAAGTGAATTGACAATTTAAAGAATACCAACGTACCCATTTTAGCTTTCTTGGTAATTGCTTATGGTTAACCCCAGAATTTCATCAAGTAACAGAATATAAACTACTATAAATAACCTAACATATCTCCAAACTGCTATTAATTGGAGGGGGGAAACATGCCAGTATCACCTCATGAATTATAGATACCACTTAAAAGAGAGCCTAAAGAGACCAGATGGGTAAACAAGATCTGGGAGTACTAGAGATTGCAAAGAAAGTATTGACCTGAATGTTGGCTACCCAATCAAATTGTTTACCCTCCGAAACTTCATACTTTGGTATGTAGTTCAGGCCAATGGAATCTGCTGCTTGTGAAATGCATGTTTGTATGTCCTGACATTCTTCAAATATGGAAGTAATCCAGATCTGTTGACAGCAACATAAAATCAATTAAAGATAAATTAACAGCTTCAGAATTACAATACATACACCAAAATGCTTACATCATCAAAATCGTCACAACTGTCTGATTCATCCATACTAGCAGAAGTTGCATCAAAGCACAAAAGAGCTTCTGACAATAGAACCTGCAATAGGAGATTACTTAGCCCATACATGCAAATTACAATTAAGAGAGGGAGAGAGATCACTGAAAAAACAATACAACTTATTATCACTCGAGCAAGAAAATGAATTGACATATTGGACCATTAATTAATAGAAAATGAGAGCTATCTGATTCTCAGGAATAGAAACAAGGGCCTCCCTATTGTTACAAGGCTCCGGAAACACGGACCTCTAGAGGGTCATTTTAAACGAGATGTACGAAGCCTTACCCCCACCCCACCCCCACCCCCACGCACAACCCACCCACACACACACAAAAGGTGGCTGTTTCAGCATATCTACTTATCAGGAGTATTACCAAATTTCTTCTAAGAAAAAAATAACCGTGTAATTTACATGCTAATAGAAGAAACAAAATAGTATGTCAATGATCAATAAGTAAGTAGAAATTGACAAATGCAGCTAAACTATGTTCAACTTGAAACCCATATATTTAATGAACTTTCAAGAACAAAACTCTTTGCTACAGTTGACGACAAATTTGAGACCACGATACAAAATACTAATAGTCTTTCAGCACAAAGCCTAGGATGAGTACCAAGTGAGTAAGAAACCAGGTATGATGTATGCACAAGCATATGATTTTCACATTAAGAACAGTGTTCTAAATGGTGGTCGAGGCGGCCATCTAGAAGGCGTCTAGGCGCGAGGCGATTGCTCTCCGCACCGCTTTTGCCGTTGGTGGTGGAGTAGGCGGACAGCGAAGGTTTGGCGGAGTAGGCGGAGGTGATGTGGCTTAGGCGGAGGTGAGGCGGTGTATGCGGACGTCTAGGCGGAGCAATATCTAACTAGATATTTTAGCAAAATAATTTTGTAAGAATTATGGACTTATGGTTCATTTTTATAAGATTAAAACTTCATAAATCTTTGTTCTACAAACTTAGTTATCCATAAAATACCCTTAAAATATGCTCATTATGCAAAAAGAAAGAACAAAATTGTACAAAAAAAAGGGTCCAAAATAGATCAAGTGCCTAGGCGGCAAGCAGATCCTCCCCGCCACGGACCCACCTACCGCCGTTTAGAACCTTGATTAAGAAAAACATAAGTCCAAGGTAATGATCACACTATTGCAACTCAATTAATTAGAATTAATGAATAATATCGCAAGCCATAACAGTAAGGTTCTAAGTACAAAAAATCTACCACAGAGGTTCTGCATAGTCGTGTTTGGCTGAACAAGCTTAGAGAATATACAATAAACTGCAAGTCCAAGAAGCATTATTGTTGAGATAGGCATGACTCTCATAATGGATAACCACATAAAATGCAATGTCAGGCAAGTAATTACAAAATCACTTCTGGTGATTGCATAGAGTACTTTCTGCTCAAAGGTATGAGTTGTACAATAGTTCAATTCAGATTTTCTAGATGCAGTAGTTCTTAACACATACAATGCTAAAATATAAGTAAATTTACAAAACTCAAGGGCATGAACTAAACTAACCTAAGAATCAACCTAGTGTCTGCACCAAAGAAATCAGCAGAAGACTACATAAAATTATACACCCATTTACTTCCCATCAACCCAAGCAAACCCAAAACGAAAAGAAAAAAATGTCATAAAAAGTATGTTCTAACAAATGCAATGAATCTCATCACGAGTCATCATGGTTTTGCATCAAAATTTCAAATTTGGGATATAACCAATGATGCACCCTTTAAAAGAATGGGTACCTCAAAATTATTGAAAGACAATTGTAGTTGACCATATATAATCCATCATGTGTCATGAATCTAGCCAACATGCATCAGCAAGATTTTGCACCAACATTCAAATTTGGGACACTACCAACGAAAGCACCCAAATTAAACACATGATTGTACTTGAACCATCATAAAAGATATGAACTCTATCAAATGCAATGAGTCTCAACACTGGTCATCATGAATTTGCTTCAAAATTTCGAATCTGGGACATAACCAATAAAAGCACCTGATGTGGTATCATCTCAAGTCCAATCTGGATTTCGTTTCTTATGATTTGAATAAAGATTATATTAAATAGGATTGGAATAACTGATTCTAGACTTTTCGGTATTTATTTTTAGCATTTTAAGATTATGTAAGCCTATACAAAGGCATGAGCATGATGCATTTTATTGGAGGAGAACAAATTTGAGATTATTTTGATACGGTGAAGGGTTAGGCTGCTTATTGAAATTGTTTCTCTCTCTATCTCTAATTGACCGGGTAACGGCCCGAGCCCAGTTAGAGGACCAGATTGCTTCATTCTCGCTTCTACTAATTGGTAAATCTGCTTCGAAACCCTAGTAATGCAAATGTTATTACAGTTGCCTCTTTGTTAGGGTATTTGTGAAAATCTATAATATTATTACTCACAATTAAAGTTTATGCACAACCCTATTTCAAACTAATCCAATTTGAGTCCATATATGTAGGGCCCTTTAGGTTTCTTGATGTGCACAGTGGTTTCATAGCCTAGGTTAAGCATATTTTTTAATACATAGATTAAACGACAAGAACAACAAAAACAAAACCTTTATCCCAAATTTTTGGGGTCGGATGATAAATAGATAGACAATAGGATTAAATATGGACCATCATTAATTATCATAAACAAGATTACAATCTCTTGTAATCCTCACCAAACAATCAGAAAACCCTAAACACCTACATCTTTTTTCTCTCAAATATTTTTCTCAAAATAGACATACCTAAAACTCAAATCCTAAAAAAACCATAGCCATCCAATATTTCTTAAATACCAAGAAACAAATCCAAATGTACTTAGGGCTTAGATAAACCCAATAGTGAAGTTTGGAGATGGAGAGGAGAAGGAAAAAAAGTAGGAGAAGAGAGAATATGAGAAAGGAGATTGCAAGGGCCTTAAACCCTAGGTTGCATCTCATGTCTATTTATATTTATATGCAGTACACCTACAATTACTATTATACCCTCATATGATAAATAACAAAATAAAACAACTCTAACACCATCTCTCAAGCAGGAGCATATATATCAAACATGCCCAGCTTGCTACATAAATCAGAAAATAGACCACGAACAAGTGGTTTTGTGAGGATATCACCTAATTGATCCTTTGACCGAATATAAGGAGTGACAATCTGTTTCTACAGCAACAAATCACGAATAAAATGACAATCCACCTCGATATGCTTTGTGCGCTCATGAAACACCGGATTACTTGCGATAAATATTGTCGACTGATTATCACAATACATCTCTATCGGAATTGGAATCATAATTCCCATTTCATGAAGAAGAGACTGCACCCACATCATCTCAGAAGTTGTATGAGCCATCGCACGGTACTCGACCTCTGCACTAGAACGAGCCACACCATTCTGCTTCTTACTACGCCACGTGACAAGATTGCCACCCACAAACGTACAATAACCAGAAGTAGACCTCCTATAACTGCGACTGTCTGCCCAATCAGTATCACTGAACCCAGTCACTGTAAGCAACTGGAAAGGTTTGTACAACAACCCATTTCCAGGTGCACCCTTCAAGTATCGAAGAATGCGAGAGAGAGCCTCCCAATGTGGTTGCCGAGGGGCATGCATAAACTGACTAACTACTCCAACTGCATATGTGATGTCTGGTCGAGTAACAGTAAGATATATAAGTTTGCCAACCAAACGTCTATAATATCCAACATACTCAAATAACTCTCCCCTGTCAGCATCAAGCTTGTCATGATAATCCATAGGAGTCTCAACTGGCCGACACTCCAACATCCCAGTCTCGGAGAGCAAATCTAGAACATACTTGCGTTGTGACAGATACACACCCTTCTTAGATCGAGCAACCTCGATTCCAAGAAAATATCGAAGAAGACATAAATCCTTAGTATGAAACTAACGACTAAGGTAGGCCTTCAAGTCCACAATCCCAACATGATCACTCCCAGATATAATGATATCATCAACATAAACAATCAACACGATAATACAAGCTGAGGAAGAATGACAAAATACTGAATGATCTGATGTGGTGCGCCGAAAGCCATACTGAATGAGAACTGAACTTGTCAAACCAAGCACGAGGTGACTGTTTTAGTCCATATAATGTTTTCTTCAATCGACATACGAGTTTTTCATTTCCTGCTACAACATATCTCGGTGGTTGATCCATATAAACCTCCTCCTGTAAGTCATCATATAAGAAAGCATTATTTATGTCCAGCTGATATATAAGCCATTGGTGATTAACTGCCACAGAAATAAGAATCCGAACTGAATTCAGCCGAGCTACTGGAGAGAAAGTCTCAATATAATCCACACCATATGTCTGAGTATACCCTTTGGCAACCAACCGTGTCGTGAGGCGCTCAACAGAACCATCGGGATGATACTTAACAGTGTACACCCATCTACAACCCACTGTCTACTTTCCACCAGGAAGCGATGTAAGCTCCCAAGTCTGATTTTGATGTAAAACATACATCTCCTCATCTATTGCACTTTTCCAACCAGAAGATGACATAGCCTGCTTGTAAGTTTTGGAAATGGAAATAGAAGATAATGAAACAGCAAATGCATGAAAAGATGATGAAGCACGGTGTAATAAAACATAGTTGGAAATGGGATGCTTATTCTTTGTGGTACAAAGAAGTTTTCTTTTTCTGAGAGCAATAGGAAGATCATCTAGACCTGTGGTGATGGAAGCAGAAATCTCAGGCATGGAAGATGATTAGTTGAGAGCTGAATTCTGCAGAACCACTGTCATGTCCTTTGATCTCTGATAAATCTGTAAATAAAAAATGGAAACATAAATTGATTCAGGAATGATCGAAAGTAGTATGGAAGATATCAAATCTGTTGTAAAAGGAATACAACGGTCTCCTGAAGGAAAGAAAGGGGTAGACTCAAAAAATGTAACATCCGCACTGACATAATATTTGCGTGACTGTGGACTGTAACAACGATAACCTTTTTGAGTACAGGGATAACCAAGAAAGACGCACTTCAGAGATCTAGGAGCCAACTTATCTCGATTAGGTTCCAAGTTATGAATAAAAGCGACACACCCAAACACTCGAGGAGATAAGAAAAAAGGTGCGACATCTGTATGTAATATGATAAATGAAACTTTGTTATTTAATACAGATGAACGCATGTGATTAATTAGATAACATGCAGTAAGAACGACATCTGCCCAATACTGTTTAGGGACATGCATATTGAACATGAGAGTTCGAGCCACATCTAAATTGTGTCGATGTTTGTGTTCGGCTATACCATTTTGTTGAGAGGTGTGGACACAACTGGTTTGATAAATCATACCACGATCAACACAAAACTGTTCACAGAAGATTGAATATACTCCAAAGCATTATCAGAACGCAGAATTTTGATACGTTTATCAAACTGAACATAGACTTCATTATAAAAGACAGATAACACATTTGGAAACTCAGATCTTTCTTTCATTAAATAATACCAAATCATTCTGGAATAATCATCAATAAAAATAACAAAATACTGAAATCCTTTCAGACTTTTGACTCTAGAGGGACCCCAAATATCAGAATGAACAAGATCAAAATACTCTAATTGACGACTCTCACTACGACTAGGGAAGGAACTAAGGTGATGTTTGCCTAACTGACATGCCTCATATTCAAGACTAGACATGACTCAAACTAGGAACAACTTGACGCAACTTAGCCAAAGACGAATGTCCCAAACGATAATGCCACTACAACGGAAAAGTAGAAACAGAAGTGAAGGTCTTTCCAGGTAGATCCAAGTAGTACAGTCCATCTTTTTTATGTCCCAACCAATCATCTTCTTCGTTCTGAGGTCCTGAAAAACATGAATTGGAAGAAAATATCACAGAACATTGAAAAGATTTGGTTAACTGGCTCACAAATAACAAATTAAATAAAAAATTATGCATATATAATGAATCGAATAATGGTAGTGATTGCGTAGGGTGAATGACACATTTTTCAAGCACAGGACGAGTAGACCCATCAGTCAAGATAATATTATGTTTCATGGAACTACGATTATGAAAGAGAGATGTTATACCAGACATGTGAGAGCTTGCTCCTGAGTCGATGACCCAAGAGATGGATGGTGACTGGGTTGTCACAAAAGCAGGATTACTTATATCTGCCATGGTTGCAGTAGGTTGGGAGGTAGTACTAGCAAGCGCGTTCAACTTTTGGAGGATCTGTTCAAATAGATATGAGCTATCGGACGTTGAAGTCTGATTGAAACCCGAAGTGTCATCTCTAAGAGCAGAAGTGGTGACATGGGAGTGCATATTTCCATCATGCACTTGATGTGCATATTCTGGTTTGCCCCACTTGTCCCAACAATAGTCTTCCACATGACCGAACATTCCACAGTAGTTACACTTCCGTAGTTGACCACGGCCACCACAACCACCACGGCCACCACCACGACCATTGTCTCTACCACCACGGTCTCCTCCTCGACCAAAACTACGACCACCATCTCTACTGCCACTTCCACTACCACGTCCACCACCACGACCAACAACACTAGAAACTAGGGCAGAAGAGTCAGTACTCGGCACCACAGAACTCTGTCCCATAAAGGAACGATTGAGATGGAAGAAAGTATCTGCCACCGTAGGTAAATGTTCTCCAGCAATGATTTGAGCTTTATAAAGTTCGAACGCAGGATCCAAGCCGGCTAGGATAAGTGAAACATGAAACTCTTCCTTCTGTCTCCGAGCTTCCTTCAAATCAGTAGTAACAGGATGATATTGAAGCAGTTCCTCCCACAAAACCTTCCTCCCACAAAGCCTTCTTTGAAGCCAGATATTCATTCACAAGCTTCACATTTTGCTTTGTATTAAACAATAACTCGTACAACTCGTAGATACGAGCAACGTTTCGCTTCTACGAATATGATTCTTCCAGAGATGCCCAAATCTGTTTGCTTGATTCACACCACTGAACATTAGCAGCGATATGCGGTTTCATACTATGCCACAACCACGACATAACGTATGCATCTGCACTCATCCATTCTTCATACTCAGCAAAAGTTTCAGGCGGAGGTTCTTCCGTCAAAAACTTCAACTTCTTCTTCGCCCTTAACATCACTTTGATAGACTTGGACCAGGCAAGGTAGTTTGCACAATTGAGTTTCACCTTTGGAATCGACTTTCCCAATTCATCATTATGAATAACAGTAAAAGGAGAACCACCTCCGCTACCACCACCAATATTAACCTCGCTAGAAGATTCGGTCCCCACCATACTTGCAGATGCAACAGAAAGACGAGATCTTTGAAACCCTGGATATCACAAGGAACCTCAACCGACGACGAATAACCAACGAAAATCTGTAGAAACCCTAGATCTCATAAACGAACCACGAACAACCACGAACAACGAACGGCGAATCATGAAAAGTAGGAGAAGAGAGAATATGAGAAAGGAGATTGCAAGGGCCTTAAACCCTAGGTTGCATCTCATGTCTATTTATATTGATATGCAATATACCCACAATTACCATTATACCCTCATATGATAAATAACAAAATAAAATAACTCTAACACCAATCATTTTAGCCAATCTTAACACAAGCTATGAAACATGGGTACTTCAATTAGGAAGGCATATACGTACCTCGTACCGGTACTCCTTGGGTACTCATGGGTACTTACCGCATATGTACCCAAAAAAATTTATTTGTATTTTCAATTTTAATTTTTGGTACTTTGTGGGTACTTCTTGGTAGTTTATGGGTACTTCTTAATGCAAATCAATGGGTGTCACCTTATCCTTTAAATATAAGTTTGGTAATTTCGTTTTAGAATTCAAATTTTCTTTGTTTTTAAACTTAACTATATAGTTTTTAAACTAAAATTTGATTACTATTTGTAAATGCTAGATTTTATGCGATTCTTGTTCTAAAAAAGGGATTAGTCGACGCCTAGGCGCTAGGCACCTGATGTTTGTCCAGGGCCCAACTAAGGTTCGCCCCACACCCGACAACTAGGTTATTTGAGGTTTATGGACAATTTTTAACATTTTTTCTTTTGGACATCTTTTCCGTGGACCGTCTAGAATTAGGCAGCATCTATATGGGGCTAGGCGCTCGGTGCACGTCCGACTCCCGCTTAGCGACTTTTACAACATTGAATTGTATGCTTTAATTGTATGCTTCCTTGTATAAGCAGTGTTGGTTTAGGCGAGTGGGTTAGTCCTGCTCACCAGTACATTCTCAAGTGCGCTAACCCCCAAACTCCACAGGTTTTGGAAACCTCGAGGGTACACGAAGCTAGCTGAAGTTTCACAGAGACGACTTAAAGCTCTTCCTATTTTGAAGTATTTTGAAGTCGGTTCATTTTGAAGGCATTTTTGTTTCAATGTATATAGGAGTGTAATGTATGGGATAACAAGTATTATTTAATGACAGCTTGTTGTTATTTCATGAATATAGCCGAGAAGGGATTTCAAATGTATTCAAATCATGAATTCCGCTGCAAGTTATTAATGAAAAGTTATTTTCTTCCTAAACTGTGTGTTCAACTTTCTGTTGTAATGTGATTTCAACATGTGTTCAAAAGATTTATCACTATGCACGTTCTTGCCTTGTACAAGTACAATTTAGACTTGTACGACATTATGTCTGATGGTGACTTAACGATTCGGTAGAACTGGAACGTGACACGTTCAACGCCCGACAACAAGGTTGGGGTTTATGGACAATTTTGAACAATTTTTCTTTTGGAACCTCTTTTTTGTGGACTGCCTATAGGCACATTAGGCGCTCGGTGCCCGTCCGACTCCCGCCTAGCGACTTTTTCAAAATTGGATGCGAAGAATGCTAAGTTTGACGTCGTCGAGATATGTTCAATATGCGTGATCGTTTTGCTAAGTTAGACACTAGGATAGAGAATAAGAATGACAATGAAAAGACCTTTAAGGACGAGCAAGACGCCATCCAATATTTGATTAAGCAAGTCATACTCATTGAGCCATCTCCACTACCACTAGGCCCCCTCCACATAGTGAACCTGGTGAGTCTTTTAAGAGTGTTGACTGTTGTCTATTGTGTCAATTGAACCATTACCTATACCATTAGACCCCCTATTGCATGTTTGAGGTTATTTAGACTGTCCCCACTTCCCAAGTGGTTGTGGACAAATACTTTGTAGTTGCATTGAGTTACCAAATGAGTGCAGGGTACTTCACATTACAGATAAGAGATCATTCGGGAGTTGCCCTTGCGTTGGGCCAACATTATGGGGTTGCTGATGTCGTCTTGCCTTATGTCACAGTACAAGATATCATATGTTTTTCACCTCCACAACCACCAATCAATCATGGAGTTGTGTCAAGCTTCCAAGAGTCCCCTTACCGACATCTTCAGCATTGTTGCAACCACAGCATGCTTGGACTGGATGTCAGCATAATTGCAATTAATTTTGGGCATCCAGCGTACGAGTCACCTGGTGGTGACCTTTCCGAAGATAGAATGATATGGGACCATCTTGAATCTAATTTAGATTTAGTTACCTAGTGGTGATTAAAAAAAACATATTAGTAGTAATAGGAAAATTGGTTGTAGTTGTCATCTTTAGATATTTATAAAAATCGCTTTAGGGTTATAGATGTATTTTAGTGGAGGAGAATAGAAATTGAGATTATTTGTATACAGAGAAAGCTTGTAGCCTGCTTTTTGGCATCTTCTCTCTTTCATCTCTACTTGACTGGCTACTCATTCAACCTCCAGTTTTAAAGGACTAGATCGCTTCGTTCTCGCTTCTGCTAATTGGTAAATCCATTCTAAAATCATAATAATTCAATTGTGCTCTATTTGAATCTTTCTAGGGTATTTGTGACTTGTCTCATGATAGAAGCTTCTGCAAGCCCTATTTCAAGATAGGTCAGCAAGAATTTACACCAAAAGTCTTAATTTGGGGCATAATTAATTAAAGCACCTAAACTTTTAAAAGAAAGAAAAGATAGTTCACCTCCTCAACGGACTTGAGAAAAGAATCAAAATTTCAAATTTGGCACATAGGCAACGAAAGCACATCCATTACATGATACGAACCCCAAATCTAGCTGATCTTGGCTCACTGTGGAAGACGTAATATAGGCTCAGTAGAGGAGCATCAGCTCAGTATCAAGGAGCCTCTCCAATTCTCACTAGAAGTATCAGTGTGCAGGTGGTTCAGTATCAGTGTGTTGGTTCTGTAAGAAGCAGCTGTGCATCAGTCCTTCATATACATTGGTCGAGTCATCATCCAGCTCACCAAATCAAGATGCCAGTAGTCACCACGTCAGCCAATTGGTTATCCAGCTCAGCCCATTCTGTTACAGTAGGCTCTACTGATACCTATTATAAATAGGAGTAGAGAAGAAGTGAGAAGAAATGAAGAATGTTATGAGTTTTCTTATTGTTAGTTTTAGCTTCAGTTCTTCTTTAGTGAAATGTATTAGAGTACTTAGCTCTTCTTGTCTGTTCTTCTCCTTCCTTCGTTCATGTGACAGTTCTTTGTATCAATCAAGAAGATTTACAATTATTCTTCCCCAAATCTGAGGGTTTCTCTTGTCAATTCGGCAAATTGCTTAAGTGCAATGGCAGGTAGCATTAGGTCTTCTCCAAATTATGGACAATTTGGGAAGGAACCTAACAAATGGTATCAGAGCTATGATCCAGTTCTTGAAGCTTATATCAATGGCAGAGCTGCAGCAGCCATGACAGATCGTGAACGGAACAGAGAGCTCCACCGGAACCACAGCCATGGCGGAATCAATTTGATTCCTCTCCAGAAGTGATCTAACATGGATATCGACAACAAGCTCCACCGGAACCGCCACCAGAGCCGCTCGATTCGATTCTCGAAGGGAGTCGAGAGTTCAGCTCGAGTAGCCGGAGTTTCAGGGGGGGATCACCGGAGGATCGCCGGAGCGCCACCAAGGAGGAGCATATGATGATTCTTGAAGGTACAATTCTCAATCTCACCTCTAAATTCGACAGAATGTTAGAGAGTAGATGCAAGATTGATAGAATGTTGGAAGAATTAGTGAGAACTGGAGGAGGAAATGAAGCTCCACCGACAACTTCACACCCTATAGTTCCACCTCCACCACCATTACAAATCCCTCTTGCATCTCAGTACACTGTCACAGCACCCCCCCACCCCCCCCCCCCCCCATCTCTAGGGCCTCGTCATCTTCCACAATTTGGGGCTGGATTCATAGGAATACCAAGCCCTATGTTTCCTTTGGAACAAATTCCAGTTAACCAATATGTTCCTGTTGCTAAGGGAGAAAACCCTGGTCCAATTCTCCAATTTGAGCAGAGAACCCATGGCAGCCAAGAATCAAGAATATCTCAAGGGTTTAATATCATCCCATTTTTTGTTCAAAACCCTAACCCAATGAGCATTTCCAATATCCTTGATAGTAGTTCTTCAATGTCAAACACTGTCCAGAAATTGGAGCACATTCACCATCAGCCTAACTTTCACCCAAGTTTCATACGAGAACCCGGGCTAGGTCAACAATTCAACCAATTTCCAGGAATACCCCAGGAAATTGTATCAGTTGGGATGAAATTTTTCATCTCACATTGCATCACATGGGAATGTCTCTTCTGGAAGTACATCATCTGGATTCCCATCAGCACAGCAACAGTTTAATGCATCATTTGGGAATCCATCAGCTCCACTCCCACATCCACCTGCACCTCCACCACCTAATCAGAACCCTTATCAGTATTAATACCAAGTCCAGAGTTTCGATTACAGTCACTCCACTGCTCCAGTTTTCAATTCACAGTCCACCACAACTCCTACACATCATGATTCTCCATCCAGAGCGAATACACATTTATCATCAAGCTCTACATCTTTTGGCAATGTAACAACCCAACCAAGCTCTATGTATCCGGGTATGAATTACCAAGAAATGCCAAACCATGTGAATCATGGAATAAATCACCAGGAAATGCCTAGCCCTGTGTATCCTGGACAGAATTTCCATGTAATGCCAGGATCCAGTCCAACCATACCAGTTTCAACTTACCATTTTGATCAAAACCCTAATCCAGTCCTGACACAAGGAACTATTCCACTTTGAATGAATTTTCCAACCATGTCTGCATCATATGGGGATGTACTCCTGGGAAATGCATCAGCACTTGGAAATGCATCATTTGCAAATGCATCAGCACAACCATTCCATAGAGTTGCACAAATGGGATTATCAGTATCCTCATCCATAGAAACTGCACATTTTGGATCAAACCCTCCCTTACATGTTCAAACACCACAAGAGTCTCCACATCAGCTAGATGTTCAGCAAATTGTAGTATACCAACAGGAAAAAGAGGTACAGGGGGTCAGTAGATTGCATCTAGGTATCAGGGACATCTGTTGGGGGTTCAAAAAATTGAGGATTCAGTGCAGCAAGAGGGAAAACATACTGGGTTTTCTCTGCCACGGGTTCTACATAATGGTTTTAGGCCTTCTCATCAATTGTTGGGTGTGACAGCAACCCAGGCTCAGAATTTAGAGAGAACTAAAGTAGTTCAATATCAGCAGCAACAACAGCCTCTTCTAGGATCTGCACAGGATGAGTGCACTTGCAAAGATCAGTTGGCTGATTGCTTGAAGGGTGTAGATGTAGTTGTCATCCCTGCAGGAGTTCCAAGGAAGCCTAGTATGAGTAGGAATGACATATCCAACATAAATGCCAATATAGTGAAGACACTAGTTGAGGCTATGTCGGATAATGCTCCGGATGCTTCCATCCACACCATTAGTAATTCAGTAAATTCTACTATCCCAATAGCTGCAGAGGTTCTTAAGCAGAAAGGTTCTCAAGTAACTAATCTGAAAGGTGAGTCAGAGCTAATTCCAAGTGAGTATGCCCACTGTTACTCCATTCCTTGACAAATTGATAATAGTTTGGGACCCAGGGTCAGCCATAAGTATGGGAGGATGCAATTGCAATATGAACTTTGGAGAAGAACTGCAGATGGCATGGGATCCAGGTATACCTATCCTTTTGTTTCTTCAAACATCAAATAGAAGAGAGCATCAGGATACATCACTATTCAGTAAAGAGAGTATCGAGCTCACTAAAAAACTTCAGAATAGAAGACAGTTCAATATTTCAACCTATGCAAAGAACTGTCATCAAAAGCGTGTGTTAGAGGAATTCGTGATAACCATATGCGATCCAGGATCAAAAGTATTTCAATCTTGACCTTGAGACAAGGTCAATTTAAAGGGGTGGGTATTGATACGAACCCCGAATCTAGCTGATCTTGGCTCACTGTGGAAGACGTACTATAGGCTCAGTATAGGAGCATCAGCTCAGTATCAAGGAGCCTCTCCAATTTTCACTAGAAGATGTATAAGTGCGCAGGTGGTTCAGTATCAGTGTGTTGGTTCTGTAAGAAGCAGCTGTTTATCAGTCCTTCATATACATTGGTCGAGTCATCATCCAGCTCACCAAATCAAGATGCCAGTAGTCGCCACGTCAGCCAATTGGTTATCCAGCTCAGCCCATTCTGTTACAGTAGGCTCTACTGATACCTATTATAAATAGGAGTAGAGAAGAAGTGAGAAGAAATGAAGAATGTTATGAGTTTTCTTATTGTTAGTTTTAGCTTCAGTTCTTCTTTAGTGAAATGTATTAGAGTACTTAGCTCTTCTTGTCTGTTCTTCTCCTTCCTTCATTCCTGTGACAGTTCTTTGTATCAATCAAGAAGATCAATGATATTTACAATTGTTCTTCCCCAAATGTGAGGGTTTCTCTTGTCAATTCTGCAAATTGCTTAAGTGCAATGGCAGGAAGCATTAGGTCTTCTCCAAATTATGGACAACTTGGGAAGGAACCTAACATTACATAACAAATTGGTTGATCAACATGGGTCGGCATGGTTTTTCACCGAGATTTCGAAGATGGTACATAAGCAATGGAAGAAGAGCCTAAAATAAACAAATGGGTCATCTCAAATTCTATCAATGTACAACTATAGTCGAGAAAAGAATTTTTAAAAAAAACAGATTTGCTACATATAATAAATCGAATCAACAACACTTACAGCATCTTCTTTGTTGCAGTGAATACGAACGGAGAGATACGAGGAGAAGAGGGAAGAAGAAGAAGAAGAAGTTGCTGCTTCGTGGTCGTCTTCTGCTGCTGTTGTGCTGTTGATGGTGGAGAATGCTTGTGCTGCTCCTCTTTGCTTCTTTAGGTAATGAAAGAGGTTTTTTCCGTTGGGTATTGGTGGTGGTGGTGGTGGTGGGGGTGGTGTGGAGAGGAATGAAAGCTTTCTATTCGGAGAGGGAGTGGTGGTGAGCAGTAGTAGTGGGGAAGGGATTTCGAGGGAGGAGAAGCGTTTGAGGAGACGGAGGCGACTTGGGAGCATCCTTTCCCTCTCTTAAAAACACTACTTTCTTTGGGCAAATTATAAGGACACTACACTTATTACTTGGGACTAGCCAAGGATTGGGACTAGTCCATTAATGAGCAAAGTTTACTCACACTAACCTATTAGTTTACTCTTACTAGCCCACTTTGAAACCCTCCTCCCAAACACTCCCAAACCCTCCCCAACCCACCGGAGCCCTCCCCCCTCCCGCCGGCCGTTCTCCGAGACTTCGTCCTCCTCCTCTGTCGCCGTCGTCGCCTCTGTCTTCCCCCCGCCTCCCGCCGCCTCCTTCCTCTCCCGTTCCTCCGTCTCGTACCACATTTCCGTCTCGTACCCCGTCCGTCGCTCCTCCTTCCTCCGTCGCTACCACCAGGTCCTCCACTCCGCCGCCGGAAGACATGAATAATAACACAATGACAAAGAAAAATAACAGCACACAGGAAACCAAAAAAGAAAAAGAAAAAATAGAAGAACTGTCAAAATTTGACATATATGTTGATTTTTAGGACTTTCAAAATTTTGACAGTCCTACCAATTGGAAGGACTGTCAAAATTTTGACAGTCCTAAAAATTCAACATATATTTTTAGTACTGTTAAACTTTTGACAGTCCTACCAATTGGAAGGACTGTCAAAATTTTGACAACCCTAAAATTTCAACATATATTTTTAGGACTGTCAAAATTTTGACAGTCCTTCTTGACAGTCCTAAAAATATATGTTGAATTTTTAGGACTGTCAAAATTTTGACAGTCCTTCCAATTTGTAGGACTGTCAAAATTTTGACAGTCCTAAAATTTATTTTCAGTTAACAAAAAACTAAAATAAATTAACTCAGTTGTCGATATGTATCAAAATTCCAAATTTCTATCCTTAAAATTTGTTAAAGTATTATGTTATTTAAAATAGTAAATTTATTATTGGTACATTAAATATTTTGTAAAAAAAAATTACCAAAAGTAAAATTTGGGCGTCGAAACATCATTTTTTTGCGATTATAAAAATTTGAGAAGTCCGTCAAACGGTGAAACGGTTTATCCCGAAGTACTTTTTCATACGGTCATTTTGGCACAAACTGGACCTTGTTTCGATCTCCCAGTCAAAAGTTATGATACTTTAAAGTTTTATATTTTATATTTTTGCCTATAATATGTACGTCTTACTTCGAATGAAAATTCTCTCTATACGAATTGTGTTACTCTCGTCGAAAACATACAAATCGACCTATTGTGTGACGAAAAACGATTTAAAAACAAATAGTTATGGCCGTTCGAAGTTTGATCGACGGCAAACGTAATATTCGTACGGTAGATTTTTTTTTTGGATTCAATGATAACATATTTTATTTTGGATGTTAAACTAAATAAAAAAAAATCAAAATCCAAAACTAACTAAATAGAAAAAAACTAAAAAAAATCCTGACAATTAAAATGAGGACTGTCAAAATTTTGACAATCCTCATTGTTTGTGGGACTGTCAAAATCCTGACAGTCCTAGTTTTATATAAAATTTTCACTGGGTTAAAATTAGGACTGTCAAAATTTTGACAGTCCACATAGCTTGTGGGGCTGTCAAAATTATGACAGTCCTAACAATTTGTAGGACTGTCAAAATTTTGACAGTCCTTCCAAGTGGTAGGACTGTCAAAATTTTGACAGTCCTGATTATAACAGTCCCGAGTTTGGGAGTGGCAAACTTGTAATTATCAATGATAACAATTTGGGCTAGCCCCAAGTAACTTTTAGGATGGCAAACTTGTAATTTTTTGTAAATTTTCAATGGGCTAGCCCCGAGTAAAATGTGTAGTGCCCTTATAATTTGCCTTTCTTTGTTAGTGGAATGGGTTTGGCTTTTTTTGGGCTCCTGATAAATACGCTACAAAAAAGGCTCAAGATAGTCCAATTTTTTACTATTAACAATTACAAGTTTGTTATTTTCAAAATTTTGACAGTCCTAATAATTGGAAGAACTGTCAAAATTTTGACAATTCTAAAAAAATATGATAATTTTTTAGGACTGTCAAAATTTTGACAGTCCTTCCAATTTGTAGTACTATCAAAATTTTGACAGTTCGGAGGGAAGGACTACGTGAGGTGACACGAGGGCGGGACTGCGTGGAGGCCGGAAAGGAGAACGAGACGGAGGAGCGGGAGGAAGAGGAGGAGGGGAGGAGGCGAAGGCGCGCGTGCAGGGGCGACGGCGAGGCGTAGGCTCACGCGTTTGCCTCCGCTGCTACTGTTGCTGTTGCCGCTTCTGCTGCTGTTGTCGTCGCCGTCGCTATCGTCGGCGCAAGGCGTAGCCTCAGCCCTCCGCGAGCGCATGCTGCCGCCGCGCGCAGCCCCCTGCCCGCTGCTTCTTCTTCATCATCGCCTTCGTGACGGAGCTAACATGAATGTGCTTGAGGTGCGGCTCGGCGGCGACGATGTGGTTGATAGCTAGGTCAACGACGCGGAGAGGCGAAAAATCGCTAGAGGAGGGAGGAGGAGAGGCAGGAGGGGGTGAGGTGGGGGTGGGGGAGGAGCAGGAGGAGGGAGGTGAAGAGGGTGGGCAGCCATAGTAAAATTTGGACTAGCCTGAGTAAAAATTCTTCCTAACTGGGCTAGCACCAATACTGGGCTAGCCTGAGTCATTTTTGTAGTGCCTTTATCAAGAGCCTTTTTTGTTTGGTGTGTGTGATGCATGTAGTTATTTCTTAGACCACTGTTTATAGCAATCATTAGTAGATTGAGCTCAAAATACATTTGAAACTCAAATTTATAAAAAAACAAGAAATTTTGTTGTACCAAAAATATTTTTTAAATAATTAGCTAAAACTAAAGTAATTCAGTTAAATTGAAAGTTACGAAAGTTTTCGCCATCTGGGATGACGAAAATATGAAAAATTAATTTTTTTTTGTTTACATTTTCGCCATTTGAGATGGCGAAAATTTGGCAAAATTATATGGATAGATTTTTTTTTGGGTTTTATTTTTAGGGTTTGATTTTTGGGTTTATGTTTAGGGTTTTTTTGGTTTGTTTTCGATTTTTTTTTTGGTTGTATGTTTAGGGTTTGTGTTTTTGGTTTTTTTGTTTTTGGTTTGTTTTTGTTTTTTGGGATAGTTGGGTTTGGTTTTTTTTTTGGTTTTTTGGTTTTTTTTTGGGTCAATTATCAAAGCTTTTTTTTAACTTTCATATTGTAACGTTTATATTTTACCAACGACTCTTTCTTTCTCATATCTATAAATTTATGTCATTCTATTCATTTCTTACTCAACCCACACATACTTTCAAATTTTTTTCTTCTAATCGTTTCTTACTCAACAGAAGGTGATTTCTTACTCAATTGAAGCTAGTTCAGCTCATTCACTGTATTTAGAAGTTCACTCTCTTGTCATGGATCAAAGTCTAACAATACTATGTTCGATTAGAGGTGTGTTAAATGGGTTAGTTTATGAAGGAGGTTTAACTGAAATTTTTTAATTGATCGAAATATTTCGTTTGATAGTTTACGTAATCAAATTGTTGAGCAATGTTCTATTGATTATGAATTTATAATGGTACATATTTTTTTAACTAATTGTATAAAGTTAGTTAGTGAACAAGCATGAAAATTTATTCTCGAAGTTAATGTACAAAAAATGTACATTAATATTTATGTAACTTCACCACCACCTAGAATTAATATTGTAAGTAGTATACGTGATTCTAATCAAGTTAATACTGCTCATAGTTCTTCTCATCAAGTTATTTCATTTACTGAACAAGAACATATCGTAGATGATGGTAACAACGACGATGAAAATAGTGATGATTTAATTAAAAATTTAGATGATGAATTTGATGGCAATGTTGATAGTGTTAACATTTCTGGATTAAGCGTTGGAAGAAAATTTGATAATCGTTCTGAATTTAGAGGTTTTATCAGTGATATAGAAATTGCACATAATTTTACTTGTCATGCTACTTTAAACAATGGTAGTGGGATTGTATATAAATGTACGATTCAAGTTGTAATTGGAGAGTATACGCTAAAGTTGTTGGTGAAGGTGAAGGTTTTGTTATTGGTTTAGGTGGACTAACAACAGGTTCTCATCCATTAGCTACTACTGTATAGGTTAAAAACAAGATTACTGATAAATTCGAGATAATCAGTCGTATAGTCCATCGCATATTGTAAATGATATATATAGAGAACACGAAATATATATTAAATATTGTAAAGCTTAAAAAGCTAGGGAACTTGCTTTATCTGAAATAAATAGTTGTTATATTGATGCATATAGTAGTCTTGAAGAGTATAGTTTTAAAATTATTGAGACAAATCCAGGTAGCCAATGTTTTATACAAACTACAGAAGACAATAGATTTCAAAAAAAAATTATTTGTTTTAAGGCATGCATTGATAGATTTTTAAGGGGATGTTTACATGTGATTAGTACCGATGCTACTTTTCTTTCCTCTAGATATCAAGGTATTTTATTTATTGATTGTGTCACGACCCGCACCCGGTTTAGGGGCACGAGTGCGTGGGTACGTCCAGTCTACGCCGCAGCATCGGCGGTAGAACGCTGTCTAGGTCATGTAACTATCTAATCAAACTCACGTGAATACCCAACTCCATAAGGAGACGTGGATATCATAAAATAATGCTAGAAATACTCAATCACATAAACTAAAGCACGATGAGATATCAAGGAAAGCAAGAAATACAAGACAAGTCTAACGGCAAAATAATCATACCTGCAATCATTAACTTCCAATCCCCAAGTGTGTCAGAAACCAGTCTACTAAGGTCACAGTCTGGAAAAATATTTTCCAGTCAGGAAGGAGCAAAGTACATCTCTAAATAGCAGTTCTAAATTAATGATATAAACTATGTAGCAGTTCTAGATGAAATATACCAGAAGCATGTATAGGTACGAGAAATAAAAGAAATACTGAAAATACTGTAAGTAAATGCCGGAGAAGAAACAATATGTTCATGAGCAAGAACCTATGACTAAGTGTATGAGTACTAGCTTTAACATGTGATCGGCTTGGGAACTTGATCAGGCTGGTTACATGTGATTAGCTATGATTCTTGTAAGGTTAGGCTAACCGTTGGTTAGCTATGATGCATGTAGAGGTCAGGCTAATCACACGTAACAGCTATGAAGCATGTATATGGTCAGGCCGCACCCGACGTGAGATGTGGGGTGAGCTATGATGCATGTAAAGTTGGGTATGATCACATATCTACACTAAAATACTCCCCATCCCGACTGGTATAGTGGATCCAATCATGGTACGCTATGACACGGGATTCCCTAGGGAGGTAGCAAGTCTCTCCGGGAATCAGTGTCTGTACATGCACAAGATAACAAGGAAACGGGTCTTGTACAAGCTACACCATGAATAAGGAATAACATCTCATGACGAGATCCGTGTATACCAATCCGTGTAACCAACGTGTCAAGAGCATGGATATCTACACTAGATATAGTGAACATAGGAAATATCATAAATTAGAAACTAATCAGAGAATGTACTCGCCTTTGGTCCTTAGCTGGTGAATACCGAGGTCCTGTTCCAGAGTGTCGCTTGGAGGAACCCACAGTCCTAATGACATATCAAAATAATACTTGTATCAGATGCTACGCTAACACACAAATCCATGAAGTCAGAGGCCCTGCCAGATATGGCACTGGTCAATCTAGGGTCATCTGGTAGGGATATATAAATATACATATATCTATTTTTAACTACATTAATACTTACAATATATATATATACACCAATATAAATACATATACAATATATATATATATGTACCAAAATACTAATTATATTAAATTATACTATGTATACAAGTACACATATATATAAACCAAAATACCAAAACAAATATATATATATATATATATATATATATATATATATATATATATATATATATATATATATATATATACATACCAAATTAGCACTTATATCAAAATAATATACATATATTTATTTACATATACCAAATTAACAATTACCAACATATACTGAAAATACAGATATACATATATACCAAATTTTTTATATTGAAATATATTAAGTATATACAAAATATATACATATACATATACCAATATTACATATTAATATTTATTTAATACGTACACACAAAATATATATTGAATACATATATATATATATATAGGAAGAAATACACGAACATATATACATACACATATATACTAATTTGATTTAATACATACATATACAAATAATTTAAAAATACATACTTATACCTATTCATTAGTTAGATACACACTTATACATATTTATTAGTTATACACATACATATACTTATACACTAATAATACACAAATAATACACACACCTATATGTATATACGTATGCATATATAACCAAAATACGTTTATATATATATGTATACTAATAAAACATTTCATATATCATATGTATATATATATACATTTATACATACATATACTAAAATATATATATTATGCTAATACATGTATTAAACATTAAATAAATACTATACATATATGTATATAGTATTAGTTAAATAAATACTATACATATACCTACACATTAATATATATACAAATACATGTACACATTGCATTCATACACTAAATATATATACACATAGGAAGAAGGATGAAGGAGGTGAGGAGCTCACAGCGGGGGCTGGTGGAGGCTTGCTGGCCGGACCGGAGGGGTGCACTAGCGGAGCTGCAGCAGGAGGTGGTGGTGATGGAGCTCCTGTGGTCCGCCGGAGTACAGGGACAGCAGGGTGGTCGATCAGCAGGCCAGCGGGGTGAATGGAGGGAGGAGCTAAGTGATGGCAATGGAGATGGGGGAGGTGGAGTTGCGGGTGTCGACTGATCGGAGCCGTGGCCGGGATCAAGGTGAGGAGAAGGAGGAGGGTGCAGGGAGTTCGTACGGGACTGA
The DNA here is from genome assembly GCA_036927795.1 of Iris macrosiphon. Classification (NCBI taxonomy): domain Eukaryota; kingdom Viridiplantae; phylum Streptophyta; class Magnoliopsida; order Asparagales; family Iridaceae; genus Iris; species Iris macrosiphon. The sequence goes on along the minus strand of JAYESA010000011.1, from coordinate 122,384,988 downwards.
TTGTGGTGGTGATTGGAAGCAGCGGGTCGGAGAGGTGATCGGGAAGGGGAACTCGGGGAAGAACAGCAGCGGCGAGGGGAGGAGCAGGCCAGGGGGTCGACCTGGTGGTTGGCCGCCGGGTTAGAGTTAGCAGCGGCCGCCGGAGTCTCTGTTGGTGGTGATGGTGTTAAGTGATGGAGGTGGTGGAGATGTATGGTGAAGATGGAGGTGGTGGTGGTAGTTCCAGCCGGCGCAGCAGCAGGCAGGTCGGCGGCAACAGCAGGCAGGTCGGCGGCAGTCGCATTAGGCCGGCGAGGATGGGGGTTCTCGGGAAGAGGCCGGGGAGTCACTGCACTTGGTCGAAGCCGCCGGAGCACAGAGGAGTCGGGGCTAGGCCGGAGTACAGTATGGGGGGTGAACAGTGTTCCCCCCCTTCTTCTTCTCTTTGAATTTGAATTCAAAAACAAGTAAAAGAAGAAGAAGAAGAAAGGAAAGAGAAAAAGAAAGGAAGAAGGAGAAGAAGAAAAGAATGGAGAAAAAGGAAGGAAAAAGTTTTCCTACGTTGGGGTTGAGGATGGAGGAGAGAGAGAGGTGGGGGCTTGCTTGGGGATTAGGGTTTTCTAGGGAAATGTGTTGATGGGGCTTTAAATAGTAAGAGGGTGTTGTGAAATCAAGGGTGATGATTGACCCCCTTTAAATGAGGGGTCCAGATTGGTCATGAAGAAATGTTTATGTGGGGATGAGGATGATAAAAATATTAAGGATTCCTCATTGGTTTAAACAATAAGGTGTTGACACAAAAATGCAAATTTGCAATTTAGCCCCCTTTGATTTGGGTATTTGCACAGACGCATAAAATGACGAAAATTTGGCGGGCGGTTCGGTGTCTGGTGTTTCGTAGGGTCAGGGGCGCTGTAAGTTTGGTATGGGCTCAATAGCAGGGCACTGGAATTAAATTGGGATTTTCAAAATCGGTTAAAATGGTATCCTCAATTTAATTAGAAATAATTACAAGTTGTGTTCTAAAATTAATTTGGAGTACATGGGGCCAAAATCAGGTCAGGTCATCAATACCAATAATGAAGAAGACTCAGAACAGGATATTACCCTAATTTGGGCCGCACGAAAAATAGGTCAAGATTGCCTCCAATTTTCGATTGGAATGCACAACGATAAAAATAGGAATTTATTAAATAACGTCCGCGACGATTTTTGTGCGGCTATAAATAATGCACAGAGAGCATAATTATGAGTTGCAAAAAAAAAGCAGAATAGAAGGCGGGCATGTCTAGGACAAGATGGTAAAATTTGTTGGAAGGCAAAAGTCAGGGTAGCACTCCAAATATCGAAGCAAAGGCAATGCGCAATAATTAATAAAAATACGGTAATTAAAAACAACCTCCAATAAATAAATTCTAAAATAAAACAATTAAATACGTAATCCCTATTACTCGTTCAGGTGTTCGTCTAGTGGCCTCTAGGTTAAGTCTCCCAGCTCAGACATTAAGAACACAGTATATAATATAATATATTTAAATACACCTCACGTAATCATTTAATTTAAATACAATATTGAGAAATCAATTAATATAAATACCACAATACTAATAATTAAAAAATCGAAATACCCCTGTTTTCAGAATGTGGTAGTGACAAGTCTACCCTCCTTAAAAGAATTTTGTCCTCGAAATTTAAAGTCTTCATAGTAGTGTTTATACATTATTTTATTTTCCATCATTAGTAATTCATCAACCACAAAATCAGATAGTAATCCACCTTGCCATTTCACAATCTCAAAATTTTCTGAAATTTACTGTATTCCTGAAATATCCTCAAAGATAAAAATCAGTTTCCATTTCCTCACAATTTCCTCCAAATTTAAATTAAAGTTAAATACTCGGAATTTGACATCCCATCCTCTAATTCACTCAATGCACATTAAGACTCCCCTCTAAAACACAATCCATAAATCCAACCATTCAATTCAATTAATCCACTATATTCATAAAATTGGAATTGTCATCCGAAAAGTTTGAATTTAAACACCAATCCGTTAATGATTTTTTTTTTTTACTCCCTAATTTAAACCCAATCAATGCATATTCAAAATCTAAATCCTCATCCCGAGAATCGAATTCGACACTATCCCATTAATATTTTTTTTCCTCGAATTACTCAACGATGCGATAATTACGGAATCTTCAAATGCAACATTCATAATATGAATTTTTTTTTCCTATCTTGCCATCAAATAGATATAATGATAATTTTCCTAATTTTCTCAAATTTTAATAACTACTTCAATCATATCATAAGCTTCCTAAAATTAATAAATCCTCAATTTTGCCATGTTAATTTCTTAACTCTCCATTTAAGTTAATATTTATACTCGAATTTTAATCATACCTCGATTTTCGTACAATCAATGATCCATCACCTCTGTTATAACAACCCCTTACTTCTTTATTTAAATTAATGCTCACCCACAATTTAATCATCTTGTCCATTTTTGTCAGTCATAACCTTGTCATAGATCTTTGCTATGGTCAAAACCCTAATGATCATGGTTTAAGAAAATTCTACCCACAGCCATGCAATTTAAGAAAAATATAGGTCATGTATCTTTTGTCATGGTATTTCAGTCTCTGTTAAGGTGTACTACTAGTTATATCCTAATAAGAAAATCATAAATATGAACTACAGTACTAGGAAAATCAATCAATCGAAAGACGGAAAAGGAACATTAGGAAGGAAGAAGGATCATGCTAACATATTACTTGTAGTATCTACTATCTCTAACAAGCACTTAACTCTAGCACATTCACTAACTAATTCCTATTCATGTACACTGGTACCCATATCAACTACTTATTAATCCATGAATATATCCGTATTGCACACACCTGTTTATTAATACCAAAATCTGATGCCAAGAATCTCTAATATAACCATGATTCAATAATGCCTCCCAGTTGATACCTCTATCTCTTTAGTACCATACCCTCTGTCAGTTCTCGTTCCTACTACAATTGTCCATACTAGTCGTTCTTATCACTCAAATATACGTCAAGCGCAATATTATACTAAGTACTGCTCTTTCCAATACAATTTTAGATGGACACCCAAGTCAGTCTGCGGTGCCATCTCAATCATGCTCAAGTCACCAGATCCTTACACATGTATATCATCTACTCATATATTAATATTCGTATCTCTCATCTACCCTAAAATAAATCCTCAAAATAATCGTCAAGGTTTAACTTCTCGATCAACTTAAAATAAATTGTATATACTTCCTCAACATCAGACACTCAACATCGAAATAAAGTTTAATCACTCCAAAAATCTTTGTAGCCTTAACCATGTTTATTGATTGTGCTCATGATCCAAATTATCAATTATATCCAATTGCTTATGTTGTTGCTGAGAGTGAAAATATTGATTCTTAGACTTGATTTTTAAACGGTTTGAGAACATCTTTTGAAAAATATTTTAATGCATGGAATACAATTTCTTTATATCAAATAAACAGAAAGGATTGATAAGGGCTATGTGTGATATCTTTCCATAATTGCCTCATTTTTTTGTATTCAACATTTTAAACAGAAATTGAAAAAAGTCTTCAGATTTTTCCATTTTTACCGAAGTTTAGACTATCTTGCTAGATGTTATAATGAAACAGATGCAAACTATTATTTGGAAAAAATTAAAGCTGAAAACATAGATGTTTACAATTAGCTCGTTGGAATAAATGATGAAACTCGTATTTTTCACACTAGATAACAGCTTATTCTCCTTGTCCTATATTAGGTATTAACACGTCGAACCTTACTGAATGCTTCAATAACCGAATAAAAAATTTATGTGATAAACCAATAACAACACTACTTGATGGGATTCGAGCAAAAATTATAACACTTCAGGACAAGAACCAACAAAAAGCTAAAAATCTTTAAACTGATTATTGTTCGAAGATGTTGCAAACTATGGCTCTTATCACAAAAGGAAATTACTGGCTGCAAACGTTGAATATAGTTATATATTTGTTTGAAATATTAGATTGTAAAACAAATAGAACATATGTTATAGACTTAGATAAAAAATCTTGTTCATGTTTAAAGTGGTATCATACTTTGCTTCCATGTGTACATGCATGTTATGCATGTAAGTCTAAAAATATTAGCATCGAGAGTTTTTATCCAAGTACTTTTTCTAAGGAATTATTAAGAAGCGTATATGAGCCGCACCTGGAGCCAATTTCAGTCCCTTACAATCTCCAAAGTACATTGATTAGAGGTCACATTGGAGTATCAAATGTACGACGCAAGGCGGAAAGACCAAAGAAGAACTGGATCATAGCGAATGATCAAGCTTCAAGAGATCTTCGATGTAGTAACTGCAATGGCTTAGGACATAATAGAAAGAGATGTACAAACCAACCAAGAGAATGAAAGCATAATCACAGTTTTTAAATAGTTTCATATTATGAGAACAATATGTAATTTCATTGAAATAAAAGATAGTTACATTCAAATAAATTTTATATTGATATAACAATTTCATCGACCTCTCTTATCTAATTGTCGATAGTTTGGACGATCAATCTGTCTTAGATTGAGTCGGTCCCTCTTTTCTCGTGTATTCTCCTGGGCCACATCATCACCACTTCCTTGACTGTCCTCCACTTGAGATGGCATCGGTGCTGATGGAGTTGTCAAGATATGCGTATAGCTGGTAACCCCGGGGGCGAATAGGCTATCCTACATCATTTGAGACAAATGTGCCACCTTCTGTGTCTCAAATCTAGAATTCCACTCAGGAATCAATATGCGTGATCTGACAATTGCATTACCTCTACCATGATTGAAATATGGTGGCTCATCAAGAATGTATTGTGTCATCCAGAACTGTTATATAACACAATCAACTGGATGATACATGATGTGATCATAGAATATTATGAAAAATCTATGTAGACTCAATCCATAGGCTGTTGTTTGTATCTCAGGAGGATTCAGCCCAAGTCGGTACGGTAAAAAAATTGCCTATTTCATGTAAAAAAAATTATAAGATAATAAACATGTTGACTGTATGAAATAATAAAAAAATTGCCTAGATAATAAACATGTTGACTATATGAAAAAAAATTACCTCGTAAAACCTTAGTGAATCGAATTGGTCCCGATATACTGTAATATCCTTGTGAGCACATCGAGTTGGATCTGTTGCAGCCGTCATCCAACATAAAGCTGATGGGAAGACACCAGCATCGGTATCAATACGGGAGACTGGCCTACCGATATAGAAGTACTTATAGGACCAAACCTAGAAAAATTATATCATATGTGTGTACATGTTTCTTTAGTAAATAAAATTATATAAAAATTGTATACATGTATTAATGTCATGCATCCACTCAAATTTTTCTTTCTTTTATCTACTGAAGTAAAATGCACAAAAGTTGACATAAAGTTGTACAGATATGCCAACACAGATTCTTCCCATGCATGACAGGTAGGTTCTGCCAGATTTTGCAGAAAAGGTAAAAAAACATAATTTGCCCTTGCTCCTGAGTTTGGAAACAAAAGTTCGTTGATTAGACCTAGTAAGTAGGCCCTGGTACAAGCATTAATTTGAACATAAAATTTAAAAATAATATCAATTAAACTAAATAAAAATATATATTACATAAATAATAACATTAAATGTTATACTTACTCGATTCTCGTCCACTATGATTTCTTCCTCACCAATACGATCTAGGTGCATAAAGTTGTGACGGAGCCACGAAAGCGTCACAAAACTTTTATCATATATGTTAGGCGGCTCTACGCCTAAGTACTTCCTAATAATAGTTTTGCCGCAAAATGACTCATTATCATCAAATATTATATGTTCACCCGTAATAGCTAATCCTAAGATATTTGCCACATCTACTAGCAAAATGGTCATTTCTCCGAATGGTAACTGAAAGGTATTTCTTTCGGGCCACCATCGCTTAACTAAACTGAAGATCAAGCCTCTGTCGTGACGTCAAAAATATATCTGATCAATATAATCAAAACCAAATACGTTCACCAATGCATATTGTTCTTCAGTCAACATCCAGTATCCAACGTCATCCTCATAACGCCATGAGACATGCTCTCGTGCTCGTATAGTTTCAGGATAATCGTATTGCTATATATGAGATATATAAACGATGTTATTATTAGACATGTATACTGGAGAGCGGTGGTTGACAAAGCCAGCTAAGTATACCAGAGTACTCCAGTACCCCAAAATACGGTCACGGTTGTGAATAAACATGGGGGTTAATGCTATAAGCCATCAGTCAACCTTGGTCAAGCAATCCTAGTATCTCAATCACAAGCAAAAAATCATAATTTACAAAAAAAATATGATCATTAGAAGAAAAATAGTAAAGTGTCCCAAACTATATATATATATATATACATAGCTGATCATTAAGCTAGTAATACAAAATGAAGAACTAGCAAGAGTGTAAGTCATACATAATCAACTCTAGTTATAGTCTAGAATATGCTAATCATGTCAAGCTCAATAGGCGATATAACAAGTCCAAAACACTAGCTAAAAGGTGCTCAGGACTTAATGTCACAAAAGAATATATACAATAAGTGGGAGAACAATATAGAAACCTACTCAATCAGTCTGGTGCTTTGTGTGGTCACCATCCTCGGGAATGCACGGAAGATCCTCTGGCTCTCCTACCGGATCTAGCTAAGCAAAACCAGTGGGGTCAGAATCCAAATAGCAAGTACCACAAAGGAGGCCAAACTAATGAACTAAAACCAGCAATACAACAAAGAGCTACAATATCCTAAGCAACATGTAACTACCAGGTAATATGTAAAGTGCACCGGGAAACAAGAAAATAAATGGAAAATATGTAAAAAAACTGGACGGGTGACATATACGAGATCATGCAAGGTGAACATATACGAGATCATGCAAGATAAACATATACATATAAATAAACTAGTACATGTAGCATATGTAGTAACTGAGCGAGAAAAGTGACGAGATCATAGCTAGTACAGTATCAGGGTCATGGCAAGGGAAACATGTAAGGAACAATGCATTTATAAACTAAAAGGACATGCACGACAATAGACCAGAGTGCACCGCGATGGGTCATTGTCAGGCAAGCAAGGCAATATAAGACAAGATAATAAATGGACTCATGTCACTCCCACATTTCTAGATGAGGGTATTTTTGTCATTTTGCATATATTTATTTTTAGTGATTAATATTTATTTTTTGTGCTAATAATTAATATTTGTGCTTGAGTTATTTATTTATTTTAGTTAGTGGACTAGCCTAGTTATTTAGACATGACTCTAGTAGACCTAACCAACTTGACATGACAACTTAACCAATTAGTTAGACTTGTTCATTTAGAACCAACTAGTTAACCATTCTCATTATGTCATGACCCGCACCCGGTGTAGGGATGTAAGTAGTGAGCAACGCCCAGCCTATGCCGCAGCATCGACGGTAGAACATTGTTTGGGTAAAATATCTATCTAGCAATCAAGATATAATATGCCACCAATGTAAATAAATATACTCAATCATAGATCTATAGATGGAATAAGCACAAATATGATAAAAGAATAGAAGAGTCACAAATACAACTCATGAGACAAAAATAATATCCAATGAGTCAGAAAAATACTAAAAACAATGCTGGAGACAAATCCAGTACAAAAGGAAACTAACTACGAAGCTACGAGTCTTGGGTCGTCTGTCTCAGTCAGGATGAGACCCTATTGAGCCAAGGTCTCTGACTCTAAGCCAACCACGTCCTGAGGCCCATAGTGAGTGGGGTACCACTCCTCAGTGTCATCTGGAAAAAATATATCCAGTCAGAAAAGGAGCAAAATATATCTCTAGCAGCAGTTCTAATAAATAATATAAACTATGTAACAGTAAATAGATGTAAATATACAAGATACAATATACAGATATAAGAGATATGTAATAAAGGAAATACTAAAAATAAATACGAGAATGAGCAATATAGAAATAAACAAGAAATACTAATGACTAAGTGAGTGAATACCAGCTTTAACATGTGATCGACTTGGGAACTTGATACAAGAATTATGGCCTGGTTAATCATACGTGCGGTGTATGATTAACACTATGCAATGAACAAGACATGATACAAGGAGGGTATGATCACATATCTACACTACATACTTTTCGTCTCCGACTGGTATAGTGGATCCAACCATGGTACGTTATGACACGGGATTCTCTGGGTAGGTAGCAAGTCTCCTCAAGAATCAATGGCTGTACATATATAAGAAGAATAAGGAAACAAGGCTTGCACAAGATACACCATACATACCAAGAAATAATATCTCATGACGAGATCCAGATATACCAATTCGTGTAACCATCGTGTCAAGAAATCAAGGATATCTATAATAGATACAAAAGACATAGAGGATATCATAAATGAGAAACTATCAGATAATGCACTCGTCTAAAATTCGATAAACAGTATCAAAGATGTTCGATACGGTGCCTCGAAGACATAAATATGTAATATTACATAAATACAAGATTTTGGAATGAAAATAAGTTAAACTAGTCAAATTCTAGGTCATAAAGTCATTTCTAAGTCAAAATAGTTAAACTAGGTCAACTCTAGGTCAAACTAGCTATTTTTAGGTTGCATGAGTCTATCTCTAGGATATGGGTCCATACACTATGTAACTAGGCCACACTAGCTATGCTAAGATACTAGGAAACCAATAAGATACCGTATCATAAAATACGCAAGTTAATAGATATGAAAATATTATAATATGTATATACAATCAATAATACATAATATTCCTAACAAAACTAATGCTAAGTGGATACCTTAGCTTTGAACCAATGCGGTATCACACCACTACACACCCATCTTGATACTCAAACCCAAATACCTTGGATACAACCCAATACTTTGAGTATCCACCAATACCTTGACATTACCTTGGTATCTCAAGGTAATGTTAATTCTAACATATAACTAACTACCAAAAACTGTAAACTATAACTAACATGTATTAACTAATACAATACTACTAACTACCTACTAACATACCAATACATATATACCTAGATACGTACAACTACTAGCTATTAATCAAAGTATATATCTAACTACTAGATAACAATATGTATATGTATATATATAACTACATAATAAAGTAACTAACTAACTAAACTACTAACTAAACTATCAATGAACTAACTAATTAAACCATTAATGATCTAACTAATCCCCCTTCTAACCTGCTCTAGCTGCTGCCCTCTGCTCTTGCCTTTGCTGTGACTGCTGCAGTTGTTGTTGATGCTGTATTTGTTGTGTTGCTGTAGTTGTTGTTGCTGCTCTCTATGTTGTTACTGCATTGCTGCTAGCATGCTGCTGCATGCTGTTGCTGCTGCACTGCATGTTGCTACTACTGCAGTTGCAGTTGCTCTATGCTTGTTGTTAATGTGCTTCATTGCTGCAGCAGCTGCTGCTGCTGCTGCTGTATATTCGGGCACGAGTACGTGGTTACGCCCAGCCTACGCCGCAGTATCGGCGGTAGAACGCTGTTTGGGTCATTTCTAACTATCTAACATCTCAATAATATAATATGGTACATGTCAATCATCTCAACTCCAAACAGAGAAACAATATAGTATCTCACATGAATAACTAATCTCAATCACAAAACAAACTAAGGAAGATAATGCACGAATGGAATAGAGAAGGAAAGATACAAGATACAATCCACAATCTGTATATAAACTATGAATCTCCACAAATATAATAGTCTAATACATGCCAACACAAATAACTAGACCTCCTCGGGCTCTACAACTAAGTCCTCCTGATCTATAAGAGTATCCTCTAAAGGTACGCCATCTTGCAGCCCATAGAATGTGGGACACTGTTCTATAAGCCAGTCATCTGGAAAAAAAAAAAATCCTGTCAGGATTGGAGCGAAGTACATACCTCTGAAAGCAGTTTTCAATAACATAATCAAGCATATAAAATAGATAATAGAAATGAAATACAAGATCACTAAACATATGAATGATGAACAATAGATATACAGGTAATGTATGAGAATATAGAACAACAATATGAATATCAACAATATGATGAAGTAACTGCAATCTAGCTAATGTGCCTCAGAATACAAGTTTATTATGTGATCGGTCTGGGTGAACATGATTAGGTAAGATGATTACAAGTGAGGTATGTAACCAGAATATACACGATGTAACAATGGGGCTTTGATCACATAATCAACTCCTACTCTCCCATCTCTAACTAATACTAATGGATCCAATCACGATACGCTACGAACACAAAATATAACTACTGAACACGAGCAGTGGGTGTACACGAATATCATAACCACTGAACACGAGCAGTGGGTGTACACGAATAAGCACACTGAACATGAGTAGTATGTGAACACGAAATATAAATCAATACCCAATATACACGATAAAATACATGTACACGAGTACCCGCTGAACACGGTAGGGGATAACATCTCCTGACGGGATCCATGTAGTACAGGTCCGTGAAATTACTGTGTCGGAGTCAAGTATACAATTCTAGAACATGCATATATATACTATTATGAATTAAAAACTATTAGAGAAATATACTCGCATGAAGTCCTGAGCAAGGTGTATCTCTCGATGCCCAAGCTGGTGTCATACAGACCTATATATGGTATGTTGCATCAATACTAGGTTCAAGAATGAAAAATAAGTTAAGTTGATACAATTCTATCTCAATAAACCATTTCTAGGTCAAACCGATAAAATCTAGGTTGCAAGAGTCTAATACTAGGTCACTAAGTCGATACACTATGAAACTAAGCTATAATACTAAAAGACACTCAAAAAGTCGTATCCTAAGATACACAAGTTTTCGTATATAAAAATAGTATTTTACATATATATACAGATCAATATACTTAATATCTATATCAAAACAATAAAATATGATACCTTGGCCTTGCACCAATGCGTATCACACATATCTCGATACCCAAACTCAATACCTTGGGTATCGACCCAATACCTTGGTATCCCAAGGTAATCCAAAACTCTAGCATAATATCTAACACATATATAAACCTTACCAATATACTAACTATAACCAATTTATCTACTAACAAACATACCTACATACTTACATATAGCTAATATAACTAATTATCAACATACATTACCTATTAGTATATATGTATACTACACTAGCTATTACCCAATATACTAATTATAAATATATAACTAAACTACTAACAATATACATATCAATACATCAACTAACTACTAACCATAACCCAAATACCTTGACACCCAAAACCTCAACTAACCCATTAACTCACTGACACAGTAAACTGGAACTGGAATCGATACTATGCATTGAGAATCTGCACAGTGGACTTATACTAAAATAGATATTGTACATGAACTGATACATAAGGCTGCACCTCGAGTCCCCCTTGTTGCCTCTGTCCTGAGCCTTGCTGTGCTCGAGGAAATCTGCATATGTGAAAGCCCAATATCCGTTGCTAAGCACTGAAACTCAGGAACTGCACATCTCTGAGCTGCTGCATACATGGCTGCAGATGAGTAACCGGTTATTACTGTGTTCCTTCATTTCTTGCTGACACTGCAGTGCTCCCCGAGCTGATGTTGCTGCTAAAACCTGCTCTGCATCTCGCTCGAGTAGTTGGCTGCACACTGTACTACCTCGAGCAGGCTTGCTGTGCAGCTGCACAATGTTGCAGTGAGGTTGTTGCCTTCCCAATTTGCTGATACTGCTATGATCCTCAGCCTGAGCCCCTCAACACTGTCAATTGATGCACACTGGACACTGTGCACAACTCCTCTACTGCCCCGAGCCCCTCACCAACTGCTCACTCACTCACACACACACAAACACAACATAGCACACTATACAAATACATATACACACAATCCTCTATGTATATAAATCCAATTATATATATATATATATATATATATACATATCTACATAAGCATATATATACTACACTCTTACATATATATTTATACAACACTAAAAAAAACACACACACACACACACACACACACACACACACACACACACACATATATATATATATATATATATATATATATATATATATATATATATATATATATATATATATATATATACACTATTATATACCACATATAGACACACACAAATATACTTAATCATATACACCCTCATATACATATATATATTATATAAAATATCACATAGATATATATATACACATATACGTATAGGAATGTGGGCAAAACACCAAACACGTGGAGTGCACCACACCCGTATCACACTAACTCTATGATACGCTTGCGATACGGCTCCACCACACAACCAAACGTATCCCGAAGAATACGAGCAAGTCTAATATACTAAATATAAATAATATGTATAGTAATTAGATTAACTACGTGTTCGTGTCACAATGTGATATGCACAAGTCCCCGTATCGGAGAAAACCCCCCAAAATTAACCCGTTTCGTCAAATTGACGAGATACGGCCTATACGTACCCAATTGTAGATACGACACTAGTCACAAACAAGCAATCATATGTCATTTTGATCTATTTGACCAAATGACAAATACTACATGTGCCAATCTTGGAATTCCTCCAAAATTGATACCAAAAAGTACATAACTTCCACCGTAGGCCTCCGATGAACCTTAAACCAATTTCTATGGGTAGCCTATGTATGTGGGTTGGTTTCTCATGGTTAAATCTCAGATTTAGGGTATACTAGAAGGAAAAAAACTAACATGTACCTATTGGGAGATAGATTTCCAATAAAAAATTTCTGAATGGAAAGTAGCTCTTCTCCTTGTAGATCTTGGCCTCCTCCTTCTTGCTCCTTGCTCCTTGCTTCCTTCTTGTATCCTTGATGTAGAAGCCTCTAATAAAGAATAGGGATAATTTGTAAAGAAATTGGTGGAGGAATGTGAGTCTCCCCAAGCTAGTATAAAATATCCTAATTACCCCTTGGGACCTCTCATGAAGAAATTAATTAGGGGGGAAGGTTCTAGTCTAATGGTTTCACTAATTAATACAACCTCCTAATCCATGGGCCTAATTCATGGGCTCAAACTAAACTCATATAAAATGTTGGTTCATGCATCTAATTAAATAGGTTAGGTCTACTACACAAGTCTAAAATAAATCTACAACTAACAATCAATAAATAATACAATAATTAATTAATCATGCATGCACAATATTTAAATATAATCAATCCTAAAATTTAAAATACCCATGTCAATTACTAAACTACCCTTAAATAAAAATATGAGGGTGACAATCCTACCTACCTTAGAAAGATTTTGTCCTCGAAATTAAGGAAGAAACTATCTATAAAAAGTAAATAATACAATGCAAAAAAGAATTATACCTCACGGACCGAACATATATGGATATTGCTCGCGCATCTCGGCCTCTCGCTCCCAGGTACTCTCTTCTGGCGAGTGATACCTTCATGCAACGCACACCAAAGGAATCGTCTGGTTCCTCAACACATTCTCTCTCTGATCCAGAATCTCCACCGGCTGCTCTGGATAGCTAAGAGTAGGGCCCACCTCTATCTCCGAGTGATCCAACACATGACTGGGGTCTGCCACGTACTGTCTCTGTGGTAGCCCATGTAGGTCAACAACTAAATTACTTTGATTTCAACTTAGGAACTGAGCAAGCCTGCGATAAGGATATGATAAGTTATAGGATCTCATCCACTTGATTGAATCGTTCTTGATCTCTATATCGGATTTGAATTTCTTGACTTGCATCCTACCTTGATTCCTCTGTACGCCTCTTATAGTTTATTTTTGATGCAGAGTAATGGATCCACCAGCAAATGACGAGACTCCTGCAGGAACACCATAAGGCGTTGTGGTTACCCACGAAGATGAAGTAACACCAGTTGGTGGAGGTTAATCAGCACAATAAAGCAATCAAGCAAATCAGCATGCCTCGAGAATCCAGCAAGATGACATTCCACCACCACCGTAGTTTACTCCACTGATGCCTATTTTTTCACAAGGGCAGGCTATGGACGAACAACATATGTTTCAAATATTCTACGCGATGATGCAAGCCCAGCAGAAGGTTCATCAAGAAGCCCAACAAAGTCAAACGGAGAAGTTCTTTGACGGACTTAGCTCTGAGCTACACAAGTTAATCAGATCCGTTGTAACTACTTTAGACACGGACATTCTTGCTGCAACACGATCCATGGAGTGCATCACCAGAGAGAGTCCAGCCAGAAGAGGCCGCATGCATTAGCACCAGACCAAGCATAACAGGAAAGAGCTGCAAAGCGACCACAAATGAATCCACCACAGAGAGTATTTACTCCACTAGCACTAGTCCTTCCTACTTGTCACTACTATGGCAAGGTAGGCCATGTCGCTAAAGAATGTCGACTCAGATTGGGATTATGTCTAGCTTGTGGATCCAAACAATATTCGGTAAGGGATTGCCCTGAACGTCGAGAGAAAGCATTGATGATTCATCAACCAGCCATATCAGAACCAGCCAGAGCACCACAGGGGAAAGTCGCAAAGAGATCTCATATGCACCAGCCACCCAGAGCATCTCCGCAAGTACTGCCTACCTGTCAATATTGTGGCAAGCGAGGACATCATGAGAGCGAGTGCAGACATAAATTGAGATTATGCTTGATTTGCGAGTCCAATCAACATTTAGCTAAGGAATGTCCTGAGCATCGAGAATGAGCACTAATGGTAAACCAACAAGCTTTACCAACACCGAGGCCAGCCTATCCAGCATTGGGAGCACCACAGACAGGAGTTGAAGGAATCATACTACCAGCTCCAGGAGGGTATCAGCCGAGGCTACCTTTGGTACCCCAGGCAGTACTCTTCCAGCAGGCCCAGCAACAGCAGAGGAATCCACCGCAAGGACGCGGACAAGTTTTTGCGATGACCATGGAGGACGTGCAGACTCGTGGAGTAGCAAATGCGTGTAAGATTTAAGTTATTCATAGATATCTATTCCTAGCATTGCTTTAACCCGTGCCTGTTAGTTCATTTCCTTAGCCTTAACCTGGTATTTTAAACTTTATAATAATTGATAACCTAGTTTTTTGAAGCTGTAGTTTTTTTTGCTCTAACCAGATTTCTTTACCCTTGAATTACCTAACTTTTATTTTCTAGGGAAATATTTTATTCCTTCCCTATGTATTTTGCTTAACCCTCATCCTTCGATTTTTCTTGATCATGATTCTTTGATTGTGTCGTGCTTCGAACATTTCTTACAACCATTTCATCTCTTCTGACCGGCTATACTTTCTTGATTGCGAGGATGCAATCCTCTTAAGGAGGGTAGATTGTAAACTCCCAGATTTTTCAGAATTTAAAAAACAAAAATTTGGGATTTTTTTGTGTTTGTTTAACTAATTAAAATCAATATTTTCTGGTATTAAATTAATTTTGTGATTTTATTAAATATTAAAATATTATAAAAATAATAATTTTGAGTGTAAAATGAAAAAATAGACTTACTGCAATTTTTCTGAAATTTATTGGACCCAGAACTATTTTTAATGACCTAAAAACTAAGTTTTTAATTAAACCCATAATAAACCAAAATAAACCAGTTTAATCCTGAATCGAACCCATAGTAAACCAAACCGAACCCATTATTTAAACCCAACCTAAATCCTATTGGATCGGGTCGGATCTGAACCCGACCCGACCCACTACCCGAACTCGACCCATTATTTCTTAAATGCTACAGTAACCCTAAATCCCTCGATCCCCAACCGCCCCGGTCGACGCTTCGTCTCCCCTCTCCGTCGCCGGCCATTAAGATGCCGCCTCCCGCCTCTTCCCCTTCACCTTCCTTAAAGCTAACGGCCGCGTCCACTCACCTCCGCTCCGCCTCCCCGAAACAGCTGACCGACTACCTCCCCGCCTCCCTATATAAACCCCGACTCCGCTGCCACTGATCATCCCCACCACAGCCACCACTCGACCCCAATCTCCAGCCACCCCCGCCATGTCCAGAGGACCCCGATGACGACCTACGCCGACCCCAGGCGACCACGAGAAGCCACCACAGCACCCACACCGCCGGCCGAGCACCGCCGTAGCCGCGTCGCGCCACCGCGTAAACACAAATTTCCGTCAATTCTGACTCCACTTTTCGGTAAATTTTCTCTCTCCTTGCTGCCTCATTTTCTGAACCGTCTACTATGACGCGATCGCTGTGTAACCCTCTCGAAACCCATATAATTTGTTTGGGGTATCGCGTCCAGTGTCGGTCGCAAACCGTGATGCAAAATCAGAAAAATAAACCCCCAATTTCTGAAAATCAGAAATTATACCGAACTTCCCGGTTCATGACCGTTTTGTAACTTCCCGGTTCATGACCGTTTTGTAACAACCTGCTAAATATTTTAAAATCTACCTAAACAGTTATTTAGACCACTTAACCAAGTTTTAAACCTTATTTTTAGTTTATTTTATTGAGCTGTAGATTTTATTTAATTCGAGGGTAAAAATAACCAAAAGCTTGGTATTTAAAACCCTAATTTTCCTGAAACTGGGTGCGCCCCACTAAACAAGGCGACTTTTTGTCTGCGAACTTTACCAAAAGGTGCGCACTGTCAATACGGACGTGTAGGATTTTACAAAAGTTGATTTGGATCTGCGTGCACACCGGAATCAACGCGTATCCGTCGACAACGCCCCGTATCGGCCCTGTTCTAAAACTCATTGTAACTTTATGTGCGCTCATTGTCTTAAAACAAAACTTGCGCCATCGAACTCATAGCGATATGCTGGTCCTGTGACCCAAGTTTGGTTCGTTTCTGAGAACGTTGACAAAATCCCGTATTGTGGGCCCCTCGGCTCCACTTGATGGGCGATTTTGTGATCGGTTCATCGGAATCCAATTCTAGACATTTTGTTGGGTTCGTATCATCGTTCTGGACTTGTAGACACTAAGTTTGACGAATATGGAGAATATTATCTCTGACATATTTTTCGGTACGAAGTGGGCCACATGTGGACCCCGCTTTGACAAAAAACTGTCACTTTTGCCCCTGTATCCAAATTGGACTTATGGACATACAATTCTAGCTATATGATATCTTCTGAACATGATGGTAATGATTATTTCAGTAACCGGAGAAGTACCTGCAAATACCGTGGATACTGGAGCAACAGTTGGAAACCAAACCCCAGGCAAGTGTACCTTGCCATACTTACAACAATTGTATTATATTATTTTCTTGAATAATTTACATGATGTATTTGTTTAACCTAGGACCGTGTGACATTGCTTAGCGTCCGAATAATATTCGGGTGCCAACGCCATACGCGGAGTTGTGTAACATCACCTAGAGATTGATATCGCGACCCTATACATTTCTGTGCTTGCATTATCAAGTACGTCATACCATAGGACACTTGACACTGTTCATGAGACAGAACCTTCCTGAGATATTCATGGTAATTCTGTATAGTGACAAGATTCGTGACATAGACATTACATATGCTTAGCTATCATTATGACTCGCTGCATTAGTTATAGGTCATAATCTTGCGTGTCATGGACATAAGACGTCGTGGACATGAGACGTGTGATTACATTGGGTGGTGAGAGACACACAGGCTACAGGCTAATTTATATATGTATTTATTATTGTGAGGCCGTAGACTCTATATCAGAGCTAGGCATATTACGTGATATTACTGCTATCGGCTCCCCAACACCGAGCTTGTAGCAGTCTCAGCCTGAGTCTAGTGATGATCTTATTTGCATATCACTTATCTGTTACATAGTTTACCCTATTGATTCATTTATTATTGCACTGCATTTATTTTGGCTTGATTTATTCTTGTACCTTGCTATGTCCCCTGAGGACCTGGAATCCGGATTATGTCCCCAGGTTTAGCAGAGGAGATCTACCCCGAGGTATACGGGACAGGAGCAGACATTTGAGCAGTACCAGTACCAGAGGATGAGGTGATCGTCGAGGATTTCTTCTGAGTATCTGTTTTATCTATCCTCAGTTATTTCTCTTATTTCCTGTTTATTGAACTATTGTATCAAACTCATTTATCGGGTTGTTCCCCGAGATATATTTTATTGAGACTCGACGTTGCTTTATATTTTATATAGATTGTATTTATTTCTATGGATGATATTAGTAGCATAGACCTTTATAGTTGTTTTACATCTTAAGAACACCCTAGTGGGTCCATTAAATTGGGTTTGCCCATTGGTGTGTGCTGTTGGCCATTGCCACGTGTCTAGTCCCTCGATATTTTAGGAATGGGGCATGACAGTCTCAGCTGCGACACATGAAACATGTTGTGTACTCCCTCCAATGCAAGTGGTAAGTCTAGTCTGTATGCAATTGCACCGACCCTCTCAAGAATACTGAAAGGTCCGATGAATCGCGGACTAAGCTTTCCACCTCCACCAAAACGAATCGTGCCATGTGTCAGAGATATCCTCAAGAAAACCAGACCACCAACCTAGCATGAAACACAACCTTAGCACTCTAATAAAATAAACAATCAACACAAGCAATACAAAAAAAAATCTATACCTTAAACTCCAAAGGTCTCCGGTGGCTATCGGCCCAATCCCGCTCCCTGTCCTGCGCCACTCGAAGTCTGTCCCTGATAAGCTTCACCTTATCGGCTGCATCTACTACCATCTCTGGTCCTAATAAAGCTCTCTCTCCAACATCATCTCAGGATAACGGAGTACGGCATCTTCGTCCATACAACTCCTCGAATAGTGACATCTCAATGCTGGCTTGGTAGCTGTTGTTGTATGAAAATTCTACTAAGTAAAGGTGATCCTCCCAAGAACCTCCAAGATCCAAAATACAGGTGCGTAGCATGTCCTCGAGAGTCTGAATAGTCCTCTCCGACTGTCCGTCAGTCTGAGGATGATATGCGGTACTGAACTTGAGCTGAGTGCCCAAGCTAGCCTGCAAACTCCTCCAGAAGTGGGACGTAAAGTGACTATCCAGATCCGAGACTATGCTCACTAGAATATCGTACAATATGATAATCTGGCTCACATACATCTCTGCGAGCTTCTCCGTAGATGTACCCACTTTGAATGGCAGAAAGTGGGTTGATTTGGTCAACCTGTCCACGATGACCCAAATCGTATCTTTACCTCCTAGAGAACGCGGAAGTCCCGATACAAAATCCATGGTCACATATTTCCATTTCTATTCCGGAATGGGTAAAGGCTGAAGCAATCTACCTGGCCTTTATCTTTCCGTATTTACTTGCTGGCAAACTAAGCATCTGGACACGAAGCTAGCTACCTCCCGCTTCATGCCATACCATAATACATTCTCTCTCATGTCTCTATACATCTTGTTGGCACCTGGATGCGTAGAGTACTGAGAACGATGCGACTCCTGCAGAATCTCCTCGCACAATGCTCCTCTCGGTACACATAATCTGGTACCGTGCCGCAATGATCCATCATCTGCGATGATGAAGTCCTCTGTCAGCCCCATCTGAACCTGAGCTTTGATGCTCCTCAGAGACTCATTCTCATATTGTCCGTCTCTAACCCAGTCCATCAGCTCTGACTGTACTTGAAGTCCCCACATCTGTGCTATAACTCCAAGAACTAGTACCTCAATGCCCAAACTGTCAAGATCTGCCAATAAATATCTGTCTCTTGTCAAGCACATAGCCACGGGATACCTGCTCAAAGCATCCGTGACTATATTAGCCTTCCCTGGATGGTACTGCAAGAAAATATTGAAGTCTTTCATCAGCTCCAACCATCGTCGCTGCCTTATATTGAGCTCTTTTGTGTAAACACATACTTCAAGCTCTTATGGTCTATAAATATCTCTGCTCTCTCTCTATACAAGTAGTGTTTCCATAATTTGAGAGCAAAGATAACTGCTGCCAACTCCAAATCATGGGTAGGGTAGTTTTTCTTATGCGGACGCAATTGCCTGTAAGCATAGGCAATCACCTTCCCGTGCTGCTGTTACACACAACCCAAACCCTTTCCTGATGCATCACTGTAAATGGAAAATTCTCCTGCTCATGATGGCAATGTCAAGATTGGAGCTGTAGTCAACCTCCTCTTCAGCTCCTCAAATGCTGACTGACAATCCTCAGTCCAGACAAATTTTACGTCCTTCCTGGTTAGTTTAGTCATCGGCTCTGCAAGTCTGATAAAAGCCCTGAACAAACCTCCGGTAGTAGCCTGTCAATCCAAGAAAACTCCTGATCTCTGCTACTGAACTTGAGGTAGACTACGATTCAACTGATGAAATCTTCTTTGGATCTATCAAGATTCTATCTCATATAATAACATGTCGGAGGAATTCAACCTTATCAAGGAAGAACTCACACTTTGATAGCTTGCCATACAACTTCTTCTTCCTGAGGGTCTCCAAAACTATCCTCAAGTGCTGCTCATGCTCCTCTGGGGTATTCAACTATATCAGAATATCATCAATGAAGACTATAATAAATTGGTCCAGGTACTGATAAAATACCTTGTTCATTAGGTTCATGAATACTACCGGGGCATTGGTCAACCCAAACGGCATCACCAAGAACTTGAACTGCCCATAACGAGTCCTGAAAGCTATCTTCGGGATGTCTTCCCTCTTCACTTTTACCTGGTGGTACCATGACCTCAAGTTTATCTTTGAGAATACCTTCGCTCCGCTCAAGTGGTCAAACAAGTCTTCAATCCGCGACAACGGATATTTATTCTTGATAGTGAGGTTTTTAAGTACCCTGTAGTCGATACACATATGTACTGACCCATCCTTCTTTGGTATAAAAAGTACTGGAGCACCCCATAGTGATAAACTAGAATGGATAAAGCCCTTGTCTTGTAACTCATCCACTTGCTTCTTCAACTTCGCCAGTTGGCTGTTGTTGACTCTATAGACGTGCTGAGATATCGCCTCTGCGTCTGGCACTAAATCTATAGAGAATTCCACATCTCTGTCCGGTGGCAACCCCGGCAACTCCTCTGGAAAGAAATCTATGAACTCTGCAATCAACGGATGTGGCGGCTCCTACTCTTCTACCAAAGCTCCACATAAATCACCTTCACTCTGCTCTGCTCCTCGGACGAACTCAAACTCCGGCTCTCCTAGCGACTAAAATAAAACTCTGCCTCCACGATAATTGATACTAGCGTGATGTCTACTCAACCAATCCATCCCGAGTACTATATCGTAACTCGGAAGTGGCATTACGAGTAAACATACTCTCAACTCTCGGCCTCCCAAATAAACTCTCTGGTTCTTGCAAACATCACTGACCAGGATAATGCTACCCCAGTCACGATCTTGCAAGTCCTCGCCAACGGTTTACACTCAAGACGATGCCTCAAAGCAAAAGATACAGATACAAAGCTATGAGAAGCACCAGAATCGAATAAAATATGAGCTGGAAAGGAATCGAGATAAACTGAACCTAAGATGACATCGCCAACCGGCTCCTCCTCCTCCTCGACAGTCAAGGCAAAAGTTTGCCCCTGTCGCTGCGCACCTCTCTGCTGCTGGTGCTGAGCAAACTGCTGTTGATGTGGTGGTAGAGGTCCTCTCTGTTGTCCCACTGGTGGTCTAGCCGGTGCCCTCTGTGCCTGTCCTCCGCCCTGAGCTGGACGAGTTAGGACTTTAGGACAAGCCCTCAACTGATGATCTTCCGAATAGCAGAATAATCATTGGCCAAGCCTCATCCTATATGCGTCTCATCCGTGTCCTTGCTTCTTACAGAAAGTGCAAGGAACTGCTGTCCTCTAGATCTGATGCATCTGCTGTGTCGGCACTCTAGCTGGCCCATGATACTGCTACCTCTGGTCCTGGTAATGCCTCTAGTGCTGGTGCTGAAAATGAGGCCTCTTTGCTGGACCCGTGTTGGTGCTGGATCCTCCTGTGTCCCTCGGCCTCTTAAAGCCAAGCTCTAAGTCATCATCTGCTCTCTGCGCCTGTCTGAGAATCTCCTCAAAGGTGGCGCTAGGATCTCCGTTCGTGTGGGATTTGACCTCCCGGTTCAGGCCCTTTCTGAACTTTCTGGCTCTGCCTCTAGGGTTCTGCCCCTCCACGAAGTGACCTAGTCGACAAATCTCCGCCGCATACTCATCTACTGACATACCTCCCTGGACGAGGTACTGGAACTGGTTCTCCAAAGATGTAAGAGCCACGTCTGGGAAGAACTTCTCCTCGAAAAGCTCCTTAAAGGTTTCCCAAGTGAGTCCTGGTACTACAATCCTGGGGTCTGTCCGAAACTATGTCAAAGCAATATCGAACATCATACACCCTGCTGCCTCTATCTGTAGCATCTCGGAAATCTGCGCCAGCCACAGGTTTCGCTCGATGTCCTCGATCCAATCATCCGCATAAAGAATCCCCTCTGTACCTCTGAAGTCCTTCGGGCCCATCCTCTTGAAGTCTATGATGGTACCCGGCCTCGGCTGCTGAGGAATAAACTGAGGTGGTGCCGTCTGTGGCTGGACTGTAGTAGCTCTCTCAACTGTTGCAAGTGCGATCTGGTGAGCATTCTCCACGCTTTGTTACAGGACCTCGGACTGACGCTGTTGTGCCTCCATCATCTGCTGGAAGAGCGTGAATATCTGCGTCTGATCAACTGCAGGTGGTGGGGGTGGAAGGTCCTTAGAAACTGTCTGCCCTGTCCTCGGTACTGGAGGTGGAGCACCTCCGAAAGCTGCTGCCGATATGCCCACCTGGACCGGTGAAGCTGACCTCCCAAATTTACGTGCTAGACCATCGTCTGAGGGTGCTGATCGTGCCATCATGGCACCTGATCGCTGGAAACGCGTCTTCGACGGTATCCTAAAGATAGATTAAAATAAGGAATTAATATTGAATATGATACGATATCATCAATGAAGGACAAAACTTTATTCAAAGTAAAGCAATATTCAGTAGACAAGGATTGTAAAATAGATTTTTGAAATTTTCCAAATGTGATTGAGTAAACTCTCAGCCTAAATACTATTTCCTAAAGCAGGCTCCTAGCAGTACTCTAGGCAAGCACCACTACGATATCGCACTACTTGCGAATCTAGACCTGCATGGGCAACCACTAAAAATGTGTCATGACCCGCACCTGGATATTCGGGCATGAGTATGTGGTTACGCCCAGCCTACGCTACAGAATCGGCAGTAGAACACTGTCTGGGTCATTTTTAACTATTTAACATCTCAACAATATAATATGGTACCTGTCAATCATCTCAACTCCATACGGAGGAACAATATGGTATCTCACATGAATAACTAATCTCAATCACAAAACAAACTAAGAAAGATAATGCACAAATGGAATAGCGAAGGAAAGATACAAGATACAATCCACAATCAGAAATAATATACAAACTGTAAATATCCACAAATATAATAGTCTAATACATGCCAACACAAATAACTAGACCTCATCGGACTCTGCAACTAAGTCCTCCTGGTCTATAGGAGTATCCTCTAAAGGTACGCCGTCCTACAGCCCGTAGAATGTGGGATACTGCTCTATAAGCCAATCATTTGGGGAAAAATATATCCAGTCAGGATTGGTGCAAAGTACATACCTCTGAAAGCAGTTTCAATAACATAATCGAGCATATAAAACAGATAATAGAAATAAAATACAAGATCACTAAACATATGAATGATGAACAATAGATATATAGGTAATGTACGAGAATATAGAACAATAATATGAATATCAGCAATAGGATGAAGTAACTGCAATCTAGCTAATGTGCCTAAGAATACAAGTTTATTATGTGATCGGTCTGGATGAAGTAACTACAATCTAGCCTGATGTCCTGAGCAAGGTGTGTCTCTCGATGCCCAACCTGGTGTCACACAGACCTACATATGATATATTGCATCAATACTAGGTTCAAGAATGAAAAATAAGTTAAGTTAATGCAATTCTAGGTCAATAAACCATTTTTAGGTCAAACTGATGAAATCTAGGTTGCAAGAATCTAATACTAGGTCACGAAGTTGATACACTATTAAACTAAGCTATACAAGCTAAGCTATGATACTAAAAGATACTCAAAAAGTCGTATCCTAAGATACGCAAGTTTTCGTATATGAAAATAGCATTTTACATATATATACAAATCAATATACTTAATATCTGTATCAAAACATGAAATATGATACATTGGCCTTGCACCAATGCGTATCACACCTATCTCAATACCCAAACTCAATACCTTGGGTATCGACCCAATACCTTGGTAATACCTTGGTATCCCAAGGTAATCCAAAACTCTAACATAATAGCTAACACATATATAAACCTCATAATATACTAACTATAACTAATTTATCTACTAACAAACATACCTACATACTTACATATAGCTAATATAACTAATTATCAACATATATTACCTATTAGTATATATGTATACTACACTAGCTATTACCCAATATACTAATTATAAATATATAACTAAACTACTAACAATATACATACCAATACATCAACTAACTACTAACCATAACCCAAATACCTTGACACCCAAAACCTGAACTAACCCATTAACTCACTGACATAGTAAACTAAAACTGGAATCGATACTGTGCATAGAGAATCTGCACAGTAGACTAATACTGAAACAAATACTGTGCATGAACAGATACATGAGGCTGCACCTCGAGCCCCCCTTGCTGCCTCTGTCCTGAGCCTTGCTGTGCTTGAGGAAATCTGCACATGTGAAAGCCCGATATCCGCTGCTAAGCACTGGAACTCATGAACTGCACATCTCTGAGCTGCTGCATACATGGCTGCTGATGAGTAACCGGTTATTGCTGTGTTCCTTCATTTCCTGCTGACATTGTAGTGCTCTCGAGCTGCTGTTGCTGCTAAAACCTGTTCTGCATCTCGCTCGAGTAGTTGGCTGCACATTGTACTACCTCTAGCAGGTTTGCTGTGCAGCTGCACAATATTGCAGTGAGGTTGCTGCCTTCCCAATTTGCTGATACTGCTATGCTCCTCAGCCCGAGCCCCTCAACACTGTTAATTGATGCACACTGGACACTGTACACAACTTCTCTACTGCCCCGAGCCGCTTATCAACTGCTCACTCACTCACACACACACAAACACAACATAGCATACTATCACACCTACACAAATACATATACACACAATCCTCTATGTATATAAATCCAACTCTCTATATATATATATATATACATATCTACATAAGCATATGTATACTACACGCTTACGCATATATATTTATACAACACTAAAACAAACACACACACACACACACACACACACACACACACACACACACACACACACATATATATATATATATATATATATATATATATATAGACTATTATATACCACATATTGACACACACAAATATACTTAATCATATACACCCTGTCACGCCCCAGTCCCAAAATACGTAGGACTAGGACACGTAAGCATGCCAGCCGCATGTATATGGCGACTCCAATATATGGAAACTATAATACATGCGTACGCTGTATAATGAACAATAATTCACAAGTGGTAAAACTATCACAAGTCACAGGGTATAATCTAAATCTCATCCACATAATCCAATAGAAATAAATAACCAATATCTATGAAACTAGATCTTAATATAAAGTATCTAGAGATGATCGTCGGATGGAAACAAATCTACTACCGAACTAGAATATAAAATAAACAAGATAAATACAATATAGGTACAACATCTAACAATCACGAGGCTCGAAGAGAAGACCTCCTCGAAATATACGTAGCAAGTCCGGATCTGTGCTCCTGCGAATACTCATGAACATCTACACCTGGAAAGGGACCAGGTCCTCAGAGGGATGTAACAAGATACAAAAATACATGTCATAAAGTAAATACTGTGAAAACTCAATGGTGAACTAACCAGCTAAGTGACATGCAATTTGAGGACAACTTAGTGCGTAGGGAAAGTGTAGGCTAGACATATGCTGACATAATTTGCCAATCGTCGTGACTGACTAGTATATGCCACATATGCCCCCAGAATATGGGCACTCTGTAATATAATAACGTCCATCTCCGAGGAGCATGGTATCTGAAATAGTATAACGTCCAACGTTCTTTAGAGTGTGGTATCTGTAAAATCACCAAGTAACATCCAACACTCTAAAGAACGTGGTATCTGCAATATATATACGTCTGTATCACTCCGTCGAGCACGATAACTGTATAAAGGAGGTGGGTGTCCCATACGCCTACTAGTCTTCCTCCCCGCCTAATGCAAATGTCCAAGTCACGAACACGACGTGGACATCTCGTACTATAATGCAAGTCTCTTAAAGAAATAAACAACTACGCTAAATACCGTCACACGTGCTGCTCATACCGATTGCCAGTCAAGCATGAAGCACGCGTCCCTATATAAACTCACTCTGTGATGTGTAATGATACGAGTCAAGGCCTGGGGAGTCATATTGATAACTCCACAACTTTAGGTGGGTCCACTAGACACTAGGTCAGACACAAGTCCTAACGTCAGCGTCTTCGTTGACTACACCCGAGTCTTCTCGGACGCGCACAGTTATATAATATTAAAATAAATAGACATGCAACTAAAAATTACTGAATTTAAACAGTACAATAAGGCAAGGTATACTTGTCTGGCAAGAGAGCTGCAAAATGTAACGTCCAGATGTCAAACACCAAGAGTCAGAAACTATGGTCTCAGAATGAACGTCTCTGGATGCTGAAATAAACATCACCAACGTTCCCAGAATAAGCGAAATAGCTAGAAAACACTACCCTTTCGTCCAATTTGGATACAGGGGCAAAACAGTAATTTTGGGTCAAAGTAGGGTCTACGTGTGGCCCACTTTGCACCGAAAAGTGTGCCAGGGGTAACGGTCTCTAAATAGGACAAATTATAGGTCAAAAAACTCTAAAAGTCAGTACGAACTCAACGATATGTCCAAATGTAGATTCCGATGAGCCTAACACAATTTTGTCCAAAAAGTCAACCGTAGGGCCCGCCAATAGGCGACTTGGTCAACTGTCTCAGAATTGCGTAAAAATTGGGTCACAGGACCAGCGCGATACCATGAGTCCAGTGGCACAAGTTTTATCGTATTCTGATGAGCGTGCACTAAATGCGCAGGGCTTTTAAAAAAGTCATGACACGGGGGATTTTCTGCGAATACGGGCTGATTTCGACGCGCACACACGTCCAAATCAGTTTTTACGAAAGCCCACACGTTTGGGTATACTGTGCGCACCTTTTGGTATACTTGGTACACGACAGAACGGTCCCGTTTGGCGGGACGTGCTCCGTATCACAATTTCTAAAATTTGGAAAAAATATATTTCGGGATTTTCTACCTAATTTATTTTAACATACAACAGCTAATAAATTATTGTAAATAAAAGAAAATAAACTAGGTTAAGTGGTATTCATATACCAAAAAGAAAAACTGAATTTGGATCTCTGTAGTGGGAGATACGAATCCGTGAACATAGGTAGTTACCGCAGTTTTCTGCGATACCCAAAAGTTGTTATTTTCTGTCAACTTGGGCGCTATTTTCGTCTAGGTTTACGCGCTGAACGAGGTAAACTAATGCACAGAATTTAGAGAGGGATAGGTGGTGAACGTACCGGTGAAGACGAGGTCGAGTTTGGTCGAGCGAGGGCACGGGAAACAAGGCTGGAACACAGGTACTTTGCTGTTCAATTTCTGTAGCGGTTTGCACGGTTGATCGCGGTCGTCGGCGGGCAGTTCTCCGACGGTCTGGGCTGGGCGGCGCTACGGCTGGAGGCGGCGTCGAGGGGCGGCGCGGCGGTCTAGGTCGAGAGAAAATGAGAGTAGGGTTAGGGTTTTGGGTGATGAGTATATAAAGAGAAGGGGAGGCGGTGGGGAATACACGCGGGGGGGGGGGGGATTAAGGCGGTGCCGCTGCTGCTGATATTTCTTTAGTTCTTAACGGGTAGGTTTTTAGGTGGCAGTTCGGGTTCGTTAAGGTTTGGTTTTAGAGTCCATTAGGAACTCTTTTTCTTTTTCTTTGTTTTTCTTTCTTATTCTTTTTCTATTTTCTATTTCTAATAAACTATATATATATATATATATATATATATATATATATATATATATATATATACCTAGAAAATTCTAGAATTTTTTTATATTTTAGAGTATACAATTAATCTGTCAGCCGTTCATAGGGTCCCCTATATGGAATAAATTAAAAAAAACTTATAATTGCTCCAAAAATCCCCTAAATGCACAAAAACCTAAAATAAAAAATTAAATAAATTCTATTTTCTCTAATTAGCTCATAATACTATAAATAAATTAAATAATTAATAAAAAAAATATTAATACGTTTTTTAGAATTAGGGGTTTTACATTCTACCCAACTTATAAAATTTTTGTCCTCGAAATTAAAACTAAGCCACGATAGAAAGTCAAGGATGGTATAAGATAGAGATTTGCAGCTTATTCTGTACCTTCCTCCATCCTAACCTCCATGATTTTCCAATTGTCATGGGGATGTTTGGAGGGCAATAACTTGCATTATAAAATGCAAGGCTAAGTTTAAATGAGGGGCGATGCTGCACGTTGCACATTCCAAAAATTATGGGGAGAATTCATATGAACCAAAAAATGAGTTTCTTCATGTGTTGTGTCCAATGGTGAGGACACCTCAATGCACTTTTGCATAAAAATACCCAACAATTAGAAATTGCACAAAGATGGAATTTGGGTTAATTTAATCAAAATTAATGCGCAAGGTGTCCTTGAAATAATTAGAAGTACATGGGGATAAAATTAGGTGGGACACAAGTATCATGGATGCAGAGAGCTCAGAGTAGAATATTATCATAATTTGGGTTGCACAAAATGGGTCAAGATTGTGTCTCCAATTTTGATTGGAACGCACAAGGTACAAAGTCGTATTTATTTAAAATAAAATAAAGTAAACGTCCGTGACGATTATTGTGCGACTAAAATGTAGCATAAGAGAGCGTAATTATAAGTTACACAAAGATCAGAATAGAAGGCGGTCATGTCTAGAGCAAGGGTGTGAAATTCGTAGGTAGGCAATGGCTAGTGTAGTGCTCCAATTATCGAAGCAACGGTAAAGTGCACTGAGTGATATAAATATTGTATAATTAAATAAAAATGCCATGTCCTTTTTCTAATTGGATACAAACTAGCCCTAGTCTCTCTATCTAAGCCAAATAGGTCTAATTTTGGGTGAAGGGGGTTAAAATTCCTCAAAATTAAAATAAGGCATAGTCAGTTATTCCTTTACGTACCTAAGGCAAGTCAATCTCAATCTCTTTGCGATAATTAAAATGCTAATCAAAACTATCACAATCATTTAAAATAATCATTGTTCAATTCAAAATTCAACCTATGGTAATCTTTTCTCACTTTTTCAAATCATCAGCATCCAAATTTAAATTGAATCCATATAACATCTTCAAGAGTTAAATAACGCGTACAAATTTTACACTATAATTTCCAAATGTCATAATCTCCTTTAGAAAATAACTCTAATCAAATATTATTCATATATTCAACTTATGAATTTTTGTACTCTTTAAATTTAAATTCAATTTACATCCTCAATATTTTAAATAGGTAATCCCGAAATCAATATTTAACCTTTAATTTAAGGCCTCAAATTATGAAATTTGAAATCTAATTCACTAATTGTTCAAGTCTAGATTTCTATATTTATCCTCAAAGTTTAAATCGATGATTCAACCTTCCATATTCAAAATTTAAATCATATGCTCACGTATAAATATTTGGTTTACTATATCACTGTTTTTAAAATTCATTAATCCTCATCATCTTAATCATTCTTCTAAAATTCTCAAAATTTAAAAAAAATGACTTGAACCTCTTAATCTTATTTTCCTCGATCTAAAAGAAATTCCTCTCAAGTTGACAATGTAATTTCTATCCAACTTAGAATTTACCCATCTATCACACAAGGCTCTTACATTTAAGAAAACTTATTCCTCGAATTCACTTAGTCATGTTACTCAATCCTCAAAATTTTTAACAACAAATATATCATCTATGATATATCCTTAATCAGTTATAAAAGATAGTCATCTAGTAATGTGATTGGCCTATGGGGTATATCTAGTACTATATGGATATCAAACTTATACCAAGCACGAGGTTTCGTCTTTCAGAAATAAGGAAAGACGGAGAGCAATAATAACGAATTCAAGGTGGGGTAATAAAATACAAGTATGGGGATCAATGCGATTAGAGAATTCAAAAAGAATTATCAAGGCAGTTATGGTTTGAAATCCTATTTTGGTAATTCCTATTCACATGCTCGTATCAGTACAGTTATATAACTAGTACGATATGCTCAGACATAACTAGGGGCAAGTACCTTCGTCTACTAGTCAACTATATATCTCAAACCACGTAAAGTAGTCATGCGAAGAGAGAACCCAGTGTACTAAGGCTGTCTAGACCGTAATACACTGATTCTGATTAGACAATTGTATCATTATATGGTTGATCAGGCCCCAATAATACATATGTCATGAACAAGCTCGATAAAAGAGTAAGCTTGCAAAACTAAGCTATAATAGCGGCATACGTCAAGGTAGTACAGAAAATATAAGTACGCTAGATTATGATGAGAGAAGTTACAAAATAATTCAATTTCACAAGGAAGATAAGACTCATCCCATCTCTACAGTTGTCATACTAACCCCTTGTCTAAGTTGCTAGTCGACCAATAGGGGTATGGACCTCTAAGTTCTACAGTTTGAATAAACATGATCTTCTTATGCAAGTCTATATTGGTGTCATTCAATTACACTTCATCAATGGATCACAAGGACTATGTGATACTAGGTTATGAGGCATACTACCCAACTTATAATAATAAACTAATACTGCAACTGCCTTTAGGGGTTTCTACAAAATAACCTGGTCCTGGTAAATAAAGTAGAACTCTTATTAGGGTATATGAGAAAAGATCTTGGTACTCATTAAGGTCTTCTATTGCATTATATAGGTAATGGCCATCTTAAGTCTTAATCATTATGCTTATAGAACAAGTGTCTATAGTAAGAATGAAAAAGTTACTGACCTCAAGGGAAAAGGGGATATAACCTATATTGAGGTGGGGTACACGTTACGTGATTTAAAACTAAGAATAATCAGATCACAATCTAAATGAACAACTCAAACTATCAAGCTCTAGCTACCAAGCACCTAATTTTAAAATTCAAGATTACAACTATAATCCTAGCAAACTATATATCCTTAACATAAGATAAAATTACTTGGCCAAAAATCAGAAAGGTTAGGTAGCATGAATAAAAAGATGAGGAAAAGAAGAACATAATTTAGTCGTCGCACAAAAGCGAGCGCTAAGGGTTCAGAGGAACAAGTCATAAAACTAAATAGAAATGACTCTAGATAATGTCATGGTTTCTTGAGGGAAGGTGGTTGCTAATCTTTGTATTCAAGGTATGATCAAGAGAATGTTCTAGTCATTCCTCTTGGCTTCCTAAGATACTATTCTGCTAATATCAAGACAATATGCTAAAGTTGTAGTTTTCTAGTACTATCTCACCATGAAAAGCTAGATTAGTCATAATATTTAACCTTGGATTTCTATTGGTTCCTCCATACTAGGGTCAAACACTATGGTCAAATTTCAAACTATTCCTAGTAGTGTCTATACTACTTTCAAGTCATCCCTAATTATCCAGGGATAATGGTCAATCATTCTACAGGTAAGGGTTGCTAGGGTTCATTAGGTAGTCTAAACTTAATGATGTGTCAATGCCCTAGTTGTGTTCTTAATAGGAATGTTACCCTAATTATCATCCTATCAACAGGGATTCCTATATTCTAGCAGGGTCTATACTCAAGGAACTATCAGGGAAGCACTTGAATCAAGCATGATGCAATTATGTAAATAGAACAGACATGGGAGGAAGATAAGTCATTGTCAATATTGGATGAGATCCTATACTCTAATCCTAGGTGCAGGCTTGCTCGGTACAATAACGTAACCGAGAAAATATGCTCTTGACCTGCATGGGCCACCACTAAAAATATGTCACACCCCAGTCCCAAAATACGTAGGACTAGGACACATAAGCATGCCAGCCGCATGTATATGGCAACTCCAATATATGGAAACCATAATACATGCGTACACTGTATAATGAACAATAATTCACAAGTGGTAAAACTATCACAAGTCACAGGGTATAATCTAAATCTCATCCACAGAATCCAATAGAAATAAATAACCAATATCTTTGAAACTAGATCTCAATATAAAGTATCTAGAGATGATCGTCGGATGGAAACAAATCCACTACCGAACTAGAATATAAAATAAACAAGATAAATACAATATAGGTACAACATCTAACAATCACGAGGCTCGAAGAGAAGACCTCCTCGAAATTGCGTAGCAAGTCCGGATCTGTGCTCCTGCGAATACTCATGAACATCTACACCTGGAAAGGGACCAGGTCCTCAGAGGGACGTAACAAGATACAAAAATATATGCCATAAAGTAAATACTATGAAAACTCAAGGGTGAACTAACCAGCTAAGTGACATGCAATTTGAGGACAACTTAGTGCGTAGGGAAAGTGTAGGCTAGACATATGCTGACATAATTTGCCAATCATCGTGACTGACTAGTATATGCCACATATGCCCCCAGAACATGGGCACTCTGCAATATAATAACGTCCATCTCCGAGGAGCATGGTATCTAAAATAGTATAACGTCCAACGTTCTTTAGAGTGTGGTATCTGCAAAATCAAAAGTAACATCCAACACTCTAAAGAACGTGGTATCTGCAACATATATGCGTCCGTATCACTCTGTCGAGCGCGGTATTTATATAAAGAATATGGGTGTCCCATATGCCTACTAGTCGTCCTCCCCGCCCAATGCAAATGTCCAAGTCGCGAACACGACGTGGACATCTCGTACTATAATGTAAGTCTCTTAAAGAAATAAATAACTACGCTAAATACCGTCATACGTGCTACTCATACCGATGGCCAGTCAAGCATGAAGCACGCGTTCCTATATGAACTCACTCAGTGACGTGTAATGATACATGTTAAGGCCTGGGGAGTCATATTAATAACTCCACAACTTTAGGTGGGTCCACTAGACATTAGGTCAGATACAAGTCCTAACGTCAACGTCTTTGTTGACTGCACCCGACTCTTCTCGGACGCACACAGTTATATAATATTAAAATATATAGACATGCAACTAAAAATAACTGAATTTAAACAGTACAATAAGGCAAGGTATACTTGCCTGGCAAGAGAGCTGCAAAATGTAACGTCTAGATGTCAAACACCAAGAGGCAGAAACTATGGCCTCAGAATGAACGTGTCCGGATGCTGAAATAAACATCACCAACATTCCCAGAATAAGCAAAATAGCTAGAAAATACTACCCTTTCGTCCAATTTGTATACAGGGGCAAAACGGTAATTTTGGGTCAAAGTGGGGTCCACGTGTGGCCCACTTTGCACCGAAAAGTGTGTCAAGGGTAACGGTCTCTAAATAGGACAAATTATAAGTCAAACAAACTCTAAAAGTCAGTATGAACTCAACGATATGTCCAAATATGGATTCCGATGAGCCGAACACAATTTTGCCCAAAAAGTCAACCGTGGGGCCCTCCAATAGGCGACTTGGTCAACTATCTTAGAATTGCATAAAAATTGGGTCACATGACCAGAGCGATACCACGAGTCTAGTGGCACAAGTTTTGTCGTATTCTGACGAGCGTGTACTAAATGCGCAAGACTTTTGCAAAAGTCGTGACACGGAGGATTTTCTGGGATACGGGCTGATTCCGATGTGCACACGCGTCCAAATCAGTTTCGACGAAAGCCCATATGTCCGGGTATACTGTACGCACCTTTTGGTATACTTGGTATACGACGGGGCGGTCCCGTTTGGTGGGGCACTCTCCGTATCACAATTTTTGAAATTTTAAAAAGTATATTTTCGGGATTTTCTGCCTAATTTATTTTAACATACAGTGTAGAAGCATGAAAAATACGCTGGGAAGAGCTACGCAGCCTCTTGATACAGAGCAGCGTAAGCAGAGGCCTTCAGAGCCATCAGGCGTACAACAGAGTTTTCTCCGCTAAAATACAGCGTGAAGAATAAAACTCAAAGGACCATCCGCATAAGTGCAGTACGTCCAGGCCGCTCCAGCGTGAAACAGAGTTCTTCATCGCCTCCATGGCGTAAAACTCATCTGCTCTCAAAGCAGCGTTATAGGGTACGAGGAACGCTTTATCTTTCCCGAAATGAACCTGTCAAGTCATGCAGTGAATCTGACCTCTGACTCCTGATAAAAGGTGATGCACGGCTACCCAGACGACGGCTGGAAACGATGGCAGACCTCTCGGGACGCGTCCCACAGTATGATGGCGGATCTCACCATTTAATGCAGAGGATTTGGTAAAGCATCACCGAACCGTCGTTTACTGGAGTCCCCTCAGCATAAACCGCTCTTTTGCGTACAAGGGAATATGCCGCCCTGTTTTACACAGGAAACATGAGCTGTTTTACGCTCCGCAGGAGACAAACTGCCTGCCACGTCAAAAGCTGCACTTCGTACGGGATTCGAGGCACGTCTCCACGTCTAATTGCACAGAGCGGTGACAGTTTCTCTCAAGACACGTCTCTGCGACGGGTGCACAGAAGGCCTGCAGACCTTCGAAATACGCCTCCGCGTTTAATGCATAAGATGATGGCAAATCTCTGCAAGAGATTTGGTTATATCTTCAAAAGCCGTAATTCCGGCTAAGGCGTCCATATCAGCACGGTATGCAGCGGCTTCTACTCCCATTCAAGATCTGTGCTCAAGCGGCTTCTATGCCCATTCTGGCACGATATGCAGCGGCTTCTACGCCCATTCAGGATCTGTGCTCAAGCGGCTTCTACGCCCATTCTGGCACGATATGCAGCGGCTTCTATGCCCATTCAGGATCTGTGCTCATGCGGCTTCCACGCCCACTCAGTCCCTACGACTACTCGGCTTCCACGCCTACTCGGCTTCTATGCCTGTTCGGCTTCTGTGCCTGTTCGGCTTCCACGCCTACTCGGCTCCTATGCCTGTTCGGCTTCTATGCCTGCTCGGCTTCCACGCCTACTCGGCTTCTATGCCTGTTCGGCTTCTATGCCTACTTGGCTTCTATGCCATGGTGACGGACATTTGGCTTCTACGCCAACCTCTTCTACATAATGGATACCTACCCGCGTGGCTTTTACGCCATGATCTTAGTAGCAACCGTACGTGTTGTGTCCCCTTAGTTGGACCCACGTCACCTGCTCAGTCAAAAGATCATCTATACGTAGGCATTGGTTACTTTAACCGTTGTGAAAAAGGGTGCTGTACTTTCCACTCCTCGGTTGCTACACCAACGGAGTGGTCACTGTCACCAAAGACTCTATAAATAGAGGCCCCTGTCAATGGGGAACGAGGTCGGAAAATTTGGTCAAGAATACCAATATCAGATCCAAGGTCGATAATTGGAGAAGATCGAACAAGGAGAGAGAGAGAGAGAGAGAGAGAGAGAGAGAGAGAGAGCCCGGAGCTCAGGCAAAGAGCGGGGATCGACGACTTTGGCATCGTGCATCCACCCTCTCCTACAACCTTCGAAGCTGCTACCTGTCTTCCACGGCACTTCTTCAATATCGCGTGGTCCAAGGGCTAAAGTGATCGACCGCAGATCAGACACCTATAGCAATTTATACCCAGATTAAATAAATTATACTCCCACATCCTCGTATAGGATTACATTGTTCAAGTTTGTTTGTAAACCAAAGGGCGCAGGTTTCGCACAAACCCCGTCATTGAAATACACTTTCATTCTTTCGTTTAATACCACAAACAAGATGGCGACTCTGCTGGGGACGTCTTTCTCTTCTGACGAGGAAGTAATTGCTCAACGCGATGCGGTATCTATAGGAACCGTGAAGAAGACGCTGGTCGTTTATTTCGAGCAGTCTGCTTACGAAGACATGCTTCGAACCGGGGGTAGCTCTCACTCTCTCTCCGTCCAAGACAACAGAAAGCTGCGCAAAGTGTGGATGCCCAAGACATCCTCAACCATTCCTGTGGACTCTCCGATCTCTCCGATCTCTCCGACCAATGAGGTGGTAGCATCGCTCCCTCCGTGCCCTGCACGTAAAATTCAGTCTCCCGCTACGCGCGCTACAGACAAAACTTCCGATGGTGCCTCAACGCCAAATTGGAAGAACAGATCACGCTCCACGCGCGAAACAACATCTGACTTCTACGGTAAAACAGATGAGCGCGGTGATCTCCGCAAGGGGAAGCAAGCAGGCGAATATTCAACCTCTCAGCCTTTACGCCAGCAAGAGAACAATCTGCCTACCCTCCGGATTACGCGAGAAGCCGATGGCCGACTGAGGACCTCTTCAGCTTTACGTCGGTCTGAGCAGATCCCCAAATTACGTCACGACGCAGGACGAGCTCAGATTACGGGAAGGCCCTCTCCCCAGGGATTATCCGCCGCTCAGATGGCCAGCCTATTGTACACAAGTGGAATAGGGAAAGCCAGGGTGCCCAATCTCCGCGTACCCACTGATAGGAACAGAAGAAACAAGTCGTCGTCCTCTTCTGTAAATTCTTCGGACCTACGGGATTATCTAACCCAGAAACGCGAAGGCAGGAATCATAAACAGCCTGCAGTTCCTCTAACAATCAAATGCGGGGAGATCTTATGGGAGGATATGTCAACGTCTGATGTCGTCATCACAGGTGGGCCACAGGAAGACTCCATCTTTATCATCCCACCCACCCACGACGATCAGCGTCCGATAATCTTCGGTAGTAGGCGAAACACTCCAGTCGTACAGGAAGAATCACGCGAGTCTGAATCTGGCAGAATACAAACCCACAGATACAGCCCACAAGCATTAAAAATTATGTGAAATATGGGTTACGACTTTAAACTAAAACAATGTCTCAACTATGGAAAAGGTAGGCGAACGCCGGTGCGCAGTAATTCTCGCTATCAAGAAGCTCGTTTCGGGTTGGGATATGCCGCGTCTCTCAAGAGACCGAAAATCCCGAAGTCCAGTCCTGAACAACCAGAGACAGTTCTTGATGAATCGGTCTCTATGGCCAGGAACCGCGACATGTCCGGAGGTAACATACCTCGACAGGACAAAGTGACATCCAAGGCCAGGGGTAGAATCCCCTCAAAGGCCGTAGATGATACAACAACGACCATCTCTTCGCGAGACCACGAAATTCGGACATCAGGAGCCCGAATACCAAAAGGAACCTTCTCCTTCAGCGAAGACGACATCATTGAAATCTTCGATATGTTGATGAAAGAGCACAAGCTTCACCTACCCAACATCAGACGTCCTAAGAGGGCTGGCAAAGTGGATGACCCAGATTATTGTCTCTTCCATCGGTACACACATCACCCCACAAAGGCGTGCTACGTACTAAAAAGGAAGATTCAGGAGTTGATAGAGGCCAAGGTCATCACTTTGAATCTGTAAACGAGGGGACAGCCCTTACCCGATTGGATTTCCATTCTTACATAACAAATTCCTCCCGCCAAGATTCATGTGTGTAAAAACAAGGGAGATATCTTTGAACAAAGCTCCCTACACAAAGACTGCCATGTCCATATCACCTCTGAGCAGATACGCACTTCCATCTCCGATAGAATTGCATCCCAAGAAGTTTGTCATGTTCATGTTACCTCTGAATAAACTTCCGACCGTCAATTATTATGTCCATATTACCTCTGATAATCGACTGTCACCTACACCTAACATCCGTACTTAACTCTAAGTACGCCAGTGGTGTTAAGTCCACAAAGACTGCCATGTCCATATCACCTCTGAGCAGATACGCACTTCCATCTCTGGTAGAATTGCATCCCAAGAAGTTTGTCATGTTCATGTTACCTCTGAATAAACTTCCGACCGTCAATTATCATGTCCATATTACCTCTGATAATCGACTGTCACCTACACCTAACATCCGTACTTAACTCTAAGTACGCCAGTGGTGTTAAGTCCATAAAAGCTGCCATATCACCTCTGAGCAGATATGTGCCTCCATTCCCGGCGGATGTCACAAGGACGGCTCGTCACCCCCCGACTCGCCTAGTGCTCCCGAACAAGCACTATCAGCAAATATGGTGATGAAAGATCCCTCAGAAGCAGAGGAACGAGATTCTGAGCCGTTTGAGAATGACTCTTGGGCTCAACAAATGGATACACAATGGAAATTCTGCTTCGAACAGAGGGAACCTCCAACCAAAGACGAAGTTATCCAAATCGATGTTGGGGGTGAGCTTTCGCCAAAGCCGATATTTATCAGTGACAATCTTTCACCAGCCGAAAGGAAAGAAATCATACAGCTGATAAAGGAATACGTCGACGTCTTTGCATGGGATTATGGAGACATGCCGGGCCTAGACCCGAAGGTGGCTACTCACAAACTCAACATATTGGCTGACTCAAAGCCTATGAAGCAGCACCAACGCCGGTTCCGACCAGACATGATGGACGCTATTGAAGCTGAAGTCAAAAAGCTGATAGCCTGTGGGTTCATCCGGGAAGAACAACATCCCGACTGGGTCGCCAACGTTGTCCCAGTCATGAAGAAAAATAGGAAGGTACGAATCTGCATCGATTACCGAGATCTGAATGCGGTCTGCCCCAAGGATGAATTTCCTCTTCCCATCACGGACATCATGATCGACAACACCTGCGGTTTTGAACGCATGTCTTTCATGGACGGGTTCTCAGGATACAATCAGATCAAGACGCATCCTGAAGACGAGAAGCACACTGCCTTCCGCACCCCGTTGGGAGTGTATTGCTATACGGTCATGCCCTTCGGATTGAAAAATGCCGGGGCTATGTACCAATGGGCTATGAGCGGCATATTCCATGAACATTTACGCAAAACAGTAGAGTGTTACGTAGACGACATAGCCGTCAAGAGCCGCCTCAAGGATGATCATATTCAGGACCTAAGGACGGTATTCAAGTTAATGCGCCGATATCAACTCAAGATGAACCCTACGAAGTCCTTCCTGGGCGTATCTTGTGGTGCCCCGTTCCCCCTATTCGGGGAGCGCGGCTAAGAAATACTAGACGGTATCGTTCGATCGGGATAGATTGAATCAAGAACTCATCCTCGTTATGGATTTGTCTCTTCGGAATCGATTCCCATATTCAGTGGACCGTGCCCCAAGGATCGACTTAGCGGCAGAGTCAGGAGGGACCTCTCCGCTGCATTCTTTGTTTCCTAGTTTTCGCTGTCGCTTGTTGCTTTCGTGCCTTGAGTTTGTTTTCGGATTTGCTTGGGTTTTCTTGAACGGTTTCGATGGATTTCATTGCTTTCGTTCTTAGGACTGCACTTCAATTCCGATAAGGGAAAGAGAGGAAGAAGTACTGATCAGCTGTTCGTGTCAATACAGGTGAACCAGCTGTAGGCGTCGCTCGAGCGGACTCCTAAAGCACTTCTTTCCTTTTTCCTTCCAACTACCAAAGTGAGTGGCTACCAACCCGATTAGCTAGCCCTACTTGCTAGTCTTCACATCTAAATCTTGTGTTCGTGCTTTGCCCGATCAAACGATACCAAGTAAATAACTAAAAGATATCAAGAAAATAAGGGAATAGACTTGGGAAATATTGCTTGTCAATGAAACTTGTGAACGGTTACTTACTTATATGCTTGCTCGTTTAGAATGTTCATCATATACATAAATATAAGTTAGAATGTATATTTCTTCTTAAAACTGTGCTATGTATAGAACTCATTTTCAAAGCAATAACCCAACAGGAAGACTATGCTAAAATAAATCTTGCCTGTTACTGCCATGCTCCTGATACGCCCTGATTTGCCTCGATGCTAACTTCGTGTACTGCGTTGATCACGAACAACTTGTGCACAAGGTCTTAGTTCCTACGGACGGTCGCTGGGGCACTGGCACCGATCCGATCCGGACGGAACTCATGATAGTCGCCTGCTATAGGACGGAATGCCTTGGGACGTCCTGATCTATGCGTCGCACGGCACTCCGTACTGAGACTAGCCCGTCCATTATGGCAATGTGCCAGTGATCCCCCTTGTATATTTAAACCTGTTGCTACTAACTTGTGTCTTCTTGGTAGGGAAGGCAAGGTAAGTATTATGCAGGTAGTTCAGACGGGCAGGTAAATGTCACCGAACGGTGGCGAGTTATTTCAATGATTCTATATATATATCTTGCTGTAAAATGAACTAAGGCAAGATAGAAACCCACAAATATGCATGCTTCATTAAAACAACATGTTGATTGGTATAGTTGGGATAGCTTGCCTTCACCAGTACGTTTCGATGTACTGACCCTCGTTGAAACAAGTTCCCCGGGCTAAGGAGAGCCGAGCGAGGAGCAGGAGACAAACCCCCAATCCAGTCCAGCTGTAGGCACGCCTCGACCGTGCCAACCTTTGAAGCATTTTGAAAAAGAAGAAGCATTTTGAAGTTAGAAGCTAGCCACCAAGCAACCATGCAACTTCGTGGCAAAGCAGTCGTTCCGACGCAAGGTCTTATATTTTGAGTTTAGTAAGGATGTAATGTACAGGACTGCTATCTCATTTTGTGTCAACACTTTTGTAAGCCCATAGAGGCAATCCTTATGACTCAGTTCAAGGAGTTTGTAATAGATGTTCATATTATCAATAAAAAGAGAACTTTTCCATGTTTCAATATGTGTTTCAATTATCTGCGTACTCTGAATATGTGCTCGCTATGCGAAACAAAAATACTTAGCCTTGTGCGGTGCGCAACCTAGGCCCGCACGGCGGTCACGCCCGGGGGACGACTAACGATTCCACGGGATCGGGGCGTGACATATCTAGTGGCAAATTCCTGGGATTTGTTATCACCGCCAAAGGCATCCAGGTGGACCCTGACAAAGTCCAGGCCATCGTAGAAATGCGACCGCCCCGCAATCTGAGGGAACTCCGGGGATTTCAAGGCCGTCTGGCTTATATTCGGAGGTTCATATCCAACCTCTCAGGAAGATGCCAGCCTTTTTCGCACCTCATGAAGAAAGGTGTATCCTTCGTATGGGACAAAACCTGTCAGCAAGCATTCGGGGAGATCAAACGCTACCTCACTAGTCCGCCAGTTCTGGTGCCCCCCATCATGGGGAAACCATTCTTGCTGTACGTCCGAGCAATGGATCATTCGCTAGGAGCTCTTCTAGCGCAGAAGAACAACGTGGAGCATGAGCAGGCTATCTACTACCTCAGCAGGATGATGGTCGGAGCCGAACACTGGTACAACCCAGTGGAGAAAGAATGTCTGGCTCTGATGTTCGCTATCCAAAAAATGCGGCACTACGTCACCGGCCAGACTATTCATATTATCTCCAGGATCAACCCTCTTCGAGTACTGATGAGCAAGCCGAGTATTCTTAATTCCCGACTCGCAACCTGGGCGATGCTGTTAACACCATATGACATGGTGTACATCCCGCAGAAGTCCATCAAAGGCCAAGCGCTGGCCGACTTCCTGGCTGCTCATCCGATCCCGGAGGCCTCCAAGTTATACGAAGACATTCCCGATGAAGTTGCAGAGTGTAATTCCGCAATAGAAAGTGACACATGGCAACTGTTCTTTGACGGCGCCTCCAGGACTGGCCCCCAGGGAAACGTGGTTTCAGGGGTAGGAATCGTCCTGGTCACTCCTGATAAACTCGTCATCTACCGGGCATACTCTCTTAATGAACCATGCTCCAACAATGTGGCGGAATATGACGCCCTGTTGATCGGGCTCCAAGTCGCTAAAGAGCTGGGGGTCGAATCCCTGGAAGCTTTCGGTGATTCTCTGCTTATCGTCAATGAAGTCAGAGGAATATACGAGGTCCAGAATCTAGACCTCATCCCCTATCACCGAGCGACAATCGAGATAGCCATGACGTTCAAAGGGTTCTTCCTAGAGCATGTACCTCGATCTCAGAATCTGGAAGCTGATGCCTTGGCCAGTCTAGCTGCGGACTTAGCTACCCCTATAAGAAGGCAAGATTCGGTGATCCTTCTTAACAGAGATTTATTCTGCGTGAAGAACAATCTTCACATAGAACGCAGCTACGCTGTGAACACAGATCCCCCCCGAAGAGACTGGAGAAGTCCCTTCATAGATTTCGTCGCATACGGAATCTTGCCAGAGGACCCAAAAGAAGCAGTATCCGTCAAGAGACGATCATTACGCTTCTATTTCGATGCATCTTCACACTGCCTATATCATCGAACCTACGACGGACTGCTATTAAGATGTCTCTCAGACGAAGAAGCACAGCAGATTATCCGAGAAGCTCACGACGGCGTATGCGGAGCGCATCAGCCCGGTCCTAAGCTACAGGATCGTATCAGGAGAATGGGCTACTACTGGCCCACTATGATCACAGACGCGATCAGCTATGCAAGACAATGCAGAGCCTGTCAGGTTCATGCAGACTTCATACACCAACCGTCTGAATATCTACATCCTACGGTCGCATCCTGGCCCTTCGAAGCATGGGGTATGGATATCGTCGGTCCCATTCATCCGTCCTCCTCCAGAGGCCACCGGTTCATACTGGCCATCACGGATTACTTTTTCAAATGG
This sequence comes from Iris macrosiphon, assembly GCA_036927795.1. Classification (NCBI taxonomy): domain Eukaryota; kingdom Viridiplantae; phylum Streptophyta; class Magnoliopsida; order Asparagales; family Iridaceae; genus Iris; species Iris macrosiphon. The sequence goes on along the minus strand of JAYESA010000011.1, from coordinate 122,342,185 downwards.
GCAGAGGCGAACCCTCTGGTTGAGGTAAAAGCGTCTGACGTGATCAGCTTCATCAAGCACCACGTCATTTATCGCTTTGGAATTCCTCGAAGGTTAATCCATGACAATGGGCCTCAGTTCATCAGCCAAGCGTTTCATCGATTTTGCGATAAAAGTCGAATACATAATATTGCCTCTACGGCATATTATCCAGCTGCTAATGGTTTGGCGGAAGCTTTCAACAAAACCATTATCAAACTCCTGAAGAAGTTTGTCTCTTCAAACAAAAGAGACTGGAACGAGAAGCTGGACGAATGTCTCTGGGCATACCGTACAACGGTACGGACACCTACAGGTTGTACCCCCTTTTCACTGGTCTACGGGAGAGAGGCAGTTCTTTCCATCGAAATCCAGATCCCGTCGCTCAGGATAGCAGTGACTAGAGAGTTGACTCGAGAAAAGAATGACCTGTTAAGGCTCCAAAAGCTTGAAGGATTAGACGAGAAACGCCTACAAGCTCAACAGCGCATCGCGCTTTACCAAGCACGCATTTCCAAAACTTTTAATCATAAAGTGAAGGAAAGAGTGTTCAAAGTCGGCGAGCTAGTTCTAGCCGTAAGAAGACCGATGATTCTTACCCACAGAAGTAAAGGCAAATTCTAGCCCAAGTGGGAAGGCCCTTATGTGATCGAGACAACGTTCTCGAACGGCGTCTACAGGATAGCCCAGCCTAATGGAGACCTGTTAATGGCTCCTATCAACGGCAAATTCCTGAAAAGGTACTATGCTTAATCTCCCCTGCTCGGGTGGGACATAGCAAGGCTCTCGATTCTGACAAAACTACTCCAAAACGCAATTAGTAGGGTTACGCTCTATCATGTCCGTATGACCTCTGAATAGATGTGTCCTACTAAGAAGTTTATCGGGAGTCTATCATGTCCATACTACCTCTGATATCACTCTCACCAAAACCGGTCATTTACATTCCGAAATGATGGGTCCACAAAAGTCAGAAAAGAGTCGCCTTTATTTATTCCCGAGAGGGAGGCAGAATTACATCTGGGCAAGCAAAAAAGGGAAAAGGATACATCATGATGGTGGGTGAGTCAGATTGTGAATCTGCCGCTCCAGCGCAACTATCCTCTCATTCCTAAGAACCAAGGCGTCGGCACGAGCCTGCTCCAGCCGTGCCTCGGGAGTGTCCGTGAGGGTCAGATCAGCCTTTGCCCAAAGACAGCCCGTGCGAGCAGCTTCTGCACGGTCCAGCTCCCGTCGCGCTGTGCTCAGTCGACCGGACGCTACGTCTAGACCTGCCAGCGACTGAGAAGCCCACTCCTCTGCCCGAGCGAGTTTTTCCTTCAGCTTGGAGACCCTCGCTGCATTCCCTTCATGCTTAGAGTGACACTGCGTCTCAACGATAAGAGCCTCTTCCACGACAACTTTTCTCCTATCCACCTCCAGCATATGCTTCTGGATAGAGTTGTCTAGGCTTTCCACCTTCATAGCAAGCCGCGCAGTCATGAGGTTGAACAGAGCCTGAACATCAGCATCGAGACCCTGAGTCAGCTGCAAATATTCGTTAATAGGTTGCTCTAACCCATTAACCACCGCCTCCAGGGCGTCAGCTACCCCAGGATCACCGAGCTCCCTGATGACCCCGATCGAAGCAAGAGAAGTATTCCTCAGGCGCTTAAAATCCAGACTCTTCGCTAATGCCATTGATACCATCGTTCTCAAACCGGTGTAGAAAAGGATGGTATGTTGCTCAGTCAACGCAACTAGATCCGACTGAACGCCGGAAGCGCCCTCAATGTCAGCAAGTCCCTCTCCAGGGATGATTGCAGACGAGGTGGCCACAGCCATCGCATCGACACATGGCGCAATCGAAGAAGGTGCGGTAACGGCGGTCGAAGTCGTCGCCACACTCACAAGAGGCAAGGTCACGATGACGTGCTCATCCTCCTCTCGAGGTGACGAAGCTACTCCAGCCGTACTGGCCCCCGAAGCCACTTCCTCATCAAAGTCGAACGCCTCCTCGTTAGAAGCCCGAGCAGAACCAGAATGCGCTTCAACGCTATACTCCCCGTGGGCGCTATCCCCTGAGAAGAAGACGAGAAAGTCAATATCAGTATGATGACAATATTTCTCAAAGGAGACATAAAAATGACATTTACTCGGAGCTAACGGCATATACGACGCATCTGCAGTCGATATAGCTAAACCATGCCTTAATGACGCAATGCGAATCGTCATGCCTGGAGAAGGAGGTGGGCCGACCGACATCGCCGAGAGTTCTGTCAGGCCTCCACCAAGACGTGGTCGAAGTTCATCGGCCGGAATCTCGCCAGACGCGCTCACTGACGCGGTAGGAGTCATGCCCGCTGCTGGCCTCGGGAAAGATTCTCCCATCTGCCTCGGCCACACAGGCAATCTCGCTCCGCTACCTGGAGCAGTAGCCGCCACAGCCACCTCTAACGAGGATTCTCCGGCATCGACGACCGGAACTGTAGGAGGCCCCTCTCTAGAAGGCGAGGAACCTCCAGCCAAAGAATCATCCCCGATGTAGGGAGAGGCAGGCTCACTCCCAGGAGCCACAATGCCAGGAATGCGGAGAGGACGAGCAACCGTCTCCTTCCTCCTCTAGCGAAGAGAAACTTCCTTCAGAGCAGAAGCCCGTTGCTTCCCCAAAGGGACTACCAAAGCCTCCGCAGGCAGAGGCACTTCGTACCTCGGCACCGACACCAGAGGCTCGTCCGGAGTACCAGACTCCTCACCTTCGTCCGAAGAAACCGAAGGGACGTCAACTCTTCCCCCAGGCTTGGGAGAAGGCACCCGGAAGCTTCCACGCACGTCGAAATCACGATGGAAGGTGTTAATCGCCACGTAAAACTGGGCGTAAGAATGGAGAATGCGAAGCTCCGTGGAGGTTGTAACGACTGGCACAATGAAGGTTGCCCTCGTACAACCCATGAGGAAATATCGCCACCCTCTAGCTCCATTAATGAGTCCACCCCTGGACCTAAAGCTGGTAACGGCATTGCCCACATGCAGCTGATCGTACCCAAACTGCCTGGCAAACCGACTAGGCAAGTAGGGCTCGAAGAAGCAGTGATCTTCGCTCCTGTACAGCAGATGGGAGGGTCTAATACAGACCAACCAGTTAAAAGCTTCCGGGGAAAGGTCGGTCTTCTCTCCACCTGAATCCTCAAGCCGCACCCCTAATTGATTGCGATGCACGGGGGGAGCAATACAAAGGAGCTTCCAACCGTGGCTGAGGTTCAACACCAGCCGACAGTCTAAAACTGTGCTCACATTCCAGGAGGAATCCTTGTAATTCAATAAGAATATACCCTCCCGAGCTGCTACCGGACCCAAGAGACATCACCTGGGGATTGTGGAGAATCAACCATCCCATCAAGTATAGGTATGGTAATTCCACCCTGGGAAAACTCTCACGTCGAGCAACCAGTCAGTTATGGCTCTCAAGCCAGCCTGTATACGGTACACCATGGCAGGAAGCAAGCCCAGTCTTGCCCCAAACACCAGGCGCACTGCCGGCCACAGGATGTTCCGATTAATGTGGTCTGCGGACGCGGTACCTGGCACCACTACTCGGCGCAGCCATATGGAGAGGAAACCAGCCAGCTGGGCTTCCTTAGACAAAGCCCTGCGACAGCGCCTCAAGTAACTACAGGCCTTAGTGCCTTCCGGGTACTTTCCTACCCCCTCGACAAGAATCTGATCTGGAGCTTCAGCCTCCTCCATAAGAGTCTCCACAACCTGGGCACTAAGCACGCCCAAACAGTTAACGGGCTCATTCTTGCCACCCGAGGCTTTCTCCGACCTGGCGGCCCTGGCTCGGTGGAAGAAGAGGTAGGACATCCACTTGGTGGTGTGAGCCAAATCAGAAGGCTCGTTATAAAAGGCGGTGCATGCGAAGTATTGACACGTCAGCTCCTGATATACTTCCGCCACCCGAGGGTCCAAATCCCCCAACTCCCGGTTGGTGGGAACATACTCTTCATATGGAGTATCCTCCATCGGCAGTCTCGAGACAACTGCCATCTCGTGGAACGCCAATCCCAACTCCCCCAGTGGAGTGGCAAAGGTCCCGGTGAGCGGAATGTACCGCTCCATCAGCGCTAGGAACAAATTAGGGTTCGGAGGCAACCCGACGCTCGTCGCACTCACAGCGGCATATAGTCCAATGCCCTCCAACTCTCTCTGGAAGTGCTTCAAGGTCCAGTCAACTAGGCATCTCCATCGGGAGTTCGTTGGGGCGATCCACCCATTGCATCGAGGATTCTCCTTGGGATATACCCCACCTCGACCCATGAAGTCGTTGCAGAAGGTCAGTAATTGGACCGGCTGGATCACCAAGCTATCTTCACTTGGAACACTGCCCGGGCACAGTCCTCTGAACAACGTCACAACGCCGGAGGGGCAACTGACGAATGACCCCTGGTCAGCTCCTTTCAGATAAAAAATCTTCCCCGGCTTGCCATGAAGATCAGGAGTCAGCGTCCACGACATCTTCCTAGGATGCGTCGCGTGGAAGAAGGCCGAGATGGGATAATCCCTCGGCATCGTTGGCAGATACAAAACCAAATTCCCGGCTGGGAAGACCCAGGGCTCCCTCTTAGGCTTCGTCTGGGACTGTTTGTCGATCATGTCCCCAAAAAGGAAAGCCGACTTTACGTACGGCTCCCCGTCTACATAAGTCAGAGGCTCCCCGTTGATCATGCTCAGTAGCATTCGCTCGCCCTGAGCCGATATTAAGACCCTCCTTCCTTCAGGGTACTGTGGTCCGGAGATAGGGAATGCCACGTGGGACGGATCCTCCAGGTAGTTCGAGTGCAGCATCCCAGCAGCGGAGCCCATCACCTCGGGCAGTGGAGACTCACCCAAGTCAACTACAAAAGTGCAAGGAAAATACGTCATCACAAGTCTTGCATGAACATATGGACCGAAAGAAACATCAGTTTGTGCTTTACGCAGGATTGTGCAAATCTGGCAATTTTACGCCGGAGGTCCCCCCACAAGCATAAAATTCAAATTTTACGATATACCCCAATTTTCGGTAGCCAGAGCTTCTACGCTCAGAACTACAAAAATATGGAGTCTTTACGCTGACACATTAGAAATGTGGGCATAAAAGATGAAAACGCCTCCGTGCATCATCTTCCTCAAGAAGAGGCTATCAGCACAGAAGACGACCTAGCGCGGTCACGTTCAACGTGTGCGAAGGATTTTTTGTCGTTTTTGTCACCCCGAAGGCTTTACCTCTAAGACCGGGTGCACTACTCGTCGGCAGGACACTTCGCTCAGAAGAAAGTTCGCCTTGACCGACGAAAGACTCTCTCGCTGGGGCGGAAGAATGAGAAGAGGAACCTACACCCTTTCCCTTGGCGGAGGAGGTCTGTTTCGACGCCATTTTCTGAAGACTCGAGACGTTCGGAGAGAGAACGAAGAAAAACTCGAACAGTCGAAAGCTCTCTTTCGCAGAAGATGGATAAAAAGTTTCTCTCTCAGAGAACTTGAGATATATATAGAGTTCGGGCCGACTCCTCGAATCCTCAGACGGACTCCTCGAGACCCTAACCAAATCTCGCAAAATTAAATAATGGGTTATGATTGGATGCCACGTCAGCCCACTAACCTTGAAAGACGGACAGTCAGCAAATTTGAAAAGTTTTTCGTGCAAAGACGGTTCAGCAGGTCCTACGCTGAAGGAGCTTTCTACGCTCGACAGCAACAGATCTACGGTTTTACGCTTGCAAGCTATAAGTCTATGGTTTTATGCCCGGATGCCTTTGTGCTCAGTAGCTTTTACGCTCGAGAGGCCACAAATCTACGACTTTACGCTCAGCAGATACCAAATCGATGATCTCACGCTCGGTGGTGCTCAGTTTACGCTCAGAAGCAACAGATCCGCAAGACTTCACGCTCGAAGAAATTTTCTTTTCAGGAGCTACAGATAAACAGTTCTACGCTAAAGGAGCTTTCTACGCTCGACGGCTACGAATCTACAACTTTACGTTCGACAGCTATAAGTTAGGTTTTTGGCCCGGATGCCTTTGTGCTCAGTAGCTTTTATGCTCGAGAGGCCACAAACCCATGACTTTATGCACAGGAACTACAAGTCTACGATTTCACGCTCGATGGTGTTCTACGCTCACAGGCTACAGATAAACAGTTCTACTCTAAATGAGCTTCCTACGCTCGACGGCTACGAATCTACAACTTTACGTTCGACAGCTACAAGTCAGGTTTTTGGCCCGGATGCCTTTGTGCTCAGTAGCTTTTATGCTCGAGAGGCCACAAACCCATGACTTCACGCACAGGAACTACAAGTCTACGATTTCACGCTCGACGGTGTTTTATGCCCGGAGGCTACAGACTGATGATTTCTCGCTCCACGACTTTTCGTATATTCGAACAATCCCCAAGACGGTCAATTACAGGAGTTCACACAGAAGATACTCCTCCTTGGCCTCAACATATCCCAAGTACCTGAAACATACAAGAGTTCAAACATTGAGAAATTACTCTTCTCGGGACAATTGGAGGTTCATCCAAACTCCAGTCTGAATATCTCGTCTATCAAAAGATGGCAACTCAGTTTGACAGCCATTTCTCGACCCTGTTCCAAGGGATTTTCGAGAAGTCACTCTTGAAGACGAAGACTGAACAAAAAAGTCTGTTCACCAGAAGTTCAAAGCTCTACGCGATTCCTCAGTCCTAGCAACAGGACAGTTCTAAAAATGTTCAAAATGCTCTACAGCGTTCTATGGACTACTCTCTATGCGTAAAGGATAGGACCTAGCACTCTTTCTACAGAGTCGGCGTACAGATTCAGACGTTTTGAAGCTGCACATATTCAGACTTCACAGCAACATATGGCAAGATGATCATATGAAGAAGAAAGACGATTTTATTAAAGATTAAAATCATGATTACATATGAGAGAAATCCAATCTACACGGGTTTTCTTTTCATTTTTATGATTACATCTGAGGGAAACTCTATCTACAAAGAAGATACCCCCTCGTCGTCTGAAGATCGCCGCCAGAGTCCGTTCTGCAGGGTTCCCGCATCGGTGCAGATCTTTCTCTTCTTCGAAGGAGATGATCACCGGCGGGCACGACAGAGTTGGGGCTTGCATAAATTATGCAGATCCCATGCTCCGTGCGCCACGGCAGATTGGGTTGAGGTATTAAACCCAACTCAGTCCGGGGAGACAGCTGCTACAGCTTGTCTTCTCTCTCACCTCCCAGAGGAAATCGAGAGAAGGCGCGGCATGCCAGCCGCCGTGGTCAAATACGACCCTTCCTCTCTCCTGGGGCAACGCCATACAAAGTTGCTGATTATCCCGAGCAAGGGAGGCTAAGATATCCTTCCATGATCCATCGTTGCAGTGGACACTTGCTCGAAGATGCCGTCTTTTTCGGCTCCTTACACGCTGGAAGAACATGATCTCCTTCTTCCTCAAATTGACCCGGCGAACTCCGGTGATCATCTTTGCGTGGTGATGAAGATGTGGGGAGAACAGGCTAACTCCCGCAGCCTTTTATAGGCAAAAGAGATCACAGCGGTCCCCCATAAATCTGCCATAAAGTCTGCACCGACCGTTTTAATGCTCCATTCAGAAATGTTTCGAGTTACGAGGGGCCATTCATGCTTCGTTCAAAGCGTTTCAAATTCTAAGGAATTTAAAAGCTCTGAAGGGGGTCTTGTAGAAGCATGAAAAATATGCTGGAAAGAGCTATGCAGCCTCTTGATACAGAGCAGCGTAAGCAGAGGCCTTCAGAGCCATCAGGCGTACAACAGAGTTTTCTTCGCTAAAATACAGCGTGAAGAATAAAACTCAAAGGACCATCCGCATAAGTGCAGTACGTCTAGGCCGTTCCAGCGTGAAACAGAGTTCTTCATCGCCTCCATGGCGTAAAACTCAACCGCTCTCAAAGCAGCGTTATAGCATACGAGGAATGCTTCATCTTCCCCGAAATGACCCTGTCAAGTCACACAGTGAATCTGACCTCTGACTCCTGACAAAAGGTGATGCACGGCTACCCAAACGACGGCTGGAAACGATGGCAGACCTCTCGGGATGCGTCCTATAGTATGATGGCAGATCTCACCATTTAATGCAGAGGATTTGGTAAAGCATCACCGAACCGTCGTTTACTGGAGTCCCCTCAGCATAAACCGCTCTTTTGCGTACAAGGGAATATGCCGCCCAGACAAACTGCCTGCCACGTCAAAAGCTGCACTTCGTACGGGATTCGAGGCACGTCTCTACGTCTAATTGCACAGAGCGGTGACAGTTTCTCTCAAGATACGTCTCTGCGACGGGTGCACAGAAGGCCTGCAGACCTTCGAAACACGCCTTCGCGTTTAATGCATAAGATGATGGCAAATCTATGCAAGAGATTTGGTTATATCTTCAAAAGCCGTAATTCCGGCTAAGGCGTCCACATCAGCACGGTATGCAGTGGCTTCTACGCCCATTCAAGATCTGTGCTCAAGCGGCTTCTACGCCCATTCTGGCACGATATGCAGCGGCTTCTACGCCCATTCAGGATCTGTGCTCAAGCGGCTTCTACGCCCATTCTGGCACGATATGCAGCGGCTTCTACGCCCATTCAGGATCTGTTCTCATGCGGCTTCCACGCCCACTCAGTCCCTACGACTACTCGGCTTCCATGCCTACTCGGCTTCTATGCCTGTTCGGCTTCTGTGCCTGTTCGGCTTCCACGCCTACTCGGCTCCTATGCCTGTTCGGCTTCTATGCCTGCTCGGCTTCCACGCCTACTCGGCTTCTATGCCTGTTCGGCTTCTATGCCTACTTGGCTTCTATGCCATGGTGACGGACATTTGGCTTCTACGCCAACCTCTTCTACACAATGGATACCTACCCGCGTGGCTTTTACGTCGTGATCTTAGTAGCAACCGTACGTGTTGTGTCCCCTTAGTTGGACCCACATCACCTGCTTAGTCAAAAGATCATCTATACGTAGGCATTGGTTACTTTAACCGTTATGTAAAAGGGTGCTGTACTTTCCACTCCTTGGTTGCTACACCAACGGAGTGGTCACTGTCACCAAAGACTCTATAAATAGAGGCCCCTGTCAATGGGGAACGAGGTCGGAAAATTTGGTCAAGAATACCAATATCAGATCCAAGGTCGATAATTGGAGAAGATCGAACAAGGAGAGAGAGAGAGAGAGAGAGAGAGAGAGAGCCTGGAGCTCAGGCAAAGAACGGGGATCGACGACTTCGGCATCGTGCATCCACCCTCTCCTACAACCTTCGAAGCTGCTACCTGTCTTCCACGACACTTCTTCAACATCGCGTGGTCCAAGGGCTAAAGTGATCGACCGCAGATCAGACACCTATAGCAATTTATACCCAGATTAAATAAATTGTACTCCCATATCCTCGTATAGGATTACATTGTACAAGTTTGTTTGTAAACCAAAGGGCGCGGGTTTCGCACAAACCCCGTCATTGAAATACACTTTCATTCTTTCGTTTAATACCACAAACATACAGTAGCTAATAAATTATTGTAAATAACAAAAAATAAACTAGGTTAAGTGGTCTTCGTATACCAAAAAGAAAAATTGAATTCAGATCTCTGTGGTGGGAGATACGAATCCGTGAACATAGGTACTTACCGCAGTTTTCTGCGATACCCAAAAGTTATCATTTTTCGTCAACTTGGGCGCTATTTTTTCCTAGGTTTATGCGTTGAATGAGGTAAACTAATGCACATGATTTAGAGAGGGATAGGTGGTGAACGTACCGGTGAAGACGGGGTCGAGTTTGGTCGAGCGAGGGCACGGGAAACAAGGCTAGAACAAAGGTACTTTGTTGTTCAATTTCTGCAGCGGTTTGCGCGTGTAAACCCCCTAGACCAAAATTTTTATTTTAATTAATTTAGATAGCATGATTAGGGTTTTGTGTTTCTAATTAGAATTTATTATTTTATATATCTGTGCAGTGTTTTGTTAGTTAGGACACCTTACCCTTGTCCCGATATTTAGGACCCTACCCTAGCTGTTGCCCTAGAACAACTTCCACATATTTGACCTAGACCTATAAACCCCTCGTATTTAAACTAGAACAAACCCCGGATATCGATTTTTGTGCCAAATTTTAGACGCACAAAAGTCGTTACAAACGTCCATACGCAAATTAATTAAATTGCGTAATTACGTTCGTTGTCCGTTTCAATTGAAATTAAGACCCAACCTCAGCCAGTTTTGACCAACCCAGATCACGATATTATTGTACACTGAGCCTACTACACCAATGACCCTTGTCCAACCCAATTTTGACCCCCCGGTTATTTATAATTAATTAAATAACACCAAGTGCATTAATTTTGATTTAATTAATGTGGAGACCCAACCTCACTCGAATTAGACCCAACTCCAACCCAAACCCACACACACACCCACAAGCCTCATACAAAATACCATACACCATCCTCGTCCAATGCAAAATACCAAACAAGGTGTTTTGTTACATCAAATCCTCAATTTTAGCTTTTATGCAATTTCTCAATTGTTCAGGGGCCTTTATGCAAAATTGCAGTGAGGTGCCCCCCTCTCATTGGTCCAATCCCATGAAGAAGAGATCCTCATTTATTTGACCAGCCTATCACAATTCCCCCCCCATTTTTATGTACCTACACTACTTTTAGGGATACATCATGACCCTTCATTTTGAACCACTCATTCATAGCCCTCCCCTCATCATGATGGAGCCTCCCCAACTCCCCAAACATTATACCCAGCCGGCCCTAATCCCTAGGCAGCCCCCCCACTCTCTCTCTCCTACATATACATCATGTCACATCATTTATTGCTACACAAAAACCAAAATACAAAGGAAAGGAAAAACCTAGAAAATATTACACACACCACCACCCTCACCTAACTTTCAGCCGACCCTAACCTACCCACCCCGAGCTCCACCACCGCCACCAGCCACCACCAGTCGCCGCCACCCTAACCCGACCCCTTCGCCGGACCCTCCCCTACCCTCGGCCACCGCCACCCGGCCACGACGCCGCCGGTAGCCACCCCCCAACAGCCCCACACCAACCCGAGTTCCCCAGCCCGCGTTCACAGCCGACCCACCCCTCGACCTCGTACTCCTCCACCCCCGCACCTCCGGCCACCATACTTCACCGGAGCCTCCCCCAGCCAGTCCTCCACCACCCCACAAAATCTCAGCCCCGGCCAACGCCGGAGCAGGCCGCCACCGACCCCGCAAGTGTGCCTAGCAGTCAACTGCTGCTGCTGCCCGCGACCTCCCCGAGCCTCGCCGGAGCGCCGATCGGCCACCCCCGCCGGCGACGATCCACCACCGCGACCCCCTCGACCTGAGGTACAACCTAGTATATTATTTCATGTATAAATGTTAGTATTTAGACATGTATTCTAGGTTGCAAGGGTATATATATATATATAGTTTATGTATTTCTGTATTTTATACGTATTTCAGTATATGTATAAAATTCTGTAATTGTTGGTACTTATATATATAAATACCACTGTATAATACTGTGTTATATATAAATACATAATTTATTTGGTATTATATATAATAGGAAAATATACATGTATTTTTGTATACTTATATTATTTAATACCAAATACGTATATATGTATACGTATATATGTGAATGTACTTATATATATATATTTCTACATTTCTACAGTATTTATGTATTTAAAAATGTGTATATACTGTATTAATTTTTTCTGAGTTTATATTTTTATATATAATATAAATATATATGTACGGATTTTTATATATATAAATGTATATATAATACTTGGGTATAAATACTAATTACCTAAAGTGTATATGTATACATATATATATATATAAATATACAAATAAATGTATATATCTCTGAAATACAGTAATTTATGTATTATTACCAAATTATTAAATGTAGTATATAAATATATATAATGTTATATTTATTATTGTGTATACATATAAGTATATATGTGTAAATATATATATATATAAATATGTGTGTATATATGTTTTTTTTTAATATACTTTATATATTTAGTATATTAGTATGGGAAATGTATGTATGTTATATACATATATATGTATTATTATTTACTTGTATACTTAGTACATAAATACGGTATATTTATCTATATATTTATATATATATAAATACTTGTGAATCTTAATATGTGTATGAGTATATATATATCTAAATATATATAAATATGTTATGTATATTTACTTAGATACATAAAAATTACTATTTAAATACATAAATAATGTTGTGTATACTTGTGTGCATATATAGTATCTAAATGTATGAATAGGTATAAATATATGATATTGTGAATATTATCTATTACATACATATGTAAGTATTTATTGAATATAACATAATTACCAGTGTATTACTAAATAATACAAATATTATTTTTGTACTACTAAACTTATATATTATTTTAATATAATTAAGTATGATTTAGTGTGTGTAGTAGCTATATATATATATACATGTTGTATGTATGTATATAAATTATTAGTTAAATATGTAAATATATGTGTATGTATTTATATACATGGTATTACGTATTTTAAATATGTAATTATATTTAATGAATATATGTATATATATACATATGTCAAAGTGCAGTTATACACATAAGTATAGATGTTATTAAATTATCTATAGTATATATGTGTATAGGTGTTGTGTACGTATACCTGCTCTATGTTAACATAGGTAGTTAAGCTTGGTGTAAAATTTAGTAAATCATAATTATTGTTATCTGTTCGTAGGCATCCGAGATGGTGCTACCTTGACTGCTGGTTCCGGAGCATTGCTTGTGCACACCAGAGTTCCAGGCAAGTATACCTTGCCTTGTTGATGCTGTCTAAATTCAGATGTTAACTAGTTGCATATTTTACTGTTTCAATATTTGACTGTGCGCGTTCGAGAAGACTCGGGTGCAGTCAACGAAGGCGTTGACGTTAGGACTTGTGTCTGACTTAGTGTCTAGTGGACCCACCTAAAGTCGAGGAGTTATCAATATGACTTCCCAGGCCTTGACACGTATCTTAACACGTCACAGAGTGAGTTCATGTAGGGACGCGTGCTTCATGATCGACTGGCCATCAGCATGAGCAGCACGTGTGACGGCGTTTAGCTTAGTTGTTTATTTATGTAGCGACGTGCATCATAGTATGAGGTGTCCACGTCGCATTTGCGACTTGTACATTGACATTGGGCGGGGAAGACAATTAGTAGGCGTATGGGACAGACAATTGGTTGCCGTAGTTTAAGAGTAAACTGCAGGGCCGTGAGTCTCAGGGTTACCCGATTGTGGGCCAGTGTTACCCGATTTTGGGCCACTGTACCCGATTATGGGCATATACGCTTGTCGATACATCCGGCAGAGGTTACTAGCTGCGCGCTATCATGATCGGCGATGTAGTCAGCATATATTCCTGGCGTTCAGTTTACAGCTAATGCCAGGTACTTAGCCTCTGGCTCGACGCTATGCTTTATACCTTTCACCTACCCATACGTACCAGGGTTGTCTTCAAAGTGCATTTCACTTAGCTGGTTAGATTACCCGTGAGTTTACACAGTATTTACCTTATGGCATACATTTCTGTATACTTGTTACGTCCCTCTGAGGACCTGGTTCTCTTCCAGATCCAGACGAGCATTTGTACCCTACCATCTACGGAGCAGGAGTAGAGACAGGATTCCTGATTGAGGACTACGAGGCATTTCCAGGGGAGTTCCCGTGATATGAGTACGCAGCTGCTCTAGACTAGAGTTTTCATATCTAGCTAGTTGATACTCTGGTCTAGTTATCTTACTTTTTCCTGCACTGTATTTCTATTTCTGTATTTCAGTGGGTTTGTCCCCACCAGACATATTCCGGTTGTACTATGTCAGTCGACTATATTTCTTATATTCCAGTCTTTTTATTTCAGTATTTACTTGTTATCTGTGGATGAGATTAGTCATTGCCTGTTTATGATATTAGACTTGTTAGATTTAGGACAGCGTAGCACGCTTCGTCAGGATCCATTGAATTGGGATATCCTCGAAGACGTGTCAGCTGGCCAATGCCACGTGGCCTGGTCCCATATATTTTGGGACTGGGGCGTGACATGGTTTTAGTGGTGGCCCATGCAGGTCTTGTTAATCGCTTGTGGTATGGTATCATGCCCAGCGAGCCTGCAATAGGATAGAAGTTAATAGATCTCATCCACTTTCCGCCCTTGAACCTCCTTCGCATTTGATTTAATTAAATATCTGCACCTTGCTTGTAATTCTATACTCTTCTAAATATAGTTCTATCTCTTATAGCGAGATGAACCTTCGGAGCCGACGTGAGATACTCGGTGCCATAGTACCACCTGCAGCACCGAGGGAGGATACGACTCGGGGACCACCCAGAGAGCAGCCTCAGCCAGAGGCAGAGGTGATCCCTTAGGCCCCGATGATGCACTGGCATCAGGTCTCTCCCGACGAGGAGACGCAGCAGCCAGAGGGCCAGGCATCACAGACGATTCCGATTCAGTACTTCGAGGGGCAGACCTCGAGGGCGATACCGATGCCGCAGTATGAGAGGCCGGCACCCGAGGAGACACCGAGGAGACAGCCGGAGGTACCGCTTCCACCACCTCCACCGTTTCCACCTCAGATGCCACCAGCGGAGGGACCGACCCAGATGATGCAGTTCTTCCAAATGATGATGCAGGCCCAGATGCAGCAGACGGAGACCCTGAGACAGGGCCTGATGGCAGTACTGGAGAGGGCACCTGCCCAAGCAGCAGCACCAGCACCGGCACCTGCACCTGACCGGCTAGCGGGCACTGTAAAAGGCTTCAGACAAATGGGCCCGGGAACCTTCTCGGGCAAGGAGACGGCTGAGGAGATCTCAGACTGGGTCTCCAACACTGAGATGCTGTTAGAGGGTTCGCAGCTACACCCCGATCTCTGGATGACCGCAGTGAGGGCCCAACTCACAGGCAACGCCCATCACTGGTGGGACTCTATGGAGCGCAGCATTGGCCGACAGCAGACCTGGAAGGAATTTCTAGAGCACTTCAACACGAAGTATTTCCCAGCCACGGTGAGGAACGCCCTGTACTCTCAGTTCCTGCACCTGGAGCAAGGGAACCTGACTGTGGACGCCTACGACGGAGAGTTCAGCAGACTCAGCCGATTTGGAGCAGCCCTGATCCCCAATGACCTGGAGAAAGCTAGGAGATTCCACCATGGCCTCTCTCAAGAGCTGCAGAGGTACACTACTACCCAGGCGAGGATCTCTTATGAAGAGGTCCTATCGGAGGCGAGGATCCAGGAGGCTATAGGAGAAGGAGCGAGACGTTCCAGCACGAATGTACCAGCTAGAGCCCAACACGGAGCAGGAGGACCGATTCGCCATCCCGGAGTGCAACCACAACAGAAGGTTGTGCCATATCAGCAGAGGGAGCTACTGACGTGTCACTTTTGCAGAAAGCAGGGACATGTCCATAAGGATTGCAGAAAAAGACTAGGACTGTGCCTGAGGTGCGGATCAACTCAACATCAAGCTCAGGAGTGTACCCAGTATAGAGATAGAACTCGACAAATGGTACAAACACCAGCCCCACAAATTCTAGGTATGTCCGTAGCATTACTTGATTATAGCTTATTATGTGTTATTTTAATTTCGAGGACGAAATTCTTATAAGTTGGGTAGATTGTAAACCCCCTAGACCAAAATTTTTATTTTAATTAATTTAGATAGCATGATTAGGGTTTTGTGTTTCTAATTAGAATTTATTATTTTATATATCTGTGCAGTGTTTTGTTAGTTAGGACACCTTACCCTTGTCCCGATATTTAGGACCCTACCCTAGCTGTTGCCCTAGAACAACTTCTACATATTTGACCTAGACCTATAAACCCCTCGTATTTAACCTAGAACAAACCCTGGGTACCGATTTTTGTGCCAAATTTTAGACGCACAAAAGTCGTTACAGACGTCCGTGCACAAATTAATTAAATTGCGTAATTACGTTCGTTGTCCGTTTCAATTGAAATTAAGACCCAACCTCAGCCAGTTTTGACCAACCCAGATCACGATATTATTGTACACTGAGCCTACTACACCAATAACCCTTGTCCAACCCAATTTTGACCCCCCGGTTATTTATAATTAATTAAATAACACCTAGCGCATTAATTTTGATTTAATTAATGTGGAGACCCAACCTCACTCGAATTAGACCCAACTCCAACCCAAACCCACACACACACCCACAAGCCTCATACAAAACACCATACACCATCCTCGTCCAATACAAAATACCAAACAAGGTGTTTTGTTACATCAAATCCTCAATTTCAGCTTTTGTACAATTTCTTAATTGTTCAGGGGCCTTTATGCAAAATTGCAGTGAGGTGCCCCCCTCTCATTGGTCTAATCCCATGAAGAAGAGATCCTCATTTATTTGACCAGCCTATCACAATTCCCCCCCCATTTTTATGTACCTACACTACTTTTAGGGATACATCATGACCCTTCATTTTGAACCACTCATTCATAGCCCTCCCCTCATCATGATGGAGCCTCCCCAACTCCCCAAACATTATACCCAGCCGGCCCTAATCCCTAGGCAGCCCCCCCACTCTCTCTCTCCTACATATACATCATGTCACATCATTTATTGCTACACAAAAACCAAAATACAAAGGAAAGGAAAAACCTAGAAAATATTACACACACCACCACCCTCACTTCACTTTCAGCCGACCCTAACCTACCCACCCCGAGCTCCACCACCGCCACCAGCCACCACCAGTCGCCGCCACCCTAACCCGACCCCTTCGCCGGACCCTCCCCTACCCTCGGCCACCGCCACCCGGCCACGACGCCGCCGGCAGCCACCCCCCAACAGCCCCACACCAACCCGAGTTCCCCAGCCCGCGTTCACAGCCGACCCACCCCTCGACCTCGTACTCCTCCACCCCCGCACCTCCGGCCACCATACTTTACCGGAGCCTCCCCCAGCCAGTCCTCCACCACCCCACAAAATCTCATCCCCGGCCAACGCCGGAGCAGGCCGACACCGCCCCCGCAAGTGTGCCTAGCAGTCAACTGCTGCTGCTGCCCGCGACCTCCCCGAGCCTCGCCGGAGCGCCGACCGGCCACCCCCGCCGGCGACGATCCACCACCGCGACCCCCTCGACCTGAGGTACAACCTAGTATATTATTTCATGTATAAATGTGAGTATTTAGACATGTATTCTAGGTTGCAAGGGTATATATATATATATATATATATATATATATATATATATATATATATATATATATATATAGTTTATGTATTTCTGTATTTTATACGTATTTCAGTATATGTATAAAATTCTGTAATTGTTGGTACTTATATATATAAATACCACTGTATAATACTGTGTTATATATAAATACATAATTTATTTGGTATTATATATAATAGGAAAATATACATGTATTTTTGTATACTTATATTATTTAATACCAAATACGTATATATGTATACGTATATATGTGAATGTACTTATATATATATATTTCTACATTTCTACAGTATTTATGTATTTAAAAATGTGTATATACTGTATTAATATTTTTTGAGTTTATATTTTTATATATAATATAAATATATATGTACGGATTTTTATATATATAAATGTATATATAATACTTGGGTATAAATACTAATTACCTAAAGTGTATATGTATACATATATATATAAATATACAAATAAATGTATATATCTCTGAAATACAGTAATTTATGTATTATTACCAAATTATTAAATGTAGTATATAAATATATATAATGTTATATTTATTATTGTGTATACATATAAGTATATATGTGTGAATATATATATATATAAATATGTGTGTATATATGTTTTTTTTTAATATACTTTATATATTTAGTATATTAGTATGGGAAATGTATGTATGTTATATACATATATATGTATTATTATTTACTTGTATACTTAGTACATAAATACGGTATATTTATCTATATATTTATATATATATAAATACTTGTGAATCTTAATATGTGTATGAGTATATATATATCTAAATATATATAAATATGTTATGTATATTTACTAAGATACATAAAAATTACTATTTAAATACATAAATAATGTTGTGTATACTTGTGTGCATATATAGTATCTAAATGTATGAATAGGTATAAATATATGATATTGTGAATATTATCTATTACATACATATGTAAGTATTTATTGAATATAACATAATTACCAGTGTATTACTAAATAATACAAATATTATTTTTGTACTACTAAACTTATATATTATTTTAATATAATTAAGTATGATTTAGTGTGTGTAGTAGCTATATATATATATATATATATACATGTTGTATGTATGTATATAAATTATTAGTTAAATATGTAAATATATGTGTATGTATTTATATACATGGTATTACATATTTTAAATATGTAATTATATTTAATGAATATATGTATATATATACATATGTCAAAGTGCAGTTATACACATAAGTATAGATGTTATTAAATTATCTATAGTATATATGTGTATAGGTGTTGTGTATGTATACCTGCTCTATGTTAACATAGGTAGTTAAGCTTGGTGTAAAATTTAGTAAATCATAATTATTGTAATCTGTTCGTAGGCATCCGAGACGGTGCTACCTTGACTGCTGGTTTCGGAGCATTGCTTGTGCACACCAGAGTTCCAGGCAAGTATACCTTGCCTTGTTGATGCTGTCTAAATTCAGATATTAACTAGTTGCATATTTTACTGTTTCAATATTTGACTGTGCGCGTCCGAGAAGACTCGGGTGCAGTCAACGAAGGCGTTGACGTTAGGACTTGTGTCTGACTTAGTGTCTAGTGGACCCACATAAAGTCGAGGAGTTATCAATATGACTTCCCAGGCCTTGACACGTATCTTAACACGTCACAGAGTGAGTTCATGTAGGGATGCGTGCTTCATGATCGACTGGCCATCAGCATGAGCAGCACGTGTGACGGCGTTTAGCTTAGTTATTTATTTATGTAGCGACTTGCATCATAGTATGAGGTGTCCACATCGCATTTGCGACTTGTACATTGACATTGGGCGGGGAAGACAATTAGTAGGCGTATGGGACAGACAATTGGTTGCCGTAGTTTAAGAGTAAACTGTGGGGCCGTGAGCCTCAGGGTTACCCGATTGTGGGCCAGTGTTACCCGATTTTGGGCCAGTGTACCCGATTATGGGCATATATGCTTGTCGATACATCCGGCAGAGGTTACTAGCTGCGCGCTATCATGATCGGCGATGTAGTCAGCATATATTCCTGGCGTTCAGTTTACAGCTAATGCCAGGTACTTAGCCTCTGGCTCGACGCTATGCTTTATACCTTTCACCTACCCATACGTACCAGGGTTGTCTTCAAAGTGCATTTCACTTAGCTGGTTAGATTACCCGTGAGTTTACACAGTATTTACCTTATGGCATACATTTCTGTATACTTGTTACGTCCCTCTGAGGACCTGGTTCTCTTCTAGATCCAGACGAGCATTTGTACCCTACCATCTACGGAGCAGGAGTAGAGACAGGATTCCTGATTGAGGACTACGAGGCATTTCCAGGGGAGTTCCCGTGATATGAGTACGCAGCTGCTCTAGACTAGAGTTTTCATATCTAGCTAGTTGATACTCTGGTCTAGTTATCTTACTTCTTCCTGCACTGTATTTCCATTTCTGTATTTCAGTGGGTTTGTCCCCACCAGACATATTCCGGTTGTACTATGTCAGTCGACTATGTTTCTTATATTCCAGTCTTTTCATTTCAGTATTTACTTGTTATCTGTGGATGAGATTAGTCATTGCCTGTTTATGATATTAGACTTGTTAGATTTAGGACAGCGTAGCACGCTTCGTCAGGATCCATTGAATTGGGATATCCTCGAAGACGTGTCAGCTGGCCAATGCCACGTGGCCTGGTCCCATATATTTTGGGACTGGGGTGTGACATAGTTTTAGTGGTGGCCCATGCAGGTCTTGTTAATCGCTTGTGGTATGGTATCATGCCCAGCGAGCCTGCAATAGGATAGAAGTTAATAGATCTCATCCACTTTCCGCCCTTGAACCTCCTTCGCATTTGATTTAATTAAATATCTGCACCTTGCTTGTAATTCTATACTCTTCTAAATATAGTTCTATCTCTTATAGCGAGATGAACCTTCGGAGCCGACGTGAGATACTCGGTGCCATAGCACCACCTGCAGCACCGAGGGAGGATACGACTCGGGGACCACCCAGAGAGCAGCCTCAGCCAGAGGCAGAGGTGATCCCTCAGGCCCCGATGATGCACTGGCATCAGGTCTCTCCCGACGAGGAGACGCAGCAGCCAGAGGGCCAGGCATCACAGACGATTCCGATTCAGTACTACGAGGGGCAGACCTCGAGGGCGATACCGATGCCGCAGTATGAGAGGCCGGCACCCGAGGAGACACCGAGGAGACAGCCGGAGGTACCGCTTCCACCACCTCCACCGTTTCCACCTCAGATGCCACCAGCGGAGGGACCGACCCAGATGATGCAGTTCTTCTAAATGATGATGCAGGCCCAGATGCAGCAGACGGAGACCCTGAGACACTGCCTGATGGCAGTACTGGAGAGGGCACCTGCCCAAGCAGCAGCACCAGCACCGGCACCTGCACCTGACCGGCTAGCGGGCACTGTAAAAGGCTTCAGACAAATGGGCCCGGGAACCTTCTCGGGCAAGGAGACGGCTGAGGAGATCTCAGACTGGGTCTCCAACACTGAGATGCTGTTAGAGGGTTCGCAGCTACACCCCGATCTCTGGATGACCGCAGTGAGGGCCCAACTCACAGGCAACGCCCATCACTGGTGGGACTCTATGGAGCGCAGCATTGGCCGACAGCAGACCTGGAAGGAATTTCTAGAGCACTTCAACACGAAGTATTTCCCAGCCACGGTGAGGAACGCCCTGTACTCTCAGTTCCTGCACCTGGAGCAAGGGAACCTGACTGTGGACGCCTACGACGGAGAGTTCAGCAGACTCAGCCGATTTGGAGCAGCCCTGATCCCCAATGACCTGGAGAAAGCTAGGAGATTCCACCATGGCCTCTCTCAAGAGCTGCAGAGGTACACTACTACCCAGGCGAGGATCTCTTATGAAGAGGTCCTATCGGAGGCGAGGATCCAGGAGGCTATAGGAGAAGGAGCGAGACGTTCCAGCACGAATGTACCAGCTAGAGCCCAACACGGAGCAGGAGGACCGATTCGCCATCCCGGAGTGCAACCACAACAGAAGGTTGTGACATATCAGCAGAGGGAGCTACTGACGTGTCACTTTTGCAGAAAGCAGGGACATGTCCATAAGGATTGCAGAAAAAGACTAGGACTGTGCCTGAGGTGCGGATCAACTCAACATCAAGCTCAGGAGTGTACCCAGTATAGAGATAGAACTCGACAAATGGTACAAACACCAGCCCCACAAACCCTAGGTATGTCCGTAGCATTACTTGATTATAGCTTATTATGTGTTATTTTAATTTCGAGGACGAAATTCTTATAAGTTGGGTAGATTGTAAATCCCCTAGACCAAAATTTTTATTTTAATTAATTTAGATAGCATAATTAGGGTTTTGTGTTTCTAATTAGAATTTATTATTTTATATATCTGTGCAGTGTTTTGTTAGTTAGGACACCTTACCCTTGTCCCGATATTTAGGACCCTACCCTAGCTGTTGCCCTAGAACAACTTCTACATATTTGACCTAGACCTATAAACCCCTCGTATTTAACCTAGAACAAACCCTGGGTACCGATTTTTGTGCCAAATTTTAGACGCACAAAAGTCGTTACAGACGTCCGTGCACAAATTAATTAAATTGCATAATTACGTTCGTTGTCCGTTTTAATTGAAATTAAGACCCAACCTCAGCCAGTTTTGACCAACCCAGATCACGATATTATTGTACACTGAGCCTACTACACCAATGACCCTTGTCCAACCCAATTTTGACCCCCCGGTTATTTATAATTAATTAAATAACACCTAGCGCATTAATTTTGATTTAATTAATATGGAGACCCAACCTCACTCGAATTAGACCCAACTCCAACCCAAACCCACACACACACCCACAAGCCTTATACAAAACACCATACACCATCCTCGTCCAATGCAAAATACCAAACAAGGTGTTTTGTTACATCAAATCCTCAATTTCAGCTTTTGTGCAATTTCTCAATTGTTCAGGGGCCTTTATGCAAAATTGCAGTGAGGTGCCCCCCTCTCATTGGTCCAATCCTATGAAGAAGAGATCCCCATTTATTTGACCAGCCTATCACAATTCCCCCCCCATTTTTATGTACCTACACTACTTTTAGGGATACATCATGACCCTTCATTTTGAACCACTCATTCATAGCCCTCCCCTCATCATGATGGAGCCTCCCCAACTCCCCAAACATTATACCCAGCCGTCCCTAATCCCTAGGCAGCCCCCCCCACTCTCTCTCTCCTACATATACATCATGTCACATCATTTATTGCTACACAAAAACCAAAATACAAAGGAAAGGAAAAACCTAGAAAATATTACACACACCACCACCCTCACCTCACTTTCAGTCAACCCTAACCTACCCACCCCGAGCTCCACCACCGCCACCAGTCGCCGCCACCCTAACCCGACCCCTTCGCCGGACCCTCCCCTACCCTCGGCCACCGCCACCCGGCCACGACGCCGCCGGCAGCCACCCCCCAACAGCCCCACACCAACCCGAGTTCCCCAGCCCGCATTCACAGCCGACCCACCCCTCGACCTCGTACTCCTCCACCCCCGCACCTCCGGCCACCATACTTTACCGGAGCCTCCCCCAGCCAGTCCTCCACCACCCCAGAAAATCTCAGCCCCGGCCAACGCCGGAGCAGGCCGCCACCGCCCCCGCAAGTGTGCCTAGCAGTCAACTGCTGCTGCTGCCCGCGACCTCCCCGAGCCTCGCCGGAGCGCCGACCGGCCACCCCCGCCGGCGACGATCCACCACCGCGACCCCCTCGACCTGAGGTACAACCTAGTATATTATTTCATGTATAAATGTGAGTATTTAGACATGTATTCTAGGTTGCAAGGGTATATATATATATATATATATAGTTTATGTATTTCTGTATTTTATATGTATTTCAGTATATGTATAAAATTCTGTAATTGTTGGTACTTATATATATAAATACCACTGTATAATACTGTGTTATATATAAATACATAATTTATTTGGTATTATATATAATAGGAAAATATACATGTATTTTTGTATACTTATATTATTTAATACCAAATACGTATATATGTATACGTATATATGTGAATGTACTTATATATATATATTTCTACATTTCTACAGTATTTATGTATTTAAAATGTGTATATACTGTATTAATATTTTCTGAGTTTATATTTTTATATATAATATAAATATATATGTACGGATTTTTATATATATAAATGTATATATAATACTTGGGTATAAATACTAATTACCTAAAGTGTATATGTATACATATATATATAAATATACAAATAAATGTATATATCTCTGAAATACAGTAATTTATGTATTATTACCAAATTATTAAATGTAGTATATAAATATATATAATGTTATATTTATTATTGTGTATACATATAAGTATATATGTGTAAATATATATATATATATAAATATGTGTGTATATATGTTTTTTTTTAATATACTTTATATATTTAGTATATTAGTATGGGAAATGTATGTATGTTATATACATATATATGTATTATTATTTACTTGTATACTTAGTACATAAATACGGTATATTTATCTATATATTTATATATATATAAATACTTGTGAATCTTAATATGTGTATGAGTATATATATATCTAAATATATATAAATATGTTATGTATATTTACTTAGATACATAAAAATTACTATTTAAATACATTAATAATGTTGTGTATACTTGTGTGCATATATAGTATCTAAATGTATGAATAGGTATAAATATATGATATTGTGAATATTATCTATTACATACATATGTAAGTATTTATTGAATATAACATAATTACCAGTGTATTACTAAATAATACAAATATTATTTTTGTACTACTAAACTTATATATTATTTTAATATAATTAAGTATGATTTAGTGTGTGTAGTAGCTATATATATATATACATGTTGTATGTATGTATATAAATTATTAGTTAAATATGTAAATATATGTGTATGTATTTATATACATGGTATTACGTATTTTAAATATGTAATTATATTTAATGAATATATGTATATATATACATATGTCAAAGTGCAGTTATACACATAAGTATAGATGTTATTAAATTATCTATAGTATATATGTGTATAGGTGTTATGTATGTATACCTGCTCTATGTTAACATAGGTAGTTAAGCTTGGTGTAAAATTTAGTAAATCATAATTATTGTTATCTGTTTGTAGGCATCCGAGACGGTGCTACCTTGACTGCTGGTTCCGGAGCATTGCTTGTGCACACCAGAGTTTCAAGCAAGTATACCTTGCCTTGTTGATGCTGTCTAAATTCAGATGTTAACTAGTTGCATATTTTACTGTTTCAATATTTGACTGTGCGCGTCCGAGAAGACTCGGGTGCAGTCAATGAAGGCGTTGACGTTAGGACTTGTGTCTGACTTAGTGTCTAGTGGACCCACCTAAAGTTGAGGAGTTATCAATATGACTTCCCAGGCCTTGACACGTATCTTAACACGTCACAGAGTGAGTTCATGTAGGGACGCGTGCTTCATGATCGACTGGCCATCAGCATGAGCAGCACGTGTGACGGCATTTAGCTTAGTTGTTTATTTATGTAGCGACTTGCATCATAGTATGAGGTGTCCACGTCGCATTTGTGACTTGTATATTGACATTGGGCGGGGAAGACAATTAGTAGGTGTATGGGACAGACAATTGGTTGCCGTTGTTTAAGAGTAAACTGCGGGGCCGTGAGCCTCAGGGTTACCCGATTGTGGGCCAGTGTTACCCGATTTTGGGCCAGTGTACCCGATTATGGGCATATACGCTTGTCGATACATCCAATAGAGGTTACTAGCTGCGCGCTATCATGATCGGCGATGTAGTCAGCATATATTCCTGGCGTTCAGTTTACAGCTAATGCCAGGTACTTAGCCTCTGGCTCGACGCTATGCTTTATACCTTTTACCTACCCATACGTACCAGGGTTGTCTTCAAAGTGCATTTCACTTAGCTGGTTAGATTACCCGTGAGTTTACACAGTATTTACCTTATGGCATGCATTTCTGTATACTTGTTACGTCCCTCTGAGGACCTGGTTCTCTTCCAGATCCAGACGAGCATTTGTACCCTACCATCTACGGAGCAGGAGTAGAGACAGGATTCCTGATTGAGGACTACGAGGCATTTCCAGGGGAGTTCCCGTGATATGAGTACGCAGCTGCTCTAGACTAGAGTTTTCATATCTAGCTAGTTGATACTCTGGTCTAGTTATCTTACTTTTTCCTGCACTGTATTTCCATTTCTGTATTTCAGTGGGTTTGTCCCCACCAGACATATTCCGGTTGTACTATGTCAGTCGACTATGTTTCTTATATTCCAGTCTTTTCATTTCAGTATTTACTTGTTATCTGTGGATGAGATTAGTCATTGCCTGTTTATGATATTAGACTTGTTAGATTTAGGACAGCGTAGCACGCTTCGTCAGGATCCATTGAATTGGGATATCCTCGAAGACGTGTCAGCTGGCCAATGCCACGTGGCTTGGTCCCATATATTTTGGGACTGGGGCGTGACAGTGCGGTTGATCGCGGTCGTCGGCGGGCGGTTCTCCGGCGGTCTGGGCTGGGCGGCGCGGCGGTTGGAGGCGGCGTCGAGGGGCGGCACGACGGTCTGGGTCGAGAGAAGATGAGAGTAGAGTTAGGGTTTTGGGTGATGAGTATATAAAGAGAAGGGGAGGCGGTAGGGAATACACGCGGGGGGGGGCGGGGAGGGATTAAGGCGGGGCCGCTGCTGCTGATATTTCTTTAGTTCTTAACGGGTAGGTTTTTAGGTGGCGGGTCGGGTTCGTTAAGGTTTGGGTTTAGAGTCCATTAGGAACTCTTTTTCTTTTTCTTTCTTATTCTTTTTCTATTTTCTATTTCTAATAAACTATATATATATATATATATATATATATATATATATATATATATATATATATATATATATATATACACTAGAAAATTCTAGAAATTATATTTTAGAGTATACAATTAATCTGTCAGCC
This sequence comes from Iris macrosiphon, assembly GCA_036927795.1. Classification (NCBI taxonomy): domain Eukaryota; kingdom Viridiplantae; phylum Streptophyta; class Magnoliopsida; order Asparagales; family Iridaceae; genus Iris; species Iris macrosiphon. The sequence goes on along the minus strand of JAYESA010000011.1, from coordinate 122,315,775 downwards.
GTCTACAGGGTCCCCTACATGGAATAAATTAAGAAAAATTTATAATTGCTCCAAAAATCCCCTAAATGCACATACACCTAAAATAAAAAATTAAATAAATTCTATTTCCTCTAATTAGCTCATAATTACTATAAATAAATTAAATAATTAATAAAAAAAATATTAATACGGTTTTTAGAATTAGGGGTTTTACACACCCTCATATATATATATTATATAAAATATTACATAGATATATATATACACATGTACATATAGGAATGTGGTCAAAACACCAAACACGTGGAGTGCACCGCACCCGTATCACACTAACTTTATGATACGCTTGCGATACGTCTCCACCACAGAATCAAACGTATCCCGGAGGACACGAGCAAGTCTAATACATTAAATATAAACAATACGTATAGTAATTAGATTAACAACGTGTCCGTATCGCAATGTGATATGCACAAGTCCCCGTGTCGGAGGAAATCCTCCCAAATCAACCTGTTTCGTCAAATTAACGAGATACGACCTACACGTACCCAATTATGGACACGAAACTAGTCACAAACAAGCAATCATATGTTATTTTGATCTATTTGACCAAATGATAAATGTATCTCGGAATTCTCCCAAAATTGACACAAAAAAGAATATAACTTCCACCGTGGTCTCCGATGAACCTAAAACCAATTTCTATTGGTAGCCTATGTATGAGGGTCGGTTTCTCATGGTTAAATCTCAGATTTAGGGTCTACTAGAAGGGGAAAAACTGAAATGTACCTATTGGAAGATGAATTCTCAATAAAAGTTCCCCAAATAGAAAGTAGCTCATCTCCTTGTAGATTTTGGCCTTCTCCTTCTTGCTCCTTCCTTTCTTCTTATAGATCCTTGATATAGAAGCCTCTAATAAAGAATAAGAAAGAAATTTGTGAAGAAATTGGTGGTGGAATGGTGAGGGAATGAAGGAAATTAAAAGAAGAAAGAACTAGATCTAATGGAATTGGGAATGGAATAAAATGAAATGAAATAAAATGAGGCACTCTCTCCCCCCCTATGGTGGCCGGCCCTAGCCCTCTCCACACACAATCAATTTCCTCCCTATATATATATATATATATATATATATATATATATATATATATATATATATATATATATCCAATCACCATAAAATGAACATAGAACAACACATAACATATATATATCATATAACAATGATAACTACAATATTCTAATATCTATTACCAACGCAAATTGAATCTAAAATGCAATGAAACAAACACGTGGAGTGCATCGCACCCGTATCACACTAGATCTATGATACGCTTGCGATACAAGTCCACCACACTACCAAACGTACCCCGACGGACACGAGCAAGTCTAAAATAATAATTATGAACAATACAAAGAGCTAATTACACATCTACGTATCCGTGTCAAAATATGACATGCTCAAACCCCCCGTATCGGAAGAAAAATCCCCAAATCAACCGGTATCTCCAAATTATCGGGATACGGCCTACACGTATCCAATTATGGATACGACACTAGCCACACACAATTAAACACATGTAAATTTGGTCTAATTGACCAATTGACAAATACAAGATGTGTCAATATCGGAATTCTCCTAAAATTGACACAACATAACACATAACTTTTTCCATAAGCCTCATATGAACCTAATTCCAATTTCTATGGGTAGGCATAGCATATAGAGTAGTTCCTAATGATTAAAACACATATTTAGAGTCTAATTAAAGGAAAAAAATTGAATTGTACCTATTGGAAGATGGATTCCCAATAAAATCTCCAAATTATGTGAAAAAAGCCTCCAACTTGTATATTCTTGCTCCTCCTTGTAGATTCTTGCTTTCTTCTTGTAGATCCTTGTTCTAATAGCCTCTAATGATGATTTAGGAAGGAATTAGGAAGAAATTTGAGTAGAATTTGATGTGAGAATGAAGAAATTTGGAAGAAAAAAATTCTAGATCTAGATTTGAAAATGAAAATGAAGAGAGAGAAATTCTCCCTCCCTATTTACATGGCCGGCCACTTAACCCCCTCCCAAGCTACTATGTAAAGTCTAAAATACCCCTTGGGGCCTCTCATGAAGAAATAATTAAGGAAGGAAGGTTCTAGTCTAATGGGGTTAACTTAATTAATCATTCTCCTAATGAATGGGCTTATAATTGGGCTCAATTCTAACTAAATTTAAATATTGGTCCATAGATCTAATCTAAACTAGTTAGGTCCATTAATACAAGTCCAAAACAATAAACTAACAACTAATAATAAATAAATAATATAATAAATAAATATACAACATGCATAATATTTAATTAATTATGAAATGACCAAAATATTCTTTCCTAAAAAATGTGGTAGTGACAAGTCTACCCCACTTAAAATAATTTCGTCCTCGAAATTCAAAGATGAAACTATTCCCAGAAAACAAAACAGAACAGAACAGAATCAGAAAAGAACATACCTCAAGGCACAAACAAATATGGGTAACACTCTCGCATTTTATCCTCTCTCTCCCAGGTAGACTCCCCCGAAGAGTGATGCATCCATGCGATGCGTACCAAAAAAATAGTCTGGTTCCTCAACACCTTCTCTCTCCAATCTAGAATCTCAACTGGCTGCTCTGGATAGCTAAGAGTAGGTCCCACCTCTATCTCCGAGTGATCCAATACGTGACTAGGATCTGCCATGTACCGTCTCAACTACGATACGTAAAACACGTTGTGCACTCCCTCTAATGCAGGTGGAAAGTCTAGTCTGTAAGCAATTGCACCGACCCTCTCGAGAATAGTGAAAGGTCCGATAAATCACGGACTAAGCTTTCTGCCTCCACCGAAGCGAATTGTGCCTCGCGTCGAAGAAATCCTCAGAAACACCAAACTACCAACCAAGAATAAAATACAACCTTGAGAACTTAATCTATAAAAAACAACTAATATCAAGCATAAAACAAAAATCTAAAACTATACCTCAAACTCCAAAGATCTCCGTTGGCTATTTGTCCAATGCCGTTGTTTGTCCTGCGCTACTCGAAGTCTGTCCCTGATCAGCTTAACCTTCTCCGCTGTATTTACAACCATCTCTAGCCCTAGCAAAACTCTCTCTCCAATATCGTCTTATGATAAGGGAGTATGACATATCCGACCGTACAGAGCCTTAAATGGTGACATCTCTTTACTAGCCTGGTAGCTGTTGTTGTAAGCAAACTCTACCAAATAGAGATGGTCCTCCCAAGATCTCCTAAAATCTAGTACACAAGTATGCATCATATCCTTGAGAGTTTGAATAGTCCTTTTCGACTGCCCATCTGTTTGGGGATGATATGCAGTACTGAACTTGAGCTGGGTGTCCAAACTCGCCTGCAAACTTCTCCAAAAATGAGAAGTGAAATAACTATCCTGATCTGAGACTATGTTGACGGTAACTTCATGTATCGTGATGATCTGTCTCATATACATCTCTGCCAACTTCTCCGTAGGCAAACCCACCTTGAAAGGCAAAAAGTGGGCCGACTTGGTCAACCTGTCAACGATGACCCAAATTGCGTCTTTCCCTCCTGGAGATCGTGGAAGTCCGAACACAAAATCTATAGTAATATGCTCCCACTTCCACTCTAGAATGGGTAATGGCTGAAGTAACCCGCCTAGCCTCTGCCTTTCAGCTTTTATCTGCTGGCACTCTAAGCATCTGGATACAAACTGTGCGACTTCCCTCTTCATGCCATACCATCACATACTCTTTCGTATATCCCGATACATCTTGTTGGCACCTGGATGTATGGAATACTGTGAGCGATGCACTTCCTGTAACACCTCCTCACGCAGCTCCCCACTAGGTACACATAATCTAGCACCATACCACAAAGAACCATCCTCAGCAATGGTGAAATCATTCTCCAATCATGCTCTCACCTGAGCTCTAATGCTCCTCAGAGATACACCCTCGTACTGGGCTTCCTTGATCCTGTCCATCAACTCTGAGTGTATCTGCAACCCTTACATCTGCATAGCAAAACCAGGAACTATCACCTCAATGCCCAAGCTCTCCAAGTCCTCCAATAAATACCGATCTTGTGTTAACAATATAGCTATCGGATACCTGCTCAAGGCATCGACAACTACATTAGCTTTTCCAGGATGATACTGTAAAGATATGTCAAAATTCTTCATCAGTTTCAGCCATCGACGCTGCCTCATGTTCAACTCGTTCTGAGTAAAAATGTACTTCAAGCTCTTGTGGTCTGTGAAGATCTCCACACGCTCTCCGTACAAATAGTATTTTCACAACTTCAGGGCAAAGATGACTGCTGCCAACTCTAAATTATGGGTAGGATAGTTCTTCTCATGAGGATACAATTGCCTGGAGCAGACATCAACCTCGTCTTTAATTTCTCAAAAGTAACCTGACACTCCTCTGTCCAAACAAACTCTGCATCCTTTCTGGTAAGTCTAGTCATCGGCTCGACAATTCTAAAAAAATCTTGCACAAACTTCCTATAGTAGCCTGCCAAACCCCAAAAACTCCTGATCTCTGCTACTGAACTCGGGGTCTTCCAAGACTCCACTGCTGCAATCTTCTTCGGATCTACTAAAATTCTATCACCAGTCACAACATGTCCTAAGAATTCTACCTTGTCCAGGGAGAACTCACACTTGGACATCTTCCCATACAGCTTCTCCTTCCTCAGCACATCCAACACAATTTGTAAATGCTCCTCGTGCTGCCTCAGTGTCTTCGAGTATATGAGTATGTCATCGATGAACACCACCACGAACTTGTCAAGGTACTAATAGAATACCTTGTTCATCAAATTCATAAATACTGCCGGGGTATTAGTCAACCCAAATGACATCACCATGAACTCATACTAGATATACCGAGTCCTAAAAGCAGTCTTTGGAATGTCCTCCGGTTTTATTTTTACCTGGTGGTAGCCTGATCTCAAGTCTATCTTAGAAAATACCTTAGCGCCACTCAACTGATCGAACATGTTATCAATCCATGGAAACGGGTATTTATTCTTGATAGTGAGATTATTTAATATTCTGTAATCGATGCACATCCGCACCGATCCATCCTTCTTCAGTACAAACAATATCGAGGCTCCGTACGGTGAAGAACTCAATCTGATAAATCCCTTATCCTGCAACTTGTCCACCTGCTTCTTCAGCTTGACCAGCTCACTATTGTTTACTCTATAGACATGCTGTGAAATTGGTTCTACACCTAGTACCAAGTCTATAGAGAATTCAATATCTCAATCTGGCGGCAATCCTGGCAATTCCTCAGGAAACACATCTAAGAACTCTGCTATCAATGGATGCGGCAACTCTTTGTCTTCCACCATAGCTCCACATATAATACCTTCTCCCTGCTCTGCAGCTCCTCTAGCAAACTCAAACTCTGGCTCTCCTACCAGACCAAACAAAACTCTACCTCCTCTACAATCTATACTAGCACGGTGCCTACTCAACCAATCCATCCCGAGTACAATATCGTAGCTCAAAAGTGGTATTACAAGTAGACACGCACTCACCTCCAGGCCTCCCAGAGTAACTCTCCGATCCTTGCAAATATTATTAACCAGGATAATGCCTCCCCCGGTCATGATCTTGCAAGTCCTAAGCAAAGACTCAGCTACCAATTCATGCTTCAGAGCAAAAGAAACAGATACAAAACTATGGAAAGCACTACTATCAAACAAAGCTAAAGCTGGAATAGAATTAATATGGCATATGATATAATGCATTCAAGAAAGGACAGTTAAAGATCAAATATCAATATCAAGGAAGAATAGTTGAAATGAACAATCGAGTTTTTCCTAGATGTGATTGAGTATTCTTAGCCTATATCCTATATCCTATATCTTATATCCAATATCCTATATCCTGAAATAGGCTCGTAATAGTACTCAAATCAGAGCACCACTACGAATCGCTCTAATTGCAACCTCGAAGACCTGCATGGGCCACCACTAAAAATGTGTCACAACCCGCACCTAGTGTAGGGATGCAAGTAGTAAATAACGTCCAGCCTACGCCGTAGCATCAGCGGTAGAACGTTGTTTGGGTAAACTATCTATTAATACAAATATGCCACCAACAATATGAATATACTCAATTACAGATCTAAGATAAAAAAGCACGAATATGATAAAAGAATAGAAGAGTCATGAATACAACTCATCAGACAAATAATAAAATTAAATGAGTCAGAGAAAAAATAAAATAATATGCTAGAGACAAATCCAGTACAAAATAACTAACAACTAAACTATGAAGCTACGAGTCCTGGGTCGTCTGTCTCAGTTGGGATAAGATCCTCCTAAGTCAAGGTCTTTGGATCTAAGCCCACAACATACTGAGGCCCATAATGAGTGGGGTACCACTCCTTAGTGTCATATGGGAAAAATATATCTAGTCCAGAAAGGAGCAGAGTACATCTCTAACAAAGTTCTAATAAATGATATAAACTATGTAACAGTAAATAGATGTAAAATATATAATATACAACATATAGATATAAGAGATATACAATAAAGGAAATACTGGAAATAAATACAAGAATGAACAATATGGCAATGAACAAGAATACTAATGACTAAGTGAGTGAGTACCAGTTTTAACATATGATCGGCTTGAGAACTTGCACAAGAAACTTGCACAAGGATAAGAGCCTGGTTAATCATACGTGTGGTGTATGATCAACACTCACAAGGAACAAGACATGCACAAGGAGGGTATGATCACATGTCTATACTAAATACTCTCCGCCCCCGACTGGTATAGTGGATCCAACCATGGTACGTCATGATACAAGATTCTCTTGGAAGGTAGCAAGTCTCTCCAAGAATCTGTGTCTGTACATGTATAAGAAGACCAAGGAAATAAGGCTTGCACAAGATACACCATACATACCAAGGAATAACATCTCTTGACGAGATATGGATATACTAATCCGTGTAACCATCGTGTCAAGAAATCAAGGATATCTACACTAGATACAAGGAACATAGAGGATATCATAAATGAGAAACTATCAGAGAATGTAGTCGCCTAAAATCTGATGAACAGTATCACAGATGCCTAGTATAGTGCCTCAAAGACCTAGATATGGAATATAACATCAATACAAGATTTTGGAATAAAAATAAGTTAAACTAGTCAACTTCTAGGTCAAAAAGCTATTTCTAAGTCAAAATAGTCAAACTAGATCAACTCTAAGTCAAACTGGTCAAACTTGGTCAAACTACATATTTCTTGGTTGTATGAGTCTAACTCTAGGATATCGGTTCTATACATTATGCAACTAGGCCGCACTAGCTAACTAGGATACTAGAAAGTCAATATGATACCGTATCGCAAGATACACAACCAATTAGATATGAGAATATCACAATATGCATATACAAGCAATAATATATGTAATATTCCTAATTATAATTGCTAAGTAGATACCTTGGCTTTGAAACAAAGCGGTATCACACCACTACACCCCCTTCTTGATACTCAAATCCAATACCTTGAGTATCGACCCAATACCTTGACATTTAGCTTGGTATCTCAAGGTAATGCGATTTCTAGTATATATTATAACCCAAAACTAAACTATAGACTAATATGTATTTATCTAATATGAACTACTAGCTATATACTAATATGCATATTAATACAACTATTAAATCAATCACTAATTACTAATACATATATACATGTATATACATACCTATATATATATATATATAACTTACTAGTAGAGACACAAGTATATACATATATAGATCTAACTACTAATCTATAAGTATACATATCTATTTATAACTACCAACTACTAACTTAACTAGATAACTAATAACTAGATAACTAACTAACAAGCTAACCAAACCTTAATAAGCTGCTGATACATGCTGTTGCTGCTGCTACTGGAGACTGCTGGTGCTGCTAGCTTGTGCAAATGCTGCTGCAGCATTGCTCTGCACTGCTGCTGCTGCAGATCACAAATGCTGCTGTTATGCTTGTTGTTTGTGTAGCTGCTGCTGCTGATTCTTGTTGTAATTGCTGCTGCTCACTGCTACTCGCTGCTGCTATGGCACTGCTCACTGCCTTGAGCAGTTGCTGCTACCTGCTTGCTGATACCCTGCTGATGTTGTTGTGCAAGTGCCTGTTCCCTGCTACACTTTCCTATGCCTCAAGCTGAAAGTTGCCCGACCCTTCTCCAACACACTACACACACACACACAAGCACAACTATATACATATATATAACTACATACCCTCATATATAGATATCCCTATATACATATACATGTCTACATATATATATATATATATATATATATATATATATATATATATATATATATATATATATATATATATATATATATATATATATATATATATAAGTAGATGTAAATACATAACTACACATATACGTATCTATACATACACATATACATATACAACTAAATATATATATATATACATATATACTATGATAATTTAATGTACTAATACAAGGCAATTTGAATCTAGAAATGCAATACAACAAACACGTGGAGTTTATCGCACCCGTATCATACTAGATCTATAATACGCTTGCGATACGAGTTCACCACACAACCAAACGTACCTCGAAGGATACAAACAAGTCTAAAATAGTAATTATGAATAATATGAAGAGTAAAATACACGTCTACGTGTCCGTGTCCGTATCCGTATCAAAATGTGACATGCACAAAATCCCGTGTCGGAGGAAAAACTCCCAAATCAACCCGTATCTCAAAATTATTGGGATACGACCTATACATATCCAATTATGGACATGATACTAGCCACAAACAAACAAACACATATCAATTTGGTCTAATTGACCAATTGACAAACACAACATGTGTCAATCTCAGAATTCCCCCAAAATTAACATAAAATACACCATAACTTTCTCCATAGGCCTCCTATGAACCTAATTCCAATTCTTATGGGTAGCCTTAGAAAATGGGGTGGTTCCTAATGATTAAAATACAAATTTAGAGTCTACACAAAGATGGAAAACTAAATTGTAAATATTGGGAGATGGATTCCCAATAAAACTTCTAAAATAGGTAAAATTAGCCTCCAATTTGTAGATCCTTACTCTTTTTTGTAGATTATTGCTTCCTCCTTATAGATCCTTGCTCTACTAGCCTCCAATGGTGATTTGAGAAAAAATTGGAAAGAAATTTGGTGTGGGGATGATAAAATTGGGAAGAGAAAAATTCTAGATCTAGAATTAAAGTAAAAATGAGGAGAGAAAAACTCTTCCCTCTATTAATACATGGCCGACCACTAGCCCCCTCCCCAAGCTACTATACAATAACTAAAATACCCCTTGGGGCCTCTCATGAAGAAATAATTAAGGAGGAAAGGTTATAGTCTAATGGGTTTAATTTAATTAATCCTCCTCATAATGAATGTGCTTCTAATTGGGCTCAATTCTAACTAAATAAAATGTTGGTCCATGGATCTAATCTAAACTAGTTAGGTCCACTAACACAAGTCTAAAATAATAAACTAATATCTAACAATTATTAAATAACACAATAAATAATTATACAACATGCACACTATTTAATTAATTATGTAATGACCAAAATATCCTTTCCTAGAAAAATGTGGTAGTAACACAGGCGGAGGCTCAGCACCGCCAATCAGACATGATGGGACAAGGAATAAAGAACGACCATCAGTTAACACTAGTAGTTGTGAAGAGAGTAGCGCTTTCTCAACCGCAGATTATTCTACCCCAGGCCGATCCGCAATCGAGGCCGGGCACCATTGTGGATTTCAAGAGGATGGGGCCTAAGGACTTCAAGGGCACCGAGAGAATCTGTATACATATGACTGGATAGAGGACATTGAGAGGAACTTGCAATTGACGCAGATCCCGGAGGTCCTAAGGACAGAGGCAGCTGGCATCTAGATATTCGACATAGCACTGACATGGTTTCACGTGGATCCAAGGATTGCGGCACCTGGATTGACTTGGGGAGATTTTATCATGCCCCAGTACCGAAATACGGAGACGGATATGGCCAGCTCCCCCGTACAAGGTATAGAACGTCGTACGGCGGTCACGACTATAACTAGACAAGGGGGTATATACTACAAGCAAGTCACTTAGGGTCACACAACACATCTATTGTCTCAATTAGTAAAGCAAGAAAAGTGAACATAGAACATATATGACAAGGAAGTAAGGCATCCCAAAAGTCCTGCTACGATATTTTGGAAACCAGCTGTGCAAAAATAAAAAAGCAGGCAGAATATCAAAAGTATATGACCATGATCAGCTGTAGTCTGATTAATTACAATCATGAAAGGAAACTAAATGTCCAGATTCACGGCTAAAAAGTGTCGGTGGCTAAACACCGAGAATAAGTAAAGTATGCAATAACGAGTAGGAAAGAAGAGACCCACTCGTTTCCCTCAGTGGACATCCGCATGGTGTGCGCCATTATTCAGGGAAAAGTACGCTTGATCCTCGGGTGCTGGCTTTAAACCTGGTCATACAAAACCAGTGGGGTTAGACCCCAAATACCAAGTACCACAAATGAAGCACGACTGAAAAAATAAAACCAGGTTATGAAATAGATACATATATATATATAGTTTTGTCTCGTAGTTTCGATTCATAGCCTATCGTGACACAATAATCTAACCCTACAGCCAAACAAGGACAAGGGTTAAACCATCGCACCATGATAGTCCATGTCCCTAGACTATTTGACAGCAGATACAATACACAAACAAGCTCAGTTACATAATCGCTCAATCACTTATACGACTTACTAGATGGAGTCTGGGTTATCCCAGAGATATTATGCATATAATAGGAATCCTCAGATTGAACCATGTTCTAGCAAGGGCTAGCCGAGCCAAGAATTATCGTATATCACATAGTATTATGCACCGGTCTCTCGTAAGGCCACCGTGCTAAGATCGCATAGAACACATAGTATGATATAATAGTTGGATATTGTCATCCACTAATGAGGATTTAAATAATATCCATGGGGGCCAGCCTTCACTCCCCATATAATGATTGAGGGTGGCTAGTTAAGCTCGATCTTGGGATTTTGTCCCTATAAAATGCTCTACATGTTTTAGTTACCTAGTTAACCCTAAAGTTAGCTGGAATCACATGGCGTGGTCAGATGTTACTCCCCTTATATGTTGTACCATGGTACGGGCACGCTAGATACAAATCTGCTTTGTCACTTTGCAGTTTAATTTGGATTCACCCAAGCGTGATACAAAGTAAACAAATCCTAGCCACGCTTGGTTATTGACCAACTATCATGTCCATGTTGGAGAAATTTATTACATCATATGTCGCTTAGCACATAGGCATACCTTGGTGTGAAACATGTAACATAATCACGTAGAAACACTTAGCACGTAAGAAAATATAACACGTAGTAAGTGTATCAGCACGGATACCAATAGTTGAGTCAAGTTACCAATCATTAGTAAATCATATGAGTTCTAGCACATTGTAATACGTAGGGCGAGTCAGGCACATAGGTAGTCATAGTCACTTGGCTACATGGTCTATCTCTATTCATAGTCGGGTCAAGCATATAGTCAAGTTCAACACATGGTCACTCAGTTCTTATGCATTCCAATCATCAATCTCACACTTAGAATCACAAAAATCCAATAAAGCATCAAACCAAAAAAATTAATAGATCATGCACACAAGGCTGCATAGGGTTAGGGACGCAAAGAGTCAGTATCGCATATAGCATGTGCCACATAGAGGTTGCTGCCGCTTAGAAATATGGGCCGCATGGTCGCATAGGAAGTTGGGCCATATAGGTCACATAGGAAGTTGGGCTGCATAGGTCACATGGGTTGTATGAGTTGCATGGGTTGCATAGGTCGCATAGGAAGTCAGACCGTAAGAGCTCAGACCACATAGGTCACATAATTTGGGCCGCATGAGCTCAGATTGCAGGGGTCACATGAGCTCAGACCGCATGGCCGCATGAGTCAGGTCGCATGAGCTCGGACCTCATGATCGCATGAGTCAGGCCGCATGAGCTCAGACCGTATGGCTACATAGGTCGGGCCGAATGGGATAGTTCGTCTCCCCCAACAACAGGTTCAGCCATGACAGAAAGCTCCCAAAATCGAAATAATATTTTCTTCATAAAAACTTTATTTCAACACCGAATCAAGTGAACCAAAAGCCAAAATGCTCAAAATAAAGTGCTCCATCCATCCCAACAACTATTTTTTTTTTCAAAATACTATGTTTTAGTAGATCAAAACCACCAAAAAACAAGGAACCCATGAAGAACCCTAAACTTTAAATGTAGATATACTCAAATCCACCGATTAAAATCGAAAACTCCAAGTACTAAAATGGTTTAGAATCATCATGAGCACATAATAGACTAATAAAATATAAGAAAAAAATAAGAATAAAAAATTAAAGGATTTCTCCATGTGGTGCAAGGTGTACTTGCCTAAATAAAGGAAGAGGAATAAGAGAGAATGATGGAAAGAGAGAGAAAGAAGTTAACTTATATAGGTAGGGTTTGAGATTTAGACCACGGGTTCAACTCATGACCAAACCAACCCGACAATTAAACCATGAGTCTAATTAAACCAAAGATTGGGTCTAGTCTCCATGACATGCAACCTAATTATCATGTAAGCTACAAATAATATAAGCATGAAAACTAATATGTTCCAAATACGTATATCGGGAACGGGGAGTGACAACTTTCAAGGAGCTCTTCAAAGAGAAGTTCTTTCCAGATATGGATCAGAGTGCATTGGAGAGTCAGTTTCAGGATCTCATCCAAGGGAGTATGACGGTGGATGAGTACGCCGCAGAGTTTTGTAGACTGGGTAGATTTATGGAGGGGAAGAATCCCCTAGGGAGAGCGAGAAAGTTTCAAAAGGGTTTTGTCAGGGTGGTCAAATCCCTCACCAGGGATCACCGTACTGCTACCTTCGAGGAGATATTGATGGATGCACAGAGGGCGGAGGATGACTTGGAGCTCACATCCAAGAGGATGAGGGATGTATCAGGAGGAGTTAGCAGCAGTGTGGGTCCAGCTAAGTGACCCCATTTTCTGTAGCCGAGAGTATATCAGCATCATCAATTTCCTATGCCAGTCAGGGCACCAGCTCAGCAGACACATCAGTTTCAGAGGCTAGTTCATTAGACACTGCAACAGCCTCAGAGGTAGACTCAACAGACTTTTCCTTATGCCTATTATGGAAGGCATAGGTATGATTTGGAGAACTGTCAGAAGAGGCTCAGACTATGCTTGTATTGTAGTTTTTTTGATCATTAGGTGAAGGAGTATTCCAACAATCCATATGGTCCAGATCATGGTGCAGTTCCATATCAGAGGGGTAGAGTTTGGCCACATGTAGCACCGCAGATTGCCCAGTACCTGCGGAGGGAGCCACCCTAGTAGGGTAGTGCATTTGCGATGACGGTCGAGGAGACCGATGCTACAGGTGATGGGTTAGCTTGTCTTTGTTCTGTTCTGTTCCTTTCCTTTCTATCGGTTGTTTGTGTGCTTTATTATTACCTTATAGATTACTTGTGTATTATAGTATAGTTAGTACTATACCCTGGCAGAGACTATAATACCATGATGTATAGAGACTATAACACTGCATATGACCATAGTTAGTGATTTTCTTTAAATTGCATGCTTGTATGATTTTAGATGGGTTAGAGATTTGACCTAGAGGAGACACGACCATCTTTAAATTTTGAGAAAGAAATTTTTCTATGGAGGGTAGGATTGTCACCCCTATATTTCTAGATGAGAGTATTTTTGTTATTTTGTATATATTTATTTTTAGTGATTAATATTTATTCCTTGTGCTAATAATTAATATTTGATCTTGAGCTATTTATTTATTTTAGTTAGTGGGCTAGCCTAGTTATTTAGACATGACTCTAGTGGACCTAACCAACTTGACATGACAACTTAACCAATTAGTTAGACTTGTTCATTTAGACCCAACTAGTTAACCATTCTTATTAGATTAGTGTTTGGACCTAACCTTCATTAGGAAAAGAAGCTTTCTTCCTAATTAATTCTTTATGACAACCCTCAAGGGGTATTCTAGACATTATACATTGCTTGGGTAAGGGACAAGGGGTTGGCCACTATAAGAGGGGGGGTTTCTCTCTCTCTCTCTACTTTATTTCATTTTAATTATACATCCCCAATTTAGTTCATCCCTAAATTAACTCATCCCTCCACCAAATTCAACCCAATTTATACCCATTCCCTCTCATATTCATCATCTAAGAAGCATTAGAGCTTGGATTGGTAAGAAGAACTTGAAGAAGAGGAATTGGCAAAAAGATCGTGTCCTAATTGTGTCCATTGAGAAATTTATTGAAAATTTATCACCCAATAGGTAAATTCTGAATTCAACCCTTAAATTAGACTCTAATTTATATATTTAACCATTAGAAATCATCCTTTGGCTTATGACTACCCATAAGATCAAGAATTAGGTCCATATGATTTGTATTGTGAAAGTTACATGGTGATTTATGTTCAATTAGGGGAAATTACGAGATTGACACATCAAGTATGTGTCATGAGACCTATTGGATCTGATTAGACTTAGATCAGAATTGTGGGACTAAGTACGTGTCCATAATTGAATACGAGTAGCGCATATCATGGTATTTTATGATACAGAGTGATACAAGACTCATTTGGGTGATTTATGTAATTATACTTCAATTCCTATTGTAACTAGTTACATTAGTCATATAATACTGTATTTGGTGTATATATATGATAATTAATGTATACTGGGGTTTTGATACTTTAGTTGAGAGTGTAGCATGAGTGTTTTGAGGGGTGAATACTAGGTGTTTGTTTTAATGCCCCATTAGTGAGTGTGTATAGTGTATCTCAATATAAATATCCTTAAGTATTAGATTGTACGTGTGTGTATATATATATATATATATATATATATATATATATATGCTAGTATACACTTATACTTATTTGATGTACAAGTGATTTATGGTTATGTGTGTGTTTTAGTGATGTGTACATTGTATTCACAGTAGAGTATTTGGGTGTGTGCTTGTGCATACACAGTAACAGTGTGTAGGTACTTGTGTTAGGTATTGTGATGAGCATATGAAGGGGCTGTAGGCAGAAAGTTGGAGAGATGTATATGGGACTATAGGCTAGTGCAAGAGGGAAGAACATGCTTAGAAGGGTGTGCATGCTTATGCTACCCGGTTGTGCAGGTAGTGCACCCTATGCACTACATAGGGTTATCCTAATGTGCTACAAAGGGAGTATCTAGGTTAGATATCTATAAGGGGGATGTGAGGGTTCCCTAGTTGCAGACTTGATAATTTGGAGTAGGGAATTAGTTCAGTATGAGGATCTAGATATTGATATGAGTTTAGAGTTAGAAAGAATGAGAGGGTGGAGTGTTGGACTATTTTAGAAAATTTATTAGTTGGTGACAATGTGTTCAGTTGGGGATCAGGTAGGCATTGTGGTGTGTGTTGTGTTAAGGGGTGTTAATATGGGATACTTGGTAAAGGAGTGGTATTGAGATATTCTATAGTTTGAGGAGCAGTGCAATTGTATCAGTGGGGCAGTACAGGATTCAGACCTGAGTTTAGGATAAATTCAGACCAGGGTATCAGTTGGGGATTTGGGTTTTCAGGTATTGGTTGGACATTGGGTCATGATGGGAGTTCAGGTTCAGTGCAGAGGATGTGTCCAGGTAGTGTAATGATAAGTTTGTTGGCCCAATGTTTATGTTGAATTTTTGAATATAGCTAATCGATTAAGTTTAGCATTATGGTAATCGATCAATCACTATAGTATCTTCTACTTAAACTCAGTATTGTCCAGATATATAATATTTGCTTCTGTATACTTCCTTGTTCGTCTAACATGTACTTACAGAAAGAAATAAGCAATATCAGCAATGGATATATGCTATATGACGATGAGCCAAAGACGACGTTATACTAGAAGATTTAGTCTAACCGCCTACGACTTATTTGGAGCCTTACACCCGGGGGTTCCATTGCCCGGTCGACGGACGGGGGTCGAGGGGGCAGCGCCCCTCATGGGGGTTCGAGGGCGAAGCCCCTGAAAGGTATTCATATTCCCCGATCTGGTTATCTTTGGACAACTACCGTCAAGGAAAAAGCGTCTTCAAGTCAGCAGATGTTTCAGAAGTTTTGCATCATCAGTGCTCTTAGTTTTCAAATGTAATATTTTATTTATTTGAGTCTAGGATCGATGCAAGCTGAGTCGCACTGGCAAATCCAAGTACCTATACCCAGATACCTAGTCCACTCAAATAAACCAAAGAACCTATCTACCAAATCAGGCCACATTCATTTACAAAGTCTACCATACTTAGAGATCAAACTCGGGCCAAACTCGGACCAAACTCGGTTACCCTTTTGGTATAAAATCAACCAGTTCAATAAGCTCATGATTTCTTGGCCCAACGGTTGAAAATTTGAATTAAACCCTATCCGAATTCTGGCCGAATTCTGTTTGCCTACACCCTATAAATAGGATTGGAAATTTTCATTCTTACTCACTCAACGATTCTTAATCTTTTATCCTTTTATGAGCAAACATATAAGCCTTAACCTTCCTATCTCAAAGCGCAACTCCATAACCTTTCTAGTGCCAAGTGCGATCTCGGTCTAGAAGTCTTCAAAGTTGTAAAGAGTTTTGTTCCATCAGTTACTCTATTTCTCTAAGCTGTGAAGTTGCGAGACTTCGGATCATACCTCGTAGTGTAAAGAAGTGGCAAGCTTTCGGATCAAAGCTTGTGATTCACTATTGGTGATTATAGTGGATAAAACTTCGAGCTTGAGTTCTCGGGACTGGACTAGTCCTCTCAGAGAAAAACCAGTATACATCGCGATGTTTGCGTTTGCTCTCTCTTACTCTTACTGCTTTACATTACTGTCTTGTATATACACTGTTAGTTTGTAGCTGTCTTCACTCTGCTTAATTTTTAATTGGGTAGATTATTCTGCTGCACTCTATTCACCCCCTCTAGAGTTTCCATATATGGTCCTTCAATTGGTATCAGAGCAGGTGCTCTTTATATAGGAACTATTTCTCGTACCAATTGCTCCTACAATTGGTATCCGAACAGGTAGTCTCTTATTTTGTTTCTGATCCCAATTGCTCCTTCAATTGGTATCAGAGCAGGTGCTCTTTATATAGGAACTATGTCTCGTACCAATTGCTCCTACAATTGGTATCAGAGATAGTTCTCTTGATATAGGCTTAATATCCTAAGAGACTTTTGGCAACCGTTAGATCTATCCACACTAATAATAGTGAAGGCCAGTCCACAAATAGGCCACCTCTATTTGATGGAACCAACTACACTTACTTAAAAACACGTATGGGCTTCTATCTTAGTTCACTAGACTTTAACGTTTGGTCAATAGTTGGGGATGGCTACAAAAAACCTGCTAAGATTATTATAGATGGTAATCTCATAGATAAGCCTAAAGATAAGTATACTGATATAGAAAAAATAATCCAGTCTTGATGCTAGAGCTGTTAATGCTTTATTTTGTGCCTTAAACAATTCAGAGTTCAACAGAGTATCTACATGTACCACTTTACATGAGATCTGGAAACTTCTCGAGGTGACTCATGAAGGAACTACTCAAGTGAAGGAGTCTAAGATAAGCAGACTAACACAAGAATATGAGACATTCAAGATAAAGTCAAATATAACCATCACTTAGATGTTTACAAGATTTCTTGACATCGTCAATCCTCTATCCTCTCCCGGCAAGGAGTACAACAACCATGAAAAGATACTCAAGGTGTTTAGAGGGCTTCCGAAGAACTAGAACCCAAAACCAATGGCGATCATTGAAGGAAACGACCTTACTATAATGACGCTGGAAATACTTATAGGAAAGCTGATGACACATGAGCTGGACCTCAACGACCTTGAAGAAGGGTCAATTCCCAAAGAAAAGGCCATCGCACTCAAGGCGCATCATAAAAGATCCTCTAACGATGCTTCTGAAGATGAAGAAACCGACGATAATTCAGACAATACGAATCTGGCCCAAATTTCTAGGAACTTCGTCAAACAATTCCTGAAGTTTATGAAATCAAACCAAAAGAAGAAAGATCTTGAAGAAGAAGAACCAATTTGCTACAACTACAAAAGGCCAGGCCATATGATGAAAGATTTCTCCAAAGCAAAAAGAGAAAATCGATATGAATGATCAAACAAAGGAGAATCTTCGTCTCATAAATATGCAAATACAAGCATCTGGTGTGAAAGTGAAGCTAGCGATTCGGAAGAAGAAAGCCCTCGACATGCTACAAAAGTATGCTTAACGACATTAACTAATGGGATAAAAGACAATCCTTTATTTGAAGAGGTTTCTTATAATAAATTATCTGATGCTTTCAATGATTTATTTAAAGATAACAAGAAGCTTTTGGATAAGTATAAGCAAGCCAGAAAAGATATTAAATTTTATCAACTTGAGAATGAAAAGCTTACTTGTCTACTAAATGAAACTAGAGACTATTCCTCTTATGATGATTCTGTTTATATTTCCAAACTTAACCTTAGTTTACAAGAAGCACTTGACTGCTTTGATGAAAGTAATCAAGAAAATGCTAAACTTAAGGAGGACTTAAAATAGGAAAAGAAGTACTCTAATGCCTCACTTAGAATTGATGCTCTTACTACTAAATATGATGTTTTATATGCCACCTCTAAAAAAATAGAGATTATATTGGGAAAACAGGTCATACAACCTACTACCCAGTCTAATACAAGACACATAGCTAAACAAAAGAGCACTCACAATAAGACACCAGCAAGCAAACCAAATGCTCCATACTAGCATGCATGTAGAACACAACATACTTTACATAATCATACTTTTTATTACAAATATCCACGCAAGACACGTCATACCACTTCACATACTCATCCTTCTATACCCAACACAAATGCCTATGATATATGTCATTATTATGGTTTAAAAGGAATATTACACATCAGTGTAAGGCTAGAAAGTTGGTTGATATGAATATGTATACGTGGGTTCCCAAAGCTAACAAATATGGATCCAAATCTTGTATACTAAAGTCTTTGCCTAATGATGTAAGTGGAACGCTTTGTGTCAGAATTTAGAACCGAGTAGAATGTTGGTGATTGAAAAGCTACAAAGGTCATCTACCAAGCAATTGCACCAACATAAATATGGCTACTTGAACCACTTTGGTAACGTGCTAATTGATTTTTCCTAAATGGCTAAAATTATAAAATCTAGCATGTTCTAATCAATGCTTTGTTATTATCTCTTATTAATATCTTTTAGTTGGTATTTATTTAAATTAATGAGAGATGAGATACTAGCATGCTTAGTTAATTTTCTTGTAATTATTTTTATTCAGCATGACTAGTTGATTAACCTCAGTGATTAGTTCACACTATAGAGTAATTTACTTTCTATTAGTATGACACAATTGTCTATGCATGCTTTATATCTTTTAGTAAACTTTATTTGTCAAGAATTAGGATTCTAGATTTTAATGTTGTTTGATGTTACAATTATCACACCTATTAAATCTAAGTTCTTTAAAGTTAAGATTACTTTTGGTTATAAGCCAAAAGGAACCTTCTGTCAAAAATGTATAAATAGCCTAAGCGACATGGTACTTAAGTGTCTTCGGACCACCGCTAGCTGGGATTCGACCCCTACAGCTAACCAAAAATGATCAACACTTTATTGAATAATGATTTGTCAATGTTGATTTATAATTGTTTCCATAATACAACAGTGAATCTAAGTCCTACTTTTGACTTAAAGTTGACAACTTTTAGTATAGACTGTGACACTATGACTTTTAGTAAGCACTACTGGTTTTTCTAATTATTTCAAAACTATGCCACTTAGTTTTAATTTGAGTTTAGACTTTGACTAGTTTCAATGATATTAGAGGAAATTGTTTAATTATCTCTTGCATATGACTAAATGTGCATATTCATTTATGCTTCTCTTGTATTATTGTTACCCAATGTTTCTATATTAATGTACTGCATCTAGTTTCCTACAATTAGTATCTAGTTTCTAATTGGTAAGTATATGGTTATGATATGCATGTCATTATTCTACATATGGTGATATTCTACCTACTTACTCCTAATTCACCACATGATCATATTATATGCTACTCACCTTGTCTTCATGATATACACTTTGTTTGTGGAGGAGCCGTAAATAATATATTTTGACAAATGAGGAGAAATATGTCAAATATGTGCATATTCGCCAACGTCGTACTACAGGGGAGCTTATGCACATGTAGAATCTTCGGTAAGGATTTGTATCAATATCTCCTATTACGGGGAGCTTCTTTTTTATCATGTCAAAGAGGGAGAAGTAAGTTTAAGTATGTACAAATATGTTTAAGTAGTATAGTTATAGTGATTTATGCTTATTAATTTTGATATATGTATCGATTATATATGTCTTAAACTTAACTGATTTGCCATAATAAAAAAAGGGAAGATTGTTGGCCCAATATTTATGTTGAGTTTTTGAATATGGCTAATCGATTTTTAATATATGGTAATCGATCAATCACTATAGTATCTTCTACGTTAAACTCAATATTGTCCATATATATAATATTTGCTTCTGTATACTTCCTTATTCGTCTAACATGTACTTGCAGAAAGCAATAAGCAATATCAGCAATGGACATATGCTATATGACGATGAGCCAAAGACGACATTATACCAGAAGATTTAGTCCAACCGCCTACGACTTATCTGGAGCCTCGCACCCGGGGGTTCCGCTGCTCGGTCAGTGGATGAGGGTCGAGGGAGGAGCGCCCCTCGTGGGGGTTCAGGGGTGAAGCCCCTGAAAGGTATTCAAATTCCCAGATCTGGTTACCTTTGGACAAGTGCCGTCAAGGAAATAAATGTCTTCAAGTCAGCAGATGTTTCAGAAGTTTGGCGTCATCAGTGCTCTTGGTTTTCAAATATAATATTTTATTTATTTGAGTCTAGGATCGATGTAAGCTGAGTCGCAATGGTAAATCCAAGTATCTATACCCATATACCCAGTCCACTCAAATAAACCAAAGAACCTATCTACCAAATCAGGCCACATTTATTTACAAAGTCTACCATACTTAGAGACCGAACTCAGGCCAAACTCGTACCGAACTCAGACCAAACTCGGTTACCCTTCTGGTATAAGATCAACCAGTTCAATAAGCTCATGATTTCTTAGCCCAACGGTTGGAAATTTGAATTAAACCCCATCCGAATTCTGGCCGAATTCTGTTTGCCTACACCCTATAAATAGGATTAGAATTTTTTATTCTTACTCACTCAACGATTCTTAATCTTTTATCCTTTTATGAGCAAACATCTAAGCCTTAACCTTCCTATCTCGAGAAACTCTATAGCCTTTCTAGTGCTAAGTGCGATCTCGGTCTAGAAGTCTTCAAAGTTGTAAAGAGTTTTGTTCCATCAGTTACTCCATTTCTCAAAGCTGTGAAGTTGCGAGACTTTGGATCATACCTCGTGGTGTAAAGAAGTGGCAAGCCTTCGGATCAAAGCTTGTGATTCACTATTGGTGATTATAGTGGATAAAACTCTGAGCTTGAGTTATCGGGACTGGACTAGTCCTCTCAGAGGAAAACCAGTATACATCGTGGTATTTACGTTTGCTCTCTCTTACTCTTACTACTTTACATTACTGTCTTGCATATACACTGTTAGTTGGTATCTACCTTCACTCTGCTTTCAATTGGGTAGATTATTCTACTGTACTCTATTCACCCCCTCTAGAGTTGCCATACACGGTCCTTCAAAGGTATCCTAGGGTATCTTGTGTATGGGTCAGGGGTTAGTGAGTTAAGATGTGTGTAGCAAGTGTCAATGTGTCCGGAGAGAATGTGTACCATGTGTTAATTTATATGAGAAAGTGTGTTTCACAGTGCATCCTTTAGGAGTATGTGTATCCTACCAAATCTGTGACTATGGTGGAACTCAGGTTTCACTGTTGATGGCTAGGCTCAGAGAATGGGAATGTGCATGAATATTGGTATATGTTAGTAAGTATCAGTGTATTTGAATAGTGCACCCTCATGTGCAGATCCTAACTATTAGATAAGTGTCAGTGTGTGAGTGTGAGGTAAGGGAAAAGTTTAGTGCCAGTTAGTGTGTGAGTGTATGTGTTGACTATGTGTGTGTTCTAGAGGGGTGGTTAAGATATCAGTAAATACCAAGATAGAGTATCAGTGTGAATTGGGTTAGGTAGCAGGGTATCAAAGGGAATCAAGGGGTACTAGGCCTATCGAGTTAGTCTGATACTAGATTATTTCATAGTATCTAAGCAACTAAATGTTAATTATGGGTTCATTATAGTGTCAGTGAGTAGAGTATTATTAGACACTAAGATATTACTACCTAGATAGGAAAGTGTTGTGATATCTAGGTAGTTAGTTATTTCAGAGTAATAGCTAAGGTATAGTCAAGGTAATGTTATACGAGTAGGGGTCTAGTACTAGGTATGAACCATCCAGTTAAGTACCAGCTAAGGTATTGCCTTAGCTAAATTGTAGTTATATGCTAAGCTTTTGAGTTATAAGTTCTAACCAAGTTTATGCTAGTAGTTAATTAAGTTATTAACTACTATACTTAGTATGACCACTAAACTAGTTAGTATGAGATTAATATTGACTAGATTGACCTAGTTTGACTACTAATAGCTAGTATGTACTAGTATGGACCTAGAATTGACCAAGAATTATCACCATGAACTAGTTATGCATGTTTTCATTTTAAATCAATCTTTAACACTTATATTGCTATATCTTGGACTTTTGGACTCCAGTTGGGCACTGTTTACTGTTTCTTGCACCGGATACCAGGCGAGTACATTCTCTGATAGTTTCCATTATTTGATATTTACTATAATCTATGTATTTAGAAATGTATTACTTGATTTCTGACACATTGGTACACGGATTAGTATACACATGGACCTTCAGTCATAAGATATTATTTATTATTTCATTATTTCTCATGTTCTCGTATGGTTTAGATAATATTTAGCATTAGACAATATTTAATATTAGACAATATTCATTGAGTATCTTGCATCGTAACGTGTCATGGTTGGATCCATTGTACTAGTCGAAAAAAGGGAAAGTGTTAGCTAGATATGTGATCAAAGCCTAGACAATGTTCAATGTTTAAGTTTGACAATGTTTATCCAATGTTTAAGTAGATAATGTTTAACCTAAGCCGATCACATATCTAACTAGTATTTTAAATACTTAGTGTAGTTACAGTTCTTCACCATATTATATATTCTATTTTATTACATTTATTTTATTTCATCGTGATCAGTGTATACCATATTGCTGTTATTTATCTGTTTCTTCTACCATAGTATAATATTATTCATTATTTCTCGTCTTGTATTACATTCTCTATTTCTGTTTATAGTCATTATCAAATTAATTGGAACTGCTATTAGGTTGTACTTCTCTCCAATCCTGACTGTATATATATTTTTAGATGTTTGGTTAGAAGAGATGTGTCACACCTTTTATGGGCCACAAGATGGCGAGCCGACTGAGGATTAGTGCCAACTACTGAGGCAACTTAAATTTTTAGTAGTATATTATTTTTATTTTAGTTTAGATATTGGCATATGTATATTATTTAAGATTGTGTTGTAGCTAGACTATTAACCTTGGATGTATTGTATTATAATTTTGTGACTCTTTCTTCTATTCCATATCGTGTCTTTATCTCCTTTAGCTTTATATTGTGATTATCGATTATAATTGAACCATTATTTTGTCCTCCAATTATAGTTGAGATATTATTGTCCGGTACTATTATATATTATATGAGATATTTAGATAGTATTGTTGACCTAGACTGCGTTATACCATCGATGCTGTGGCATAGGCTGGACGTATCCACGTACTCGTGCCCATATATTGTGTGCGGGTCATGATAACTCCATACATCAATCACGGCCAAGAAAGAAGTACGGCTTGCTATATTAGCTAACCATGGTTATTACAAGTCTTAATTACTAACAAATACTATTTAGAATTTTCATATAGTCGTATGCCCTGCAGACTGTCCAAGCTACCCAAATGTTGGATGATTGTAAAGTAAATACTAGTGGATACACCACCCCCAGGAGAGATGTGCACCTAAATCCAAATCACACAAAGGTGAACCTGAGTATGTCAGTACAGTATGCCCCACATGACGGTGAGATAGAAATATGCACTACTCGACGGCATGCTCCAAGCCTATATATCAGTAAAATATTATCGGGGCACGGGACTGCATGCAACCATGAGACCCTCCCCCAATGCTCTAATCATTTAAGGTAGATATTAACCTTAGTAGTTTGTTTCAGAATTCTGGTGTGGCATTCAGCAGAATCCATCCTAGACATGATGCTTCCCATAGGGATAAAATAGATAAGACAATAATTTGACAAGCACAAGCACAAGATTGTACAAGAATACAACAAAATGGTTATGGGCATGATGAGCGTGCACTATAATAAGCCACAACAAGTAATACACAAGACGGGTATATAATGGGTAGGAGGTCCAAACTATACCAAGACTGATACGAGATAAATATATAATGGGTAGGTGTCCCCAAAGCTATATACTATAGGTGTATAATGGGTAAGTGGTCCCAAAACTATACATGATGTCAAGCCAAGACCGGTACAAGCAATGCGCAGGAGTGCACCACGACGGATCACTATCAAGGATGTATAAGACAAGTTTATAATGGGTAGGTATCCCAAACTATACATGAAGTCAAGCCAAGACTGGTACAAATAATGCACATGAGTGAACCACGATAGGTTACTATCAAGAATGTACAAGATAAGGGTAAAATGGGTAGGTGTCCCAAACTATACATAAAGTTAGGATGGGTCGGGTAGACACAATAGACAAGTAGAGCCCAAAAAACAAGAAAACATATACATGCAATATGTGCATAAGCGCCAATAAAAAATAGTAAAACAAAAAATAAAAAATAAAATGCATATAAAAGAGTACATGACCGGTATACCATCGGTATACTACAGTATATTGTCAGTATGTCGTCCAAGGCAAATATAGGAAGACATGAAGAATGAGACAGGGAAATTGGTATAACGTCGGTATACTCCAGTATACCGTCAGTATGCCCGTCTAGAGATAGCAAAAATACAGTAAGTTTTGAATTCCAACAAATCGGTATACCGTCGGTATACTAAAGTATACCGTCGGTATACCGGTCCAAGTCACATCAGGTTCTAGTATTCTAAGTCAGGCCAAATTACTATACCGTCGTTATACACTAGTATACCGTCGGTTTGCCAGTTCCCATAGACAATTCTAGAAAAAGTTAAATCAAGAAGGGTATTTCAAAACCTAAATCAGTTCCGAAACTTAATAGAACTGGTCTAGTAAAATGTCAAGTCTTATGGTAAGTCTCATTTAATATATATATATATATATATATATATATATATATATATATATATATATATATATATATATATATATATATATATATATATATATTAAGTCTCATGGCAATCACGATACGGTTATCGTTTTTGATACTGAGTTACCTAACCGATATAAATCAGGGTTTCTATAAGAATAGTCAAAACAAGCTCAAAACTAATTTTTAAAACTAGCCCATGACAAAAAAATCACTAGAGAAACATATTTAACAAAATCACTAGCATGTAATCTAAGCATAAACCACCAAGGAAATTCAAAACGGCAATAAAGTAAAGTTGTTCAAGATTTTGGCAAGATGTACTTGTCTCTAGTCAAGCTCCCAACCTTAACCTTCAACTCCACCACAAAGAGGGGTTCAAAAACCATACTTTGAGGCCTCAAGACCAAGCTCCTAGCACTCACGAGAAAAGGAGAGAAAATGAAGAAGTGAAGAAAGAAAGAAAAGAGAGAAAATCAATTCATATATATAAGAGGTGATTTTATTGTGACCGTCCAATATGCCTCATCAGCGATCCAAGTCACAAGATTAAATCAATCTCGACCACTCAAAAGAAAATCGTGAAACCAATTGATAATAGAAAGTATCGAATACTATTCACAAAAATACCTAAAAAAATATTAAAATATCTCAAAAAGTAAAATAAATATATGTCGAACGGTATGCCGCCGATATGCCGGAGTATACCGCCGGTATGCCGGTTGGATAGTAAAGTTTTGATTTTGAGAAAATTATGAGATTCCACAAGATCCAATAAACACAGTACATAATATAAAATACGTATCGATATACCAATACGGATACAGTGAGACGAGTCTCACACATTATGTTTTGAGTACTGTAGGCTATTGAGAGGGGGGATAGGGAGAACCTGGGAGTGTGAGGTAATATGAGTGTGTAGAGGGTAAGCAGCAGGTATCTACGAAAGTGTTGGCTTAGTGAGGTTGTAGGGTGACTGATACCAAGGTATCAATAAGTATTAAGGTATTGATATAGGTGTTAGTGCATGTGCATAATTTTGGTGTGTGTTCGATGGGTATTTTCATATGTGTATCAGTTAGCTTCAGTGTCAGGTGTTAGTGTATGTGAGCATGGTTAATGAACTATGTCAAGAGACTGTGCTATGAAGGATACTAGTGGTATAGTAGGATTAGGAAGCATTAGATGCTAGAATATGTGCAGTTTGATAAATTAAATTCGAATTTGGAGGCATGATTGAGAGTTGATATCAAGAGGGTGTCCATGTGTCTGCATAGAGTAATAAAAACAGATGAGTGTGATGGGTTGTATAAGTTCAAAGGTGTTATATAGATTTTGGGTGCAAGCCATGTTTTGCAGTTGCAGTAGGTATCAGAGATTGGAAACCTCATGTGTAAATGTATCACAACACATAGTATTGAGTGTATAGAGTGTATGTTGGCAAGAGTATCAAGGTATGGACTATGAGTTTCTATTTGGGTGTGGAATCAATGACAGTTTTAGTATGCATATTTCTATATATAGATGAGTATATATTTACAGGATATATAGTAGTACTAGTGCAGAATGGACATGATTTAGTGTCTGCAATAGCAAATGGTGTAGTAGTGTGTAGGTTTTGAGTTTATGGTTAAGCATATAGCTAGGTAATAGGAGTTGGTTAAGATAATTTAAGGTATTGATTATATAGAGTCAATATTATAAGTATATGATATATAGTATACTATTTTAGCTAGTATGACTTAGAAATCTAGTGTTAGCAAGGTTTTGACTAGCATAACTACATAGACTAGTTAATAGATAATATTGAACCCAAAAATTAGATACTTGAATAGTTTATAACCCATGACCTAGTTTTGACCTAAAAATCTAGAATAAGAATAGTTAAGCATATTTATGATTACAAATCACCAATTTGACATAGAAATTCATATATAGGTCTTCGAGACCCCGATTCAGACACTGTTTGATATTTCAGCACAGGACCACAGACGAGTACATTCTCTGACAGTTTTCTTTACTTGAATAGTTATTATAATGCATGTATTTAGTGATATCTTTTGGATTTTTGACATGATGATTACACGGATTGGTATGTTATGGATTTTAGTCATGATATATTGTTTCTCGCACTTTATTGTAGACATTGATCACCATGCTCATATTAGACATTGTAGACATTATTTGATTGTCACCCCCACATTTCTAAATGAGGGTATTTTTGTCATTTTTCTATTTATTATATTTAGTGATTGTATTATATATATATATTTTGTGCTACTAATTATTATAATATATTATGCTATTTATTTAAAAGTTAGTGGGCTAGCCTATTTATTTGGACTTGATACTAGTGGACCCAATTAGATTAGTCATGACACATTGAGCCTAATATTGGGTTGGGCCCATTAGACTCATTTTCTTAGTTAATTAAGGAGAATAGTTGAATTTACAATAGTTTATAAGCTTTCTAATATAGCCCTCACTAATTGACATTATTACTAGCTAGTGGGGGCATGTTGGTGATTGTAAATTACTTGGAGAAGGGGTTACTAGGGGCTGGCCATACATAGAAGGATTTATTCTCTCTCTTTATTTCACTTTACTCCATCTAGATCCCCAATTTAGTTCTTTCCCAAATCACTTTATCCCTCCACCAAATTTAACCCAATTCACTCTCTTTTTCTTTTATTTTCATCAATTAAGAAGCATTGGATCTTGGATTGCAAGGAGTACTTGAAGAAGGAGGAATTGACAAGGAACTTATGTCTGGATGGTGTCCATTTAAATAATTCATTGGAAATCCATCTCCCAATAGGTATAATTATGAATTCTCCTATAATTTAAACTCTAATTTATGTATTTGACTATTAGGAATCCTTCCATGGCTAAGGATTACCCATAAAAAGAAGAACTAGATTCCTAGGAGGCATATTGTGATAGTTACATTGACTTTTATGACCAAATTAGAGAAAATCCGAGTTTGGGCCATTAGGTGTTTGATAAAATATTTTTTAGTAATTTTGGAGTATGATGCATGATTTGATGGAGTGTACGTGTCCACAATTAGATACGAGGAGTGCGTATCGCGATAGGTCATGATACGGTATCGTGGGAGAGGTTTTTGCTTGTGTTGTGGGCTTTAGCATGCCAATTCATTTCATTGTATTAGATAGCTATTATTTATATATATATATATATATATATATATATATATATATATATATATATATATATATTATATACTATAATTAGTGTTTTAGTTGTGTTGCTTGAGTTTGGGGAGTGTATCATGGTGCTGTGAGAGCGTATCTAAAGTGTATCATGGGTATTAGTGAGTATCTTAAGTGTGCCCACCAAGTGTTTGGTACTTGGTCTAGTGCTAGTGTATTAAGAGATTTATATATATATATATATATATATATATATATATGTGTGTGTGTGTGTGTGTGTGTGTGTGTGTGTGCTTGATGATCTAGTATGTGTATAGTGCTGTGTGTGAGAGTAGTGTACTGTGAGAATGAAGAAGTGAAGGCAATTGAGTAGGCATGTGGGTGTAATCTAATATGCATTTAGAGAGAAACTGGAAGTTCAGGCCTAGGATGTTTAGGTCTGCAGGCAAAGGGAAGATAATAGGTACTGCAACAAGGTGCAAGACCTGATGCACTTGCTCAGGTGCAAGACTTGTAGTAGGTTGTGCATGTCTATATGATTTTATGTATTAGGGGATAAGCCTAGGTGTCCAATATGATAAAAGGATACAATACCAACTAAATATGCATGCCTGGCACACATATTATGTCTCCCACACATCCCTTAGCTTTGGGAAGCCTATTTATTGAGTGTTGGTGCTGTCCTTTTAGGATATCAGTTGTAATCCTGACTCAAGTATTCAGATTGTACCATAAGAATCCCTACTCTTTCCTAAGGATCTTGCTACATAAATTATAAAATTGGTTTGGTACCAAAACCAAGGTCATATCTGTACGTAGTGCACAAGAGTAACGCAGTGTAACCTCTGTGAGAGGGTGTGTGATGTGCAACAGTGAGCTATTATAGAGGAGAAATCAGTACATCCTTGTGCACTCAAGTGACACACACATGTGTCTTTGTGTGTGTGTGTCTCTTGTGTGAGCAATGTCTGATACTAAGGTATCGTGATGTGACTTGATTGGGATATTGCATTATTGTGGATAGCCAATCCTAAGGGATTGTGATGTACTATTGTTCTTGTATTATTGTGTATAGTCAATCCTATAGGATTGAACCGTACTATTATTTTATTATGGATAG
Source organism: Iris macrosiphon (assembly GCA_036927795.1). Classification (NCBI taxonomy): domain Eukaryota; kingdom Viridiplantae; phylum Streptophyta; class Magnoliopsida; order Asparagales; family Iridaceae; genus Iris; species Iris macrosiphon. The sequence continues at coordinate 122,285,868 of JAYESA010000011.1, read as the reverse complement.
CCAATTCTATTGGATTGAGCTGTACTATTGCATTATTGTGGATAGCCAATCCTAAGGGATTGAACCGTACTATTGTGCTTGCATTATTGTGGATAACAAGTCCTAAGGGATTGAGCTGAACTATCATGATCGTGTTATTGTGGACATTGCTTAGTGATTATTGACTATTAGTTAAACACATATTGGAAAGTTATTTCAAAACACTAAGTGTAGTATATGTTCTTCTCTTATTCCATTTCCTAGTATATTGATATTGCCCTATTGTTCTGGATTACATGTCTTTCTTTTTTGCCATACTATGATATATGTCCATTTTTTTCTCTTCTTGTATTACATTCACTATTATTGTTTATAGTCATTATCAGTTAACTAGAATTGCTGTTAGAGATATGCTCGCTCCATCCTGACTGGATATTTTTTTTAGATAATTGGTTAGAGGCGATGTGTCCTACCTATTACGGACCACATAATGGCAAGGCCATTGAGATTGTACCTTAGATCATGTTGAGTAGTGCCAGCAGTCAGAGAGACTTAGCTGTACTCATTTTTATTATTGTATTTTACAGTTAGATATTATGGCATGTATCATATTTGAGACCATTGTATTGAGCTTAGACTTTTAGACTTGGACTTGGGATTGTATTATGACTATGTATTTCACCTCTTCTATTCTATATCGTGTCTTTATCTTCCTTAAGTTTTATATTGTGATTGAGTATTGATCACCATTATTATATCATATTGTCCTCCATTTGGAGTTAAGATAACATGACATATACCTTATGTATATTGTGTGAGATATTTAGATAGTATCATTGACCTATACAAAGTTCTACATCTTTATTATAATATAGGCTTGGCATTGCTCACGTACTCGTGCCCTCACATTGGAGTACGGGTCGTAACACATTTTTGTAGTGGCCCATACAGGCCAGTCTTCGCAATATTGCGATATCGTGGTAGTTCAATGGCTTAGATATACTACTGTGTGCCTGCGATAGCATAGGATATAGAAGACTAGGATGAGAGAGAATAGTCAATCATAAACTAGGAAATAATTCCAACTAAATTAATTCTTGCTATCTTTATCATTCTGATATTGCTTTCTTTGAATATTACTATCCTTATTTGATGATATCGTATCTTTTTTAATATTGATTCCTTTGTTTTTATCTGTCTTTAGGATGGCTCCGAAGATCAGATTCTACCGTTCGGGAGTAGTTAAAGCTCCCGAGAGATCCGTTACCTCCCGGCCAGCCGTTGAGAGGGCAGCGAATGATGTTCCACCGTCTTTAGTTCAGAGGGCCGTCTCAGCTGTCCAGGTAGGAGCGTCAGCAACAGCTTTCGGGGGTGCTCCACCTCCAGTTCAAAGGACAGTACCTGCAGTTTCGGAGAAGCTTCCATCACCCCAACCACCAGTTGATACTACGCAGATATTTATACTATTTCAGTAGATGATGGAGACTCAGAGGGCCCAGGAGGAGGCACAATATCGACAGTCGAACGTGATGATGTAGGGGATCGAGAATGCCCACCAACTGGCCCTTGCTGCAGTAGAGAGAGTAGCGTCAGCTCAGCCACAGGTCGTACTACCTCAGCTTGACCCGTAGTAGCCGAGGTTGGGTACTATCATTGACTTCAAGAGGATGGGGCCCAAGGACTTCAAGGGCACCAAGGGGATCTTGTATGTGGATGATTTGATTGAGGACATAGAGAAAAACCTGTGTCTGGCACAAATTCCAGAGAGCCTACAGGTGGAGGCAGCGGGGAGCATGTATTTGAAATTGCTTTGACATGGTTCAGGATAGATCTGAGGATCACAGCACCTGGACTGACTTGTGAGGCTTTTAAGGAGCTTTTTAAGGAGAAGTTCTTTCCGGATGTGGCTCTGACTTCTCTAGAAAGTCGTTTCCAGTACCTCGTCGAGGGGAACTTGACAGTGGACGAGTACGCAATGGAGTACTGCAAATTAGGTCACTTTGTAGAGGGGCAAAATCACGGGGGGAAGGCCATAAAGGGTCCGAACAATGAGATCAAATCTCACACTAGTGTACACCATACCGCTACATTTAAGGAGATTCTAGCAGAGGCACAGCAGGCGGAGGATGACTTGGAGCTTAAGTCCAAGAGAGGGAGAGATGTTTTGGGAGGAGCTAGCAGCAATGCGGGTCCAGCTAAATGACCCCATATCCAGCAGCATCAACAGCAGATTCAGGAACCGATTCGTGCTCCAGTTCCAGCTCCAGTACAGCAGGATCAGCAGTAGCCTCAGAGACAGACTCAGTGGACCCCTATATGTGCCTTCTACAGGAAGTCATAGCATACTTGGGAGACCAGTAGGAAAAGACTCGGAGTATGTTTGAGTTGTGGAGTTGCTGGACATAGAGTGAGGGATATTCCCCTAGCCCGTTCAGTTCTGAGTGCAATACCAGATCAGCGAGGGGGAGTTAGGCTACCTGTGGTATGACATATTTGTAACACCCTATTCCGTTCAAGCGGACTGCCGATTCAAACGGCAAAAGTGCAATGTCACGACCCACTTTGCTCAGATGAGAACACTGTTTGAGGCAAAGGATATCCAGACTTGTCCCGACAGGATTCCACCTTAGGCTTTCAGAGGCTCGCTTGACGTATCGCTCAACCGAGATGAATTATCGCTAAGGTAGGTGGCTACGGTGAACTTGTCTTTGCTTAGCCAGCACACATAAAATCTGGAACGATACATGCTAGTCGCTAGGTGAATCACCCCCTGCATGCTAATAAGAATACAACGCACCAAGCTAAGGGAATAATCCCAACTTGTATTGCTTGTGCTAGAACATGGAAATAAAATATTGCTTATATTCAGACCCTCACATGCTATCCTAGATCATGTCGCTCGGGAAGTCCCTTACGATTTTACCTCTCGGCTTACCTTCGGGCTCGAGCCAAACGTTTTGCTTAATTTCCTTATAAACGCATGCTTGCCTGCTTACAAATGTCTAACGTTATTCGTATTGTGCATGCATTCTAGTTATCCAGGAGACTATCAAATAGCTCTTCTGTGCAATTGAACCTGTAAGTATCCGGGACCGTTAGGTCACCAAGGCAAATCCCTGAACCAGGGGCATGCATTAAGGCAAGTGAATACTGAACGAGAATCCTATCACGTTACAACTGAATGATAATCACATCAAGTTTACATCTGAATGAGAATCACGTCACGTAAAGAATGAATCCCAGCGCATGGAGCAAACGCTCGGTTCAGAACAAGAATCATGGATTATCATATCAAGTTGTGGATTTGGAAAGACCCTGACCCGCATGTCGCGGACAACTCGGAAATGAGGCATCGTTCCACGGGCGGTCTCCGGGGCACTGGAACCGATCCGATCCGGATGGAACTTAACGTAATAGTCTCACATGATTGACGGGATGGTTTGCAGTGCCTCACGTGCTTTCGTTGCATTCTCTACCCCGCCAATAACTATGGTCCTTTATGGCTATGCTAGCGACAAACGTTCATATAGATAAGTCATCCTCGCTTAGCGACGATCTGCGTGCGATTCATAACATCGCATCAAAGAACAACTGAGCACCTGAACGATCATGATACAATGACTCTCGTGTTTGCATATGCTATTGCCTTGGTTTTTATTACGAATGCCCCTGAATGTTTATACTTGCCCGTGCTTGAATTAACAATGTTTGCCTTGGACAGGGAAGGACAAATGGTAAGTTGGTAAGTCTCGCCGTATTTTCTCTCATGTCACACGGTGCACTGCCACACGAGTTAGGCTATTCAATCTTTGAATGAAACTGATCCTAAGGCAACTAGAAAGACAACATAATAGTTGGTGCATGGAACCTATATTACGTGTTTGGATTTGTCGAGCGGGCGAGTAGCCTCCCTACCAGTGAATTCAATGTACTAATAATCCACCAGATCGATTGCAGGGTGCGGGAGAACCTCGTTCGGTGCGGATGACTCCTTCGTGCGTGCTAAGGCATAAAGATCACTCTGAAGCAACGTTGCATCCAGAACTGAAGCACATATACAAGACAAAATGTTGCAACATCGCCTGAACATTGCCTGAACATCGCTTGTACAATCATTCCACAATTGTAGCCACTTGGCACGCTTTTATTGTTTCAGAGAGAGAGAGAGGCTTGAGCGACTTGTAATCTCGGCTATACGCCGCATGTAACACTTGTTTATATCAATAAAGAGCTTGTTTTACTTCAACTTGTGTTATTCAATGCTTCTACTATTGTCGACTCAGGGAACTTGTTACCAAATTGCATATGCGTTTATGATTCCGCTGCACTCGGACAATCTGTGTGACTTTGTAGCTTAGAAATGTCATGCCCCAATCTCCCGCAAGCTCGTTAATCCCCGCTGAACGTGAAATTACCACGTTGCAGCTCTCCCGCGGGACAATCGTTCTCTTCGGGATGTGATGCCGTACGAGCCTGGAGTTGCGCTCGTACAAGACGATGTTGTTAAACACCAAAGTTGTCATCGAAACAACCAAGTTACAGCGAAAGTCGTTTAGTGTACCAAGCACACATCAGAGTAATACGTAGCGAAGCTCTCGATAGGGTCCAAATGAAATGCCCCGAGGCAATGCCACAAAGGCGATGCCACAGAGACGATGAAATGCTCTTGCTCTTTTCTCTAGCCCACAAAGGTACTTACAGTTCATACATCTTGTCCCGTATATCCAAGCAGCGCCACTACGCCTGCGTACCTGAAATATTGCCCATAAATGTGGGTCAGTACACAGCCGTACTGGTGAGTGGGGTAACCCACTTGCCTAAGCCGACACTAAGTAAAATAGTGAATGCAAACAGTTATATGGTGATCTTTCTAGTTGAATCCTAGATTCATTTCATGGCATATGAATGACATATTAAGGAAAGATGTAAAGCAGTTTAAGCATGCAAGCATTCAACTCAAACCAAACGACAAGTATTTATATAAGCAACTCGAGGGACACTAGCACGCAACCCGTCCTACTCAAGTCATCGTTCGTACGATAACTTATCGAACCATTCCCAAGCCTCAAACATCCATCCTCAACCAAAGTTTATATCCCAATCTCGAGTGCACACTCTTGCCGAGGCAAGGTGGCCGCGCCTATACGAAAGCCAAACCAACAAAAGAAAAGCAAGCCATATTGTATCTATATGAAGTCACTGGCTAAGCCATACAGGACATAACTCAAGCATTACGGCGCGTCCTATCAGCCCGAGAATCAAGCCCCGCTGAAGGTCCCACAATGCATCGTGACTAGCACGAATTAATTATTTCCATCCGGATCGATACGGTTCCAGTGCCCCGGAAAGCCATTTCGAGGAAATGCTAAGACTTGTGCACAAGTCGTCCGTGACATGCAGACACAAGTAGGTATGACGAGAGGATCGAACATTCTCGCCCCACCAAGCGATCCTAGACTCGTTCAACCGATATCCAACCAAAGCATCCATAACCATTCTTCCAACATATCCAACCAAGGAATCCAAATCTCGACCTCAACATATAGCCCAAGGCACCTAAAATATAAAGTGTTTCCATAGGCACAAGGCCTCTGCTCAACACAGTGTTTCATATTGGATGCAACACCCCAACTTGGGAAAACCCATGGAAAAATGCCCCAACCGTGGCATAACGCCCTCGTCGATGCAGTTGTTCGGTTTCGAACCGCAACTGCTCGTTTTGTAAGACAAAGCGACCAAGTGATACTCGTGCACGGATGCACGCTCGCTCGCCCGAATTTCCGATATTCCCGATATTCCCAAGCCTCAAAGTATCATTCCAACCGTCCCTATTATAAACCCAAGTATCCAACCGACTGCCTCAAATGTATAATCCAACTATCGCATCCAATTATCCAATGCTTAAACCATTTCAAGCCACAATCCTACCAAGCCACCGATGTACACTCTATGCACGCCTCAGTGTAGTGATTCCTAAGTTTTAGCCCAAGTGTTTCAAGCCTTTTACGTATTTTCCATATTATTAGGCATAAAGGAGTAAAGGAGAAGGGAAAGAGCCCACTCATAATGTTTGATCCCGTTAGGAATCCTGTCATGCCGATACGTCCAATCCCTTGAACTCGTGGTCCGATGCAAACGCGATATACTCAAATGGTATGACCGTGCGAGCAGGTCATGCTCTCCGAATCATCCGACCGATCGGATTAAGGAAGATGACATTATCGCTCCCATCCAGCTATTCAGTACTGTTCTAAACGAACACCTGATTTCCATCTAACCCGATAGCCATCTGTGTATTGAAACCAACTAAATTAATCCTTCTTCCCCAAAATCCAATATTTCAAATGTAACCAGCATTTGATTTATTCAATCCGATTCAGCGTAACGCTCCGAGCGGTTGCGGGGCGTTACATAATATACCACTTAGAATCAGGTTCGTCCATGAACCGTGCTGGTACCCATTCCTATCACATGTCGCTTATCCAATACCTAACCCTGCTCTATGCGACTCTCATATTCACGATTTCTGACTCAGCATCTCGCTCTGCTGAATGCTCGTACAAATTTTATGAATTCCCACATCCTCCTTGCAGCTCAATATGAATTCCTCGTATCGCTTAGTTTTGGATCGTACACATATTTAAGGCGTCCCTAAAATATATGCATTTCAGCCGAGCTTTGCGATAGCAAATTTGAACAAGTTATAAGGGTATCTTTATGTTCGAGGCATCCATTTGCTTTACTCCCAATTGAATCAAATTATGATTTCCATTCCAACATATTCGATTGAGTACTATTCTCAATTATGCAGATTTTCTATCGACTCAATGAGTTTGCTTTCCAACTCAATCCATCCCACTATTTCTGAAATCAGTACTAGCAACATCTCCAAATATTATCTCGTGCACCGAACGATCATCTCAACTGATCTACCCCAGCTATGCGACTTACCCAAATATTAACTTTGCTTAGATCAGCTCAGTCCAACACCTTTTCCTTAATCTCAATACCTCGCTGGGTGAACATCTATATTGAGGTTCGTGTGATCCACGAAGATCTTGCCGCCATGCCAAAGGGATTGTGTCGCCACGATTTCAACGTGGACACACTCGCCACAATTCTTAGGTTGTGCATGGAATAGTTCTTCGCGCTGCTTCCACTGCCTCGAAGCATAGAATATCACCTTTGCCTTCCGAACGAGCATGCTTCCCAGACTAAGTTCCGAGATATCTTGTAAATCTGAGGCACGTCTGTCCCTTCCAGTATTCGCAAGAATTTGATTCGAACGAGCCGTTGCTTTAACTTCACGAGCTAGTTTCACAGTCGTCAATTCATATGAATGTTATTCCCTTCCAGGGCATGATGAGTCAGAGGTGATGCCATCGATAAAAATCTGTGACTCTGAATCTCATCAGTTGACTTAGGCCAATCCCACCATCGCTTCGATCTTCCGGCTGCATCTTCAGCTGAAGACTATCCCAAGGGTCTCTCAAATCCAATACTCAGTCGATAAGCCAAATCTTATTACTCACATCTGCCCTCGACGCATTCCCAAATACGCCGCCTCAAGGGTCGTTCTATGGGTCTACCATATTCATTTTTAATTTAGCAGACAAGTCGCTAGGTTCAGCTGTCCCGAAGCTATGCTCGATAATTGTAAGTCATCACGATGGACAGTTACTATAAACTATACTATATCTCATCTGTAAATCCAAAACAAAATCTAACCATTCCATCCGAGCGAACTTCTGAATCCGAGCACCGTGCTCGTTGAAACCGTCTTCCATCAATCCGTCGTTCTGCCCTAAATCCATTAAATTTCCGAATTGCATGTTCGATTCTCGCACTACCACTTGCAATGATTCTCAAAACTCGAGACTTGCTCCAATTCATATCCGTTTGTCGCGTCCCACAAATGCATTTCCAACTTACTCGAGCAGCACAGTAATTTATTTTCGACATTGCTCTCATATTTAGCTATCTTCAAAAGTCTTTCCGCCACAATCTTTGCCTTCCGTTGTTGCCATAATCCGTCCACGTCTTTCGGAGAATCCGTCTACCATTGTTGCACCATCTTGCCCAAAATTCTATTTCCGCTAAGCCTGAGTCGACTTCTCGAGCAGCAATATCCAAAATCCTTCAAGTTTGTGTGAATCCATCGCATTGTCCCTTCAAACCAAATTGTGTTTCATTGCTCAACCATCAGCTCAAATGTGTTTCCAAAATCATAGTTCGTGCTCGCTATCATTCGATTAACCCATCACTTCGCTCAAGCATAACTCAACTGTTTGTTTTGATCCCGTTCATCTCTTAAGCCTAACGATACTTCCATTTGCACCAGTCCGTTCTCGATACACTCAACTCAATATTCGCTTGCTTTATTTTCATTCTTCCCAACTCAACCGACTTGCACCAACCAACTTGTATTCCCTTTACTCGAGTCCATTCAGGCAATTGCCATCAATGTCCAACCAAAATGTTTTCAATGCCTTGCTCAATATGTGGTATCACATATACCACTCCGAATCAAGTCGCTACTCGCATTGTGATTTCTTGCACTGAATCAAAAATTCGTTCGAACCATCCCTCATACGTGATCCTGTTTTTCCTAATTTGAGTCTGACACAGAACTCAGGCAATGCCTGGATTATCCAATTATTTCCATAAATCTCGTTATGCAACTTGTGCTATGTTCCATTCTCGATACTTCAAACAATTCTCAAACCGTCCGATACTTTCGCAACATGAGCAATCCCGTGCATCGAGCTCTCTTCCGAATAGTCCAACCCAATATTAAATGTTTTCACATATTTGTTATACGAGCAACTCGTTCAACACTATTTTGATATTCCCAAGCCAAACTCAAGCCTGCTCAACCGATGCGCCACAGCCAAAATTCCAACTTATATCCAACACAGTCGCTAGACGAGCAACTCGTACAACGATCCATTCTCATCGAATATTTCTACTCATAACATGCCGCATAGCCAAATCTCGTTAGCCAACCAACTGATCCATTGAGGTAATCAGAATCTCCCTGAACGACAAGCCAAGCCAACCCAACGAAACCCAACAAAAACTCTCAACTTGTTGCACAAATGCAACAACGTCACCCAACTTGCTGCACGAATACAACAACGACTAACGAGGCTAAGCGATCTAACAAAAACTATCCAAGGCAAGGCAACGCAACCAAGAATAACATGCAGCCACAACCAGCAATATATATATAGAATTATTGCATGAAACATCCGATGCGGCACCGAGTAGAGTCAAGAGCTAGACGACACGTGAAAGCTATTTAGAGTTTGTGATGAAGCGAAGGACCAAGTCCGAAGAAATGAACCAGGCGCTCTGATACCAATCTGTCATGTCCCAATCTCCCACAAGCTCGTTAATCCCCGCTGAACGTGAAATCACCACGTTGCAGCTCTCCCGCGGGACAATCGTTCTCTTCGGGACGTGATGCCGTACGAGCCTGGAGTTGCGCTCGTACAAGGCGATATTCTTAAACACCAAAGTTATCATCGAAACAACCAAGTTACAGCGGAAGTCGTTTAGTGTACCAAGAACACATCAGAGTAATACGCAACAAAGCTCTCGATAGGGTCCAAATGAAATGTCCCGAGGCAATGCCACAAAGGCGATGCCACGGAGACGATAAAATGCTCTTGCTCTTTTCTCTAGCCCACAAAGGTACTTACAGTTCATACATCTTGTCCCGTATATCCAAGCAGCGCCACTACGCCTGCGTACCTGAAATATTGCCCACAAATATGGGTCAGTACACAGCCGTACTAGTGAGCGGGGTAACCCACTCGCCTAAGCCGACACTAAGTAAAATAGTGAATGCAAACAGTTATATGGTGATCTTTCTAGTTGAATCCTAGATTCGTTTCATGGCATATGAATGGCATATTAAGGAAAGCTGTAAAGCAGTTTAAGCATGCAAGCATTCAACTCAACCAAACGATAAGCATTTATATAAGCAACTCGAGGGACTCTAGCACGCAACCCGTCCTACTCAAGTCATCGTTCGCACGATAACTTATTGAACCATTCCCAAGCCTCAAACATCCATCCTCAACCAAAGTTTATATCCCAATCTTGAGTGCACACTCTTGCCGAGGCAAGGTGGCCGCGCCTACACGAAAGCCAAACCAACAAAAGAAAAGCAAGCCATCACTTATCTATATGAAGTCACTGGCTAAGCCATACAGGACATAACTCAAGTATTACGGTGCGCCCTATCAGCCCGGGAATCAAGCCCCGCTGAAGGTCCCGCTGAAGGTCCCGCAATGCATCGTGACTAGCACGAATCAATTATTTCCCTCCGGATCGATACGGTTCCAGTGCCCAGGAAAGCCGTTTTGAGGAAATGCTAAGACTTGTGCACAAGTCGTCTGTGACATACAGACACAAGTAGGTATGACGAGAGGATCGAACATTCTTGTCCCACCAAGCGATCCTAGACTCGTTCAACCGATATCCAACCAAAGCATCCATAACCATTCTTCCAATATATCCAACCAAGGAATCCAAATCTCGACCTCAATATATAGCCCAAGGCACCTAAAATATGAAGTGTTTCCATAGGCACAAGGCCTATGCTCAATACAGTGTTTCATATTGGATGCAACACCCCAACTCGGGACAAACCCATGGCAAAATGCCCCAACCGTGGCATAGCGCCATCGCCGATGTAGTTGTTCGGTTTTGAACCGCAACTGCTCGCTTTGCAAGACAAAGCGACCAAGTGATACTCGTGCACGGATGCACGCTCGCTCGCCCGAATTCCCGATATTCCCAAGCCTCAAAGTATCATTCCAACCGTCCCTAGTATAAACCCAAGTATCCAACCGACTGCCTCAAATGTATAATCCAACTATCGCATCCAACTATCCAACGCGTAAACCATTTCAAGCCACAATCCTACCAAGCCACCGACGTACACTCTATGCACGCCTCAGTATAGTGATTCCTAAGTTTTAGCCCAAGTATTTCAAGCCTTTTACGTGTTTTCCATATTATTAGGCATGAAGAAGTAGAGGAGAAGGGAAAGAGCCCACTCATAATGTTTGATCCCGTTAGGAATCCTGTCCTGCCGATACGGCCAATCCCTTGAACTCGTGGTCCGATGCAAGCGTGATCTACTCAACTGGTATGACCATACGAGGAGGCCGTGCTCTCCGAATCATCCAACCGATCGGATTAAGGAAGACGGCATTATCGCTCCCATCCAGCTATTAGTACTGTTCTAAACGAATACCTGATTTCCATCGAACCCGCTAGCCATCTGCACATTGAAACCAACTAAATCAATCCTTATTCCCCAAAATCCAATATTTCAAATATAACCAGCATTTGATTTATTCAATCCGATTTAGCTTAACGCTCCGAGCGGTTGTGGGGCGTTACAAGAACTCTTATCGCCAGCCAATGAACCACGGCCTTGCACGGGCGCGGGTCACGCTCGTGCGACATCACGTCCGGATAGGTCAAAGCGATCGTTCCGCGGGAGCACTGGCGCAGTGATTCTCGCCTAGCGGGAACGGCCGATTTAGCCTGCGGGAGATCGGGGCGTGACAATATTGCTCAGCACCCGCATAAGGAGCCATCGCGGTATGGCGGGGCATTTACGATGACGGTTGAGGAGTCTGACGCTTCAGGCGATGGGTTAGCAAGTTTTTTTCTTTATTTTCGTCCTTTTTTATCCATTAATTTGATTGATTCCTTAGTATATTACAGTTTCTTATTCTATTAAGTTAGTATAGTTAGTAGTATACTTCTATAAGAGACTGCAATAACATGAAAGTTGGAGACTAACACCATACATGTTGACCATAAATAGTGACTTATCTAATTTACATGCTTGTATGATTTAGATTGGACTGGAGGTTTAACCTAGAGGGGGGGGTACAATTATTTTTAAATTTTGAGGACAAAATTTTTCTAAGATGGGTAGGATTGTCACCCTCACATTTCTAAATGAGGGTATTTTTGTCATTTTTGTATTTATTATATTTAGTATATATATATATATATATATATATATATATATATAGTGCTACTAATTATTATTATGGATTGTGCTATTTATTTAATAGTTAGTGGACTAGCCTATTTATTTGGACTTGACACTAGTGGATCCAATTAGATTAGTCATAACACATTGAGCCCAACATTGGGCTAGGCCTATTAGACTCATTCTCTTAGTTAATTAAGGAGAATATATTAATTTGTAATAGTTTAGAAGCTTCCTAATTTAGCCCTCCCTAATTGACATCATAACTAGCTAGTGGGGGTGTGTTGGTCATTATAAATTACTTAGAGAAGGGGTTACTAGGGTCCGACCATACATATGAGGACTTATTCTCTCTCTTTATTTTATTTTATTTTACTCCATATAAATCCCCAATTTAGTTCTTCCCCATCATCCCTCCACCAAATTTAATCCAATTTACTCAATTTTTCTTCCATTTTCATCAATTAAGAAGAATTGGAGCTTGGATTGCAAGGCGCACTTGAAGAAGAAGGAATTGGCAATGAGCTTGTGTCCGAATCGTGTCCATTTGAAGAATTTATCGGAAATCTATCTCTTAATAGGTATAATTCTGAATTCTCCTATAATTTAGACTCTAATTCATGTATTTCACCATTAGGAGCCCTTTTATGTCTAAGTCCTTACCCATAGAAAGAAGAACTAGGTTCCTAGGAGGCCTATTGTGATAGTTACATTGACTTTTATGGCAAAATTAGGAAAATTCGGGTTTGGGCCATTAGGTGTTTGATATAATATTTCGTTAGTGATTTTGGAATGTGATGCATGATTTAATAGGGTGTACGTGTCCACAATTGGATACAAGCAATGCGCATCGCGATAGGTCATGATACAGTATCGTGGGAGAGGTTTTTGCTTGTGTAGTAGGCTCTAGCATGCCAAATTCATTTTATTGCATTAAGATAGCTATTATATATATATATATATATATATATATATATATATATATATATATATATATATATATATATATATATATATACTATAATGAGTATTTTAGTTATGGTGCTTGAGCTTGGGGAGTGTATCGTGGTGTTGTGAGAGCGTATCTCAAGCATATCATGGGTATTAGACTCACCAAGTGTTTGGTACTTGGTCTAATGTAGTGTATTTAGAGTTTTGTATATATATATATATATATATATATATATATATATATATATATATATATATATATATATATATATATATACACACACACACACATGTCTATTGGCGTCTTTCTTTGGGTGTGTTTAAGGGGTTCATGGAGTGTGCGTGTGTGCTTGATGATCCAGTGTGTGTGTGTAGTGCTATGTATGAGAGTTGTGTACTGTGAGAATGAAGAAGTAAAGGCAACTGAGCAGGCATGGGGGTGTAATCCAATATGCATTGTAGAGAGAAACTGGAAGTTCAGGCCTGGAAAGTTTAGGTCTACAAGCAAGGGGAGGATAATAAGCACTACAGCAAGGTGCAGGACCTGATGCACTTGCTTAGGTGCAAGACCTACAGTAGGTTGTGTATGTCTATGTGAGTTTATGTATTGGGGGATAAGCCCAGGTGTCCAATGTGATAAAAGGATATAATACCAACTGAATGTGCATGCCTGCCACACGTATTATGTCTCCCACATAGCCCTTGGCTTTGGGAAGCCTATTTTGTTGAGTGTTCGTACTGTCTTTTTAGGGTATCAGTGTAATGATGATTCAAGCATTAAGATTGTACCATAAGAATCCCTACTCTTTCCTAAGGATCTTGCTACATAAATTGTGGAATTGGTTTGGTACCGAAACCAAGGTCATATATGTATGTATGTGCACAGGAGTTAAGCAGTGTACCCTCTGTGAGAGGGTATATGGTGTGCAGCAGTGAGCTATTATAGAGGAGAAATCAGTGCATCCCTCTACACTCAAGTGACAGATATATGTGTCTTTGTGTGTGTATGTGTGTCTCTTTTGTGAGGTATCAGTAGATGCTTTAGTGTGTAGCAGTGAGTGCTGATTTTAGCCTTAGAGGAGAAGGGGCACAAGTCGAGTATTGGGTGCATTAGAAGTGAAGTATGGGAGAGTGTATGACACTGATACATCATTATCAGTGAAGTATTAGAGTTTGTGATGAGTGATATTTGAGGTAATAAGTTATATTAGAGATACCAAGGTATTGTAGTATTAAGGTATAGTGTTAGACCTTAGGGTAAAGGGTAAGTGTGGGTAAAGTATTGTTATAGAATAAGGTATAAGGTAAGTTAGAGAATAGTATAAGTTATATATAGCTACTTGATAATAAGAACTATTATAGCTAATATTTACTAGTTAGGAACTTAAAAACCTAGGTATGGCCTAGTAATTACTAGTTTAGTCTTGTAATCACCCTAGAAGCTAGGTATGACCCTAGAATCAAGGGATCGGTCTAGTTAGACCTAGTTTGACATCCAAGACTTAGTATAGCCTTGAAATGGCCTAGAAAACATATTTGACTCATTTAGCATGTTAATCACTCATTACACCAAATTGATATAGGTGTGTGTGACACCAGTTCGGACACCGAGTTACATCTTTTGCTCAGGACCAGAGGCAAGTCTATTCTCTGGTGGTTTCTATTATTTGATAATTATTATAATAAAATATTTAGTAATGTTTTACCTGATTTTCGACACAATGGTTACACAGGCTAGTTGTATAGATTTCAGTTCTAATATAGCTATTGTTCTCATATTTCCTAGTATACCCGATCACCCTGCTCATATATTGATTCTACCTTGTATTTCTTGTATCGTGATATGAATTGATTGGGATTTTGCATTATTGTGGATAGCTAATCCTAAGGGATTGTACCGTACTATTATTCTTGTATTATTGTGTATAGCCAATCCTATAGGATTGAGCCGTACTATTATTTTATTATGGATAATCAATCCTATTGGATTGAGTCATACTATTGCATTATTGTGGATAGGCAGTCCTAAGGGATTGAGCCGTATAATCGTGCTTGCATTATTGTGGATAGCCAGTACTAAGGGATTGATCCACACTATCGTGATCGTGTTATTGTGGACATTGCTTAGTGATTATTGACTATTGGTTAAATGCATATTGGAAAGTTATTTTAAAATACTTAGTGTAGTATATGTTCTTCTCTTATTCTATTTCCTAGTATATTGTCATTGCCCTATTATTTTGGATTATATATCTTTCTTTTCTTCCATACTATAATATATGTCCATTTCTTTCTCTTCTTGTATTACATTCACTATTGTTGTTTAAAGTCATTATTAATTAACTGAACTGCTGTTAGAGGTGTGCTCGCTCCATCCTGACTGGATATTTTTTCAGATGATTGATTAGAGACGACGTGTCCCACCTATTACGGACCATAGGATGACGAGGCCGTTGAGATTGCACCGTAGAGCATGTTGAGTAGTGCCAGCAGTCAGGGAGACTTAGCTTCCTCATTTATGTTATTGTATTTGACAGTTAGACATTATGGCATATATCATATTTGAGACCATTGTATTGAGCTTAGACTTTTGGACTTGGACTTGGGATTGTATTGTGACTCTGTATTTTACTTCTTATATTCTATATCGTGCATTTATCTTCCTTTAGTTTTATATTGTGATTGAGTATTGATCACCATTATTATATCATATTATCCTTCATTTGGAGTTGATATAATATGACAGGTACCTTATGTATATTGTGTCAGATATTTAGATAGTATCGTTGACCTATAGAGCATTCTACGTCATTATTATAATGTAAGTTGGGCGTTGCTCACATACTCGTGTCCTCACATTCGGGTACGGGTCGTGACAATGATAGCCAATCACGTATGTGGTTGTGCCATACTATTGTAGACATCGTTTGATAGCTAATCCTATATGTGATTGAGCCATACTATTATAGACATTGTAGACAATATTTTATAGCCAATCCTATATGTAATTGAACCATACTATTATAGACATTATTTGATAGCCAATCCTATATGTGATTAAGCAATACTATTATAGACATCGTAGACATTGCTTGATAGCTAATCACGTATGTGATTGAGACGTACTATCGTAGACATCGTTTGATAGGTTATCATACCTTACCTGTATGATTGAGCCATACTAGTGTAGACATCGTATGGTATTATTGTTGATTGATCACATATTGAGAGCATTACTTTAAAATACTTTGACAGTGAGATACAGTTTTTCCTGTTTTATTCCATATTATTGTTTATTGCCTTATTGTACATGTCTAGTTATTCTTCCCACTGCTTATCTTTCTCTAATACCATATTGCTTATCTCATCATGTATTTTATTACTATTTATTGTCTTATTGTTTCTACCATGTATTGAGACTGCTGTTAGAGTTGTACTCGTTCTATCCTGACTGGATAACAGTTTTAGGGGACTCCCTCGAGGAGTGATATCCTACTTTTTACGGACCCTAGGATGTTGAGAGTGCAGACTTAGATCCTGTAGCTCTGACATAGCTTGGGGTAATTGCCGGGAGGTCTAGCCGGTGTCACCAGTTATCTTAGCTATTTTATTTAGTATTTTGGTACCAGATCTGTCTCCAGCAAATATTTGAGACTTTGATGTTATTGTTGGAATTTTAGATTTGTGTTGTTGTTTAGACTTTATGGTTGTAATTTGGATTCTTTCTTTGGTATCATATCGTATTTTTAGATTTGTGATTGTGTATGTTATTGTTATATATCATTGTACTCCTTATGCAGTTGGATATTGTGTGATATTATTAGTTATAGATAGATGACCTAGACAACATTCTACGTTGTTGTTGCGGCTTTGGCTGGACGTGCCATATACTCATGCCCCAAACATCCGAGTGTGGATCGTGACATATTTTTTTGCTGGTCCATGTAGGTCTCGTCTTCGTAATTAGTACGATGTTGTGGTAGTACTATAGCTTAGTCGTACTACTGTGAGCCTGCAATAAAATAGGATTGATGGATTATAGAAAGTTTGCTACTCAATCATAGATTTGTATTTCTTGAGAGATTTCTGGGATGACCCTTTA
Source organism: Iris macrosiphon (assembly GCA_036927795.1). NCBI lineage: Eukaryota > Viridiplantae > Streptophyta > Magnoliopsida > Asparagales > Iridaceae > Iris > Iris macrosiphon. The sequence goes on along the minus strand of JAYESA010000011.1, from coordinate 122,268,811 downwards.
GAATCTTACTATTATTTATATTTCAAAATTTTGATTCTACTTGTTTTTGTTCACCTTCATATGTTCATTGTTGACTTCGATTCTTGTATCGAGATAAATTTTAGGGACTAAATTGATATATATTCTGATGATATATTTGGATGAGAATAATGGAAAAGTTAACCGTCTACCTTAGTTATGGGGTCTAGATTTTATCGTATCTATATTAGCTAACAAGACGAAAACGTAGAGACCTGATTTTGGATATACTTATCTTGGTTATGGAATTTAGAGTTCTCGTAGCCATGCTAGCTGAAAACGCAAAAATTATTAACAAAATAATTATAGAGGTATGTACTTTAGTTATGGACTCTATAGTTTATCGCAGTTCTGTTTACTAGCGTGGCGATGATTTTGGGTAATATGATTTCAGATAGACTTATATGATTATCATATTGCATCTTAAACTAGTTCTTAACATACCGTCTCTATCATTCAACCTTGTTATCATTAAATTTTGTTCCATCACCTCTACTAGCTTAGGATGGAGATATCTTTAGTTTATCTAGTTTAGTTCCTTGTAGAGCTTTACTTCATTAATTTTTGAGGTTCCTTAAATAATGTAGTAGCTTTGTAACTTGCAGATAAGATATGTCAAGTTTGAGTATCAGTGTTGATTGTTAGAGGTGTAACTTATGGGTCTGTTAATGGTTCCTAGTTTGGTAGGTGAGTATTAGGTATCAATGTATAAGCCTAGAAGTAACTCATAGTGTAGTACCATTTTTAACAATAGTTCTAAGGTAGGCGTCAGAGTATAATTAGGAGTTGGTATCCTAGAGTATTAAGTTCATGCTATAGAGTTAGTGTATGTGTACCAAGGGTACCTAAAAAGTGCAAGTGTCCAAGGTGTATCAGGATTGGTGAGTAATAAGTGATAGATATAGCGTATCAGTTTAGTATCAATAAGTATTATTGTGGGTAACAGTATCGACTAGGTGTATCAGTGTAGTATGAATATAGGGTATGTAAGGGAGTATCATGGGGAATAAGAGTACAGGTGATAGAGGGGTCTAGATAAGTCACCTATGGCATAACAAATTGCCCAGTACCAGCATAGTGAGACACCCAACAGGGCAAGGCTTTTGCGATGATGGTCGAGGAGACCGATGCTACGGGTGATGGGTTAGCAGGTTCTATTCTTGACCTTTCTTTTCTTTCCATCTGTTGACCTACTTGTTTTCTTAGTACCATATAGTTTGCATCAGTGATTTTTATGCTAGAATATAGTTAGTAGTAAACCCTTGATAGAGACCCCAATATCATGACAGTTAGAGACCATAACCATGCAGGTTTGATATTCACGAATAATTTTTTTCAATAGAATTGTATGTTTATTAGATAGGACTTTTCTAAACCATGAATAGATCGAAGTTGTGACCATAGAGAGATTATGATATTTATGTTCTGATTAAATAGGAGGGAGAAGACTAAATGGGTGAGCAATACCCTATCTTGAACAGTGAGGTATCTTCTTCTTGATTGTGCTTGTTATATTTTGTGCTAGTTTCGTCTTTTAATTTCGAGAAAAAATTTATTTTAAGGGGGTAGGATTGTAACTACCTAATTCCGAAAGAGGTATATTTTTGTCTTTTACTATTATTTAAATATTAGATTTATATATTTATATTAATATTGGTATAAATTATTTGCTAGCTAACTAGTATTAATTATAGTTAGTTGGAGTTAGTTGGTGGTAGTTAGAATACTAGCTAATTAATGTACTAGTGATTAGTTAGTGCTAATTAGTATTAGTTAGCCTTAATTAATTAGAGATAGTATCTTGGAAGGAATATTTCTATCCAATTAGATGAGATACCTTCCATTACTTCAAAGATTCCATTCATGAAAACTATTAGGGATAAGTGAAGCTAGTGGCTGACACTATATTAAGGGAGGATAAACCTCCATCATGACACTTCATTAGCATCAATCCTTTCTAAATTAGTTCATCCCCAAATTCTTAATTTTCTAATTCATTCAATTTCTCTACCAAACTCTAATCAAATCCACTCATTCTCACCCATTCTGATCAATATGGAGGCCTAGAAGCTTTGGAGAGCAAGATGACCAATTAGAGAAGAGCTTGGCTAGAAGGAGTTATGTCACTACCATATTTTCTAGAAAAGGATATTTTGGTCATTTCATAATTAATTAAATATTGTGCATGTTGAATAATTATTTATTATTTTATTTAATATTGTTAGCATGTTAGATTTTATGTTGGACTTATATTAGTGGACCTAACTAGTTTAGATTAGATCCATGGACCAACATTTAATTTTAGTCAGAATTGAGCCCAATAGTAAGCCCATCATTAGGAGGATGATTAATTAAGTTAAACCCATTAGACTAGAACCTTCCCTCCTTAATTAATTTCTTTATGAGAGGCCCAAGGAGTATTTTAGACTTTACATAGTAGTTTTAGGGAGGGGGCAAGTGAGGCCTATATAAAGGGGATGAAAACTTTCTTTTTCTTTATTTTTTATTCCAAATCTAGATCTAGAATTTCCCTCAACCAAATTACATCAAATCCCTACCAAATTTCTACCCAATTAATTTCCAAATCACCATTGGAGGCTATTAGAGCAAGTATCTACAAGAAAAAAGTAAGGATCTACAAAGAGGAGCAAGAAACTACAAGTTGAAGGCTCATTTCACCATTTTTTGAGATTTCATTAAGAATCCATCTCCCAATAGGTATAATTCAGTTTTCTCCTTTAATTAGACTCTAAATCTATGATTTAACCATAGTGAACCATCACACATGCATAGGCTATCCATATAAATTAGAATTAGGTTCATAGGAGGCCTATGGAGAAAGTTATGGTACTTTTTGTGTCAATTTTGGAGGAATTCCGAGATTGGCACATATTATGTTTGTCAATTGGTCAATTAGACTAAATTGGTATGTGTTTGCTTGTGTGTGACTAGTGTCGTGTCCATAATTGGATATGTGTAGGTCGTATCCCAATAATTTGGTAATATGTGTTGATTTGGGGGTTTTTTCCTCCGACACGGGACTTTATGCATGTCACTTCATGACACGGACACGTAGTTGCTTTAATTATTATTCGTATTATTCATAATTAGTATTCTAGACTTGCTCGTGTCCTTCGAGATACATTTGGTTGTGTGGTGGGCTCGTATCACAAGCGTATTATAGATCTAGTGTGATACGGGTGCGATGTACTCCACGTGTTTATTTCTTTGCATCTTAGATTCATTTGCCATGTAATAGCTATTAGAATATCATAATTATCATTGTTATATATATATATATATATATATATATATATATAGATGATTGTGTATATATGTATATGTATCTCTATTATATACTTAGATATGTGTATATTGGTATGTATGTGATATCTATATATAAATGTGTATGCAAATTTCTATATATATATGTGAAGTGTGATTTATATATATGTACATAAGTAGTGATATATGAATATATGTTTATATAGGTATGTATATATAGCTATGTGTTATATATGTATATATGATATATCTAAGTGTATATGTGTATGGTTGTATATATGTATGAGAGAGTATATATCTATATGTATATGTGTATGTTTATATATATATAAATATGTACATATGAGATGTATATTGATATATGTATAGCTATGTGTATGTTTACATATGTCTGTGTATGTGTGTATAGATATATATATATCTAGTTGTATACTTATAAGTGTTTGTGTATATATACTTGTGTGTGTGAGAGAGTGTTGTGATGTATATATATATATATATATATATATATATATATATATATATATATATAGTTTGTGTGTGTGAGTGTGTACTAAGGGGGGGGTTGGGCAGCGTGTGTAGGCGCAGTGAGCTGCAGCGGTCTGCAGCAGCAGCAGTAGCACAGCAGAAAAGCGTAGCGGTTGCGGCGTACAGTAGCAGCTGCAGCGTGTAGCAACAACTGTAGCAGCGAGACGCGCAGCAGCCCGCAGCGAGGCGTGCAACAATGCGCAGTGAGGCATGCGACAACAACTACAACAGCGAGGCGTGCATGTAGTGGGCAGCAAGGTAATGGTTTAGATAGTCTAGTTGGTTAGTAGCTTAATGTTAAGGTTAGTTATACTTGTTAGTATTAATGTTAGCAATTACTAGTTAGCTAAGTAACTATATATATATATATCTATGTATATAAGTTATTGTTAAGTACTATATGTAGATTTGTAGTATTATGGGGGTAAGTTAGTAGATGAGTATCATATGTTAGTAGTTAGTATCTATGTATTATTATGTAATATATTTCATAGTTAGTATTTGTGCATATAGTTTAGTTTATGGGTATTAGCTATATATTAGCTATATGAATGAGGATTTGAATTACCTTGGGATACCAAGGTAAATGTCAAGGTATTGAGGGATGCTCAAGGTATTTGAGTTTGGGTATCGAGATGAGAGTTTAGTAGTGTGATACCGCATTGGTTCAAAGCCAAGGTATCCACTTAGCATTAGATTAGTTAAGAATATTATATATTATTGATTGTATATGCATATTGTGTTATCATCCTATCTATTTGCGTATCTTACGATACGGTATCCTAATAATTTTTTAGTATCCTAGACATAGCTAGTATGGCCTAGATGCATAGTGTGTGGACCTAATACCCTAGAATTAGACTCATACCACCTAGAGATAACTAGTTTGACCAAGTTTGACTTGTTTGGCATAGAGTTGACCTAGTTTGACTATTTTGACTTAGAAATAGCTTTTTGACCTAGAAGTTGACTAGTTTAACTTATTCTCATTCCCAAAATCTTGTATTAATACAATATTCCATATATAGGTCTGTGACACTAGTTCGGACACCGTTTTGCATTATTTACTCTGGACCACAGGCGAGTACATTATCTGATAGTTTTTATTATTTGATTACTACTATAATTCAAGTATTTAGAAATATTACTTATGATTCTTGACACGTTGGTACACGGATTGATATTGTTATTGGATCGTCAGTCATGAGATGTTATCTTGATTATTGAGGTGGTATCGAATAATGTCCTTGTTGGTATTGGATAATATTGAATATTATATGTTAAACATTGGATAAATTGGCTAGTAACGTGTCATGATTCAATCCATTGTATTAGTCGAGGCAAAAAATACCAATTAAATATGTTATCAAGAACTATCGGCTAGTAGTGTAATTATTGGCTACTAACTAACCATACAATTCGCGTATGGTTGAGTTAGCTCCTTGGTGTAATCATTGAATCTCCCAAACCGATCACATATTTAGTTAGTATCTCAAAACACATAGTTTTTGCAGATTCCATTATTCAGTTCATTGATTACCTTATTCTATTCTGACATTATAGTTCATCTCCTTCATTTTTGTACGCATTTATTATATTTTTTGTTGATAGTATTGCCTATTCTCTCATTGTTCTTGATCATCAGTTATATTCTCATCGTATATAGCATATTCTATTTTACTGCTTTATAGTTTTTGTCAATTATTAAAACTGCTATTGGGTTGTACTTTGCTTCATTCGTGACTGAAAAATATTTTTCAGAGGATTCGGGAGATTGGTGTTCGACATAATACAGACCTCAGCCTATAAATGGTGCAAACGTGGACCCACTAGTTCAGGAGTGATTGCCTAGAGGTTTATCCGGATCACTATTTAGCATAGTTAGTTCTCTTTAGTAATTTTGTACCGAATTTGTTTTCGACATATATTTGAGACTTGGATATTATTTCTATTTGTTATTATATTTTAACTGCATAGTTATGTTAGACTTCTTTGATATCTTCTCGTGCCATAGATTGTGATTGAGTATTGTGTTGAATTAAGTTGATTACTCTCTTCTTGGAGTTGAGATATTATTGGAGGATTATGCATTATTTGTGAGATGATTAGTTAGTATAGTTGACCAAGACAACGTTCTACCGTCGATGCTACGACATAGCCAGGCGTTGTTCCCGACTTGCATCCCTACACCGGGTGCGGATCGTGACACATTTTTAGTGGTAGCCCATGCAGGTCAGGCTTTGCAATAGTATGATGTCGTGGTAGTGCGACAACTTAGTTGTACGACTGTGAGCCTGCGATAGGATATAGGACATAGGACACTAGGATGAGAGAGGGATACTCAATCACAATTAGGAATTCTAATCTGATTTGAAATTGTTACTTTTGGTTCCTTCTGAATACTTTGAATATTATTGTCCTTCCTTGATAATATCTTATCTCGTATCGAATTGATCTCTTTTATTTTGATCTGTCTTCAGGATACCACTGAAGACTAGATCTCATCGATCGGAAGCAGTTTTTGCGAGGTCTGCCACCTCTCAATCTTCCACTCAGGCAGTAGGGTTTGTACCTCCGATAACATCAGTTCACGTAGGAGTCTCGGCTGTCTTCGGGGGTTCTCCTCCACCTGTTCCGAGGACTACCCCAGTTGCTTTGGAGGGACTTCTACCACCTCCATTATCAGGAGATGCCGTACCGATGGTTGCACTATTTAGAGAGATGATGGAGTTACAGAGGGCACAGATAGAGACCCAGCACAGGCATTCAGATATGATACGACAAAATATGGAAAACGTACATCAGGTAGCTATTACAGCACTTCAAAGAGGGGCTCTTCTACAGCCACAGGATGTTCAGCTCGAGCCATGCAACATTCAAAATTTTAAGAAGCTTGAGCCTCGAGTTTTCAAGGGGATAGAGGGTATAGTCTATACTGACGATTAGCTTGAAGATATCGAGCATCTTATGAAGGTGTCCCGTCTTGCGAAGGATCTGAAGGTTGAGGCGGTAGGACTTCAACTGTTCGACGTTTCCCGTACTTGGTTCCAGAATGAGCCACTTCTTACTGATACGGGGCAGTCTTGGAAGGTGTTCAAGGATCTCTTTAAGAAGAAGTTCTTTGCTCGGACGGACAGATTGGAATTAGAAAGGCAGTTTGAGAGCCTTACACAAGGGAGCATGTCCGTAGAGGAGTATGCTGCAGAATTTGGGAGGCTGAGCTGATTTGCGGACTACTTGGTAAGGGAGCCAGAAGTTTGGGCTATCCGTTTCCCCGAAGGTCTAAATTGGGAAGTGAGTGAAGATACTCATTTTGTCTTTCTATGAGACATATTCTGAGATACTTTCGGAGGCACGCAAGGTCGAGCGGGAATGGAACTTGAAGTCGAAGAGGGACCATGATATGTTTGGGGGTGCCAGTAGCTGTGTGGGACTGGCAAAGAGGCCACGGTTCCAGCAACAGCAGTTTCCAGTACAGTTCAGAACTTATCAACAGCAATATCAGATGCAAGAGCCAATTGTTGCTCTAGTAAAAGCTCCAGTACAACAGATACCATAGCAACCTCAGAGACAGGTGCAACAGGCTCCTCAATGCACATATTGTAAGAAGATTGGGAACACTTGGAAGATGTGCCGGAAGAGACTTGGAGCATGCTTACATTGTGGATCAACGGAGCATATGGTGAAGGATTATCTCTGGACCCTTCAACGTCTAGGCCAGGATGCAGATCGAGGGCAGAGAGGTGGAGTTAGGCCACTTGTAGCACTGCATATTGCTCATCACCCGCAGGGGGAACTACCTCAGCAGAGCGGAGCATTTGTGATGACGGTCGAGGAGACTGATACTATAGGTGATGAGTTAGCGAATTCCGTCCTTTTTTTCTATTCTTTCCATCTATTTTGATTGATTGCTTCTTTAGTACATTTTGGATGTTTGTGTTATATAGTTAGTATAGCTAATAGAATATCCTGATAGAGACAACAATAATAAGACAGGCGGAGACCATGACCATGCATGTTGTTACTTGTATAGGACTGTTCTTCGTGTGATTTTAGATAAGACCTTATTGGACTATCATTACTGGGGGTTGACCTAGAAGGAGTACGATCATCCTTAAATTTTGAGGACAAAATTATTTTAAGGGGGGGAAACTGGTCACTACCATATTTTCTAGGAAAGGGTATTTTGGTCATTTTATAATTAATTAAATATTATACATGTTGAATAATTATTTATTGTATTATTTAATATTGTTAGCATGTTAGATTTTATTTTAGACTTATGTTAGTAGACCTAACTAGTTTAGATTAGATCCATGGACCAACATTTAATTTTAGTTATATTTGAGCCTAATAGTCAGCCCGTCATTAGGAGGATAATTAATTACGTTAAACCCATTAGACTAGAACCTTCCCTCCTTAATTAATTTTTTCATGAGAGGCCCCAAGGGGTATTTTAGATTTTACATAGTAGCTTGGGGGAGGGGACAAGTGAAGCCTATATAAAGGGGATGCAAATTTTCTCTCTCTTTATTTTTTATTCCAAATCTAGATCTAGAATTTTTCTCAACCAAATTACATCAAATCCCTACCAAATTTTCACCTAATTCCTTCCCAAATTACCATTAGAGGGTATTAGAGCAAGGATCTACAAGGATGAAGCAAGGATCTACAAAGTGGAGCAAGGATCTACAAGTTGAAGGCACATTTCACTATTTTTTGAGATTTCATTGGGAATCTATCTCCCAGTAGGTATAATTCAGTTTTTCTCCTTTAATTAGACTCTAAATATATGATTTAATCATAAGGAACCACCCCACATGCATATGCTACCCATAGGAATTGAAATTAGGTTCATAGGAGGCCTATGGAGAAAGTTATGGTACTTTTTTTTTGTCAATTTTGGGGGAATTTCGAGATTGGCACATGTTGTGTTTGTCAATTGGTTAATTAGACTAAATTGGCATGTATTTGCTTATGTGTGACTAGTGTTGTATCCATAATTGGATACGTGTAGGTCGTATCCCAACAATTTGGTGATATATGTTAATTTGGGGTTTTTTTTGTGGCTTTATGCATGTCACTTCTTGACACAGACACGTAGTTGCTTTAATTATTATTCATATTATTCATAATTAGTATTCTAGACTTGCTCATGTAATTCGGGGTACGTTTAGTTGTGTGGTGGACTCGTATTGCAAGCGTATCATAGATCTAGTGTGATACGGGTGCGATATACTCCACGTGTTTATTTTTTTGCATCTTAGATTCATTTGCCATGTAATAGCTATTAGAATATCATAATTATCATTGTTATATATATATATATATATATATATATATATATATATATATATATATATATATATATATATATATATACGTAGATGATTGTATATATATGTATAGGTATCTCTATTATATACTTAGATATGTGTATATTGGTATGTATGTGATATCTATATGTAAATGTGTATGCATAGTTCTATATATATATGTGAAGTGTGATTTATATATATGTACATAAGTAGTGATATATGAATATGTTTTTATATAGGTATGTATATATAGCTATGTGTTATATATGTATATATGATATATCTAAGTGTACATGTGTATGGTTGTATATATGTATGAGAGAGTAGTTGTATATATGTATGAGAGAGTATATATCTATATCTATATGTATATGTATATGTATATGTATATGTGTATGTTTATATATATATATATATATATATATATATATATATATATATATATATATACATATATATATATATATATACATATATATATATATACATATATATATATATATATATATATACATATATATATATATATATACATATATATATATATATATATATATATATATATATATAAGTAGATATCTATAGATATATACATCACAACACTCTCACACACACACAAGTATATATACACAAATACCTATAAGTATATATATATATATATATATATATATATATATATATATATATATATATATATATAAATATGTACGTATGAGATGTATATTGATATATGTATAGCTATGTGTATGTTTACATATGTATGTGTATGTGTATGTGTATATATATATATATATATATATATATATATATATATATATATATATATATATATATATATATATATATATATATATATATATATAGTTGTATACTTATAGGTATTTGTGTATATATACTTGTGTGTGTGTGAGAGTGTTGTGATGTATATATCTATAGATATCTACTTATATATATATATATATATATATATATATATATATATATATATATATATATATATATATATATATATATATATATATATATATATATATATATATATAGTTTGTGTGTGTGAGTGTGTACTAAGGGGGGGGGGTTGAGCAGTGTGTGCAGGCGCATTGAACCGCAACAGTGAGCGCAGCAGGCTGCAGCAGCAGAAGCACAATGGTCTGCAGCAGCTGCGGCATGCAGCAACAGCTGCAGCAGCGAGGCGCGCAGCAGCACGCAACGAGGCATGTAGCAGCAGCTGCAACAGTGAGGCACGCAGCAGTGCGCAGCGAGGCATGGGACAATAGCGAGGCATGCGTGTAGTGGGCAGCAAGGTAATGGTTTAGATGGTTTAGATAGTCTAGTTGGTTAGTAGTTAAGTTAAGGTTAGTTATACTTGTTAGTATTAATGTTAGCAATTACTAGTTAGCTAAGTAACTATATGTATATATCTATGCATGTAAGTTATTGTTAAGTACTTTATGTAGATATGTAGTATTATGGGGTAAGTTAGTAGATGAGTATCATATGTTAGTAGTTGGTATCTATGTATTAGTATGTAATATATTTCATAGTTAGTATATGTGCATATAGTTTAGTTTATGGGTATTAGCTATATATTAGCTATATGAATGAGATTTTGAATTACCTTAGGATACCAAGGTAAATGTCAAGGTATTGATGGATGCTCAAGGTATTTGAGTTTGGGTATCGAGATGAGAGTTTAGTAGTGTGATACCGCATTGGTTCAAAGCCAAGGTATCCATGTAAAACCCCTATTTCTAAAAATCATATTTATTATTTTTTTATTAATTTATTTGTAGTAATTAGTGGCTTATTAGGAGAAATAGATTTTTAATAATTTTTTATTTTAGGTGTTGGCGCACTTAGAGGATTTATGGGACCATTAGAAATTTTTCAAAATTTATTCCATGTAGGAGACCCCTTGAGCAGTTGCTAGCTTAATAGTGTGCATTATTATAATCTAGAATTTTTTTATGAGTATATATATATATATATATATATATATATATATATATATATATATATATATACAAATATATATATATGCATATATATATTTAAAAAGAAAAAGAAAAAGAAAAGAAAAGAAAAGAAAATAATAATAATAAACTAATAATAATAATAACTATTACTAATTCCAACAAAGCTAAACTTTAGCAAACCAATTCCCATTCCTTTACTAAAGCAAACCATTACAAAACCATTCCACAACCTATCAGTAGCAAATAAGCCCTTAACCGCCCCTTTGCACTTATGTGCAGCAGCAAACCAGGAAACCCCCACCCCGCGAACTAAATACAAATCGAATCCTCTCTCTCTCTCTCTCTCTCTCTCTTCCTTTCACACACACACACACACACACACACACACACACACACACATATATATATATATATATATTATCTCTCTAAACCCTAAACCTAATCATCCCAAACCCTCCCTCTTCTCATCTAGACCTAGAGAGCACCGTCATCGCAGCCGGAGAACCCCACCAGGCCGTCCAAACAAATCCCGACGACCGTGACCCCACGCACTGCAGATTTTCACAGCGAGGTACCTGAGTTCCGGAGTTGTTTTTCGTCGACTCGCTCAACCAAACGCTGTCCCGTCTTCACCGGTATGATCACTCCTTAACCCTCTTCCATATATGTGTGCTAGTAGACCTCGAACAACATGAAACCCTAGGCAAAAATAGTGCCAAAGTTGGCACAAACAGACCGAATTCTGGGATCGCAGAAAACTGCGGTGACCACCCATGTTGCCGAGTTCGTATCTCCCACCACAGAGATCCGAATTTGATAATTCTTTTTGGTATACATTGACCACTTGACCTAGTTTAATTTTTGTTAAATAACCCAAGATTATTAACTGCTGTAGACAGAATTAAATTTGTTGGAAAACTCCGCGAACCCACTTTTTTCAGATTTTCAAAAGTTATGAAACGGAGCGCGCCTCGCCAAACGGGACCGTACCGTCGTGTACCAAGTGTACCAAATGGTGCGCACAGCATAACCGAATACGTAAAAATTCGCAAAAACTAATTCGGATTTGTGCGCGCGCCAGAATCAGCCCGTATCCGCGGACACACCTCGTATCGCAACTTTTGTGGAAGTCGCGCGCATTTTCTGTACGCTCATCAGATTTTGACGAAACTTATGCCACTGTAATCGTGGTAACGCGCTGATCCTGTGACCCAATTTTCACGCAATTCTGAGACAGTTGACCAAGTCGCCAATTGGCGGGCCCACGGTTGACTTTTTGGGCAAAATTGTGTTCGCCCCATCGGAATCCATATTTGGATATACCGTTGGGTTCGTATTGACATTTAGAGTTGTTTGACCTATAATTTGTCCCATTTAGAGACTGTTATCCTTGGCATATTTTTTGGTACAAAGTGGGCCACACGTGGACCCCACTTTTACCAAAAATTATCGTTTTGCCCCTGTGTCCAAATTGGACGAAAAGGAAGTACTTTTTAGCTATTTTGCTTATTCTGGAAATGTTGGTGATATTTATTTCAGCATCCGGAGACGTTCATTCTGAGGCCGTAGCTTCTGACTCTTGGTGTTGAAATCGGGATACTATATTTTGCAGCTTTCTTGCCAGGCAAGATACCTTGCCAAATTGCTTACAGTATTTTGCATGCTTAGTATATTTCTGTATATTTATTGCATCTCTATTTATTTATTGCATGTGTAGTTTCTTTCAGTCATTCCTATATATTAGATACGTTGACACACACTTGACACTTAGTATCATGAGAGGACAATCATTAGGCGTATGGGCTTTTAACCACTCTGGTAAACCGTAGTATATAGTTCGCACTACGGGCGTGTGTTGCGCTGGTCGCTACCCCAAAGATATGTCGATTTCTGTAGAGTCGCGCTGGTCGCTACCCCAGAGGTATGTCAATTTCTGATGTTCTAGACGAGTGTGTGAGTTGTGAGGCTTAGATCGAGTAGACTACCCTTGCCCATACGTCAAAAAGTTGTCCTCATTTGCATTCATATAGATTGTCTTGTACAGCATAGTTATCTATTTTCAAACAATATGTATGTTTACTATATTCAAATTGGCTCACTTTTCTATATCTTGTTATGTCCCTCTGAGGACCTGGTCCCTTGCCAGGTATAGACGACCAGGAGTATCCGCAGGAGTACGGGCCTGGACCTGACGCATTATTTTCTGCCAAGGAGGTCTTACCTTCTGAGCATCGTTGATTATCTAGCGATGGATTCTTTTAGCTGATACACTTCTATCATCACATTATTTTATATTGGAGATTTATACTCCTCTCTCATTTTAGTTTTGGATATAGTCTTTGGTAGTGGATTTGTCTCCACCCGACTATTATTTTGGATATTTCAGACTCCTTATTCTAGTTTACTATTTCTTTTCTATGACTTATTATGTGGATGAGATTAGCATATCTGCGCCTTGTGATATTATATATACCACATGTGAATTTATATTCATTTTACAGCATACGTGTGTATTATGGTATCCATATATTGGAGTGCCATATACATACGGCTGGCATGCTTACGCATTCCTAGTCCTACGTATTTTGGGACTGGGGCGTGACAATCCACTTAGCATTAGATTAGTTAGGAATATTATATATTATTGATTGTATATGCATATTGTGTTATTATCCTATCTATTTGTGTATCTTACGATACAATATCCTAATAATTTTCTAGTATCCTAGACATAGCTAGTATGACCTAGATGCATAGTGTGTGGACCTAATACCCTAGAATTAGACTCATACTACCTAGAGATAGCTAGTTTGACCAAGCTTGACTTGTTTAGCATACATTTGACCTACTTTGACTATTTTGACTTAGAAATAGCTTTTTGACCTAAAAGTTGACTAGTTTAACTTATTCTCATTCCCAAAACCTTATATTAATGCAATATTCCATATATAGGTCTGCGATACAAGTTTGGACACCGTTTTGCATCATTTACTCTGGACCACAGGCGAGTACATTCTCTGATAGTTTTTATTATTTGATTAATACTATAATTTAAGTATTTAGAAATGTTACTTATGATTCTTGATACGATGGTACACGGATTAATATTGTTATTGGATCATCAGTCATAAGATGTTACCTTGATTATTGAGGTGGTATCAGATACTGTTCTTGTTGGTATTGGATAATATTGAATATTATAGATTAAATATTGGATAAAGTGGCTAGTAACATGTCATGATTCGATCCATCGTATCTGTCGGGGCGGGGGAAATACCAATTAAATATGTGATCAAGAACTATCGGCTAGTAGTGTAATCATTGGCTACTAACTAACCATGCAATTCACGTATGGTTGAGTTAGCTCCTTAGTGTAATCATTGAATCTCCCAAGCTGATCACATATTTAGTTTGTATCTCAAAACACATAGTTATTGTAGATTCCATTATTCAGTTCATTGATTACCTTGTTCTATTCTGACAATATAGTTCATCTCCTTTATTCTTGTACGCATTTATTATATTTTTTGTTGCTAGTATTGCCTATTCTCTCATTGTTCTTGATCATCACTTATATTCTCATCGTAGATAGCATCTTCTATTTTACTACTTTATAATTTTTGTCAATTAATTGGAACTGCTATTGGGTTGTACTTCGCTCCATTCCTGACTGGAAAATATTTTTTAGAGCATCCGGGAGATTGGTGTTCGACATACTATGGACCTCAGCCTATAGATGGTGCATAAGTGGATCCACTAGTTCAAGAGTAATTGCTGAAAGGTTTATCCGGATCACTAGTTAGCATAGTTAGTTCTCTTTAGCAATTTGGTACTGGATTTGTTTTTGACATATATTTGCGACTTGGATATTATTTCTATTTGTTATTGTTATATTTTAACTGCATAGTTATGTTAGACTTCTTTGATATCTTCTCGTGCCATAGATTGTGATTGAGTATTGTGTTGAATTAAGTTGATTACTCTCTTCTTGGGTTGAGATATTATTGGAGGATTATGCATTACTTGTGAGATGATTAGTTAGTATAGTTGACCAAGACAGCGTTCTACCGCCGATGCTGCGGCGTAGGCTGGGCGTTGTTCCCGACTTGCATCCCTACACCGGGTGCGGGTCGTGGCAAGTTGTGTCCACAACCTTACTTTGAATCCATTGGAGGAGTTACATTGGGATTCCAACTCCCAATAGGTATAATTTTATTCTCTCCATTAATTTATATGTATATGGTCATAATAATCCTGTAGGAACCCACATATGGCTAGGAACAACCCAATAGGGAAAGAATTAGGTACTAGAGACCTCAAATTTAGTAGTTTTAGGTGTTTTTGTTGCCATTTTACGGAAACTCTGAATTGTGTCCACCAAGTGATTGTGTCGTATTCTCAATAGGATATTTAGTGTCTATTTGTGTTTATGATGGTGTCTTAGTGTCCACAATTGGATACGTAGAGGCGTAACATGATACGTCATGATACACATGGCTAGATTTAGTGTTCTCTTTGATTGGGTATCCCATTAGTGTCTATTACTATATTATATACATAAATTATTGTTATTGTATATATTTATGTTATATACCATATATTGGTAGTGTTCTTTGTGTTTCGGAGGTGTATCAGGATGGTTGTTGGTGTTTGGTGTTTGTATCTTAGAGTATCACATGAGCATCTTGGCATGATACTTGTGTGTATCTTGATACCAAGTGTTTGATAATTGTTGTGAGTGTGTGTATAGTTTAGTGTAGTATACGACTATATATATATATATATATATATGTGTGTGTGTGTGTGTGTGTGTGTGTGTGTGTGTGTTATATTTGTGTATAGATAATAGTATTATTGGTTATTAATGTGATGAATGAGTAGAGGTTTCAGGCTCAATGAGATAGTTTACATAGGCAGAGGGATACGCTGCCTGTTTTACATAGGCATAGGTGAGTTTTTACGCTCATGAAGAGACGAAACCAACCGCCACATCAAAAACTGTTCTTCGTACAGAACTCGAGGCACGTCTCTGCAGTTAATGCATGTGATAGGGGAAGATCTCTACATTTAATGCACAAGATTTGGTTCTACTTTCAAAGACTGAGTGAGCTATAATTAGGGCTAATACGTCCACATCACCATCCCCGCACATTACGCCAACCAGGCTATTTTTAGCTATAGGAGTACGCTGTATGCTATCTCTTCGGAATACGCCAACTCAGGCTATATTTGCAAAGCATCAGGCTTCTACGCCTACTTGGCTTCTATGCCAACTTGACAGCTATCCGGCTTCTATGCCTACTTGGCTTCTATGCCAACTTGACAGCTATCCGACTTCTACGCCTATTTGGCTTCTAAGCCTATTTGGTTTCTACGCCAACATGACAGCTACTTGGCTTCTACGCCATCAGAACAACTATTTGGCTTTTACGCCTACGAGACAGTTATTTGGCCTTTATGCCAACCATCTCTACGCAAGGAGCAGTTATCTACGTGGCTTGCATGCCGTGATCTTCAATGAGCAGTTATACATATTACCTCATAATGGGACACGCGTCACACGCCGATTCAGAAGATCATTCATACGTGGTAGCAGTTATTGTAACCGCCGCGTAAAAGGTGCAGCTCTCTCCGCTGTTCGATTTCTACGCCGACTGTAGCTGAACTCTATAAATAGAGACCTCCGGCCACGGAGGTCAAGGGGGAGAAAAACCAAGGGTCGCAAGAGGAGAGAAATCAGGGTCGAAGATTGGTCAAGGAAAGAGAGTATATCCAGAGAGTGTTGATTGACTACTTTGGCAACGAGAGTTTAAGCCCTTCTACAGTCTTTGAAGCTTCTTTTTTTCGTCTTCTACAACACTTCTTTGTCATCGTGTGGTCCAAGGGACAAAGTGATCGACTGTAGATCAAACTCCTATAGCAATATTTCCCCAGAATTAAATTTTTGTACTTAACATCCTCGTATAGGATTAATTGTACTTCTTTTTCTTGTTTGTAAACCAAAGAAATGATTTCGTATAAACCTAGTTTTATTTCTTTCGTTTATTATCAAACACAAGATGGCAACTCTGCTAGGGACTACTTTTTTATCTGACGAGAAAACTATTGCTCAACACGATACTGTATCCGTAGGATCAACGAAGAAGACCTTGGTCATCCAATTCGACCAATCGGCTTACGAAGACATGCTTCAAGCTGGGGGTAGCTCTCATTCCCTTTCTGTCCAAGACAGCAGAAAATTGCACAAAGTATGGATTCCTCGGACATACTCTACCATTCCTGCAGACTCTCTCACTCCGACCAACAAGGTTGTAGCATCGCAACCTCCGCGCCCTACGTGTAAAACTCTGTCTCCCATCTGTGACGTGGCAGAAAAAGCTTCTGGCAATGTCTCAGTGCTAATCCAGAAGTCTACTCTGCGCCCTGCGCGTAAAACTCTGTCTCCCGTCTGTGACATGGCAGATAAAGCTTCTGGCAATGCTTCAGTGCTAAGCCAGAAGTCTACTCCGCGCCCTGCTCGTAAAACCCTGTCTCCCGTCTGTGACATGGCAGACAAAGCTTCTGGCGATGCCTCAGTGCCAATCCATAAGTCTACTCCGCGCCCTGCGCGTAAAATGCAGTCTCTCGTCTGTGACGTGGCAGACAAAGTTTCTGATAAGGCCTCAGCGCCAATTCGGAAATTCCAAAATTGCCCCGCGTGTAAAAATACATCTTCTCTCTGTGAAGAGGCTGATGGTCCCTGCAATTATCGCAAGGGAAAACAAGTGGCGGATTTTCTGACCTCTCGGCTTTTATGCCATCAAGAGAAGAATCTGCCCGCTCTCCAGATTACGCGAGATGCTGATGACCGAGTGAGGACTTCCTCAGTTTTACGCCAGCCTGAGAAAAGTCCCAGGTTACGCCAAGTCAAGCCACTTAGCGTAAAGAAGGCCCGGTTTGTGGATAGATACGCTCCTCATGGATCATGTGCTAATCATATGGCTGAACTACTGTATACGTATGGCAGGGATAGAGTTATGGTTCCCAATATCCGCATTCCAACTGATGTAAAAAGGCAGAATAAGCCTTCTTCTTCTTCTTCTATTAATTCTCCTGACTTGCGTAATTTCTTGATCCAGAAGCACAAAGATAGGGGATCTTCCAACATGTCTATTACACCCCCTAGGGAGCAATATTATAATAGTCACAAAGTTGTAGTTAATTATTGCTGTTCTAAGGCAAAACGGTCTGTTTTCGACCGGTTGAACTACTCTTTGTCTTTACAAGAAGAAGAGCCTACATTCGCATCAGTGAATATGGCTTCACACGTTCCTAAAGGAAGGTCAAATTCAAGACATCATCCCTCTAGAACTCCAAGCCAAAGGAGATTCGATAGACTCCTTGAGAACATTGAAGCTGGGGTGTTTCGAAACACCCGTTCGAGGTCACGACATCCGACTTCATATTCTTCTGATTCCGACACTGGGGGTCGCCAGTTTCCCGAATCGGATGCTGAAAGAATAGAGTCAATCTCTACAAAGACCTATACTAACCCTTCAATGACATCCAGAGAAATGGGATTATATGCCATTGGAGATGAACGTGAAGAAGCTTCCCCATCAGGAAGTACTGAGCAACGCATCGCTGTATTGGAGACATCTCTGAAAGAGATGCATTCCATGATGGAGAATATGCACCAGATGATGCTGACCCAACATACAGCTGCCATAGCTCCAACATCGGTTCCTCCGACTCAAATACGTGTGGGAGTGGACCTACCACCATCCGATGCGAACCAGGAGCCTGCTCTAAATCAAGAGTCAGCAGCTCCTCCACTTCATAACTCGGAGAATATATTGCCTTCTGCTGGAGTTACGATACAACCGATCTCTCATCACTTTACGATCCCTGTACCAGCTGAAGACCCGATGCAGGCAGTGCAGGAATTGAAAGCCCAATTTGATGCCTTGAAGCATAAGGATCAGCTCAAGAAATTGGGAATCAACCAGCCTTACCCAGCTATCTGGGATGAGATCCCTTTCCCTTCTAAATACAAACCACAGGCTATGGCTTTGTTTGAAGGAAAGACGTCACCGAGCCAGTACATGAACTACTTCAGCATGATGATAGTATTGTTGCAAGGGAATGACGCCCTTCTCACTCGAGTGTTCAAAGGCTGTCTGTCTGGAGTGGCTTATCAGTGGTACCGTAGTCTTGCGGACAACTGCATTACTTCCTTTGAAGATTTCAAGACTCTGTTCTTCGTACGATTCTATGAAGGAGGGATGGACATGTCCATGTCCTCGCTCATCGAAGTAAAGCAGAAGGAGAAAGGGAGCGTTCGTACCTTCATCGAACGTTTTCGTTATGCCACTTTGCAAATGCCTCTCGGAGTTCCAGATTCGGCATTGGTAGACATTTGCAGAAAGAACCTTCTTCCACTAATCTCGGTGTTCACAGGACCATATCAGTTCCATAATTGGCCCTCGTTTATCATCTCAGCGATAGCCGCTGAAGACAATAGTAGGAAGGCGCATGACAATGGAATCATAATCTCTACCTCTGATAGAGGGAAGAGGTCATCCTCCAACAGCGACCATCCCCATGGTTCCAAAGGAAAAGAAGCTCTGGCGATCAATACGTCCAGGCAAAATACTTTGGCAACCACACAGATGAAACCTGGGACTTCCAGGCCCATCGAAGCATACTCTTTTGACGACGACGATATCCCGAGCATATTCGATTATCTAGTCAAAAGCGGCAAGCTTACCCTTCCCGAGGTAAAGCGGCCTAATGAAGTCGGCAGTACCAATAACCCGAAGTACTGCATTTTCCATAGGTACATACATCACCCCACAAAGGTGTATTATGTACTAAAGAGGAAAATCCAGGAGTTGATCGACGCTAAGGCCATTACTCTACGTAATAGCGAGAAGACGGTAACCGCCAACATGATCTCTCTCCAATTCGGCAATCTGCCTCCTCAAGAAGTTTCGGATGGGGTTGCACCTATTCCCCGGACGATGATGAACATTGTTAATCTCCCTTAGGCCAGGGGTCAAAATCATGACCTAGTATCCCTAACTACCCAGCGTGGTGAGATTATGTGGGTTCATCCTGATCTGGTGTCAGAGATCGAGGAAGAGACTCAAGCTGCTAAGGTTAGGTCTAAAAAGAACTCGAGGCGTAAACCATGCCATGTGGTTGCAATATCCTCGACATCAAAAGAAGAGGCTTTGGCTACCGGAACCCGTTCAGGTAAAGCCTACCTCAAGGACTATGGAGGAAATCAGGAAGAGGCAACGGTAGACACTTCAGCTGCCAGACTCCCAGAGCCTGAACCTGTCATACCAGAGGCAGGTCCTTCTAGACCAACTTCAGCAAACAAGGGCAAGCAAAAAGAAGTGCACTTTGATAAACCTTGGAAGAATATTCAAAACAAAGGTTTGGAGAAGCCATATAACTTCGACATCCTGACCCAGTTGGCTAATACACCAGCCAGATTGTCCATTTTTGAGCTCTTAAGGCTGTCCAAAGACACTCGTCAAGTCTTGAGTGAAGCGTTAATGCAGGCGGATGCATGCTTGACTCAGCTCAAGTCCCCCGATAAAGAACCTGTCGCATGTCCTCAATGCCATGGTGTGATGGAAGTAGTCCCCAACATCACTTTCTGTCACTACCACTTTTCCAGATAAGGACATTTGGGTAATTTTACTATTTCTGAATAATTATGTAATCTGCTGAGTTTTTAACAATTAATTATATGTTGCTATTTATGTTGGTTTTAGTTTAAACCCTAGAAACCTATTAGGTCTAACCCTAATAAGTAAACCCTAACTTATAATCTAGCTTTTAGTGAAACCCTAGTTGACACTTAGTCTTAGGTTTAAAACCCTAGAATGACTAAACCCAAATTAATTCTTAGTTCTAGATGACTTAACCTGAAGGGTTAAATTAAACCCTTGCATTGAAACCCTAAACCTAACCCTATATAATGAAGGGAAGCCTCCCTCAAGCCTCTTCCTTTATGAAGAATGCCTAAACCTAGCCTCCATTAGAAAAACTAATCCCTCCCCATAAATTTCAGGAATTAAAACCCTAGAAATTCATTTTCTCCTCCATCAAAAGGAAACCAAGGAGCTTGGACCAAGAAGACTTGAAGAAGGAGGACCTACATTGGGAAACCATCTCCCAATAGGTGAGAATCCAATTTTTAACCCATTTAATTTTGTTTTCTATTTGTGTTTGGCCATTAGGAGC
Source organism: Iris macrosiphon (assembly GCA_036927795.1). Taxonomy (NCBI): domain Eukaryota; kingdom Viridiplantae; phylum Streptophyta; class Magnoliopsida; order Asparagales; family Iridaceae; genus Iris; species Iris macrosiphon. The sequence continues at coordinate 122,247,447 of JAYESA010000011.1, read as the reverse complement.
CCACCAAATTGTTTAGATCTCGATTTTAGGATTTCTACATGGAAACCTAGGTGAAACTAGGGTTTTGTGTTCAATAGGTTATTTTTCCCCCAATTTCGTGAACCCTAACCCTAAGGGTTTCATGTAGACTGATTTCATCCTCCAACGAGAAGATTCCGATCTCGTTTTAGGGGTTTCATTTGAGCTTTTCAGGAGTTTTGTGCGTTGGTTCGTTTCCAGCACACCAAGTGCTCGATGAAATATCATTTAGGAGTTATCCATCTAAGGTATTCGAAATTCTGCATGTTTGATTATAGACCTATATACATAATGAGTTTGCCTGTGTTTTAGAAAACTGTTGTTTTCCTGTGCAGTAGGGAAGAGTTCTGTGTGTGTCATTGTGAATCCCTGTGTGCAGTATGTGCAATGACCAGTTTGGATCCTGTGCAGTCGGGTGTGTTGTTCAGTGCAGTGTACATCTAGTGTGTAGGTCTTAAACTGCTGTGTGTCTAAGTTCTGTATGTTTCTCACTGTACAGGGGGGATCCTAATCAGTGTGTCTTAGTGTGACTAGGTCAGTGTGTTCAGTGTTATTCCTGTGTTCCTTTGTAGTAGCAGTGTTCGAGTAGGTTGTGCAGGGTATGGTACCAGTTTTACCTATGTGAGAACGATGTGTGTCTGTGTGTGTTCCTACCAGTGTAGTAGGTACCAGTATCCAGAAATCTGTGAGAGTGAGATAGTGTCAATGTATCCCAGTACCAGCTTATGCCTATGCCTGTGTACTTGTGTGTGAGTAGATGTGAGGTGCAGTTGTGTAGGAATTCAGTGTGTCTGGCACTTGGGTTTTTGTATCAGTGTTAGGATTAGTGTATCAGATTATATCAGTATGTGTGTAAGGCATTATGTTCAGTATTTGAACTGTGTGTATGTATCAGTTAGTCAGTGTTGCCTATGTATTGATAATGTGTGTGTATAGGATTAAGAAACAATTCTGTGAGTTATCTGTGTGTGTGCATAATTCTGTGAGAAGAGAGAGAGAGCAGTGAGAACTCAGAACCTATGTGACAGTGTGGGAGTTTCCTTAATTCAGTATACAATTGCAGTAAGGTCAGTGTGTCCCAGGTTTATTCTTCAGTAGCTAGTGTCTAGCCTGTGTGTTTAGGAATGGTATGTGTCAGTGTCCTGTGTGTTCTCAGTGAGCCTTGTGTAGCATTGTGTGTGTGAGGGGCAGATACCTGTGTCAGTTTGTATCAGTTTAGGGTATTAGTATTTGGGGATTTCACTACTGTGAAGTTGTGTGTGAGTAAGCAGTGAGACTAATGTGTGTGAATTATCTCATAACCTATGCTTGCCTGTGTCTATGGATGTCAGTGTGTTTGCTTATGTGTATCTGTATGTAGAAGTGTAGGGAATTGTGTTGTGTTGTATTCTGCAGCTAGCAGTGTGTGAAGAGTTTCAGTGTGTCTGCCTATGTGTTTAGTTCTAGAGGGCTAGTGTTAGATAACTGTGTGTGTGTGTGCAACCCTATTAAATTTGTGTCTGTGTATCAGATTTGGGGAAGAGAGTGTGTAGCTGAGTATTATGTGTGTCAGTTTAGGTAATACCTTAGGATCTATATGGGAGTTATATTTATGTTAATTGGCCTAGTATGAGACCAAGTTGACTAGTATTGACCAGAAGTTCTAGTATGACCTAGAGGCCTCATAATTAAATTGTTAAAACATGTTTATTTCCTTAATTCAGTATTTTGACAATTATATTCCACAAATAGGTCATTGTGATCCCACTTGGACATCGATCCTCATTCCTTGCTCAGGACCACAGGCGAGTACATTCTCTGACAGTTTTTATTGTTGATTATTTCTATAATGCAGTTGTATTATATACTTGATTCCGACACTATGGATACACGGGTTAGCACCCTAGATCCCCATCATGAGGAGTCGTAATTGGAATCCATCGTGCTAGCTGGGGGATGGGGAACTATTAGTAGATTATGTGATCATATCCAAACTTATCATGCATCATAGCTCACCCCACTTCTCACGTCGGGTACGGCCTGACCATTATCATGCTTCATAGCTGTTATATGTGATTAGCCTGACCATTATCATGCATCATAGCTAACCATATGGTTAGCCTGACCTTCAAGAATCATAGCTAATCATATATAACCAGCCTGATCAAGTCCCAAGCCGATCACATAATAAACTGATAATTCAAATACTTAGCTAGATGTCTATTTTATTCAGATTCACTTGTTCTAGCATTCACTATTTATTGTTCATTGCTAGATGCTCTATTGCCTATTTCCATTTTCTCCAGTACTCTACATTTCCAGCATTTATTTCCATCTTGTATTTCTTACACTGTTTATAGTCTTTGTCAATTTAATGAAACTGCTGTTAGTGCTTGTGCTTCGCTCCAATCCTGACTGGATAACATTTTTCAGAGGACCTGGAGGATCTTTGCCCCACTCATTACGGCCCAGGATTAGAGGAAGATTTCACTCCAGAAATCCCAGAGGAGTTGCCTAGCCTAGAGGAGAATTTACCTGCAAATTCTTAGATTATTTTTCTGCATTTATTGTTCTAGACTGAGACTGAGGTGTATTTATTATTCTGTGTTTTTGTGAGGTCATCTAGACCCAAGTTTTGAGTTGGACTTATTGTGGTTAGCTTTTAATAGAACTCTTTTCTATTCTCATCGTGCCATTATTTTCTATTAGCTTGTGATTGAGTATATCATAGAACTGTGGATTATTTATCATTGTCCTCCGTACGGAGTTGAGACTATTGACAGGATATATTATATGTTGAGACCTAGACAACGTTCTACCGCCGATACTGCGGCGTAGGCTGGACGTACCCACGACTCATGCCCAAATTCCGGGTACGGGTCGTGACACGTTTTAGTGGTGGCCCATGCAGGTCCAAGTCCTAGATTCGCATTAGAGCAATATCGTAGTGGTGCACGCTTAGAGTATTACTACGAGCCTGTTTTAGGAAATAGGAATTAGGCCGAGGTTATGCTCAATCATAATTAGGGAATTCTGAATTCTTATGATACTACTCTTACTGATTTTTTCCTTTAAAAATTTACTGTCCTTCCTTGATGATATCGTATCTATTGCCTTAATTAAATCTTTCGATCTGTCTTCAGGATGCCGCCGAGGAGGTCCTAGAGACTCGGAGCAGCAGATTCAGAGAGGTCTGCCACCTCTCGCCCTGCCGGACAGACATCTGCAGCATACGAGGGAATCACGGGGGCTTACCCCGTGAGACCATAAAGTTATATTAAAAAATGAGCTACAAGCTCACTTTTTTAACCCCATAAGCTTTGATACACAAAACCGATATAAATCGATTCTAGATCAATTTAAGAGGGTTTGGGGATGTTTTTAACATGGATCATAATCCATGTATACATCATGACATGCGCATCATACGCGCATGTTCTTTAACCGCACGCACACGTGCGGGTGTTCTTTAAATGCGCGCAAGCGCATACGCGTTCTTAAAACGCGGGAGCGCATGCACGCGCACATGTTCTTAAACCACGTGCACATGCGCACATGTTCTTTAACCGTGCGCGAGCGCACGGGTTCTTATTTCGCATGCGCATCACGCGCGACTGCCCGCGGCAAAGAACACCCCCGCGCGTGAAGACCGGACCATAAATATATGCCACGGGGGCTAACAGGGGCTGCCCTCCCTCTGAGCCTTCCTATCCAGTAAGTTATGGTAAGCGCTTTTTAAGTCAAACTGATCACTTTGAAGATGTCGGTTACGAACATTTCAATGCTTTCAGTTAACATTAAAATCTCATTTACCATAAACGGAACTGGACAGTGTAGGACGTTGGTCGGTATAGCGTAGCGGTGTTCCGATGTAGACCGCCAGCAATATAGCAACGGTAAACCTGGCTCGAAGACCAGGCGGTCGTATATTACTGATCTCCAGTACATGTGGGAGTGTCTGCAGCATTCGGGGGTCCTCCACCACCTGTTCCGAGGGTCCCCATAGCTACGACGGCACCACCCCCACCACCAGTTCAGCATCCAGGAGGTGTGCCTGTCGACGGAGCACAGATGTTCGCCTTGATTCAGGGCATGGTCGATGCCCAGAGGACGTCGGCAGAGGCCCAGAGAGTGCAGGCTGAGACACATCAGGCCCAGACAGAGATGATGAGGGTGAACATGGAGAATGCTCATCAAGTGGCTCTCCAGGCTGTGGAGAGAGTTACTCAGCAGCAGCAGCGTCCTGATCAGCACCACCAGAGGCCGGGCACCATTGTGGATTTTAAGAGGATGATGCCTCGGGAATTCAAGGGGACAGAAGGGATACTCTATGTCGATGATTGGCTAGAGGACATCGAGAGAAACTTGTGCTTGGCACATCTTCCAGAGGCCCTCCAGATCGAGGCCACTGGCAGCCAGATGTTCGATATTGCCTTGACATGGTTTCGCACGGAGCCGAGACTCTTGCGTAGGGGCCTCACTTGGGAGGATTTTAAGGAGCTCTTCAAGGAGAAGTTCTTTCCTGATGTTGCCCTGGGAGCTTTGGAGAGTCAGTTCCATGACTTAACCCAGGAGAGGTCGTCCGTCGATGAGTATGCCGCAGAGTTTTCCCGCCTGAGCCGCTTCGCACCGTCGATGACTAGAGATCCGGGGGACAGGGCCCGGAAGTTCAGGAAGGGGCTGGCAAGGGAGATCAAGTCTCGCACGTCGGGATATCGCACAGCTACCTACGAGGGCATATTGATGGATGCCCAGATAGCCGAGGACGACTTGGGCCTCAGGCCCAAGAGGGGACGTGATGGTTCCGGAGGAGCAAACAGTAGTGCGGGACCGGGCAAGCGTCCACACTTTCAGCAGCAACAGCAGAGACCCTTTCAGCAGCAGCATCAGGCACCAGCCCGAGGGAAGGTCCAGCAGCAGCAACAGAGACAGAACCAGCCCGCCATCCAGTGTGCGTACTGCAAAAAGATGGGACATACTAGAGAGATCTACAGGAAGAGATTGGGCTCATGTCTATCCTGCGGATCGACGACACACCAGCTGAAGGATTGCCCTACCATTCGTCCAGGTCAGGGTGGAGCAGCCGCCCAGAGAGGACCAGACAGGGTACCTGCCGTACCAGGAGGCCAACAACAGAGGGCACCACTTCCACCACAATATCAAAAGTTCACCCAGCATCAGCAGCAGAGAGGTGTACCCCAGGGGCGAGCGTACGCCATGGCAGTCGAGGAGATCGAGCCAGCAGGAGACTTGTTCACAGGTTCGGTTCTTCTCGATTGTATTCCCGCATTTACCTTATTCAACTCTGGCGCTTCCCATAGTTTTGTGTCTGTATCTTATGCACTTCGACATCATTTAGACACATAACCATTAGCTAGGACTTGCAAGATCATGACTGGTGGAGGTATTATCCCAGTCCGTAATCACTGCAAGGACCGGAGAGTGTCAGTAGAAGGCCGAGAGTTGAGCGTGAGCTTACTTGTCATGCCACTTCCGGGATACGATATTGTACTCGGAATGGACTGGTTGAGTAGGCATCATGCTACTATAGATTATTATAGAGGCAGAGTTTTGTTTAGACCACCAGGAGAGCCGGAGTTTGAGGTCGTCAGAGGAGCAGCGGGACAGAGGAGGAGCACATTTTGCGGAGCCAGGGCGGAAGAGGAGGAGTTGCCACATCCTTTGATAGCGGAGTTCCTGGATGTATTTCCAGAGGAGTTGTCAGGCTTGCCGCCAGACAGAGATGTTGAATTCTCTATAGACTTAGTTCCAGGAGCGGAGCCCATTTCGCAACATGTCTATAGAGTCAACAACAGCGAGCTGGCAGAACTGAAGAAGCAAGTTGAGGAGCTGCAGGACAAAGGCTTCATCAAATCCAGTTCATCACCATGGGGAGCTCCGGTATTGTTCGTACCGAAAAAGGACAGCACGGTGCGCATGTGCATTGATTATAGAGCTTTGAACAATATCACTGTCAAGAACAAGTACCCGCTGCCAAGGATAGATGATCTTTTCAATCAGTTGAGCGGAGCGAGGGTATTTTCAAAGATAGATTTGAGGTCAGGCTATCACCAGGTGAAGGTGAAGAGAGAGGACACGCCGAAGACAGCTTTTCGGACCAGATACGGCCAGTTTGAATTCATGGTGATGCTATTTGGTTTAACCAATGCACCGGCAGTATTCATGAACTTGATGAACAAGGTGTTCCACCAGTACCTTGACAAGTTCGTAGTGGTGTTCATCGACGATATTCTTGTGTATTCCAAGACTCCGGAGGAGCACGAAGAGCACCTGAGGTTGGTCTTAGAGACTCTCAGGAGGGAGAAGCTGTACGGGAAACTCTCTAAGTGTGAATTCTTCTTTGACAAGGTTAAATTTCTTGGGCATGTGGTATCGGGTGACGGAATCTCGGTTAACCCACAGAAGATCGAGGCAGTGGAGTCGTGGGCTACCCCCAGTTCGGTAGCTGAGATCAGGAGTTTTCTCGGGCTAGCAGGATACTACAGGAGGTTTGTACAAGACTTCTCCAAGATTGCAGCGCCAATGACCAGACTGACTAGGAAGGATGTGGATTTTGTCTGGACGGAGGAGTGCCAGGCTGCATTTGATGAGCTGAAGAAGAGGTTGACAACAGCTCCCATTTTGACGTTGCCAGCAGGGACAGGTGGTTTCACCATCTACAGTGATGCTTCAGGGAAGGGTCTGGGATGTGTTCTTCAGCAGCACGGGAAGGTAATTGCCTATGCTTCCAGGCAGTTACGCCTTCATAAAAAGAACTACCCCACCCACAATTTGGAGTTGGCAGCAATTATCTTCGCTCTAAAGCTGTGGAAACATTACCTGTACGGAGAGCGTGTGGAGATCTTCACAGACCACAAGAGCTTGAAGTACGTGTTCACACAGAAGGAACTAAACATGAGCCAGAGGAGGTGGTTAGAGTTGATGAAGGACTTTGATATTTTATTGCAGTACCACCCAGGAAAGGCCAACGTAGTCGCCGATGCCTTGAGCAGGTATCCGATGGCTATGTACTTGACGACAGATAGACATTTGTTGGCTAATTTGGAGAGCTTGGAGATTGAAGTGTTAGTTCCCGGTACTGAGATTCAGATGTGGGGATTGCAGATACAGTCCGAGCTGATGGACAGGATTAGAGCTGCGCAGTTTGATGATGAGGCTCTGAGGAGTATCAGAGCACAGGTTCAAACAGGATTGTCGGATGACTTTACTATCGCAGATGATGGTTCCTTACGACGCGACACGAGGATATGTGTACCGAGCGGGGAGTTGCGCGAGGAGGTTTTGCAAGAGGCACACCGCTCTCAGTACTCGATGCATCCCGGTGCCAACAAGATGTATCGAGACTTGAGGGAGCACGTATGGTGGTATGGAATGAAGCGCGAGGTAGCACGCTTCGTATCCCGGTGTCTAGTGTGCCAGCAGGTAAAGGCAGACCGGCAGAGGCCAGGTGGTTTGCTTCAACCTTTACCGATTCCAGAGTGGAAATGGTAGCACGTGACCATGGATTTCGTTTCAGGGCTTCCACGTTCTCCAGGAGGGAAGGACGCGATTTGGGTCATCATGGACAGGTTGACCAAATCAGCCCATTTCTTACCTTTCAAGGTGGGCACGTCGACAGAGAGGCTAGCAGAGATGTACATGCGTCAGATCGTTAGACTTCATGGAGTTCCTGTGAGCATAATCTCGGATCGGGATAGTCATTTCACTTCCTACTTCTGGAGGAGTCTGCAGGCTAGCTTGGGCACTCAGCTCAAGTTCAGTACCGCATATCACCCCCAGACAGACGGGCAGTCTGAAAGGACTATTCAGACTCTCGAGGATATGCTACGCACTTGTGTTCTAGATCTCGAAGGTTCTTGGGAGGATCATCTACACCTGGTAGAGTTCGCTTACAACAACAGCTACCAGGCCAGCATCGAGATGTCACTATTTGAGGCTCTTTATGGAAGGAGGTGTCATACACCGTTATCTTGGGACGACGTTGGAGAGAGAGCCTTGCTAGGACCAGAAATGGTTGTGGATGCAGCAGAAAAGGTGAAACTTATCAGAGACAGACTGCGAGTGGCGCAGGACAGACAGCGACATTGGGCCGATAGCCACCGTAGACCCCTTGAGTTTCAGGTATAGATTGTTATTTTCTGGTTTGTGTTGTTTGTTTAGACTGCATGTTGAGACTGTTTTATTTTAGGTTGGCGATCTAGTATTCCTACGGATTTCTCCGACGCGTGGCACGATTCATTTTGGTCAAGGCGGGAAGCTTAGCCCATGCTACATCGGACCCTTTGGCATTCTTGCGAGGGTAGGTGCAGTAGCGTATAGACTGGACTTGCCGCCTGTATTAGAGGGAGTGCATGATGTGTTCCACGTATCGCAGCTGAGACGGTACGTGGTAGACCCCAATCACGTACTTGGCCACTCGGAGATTGAGGTTGGTCCGACGCTCAGCTACCCCGAGCAGCCCGTAGAGATCTTGGACCGCAGAGAGAAGGTGTTGCGGAACCAAACTATTCCATTGGTTCGTGTTGCATGGAGACATCACTCTCCAGGGGAGTCGACCTGGGAGAGAGAGGACGAAATGCGCGAGCAATACCCGTACCTCTTCTAGACTTGAGGTATATCCTTTCTGATTTATTCTTGTTCTGTTCAGTCCAAATTTCGAGGACAAAATTTCTTTTAGGAGGGTAGACTTGTCACTACCACTTTTCCAGATAAGGGCATTTGGGTAATTTTACTATTTCTGAATAATTATGTAATCTGCTGAGTTTTTAACAATTAATTATATGTTGCTATTTATGTTGGTTTTAGTTTAAACCCTAGAAACCCATTAGGTCTAACCCTAATAAGTAAACCCTAACTTGTAATCTAGCTTTTAGTGAAACCCTAGTTGACACTTAGTCTTAGGTTTAAAACCCTAGAATGACTAAACCCAAATTAATTCTTAGTTCTAGATGACTTAACCTGAAGGGTTAAATTAAACCCTTGCATTGAAACCCTAAACCTAATCCTATATAATGAAGGGAAGCCTCCCTCAAGCCTCTTCCTTTATGAAGAAAGCCTAAACCTAGCCTCCATTAGAAAAACTAATCCCTCCCCATAAATTTTAGGAATTAAAACCCTAAAAATTCATTTTCTCCTCCATCAAAAGGAAACCAAGGAGCTTGGACCAAGAAGACTTGAAGAAGGAGGACCTACATTGGGAAACCATCTCCCAATAGGTGAGAATCCAATTTTTAACCCATTTAATTCTGTTTTCTATTTGTGTTTGGCCATTAGGAGCCCACCAAATTGTTTAGATCTCGATTTTAGGATTTCTACATGGAAACCTAGGTGAAACTAGGGTTTTGTGTTCAATAGGTTATTTTTCCCCTAATTTCGTGAACCCTAACCCTAAGGGTTTCATGTAGACTGATTTCATCCTCCAACGAGAAGATTCCGATCTCGTTTTAGGGGTTTCATTTGAGCTTTTCAGGACAGTGTGGGAGTTTCCTTAATTCAGTATGCTATTGCAGTAAGGTCAGTGTGTCCCAGGTTTATTCTTCAGTAGCTAGTGTCTAGCCTGTGTGTTTAGGAATGGTATGTGTCAGTGTCCTGTGTGTTCTCAGTGAGCCTTGTGTAGCATTGTGTGTGTGAGGGGCAGATACCTGTGTCAGTTTGTATCAGTTTAGGGTATCAGTATTTGGGGATTTCACTACTGTGAAGTTGTGTGTGAGTAAGCAGTGAGACTAATGTGTGTGAATTATCTCATAACCTATGCTTGCCTGTGTCTATGGATATCAGTGTGTTTGCTTATGTGTATCTGTGTGTAGAAGTGTAGGGAATTGTGTTGTGTTGTATTCTGCAGCTAGCAGTGTGTGAAGAGTTTCAGTGTGTCTGCCTATGTATTTAGTTCTAGAGGGCTAGTGTTAGATAAATGTGTGTGTGTGTGTGTGCAACCCTGTTAAATTTGTGTTTGTGTATCAGATTTGGGGAAGAGAGTGTGTAGCTGAGTATTATGTGTGTCAGTTTAGGTAATACCTTAGGATCTATATGGGAGTTATATTTATGTTAATTGGCCTAGTATGAGACCAAGTTGACTAGTATTGACCAGAAGTTCTAGTATGACCTAGAGGCCTCATAATTAAATTGTTAAAACATGTTTATTTCCTTAATTCAGTATTTTGACAATTATATTCCACAAATAGGTCATTGTGATCCTACTTGGACATCGATCCTCATTCCTTGCTCAGGACCACAGGCGAGTACATTTTCTGACAGTTTTTATTGTTGATTATTTCTATAATGCAGTTGTATTACATACTTGATTCCGATACTATGGATACACGGGTTAGCACCCTAGATCCCCATCATGAGGAGTCGTGATTGGAATCCATCGTGCTAGCTGGGGGATGGGGAACTATTAGTAGATTATGTGATCATATCCAAACTTATCATGCATCATAGCTCACCCCACTTCTCACGTCGGGTGCGGCCTGACCATTATCATGCTTCATAGCTGTTATATGTGATTAGCCTGACCATTATCATGCATCATAGCTAACCATATGGTTAGCCTGACCTTCAAGAATCATAGCTAATCATATATAACCAGCCTGATCAAGTCCCAAGCCGATCATATAATAAACTGATAATTCAAACACTTAGCTAGATGTCTATTTTATTCAGATTTACTTGTTCTAGCATTCATTATTTATTGTTCATTGCTAGATGCTCTATTGCCTATTTCTATTTTCTCCAGTACTCTACATTTCCAGCATTTGTTTCCATCTTGTATTTCTTACACTGTTTATAGTCTTTGTCAATTTAATAAAACTGCTGTTAGTGTTTGTGCTTCGCTCCAATCCTGACTGGATAACATTTTTCAGAGGACCTGAAGGATCTTTGCCCCACTCATTATGGCCCAGGATTAGAGGGAGATTTCACTCCAGAAACCCCAGAGGAGTTGCCTAGCCTAGAGGAGAATTTACCTACAAATTCTTAGATTATTTTTCTGCATTTATTGTTCTAGACTGAGACTGAGGTGTATTTATTATTCTGTGTTTTTGTGAGGTCATCTAGACCCAAGTTTTGAGTTGGACTTATTGTGGTTAGCTTTTAATAGAACTCTTTTCTATTCTCATCGTGCCATTATTTTCTATTAGCTTGTGATTGAGTATATCATAGAACTGTGGATTATTTATCATTGTTCTCCGTACGGAGTTGAGACTATTGACAGAATATATTATATGTTGAGACCTAGACAGCGTTCTACCGCCGATGCTGCGGCGTAGGCTGGACGTACCCACGACTCATGCCCAAATTCTGGGTGCGGGTCGTGACACTTTCACTCAAGATGATATGCTGTTAAAACATAACAGGCATGACAGACCCCTCTATTACACCGGATATGTCGGTTCCATGGAGGTAGACCGGATTCACATAGATCCGGGATTATCAATCAGCATCATCCCTCATAGTCTGCTCAGACCGTTCAGGATTCCTACCAGCGAACTTGTAATGCCCCGCTCCAAACGGTTACTTAAGAAACACTACGCTGCTTCGACTCGGTTGAGAATCGAGTCTCGGGGAAACCTTACCGCCAAATCAACACGGACGGAGTGCAATGAACCCTTCGAATTAATCGAGCGGCATCTATTGAAATAAGTCCAAGAGTTTTGTTGGTTGCTTTGCTTCTTGGTTTTGTGTTGCTTTGTGTTTTGAGTTGCTTTCGATGACTTGGTTTTCATGATTTCGCTTTCTCGCTTGCGCTTTCTTTTCGAATCGTAAGGGAAAGAGATTGAAGTATGCTAACCAAGTATTGTTGCATATTTAGGACGCATAACCAAAGAGTGAACGTCGCTTAGGCTTCCCCATCCTCTCGTTCGATTGATTCGATGAGTGGCTTAGGCCCTTCGATGAATCTTTCAGTTCACATGCCTAATGAAAAGAATCTCTAGTTCACTAAATGTTGCCTCACTAAACAGATAAGCTAAGAAATGAACTGCATGCTTTAAATAGAGTTCTGCTTTACTTCAGTTAAATGTTGCCCCTTACTTACTTGTTGCATCACTATATCGTGCATTGAACATTCATGATTAGTGTTTGTGTCAAGTGTAAAAGAAGAAGAGAAGATGGGTCTAGTAGTTTGCCCTAACGTCCGATCCTACGGGATCTTGGGGGGTGTGGCTATTAGATTGTTATATGTTTGCTAAAGATGTGCATCCTAAGAGTCGGTTTATAAATATTTGCTTGCCATGCATGGGTCTCGGACAACTTGTGCACAAGGTATAATAGTCTCTCGATCGGTTCCTGGGGCACTGGGAATCGGTCGGTCCGGAAGGGATTTGTGGGGACACCTTGACGTCCGGTCCTACGGGATCTTGGAGGGTGTTATTGTCCAATAATGGGGAAACTCATGGACCGTCATATAGATAGGGCGCATGCTAGGTTTACCTTCTTGCATACCTATCATTTGTGACACCAGAAGATTGATACATAAGTTTATGCATATATACATATTGTGCCTAACTTGTGTGTCTGCTGCAGGGATAACCGATCAGCCGTGGATAAGAAATATCATATGCATATGCCATATATCGTCTATGTTTCCTTACATGAATTGTTAAAATGAAACTAGACAACCAGAAAGATCACCTAATAATGTTAGCTTCATATTCTTACTTAGTGTGGATTTCTAAGGTGAGTTCGGCCTCGGTCGCTCACCAGTACAAGTGGTAGTACTGACCCACGTTTGTGGGCATATATTCAGGTGCTGGAAGCGAGAGTTTGGCAAGCTTACTCAATCTGAATCAGAGTGTGCGCACCCTTCCTTAGGACTGTGTTCGTGCTGCTTCCTCCGCTGCTTACCTCTCCAGTGGGCTACTTCTTCTTCTGCTAGATGTTTTGTTATTTTGGTCCTACTACAAGGACATAATGTAATGGGCGTTGTGGCTAGATTTTGGTAATGTGAAAAGAGTTGTAAGCCTTCTAAGGCATATTTTTGGTAACTCAGCCAAGCAAGCTCTTGTAATCAAATCTTCAAGTATTCAATGAAAGAAAGTATTTTGTGTGCTATCAAATGTGTTCAACTTTGGTTCTCTGCATTTACTCTGTGGCTATATATATATATTTTCGTCTCTCTTGTGTCTTGTGCAGGTACGTTGCCTGGTGCAAGCGCAACTTAGGCTTGCACGGCATCGCGCCCAAGCGAGGATGAATGGTTCCGTAGGGACCAAGCGAGGACGATCGGCCCTACGGGATCGGGACGCGACAGGTGGTATCAGAGCATGGCTTTACGTCCTTGGCCTCTTCAAACATCATTTTCAAAAATGATATAAGTTTTCAAGCGATTTCAAAAGTCCCGAATTTCAAAAATAGATTTCAAATCTATAAGAAGTAAATCGAGAGTATAAAAGGTCCCTAAGAGTGTGAAAACCCAACGTCCCATGCAATAAGTCCATAATACATTATGAGACTAACGCAAGCTACTCTCTTTTGCAGCAAAGATGACAAAAATAGGTGCTGGTAACCCTGAAACATCGCGCGCAACGAGCGTGAGCGATGATCAAATCGATAGGCTGATTGCAATGTTTCAGAATCAGAATGATCGTTACGCTGCTCAACAAGAACGAGTTGAGGCTCAGCAGCAACGAGCAGATGCTAGAGCCTTAGCGCAACAGCAGCAGATTGAGTCCCTGGCTCAGATTGTAACATCACTTGTAGCACAGAGCGGTGCATCGGGAACCGCTGCAACACCAATGACTGCCCCGACCATACCTCCTGTTGCAGGAGTAGCAGAGACTAACGAGCCTCCTCGTGCGGCCGGAAAGTCTACCTTTAAAGGTGTTGAGTTTCTGAAGTTGAACCCTCCGGAGTTCGAAGGAAGGACCACGCCGGATAGGGTGATGGACTGGATCGCAAAGATGGAGAGCTTGTTTAGCTTAGCTTCTGTACCTGTGAACAAGAGGGTGGCGTGTGTGGATATGCAGCTGCGGTTACGTGCACACGACTGGTGGGAAGTGAAGAAAGCAGATCTAGCCACCAAGCATCATGATGGTAGGATCACCTGGGGAATGTTCAAGGAAGCATTCCTTGCACATTATCTTCCACCAGCTGTCAGGCAGAGAAAGGAAGACGAGTTTACCAAACTCAAGCAAGGGAACATGTCCGTCGAAGACTATGAGTCAAAATTTTCCAAACTTGCTAAGTTTGCTAGCTCGATGATCCTTGATGAGGGAGCCCGCACACATCGGTTCATAAAAGGCTTAAACGATAATCTAAGAAAAGATGTTATGAATCGGGAGTGCAAGACCTACATACAAGCCTTTGAAGCAGCAATACAGAATGAGCACTTCACTCCACAAAGTGCTCCGGAGAAGGCACCCACTCCTCGAAACCCTCCTGCTAAACGATACCATAATGGTGAGAAAAAGTCTGATACGGAGAAACAGGTCGATGCGGGTGAGAACCGCGGGAAAGTGTGCAGCTACTGTGGCCGTTCTGGTCACATAAAAGAGACTTGTTATGCTTTCAATAGGCTATGTTTTAAGTGTGTGCAAGCTGGCCACGAATCTCAAAATTGCCCGAAGAGGAGAGCCTCCGAGAACCCAGGGGATGGCACATCGGGTCCTGCTCTTGAACCAACTGATCAGATAAGGAGGCCGAGAGTCTATCAGTTGAATATAGAGCGTGATGAGGGTGGACACGATGTTGGTGAGTCTGATTCCTTTGATCTCTTGGTGCATCGCATATCGCCTCTTTGACTTCTTAAGTTTTGGGACAAAACTTTTTCTCAGTGGGGTAGTATGTAACGCCCCGCTCCAAACGGTTACTTAAGAAACACTACGCTGCTTCGACTCGGTTGAGAATCGAGTCTCGGGAAAACCTTACCGCCAAATCAACACGGACGGAGTGCAATGAACCCTTCGAATTAATCGAGCGGCTTCTATTGAAATAAGTCCAAGAGTTTTGTTGGTTGCTTTGCTTCTTGGTTTTGTGTTGCTTTGTGTTTTGAGTTGCTTTCGATGACTTGGTTTTTATGATTTTGCTTTCTCGCTTGCGCTTTCTTTTCGAATCGTAAGGGAAAGAGATTAAAGTATGCTAACCAAGTATTGTTGCATTTTCAGGACGCATAACCAAAGAGTGAACGTCGCTTAGGCTTCCCCATCCTCTCGTTCGATTGATTCGGTGAGTGGCTTAGGCCCTTCGATGAATCTTTCAGTTCACATGCCTAATGAAAAGAATCTCTAGTTCACTAAATGTTGCCTCACTAAAAAGATAAGCTAAGAAATGAACTGCATGCTTTAAATAGAGTTCTGCTTTACTTCAGTTAAATGTTGCCCCTTACTTACTTGTTGCATCACTATATCGTGCATTGAACATTCATGATTAGTGTTTGTGTCAAGTGTAAAAGAAGAAGAGAAGATGGGTCTAGTAGTTCGCCCTAACGTCCGGTCCTACGGGATCTTGGGGGGTGTGGCTATTAGATTATTATATGCTTGCTAAAGATGTGCATCCTAAGAGTCAGTTTATAAATATTTGCTTGCCATGCATGGGTCTCGGACAACTTGTGCACAAGGTATAATAGTCTCTCGATCGGTTCCTGGGGCACTGGGAATCGGTCGGTCCGGAAGGGATTTGTGGGGACACCCTGACGTCCGGTCCTACGGGATCTTGGAGGATGTTGTTGTCCAATAATGGGGAAACTCATGGACCGTCATATAGATAGGGCGCATGCTAGGTTTACCTTCTTGCATACCTATCATTTGTGACACCAGAAGATTGATACATAAGTTTATGCATATATACATATTATGCCTAACTTGTGTGTCTGCTGCAGGGATAACCGATCGACCGTGGATAAGAAATATCATATGCATATGCCATATATCGTCTATGTTTCCTTACATAAATTGTTAAAATGAAACTAGACAACCAGAAAGATCACCTAATAATGTTAGCTTCATATTCTTACTTAGTGTGGATTTCTAAGGTGAGTTCGGCCTCGGTCGCTTACCAGTACAAGTAGTAGTACTGACCCACGTTTGTGGGCATATATTCAGGTGCTGGAAGCGAGAGTTTGGCAAGCTTACTCAATCTGAATCAGAGTGTGCGCACCCTTCCTTAGGACTGTGTTCGTGCTGCTTCCTCCGCTGCTTACCTCTCTAGTGGGCTACTTCTTCTTCTGCTAGATGTTTTGCTATTTTGGTCCTACTACAAGGACATAATATAATGGGCGTTGTGGCTAGATTTTGGGAATGTGAAAAGAGTTGTAAGCCTTCTAAGGCATATTTTTGGTAACTCAGCCAAGCAAGCTCTTGTAATCAAATCTTTAAGTATTCAATGAAAGAAAGTATTTTGTGTGCTATCAAATGTGTTTAACTTTGGTTCTCTGCATTTACTCTGTGGCTATATATATATATATTTTCGTCTGTCTTGTGTCTTGTGCAGGTACGTTGCCTGGTGCAAGCGCAACTTAGGCTTGTACAGCATCGCGCCCAAGCGAGGACGAATGGTTCCGTAGGGACCAAGCGAGGACGATCGGCCCTACGGGATCGGGGCGCGACAGAACTAGCTTACACAACCACTACAATCGTGGACTTCAACGCCAGGAAAAGTAAGCCGTTGGGGAAGATTCGTCTGAGGATCCAGATTGGGGACCTTAGATTAGTGGCTACATGTTATGTCTTTGATTCAGAGGTATCCTACAACATTCTGCTGGGCAGGCCATGGATCCATGATCACAATATTGTTCCTTCAATTCTACATCAATGCTTCAAATATGTAGATGCCCAAGGAACAGTAAAGACAAAATTTGCTGACCTTAACCCGTTCAAAGGAGTTGAGTCCTACTATTCCGATGCCATGTTGTACACCCAAGACTACATGAAGGAGGTATCAGGCAAGACAGAGGAAGAATCCTACCGGGAGCCAGAAGAACCCTCTGCTGAATAACCCCTATCGATCTAGGTGAAAGGGCGGACTACCCGTCCGAAAGTCGTGGAACCCATGGCTATCTACTTGAATAAAACCAAATCAGGAGGAAGTGATCCCTTAGTGATCACTTTGAACCAGAAACCTCCAACTTTGGTCATCAACCTCAGGCGCAACAAGCAGCCAACGGGTGTAAATACAACCGGGAATGTAGTTTCTGACGATAATAAAGATCCTCTTTTCCAGTACATTGATGCTCAAATTCCAAATCAGGAATCCTCTCCCCATAACGATATAGAACCTATAGCACAAAAATTCTTGAAAGCTATAGACTCCTATTATCCGTATGTGTGGGAAGTGGCGTCAATATCTAATGTCATTGCGATATATGGGCCACATGAAGATTCTATCTTTATTATCCCACCTACTCGCAACAATCGGCATCCAATAGTCTTCGGTCGCATGCGCAGCAGACCGACTGTACAAGAAGACTCCCACGAGTTAAATGCTGGCAAAATGCAAGTTCACAGATATAGCCCACAAGCTTTGAAGATTATACAAAGTATGGGTTATGATATGAAATCAGGCCTCAACTACGGGAAAGGCAGGTGAATGCCGTTGCATGGTAATCCCTACTGTCAACGAACTCGTTTTGGATTAGGGTATACCATTTCCTTTGCAAACTTCTGAGTCAGGTGAGGATATCTTTTTCTCTTCTTAAGATGGCTCGTCGTCCTCCGGCTCATATGATTACCTCGAACGAGCATTATCAGTAAATACGGTATTGAAAGATTCTCTCAAAGCAGACGAACAAGAATCTGAACCATTTGAGAATGACTCTTGGGCTCAGCAAATGGATATACAATGGGAACTCTGGTTCGAGCAGAGAGAATCGTCCACTGAAGATAAAGTTATCCAAATCGATGTTGGGGATAAACTTTCATCAAAGCCGATATTCATCAGTAACAATCTTTCCGAAGAAGAAAGGGAAGAAATAATCCAGCTGATAAAAGAATATATCGACGTCTTTGCGTGAAATTATGAGGATATGCCAGGACTTGATCCTAAAGTGGCTACTCATAAGCTTAACATATTGCCCAATTCGAAGCCTGTGAAGCAACATCAATGCCGGTTTCATCCAGATATGATGGATGCCATCGAAGCTGAAATTAGGAAGCTGATAGCCTGTGGGTTCATTCGGGAAGAACAACATCCTGACTGGGTCGCCAATGTTGTCCCAGTCATGAAGAAAAGTAGAAAAGTACATGTTTGCATTGATTTCCGAGATCTAAATGCAGCCTGTCCCAAAGATGAGTTCCCTCTTCCCATTACAAACGTCATGATCAATAATACGTGCGGTTTTGAGCGCATGTCCTTCATGGACAGATTTTCAGGATACAACCAAATCAAGATGCATCCTGAAGACAAGAAGCATACTGCCTTCCGGACACCATACCATTGGGGGTATATTGCTATACGGTCATGCCTTCGGATTGAAGAATGTCGGGGCTACATACCAACGAGCTATGAGTAACATATTCCATGAGCATTTACGCAAAATAGTGGAATATTACGTAGACGATATTGCTGTCAAAAGTCGCCTCAAGGATAATCACAACCAAGACTTGAAGACAGTATTCGAGTTGATACGCCAACACCAACTCAAAATGAATCCTACAAAGTCCTTTCTTGGTGTATCCAGTAGCAAATTCCTGGAATTTGTCATTATCGCTAAAGGCATTCAAGTGGACCCTGATAAAGTAAATGCCATCTTAGAAATGCGACCACCCCGTAATTTGAGAGAACTCAGAGGATTTCAAGGTCATCTGGCTTATATTAGGAGATTCATATCCAACCTCTCTGGGAGATGTCAGCCTTTTTCTCGTCTCATGAAGAAAGGTGTATCATTCGTATGGGACGAAGCATGTCAGCAAGCGTTTAATGATATCAAACGCTACCTCACCAATCCTCCAGTTTTGGTGCCTCCCGTCATAGGAAGACCATTTTTGCTGTATGTTCGAGCAATGGATCATTCTTTGGGAGCTCTTCTCGCACAAAAGAACGATGAGGGTCATGAACAAGCTATCTACTATTTAAGCAGGATGATGGTCAGAGCTGAACACCGGTACAATCCAGTAGAAAAAGAATGCTTGGCCCTAATGTTCGCTATTCAGAAAATACGACATTACGTTATGGGCCAGACTATTCATATCATCTCCAGAATCAATCCTCTTCGGGTATTGATGAACAAGCCGAGCGTTCTTAATTCCTGACTCGCGACTTGGGCGAGGTTATTAACACCGTATGATATGGTGTATGTCCCTCAGAAGTCCATCAAAGGCCAAGCATTGGCTGATTTCTTAGCTGCTCATCCGATTCCGGAAACCTCCAAACTATACGAGGATATTCTCGACTAAGTTACAGAATATAATTCCGCAATGGAAGGTGATACATAGAAGCTATCCTTCGATGGTGCCTCCAGAATTGGTCCCAGGGGAAATATGGTTTCAGGAGTAGGAATTGTCCTGGTCACTCCTGATAAACTCATCATCTATCGAGCATATTCTCTTAGCGAACCCTGCTCTAATAATGTGGCAGAGTATAACGCTCTACTAATCGGGCTCCAAATTGCTAAAGAATTGGATGTCGAATACCTGGAAGCTTTCGGTGATTCTCTACTGATCGTCAATCAGATCAGAGGAATATATGAAGTCCGCAATTCAGACCTCATTCCTTATCGCCAAGCAACGATCGAGATAGCCATGTCTTTCAAAGGGTTCTTCCTAGAGCATGTGTCTCGATCTCAAAATTTGGAAGCTGATGCCCTAGCCAGTCTAGCTGCAGATGTTACGCCCCAGTCCCAAAAATACGTAGGACTAGGACACGTAAGCATGCCAGCCGCATGGATATGGCAACTCCAATGATGGAAACCAAGTCTATACGTACGCTGTTTTATGAATATCAAATCCACAAGTGGTGAAACTGTAATACAAGTCACGGGGTAAAATCTAAATCTCATCCACCAAAATTATATAAAAATAAATAATCAGTATCTATGAAACTAGATCTCAACAAGAAGTATCTAAGGATGATAGTTGGGTGGAAACAAATCCACTACCAACTCAAATGGGAAAACTAAATACAATATAAGTACAACTCACTCAACAATATAAGCACCAACTACCAATCACGGCTCGAAGAGAAGACATCCACGAAGCATCTATATCCTTCCACATCTGTGCTCCTGTAAATACTCAAAAATAGGTACACTTGGCAGCGGACCAGGTCCTCAGAGGAACATAACAAGTATACTTAAACACACGCCAATAAAGTACTGAAATAAATATCTAAAGGGGTCGCCTAACCGTCTAAAGTGAATGCAGTTAAGAACAACTTTCCCCACAAGTGAGCTATCTGGCTGAAAACTGAGATTTGGCATGGTTCTCTTTTGAAGATCCAGGGGCCTAAAAGGCACGTCGTCTTTTGAACGCCGGTGGCCCGCCTGATAGTACATAATATATAGTGGTCATCATGACCCGTATCTCCAGCGGAGAATCCGGGCGTACAGAAGAAAGTGCAAAGGAGCTCAAATGCGGTACTTGTTGTTCTCCCCACCCCATGCTCTAAGCATGTCATATCCATGACACGGTAACACCTCTAATAACTGCCAAGTCTACTAGCATGCAAAGTTTCTAACAGCAGTTATTCCTAACGCACGGTTCATACGTACAGGGGGCCAGACCTGTCACGCAGTCCGTGATCTATATGAGACTCATAACTCGTGTAAAAATATGTGTCACGGCCAAATGAACCTAATGATACTATATGATAATGGGGTAGTCTCATGAACAGGGTCAATGCAATACATAAATAAAAACATATTGCGACGTCACCGTCGCGCATATTTTATACAACAATTAAAATATATGAACTAAGGACAGAAAGTAAAGATGCATGCAACATATAGAACATAAATAACAGTACAATGACAAGGTATACTTGCCTGGCAAGAAGCTGCAAAGTGTCACGTCCAGATGTCCAATACATAGGACCAGAAGCTATGGCCTCAGAACAAATGTCTTCGGATGCTGAAATAGATATCACCAACATTCTCAAAATAAACAAAATAGCTAGAAAGCATATCCCTTTCGTCCAATTTGGACACAGGGGCAAAACGGTAATTTCGGGCAAAAGTGGGGTCCACGTGTGGCCCACTTTGCACCGAAAAGCGTGCCAGGGGTACCAGTCTCTAAATGGGACAAACTATAGGTCAAACAAATCTAGATGTCAATACGAACCCAACGGTATGTCCAAATGTGGATCCCGATGAGCCGAACACTATTTTGTCCAAAAAGTCAATTGTGGGGCCCGCCAATTGGCGATTTGGTCAACCATCTCAGAATCGCATGAAATTTGGGTCACAGAACCAGCGCGTTACCACGAGTCCAGCGGCGCAAGTTTCATCGAAATCTGACAAGCGTACACAAAATACGTGCGAGTTCCACAAAAGTTATGACACGAAATGTGTCCGCGGATACGGCCTGATTCCGGCACGCACACGCGTCCGAATCAGTCCCCACGAATTTTCTCGTGTCCGGCTATGCTGCGTGCACCATTCGGTACACTTGGCACACGGCGGGGCGGTCCCGTTTGGCGGGGCGCGCTCCGTTTTCCAACTTTTGGAAAACCGGAAAAAGTGGGTGTGCACAGTTTTGTGACGAATATAATTATCTCCACAGCGACTAATAGGACAGGGTTATTATACAGAAAGTAAACTAGGTCATGTATTCTACAGGTATCAAAAAGAATAATCAAATTTGGATCTCTGTGGTGGAAGATACGAACTCGACAATATGGGTGGTCATCGCAAGTTTCTGCGATTTCAGAATTGGGTAAGTTCGGGCCAACTTGGGCGCTGTTTTTCACCTAGGGGCACACGTTTTTCGAGGTTGGCTATAAAACAAATATTGGAGAGGGTTAAGGGATGATCATACCTATGAAGACGGAACAGTGTTTGGTCGAGCGAGTTGACGGAAAATCACGCCGGAGTGAAGGTGCCTCGAGTGAGAAACTGCAGTTCGCGAGGTCGGCGTCGACGGGATGGTTGGATGGCTTGGTAGGGCTTCTCTGGCTGCGGTGATGGCTCTAGATGGGAAGAGGAGGTCTGGAAATTAGGTTAGGGTTTTATGAGAGCTAACTATATATATATATATTATATAGGAAGAGAGAGAGGGTGAATAGGAGTTTTTTTTTTTTTGGAGCGGCCGAATGGGTTCCTGGGCCGCTGAAGGAGAGAAGTGGGCGCAAGTTCCCTGGGTTAGTGAATTGGCTGAATGAGAAGGCGGCAACAGCAAGTTTGTTAGGAGTCTTTAAACAATGCTAAGGAGTTTAAAGCAAAAATTGATAAGGAAGGATAATAGTTTATAATTGTTTGTATTATTATTATATTATTATTATTATTATATTATTCTTTTGCTTTCTTTTCTTTTCCTTTATAAATATATATATACATATATATATATATTTGTATATACATATATATTATATATATATACTCATAAGAAAATTTATATATTAGGGTAATGCGCACCGTTAGGCTAGCAACTGCTTAAGGGGTCTGCTACAGGAATAAATTCCTAAAAATTCCTGATGGTCCCATAAGTCATCTAAGTGCCCGAACACCTAACATAAAAAATTATTAAAAATTTATTTCTCCTATTTAGACCTAATTACTATAATTTAATTAATAATTAATAAATAAAGGGTATATACGATTTTCTAGGAAGGGGGTTTTACAGCAGATCTAGCTATCCCTATAAGGAGACATAATTCGGTCATTCTTCTCAACAGAGATTTGTTCTGTGTAAAAAATAACTTTTACATAGAACTCAGCTACGCTGTAAACACGAATCCTCCCAAAAGAGACTGGAGAAGTTCCTTTATAGACTTCGTGTCATACGAAATCTTACCAGAGGATCCTAAAGAAGTAGTATCCATCAAAAGACGATCATTACGCTTCTATTTTGATGCATCCTCACAATGTCTATATCGCCAAACATATGATGGACTGCTAATATGATGTCTCTCCGATGATGATGTAAAGCGGGTTATCTGAGAAGCTCACGACGGTGTATGTGGAGCACATCAACCCGGTCCTAAGTTACAGGATCGTATCAGGAGGCTGGGCTACTACTGGCCTACTATGATCGCAGATGCAGTAAAATATGCAAGACAATGCAAGGCCTGTCAAGTTCATGCAGATTTTATACATCAACCTTCTGAACATTTACATCCTACGATTGCATCGTAGCCTTTTGAAGCATGGGGTATGGATATCATTGGTCCTATTCACCCTCTTCTTCTAGAGGACATCGGTTCATATTGGCCATCACGGATTATTTCTCCAAATGGGCAGAGGCAATCCCTCTTACCGAGGTGAAGACATCCAACGTGATCAGCTTCATCAAGCATCATGTCTTTTATCTCTTTGGGTTACCCCGAAGGATAATTCATGACAATGGGCCTCAATTCATCAGCCAAGCGTTTCACCGATTTTGTGATAAAAATCGAATACAAAATATGGCCTCTACGGCATACAATCCGGCTGCTAATGGTTTGGCGGAAGCTTTCAACAAAACTATTATCAAACTCTTAAAAAAGTTTGTCTCTTTGAACAAAAGAGACTGGAATGAGAAGCTGGGAGAGTGCCTCTGGGCATACCGCACAACGGTACGAGCACCGACGGGTTGTACCCCATTCTCATTAGTCTATAGGTATGAAGCAGTTCTCCCCATTGAAACCCAAATTCCATCACTCAGAATAGTAGTGGCTAATGAGTTGACTCAGGAAAATAATGATCGACTACGGCTTCAAGAGCTAGAAGGATTAGACGAGAAACGCCTTCAAGCTCAACAGCGCATTGCATTCTACCAAGCGCGCATCTCCAGAACTTTTAATCGAAAAGTGAAGGAGAGAGTGTTCAAAGTTGGTGAGCTAGTTCTAGCTGTGAAAAGGCCAATGATTATTACACACAAGAGTAAGGGTAAATTCCAGCCCAAATGGGAGGGCCCTTATGTGATTGAAATGGCGTTTTCAAATGGCGCCTACAGATTAGCCAAGCCTAACGGAGATCTGATAATGGCTCCTATCAACGGCAAATTCCTGAAGAGGTACTATGCTTAATCTCCTTTGCTCAACGGAGTATGGTGAAGATCTCATTCTGACAACACTACGCCCAAAGAACTAGTTGGAGCATATTCTATCATGTTCTCATGACCTCTGAATAGATATGTTTAACTAATTTGAAACGTCAAAACCTATCACGTCCATATTACCTATGATAGTGTTTTGTACACAAATTTAGTTGGATCATATTCTATCATGTCCATATAACCTCTGAATAGATATATCCAACTGAAGCTTACCGAAAGTATATCACGTCCATATTACCTCTGATATCACTTTCACCCTAGCCTGTCATTTATATTCCAAAATAATGGGTCCACAAAGTCAGATAAAGTTTCTTTATTATCTCCGGGAGGAGCAAAATTACATAAAGAAGCAAAGAAGTACATCATTGGGGAGGAGCAGTTAAATCGCGAATCTGTCGCGCCAAAGCAGCCATCCTCTCATTCCTGGATTTCAAAATATGGTTGCAAGCCTGTTCTAGCCTTGCTTTCTCTTTGTTCAAGGAAGATAGCTTGGACCGAGCATCAACAAAACTGGCATGGATGACTCCTGCACGTACCAAGTTCTGCTGAGCTATCTCCACTTGGCCCTTAAATATATCACTAGCTGCCGATGTCTTAAGAAGTTTCTCCCTGGCCTGAGCGAGTTCAGCTTCCAAATCTCGAACCCTCACTTTATCTCCGTCATATTTAGCCTGGTACTTGGTTAGCTGAGGAACAAAATCCACAAAGACAGCCCGCTCTTTATCCATCTCCTGCTGCTGTTCCTGGATAGATTTGTTCAGAGTTTCTATGTGCCCAGCAAGCTTTGTAGTTAAGGAGTCATACTTAGCCTGAATCATATCATTGATGTTGCCTTGAGATAATTGCAAATATTCGTTAATGGGTTTTTCTAAACCATTAACTATTTTCTCCAGCGCATCAGCTCTCCCAGCATCGTTGAAATTTCTGATCGGTGCTATCGCAAGCTGGAAGGACATCTTCAGAGCCTCAAAGCCTAGATTCTTCTCCAGTACCATTGATATCAGTGTTTTCAAAGTGATGTAGAAAACGCTAGTATACTGCTCAACTAGCATAGCAAAATTCGAATGGACGCTGGGAGTGGCTGTGATATCGATAAATCTCCCTCCAGGAATGACTGCAGAGGATGTTGACACGGTCGTTGTCTCCACAGATGGTGCTACAAAAGAACAAGCACCAGCAACGGTTGAAGTGGCTGGCATACTCAACAAAGAAGGCATAGTCGTGATGACAGGCTCATCCTCCTCTGAAGATATCGGGACTGTATTGGGCGAGATAGCATCCGAAAATGTTTCCTCTCCAAGGTCGAACACCGCCGTTTCATCAGCAGGAGCCGCAACAAAGTTGAAGGTTGCGTCGACGCCACCCTCCCCTGAGATATCTTCCCCTAAAAATAAGACAAGAGAAAGTTAATGTCAACTCGATGTTAATTTTCCTAAAAGGAGGCATAAATGACAATATTTACCCATGGCCGATGGTATATATGTCGCATCTGCAGCCAGTACAGCTAAATCAGTTCTTAATGAGGCTAAGCGAGCTGTCATACCTGGAGAAGGGGGTTCACCAACTGACACTGGCGGGTATTCTTCCCATTTGTCACCAAGATCTAATCGAGGCTCATCGGGTGGAATCTCGCTGGATATACTTACAGACGCGGCAGGGGTTACTCCCGTTACTGGTCTGGATAAAGGTACATGAAACCTTATTATGCTCGGCCTCGAAGGCGATATTGTAGTACTACCGGAAGCAGTAGTAGCAGCGATCTCGAGCAAAGAATCTCTGGCAATGTCGGCCGGAACTGTGGAGGTTCCCTCTCTAAAAGGTGAAGGACCTCTAATCAAAGAATCATCCCCGACCAGGGAAACAACAGGCTCGCTCCTAGAAGCCTCCCTAGTAGAAGCCCTTTTCGGACCTCTGGCAATCCTCTTTCTGCGGGGAGAAGGTTCTTTCGGAGTAGAAGCCTTTCTTTTATGGGGGATAACGAGAGGCTCTGCAGTCGGAGCTAGTACGCCTCTCGGTATTGTCGTCAAGAATTTGTCTGCCCCAGCGATGTCCTCATTCTCATCCGAGGAAACAGACGGAACATCCTCCCTGGCAGTAGACCTATGGGAGGGCATTCTAAAACTTCTACGCATATCAAAATCGTGATGGAAGGTATTGATGGATGCATAGAACTGCGCGTACGAGTGAAGCATGCGCAGCTCCATGGAAAGAGAAGTCGCGGGCACCGCAAAAGTTGTACCAGTGCAGCCCGTGATGAAATACCGCCACCCTCTGGCTCCATCAATAAGTCCACCTCTGGACTTGAGGCTGGTGATGGCATTTCCCACATGCAATTGGTCATACCCAAACTGCCTGGCAAACCGACTGGGCAGATAGGGCTCCAAGAAGCAATGATCATCACTTCTGTACAACAAATAGGAAGGTCTGATGCAGACCAACCAATAGAAGGCTTCAGGAGAAAGAATGGTCCTTCCATGGCCCTCATCCTTAAGTTTCCTCCTCTGTTGATTGATGTGTATGGGGGGACGATACAGAAGATCTTCCAGCTGTGGGCTACGTTTAACGCCCGCCGGCAATCTGTGACGGTCGCCACGTTCCAAGAAGAATTCTTGTAATTCAACAAGAAATTATTTCCTGAACTGCTGGCAGAACCGGGAGACATCACTCGAGCATTGTGAAGAATCAACCATCCCATCAAGTAGAGGAATGGTAATTCTACCCTGGGAAAGCTTTCACGCTACGTCTTATCAGGGAGCAGTCCATCAGTAAGGGCCCTCAGGCGTGCCTATATTCTACATACCATAACAGGAAGAAGGCCCAGTCTCGCTCCGAACACCAAACGTACTGCAGGCCATAAGGTATTGCGATGGATGCGATCTGCAGACGCTATTCCAGGCACTGCCCAGCGGCGAAGTCAGACGGAGAGGAAGCCAGCCAATTGAGCTTCCTTCGACAGAGGCTTACGACAATGCCTCATATAACTGAAGGCTTTCGTGCCTGCAGGGTAACCCCCTACCTCCTCATCGAAAACATGATCTGAAGCCCCTGTGTCTTTAATAAGGTCATCGACAGTGTTGGCATTCAGCATGCTTAGGAGGTTCAAGGGCCTATCTTGGCTATCTACCACCTTGCCTGGTTTGACATTTCTGGCCTGGTGGAAGAAAAGATAGGTGGCCCACTTGTTGATGTGAGCCAAATCAGAAGGCTCCTTGTAGAAAGTGGTACAGGCAAGATAGTGGCACATCATCTCCTGATATACAGCCACCGCTCGAGGGTTTGTATCCCTCAACTCCCTGTTTGTAGGGACATATTCCTCATAAGGAGTGTCCCCCATTAGCAACTTTAAAATCTCTGCCATCTCGTGAAGGGCTAAGCCCAACTCTTCCAGCGAAGTGGCAAAAGTCCCAGTGAGCGAGTTGTATCGCTCCATCAAGGCTAGGAATAGGTTGGGGTTGACAGGCAACCCAACACTTGTGGCGCTCACAGCCGCGAATAAGCTGATACTCTCCAACTCCGTCTGGAAGTGCTTCAGGGCCCACGCAGTTAAATTGGCCCATCGAAGATTTCCCAGGCTAAGCCATCAGCTGGTCCGAGGGTTGACTCTGGGGTACATTCCTTCCTGTCCCATGAAGTCATTGCAGAAGGTCGATATCTGAACCGGCTGGATCAGTGACGTATCTTCGCTCGGGACACTACCCGGCAGTAATCCCTTAAAGGGCATAACAGGGCCTGAGGGACGACTCACATAGGCCCCCCCCGTAGTATTCCTTACTTTATAAGATTTTCCCCGGTCGGCCATGAAGATCGGGAGTCAGCACCCACATCATCTTCCTAGGATGTGTGGCATAAAAGAAGGCAGAGATGGGGTAATCTCTAAGCATACTGGGCAAATACATCACCGTGCCCTCAGTAGTAAACACCTAATCCTCCTTCTTGGGCTTGGTCTGGGATTGTGTAAACCCCCTCATTTTATTCTGTGGATAGTTAGAGTGGATCTGGAAAATTTTGATGACAGATGTTGAGGTTTAGCTTAGATATGTTTTATCTGGAATTTTAATCCATTTAATTAAACATTATTTCCTCCCTATCTTGGTCTATTTATTCGGAGCCCCTTTTCAGCCCATAAATTCCGTACAAATAATGTACACTCGACTCAACTCGCCAAATTAGGCACTGGACTTTTCTGACTGTTATAAATCAACTTTCGTGTGCTCTAAATTAATTGCGCAACATCCCGAAAATTGTAACCCGTATTTTATTCCGTGTCGGACACCTGTGTCGTTACCCTCAATTTTGAGGTACCAACTTAACCCGTTGAGCCGGACCAACTAAAGGGTCCAAGACTGACTCCAAGCCCCCACCATTTTTGGCCTTTGCGCCGTTTCCAGATTTTGACCCCGCGGGCCCCAATTAAATTAAATTCGCGGGACGCGTTATCGTTAGTTTAATCAGGATTTATCAGCTCTGTAAATTATATTTTAATATTAAATTAATCCCAATGCCCTCCAAATTTGACCCGCGCCTGACGCGCAACGCCCCCTCACTATGACAATTTTAAATATATTTTTCTCCACAATTTTTGCGTCATTTCATGTGACCATGCAAATTCCCGAATTTACGGGGGCTTATTTGCATTTAGCAAATTGTTGGCAACACCTCATTGGTCATGAGTATTAATTTGGGTCCCAAAATGGGGTCCCAAACCCAATTCCCTCATGAAGAATCCCACCCCTATTCATATTAAATCCCAACCACTCATTTTTCCTAAGAAAATCCCAACCACACATTCAAACCCTCACATCTCCCTATAAAGTAACCTTTTCTCCCCACACCCTCAACACTCCACCGGCCCTAATCCCCATGAGAAAAACTTCTCTCTCCCCTACCTCATTATTTTCTTCATGCAAGAAGAAAACTACACACTTCTCCCTCCATTCTTCTTCTTCTCCTTCCCTTAACCCACTCTCCCCACTTGAGTAACCTCCAGCCGGCCGACCAACATTCCCCCGACCGCCGGCCATCCCCAGACCGACGGCCTCCGGCGGAGCAGCCGGTCCAGCTCCTCCCGATCGGAGCAGCTGCCCCCGCCCAGTCAGTCCGGCCACCCCGCTGCAGCGCTCCGGCGATCCCCGTGCGCCCCCTATCCCGCTGTAGCCGAGCAAGTCCGGCGCTGCCAAACCCTCCCCGCCGGCGCCGTCAGTTCGGCCACCCTAGCCGCCCCGCTCCGGTTGTGTTACGTCTCTTCCGGCCATCTCCACGGTTGTTCCATCATCACCACCCTCCACCGGCCCTACCCCGGCATCGACGTCGGCGAGGTCGATTCTCCTCTCCTCTCTTTCATTTAAAATTCCAGATTTTGTTTTGATGATATATGTTGGTGTTTATGCATGTGAAATACTAGCTAGGGTTTGGGTTTAAATATATGGATGGATAGGGTAGTGTGATATATATGAAGGTTGAGGTTATTGATGTTAAAAATGAATATGGAGGAGGTAGTGTTTAAAGGGATGTAATATAATGCTAATGTTTGTATAGTGATGATAAATGATAGTGTAGTAAAACATTTGAACTAAAGGAAATATGAGTTTGTGGTATGCAAATATTATTGGAATGAGGATGTTTATATATACATATGGGTTCATATTGGCTAAGGTTTAAAATGGATGTTTATGTAGTGGTAGTATAGCCCTGTAACTTGCGGTTAACAATGTTAGCTAAGGTTTTGGCTTACATATGTGGTTGCATAGTAGAAGATAGTAATAAGAAAATGTATGTTTGAGATATATATGGAATCTGGTATATCGAGGATTAAAGGAAGATATAGCAGATGGGAATTGATATTTATATTGTTGGCATATACATGGTTAAAAAAAAAATAATAATAAAATAATTAAATCCAATATTTACGGATCACATAGAAATTGATTGAGGTTATAAAATGCCTGCAAATGGAGAGCAGGAAAATTATTCCAGAATGAGTAGTAGGCCGGATCATGAGACAATGAATTGAGGACGATAATAATATTAGGAAATTCCAGAGACTGAGTCTAGACATAGCAATGTGTAGTACACCAGTCTGTTGTAAAATAGATTATTGATTTAGATTGTATCTCTTCTCTAGGTATTGCGGGACCTGAGGACTTGGACGCAGTACCCGATCCCCGTCAGCAGCCGCACGCAGGCAAGTGTACCTTGCCTCCCAGTATTTCATTTTACAGATATTGTTTTTCTTATTGTATATTGTGCGCTTGTTTACGTTGATGTTCGATATTCCGTGTCCGGTTCACAACCGGGTGTTGACATTCGACTTAACGACTTAGATTAATTACTGTTGCTTCATAGCACCTCGATGCACGTACCAGAGTACATCGATACCCCAGGACACACTCATACACTGTGTTCGTGCCAGATTCCTGTATCCTGATACTGATATCATGACCAGAGACTGGGACGACCTTAGGGTCGCGTCTGTTGAGTTAAATTCTGTGTGTGTCAAGACTGTAGTTAGAGGTTCAGGTTCAACGCACAATCGTTGACCGCTTGGGAAGGGGAAGACAGTTACTAGACGTTTGGGCTACTCTGCACGCGCTTATAGATGTAGTGATCCTGTTTCATAGTGTAGTGGTAGCACCCGTGTGTCTCTGTGCTCGGAGCTGCGGTACGACCCGTGTGTCTCTGTGTTCGGAGCTGCGGTTTTATTTTGGACGGCCCACGCGTCGAACGTTGTCTTTAAACTGTGTCACACTTGTTTGGTTGTACTAGATTACCCTGTTTCTGCACTTGTACTATCTGTTTACCTGGCATGTTATTTTCTTGTACCTTGTTACGTCCCTCTGAGGACCTGGTTCCCTTCCAGGTGTAGGCTACGAGGATTACTCGGAGGAGTACGGACCGGGCATCTATCCAGCAGCTGTACTCACTGCCGAGGACGAGGTCACCCCTGAGGACTTCGCTTGATCACTGGTAGTGACTCTTTCCTTGGGACGGTATCTTTACCTAGTTACCTGCTACCGTCCCAAGTTATCTTATTTGCTTACTTTCATTTCAGTCTATTTGTGCTAGCGGGTTTGTCCCCGTGTGACTATTCTAGTGGTTGTACTTGATACTATTTTGGACATTTTTCTTCATGCACATTAGTCGTTGTATTTACTTCTATTGTGCTCTTATATTGCTGCCTGTGGATGAGATTTAGATTGAGTTTACTTGTGTTGTGTGATGGGTTATTCATTGTACTTTACAGCTTAAGTGTACTCCGACGGGCCCATTGGATTGGATGCCCGCCGAAGTATACTGCTGGCCATTGCCACGTGGCTCGGTTCCTTATCCATGGAACCGGGGCGTGACAAGGTTTTTGTGGTGGCCCATGCAGGTCGAATATTAAATCGTCTTGGTCACCTGACTGTGCCAAGCGAGCCTGCAAATTAGGAATAGAGTTAGAAATCTCATCTGCAAAGTTTAAAACCTTCACATGACACCTCTATCTCGATATCGATTACCAAATTGCATCTTGTTTATTTTCCTTAAACGCTGATCGCAGTCATGACTTCTTTTCAGAGTTATGAATCTCCGCAGTGGACGTATCGCGCAGCCTGGCGACGTTCCCCGAGACGCTGGATCATCCGGGGAACCGGATCTGGAGCAGGTCCTTCTACTGACTCCAGCTCCCATGGGACAGTCATCAGGACATCCCGAGATGCCATCGGGCGGACACCAGACTCCACATCAGGCAGGACCTGAGGATCAGAGGATCCCGAGTCAGGAGGAGCAGCAGCTACCACCTCCTCCACCATTTCTGCCCCAGATGCCCTATATGCCATTCCCCACAGGACAACCGATGGACGGAACCCAGATGTTCCAAATGATGTTTGCGATGATGCAGGCCCAGCAGGCCCAGCAGCAGGCCCAGCAGCAGGCCCAGCAACAGGCTCAGCAGCAGGCCCAGCAGGCTCAGCAGCACCAGGCTGAGGCCTTGAGAGAGAGCATCGTGACGGCCTTGGGGCAGGCGACACCACCCGCATGTGCGCCGACGAGAGGGTCTGTCATAGACTTCCGTCGTTTGATACCGCAACCTTTTGCGGGCACCGAGGAGCCGACGGAGGTCCACGCTTGGCTCACCGGCATTCAGCACCAGCTAGAGGCTACTGACCTCCCCCGACACCGATGGATGACGGCTGTCAGGATGCAGCTCACCGGCAACGCTCATCACTGGTGGCTTTCCGAGGAGGAGCGTTTGGGACCGGATCGCGTCACCTGGGAAGAGTTCTCCAGACTCTTCCAGGAGATGTACATACCCTCTACCGCCCGAGCAGAGCTTCGGAGCAGATTCCAGAACCTCATCCAGGGGAGTATGACTTTAGAGGAATACAATTCTGAGTTCCTCCGCCTGAGCAGATTTGCACCATACCTGATCCCCACTGAAGAAGCAAAGGCCGAGAAGTTCTTTGAGGGCCTGAGATATGAGAACCAGAGGCTTATCGGGTCCACAGCCTACACCACTTACTCCGAGGTACTACTTGCAGCGTGGCGCCAAGACCGTATCAGCAAGTTGGAGGCTAGTCAGAAACGCCCTTTTGCGTCGACATCAGCAGTCCGAGCCCCGCAGGGAGGACCTGCGAAGCGCCCTCTCGTACAGCAGCAGCAACAGAGGATAGCACCCCAGCAGGGAGCAGTCATTCCCACATGCCATTTCTGCAGCAAGAGGGGACACTTGATGAGGGACTGTAGACGGAGGTTGGGCGTATGTTTGAGATGTGGATCGCCCCAGCATGCCATCAGAGATTGCCCTGAGCAGAGAGATCCAGTACAGATGGTACACCGTCCAGCCCTGCCAGCGCCGAGGCCTTATCAGCAGCCTCCTGGGCCGAGGCCACCCTACGCAGGAGCTGGAGCACAGCGACCCCCAGCACCAGGAGTGAACCAGAGGAGGCCACCTTTGGCTCCACAGGGAGAGCGATACCAGCAGGTTCAGCAGCAGCAGCAGAGGGCACCGGCACCGAGGCAAGGACAGGCCTATGCTATGACCATCGAGGAGGCTGAGACAGCAGGAGAAGTGATAGCAGGTACAATTTTAGTAGCTACATTACCAGCATTAGTCCTATTTGATTCTGGTGCCACACACTCTTTTATAGCTGCTAGTTTCGTGGCTACCCATAGAATAGCCACTGCACCCCTTCCGAAGGTCAAGAGGATTCTTACGGGAGGTGGAATAGTACCTGTTAGTGACACTTGTAGGTCATGTTCAGTAGTTGTCTGTGGGCGAGAGATGCGTGCCCAATTTTTGGTTTTCTCCATGCCGGACTATGACATTGTCCTAGGCATGGATTGGTTGAGCCAATACCACGCAACGCTAGATTGCCATCGTGGTTGTGTCATCTTTAGACCCCCAGATCACCCAGAGTTTGAGTTCCTTCGGGGAGCCCGAGAGCATGGTGTCCAACCTACCCTAGCGGCACACATTGCAGAAGGTGAACCGATGTACCCTCACTTTATAGCAGA
This sequence comes from Iris macrosiphon, assembly GCA_036927795.1. Lineage (NCBI taxonomy): Eukaryota > Viridiplantae > Streptophyta > Magnoliopsida > Asparagales > Iridaceae > Iris > Iris macrosiphon. The sequence goes on along the minus strand of JAYESA010000011.1, from coordinate 122,213,815 downwards.
GTTTGAGGATGTGTTTCCAGAGGATCTCCCAGGACTGCCACCTGACCGAGAGATTGAGTTCACTATAGAGTTGACTCCAGGAGCCGAGCCAGTTACTTCTCCCGTTTATAGACTAGCACCGAAGGAGTTGGTTGAGCTGAAGGTACAAGTAGATGATCTCTTAGAAAAGGGTTTCATTCGGGCTAGTGTATCTCCATGGGGAGCACCCATTCTATTCGTACCGAAGAAGGACGGGACGGTACGCTTGTGTATCGATTACAGGGCGCTAAATGCTGTAACGATAAAGAACAAGTATCCACTACCGCGCATCGATGATTTGTTTGATCAGCTTAGCGGTGCTTGTGTATTCTCGAAGATCGACCTCAGATCCGGATATCATCAGATCAAGGTACGGAAAGAGGACATCCAGAAGACGGCCTTTCGGACGAAGTATGGCCACTATGAGTTTTTAGTCATGCCGTTTGGTTTAACCAACGCGCCAGCAGTATTCATGTGTTTGATGAACAATGTTTTCCACCAGTACTTAGATAAGTTCGTGGTGGTATTTATAGACGATATCCTGATATATTCCAAGAGCCAGGAGGAGCATGAGAGACATCTCAGGATTGTATTAGAGACGCTGAGACATGAGAGGCTGTACGCCAAACTCAGCAAATGTGAGTTTTGCTTGGACAGAGTACCATTTCTGGGACACATAATCACCGGAGATGGACTATCAGTGGATCCGGAGAAGATAGCTGCAGTAGAGACCTGGCCTACCCCTACATCAGTTACAGAGGTGAGGAGTTTCCTCGGACTTGCCGGATATTACCGGAGGTTCGTGGAAAACTTTTCGAGGATAGCTGCGCCTATGACGCGACTGACGCGTAAGGGCGAAGAGTTTATCTGGACCGACGAGTGTCAGGCGGCTTTCGATGAGCTGAAGAAGCGTCTGACATCAGCACCAATTTTGACACTGCCTTCCGGATCAGGAGGATTTGTAGTGTACAGCGATGCGTCAGGGAGCGGATTGGGATGTGTACTGATGCAACACGGCAAGGTGATAGCCTACGCATCGAGACAGTTGAGAGTTCATGAAAAGAACTATCCGACGCACGACTTGGAGCTAGCTGCGGTGATATTTGCACTAAAGCTATGGAGACATTACCTTTATGGTGAGCGTGTTGAGATTTATACAGATCATAAAAGCCTGAAGTATGTCTACACGCAGAAGGAGCTCAATATGAGACAGAGACGCTGGCTAGAGTTGATGACAGATTATGACATTGAGCTGCAGTACCACCCTGGCAAGGCGAACGTCGTAGCAGATGCCTTAAGCAGGAAGCCCATGGCATACTTTTTGACGACGCAGCGACAGTTGCTAGAGGATCTCCAGGAGCTTGGGATAGAGATCGTATTGCCAGGCATGGATGGACAGATGGCCAGACTTGAGGTTCAGTCTACTTTGATTGAGAGGATCAAGGCAGCATTGCCTACAGATGCGAGATTTCGACGTCTGCGAGAGAGAACAGAAGCCGGCCTGCAGACGGGACTCAGGATTCATGAAGACGGAACGCTGAGGTGCGGAGATCGCCTATATGTTCCGAGTGGCGAGCTACGCCAAGAGTTGATGACAGAGGCTCATAGCTCGATCTATTCCATTCATCCCGGGGGTACGAAGATGTACCGAGACTTGAGACAGCATTTCTGGTGGCATGGGATGAAGAGAGAAATTGCAAGATTTGTGGCGAAGTGTATAGTGTGTCAGCAAGTCAAGGCTGAACATCAGAGGACTGCAAGATTATTGCAGCCACTCCCCATTCCCGAGTGGAAGTGGGAACATATTACCATGGACTTCGTCACAGGATTTCCGCGCAGCCCTAGCGGGAAGGATGCAGTTTGGGTTGTCGTAGACAGACTCACCAAGTCTGCATATTTCTTGCCCTTCAGAGTTGGGCAATCCACAGAGATACTAGCTGACATGTATATGAGGCAAATAGTACGATTACATGGTGTGCCTGTCAGCATCGTATCGGATCGTGATTCCAGATTCACGTCACACTTTTGGCGGAGTATGCAGAAGAGCCTAGGAACTCGTCTCAAGTTCAGCACTGCGTATCATCCACAGACTGACGGACAGTCAGAGCGCACGATACAGATATTAGAGGATATGTTGAGAGCGTGCATGATTGATTTTAGAGGATCTTGGGAGGACCATCTACACTTGGTGGAATTCTCCTACAATAACAGTTACCAGGCTAGCATACAGATGGCACCCTATGAGGCACTGTACGGCAGGAAATGTAGGTCGCCAGTTTGTTGGAGTGACGTGGGAGAGCGTCAGATACTTGGTCCGGAATTGGTGACACAGACAGTAGAGAAGGTCAAGCAGATTCAGAGACACCTGCGCGCAGCACAGGACAGACAGAAACACTGGGCAGATGCGCACCGCAGACCATTGGAGTTCAAGGAGGGTGACCACATATTTTTGAGGATATCGCCCACTCGTGGTACCATCAGATTCAGAGGCAGAGGCAAGCTGAGTCCGAGGTATATCGGACCTTTCGACATTTTGGAACGAGTTGGCGAAGTGGCTTACCGTCTTGTATTACCTCCATCATTAGAGGGAGTACATGACGTATTTCACGTATCGCAGCTGAGGAGATATGTCGCAGACCCTAGCCACGTGCTTGATCATTCGGAGATTACAGTCGGGCCTAGTCTGTCATACGTAGAGCAGCCAGTTGAGATTCTCGATCGCAGCGAGAAGACTTTGAGAGGACAGACGATTCGACTGGTCAGAGTGGCATGGAAGCACCATTCACCAGGCGAGTCTACTTGGGAGCGCGAGGATTCTATTCGGCAGCAATTCCCGTACTTATTTGAGGAGCAAGGTACGAATTTACGTACGACAGTTTAATTACTAGTTAATTTAAATTCGGTTAGTTATTATCGTGCTTTACTTTTAATTTCGGGGACGAAATTTTTCTAAGTTGGGAAGAATGTAAACCCCCTCATTTTATTCTGTGGATAGTTAGAGTGGATCTGGAAAATTTTGATGACAGATGTTGAGGTTTAGCTTAGATATGTTTTATCTGGAATTTTAATCCATTTAATTAAACATTATTTCCTCCCTATCTTGGTCTATTTATTCGGAGCCCCTTTTCAGCCCATAAATTCCGTACAAATAATGTACACTCGACTCAACTCGCCAAATTAGGCACTGGACTTTTCTGACTGTTATAAATCAACTTTCGTGTGCTCTAAATTAATTGCGCAACATCCCGAAAATTGTAACCCGTATTTTATTCCGTGTCGGACACCTGTGTCGTTACCCTCAATTTTGAGGTACCAACTTAACCCGTTGAGCCGGACCAACTAAAGGGTCCAAGACTGACTCCAAGCCCCCACCATTTTTGGCCTTTGCGCCGTTTCCAGATTTTGACCCCGCGGGCCCCAATTAAATTAAATTCGCGGGACGCGTTATCGTTAGTTTAATCGGGATTTATCAGCTCTGTAAATTATATTTTAATATTAAATTAATCCCAATGCCCTCCAAATTTGACCCGCGCCTGACGCGCAACGCCCCCTCACTATGACAATTTTAAATATATTTTTCTCCGCAATTTTTGCGTTATTTCATGTGACCATGCAAATTCTCGAATTTACGGGGGCTTATTTGCATTTAGCAAATTGTTGGCAACACCTCATTGGTCATGAGTATTAATTTGGGTCCCAAAATGGGGTCCCAAACCCAATTCCCTCATGAAGAATCCCACCCCTATTCATATTAAATCCCAACCACTCATTTTTCCTAAGAAAATCCCAACCACACATTCAAACCCTCACATCTCCCTATAAAGTAACCTTTTCTCCCCACACCCTCAACACTCCACCGGCCCTAATCCCCATGAGAAAAACTTCTCTCTCCCCTACCTCATTATTTTCTTCATGCAAGAAGAAAACTACACACTTCTCCCTCCATTCTTCTTCTTCTCCTTCCCTTAACCCACTCTCCCCACTTGAGTAACCTCCAGCCGGCCGACCAACATTCCCCCGACCGCCGGCCATCCCCAGACCGACGGCCTCCGGCGGAGCAGCCGGTCCAGCTCCTCCCGATCGGAGCAGCTGCCCCCGCCCAGTCAGTCCGGCCACCCCGCTGTAGCGCTCCGGCGATCCCCGTGCGCCCCCTATCCCGCTGTAGCCGAGCAAGTCCGGCGCTGCCGAACCCTCCCCGCCGGTGCCGTCAGTTCGGCCACCCTAGCCGCCCCGCTCCGGTTGTGTTACGTCTCTTCCGGCCATCTCCACGGTTGTTCCATCCTCACCACCCTCCACCGGCCCTACCCCGGCATCGACGTCGGCGAGGTCGATTCTCCTCTCCTCTCTTTCATTTAAAATTCCAGATTTTGTTTTGATGATATATGTTGGTGTTTATGCATGTGAAATACTAGCTAGGGTTTGGGTTTAAATATATGGATGGATAGGGTAGTGTGATATATATGAAGGTTGAGGTTATTGATGTTAAAAATGAATATGGAGGAGGTAGTGTTTAAAGGGATGTAATATAATGCTAACGTTTGTATAGTGATGATAAATGATAGTGTAGTAAAACATTTGAACTAAAGGAAATATGAGTTTGTGGTATGCAAATATTATTGGAATGAGGATGTTTATATATACATATGGGTTCATATTGGCTAAGGTTTAAAATGGATGTTTATGTAGTGGTAGTATAGCCCTGTAACTTGCGGTTAACAATGTTAGCTAAGGTTTTGGCTTACATATGTGGTTGCATAGTAGAAGATAGTAATAAGAAAATGTATGTTTGAGATATATATGGAATCTGGTATATCGAGGATTAAAGGAAGATATAGCAGATGGGAATTGATATTTACATTGTTGGCATATACATGGTTAAAAAAAAATAATAATAATAAAATAATTAAATCCAACATTTACGGATCACATAGAAATTGATTGAGGTTATAAAATGCCTGCAAATGGAGAGCAGGAAAATTATTCCAGAATGAGTAGTAGGCCGGATCATGAGACAATGAATTGAGGACGATAATAATATTAGGAAATTCCAGAGACTGAGTCTAGACATAGCAGTGTGTAGTACACCAGTCTGTTGTAAAATAGATTATTGATTTAGATTGTATCTCTTCTCTAGGTATTGCGGGACCTGAGGACTTGGACGCAGTACCCGATCCCCGTCAGCAGCCGCACGCAGGCAAGTGTACCTTGCCTCCCAGTATTTCATTTTACAGATATTGTTTTTCTTATTGTATATTGTGCGCTTGTTTACGTTGATGTTCGATATTCCGTGTCCGGTTCACAACCGGGTGTTGACATTCGACTTAACGACTTAGATTAATTACTGTTGCTTCATAGCACCTCGATGCACGTACCAGAGTACATCGATACCCCAGGACACACTCATACACTGTGTTCGTGCCAGATTCCTGTATCCTGATACTGACATCATGACCAGAGACTGGGACGACCTTAGGGTCGCGTCTGTTGAGTTAAATTCTGTGTGTGTCAAGACTGTAGTTAGAGGTTCAGGTTCAACGCACAATCGTTGACCGCTTGGGAAGGGGAAGACAGTTACTAGACGTTTGGGCTACTCTGCACGCGCTTATAGATGTAGTGATCCTGTTTCATAGTGTAGTGGTAGCACCCGTGTGTCTCTGTGCTCGGAGCTGCGGTACGACCCGTGTGTCTCTGTGTTCGGAGCTGCGGTTTTATTTTGGACGGCCCACGCGTCGAACGTTGTCTTTAAACTGTGTCACACTTGTTTGGTTGTACTAGATTACCCTGTTTCTGTACTTGTACTATCTGTTTACCTGGCATGTTATTTTCTTGTACCTTGTTACGTCCCTCTGAGGACCTGGTTCCCTTCCAGGTGTAGGCTACGAGGATTACTCGGAGGAGTACGGACCGGGCATCTATCCAGCAGCTGTACTCACTGCCGAGGACGAGGTCACCCCTGAGGACTTCGCTTGATCACTGGTAGTGACTCTTTCCTTGGGACGGTATCTTTACCTAGTTACCTGCTACCGTCCCAAGTTATCTTATTTGCTTACTTTCATTTCAGTCTATTTGTGCTAGCGGGTTTGTCCCCGTGTGACTATTCTAGTGGTTGTACTTGATACTATTTTGGACATTTTCCTTCATGCACATTAGTCGTTGTATTTACTTCTATTGTGCTCTTATATTGCTGCCTGTGGATGAGATTTAGATTGAGTTTACTTGTGTTGTGTGATGGGTTATTCATTGTACTTTACAGCTTAAGTGTACTCCGACGGGCCCATTGGATTGGATGCCCGCCGAAGTACACTGTTGGCCATTGCCACGTGGCTCGGTTCCTTATCCATGGAACCGGGGCGTGACAGATTGTTTGTTGATCACATCCCCAAATAAGAAACCAGATTTCTTATACTTCGTCCCGTCTATGTATGTCAGGGGCTCCCCAATAATCATACTCAGCAGCATGCGCTCCCCTAGGGACGATATCAGAATTCCCCTCTCTTCAGGGTAATTGGCTCCATAAATGTGGAATGTCACATGCGACAAGTCCTCCAAGTAGTTTGAGCTCAACATCCCGGCAACAGAGCCCATAACTTCAGCCAATGGAGAGATCCGCAAGTCCACTACAAAACGCAAGAGAACAAGTCAGTTTCTACACTAGACATTACACTCTTGCAGTTTGCTCCAAAGATTATTAGTCTGTGCTTTTACGCCAAGACTATAAAAACTTGAGCTTTTACGCCGGAACCTATTTTCGAGGCATAAAATTCAAGGTTGGTAGTATACGTCAAAACTTAACAGTATGAGCTTTTACGCCAGACTGCCAAAATTTGAGTTTTTATGCTGGAATTTTCATCCAGCATATAAGACTCAAAGTTTGTAGTATACGCCAAATTTTGACAGTCTGAGTTTTTACACCAGACTGCAAAAATTTGGAGTTTTTACTCCGACACAATAGGAATGTGTGCGTAATCATAAAACATCTTCGTACATCATCTTCCTCGAAGAGGCTCTCAGTACGAAAGATGACCTTGCGCGTGCACGTACAACGTGTACGAAGGATTTTTGTTCTCTCCCGAAGTCTCTACCTATAATATCCGGAGCACAGCTCGACGGCGGAGCGCTGCATTCCGATCGAGGCTCATTGAGTCTAATGGGAGTTGCTCGTGCTGGAGCAGTAGAATGGGAAGAGGAAGCGAACTTCTTTCCCTTAGCAGTGGAAGACTGTTTAGGGGCCATGGCGATCCTGAGTTCTCGAGTAAGAGACGAAGAAGAAGGGTTCTTGGAAAGCAAGGGTTTTGTGAAGGCAGATAAAAGTTTTCTCTTTCCAGCCCTTAGACTATTTATAGAGTTTGGGTGACTCTTCGAATCCCTAACCAAATTCGATATTTAATATTCGGTTATGATTTGGGACCACGTCAGTCTATCATTTAGGGAAGACGGACAGTCAGTGGGTCCAGAATTTACGTGCAGAGCAGATCTATGATTTCAAGCTCAGAAGCTTTTTTCGCTCAAGATACTACAAATCTACGATTTTACGCTCTGAGGCTATAAATCTATGATTTTACGCCCGGATGCTTCTATGCTCAGCAGCTTTTACGCTCGAGAGGCTACAAACCTACGGTTTGACGCTCAGAGGCTATAAGTTTATGGTTTTACGTCCGGATGCTTTTACGCTCGGTAGCTTTTACGCTCGAGAGGCTACAAACCTATGACTTTACGCTCAGAGGCTACAAATCTATGATTTCACGCTCAGAAGATTTTTTACGCTCAGAGGCTACAAATCTACGATTCTACGCTCGAAAGCTATAGATGGCCAATGACAAGGGTTTATGCAGAAGATGCTCCTTCTTGGCCACAAAACATTCCAAGTACCCAAAACATATAGAGTTCAGCATTGAAAATGACTCTTCTTCTTGGGTCGATTGGAAGTTCATCCAAAGTCCAGTCAGAATCCTTTCTCAACAGTTCAAGTATGGCCTATTTTGACGGCCATTTCTCGCCCTATTTTAAGGGATTTTAGGGAAAACCATTCTTGAAGATGATAATCTGAACAAGAATTCTTCATATCAGGGAAGTGACAGTTTAGAACTATACACGACTCCTCGTCCACAATAGCATAACAGTTTGGATCTTCAACTTAAATGCTGAGCAGCTTTTTACGCGTCCTCTGCTACGCGTAAAAGATAAGACAAGTTCATATACTCTTTTATCAGAGTCGGCGTAAAATTATTCAGACGTGTCAAAGCTGCACACTATTCAGACTTCATCACAGCAAATATGGCAAATCATCAGATGCGTAAAAGAAGACAATTTTATTAATTATGATTACATATGATGGAAATTCAATCTACAAAGGTTTTTTCATCTTCATGATTACATATGATGAAAATCCTTTCTCTATAAAGGGTTTCTTATTTTTATTTAAGATCACATCAAGAATTTGTTTTGCCAGGTTCTCGTATTGGTGGAGATCTTTTTCGTCTTCTACAGCAGTTAATCGGCTTCCGCGGCTGATTAACAAGAAAATGATTAATGGCGGGAGGATACACAATTGGGCCTGTCTAAATTATTCAGAGCCCATCCTCCATACGCCATGGCAGGCATTCCCTAGATTTGAGTTGGGGGTTCAGACCCAACTCAATACTGGAAGACAGGGCCAGACTGCCTACCATCGTCCAGCTCCATGATGGGAGAAAATACAGCTTGCAAGTTGTGTGGCCAAATGAGACCATTCCTCTCTCTTGGACGAATCGCCATATAAAATTGCTGATCATCCTGAGCAAAGGAAGCTATGATATCCTTCCATGATCAATCATTGTAGAGGACATTTGCTCGAAGATGCCTCCTTTTATGGCTTCTTACATGCTGGAAGAACGTGATCTTCTTCTTCCTCAAGCCAACCCGACAAAGGTCGGCAACCATCTCTCTTTGTGGTGAAGGAAGTGTGGGATAAACAGGTTAACCCATTCACCTTTATATAGGCAGAGGAGAACACACCGAATCCTAACAAATTCCTAAATATTTGTCGAGAAATCAGCCTGTGAATGAGTCAAACTTGACCGTTTCATGCTTCATTCAAAGTATTTCAAATTACGAGAAATTTGAAAACTTTGAAGGGGATCTTGTAGAAGCATGAAAAATACGCTGGAGAATCATACGCGTAAAACCCTCAATATACAGGAAGCCCGCGTAAAACAGAGTTCCAGCACTGGGTGGCATGAAATATAACTTCAGAGCCATCGGCGTACAACAGAGCTTTAACGCTATTCAGCGTAAAATATAGCTCCAGAATAACCTGCGTAATGCAGTATTTCCAGACTGCTTCAAAAAGGTTGCTACATCGCCACTTTGGCATAAAACCTGCTTGCTTTTAATGCAGCAAGAAATTGTACGAGGATCTCTTCGTATTTCTCGAATGAACCTGTCAGATCAAGCAGTAAACCTGACTCCTGACAAAGAGTACTACACGATGATCGAGAGGATGGTTGTTATGATGATTCTGCACAGAGCCCCAAAACTGTCGTTTAGTGACACCAACCTTGATGTAAGATGTCATCTACGCATCTAAGGGATACGCTGCCTGTTTTACATAGGCAGAGGTGAGCTTTTACGCTCAGGAAGAGGCAAAACCAACCGCCACGTCAAAAGCTGTTCTTCGTACAGAACTCGAGGCACGTCTCTACAGTTAATGCGTGTGATGGGGGCAGATCTCTGCATTTAATGCACGAGATTTGGTTCTACTTTCAAAGACTGAGTGAGCTATAATTAGGGCTAATACGTCTACATCACCATCCCCGCACATTACACCAACCAGGCTATTTTTAGCTATAGGAGTACGTTGTACGCTATCTCCTCGGAATACACCAACTTTGGCTATATTTGCAAAGCATCAGGCTTCTACGCCTACTTGGCTTCTATGCCAACTTGACAGCTATTCGGCTTCTACGCCTATTTGGCTTCTACGCCTATTTGGTTTCTACGCCAACAAGGCAGCTACTTGGCTTCTACGCCATCAGAACAGCTATTTGGCTTTTACGCCTACGAGACAGTTATTTGGCTTTTATGCCAACCATCTCTACGCAAGGGGCAGTTATCTACGTGGCTTGCATGCCGTGATCTTCGATGAGCAGTTATACGTATTACCTCATAATGGGACATGCGTCACATGTCGATTCATAAGATCATTCATACGTGGGTAGGAGTTATTGTAACCGTCGCATAAAAGGTGCAGCTCTCTCCGATGTTCGGTTTTTACGCCGAATGTAGCTGAACTCTATAAATAGAGACCTCCGGCCACGGAGGTCAAGGGGGAGAAAAACCAAGGGTCATAAGAGGAGAGAAATCAGGGTCGAAGATTGGTCAAGGAAAGAGAGTATATCCAGAGAGTGTTGATTGACTACTTTGGCAATGAGAGTTTAAGCCCTTCTACAGTCTTTAAAGCTTTTTTTTCGTCTTTTACAGCACTTTTTTGTCATCGTGTGGTCCAAGGGACAAAGTGATCGACCGCAGATCAGACTCCTATAGCAATATTTCTCCAGAATCAAATTTTTGTACTTAACATCCTCGTATAGGATTAATTGTACTTATTTTTCTTGTTTGTAAACCAAAGAAAGGATTTCGTATAAACCTAGTTTTATTTCTTTCGTTTATTATCAAACAAGGTGTTCAGGTGATCTTCAGGTCTTCAGTTGAGGTAAGTGAGTCTCCAGTTCTCATGTTAAGTATCTGTACTGAGTCTTCAGTCATCAGTTAGTATCTGTACTGAGCCTTCAGTCTTCAGTGAGTATCTATACTGAGCCTTCAATCTTCAGTGAGTATCTGTACTGAGCCTTCAGTTCTTTAGTAAGTATCTGTACTGAGCCTTCAGTTCTTTAGTGAGTATGAGTGAGTCTTCAGTTCTTCAGTGAGTATGAGTGAGTCTTCCCCCGTGTCGAGTTCTCGGGTGTGTGCCACTGCACAGTGGCCCATATCAGTCATTGATACTGCTGTATCTCTTTTCATTGTTGTCTGCAGGAACTGCCCTCTGTTGGGTTTAAAATATGAAGCACACAGTGACTGTTCCCTGTGTGAGTTCACCCTTCCTTTCATGCAATCACACCCACACAGACACACAGCACAACACACAACTAGGTACATTTATATATATGTACCAGCACATATAGGTAATCAATGCCTATAACTATAAACCTCCCTATTCCATATACTAATATGAATTCATCCTTATCATTAGATATGTACATAAATATCTAAATACACATATAATTAAGTATATAGATATAAACTAACACATGCATATATACACCGACAAATATATATGTATATATAAACATGTAAACATAGCTCTATATATCTAGATACTCTTATAGTATACACAAATAGACACACATAAACACAAAACCCAAATACACTATTGTATACTTCCAAATAATGTATAGATAGTATATACAAATACATTTACATATGTATGTATAGGAAATTGAGCCAAACAACAAACACATGGGGCGCATCGCACCCGTATCACACTTTTCTATGATACGCTTATGATACGGCTCCCAACTCACAACTAAACGTATTCGAGAGAACACGTACAAGCCCAATACATATATTATGAATAATACGTATATAAATTAGAGTGTCTATGTGTCTGTGTCATTATATGATATGCACATGGCCTCGTGTCGGAGAAAAACCCCCAAAATTGATCGTTTCGTCAAATTGATGAGATTCGACCCACACGTATCTAATTGTGGACACGACACAAGCTACAAACAAACAATAAAGGGTCAATTAGATCTATTAGATCCATTAACAAGTACTACATGTGCCAATCTCGAAATTCCTCCAAAATTGGCACTAAATATGGTCATAACTTCCACCGTAGGTCTCCAAATAATTCCAAATCAAATCCTATGGGTAGCCTATGCATGCGGGGTGGTTTCTCATGGTAAAAACTCAGATCTATAGTCTATAGGAAGGGGGGAAACTTATTTGTACCTATTGGGAGATGGATTCCCAATGAAAAGGTCCCAAATGGCAAGTAGCTCCTCTTCTTGTAGATCTTAGTCTCCTCCTCCTTATTCCTTGCTCCTTGCTTGTAGATCCTTGATGTAGAGGCTTCAATAATGAATTTAGAATAATTTTGGTTAATATTTGGTGGAGAAATGATGAGGGAATGGAGGGAAAATTGAAGGGGAAAATGTAGATCTAGAATTTTGGGAAAGAATTAAAATGAGAGCACTCTCTCTCCTCTCAATTATGGCTGGTCATAAACCCCTCTCCAAGCAATGTACAAAGTCACAAGTACCCCTTGGGGCCTCTCATGAAGAAATAATTAGGGAGGGAAGGTTCTAGTCTAAAGGTTTCACTAATTAATCATGTTTCTTAATCCATGGGCCTAATTCATGGGCTCAACTTAGACTAGTCCAAAAGTTTGTTCATGTTCTCTAATTAAATGGTTAGGTCCACTACACAAGTCCAAAATAAGTCTACACTCTCCATAATTAATAATACAATAATAGATAAATCATGTCATGCACAAATATTAATAAAATAATTAATCCTAAAATATTTAATACCCAAAGATAATTACCAAACTACCCTTGGATGGAAATATGAGGGTGACACATCCTATACTTTATATCTATTTATTTTTCTCTAAATTTTACCTATTCTTTCTCCCCTACTCTTGACCGAAACTCTTCTGAATTCTGGTGGTGCAAAAGGACTTCCCACGGCTAAACACACATCCAAAATAGGTAAAAAAAAACTCTTCCAAACTCTTCTCCCTTACACTTACAACCCTTTCCCCTCAGTTCCTTACATATTCTTCCATGTTTTCCTTTCGTTATTCCCCCGTAGATAATGTCAAACACCCGAGGTTGCTACTGTATTTTGTTGAAGAACACGGATGTGCAACGTCCATAAAAGAGTATGTATACTCCGTTCTTCCCCTTTAGTGCTAAAAAACTTAAGGACTAAGTAGATAATTCGATGACATAGGTAGAAACCATAATTAAAATATAAAAAACTAAGTTTAATAATGCTAAACACAGACATGAACACAAAATTCCAGAACTGGACTTCGATGTTCATGCACTTAAATTCATGTATTAAACTTCTATCTCATTCTTGAAACTCACATGTATATGTACCTATATCTACCCCCTCATTATTATGTATAAGAACTATTTTTAATTCCAAAATTGAAATATGTCAATCCTGTACACCATTACATGTATTAAACCAATCATTTTATTTTCAAATTGTATATGATTACGTACCAAACCTTTGCCATGATATTAACTCTCAAATCCATGCTAGAAAACTTTGTCAAAACATGATTACCATGCCTAATATTAGGTGTTTGTGACAGAAATTTTAGCACCTAGTTTGTCCTAGAACGTGTCCAAATTATGTTCTTAGAACATATTTACCATGTGTGTATGTTACATTATGATTTGGACAAATAGATTATATGTTGTAACATGTTAACATGAAGTACGAGATGTTAGAAAACTATAGGAATGATATAGATATAGGGTTGGTGGTTGTCAAGTTGACAAGTTGAACATGTTGACGATCACAAGTTATAATTAGTACAACATTTGCAAGTTATAGGAATATATATATAGATAACCCTACTAATTATGACATGATTCATGTGTTAGAATGGGTTAGGAATAGTGCAGACATAATTTTAGGGGATTAGTAGTTTAGTTGGTAACTTGAGAGTTGATCCTAGAAAGTGTTACAACTAAATTGACACTTGCATATGAGGTTTTGGTATAATTACTAAGTCACATTGTTTGGGGCTAAACCTAGCAGAAAGAAAACAAGAATCACATGTTGAGTAGTAAAATAGGAACCATGTTAACCTAGGGTTATATATTAATATTTAGGTTAACAAGTTGTTAGGTGACTAGATGACCAAAACTATATCCCAAAGCTAGTTTTCTCTTAATAGGGACAAAACCTTAGTTTCATAACCAACCATATGTGTATATAATTAATGATATTGTGTGTGTGTATATATATATATATATATATATATATATATATATATATATATATATATATATATATATATATATATATATATATATATATATGGCTTTTAAGACGGTTCGATCTTGATTGTGGGGTAAGGATCGTTGTATTCTTATCTCAGAGATCTAGGCAAGTATACCTTACCTGGTATTACTGTTTAAACTTAATCAATATTGTTCATATGCTTCTGCTCTGAATATAATATAATTGTGCGTGTATGAGAATGCCTCGGGTGCAGTCGACGAAGGCGTCGATACTTAGTCTTGTGTATTAACCTAATCTCTAGTAGACATACATGTAGTAGCGAGATTATTATTATACTTCCCAAGACCTTGACACGTACCACCTCATGACAAAAAAGAGGGAGAGTTCATGTTAGGACACGAGCTTACGCATCTGACTGGGTATCTGTGCGAGTAGCACGTCTGACGGTATATCGCGTAGTTAAATTAGCTCTAGTTTATTTATGACCTTGCATTATACTTTTGAGATGTCCATGTCATAGCCATGACTTATACATTAGCATTGGGCGAAGAAGATAATTAGTAGGCGTATTGGCAGACAACTATCTGCCGTAGTCTTCGGGGGAATCTATGGGGTTATAAGCCTCGGTGTTACCCTATTATGGGCTATTATTATCTGGTTATGGGCATATATGCTTGTCAGTATATCAGGCAGTGGTCACTAGATGCGCACTATGATGATTGATGACATAGGCCAACATATATATATGGCCTCTAGGCTTGGGCTATGCCAGATTCTCAATTTTGACCTACCCATACGCACCAAAGTTGTTTTTAAAGTACATTCACTTAGTTGGTTAGTTCACCCTTATGTGTATTCAGTATTTATATTAAGGCATGTACTTTTTGTATCTTGTTATGTTCCTCTGAGGACCTGGTCTCTTGCCAGATTTATAATGATTAGCATTGAGTTCTGCTGGAGCTGTTGATGAGTATCATCTCGGTATACAAGTATCGTTATTAGGAATTTATATCAAGTCTTTCGTTGTTCATCTATTATGTTCTTATTGCTTATTACAAGTTGTTAAAGTCTAGTTTTGCAAGCTTATTCTTTTCTCAAGCTTGATCGAACCAAGTATTATATTGGGCGACCGATTCTAATGCACTTTATTCTTTCCTGATGTTACTCATTATGTGGATTGAGATATAATTGACTTGATATTTTAGACATATATACTTGACCTCTAGACAACGTATACATAATTAAGTTTAACTGGAGTCTGCTAGATACGTAGCTGGCCATTGCCACGTGGCCTAGTCCCATTTATTTTGGGACTGGGCGTGACATGGTTTTTGTGGTGGCCCATGCAGGTCAGTGCATATTGTTTTGTATACGTAATTAAGTTTAGATAAGTGTATTAGGATCTCAATACACAACTGTTATTGAAACCTCTTTGATTTCTAATACCACCCTTGAACCTCATATTTGTATTCAATCAGACCTTCTTGAACTCCTTATTATTGCTTCTCATCTTTTTTGGGAAGATGAACACTCATTCTCGAAGATCATTTTTTATGATATTTTGTTGTAGCTTAGAAGCAAGGTTAATAGAGTATTTATGAGAAAAGTGATTAACTAAGTTAGTAATGGTTAGGATAGACACATCTATAGTTAGAAGAATAGAACGAAATGACAGTTTGAATTTACATATGAGGTTTAACCCTAATAGAAATTTTTTTCTTTTATCAATGGATCTAACTCATGGTATTTACTTGAGCATATAGAGTTGGCTTAGAAGTTATACATTGGTGATGTTAGAGGATAAGATAGCTTTTCTTGATGTCCAAAATGACTAGGTATATGATCTGAGAATATATGTAGTTAAACTTTAGGATTATTTGTAGCTCTCAAAACAAGATAGGACCAGTCATATGGAAGACATAAGAAGCAGGACTTGAGGGCCTCATTATGGAAATAATAATTCCATAGGCATTTATGACTGGATAAATTCTTATAAAAATTTTATAGTTGTACGAGTTTGAGAAAATACTATCTCACATGGAGGATATAAAATCGTGAAATCGTGCTTACATTAGGAATGGACTTTGGAATAAGATAGTAGCCTTCTTTGTAATAAAGACCTCTAAGATCTCCCACATTCTGGCTGGCTTTATGCCAGAAGGATGGACTAGGGAGGACCTTCACTAGTGGGATAGATCTTAAGTAACCAAAATGATGATATATCGCAAAAGAGAAGGATAGGAAGGGTGGATAATAATGTAATAGAATATTTGAAAGAGTGGATGAGTTTAAATTTGATCGAGACAGATACTTCCTATATAGGTTAGACATGGATTTGAATAACCAATTAAACCATAATTTAATAATTGTCTATTATAAATATAGTTTGTCAGGCGTATTTGTTTTAAGTACCTACTTAACTTTTCTTTGACCCTTACCTATTAAGTTAAGTATAAGGATAGTTAGACATACTTGTAAGAGTTGTATAGCTTATTTATGGTTAGAAAAGGGGTAAATTATTAGTTGTACTGTTAAGAAGATTTGATGTATAACTTATAGGAGTATATCATAGAGTTTAAGGACTGAATTTAATTTTTCTAGCTTACGTGAGTAATCATAAATAAGGACTTGGGATTAGAGTTAGCTGTCATACCTTAAGTAGTCTAGTACCAATAGTTATGTTAAGCCATTGATCAATACAGGTTATGTAGCACCCACTTTCTGAATATACTAATAATAATATGTACATCTTTAGGATTTATATACCAATAGGGGAACATTAGATCCTTAGTACTCATTGAAGCTCATTCTAGGGTTTGGAACCATGGTTAGGCAATTAGATTTTTTTTAGAAATTTTCTAAAATTATATATAAATAAAATCTATTTTTCTAAGACTTCTAAGAATTTATATAGAAAACTTAGAGGCCAAATTTGACCCCAAATATTTTTCTAGGGTTTAATATCCTATTTTACATATTCTAGAATTTTTTCATAATTTTTTAGATATTTATAATATTTATTTTGAGTTATTTTAATTAAAATAATTAATTAAATAAGTTTCTGTCAATAAAAACCAAAAAGAATAAACTCTGCCCAGTCAACAACCAACCGGGACCGCTTGTCATCCATCGTGACCCAAAATACGGGGCCCAGGGGTTAGTGACTGCCCATTGTTTGCGAGAAAAAGTTTATACGAAACTTTTTTGTTACAAACTGTTGAAAAGGAAGAAAAGTATAAAAAGATCCTAAACATAAATCTAAGTACAATTGATTCTGGAAAAGTATAGCTGTATAGATCTGATCTGTGGACAATCACTTTACTCCTTGGACCACTCGACGATGAAAAAATGCAACGACGAAAGAGAACTACATGCAAAAACGAAAAAATATAGGGAATGTTGCGAACAACTTGGAGAGTTAAAAAATACGAAAGCTTTGGCACAACTGCACAGGAAGCTTCTATTTCTCTCACTCTGCTCTTGAATTTCAAAGACTTAAAAATTCAAGCCCATTTCTCTCTATCTGTCTGTATATGCTCCTCTCTGTGTGTATTCTGAGTGTAGTCTTTACTTCTGTCTTTTTGGTTGTACAAAACCTGTATTTGTAGAGTTTAGGAGCGGTTACGAGAGTGTGCGTGCAGTATGGACAATCAATACTATTTTATCATTATGCGTGCACTTTTGGTGGATTAACACCCCACGTTCTGTATGACTGGGTGTATAACTTGTTGCCTGCTTGACGCGTAGCTTCTTATACGAGAAAATCATAGATCGCAGAGGACAGTTATTTTTACACCTTTGACGAGAAGTACGACATGTAAGACACGCATTCGTAACTACTCCTTGTTGGTTAGGATAGTATGCGCACTTTAGAAGTCTTCTGGAGACTAGCACATTTTTAGTAAGATTGACACTATGACGCATTTTTGAAGGAGTTGGCACTACAATGCAATTTTGAAGAACATGGCACTGCGTCGTATTTTTGAAGAAAATTGGCACTGCGATGCACTTTTGAAGGAAATGACACTGTGTCATATTTTTGAAGAAAATGGCACTGCGGCGCACTTTTGAAGAAAATGGCATTCTGGCACACTTTTGAAGAGATTGGCACTGTGGCACACTTTTGAAGAAATGACACTACGACGCAATTTTGAAGAGAATGACATTGCGGCCAACTTTTGAAGAGATTGGCACAGGGACGTACTTTTGGCACTGCGGTTGGGTCGCTAAACGACAACCTAGGTCTGTGTGCCATAGCTCTACTATAATAATGACCTCTGACTCTTGGATTTCTACATCTGTCAACTGTCAGTCTGCTGCATTAAATGTTGAGTGAGAGAAGATCGTGTGTGCACCATCTTTCATAACATTAAGAAAGTGCGCCACTTTTTTACTCTCTGAATAGTGCGCCATCCTCTGAAATTAATAAAAAGTGCGCCAAAGTAAGAAAATATGCTCCTTTCTTCTAGAACAAGTAAAAAGTGCACAATTTTTCTACTTATTGGATTTATTTTGTAGAAAATTGTGCCATCTATCTGAGGCACACTTTTTATGCTTCTACAAGACCCCCTTCAAAAAATTTGAATTTGTTCAAATGAATTCAAAACTACTTTGAATTAGAAGCATAAAAGTTGTTGAGATATTTTATACGCACAATCTGGACAGAATCCTAACGGATTTGCTGACATGGCCGACATGCACGTATATTTGGCTAGCTTTTTTGGTTTTGAAGCAGACTTTGAGGAGATACAAAAGACTTTTCCAGAGATGCGGGAAGCTTTTTAGGATAAATTTTCAAGAGCTATGCCATACTTGGCATGTCTTCTCTTACAAATAGGAGCAAAACTTTACCAAGCATTCCTAGACTAATCTCTTTCTTGCTATGAGACTTGAGCATGGCCCTTGTTAAGTGTGAGTCTATGAAGATGACCGTAGCAGTATGGTTCCATCGGCTTTGCTTTTCGTCGATAAGACACAATAGGATACGCTTCTCAATGAAGGGTGGGAGGATCGCCTGGAGATCGTTGGCGCTGAGCTCTTTGTGTGATGGAGCATGGAAGGATATCATAGGCTTTGTCGTTTATATTGAACAAATGAATTACCTAGAAGACTGTCCGTTGCCTTCAAACCCAGCTCGCAGGAATCACCCTCTTAATATGGCCCCTATGATGATTACAGGGTTGGGATTAGAATCCCAGCCGGGGCTTCTAGCGCTGGCGCTGGATGGCGATAGCTTAACAGCTTTCGTTCGACTCGCCATATCCTCCATCGAGTCCAACAGAAATGGGGTCGTGCTAATTTAAACAGGCCTAGTTCTGTATAGCATCCTCGCCCACAACATAAATTTTTTTCCATGTACTATGGTTTGTATTAAAGGGTTTGGTCGAAGTACGGTAGAAAAGACTGAATATGTTGACTTTCCCTTGCCATCTCATTGGTATGCACATAAATATGCATTTAGAAAAAACTAGATTTTGTGCGCATTGTACGGTTTGTCGCGCATATTTTTGTAACTTGTCTGGTCATGTGTACTATGCAATATTTTCTTTTAATCAGACAAATATGTGCACATGGGAATCCTCGGACCAATATTGTCCTTTCCTCATTTTCTATGAATAAAGAAATTTTGTTTCACCTTAGTGATACTTTTAAATCGAGACCCATTGAATATATATCTGCTCAGAGGTATTATGGATATGGCAAGATAATTCTGTGAGAGAATTTGGTAGATGTATCACTCGAGGCATACTCGTGCTGAGTATAAATGATAAATTTTATAGGATGCAATACTATCAAAGGTGATGTGGATGTGATAGTTCACTAGTTTACTCCACCAGGAAAGAGAAGAAAGAGTGATTCAAGGGCAAAATATTATCTTCTCTTTAGTGGATAATAAATAAAATTTGATTCAGAGGTAATATGGAAATAAATTATATTACACTTATTGACTAGTGAATAAACATGTGAGATTATTTCCAACCCAACTGGGGATCAGGAATAGGATATCCTTAAAACAACTGGGCTTTAAGAATGAAACATTTTGGTTGGAGAGAATCATTTAGGTGATTTCAACGAGAGTGTTCCATTGGATCTGAGTATTGTCCCGCTGGGGAACTTTGAGGACCCATTACCCATGTCTTATTCAAAAATGAATATATGTAATACTTCGAGAGGCCGTGTAAGCTATGAGTTGCTGAAGATTAAGCAAAATATATATGTTGTACATCTTATTTTAATTTGCTGGAGATGGAGAAGAATATATCATGCTTAGACATAATACTTCTTGAGAAATTTGCCGTTGATAGGCATCATTATCAAATCTCCATTAGGCATAGCAAGCCTGTAGACTGCATTGGAGAATATTGTCTCCACCACATAAGGACCTTCCCATTTAGCCTAAAATTGGCATTTGCTCTTATGGGTTGTGATCAAAGGTCTCCTCACTAAAAGGATCAATTCACCGACCAGGAATATTCTTTCCTTGACCTTTCGATTAAAATATCTCAAAATGTGTGCTTGGTATAGTTCAATGCGCTGTTGAATGTGCATGCACTTTTCATCTAATGCTTCTAATACTTGTAGGCGTAATCGATCATTATTCTCTACTGTTAGCTTATTAGAAATAGCTATTCTGAGAGAAGGTATCTGAATTTTGAGTAGATGGACTACTTCACATCAATAGACCAGAGAAAATAGGCTACAACTAGTTGAAGTTCGAACTGTCGCACGATAAGCCCATAAACACTCCCTGAGTTTCTCATTCCAATCGCATTTGTTAGATGAGACAAACTTTTTAAGGAGTTTTATTATAGTTTTATTTAAGGCTTCTGCTAAGCCGTTGGCTGCTGGATTGTAGGCTGTAGATGCTACATTATAGATCCAATTCTTGTCACATAACCAATAGAATGCTTGACTGGAAAATTATGTCCTGTTGTCATGTATTATCCTCCTGGAAAGACCAAAACGATAGATAACATGGTGTTTGACGAAGTTAGTTACGTTGGACGTTTTAACTTTGATAAGCGGAACTGCTTCTGCCCATTTAGAGAAGTAATTGGTTATTGCAAGTATAAATCGATGTCCTCTAGAAGAATAAGGTCTTATTGGACCAATAATATCCTCAAAAGGCCAGGAAGTAGCTGTAGGGTCTAAGAACTCTGCTGGTTGGTGGATAAAATCAACATGAATTTGACATGATCTGTATTTACGGGCATAGTCTACGGCATCTGCCACCATGGTGGGCCAATAATAACCCATTCTCTTGAGGTGATCTTATAATTTAGGACCCAACTGATGTACTCCACAGATGCCATCATGAGCCTCACAGAGTGATTTCCTCGCTTCAGGGTTGGAAAGACAACGTAGTAGCAATCCATCATAAGAACGAAGATATAATATTTTGGACGAGACGTCATAGTAGAATCAGAGTGAGCATCTTTTAATGGAAGTAGCTTCTTTTGGATCTTCTGAAAGAATCTCATAAGCAGTGTAGTCTAGAAAAGGATTTCTCTAATTTTTATCCATGAAAGTTGAAGTTATGTACTCTGTTCAATGTACAAGTAAGTTTTTTTGTACGGAACAACTCTCGTCCTGTTATCATTACTTTTTGTGGGACATATACCATGGATAAAGATTGGAGAAATACTACAACCATTATTTCTTTTTGTGATAAAGCAATGATGGATTTCCTACTATCACCTTGACCCTTCATTGCTTTTTGTGGGACATATACCATGTCATAAGGTGATAGTAGCATTGCCCATGTAGCCAACTGAGAATTGGGTGTTCTCGGCTTGGTCATCAATACCAGGAGGGGATTTACTCTGGATATGACATGAATGGTTTGACCTGACACGTAATGTCGTATCTTCTGAGTAGCAAACATCAAAGCGAGGCATTCTTTTTCTACCGGATTGTATCGATATTCAGTACCGACCATCATGCGACTAAGATAATAGATCGTCTGTTCATTGTCTTCGTCACATTATGTGCAAGAAGAGCTCCTAGGGAGTGATCCATTACTCAAACATACAGAAAAAGGGTTTTCCTACGATCAGAGACACCAGAATAACTGATTTGTTAAATATTATTTGATGTCGTCGAATGCTTGTTGACATACTTCATTCCAGACAAAGGATATGCCTTTCTTTATTAATTGAGTGAAGGGTCTACATCGTCCCGAGAGATTGGAGATGAACCTCCTAATGTATGCCAGACAGCCTTGCATACCACGAAGTTCTTTGAGATTACGTAGAGGTTGCATTTCGAGGATAGCTTTAATTTTATCGTGGTTAATATGAATACCTTTGGAAGTTATAACAAATCCTAGGAACTTACCACTGGAGACTCCTAGAAAGGATTTAGTTGGATTCATCTTCAACTGGTGGTGGCGCATCAATTTGAACATAGTCTTCAAATCTTGAAGGTGATTATCTTTATAGCGACTTTTGACATCGATATCATCCATATAGCATTCTACTATTTTTCATAATGCTTCTGGAAAAAATATACCCATGGCTAAATGATACGTTGCACCCGCATTCTTCAAGCCGAAGGGCATGACTGTATAACAGTAAACTCCCAATGGTATACGAAAAGAGGTATATTTTTCGTCATCAGGTGACATCTTGATCTGATTGTATCCTGAGAATCCATCCATGAAGAACATAAGTTCAAATCCACATATATTATCGATCATGACATCTGTTATGGGAAGAGGAAATTCATCTTTCGGATAGGCCGAGTTCGGATCTCGATAATCTACGAGACCCAAACTTTTCTATTCTTCTTCATGACTGGAACGACATTGACTACTCACTCGAGATGTTGCTCTTCTCGAACGAAGCCATAGCTATGAGTTTCTTAACTTCTGTTTTAATTGCATCCATCATATTTGGACGAAATCGTCATTGTTGCTATTTTACCGGTTTAGCATCCGGAAGAATATTGAGCTTTTGTGTGGCTATTTGCGGATCTTGGCCAAGCATATCTTTATAACTCTAGGCAAAGCCATTGATATACTCCTTTATTAGCTGTAGTAAAACGTATTGATACTTTTCAGGAAGACTCTTGCTAATGAAGATTGGTCTTGGAGAATATTCTTTTTTAGATATTTGTTGAAGCATACTTCCTTTTGCTTTCCTTTCTCTGCTGTAGTAGGCTTCGAAGGACCAGGTTCGATTGCTACCAGAGCAGCATGAGATGGCGAAGTAGGAAGAGTGTCAGAAATATCTTTTAGGACAGATTCATAAGTTTTATGATAATCTTTACCGGAACTGGTACCAGTCATGACTTCTTCTTCGGGCATCGGAGAAAGAAGTACCATATTACAGGCCTTGAGTTTCTTTTTATCATGCCCTTCTTGGAGCGAGTCTGTAGGCTGGTCT
The DNA here is from genome assembly GCA_036927795.1 of Iris macrosiphon. Lineage (NCBI taxonomy): Eukaryota > Viridiplantae > Streptophyta > Magnoliopsida > Asparagales > Iridaceae > Iris > Iris macrosiphon. Next base: position 122,190,383 of record JAYESA010000011.1, on the reverse strand, counting down.
CATCGTAGCCCAATCCACTACGAAATTTATTGGACTGTCCTCGGAATTGTAGACGAATACGTCGTCCGTAGCCAAAGTTTAAATCTTCAACTTTCTGGAAATTAGACCACATATTTTGTATCAAGCGTACAGATTGTTGGTCGTATCGATGAAATTGGGGGTGATCCTCTTCAAGCACCTAAGTCGTGGTCGATGCTCTAATGGTTGCAGAAAGAGGAGGAGGAATTTGTGTAGGAATATCTTCATAAGCACTGAAGATTTATTGTGCCCTGTATAGCAGAACGTTGCCAATCATGGACCATTATCGGTGCGTCAAGTAAAGCTTGTGAGTAGAGCTTGGTGGGGGCAATGTTCAGATTTTGAAGTCAGATATCGAGAGATATATCTTCCTGATGTTGGTCATAATCTATGTCTGAATAATGATCGAAAAAAATCATATTGCATAATTTATACTTCTTACCCTTAGATTTTGAATTGGAAGATGCTTCTCCATGGTCTCAATCTGGCAGCAGGTCGGGATAAATCCATATAATCTCTCCAAGAATCTGTGGTAAGAGGCACCAATTCCTCTGTTTGACTTCTAGGCGGCGAAAGATTTACTACTTCCATCGTAGCTCAAGGTATTGGGACAACGCCATACTGGAAAATCGTCGAATTAAAAAGAAACCATATTGGTAGTGACTGTCTTCTCTTCGTTGTGAAGGATGATAGCTTTAGCATCTATCAAATATTGTATCTTTCTTTTCAAGACATAACAAGCCTTGGTAGGGTGATATATATATCAGCGGTATAAGCCGTACTTCGGATCGTCTGTTTTACCAGCCTTATTTGGTCGCTTGGCATCAGGCAACTGTAACTTGTTACTTTTTATCAAGCATTCAAAAATGTTGAAGATATCGCTCTCATCAAAGAAATATTCTTTTTTAGGCCTAGAAGACTCTGAAGGATTTTGTGTTGGAGGAGAGGTGGGTCTCTTTGATAGATTTATCGCCAAAGCCTCATTTCCTTTATTGTGGCGATTATTCGCACTATTGGAGGGACGCTTACCTTCCATATTTGTCATTTGTAATCCCAAATTGTGTGCCATTTTTAGGTTGCCTTCAGCAGCTTTGACCCCGATGACGAACGTCGTCCAGTCTTGAAATTGAGTTGGACCTATCCAGAGCACTACTATAGGCAGTAGGTTCTTTTTGCAGGTATCAATGAATGCGGAGTCTGGAATACCGGGGGGTAACTTCAGAGTTGCCTGCCTGAAACGCTCAATGAATTCATGAGTGCATTTCATCTCCTTTTATTTGATATCGATGAGTGAAGACATCATTATATCCACGCCTCCCTCGTAGAAACATGAGAGAAAATGATACTTCATATCATCAAACGAGGATATACAGTTATCAGGTAAATTATGATACCAATCGTAGGCTATGTCGGCCAACCATTCCACGAATAATCTGGTTAGGAGAGCATCCTCTTTCTGCAGATAAGATATTAACATATTAAAGTAATTAATATATTGGCTCGGTAATGGCATGCCTTCAAATAAGACTATCGATTAGGATTTGTATTTAGGAGGAAAATTGACATTATCCCAATGCGGAGGATAAGGCTGTTTACCTCTAGCTTACGGAGTTGGTTTTTGTTCTTTAAAATATCGACCTGTACACGCAACTTTTGGATAGCTTCGAGAGGATCTTCTAGTCGAAGTGGTGCGGCTGACTGATAGTATCCTGGTTGAACATGAATCATCACCGGCGGAGATCCACCCCCAATGTTGAAAGGATTAAGGGTTGGTGCTACTGACTCTTGGTTTATGACCGCTTCTGGATTTGTGTTATCCTTTAGAGGCTTTATTTCAGGAGTAGGCTGGCAAATATGAATGAAGCCACTTGGACGGGTGCTGGTGTAGCATAATGTTGGGCTGTCATCATTTGATGCATATTTTGTATCATGGTGTGCATGTCCTTTAGAGCTGCCTCTAATGAGTTAAGGTGTTATTCGATAGCTTCTGATAGAGAATCTTCTTATTCATCACCAATGGCATAAACGCTAACATCCCTGTGTACGACAGAGGGATTGGTAGAAAGAACCATGTAGTTAGAGTCTATACTGTCAGTTTTAGAATCAGGGGGATTGCTACCCCCGGCCTCAGATTCTGAGGAATGGGGATTTTCATGACGAACGAGCTCCCATCTTCGAGAATAAGTATTTTGGTATACTCCTTCAAATGAGTCAACGAGTTGGTCAAATCTCCTCTGGCTGGGTGTTCTTGAAGAACTCCGTCTTGATGTCTCCTACCGTGGCGAAGATGAGAAGCAATATATGTTGAAGAAAAGAGTGGTTCATCATTGTGCTCCAGGTTGTCAACTTGTTTGTATGTTGAGGCTTATGAGACAAAATGTAAGTCAATCGGTCAAACGCAGATCATTTTGCTGATGCACAACAACATTCAATTACAACTCTATGACAATTACAATGATGTTCATTAGAAAATACCGTTGTAATGTCAGAAGGTTCCATCTCTTTACTTTTTTGTACAATAAGCTCATGTAAATCAAAAGAGGAAAGAGAAGAGGAGGAAGAGGGTAGACTCTACCTCTTTACATGAGATATATTAAATCTTTTGTGCACATTTTAGGTCTCTTGTGTATAGAGTGATGCGCTGGCTTGATTGGAAAGTGATTCGTCATATCTTGAGTTTTTGCTCTTCAGGGAGGAGAGGAAATTGTATTTAACTGTCCTCTTGTGCACACGCGCACAATCAATATGTTGTGTAAAGATTTCTCCTGTTTGGCGCACATTCTGTGGCACAGACAACGTTGGCACAGTTTGTCTACACACATTTAATTTTGTACGGAGAACTTGACCTGGTGCACGAGTGGCGCATAATTTTTCCTCCATTTTGCGCGTAATCAAGATGTTAAGAGAATGAATACCAACAATTCATTTGTGCGCTGGTTGGTTTGGACAGCGGTGTCCTTGCCTTGCTTGCCTCGCATATTACAGTAAATATGCGCAGGCTGAGGAGCTTGGGTATAGATCATCCTTTGCTCGAAATTGTACGAGTTGCACTAATTTTATCCCTCGTTTAATACAAGGGATGCAGAAGCTTAGATGTGGATCACCCTTTTCTTAAAATTACGTGAGCTGTACGATTTGTATCCCTTGTTTAATGCAAAGGAATTTTCCACCAAGTCATTGATCTAAACAGAATTGATAGGGGAACTCTCATCAATTAAAATGCTCTTTTCTTTGTTGGCAGCAACTTTGGGATATGCATGACTAAGTTTGGACACCCACACTTTGTGAGTTTTCCTCGACTTGAGTTCGGATGAGGGGTGAGCACTACCCCCAGAATGAAGCATTTCTTCATATGCCTGTTGGTCGAACTTCACGACCAAGGTCTTTTGTGTCGAGCCGACCGAAGCAGTATCGAGTTGAGCTATCACTTTCTCATCAGAGAAGAAGGAAGTCCCATCATAGTCACCATATTGTTTGCGAGAAAAAGATTATACGAAACTTTTATGTTACAAACTATTGAAAAGAAAGAAAAGCACAAAAAGATTGCCACCCTCACTTTTTCAGCTAAGGGTAGTTTGGTAAATTTGTATGGATAAATAATTTTAGAAATAAATATTTATATTAGTGTTATAGCAATTATTTAATAATTATATTAATTATTTAATTATTAGTGAGTTATAGATTAAATGTGACATGTATTAATTATTTTGTTAGAGGCAAGTCCAATAATTGGACTTGTCATGACAACTAGTGAGCCTAGCTTGGATCCAAACTCATTAGACCCATTCCCATTAATTAATTAGAGAGTATTAGCTTAATTAGAATTAGTTAGAAGCTTTCCAAAATAGTCCTTCCATAATCCTATTCATAATTGGATGGAGAGGGACAATTTGGACCATGCATGTGACTTGAGAAAGGGGGAAGGAGGGCAGCCACTATTAGATGAGGCTCTCCTCTCTCTCTCTCTTCTTCCATTTGCATTCATTTTAGATCTAGAATTAGATCCCTATTTTTTATCATTCCCTCCATTGAATTAACACTTAATTTACCTTCATTTTCTCTCTTATTCTTATTCTACAAGGAGCTTGGAGCTTAGAGAAATAAGGAGCACAAGAAGAAGTAGCTTGGATAGAGAAATCGTGTCTGGATCGTGTCGAATTATATTTTCAATGGAAATCCATCTCCCAATTGGTAATTTCTGAATTCCTCTTCATTTAGCACCCAAATTATGCAGTTAACTATTAGGAATGATCCCATGACATAAGTCTACATATAGGAACAAGTTCTAGACTATTTGGTTATATATTATGAGTTTTATGTGATAATTTGTGTGCATGTTGAAATAATTATGAGATTGACACATCAATATTGTGTCATGAGACCAATTAGATCTAATTAGACTTAGATCGGGATTATGGAATTAGGTACATGTCCACAAATGGATATGTGTAGGCCGTATCATGGTATTTTGTGATCCGGTACGATACGGGACCCAATTTTGAGTATTTTGCACAATTACTCTTTAATTCAAATTATAGCAAATTATATTAGCTATATTATTGTGTAATTAATATGTGTGTATGATTAGTATGGTGAATTATGAGTTTTGACACTTTCTTAAAGAAAGTATCATGGATTATTATACATAGAATGCCAAGTGTTTGGTTATATGTCCCTAGTGTATGTGTGTGAGTGCTGCATTAGTGTGAATGCTATGTGTACGTGGCTGTGTATCAAGTGTGTAGTAGTTATGGCTGATGTGGTATGATGGTTACACGAGGGAGAGAAATGGAGCATGTGTGTATGTTGAGTGCACATGAGTTTTGTGCTCCAGGAGTAATTCTGTGTGGGGAGCAGTGCTACTGCTGTTATAGTTTTGGTTGTAAGTTCAGTGCATTGGATGGAGGCTTTAGCACATGCATGTAGGCAGTGCTCAATTTTTGCTACTGAAATGATTCAGTTCAGTTGGACTTAGTAGCAAGGGGTATTCAGCTGGAGAATTCGAGGCTTGTGGTATATCAGTAAAGGAGTAGTTAGCAGTGAGCATGAGAGGTTAGTTGTAATACAGGCATCCAGTTAGAGTAAGGAGACTGACACAGGTAAGGGGGTGTTAGTACAAAACAAGTAGGATAAGGAGTTGTATCAGTTGTGTGGCACTGTGTGTGTGTGTGTGTGTGTGTGCGTGTATGTGGGGTCGGGTTAGGGCTTGTTACTGCAGCAACTTAGTTGCATTATACCAACAACAACAGCAAGTGAAAAGGGTTCATCTGATGTAGGTTCTGGAGAATAGGATACATCAGGTATCAATGCAAGTAACTTTAAAGTTCAGCCATCTAGAACCTGGAGCTTGTGCTCAGGTAACTGCTATGAGCAGTAAATTGGAAACTTCATGGGCTTACAGCAATAATGTGATTAGAAAGGAAGGGATTTACCTGTGTTAACATGAGTAATTAAATACTGATATCAGTTAGGATGTACAAAGAGGAGTCATATCTAAACAGAGAAGAGGGTATCAGTGAACTCAGTCGAAGATGAGTTAAGGGATTAAGTATATGTTGAGAACTCAAGTATGAAAGAAAGCAGTGCATTATCTTGGGGCTCAGACAGGCTTTGCGAAGTCAGGGAATGCTGTGTGTTGGTGGAGGACTGGGAGCAGTGAGGGGATTTAAGTGTATAGACTCATATGTATCAGTTAGTTATTGGAGTATCAGTGTCTGTGTAGGGGTGTAGGTCCAGTTGGTGAAGTGTTGGTTGATTTAAGTTGTTAGTTCATCTAGAATATCAGAGTAATTGGAAAATCAGTGGTGAAGTATCAGATACTGATATTGGACACACACGACTGAGGAAAACAGGTAATAAGGGACTTGAGGTTGTGGAGGCTTGTGCAATCAAGTTGATTCACAGTCAGTTTAGCAGTGAGTTGGACTCAGGTTACAGGGGTTCAGTAGGCATTTTAGAGAGGGATGTCTGCACTCTTGTGCACTGCTCTAAGTGGGACTCGATTTGGAGTTCAATGCAAAGAGGGGTTTAAACTTGAGGTATATTTGATATCTAAAGAGTATCAGATACTGGAGCAGAGCATGGAACACTGCACTGATGCAGTGACTTGGGAGTATTGGCATAAATGCACTAGGAAACTGACAGTTAGAGATAGATTGGGTAGTAGTATATCAGTTAGTTATTTAGAATGATAGCTGCAGTCAGCAAGTGTTATTAGTTATGGGTTAGTTAGTTAAATTACTTGATTTAGTTAATGTATTCGGTTAGAATATTAGCAGTGTAGTGTATCAGTCATAGCATTATTTGTCAGTAATTAATAGAGGATATTAGTTTAAGTGTTAAGGTGGTTATGTGTGTGTGTGTGTGTGTGTGTGTGTGTGTGTGTGTGTGTGTGTATATATATATATATATATATATATATATATATATGTCACGACCCGCACCCGGGGTAAGGGTACTAGTCGGAAACAACGCCCAGCCTATGCCGCAGAATCGGCGGTAGAACGCTGTCTAGAAGGTCTATCTAATATAATGAACCACCAAAAGATAGTGTACTCAATCACAGAACTAAGATAGAATGAACACGAATCAGATAAGAATAGAATAGTCACAATACAACTCATGAGTCTAAAATAATACATCAATGAGTCTGAAGAAAATATAGAAATATGCTGGAGACAAATCCAGTACAAAAGAATACTACAAAACTATAAAGCTACAACTCCAGGGTCAACTGTCTCAGTTGGGATAAGTCCCTCTTGAGCCAGGGTCTCAGAATCTAAACCCACAACATCCTGGGGTCCATAATAGGTAGGGTACTCCTCAGTGTCATCTGGAAAAATATATCCAGTCAGAAAGGAGCAGAGTACAACCCTAACAGCAGTTCTCAAATAATGATAAAAACTATGTAACAGTAAATAGTTGTGGATAAACAAGATGCATAAATAGATACAAGAATGTATAGACAATAAGGAAATACTGGAAATAAATACAATAATGAACAATATGCTGATGGAACAAGAATACTAATGACTAAGTGTGTGAGTACTAGCTTTAACATGTGATCGGCTTGGGAACTTGCACAAGAGTATGATGGCCTGGCTGATTATACGTGCGGTGTATGATCAACACTCACAAGGAACAAGACATGCACAAGGAGGGTATGATCACATATCTACACTAAAATACTCCCCACCCGACTGGTATAATAGATCCAACCACGGTACGTTATGGCACTAGATTCCCCAAGAAGATAGCTAGTCTCCCCGAGAATCGGTGTCTGTACATGTACAAGATAACCAATGAAACAATACTTGCACCATATACACCATATACCAAGGAATAACATCTCATGACGAGATCCGGATATACCAATCTGTGTAACCATAGTGTCAAGAGAACATGTATATCTACACTAGATACAACGAACATAGAGGATATCATAAATGAGAAACTATCAGAGAATGTACTCGCCTGAAGTCCAATGAACAGTCTCACAAATGTCTGACTCGGTGCCTCGAAGACCTAGATATGGAATACCACATTAATACAAGGTCCCGGAAAGAGAACAAGTCAAACTAGGCAATTTCTAGGTCAATAAGTCAATTCTAAGTCAAAAGTCAACTATGGTCAACTCTAAAGTCCACTAAAGTCAAACATGGTCAAACCCAAAGTCAACCTCACAAGACATCTATAAAATAATATAGAGATAAACTACAATAATTTAGGAATCAAATTAGATTCAAAAAGAACTCACACAAAGTATACTAATAATATAATTAATATATACCCTAAAATAATATATATACAACCCAACATTTATATAAATAACATAATATATTATTACAATTATTATTCCTCACAAAACACATATATATATACATATATATATATACAATTATAATATATAATATATACATTAAATCTGTCAAAGCGTCATTGAAAAACAGTGAATAAAATAGGATTAAATCAAAACAGTTTAAATAGTGACAGTCGGGACTGTCACCGAAGGACTGTCACCGAAACCCAAATAATAAACTGCCACTGCTTTGGTTTTCGCTGACAGTTAAACTGTCGCGGAAAAGCGTCGCAGAAAAGCTGCTGTTTCCCGCTGCTGCAATTAATGACAGGTTTGTCATTAATTGCCCGAAGGCTACAGCGGCTGCTATTAGTCGGCTAATTAATGACAGTTTTTACTGTCATTAATTCACTGTCACTAAAACAAGTTATATATATATAATTATATATATAAAAACAGAATATATAAAATAATATATATATATATATAAACAGAATATATAAAATAGTATATATATATATATATATATATATATATAAACCATTAATACAAAAAATGTACATATATATATTAATATACACATAAACTTATACCTTCAAATATTTAACAAAGAACATATAATTTACATGGCTAGAAGCACACCTAAAATATTTACATTAATATCCAAATAATTACATAATAATTATAAATAATATAATTACACAATTAAACATACAAATATATTTTATAAAATATTTTATGTATAAATTATATTATTTAACAAGTAGTAACATATATATTTGCATGCAAGAAAGCTACATATTATATTGTACATTATATTAGCACACCCAAAATATAGATCTATGCTACAATAATTACTATAATAAATACACAAAATAAATATTTAATATCCATATATATATACTAATTATAAATGAAGAATTGAACCACAATTAATTAGATCTATACAAAAATACACACAATTGGAGAGTATCTCACCGTATCCCACTAGATCTAGGATACGCATGCGATACGAGTCCAACACACAACTAAATGCACCCCGAAGGACACAAACAGATCACAAATAATATTTATGAACAAATCAAAGCGTCAAAAGTAGATCTATGTGTCCGTGTCAAAATACGACATGTTCAAAGCCCCGTGTCGGAGGAAAACCCCCAATTGACACGTATCACCAAATAGTTGGGATACGAACCACAAGTATCCCAATATGGACACGACACTAGCCTCAAACACAAATCTCATGTTCAATTGATCTATAGGATCAATTGACACACACAACAAAATATAAATTCGGAATTCCAACAAAATTGACACAAAAAGCACCATAACTTTCTCCATGGGTCTCCTATGAACACAAAACAAAGTCCTATGGGTAGTACATACATATAGGTTGATTTTACATGATTAAATCTCAGATTTAGAAGCTATTTAAATGGAAAAATCTGAATTATACCTATTGGGAGATGGATTCCCAATGAAACCTCCAATTGAGATGAACTTGCTTCCAAATTTTAGATCCTTGCTCCTCTTTGTAGATCCTTGCTTCCTTCTTCTAGATCCTTGCTTCCTCCTTCTCTAATGGTGAATTGGGAAGAATTTGGAATGAATTTGGTAGGGAATTGGATTGGGAATGGAGGAAATTTGGTAGTGGGAGAATTCTAGATCTAGATTTGGAATGAGATGAGAGGAGAGAGAAATTTCCCCCCCCTCTTTAATAGGCCGGCCATAGCCCCTCCCCCAAGCAATTGTAAAATATCCAATGTACCCCTTGGGGCCTCTCATGAAGAAATAATTAAGGAAGGAAGCTTCTAGTCTAATCATTTAATTAATTTAATCCATCTTCTTAACCATGGGCTTTCTAAATGGGCCAAGTCTAACTAATTAATTCATGTTGGTCCATGGGTCCAAACTAAACTAGTTGGGTCCACTAAAATAAGTCCAAAATAATTAAATAATATCTAACAATAATTAAATAATACAACAAAAATTATTTACCATGCACAATATTTATTTAAATAGAAAATTACTAAAATACCCTTTTTTCTAAAATGTGGTAGTGACAAGTCTACCCTCCTTAAAATAATTTCGTCCTCGAAATTCAAAGACGAAAACTACCTCCAGAAAATTATAGAACAGAACTAAAGAATCACAACAAACTAATGAACAGAACATAACAATGAACAGAACATAACTAGAAATAACATACCTCAAGGTACAAACAAATATGGATAACGCTCTCGCATGTCATCCTCTCTCTCCCAGGTAGACTCCCCCGGAGAGTGATGCCTCCATGCGACGCGCACCAAAGGAATAGTCTGGTTCCTCAGCACCTTCTCTCTCCGATCCAGAATTCCAACTGGCTGCTCTGGATAGCTAAGAGTAGGGCCCACCTCTATCTCTGAGTGATCCAATACATGACTAGGATCTGCCACGTATCGTCTCAACTGCGACACATGAAACACGTTGTGCACTCCCTCCAATGCAGGTGGCAAGTCTAGTCTATAAGCAACTGCACCGACCCTCTCTAGAATAGTGAAAGGTCCAATGAATCGCGGACTAAGCTTTCCGCCTCCACCGAAGCGAATCGTGCCTCGTGTCGGAGAAATCCTCAGAAACACCAAACCACCCACCTAGAACAAAACACCACCTTAAGAACTTATCTATAACAAACAACCAAGAACAAGCACACAAAATAAAATCTAAACTATACCTCAAACTCCAAGGGTCTCCGATAGCTATCGGCCCAATGCCGTTGTCTGTCCTGCGCCACTCGAAGTCTGTCTCTGATCAACTGAACCTTCTCTGCTGCATCCACAACCATCTCTGGCCCAAGCAAAACTCTCTTTCCAACATCGTCCCAAGACAAAGGAGTACGACACCTCCGACCATATAGAGCTTCAAAAGGTGACATCTCTATACTGGCCTGGTAACTGTTGTTGTAAGCAAACTCTACCAAATAGAGATGGTCCTTCCAAGAACCCCCAAAATCTAGTACACAAGTGCGCAACATATCCTCGAGAGTCTGAATAGTCCTCTCTGACTGCCCATCTGTCTGGGGATGATATGCAGTACTGAATTTGAGCTGAGTGCCCAAACTCTCCTGCAAACTCCTCCAGAAATGAGAAGTGAAACGACTATCCCGATCTGAGACTATGCTGACGAAAACTCCATGTATCCTAACGATCTGCCTCACATACATCTCTGCCAGCTTCTCCGTAGACAAATCCACCTTGAAAGGCAAAAAGTGGGCCGACTTGGTCAATCTATCAACAATGACCCAAATTGCGTCTTTCCCTCCTGGAGATCGTGGTAGTCCGGACACAAAATCCATAGTAATGTGTTTCCACTTCCACTCTAGAATGGGTAATGGCTGAAGTAAACCTCCTGGCCTCTGCCTCTCGGCTTTCACCTGCTGGCACACTAAGCATCTGGATACAAACTGTGCCACTTCCCTCTTTATGCCATACCACCACACACTCTCTCGCATATCCCGATACATCTTGTTAGCACCTGGATGTATGGAATACTGAGAGCGATGCGCTTTCTGCAATACCTCCTCGCGCAACTCCCCACTAGGCACACACAATCTAACTCCATGCCTCAAAGATCCATCCTCTGCAATAGTGAAATCATCCTCCAATCCTGCTCTTACCTGAGCTCTGATACTCCTCAAAGATACGTCATCATACTGTGCTGCCTTGATCCTATCCATCAAATCTGAGTGTATCTGCAATCCCCACATCTGCATAGCACCACCCGGAACAATCACCTTAATGCCCAAGCTCTCCAAGTCCTCCAACAGATATCGATCCTGCATCAAGAACATAGCTACCGGATACCTGCTCAAAGCATCGGCAACTACATTGGCCTTCCCAGGATGATATTGCAAAGAGATATCAAAATCCTTCATCAGTTCCAACCACCGACGCTGCCTCATGTTCAACTCCTTCTGCGTGAAAACGTACTTCAAGCTTTTGTGGTCTGTGAAGATCTCCACACGCTCTCCGTACAAATAATGTTTCCACAACTTCAGGACGAATATGACAGCTGCCAACTCCAAATCATGGGTAGGATAGTTCTTTTCATGAGGACGCAATTGCCTGGATGCATAGGCAATCACTTTCCTATGCTGCTGAAGAACACAACCTAAACCCTTTCCCGATGCATCACTATAAATAGTGAAACCTCCGGACCCTGATGGCAATGTCAAAATAGGAGCAGACGTCAACCTCTTCTTCAACTCCTCAAAAGCGGCCTGGCAATCTTCCGTCCAAACAAACCCCACATCCTTCCTTGTGAGTCTGGTCATCGGCTCGGCAATCCTCGAAAAATCTTGCACAAACTTTCTGTAGTAGCCTGCCAATCCCAAGAAACTCCTGATCTCTGCTACCGAACTCGGAGTCTTCCAAGATTCCACTGCTGAAATCTTCTTCGGATCCACTGAAATACCATCACCAGTCACAACATGCCCCAAGAATTCTACCTTGTCCAAGAAAAACTCACATTTGGACAACTTTCCATACAGCTTCTCCTTCCTCAGCACATCCAACACAATCCTCAAATGCTCCTCATGCTCCTCCGGTGTCCTCGAGTATATGAGTATGTCGTCGATGAACACCACCACGAACTTGTCAAGGTACTGGTGGAACACCTTGTTCATCAAGTTCATAAATACCGCCGGTGCATTAGTCAAACCAAACGGCATCACCATAAACTCGAACTGACCATACCGAGTTCTAAAAGCAGTCTTCGGTATGTCCTCCGGCTTCACCTTCACCTGATGGTAGCCTGATCTCAAATCTATCTTAGAAAACACCTTCGCACCACTCAACTGATCAAACAGATCATCAATCCGTGGCAAAGAATACTTATTCTTGATAGTGAGATTATTCAAAGCCCTGTAATCAATGCACATACGCACCGATCCATCCTTCTTCGGTACAAATAATACCGGGGCTCCCCATGGTGAAGAACTCGATCTGATAAACCCCTTATCCTGCAATTTGTCCACCTGCTTCTTCAACTCGACCAGCTCGCTGTTGTTTACTCTATAGACATGCTGCGAAATTGGTTCTGCACCTGGCACCAAGTCTATAGAAAATTCAATATCTCGATCTGGCGGCAATCCTAACAATTCTTCAGGAAACACATCCAAAAATTCTGCTATCAACGGATGTGGCAACTCCTTGTCTTCCACCATAGCTCCACAAATAATGCCTTCTTCCTGCTCCGCAGTTCCTCTAGCAAACTCGAACTCTGGCTCTCCTGGCGGACCAAACAAAACTCTACCTCCTCTACAATCTATGCTAGCACGGTGCCTACTCAACCAATCCATCCCGAGTATAATATCGTAGCTCGGAAGTGGCATTACAAGTAGACACGCACTCAACTCCCGGCCTCCCAGAGTAACTCTCCGATCTTTGCAAATATCATTAACCAGGATAATGCCTCCCCCGGTCATGATCTTGCAAGTCCTAAGCAAAGACTCAGCTACCAAACCATGCTTTAGAGCAAAAGAAACAGATACAAAACTATGGGAAGCACCACTATCAAACAAAGCTAAAGCTGGAATGGAATCAAGAAGAATAGAACCTGCGATGACATCTCCTGTGGGTTCCTCCTCTTCGACTGTTATAGCAAACGCTCGTCCCTGCCGAGCACCTCCCTGCTGCTGATGCTGGACAAAACGCTGCTGCTGTGTCGGAAGCGGTCCCCTCGGTTGTGCTGCAGGTGGTCTTATCTGTGCCCTCGGAGCTGGAGCTGCTTCCTGAACTGCACGACGAGGACACTCCCTCAATTGATGCCCTTCAGTACCACAATACAAACAAACTCCTAGCCTCTTTCTGCAAACTTCCCAGATGTGGCCGGGCTTCTTGCAGAAGTTACATAGAGCTTGCTGTAACTGCCTCTGCTGCTGAGGTGCCTGGTGAAAAGGCGCTCTAGCTGGAGTCTGGTTCTGCTGTGGCTGCTGGAAAGGTCTGGACTGGAAATGAGGACGTTTGGCAGATACTGCACTGCCGTTGGCCCCCAGAAAAGAATCACGGTCTCTCTTGGTCTTCAAACCCAGATCCCGCTCAACCTTGCGTGCCTCCGCAAGTATCTCCGAGTATGTCTCATAAAAAGACGGAATGAGAATCTTCACCTCCCAGTTTAGACCCTCTCGGAAACGAATAGCTCGAACCTCCGGCTCCCTCACCAGATACTCTGCAAATCGGCTCAGCCTACCGAACTCTGCAGCGTATTCCTCCACAGACATGCTTCCCTGAATGAGACTCTCAAATTGTCTCCCCAAGTCAAGCCTGTCTATCCGGGCGAAAAACTTCTTCTTGAAAAGGTCCCTGAATACCTCCCAAGATTGTCCTGCGTCAACTAGAACCGGCTCATTCCTGAACCAGGTACGAGCGACGTCGAACAGTTGAAGTCCTACCGCCTCAACCTTCAGATCTTCAGAAAGACGGGACACCCTCATAAGACGCTCAATGTCCTCGAGACAATCATCAGCATAGACGATGCCCTCCATCCCTTTGAAAACCCTAGGCTCCAGTTTCTTGAAGTCCTGAATGTTGCCTGGCCGAAGCTGAGCAACCTGAGGAACAACCTGCTACTGGACCGGAACTCCTCTCTCAACTACAGCACGAGCAAGCTGATGAGCACTCTCGATGCCCTACCGTAGAACGTCGGTCTGCCTCTGATGTGCCTCCGACTGAGCCCTCTGTGCCTCGAGCATCTCACGAAACAGAGTAAACATCTGTGACGCCTCTGCTGGCACAGGAGGTGGAGGTGGAAGCCCCTCAGATACAGCTGGCACAGTCCTCTGAGTGGGTGGTGGACCTCCGAAAGCAGCTGACACTCCAATCACCGGAGAAGTGACTGGTGCAGGCCCTCGGGATGTCGCAGACCTCTCAGAAACTGCTCTCCCTTGCTGTGATCTAGTCTTAGGCGGCATCCTGAGACAAAGCGAAAGAAAGAATCAATATGGCACAAGATGTAAGATATTCAAGGAAAGGACAGTTTAAGAGATCAAGTATCAACGTCAAAGGAGAATAGTTGAATCAAAAGAATTTTTCTAGATGTGATTGAGTATCTCAGCCTATATCCTATATCCTATCGCAGGCTCGCAGTAGTACAACTAAGTTGTCGCACTACCACGACATCACATACTTGTGAAGCTAGACCTGCATGGGCCACCACCAAAAACGTGTCACAACCCGCACCCGGGGTAAGGGTACTAGTCGGAAACAACGCCCAGCCTATGCCGCAGAATCGGCGGTAGAACGCTGTCTAGAAGGTCTATCTAATATAATGAACCACCAAAAGATAGTGTACTCAATCACAGAACTAAGATAGAATGAACACGAATCAGATAAGAATAGAATAGTCACAATACAACTCATGAGTCTAAAATAATACATCAATGAGTCTGAAGAAAATACAGAAATATGCTGGAGACAAATCCAGTACAAAAGAATACTACAAAACTATAAAGCTACAACTCCAGGGTCAACTGTCTCAGTTGGGATAAGTCCCTCTTGAGCCAGGGTCTCAGAATCTAAATCCACAACATCCTGGGGTCCATAATAGGTAGGGTACTCCTCAGTGTCATCTGAAAAAATATATCCAGTCAGGAAAGGAGCAGAGTACAACCCTAACAGCAGTTCTCAAATAATGATAAAAACTATGTAACAGTAAATAGTTGTGGATAAACAAGATGCATAAATAGATACAAGAATGTATAGACAATAAGGAAATACTGGAAATAAATACAATAATGAACAATATGCTGATGGAACAAGAATAATAATGACTAAGTGTGTGAGTACTAGCTTTAACATGTGGTCGGCTTGGGAACTTGCACAAGAGTATGATGGCCTGGCTGATTATACGTGCGGTGTATGATCAACACTCACAAGGAACAAGACATGCATAAGGAGGGTATGATCACATATCTACACTAAAATACTCCTCACCCCGACTGGTATAATAGATCCAACCACGGTACGTTATGGCACTAGATTCCCCAAGAAGATAGCTAGTCTCCCCGAGAATCGGTGTCTGTACATGTACAAGATAACCAATAAAACAATACTTGCACCATATACACCATATACCAAGGAATAACATCTCATGACGAGATCCGGATATACCAATCCGTGTAACCATAGTGTCAAGAGAACATGTATATCTACACTAGATACAACGAACATAGAGGATATCATAAATGAGAAACTATCAGAGAATGTACTCGCCTGAAGTCCAATGAACAGTCTCACAAATGTCTGACTCGGTGCCTCGAAGACCTAGATATGGAATACCACATTAATACAAGGTCCCGGAAAGAGAACAAGTCAAACTAGGCAATTTCTAGGTCAATAAGTCAATTCTAAGTCAAAAGTCAACTATGGTCAACTCTAAAGTCCACTAAAGTCAAACATGGTCAAACCCAAAGTCAACCTCACAAGACATCTATAAAATAATATAGAGATAAACTACAATAATTTAGGAATCAAATTAGATTCAAAAAGAACTCACACAAAGTATACTAATAATATAATTAATATATACCCTAAAATAATATATATACAACCCAACATTTATATAAATAACATAATATATTATTACAATTATTATTCCTCACAAAACACATATATATATACATATATATATATATAATTATAATATATAATATATACATTAAATCTGTCAAAGCGTCATTGAAAAACGGTGAATAAAATAGGATTAAATCAAAACAGTTTAAATAGTGACAGTCGGGACTGTCACCGAAGGACTGTCACCGAAACCCAAATAATAAACTGCCACTGCTTTGGTTTTCGCTGACAGTTAAACTGTCGCAGAAAAGCGTCGCAAAAAAGCTGCTGTTTCCCGCTGCTGCAATTAATGACAGGTTTGTCATTAATTGCCCGAAGGCTACAGCGGCTGCTATTAGTCGGCTAATTAATGACAGTTTTTACTGTCATTAATTCACTGTCACTGAAACAAGTTATATATATATATAATTATATATATAAAAACAGAATATATAAAATAATATATATATATATATATATATATATAAACAGAATATATAAAACAGTATATATATATATATATATATATATATATATATATATATATATATATATATATATAAACCATTAATACAAAAAATGTACATATATATATTAATATACACATAAACTTATACCTTCAAATATTTAACAAAGAACATATAATTTACATGGCTAGAAGCACATCTAAAATATTTACATTAATATCCAAATAATTACATAATAATTATAAATAATATAATTACACAATTAAACATACAAATATATTTTATAAAATATTTTATGTATAAATTATATTATTTAACAAGTAGTAACATATATATTTGCATGCAAGAAAGCTACATATTATATTGTACATTATATTAGCACACCCAAAATATAGATCTATGCTACAATAATTACTATAATAAATACACAAAATAAATATTTAATATCCATATATATATACTAATTATAAATGAAGAATTGAACCACAATTAATTAGATCTATACAAAAATACACACAATTAGAGAGTATCTCACCGTATCCCACTAGATCTAGGATACGCATGCGACACGAGTCCAACACACAACTAAATGCACCCCGAAGGACACAAACAGATCACAAATAATATTTATGAACAAATCAAAGCGTCAAAAGTAGATCTATGTGTCCGTGTCAAAATACGACATGTTCAAAGCCCCGTGTCGGAGGAAAACCCCCAAATGACACGTATCACCAAATAGTTGGGATACGAACCACAAGTATCCCAATATGGACACGACACTAGCCTCAAACACAAATCTCATGTTCAATTGATCTATAGGATCAATTGACACACACAACAAAATATAAATTCGGAATTCCAACAAAATTGACACAAAAAGCACCATAACTTTCTCCATGGGTCTCCTATGAACACAAAACAAAGTCCTATGGGTAGTACATACATATAGGTTGATTTTACATGATTAAATCTCAGATTTAGAAGCTATTTAAATGGAAAAATCTGAATTATACCTATTGGGAGATGGATTCCCAATGAAACCTCCAATTGAGATGAACTTGCTTCCAAATTATAGATCCTTGCTCCTCTTTGTAGATCCTTGCTTCCTTCTTCTAGATCCTTGCTTCCTCCTTCTCTAATGGTGAATTGGGAAGAATTTGGAATGAATTTGGTAGGGAATTGGATTGGGAATGGAGGGAATTTGGTAGTGGGAGAATTCTAGATCTAGATTTGGAATGAGATGAGAAGAGAGAGAAATTTCCCCCCCTCTTTAATAGGCCGGCCATAGCCCCTCCCCCAAGCAATTGTAAAATATCCAATGTACCCCTTGGGGCCTCTCATGTAGAAATAATTAAGGAAGGAAGCTTCTAGTCTAATCATTTAATTAATTTAATCCATCTTCTTAACCATGGGCTTTCTAAATGGGCCAAGTCTAACTAATTAATTCATGTTGGTCCATGGGTCCAAACTAAACTAGTTGGGTCCACTAAAATAAGTCCAAAATAATTAAATAATATCTAACAATAATTAAATAATACAACAAAAATTATTTACCATGCACAATATTTATTTAAATAGGAAATTACTAAAATACCCTTTTTTCTAAAATGTGGTAGTGACAATATATATATATATATATATATATATATATATATATATATATATATATATATATATATATATATATATATATATATATAGTTATAGTTATAGTTATAGTTATAGTTATAGTTATAATTATAGTTATAGTGTTTATAATACTTGAGTTATGTAAAAACTAGTGTATCTAAGTGTTAATAGATATCTAGTATTATTAGCTAATTAGTTAATGCCCATGAGAGATAGGGTAGTCTAACTAGTTAAACTTAGAATTATAGGGTTGACTTAGTTTGACCTCGTTTTACCTAAGTGACCTTAATTTAGACTTAGAAATTGGTGTATATCTCAATATGGACCTAGTACAACTTAGTTAAGCTAGAATTTGACCTAGAATCATATTAGTGCATCATTTTACTCAATTATCACTTCATTACACATGGTGACATGATATTCATAATTGGATTGGGTGACACCATCTTGGGCATCGAGAGACATATTTTCTCAGGAACAAAGGCGAGTACATATCTCTGTTAGTTTTTATTTCATGATAGTATATATATCGCATGTTCTAGAACTGTATACTTGATTTCGACACAGTGGTTACACAGACTGGTACTATATGGATTATGTCAGGAGATGTTATCCCCTACCGTATTCAACGGGTACTCCTTTACATATATTTTATCGTATGTATCAGGTAGTAATTTAGTGTATTTCGTGTTCACACACTGCTCGTGATCAGTGTGCCCATATTCCTATTCGTAACGTGCCGTGATTGGATCCATAAGTATTGATTGGGGATGGAGGAGTAGAAGTTGGTTATGTGATCAAGCCTAAGTGTATTCGTGTACATGTCGATTATATATCACACGTGTAATCGAGTTACCATATTGTATTTGTGTTCAACCCAAATTGATCACATAATGAACTTGTACTCTATGACATATTAGATAGTTTTATCTATTTCAATTTATTTACAGTTATTCTATTATCTATTCTTCATTCCAGTATATTACATGTTCACTCTAGTTCATTCCATTTCTTATGATTAGTTATCCTTTATTCCTTTCTATTATCTGTTATATATGCTTGATTATGTATTTGAAATTGTTTTCAGAGGTATGTACTTCGCTCCAATCCTGATTGGATATATTTTTAGATGATTGACCTGTGGACCAATGTCCCACCTACTATGAGCTGCAGGACGGCGTACCATTAGAGGATACTCCTTTAGAGCTGGAGGACCTATTACCAGAGGTTGAGGAGACTTAGACTTATTATTTAGACTTGTATTGGACTTTATTGAGGTTTGGCATGTATATATATTATTTCGGACTAGTGGATGTATTTGTGACTCTTTTCCTTTGTTATTCCATATCGTACTTTATCATCCTTAGTTTGCTTTATGATTGAGTATGGGTTAACATTATCATATACCATATTGTTCCTCTGTTTGGGAGTTGAGATAACATTAACAGGTACCATATTTATATTGTGTGAGAAGTTTAGATAGTATGGATAACCTAGACAGTGTTCTACCGCCGATGCTGTGGCGTAGGCTGGATGTTGATCACTACTTGTACCTTATTTCGGGTGTGGATCGTGACACATTTTTAGTGGTGGCCCATGCAGGTCATGAGTCGCATCTAGAGTGATATCGTAGTAGTGCTCACGTAGGGTACTGCTACGAGCCTGCTTTAGCATATAGGATATAGGCTGAGAGTATACTCAATCACAACTAGGAAATATTTCCAAATATCTGTCTTGGTATCCTTATATATTGAATGTTTGCTTTACTTTGAATAATTTTGTCATTATTTGATTAATATCGTATCTTACTCAATATTGATTCCTTTATTCAATCTATCTGCAGGATGCCACCGAAGATGCGTTCTCAGCGCTCAGGCGCATTGTCAACGAGGTCGGTCACTTTATCGCCTCTGAGGGCAGTACCAGCAGACACTATTCCAGCAGCCACAGTTCAGAGGTCCGCTTCATTGATCCAGGTGGTCATTTCTGGAGCAGCTTTCGGGGGTGCTCCACCTCCGGTATAGAAGATAGCACCAACAGTTTCAGGGGATCTTTCACCCACACCACCCGCAGTCGATCAGACATAGATGTTTGTGCTCTTTCAGCAGATGATGGAGGGACAAAAGCGCCAGTCAGAGGTTATGAGGCAGGGTATTGAGAATGCCTACCAGATTGCGCTTGCCGCAGTCGAGAGAGTCGTCTTAGTTCTGCCACAGACGGCACAACCTCAATTCACCCCGCAGCAGCCAAGGCTGGGGACAATCATAGACTTTAAGAGGATGGGGCCGAAGGACTTTAAAGGCACTGAAGGGATTATTTATGCTGATGATTGGATAGAAGACATTGAGAGGAACATATGGTTGGCACAGATTCTAGAGAGGTTGCAGATAGAGGCTGCAGGAAGCATGATGTTTTATATCGCCATGACTTAGTTCAGGACGGACCCCAAGATATCAGCACCGGGACTTAATTGGGAAGCTTTTAAGTAGCTCTTCAAGGAAAAGTTTTTCCAGATGTTGCTCTGACATCTATAGAGAGCCAGTTTTAGTACCTCGTTCTGGGAGGTTTGACAGTTGATGAGTATGCGGCAAAGTATTGCACATTATGCCGCTTTGTGGAGGGGTAGAACCCCAGAGGAAGGGCCAGGAAATTCAGGAAGGGCCTGAACAAGGAGACCAAATCACATACGAATGGAGACCCCATCGCTACTTTTGAGGAGATTTTGAGGCAGGCACAACGGGCAGAGGATGATCTAGAGCTTGGCTCCAAGAGACCGAGGGACATAGGAGGATCCAGTACTAACACGGGTCCAATAAAGTGGCCTCACTTTCAGCAGCAACATCAGAGACACTTCCAGCAGCCGAGGCAGCAGTATCATGTACCAGCTAGAGCGTCAGTACAACAGATGTACCAAATCTAGAGGCCAGCTATTCCTTGCCCATTCTGCAAGAATCTGGGACATGGATGGGATGCGTGCAGGATGATATTGGGCTAGTATTTATTCTGCGGATCAGGAGACCACCAGTTGAGGGCTTGTCCTAGATCTCCAACTCGTCCAGCTCAGGGCGGGGCCCAGGAACAGAGAGCACCCGCGAGACCACCAGCGGGACAGCAGAGAGGACCTCCCCTACTACCACAACAGTATCAGTTCGCTTAGCACCAGCAGCAGCAGTAGAGGTGCCCAGCGACAGGGCAAGCTTTCACCATTACCGTGGAGGAGGAGGAGCCAGTCGGTGATGTTATTTCAGGTTCAGTCTATCTTGATTCTTTTCCAGCTTATGCTTTATTTGATTCTGGTGCTTCACATAGTTTCATATCTGTATCTTTTGCTCTGAAATATCACCTTGAGACTGAACCATTGGCGAGGACTTGCAAGATCACGACATAGGGTAGCATTATCCTGGTCAGTGATGTTTGCAAAGATCGGAGAGTTTCTTTGAATGGCCGAGAGTTGAGCGTACGTCTACTCGTAATGCCACTTCCAAGTTATGATATAGTACTCAAGATGGATTGGTTGAGTAGGCACCATGCTAGTATTAATTGTCATGGAGGCATAGTTTTGTTTCTGGTGCCAGGATAGCCAAAGTTTGAGTTCGTGATAGGAACAGTAGAACAGAGCGAGGGAGACTTCTATGGAGCTATGGTAGAAGAGTATGAGCTGCCACATCCATTGATTGCAAAATATATGGACGTCTTTTCAAAGGAGTTGTCGAGGTTGCCACCAGACAGAGATGTGGAGTTCCCTATATGCTTGGTTCCAGGCACAGAGCCGATATTACATCATATCTATAGAGTGAACAATAGTGAACTGGTAGAGCTGAAGAAGCAAGTGGATGAGTTGCAAGACAATGGCTTTATCCGCTCCAGTTCATCACCGTGGGGTGCTCAGGTATTATTTGTACTGAAGAAGGATTTGTTGGTATTTATGTTATCGACTACAGGGCTCTCAATAACCTCACTATCAATAACAAATATCCATTACCCCGGATTGACGATTTATTTGATCAGTTGAGCGGAACATAACTATTTTCAAAGATAGACTTGAGGTCGGGGTACCACCAGGTGAAAGTTAAGAAGAAGGACATTCCGAAGATAGCTTTCAGGACTCGGTATAGGTAGTTTAAGTTCTTAGTGATGCCGTTTGGGTTGACCGATGACCTGAAGGTATTCATGAATGTGATGAATAAGGTATTTCATCATTACCTGGATCAGTTTGTTATGGTCTTCATTGATAATATTCTGATTTATTCAAAGACCTCAGAGGAGCATGAGTAACACCTGAGGATAGTTCTGGAGACCCTTATGAAGGAGAAGCTTATAAAAAGCTTTTGACGTATAAGTTCTTTCTTGATAAGGTTGAATTCCTCGGACATGTGATTACAGGAGACGGAATCTCAGTAGACCCGAAGAAGATCTCAGCAATTGAGTCGTAGTCTACCCTGAGTTCAGTGGCGGAGATCAGGAGTTTTCTTGGATTGGCAAGCTATTATCGAAGATTTATTTAGGATTTTTCCAGGATTACAGGTCAATGACTTGACTAACCAGGAAGGACGTAGAGTTTATCTGGACCGAGGATTGTCAGGCTTCTTTTGAGGAGCTAAAAAAAGTCTGACTACAGCTCCAGTGTTGACATTGCCATCAGGGATAGAAGAATTTTCTATATATAGTGATGCAACGGGTAGGGGCTTGGGATATGTGTTACAGCAGAACGGAAAGGTGATTGCCTATACTTCTAGATAATTACGCCCACATGAGAATAATTACCGACCCATGACTTGGAGTTGGCTGCAGTTATTTTTGCTCTTAAGCTGTGGAAGCACTACTTGTATGGAGAGCGGGTAGAAATCTTTACATATCACAAAATCTTGAAGTATGTGTTCACACAAAAGGAGCTCAACATGAGGCAGAGGCGGTGGTTGGAGTCAATAAAGGACTTCGACATTTTCTTATAGTACTATCCAGCAAAGGCCAACGTAGTCGCTAATGCCTTTAGCAGGTATCCAGTGTCTATGTACTTGATGAGGGACATACATTTATTGGCCGATCTTGATAGCTTGGGTATTGAAGTGTTAGTTCCTGGAGTTACAGTACAAATATGGGAACTCCAGGTACAGTCAGAGTTGATGGACCAGATCAGAGTCATACAGTTTGAGGATGAGTCATTGAGGAGCATCAGAGCGCAGGTTCGGATGGAATTGGCAGAGGACTTCAGTATTGTATATGATGGATCATTGCGGCACTGTACCAGATTATGTGTCCCGAGTGGAGCGTTGGACGAGGAGGTTCTTCAGGAGGTGCATCGATCTCAGTACTCTATGCATCCAGGTGCCAACAAGATGTATAGGAACATGAGAGAGCATATTTGGTGGTATGGTATGAAGCAGGAGGTGGCTAGCTTCGTATCCAGATGTTTAGTATGCTAGCAGGTAAAGGCAGAGAGATAGAGGCCAGATGGATTGCTTCACCCTTTAACCATTCTAGAGTGGAAGTGGGAGCATGTGACGATGGATATTGTTTCAGGTCTTTCGCGTTCTCCAGGAGGAAAAGACGTGAATTGGGTCATCATGGACAGGTTGACCAAATTGGCCCACTTTCTGCTATTCAAAGTGGGTACGTCTACGGAGAAGCTCGCGGAGATGTATGTGCGTCAAATAGTCAGGTTGCATGGAGTTCCTGTAAGCATAGTCTCGGGCGGAATAGTCGCTTTACGTCCCACTTTTGGAGGAGTTTACAAGCTAGCTTGGGAACTCAGCTCAAGTTTAGTACCTGTCACGACCATATTTTCTAGGAAAGGGTATTTTGGTCATTTGATAATTTATTAAATATTGTGCATATTGAATATTTATTTATTGTATTATTTATTTATTGTTAGATGTTAGCTTATTATTTTGGACTTGTGTTAGTGGACCTAACTAGTTTAGATTAGACCCAGGGACCAACATTTAATTCTAGTTAGAATTGAGCACAATAATAAGCCCAATCATCAGGAGGATGATTAATTAAGTTAAACCAATTAGACTAGAACCCTTCTTCCTTAATTATTTCTTTATGAGAGGTCCCAAGGGATATTTAGACTTTACATAGTAGCTTGGGGAGGGGAAAATGTGGTCGGCCTTGATAAAATAGAGGGAAATTTCTCTCTCTTTATTTTTCTATTTCAAATCTAGATCTAGAATTTTCTCTTCCAAATTTTTTTATTTCCACATCAAATTCTACCCAATTTTTTTCTTAATTCATATCCAAATCATCATTGGAGGCTATTAGAGCAAGGATCTATAAGAAGGAAGCAAAGATCTATAAGGAGGAGAAATGATCTACTAGTTGGAAGATCTTTTCATTCAATTTGGAGGTTTTATTGAGAATCCATCTTCCAATAGATACAATTCAATTTTCCCCCTCTAATTAGACTCTAAATCTGTGTTTTAATCATTAGGAACCACCTTATATGCTAAGGCTACCCTTAGAAATTGGAATTATGTTCATAGGAGGCCTATGAAGAAAGTTATGGTATATTTTATGTCAATTTTGGGAAAATTCCGAGATTGACACAACTTGTGTTTGTCAATAGGTCAATTAGACCAAATTAAATGTATTTGATTGTGTGTGGCTAGTGTCGTATCCATAATTGGATACGTGTAGGCCGTATCCTAATAATTTGGAGATACGGGTTGATTTAGGGGTTTTTCCTCCGACATAGGGTTTGAGCATGTCATATTTTAAAACAGACACGTAGATGAGTAATTAGCTCTTCGTATTATTCATAATTATTATTTTAGACTTGCTGGTATCTATTGGGATACAATTAGTTATGTGGTGGAGCTGTATCATAAGCGTATCATAGAACTAGTATGATATGGGTACGATGCACTTTACATATGTGTTCTTTACAATTTAATTCAATTATAGATATTATAATTATAATTATTATGTGAGATATATGTATATGTATATTTATATGTTTGATCTATAATTATTGATGTGTTGGTGATCATGGGAGAGTAGAAGTTCATGTGCTTCTCTAATATATATATATGTGTGTGTGTGTGTGTGTGTGTGTGTGTGTGTGTGTGTGTGTGTGTAGTGTATATATATATGTGTGGTGAGACGTGTATTTTTGTGTGTGAGCTTGAGGGAAGAAGAAACAATGGAAAAACAGTGAGAAAATAATAAAAACAGTGAAGAAAAGCAATAATAAGCAGTGGAAGAAAAGCTGATAGAAGCAGGAAGAAGCAGCAGCAAAAGCAGCAGAAAGCAGCAGCAGATAAGCAGCAAAAGCAGAAGCAGTAGCGGCAGTAAGCAGCGGTGGTAACCTAGTTAATTTATTTGATAAGCTAGTGAGCTAGTACATTAGTATATACATATATATACATGACATATATATATATATATATATATATATATATATATATATATATATATATATATATATATATATATATATATACTAGTTAATATCAGTTAGCATTATTTCTATATTACCTTGGGGTGCACCAAGGTAATGAGAGTGAGATATCTCGGGTACGGGTATTAAATATCAAGGAGATGTTAGTATATAGTTTAAATAAATATTATTGTTATAAGTTTTAAATAAATATTATTGTATAGTGAGGAGTATGGGTAGTAATTATATATTAGATATTGAATTACCTTGTGATACCAAGGTAATATCAAGGTATTCGGTTTTACTCAAGGTATTGAGTGTGCGCATTAAGATGGAGTGTAGGTGGTGTGATACCGCTTTTGGTTCAAAGCCAAGGTATCCACTTAGCATTAGTTTAGTTAGGAGAATTATATATTATTGTTTGTATATACATATTATGATATTTTCATATCTAATTAATTGCGTATCTTAAGATACGGTATCTTGTTGGTTTTCTACTGTCCTAGTATAGCTAGTATGGCCTAGTTACATAGTGTATGGGCCCAATATCCTAGAGGTATACTCATACAAACTAGAAATAACTAGTTTGACCAAGTTTGACTAGTTTGACTTAGAGTTGACCTAGTTTGACTGTTTTAACTTAGAAATGGCTTTATGACCTAGAAGTTGACTAGTTAACTCATTTTTATTCCAAACCCTTGTATTGATATAATATTCCATATTTAGGTCTTCGAGGCACCGTACCAGACATCTTTGATATTATTCACCGAATTTCAGGCGAGTATATTCTCTGATAGTTTCTCATTTATGATATCCTCTATGTCTCTTGTATTTATTGTAGATATCCTTGAATTCTTGACACGATGGTTACACAGATTGGTATATCCGGATCTCATCATGAGATGTTATTCCTTGGCATTTATGGTGTATCTTGTGCAAGCCTTGTTTCTTGTTCTTCTTATACATATACAGACATTGATTCTGAGGTAGACTTGTTACCTACCCAGAGAATCCCGTGTCATAACATACCATGGTTGGATCCACTATACCAATCAGGGACGGGAGTATGTAGTGTAGATATGTGATCATATCTTTCTTGTGCATGTCTTGTTCCTTCAATAGTATTAATCATACACCGTACGTATGATTAACCAGGCCGTTATCCTTGTGCAAGTTCCCAAGCCGATCACATGTTAAAGCTGGTACTTACTATCACGCCCCAGTCCCAAAATATCGAGGGACTTGACATGTGGTAATGGCCAGCAGCACACACCGATGGGCAAACCCAATTTAATGGACCCATCAGGGTGTACTTAAGCTGTAAAAAAAAATATGGGCAATGGTACTAATCACATCTACAGAAATAAATATAACAATATGAAATAAAAATCAACATCAAGTCTCAATAAAATATATCTCGGGGAACAACCCGATAATATGTTTGATACATCAATTCATTAGACAGGAAATAAGAGTCTAACAATAGAAATAACTGAGTATAATAATCAGATACTCAGGAGAAATCATCGGCGATCACCTCGTCCTCGAGTTCTGGTACTGCTCCAATGACTACTCCTATTCCTGCTTCTACTCCTGCTAATGCTCATGTCCCGTACACCTCAGGATAGATCTCATCTGCTATTCCTGGGGACATAATCCGGAATCTAGGTCCTCAGGGGACATAGCAAGGTACAAGAATAACTCATGCCAAAAATAAATGTAGTGCAATAATAAATGAATAAATAGGGTAAACTAGGTAACCAGCTATGTGAAATACAAGTATGAGCATCACTAGACTTAGGCTAAGACTACTACAAGCTCTGTGTCGGGGAGCCTGTAGCAGATATACTATGTAATTTACTATATAATTTACTATGTAGTGGGCCTATGGAACCATAATAAAATTATATATAAAATTAGTCTGTAGCCTGTGTGTCTCTCCCCACCCAATGTAATCATACGTCTCATGTCCACGATGTCTCATGTCCATGTCACGCAAGATCATGACCTCTAACTGATGCAACAAGTCATAATGATAGCTAAGAACATACAATATCTATGTCACGAATCATGTAACCTATACAGAATCACCATGAATATCTCAGGAAGATTTTGTCTCATGAATAGTGTCAGGTGTTCTGAGGCATGACGTACTAGATAAGGCAAGCACGAGAATGTATATGGTCTCGATATCCATGTCTAGGTGACGTTACACAACGCCGCGTACGGTGTTGACACCCAAATATTATTCGGACGCTAAGTAATGTCACACGGTCCTACATTAAGCAGAATTATTACAGTAATAAATCAAGAGAATAGTATAAACAAGTGCTGCAAGTATGGCAAAGTACACTTGCCTGGGGTTCTGACTCCAACTGTTGCTCTGGTATCAGCGGAATTTGCAAGTACTCCTCCGGTTGCTGAAATAAATGTTACCATCAGGTTCAGAAGATATCAAATAGCTAGAATTGCCTGTCCATGAGTCCAATTTGGACACAATGGCAAAAGTGACAGTTTCTGGTCAAAGCAGGGTCTACATGTGGCCCGCTTCGCACCGAAAAATATGCCAGAGATAATGTTCTCTAAATTCGTCAAACTTAGTGTCTACAAGTCTAGAACAACGATACAAATCCAACGGAATGTCCAGAACTGGATTTCGATGAGCCGATCACAAAATCGCCCGTCAAGTGGAGTCGTGGGGCCCACGATACGCGATTTTGTCAACGTTCTCAGAATCGAACCAAACTTGGGTCACAGGATCACCGTATTACTACGAGTCCGATGGCGCAAGTTTTGTTTCGATACAACGTACGTACATGAAGTTACAACAAGTTCTAGAACAGGGCCGATACGGGGTGTTGTCGATGGATACGCGTTAATTTTGGTGTGCACGCACATCCAAATCAACTTCCGCAAAATCCCACAAGTCCGTATTAACGGCGCGCACCTTTCGGTGAAGTCCGCACATGACCAAGTCGTCCCGTTTAGCGGGGCGCACCCAGTTTCGGGGAAAAACATGGTATTTATTTTCCTGATTTTGGGTCGAAGTTTGCGATCTCCACAGGACGCGATACCCCGAACAAATTGCACAGGTATCGAGATGGTCATGCAGTCTATGCATTACAACAGACAGAACAGAAAATGAGATAGCGAGGAGAGAGAAATAGTCACCTGAACAGGGCGCCAAAGGTGACTGAAATCACGTTTCCGTGAGGTGGCACGACGACGCACGTCCGGCTTGCTGGCGGCGGCGGCTAGAGAACGGCGGAGGCGGCTGCTCGTCTCGGTGGTGGGGTCATCGGGTTCGTCGGAGTCGGGGTGGCCAGCTGCGGGGTCGTCGGAGGAAGAAGGTGGCCAGAGATCGGGTCGATGGTGAGTCGGTGGTGGCTTATGGTGGTGGTGATCAGGTTGCGGGAGGCCGAGCGACGCTGGAAAGGCGAGCGAACAGCGGGGAGACGGCGGCTCGAAATAGTCGGCGGCCGGTAAACAGTCGGGGATACGGACAGCCACGGGGGTGAATTAGGGAATTACTGTAGCAAGGGTCGGGTCGGGTTTGGATGCGGTACGAATCCGACCCACTAAGATACGGGTCGGGTACGGGTCGCGGGTACGGGTCGCGAGTACGGGTCGGGTTGATGAATCTGACCCGTTAGGGTTTTATATATTAGGGTCTGAGTCAGGGTTCGGTTCGGTCCGGTTCATTAAACCGGCTTTAAAATTAAACCGGTTTAAATTGGTTTATTTTGGTTTATTAAAAATATTAATTTTTAGGTCTTTAAAAATAGTTCCGGGGTCCAATAAATTTCAGGAAAATTATCCTATGTCTAATATTTTATTTTACACCCAATAAAATTATTTTCATAATATTTTAATATTTATTAAAAACATTTAAAATTATTTAAAACCAAAATACCTTGATTTTAATTAGTTAAAATTTCAGAAAAATTTCAAAAATTTATTTTTAAATTCCTGAAAAAATCTGGGAGTTTACAATCTACCCCCCTTAAGAGGATTGCGTCCTCGCAATCAAAGAATAACTGGTCAGCAAAGATGACACGGTTTGTAAAACAGGTTCGAAGCACGACACGATCAAAGAATCATGATCAAGGAGAATCAAAAGATGAGGGTTAAGCAAAACACCAAGGGAAGGAATAAAATTATTTCCCTAGAAAAATTTTGGTAATTCAAGAGTGAAGAAAATCTGGTTAAAGCAAGAAAACTACAGCTTAGAAAATTAGATTATCAATTATTAATAAGTTTAAAATCACTAAGTTTAAGGCTAAGGTCACGAACTAACAGGCACGAGCTAAAGTAATACATCTATGAATAACTTACGCGCATTTGCTACTCCACGAGTATGCACGTCCTCCAAGGTCATCCCAAAAGTATGTCCGCGTCCTTGTGGTGGATTCCTCTACTGCTGCTGGGCCTGCTGGAAGAGTGCTGCTTGTGGTGCCAAGGGTGGCCTCAGCTGATACCCTCCTGGGGCTGGTGGTCTGACTTCTCCAACTCCCGTCTGTGGTACTCCCAATACTGGATAAATAGGCCTTGGTGCTGGTAAAGCATGTCTGTTTAACATTAGTGCTCCCTCTCGATGCTCAGGACAATCCTTGGCTAAGTGTTGATTGGATCCGCAAATCAAGCATAATCCCAACTTGCGTCTGCATTCCCTCTCAATATGGCCTACCTTGCCACAGTATTGACATATAGGTAGTATCTGCGGAGTTGCTCTGGGTGGCTGGTGTAGGTGAGATCTCTTTGCAGCTTCTTCCTGTGGTGCTCTGGCTGGTGCTGATGTGAAAGGCCGCTTCAGGCTGGACTCTCTCCTGGTGACGCGCTCCATGCGTCGTGCTGCAGCAAGGACGTCCGAGTAAGAAGTAGGTGCAATAGATCCGATCAATCTCTGTAGCTCGAAGTTTAGTCCGTCGAAGAACTTCTCAGCCTTCTCTTCTTCCGTCGGGATCAGGGTTGGGACGAAGCGACTCAAACGAATGAACTCCGCATTGTATTCTTCCACTGTCATACTGTCTTGAGTGAGGCGATTAAACTTGTCCCAAAGTTCTGACCGAGCAATAGCTGGAATGTACATCTCCTGAAAGAGTCTGGAGAAATCTTCCCAAGTGACTCAGTCTGGTCCGAGCTGTGTCTCCTCAGATAGCCACCAGTGATGTGCATTGCCCGTTAACTGCATTCTGACGGCAGTCATCTAACGTTCCCGTGGAAGCTCAGCTGCTTCTAATTGATGTTAAGTGTTGGTGAGCCACTCATGAACTTCAGTGGGCTCCTCCTTGCCTGAAAAGGTACGGGGCTTCATCTGGCAAAAATCGGTGATAGATCCCGTCGATGGTCGCCTAGTTGGTGGGTTCGCCTGCTCCAGTACGGTTACTAGGTTGTTCCTCAAGTTCTCTGCCTCGTGACGTTGAGCTTCTTGATAAATATGATGTTGGGCTTGCATCATTGCATAAAACATTTGAAACATCTGCTGCCCATCCATGACTTGTCCTGGTAGGAAAATAGGCATTGGTAGAGCGAACTACGGCGGAGGTAGGATGTCATCACGCTGGAACCTTGAAGTATGCTAGCCTGCTTGATTGCTTTGAGCTGATTGTCCTCTGTCTTCTGGTGTCACTCCCTCATCATAGGTGACCACAATATCGTGTAGTGTTCCTGCAGGAGTCTCGTCGCTTGCTAGTGGTTCCATTACTCTGTATTCAAAATAAACTATAAGAGGCACAGAGGAATCAAGACAGGATGCATGTCAAGAATTTAATTCGAATCCGATATAGATATCAAGAATGATTCAATCAAGTGGATGAGATCCTATAACTTATCATATCCTTATTGCAGGCTTGCTCAGTCCCTAAGTTAAAACCGAAGCAATTTAGTCGTAGACCTGCATGGGCCACCATAAAAACTATGTTACGCCCCAGTCCCAAAATATCGAGGGACTAGACACGTGGCAATGGCCAACAGCACACACCGATGGGCAAACCCAATTTAATGGACCCATCATGGTGTACTTAAGCTGTAAAACAAAAATATGGGCAATGGTACTAATCTCATCCATAGAAATAAATATAGCAATATGAAATAAAAATCAACATCAAGTCTCAATAAAATATATCTCGGGGAAAAACTCGATAATATGTCTAATACATCAATTCATTAGACAGGAAATAAGAGTCTAACAATAGAAATAACTGAGTATAATAACCAGATACTCAGGAGAAATCCTCGGCGATCACCTCATCCTCGAGTTCTGGTACTGCTCATATTCCTGCTTCTGCTCCTGCTAATGCTCCTGTCCCGTATACCTCAGGATATATCTTGTCTGTTATTCCTGGAGACATAATCCGGAATCCAGGTCCTCAGGGGACATTGCAAGGTACAAGAATAACTTATGCCAAAAATAAATGCAGTACAATAATAAACGAATCAATAGGGTAAAGTAGGTAACCAGCTATGTGAAATACAAGTGTGAGCATCACTAGACTTAGGTTGAGACTACTACAAGCTCTGTGTCGGGGAGCCTGTAGCAGATATACTATGTAATTTACTATGTAGTGGGCCTATGGCACCATAATAAAATTATATATAAAATTAGCATGTAGCCTGTGTGTCTCTCTCCACCAAATATAATCACACGTCTCATGTCCACGATGTCTCATGTCCATGTCACGCAAGATCATGACCTCTAACTGATGCAACAAGTCATAATGATAGCTAAGAATATGCAATATCTATGTCACGAATCATGTAACCTATACAGAATCACCACGAATATCTCAGAAAGATTCTGTCTCATAAATAGTGTCAGGTGTCCTGAGGCATGGCGTACTTGATAAGGCAAGCACGAGAATGTATATGGTCTCAATATCCATGTCTAGGTGACGTTACACAACGCCGTGTACGGTGTTGACATCCGAATAGCATTCGGACGCTAAGTAATGTCATACGGTCCTAGGTTAAGCAGAGATATTACAATAATAAATTAAGAGAATAGTATAAACAAGTGCTGCAAGTATGGCAAGGTACACTTGCCTGGGGTTCTGACTCCAACTGCTGCTCTGGTATCAGCAAAATTTGCAGGTACTCCTCCGGTTGCTGAAATAAATGTTACCATCAGGTTCAAAAGATATCAAATAGCTAGAATTGCCTGTCCATGAGTCCAATTTGGACACAGGGGCAAAAGTGACAGTTTTTGTTCAAAACAGGGTCCACAAGTGGCCCGCTTCGCACCGAAAAATGTGCCAGAGACAATATTCTCCAAATTTGTCAAACTTAGCAAGTCCAGAACGACGATACAAATTCAACGGAATATCCAGAACTGGATTTCGATGAGCCGATCACAAAATCGCCCATCAAGTGGAGCCGTGGGGCCCACGATAAGCCAATTTACCAACGTTCTCAGAATCGAACCAAACTTGG
This sequence comes from Iris macrosiphon, assembly GCA_036927795.1. Classification (NCBI taxonomy): domain Eukaryota; kingdom Viridiplantae; phylum Streptophyta; class Magnoliopsida; order Asparagales; family Iridaceae; genus Iris; species Iris macrosiphon. The sequence goes on along the minus strand of JAYESA010000011.1, from coordinate 122,157,074 downwards.
GTCACAGGATCAGCATATTGCTACGAGTCCGATGGAGTAAGTTTTGTTTCGATACGACGTGCATACACGAAGTTACAATAAGTTTCAGAACAGGGTCGATACGGGGTGTTGTCGACGGATACGTGTTGATTTCGGTGTGCACGCACATCCAAATCAACTTTCGTGAAATCCTACTCATCCGTAACGGCGCGCACCTTTTGGTGAAGTCCACACACGACTAAGTCATCCAGTTTAGCGGGGGGCACCCATTTTTGGGGAAAATAGGATATTTATTTTCCTAATTTTGGGTCACAGGTTGCGATCGCCACAGGATACGATACCCCAAAAAAATTACACGGGTATCGAGAGGGTCACACAGTCTACACATTACAGTAGACGAAACGGAAAACGGAACAGCGAGGAGAGAGAAACAGTCACCTGAACAGGGTGCCAAAGGTGACTGAAATCACGTTTCTGCGAGGTGGCGCGACGCAGCACTGCCGGCTTGCTGGCGGAGGCGGCGACTAGGGCACGGCGGAGGTGGCTACTCATCTCGATGGTGGGGTCGTCGGGTTCGTCGGAGTTGGGATGGCCAGCTGCGGGGTCGTCGGAGGAAGAAGGTGGCCGGAGATCGGGTCGATGGTGAGGCGGTGGTGGCTTACAGTGGTGGTGATCGGGTTGGGGGAGGCCGAGCGGAGCTGGGAAGGCGAGCGAACAGCGGGGAGACGGCGGCTCAAAATGGTCGGCGGCCGGTGAACAGTCGGGGATGCGGACACCCGCGGGGGTGAATTAAGGAATTACTGTAGCAAGGGTCGGGTCGATTTCGGGTTGGGTTTGGATGCGGGTCCGTATCCGACCCACTAAGATACGGGTCGGGTATGGGTCGCTGGTACGGGTCGGGTTGATGAATCCGACCCATTAGGATTTTATATATTAGGTTCGGTTCATTAAACCGAGTTTAAAATTTAACCGGTTTAAATTGGTTTATTTTGGTTTATTAAAAATATTAATTTTTAGGTCTTTAAAAATAGTTTCGGGGTCCAATAAATTCTTGAAAAATTATCCTGTGTCTAATATTTTATTTTACACCCAAAAATATTATTCTCATAATATTTTAATATTTAATAAAATTATTTAAAATTATTTAAAACCAGAATACCTTGATTTTAATTAGTTAAAAATTTCAGAAAAATTCTAAAATTTTGTTTTTAAATTCCTGAAAAAATCTGGGGGTTTACACTCACTCACTTAGTATTAGTATTTCTTGTTCATTCCTATATTTCTCATTCTTGTATTTATTTCTAGTGTTCCTTTATTGCATATCTCTTGTACCTGTATATTCTATCTTGTATATTCGCTCTATTTATTGTTACATAGTTTATATCATTCATTAGAACTACTGTTAGAGATGTACTTTGCTCCTTACCTGACTGGATATATTTTTCCCAGATGACACTAAGAAGTGGTACCCCACTCACTACGGGCCTCGGGATATTGTTGGCTTAGAGCCATAGACCTTGGCTCAGGAGGGTCTTATCCCGACTGAGACAGACGACCTAGGACTTCAGCATAGTAGTTAGATCTTTTGTATTGGATTTGTCTGCATCATTGTTATTAGTATTTCTCTGACTCATTGGATATTATTTGTCTCGTAAGCTATATTGTGACTCTTCTATTCTTTTATCATATTCGTGCGTTGTTTTATCTTATAGATCTGTGATTGAGTATATTCATATTACATTAGTGGCATTGTTATATCTTGATTATTAGATAGATAGATTACCCAAACAGCGTTCTACCGTCGATGTTGCGACGTAGGCTGGGCGTTGTTTACTTCTCGTGCCCCTACATCGTGTGCAGGTCATGACAGTACCGCATATCACCTCAGACAGACGGGCATTCGGAGAGGACTATCCAGACTCTCGAGGATATGCTACGCACCTATATTTTGGATTTCAGAGGCGCTTGGGAGGATCATCTTTACCTAGTAGAGTTTGCTTATAATAACAGCTACCAAGCTAGTATCAAGATGTTACCATTTGAGGCATTGTTTGGACGAAGATACCATACTCCGTTATCATGGGATGATGTTAGTGAGAGAGCCTTATTGGGACTAGAGATGGTCGTGGATGCAGCTGAGAAGGTGAAGCTCATCATGGTAGACTTCGGGTGGTACAGGACAGACAACAACATTGGAGTTTGAGGTTGGCGATCTGGTGTTCTTGAGGATTTTCCGACACGGGGCACGATTCACTTTGGTGGAGACGGAAAGCTTAGTCCACGGAACATCGGACCCTTCAATTTTCTTGAGAGGGTCAATGTAGTAGCCTACAGGCTAGACTTACTGCCTGTATTAGAGGGAGTGCATAACGTGTTCCACGTGTCACAACAGAAATGGTATGTGGCAGATCCTAGCCATGTACTAGATCACTCGGAGATCGAGGTTGGTCCAACTCTCAGCTACCCAGAGCAGCCCATGGAGACTCTGGATCACAGGAAGAAGGTGATGTGGAACCAGACGATTACTTAGGTACGCGTCGCGTGGAGGCATCACTCGCTAGGAGAGAGTACCTGGGAGCGAGAGGCCGAGATGCACGAACGATATTCTTATCTGTTTGAGCCATGAGGTATAATTCTTTATTGCTTGTATTGATTGCTATTGGTAGTTAGTCTTCCTTAATTTCGAGGAAAAAATTTCTATGGTGGGTAGGATTGTCACCCTCACTTTCCCAGCTAGGGATAGTTTGGTAAATTGGCATAGGTAAATAATTTTAGGAATAAATATTTATGTTAGTGTTATAGCAATTATTTGATTATTGTATTAATTATTTAATTATTAGTGAGTTATAGATTAAATATGACTTGTATTAATTATTTTATTAGAGGCAAGTCCAATAATTGGACTTGTCATGACAACTAGTGAGCCTAGCTTGGATCCAAACTCATTAGACCCATTCCCATAAATTAATTAGAGAGCATTAGCTTAATTAGAATTAGTTAGAAGCATTCTAAAATAGTCCTTCCCTAATCTTATTTATAATTGGATGGAGAGGGACAATTTGGACCATGCATGTGACTTGAGAAAGGGGGAAGGGGGCCGACCACTATTAGATGAGGCTCTTCTCTCTCTCTCCTCTCATTTGCATTCATTTTAGATCTAGAATTAGATCCCTAATTTTTATTATTCCTTCCCTTGAATTCTCACTAAATTTACCTTTATTTTTCCTCTTATTCTCATTCTACAAGGAGCTTGGAGCTTAAAGAAACAAGGAGCACGAGAAGAAGGAGCTTGGGTAGAGAGATCGTGTCTGGATCGTGTCCAATTATATTTTTATTGAGAATCCATCTCCCAATTGGTAAATTCTGAATTCTGAATTCTTCTTTATTCTAGCACCCAAATTATGCATTTAACCATTAGGAATGACCCCATGGCATAGAGATACCTATAGAAACAAGTTCTAGACTATTTGGTTATGTATTGTGAGTTCTATGTGGTGATTTGTGTGCATGTTAGGGTAATTACGAGATTTACACATCAATATTGTGTCATAAGACCAATTAGATCTAATTAGACTTAGATTGGGGTTATGGGACTAGGTATGTGTCCACAAATGGATACGTGTAGGCCGTATCATGGTATTTTATGATACGGTACGACACGGGACCCAATTTTGGGTATTTTACACAATTACTCTTTAATTATTATTGTAGCAAATTGTATTAGCTATATTATTGTGTAATTAATATGTGGGTATGATTAGTATGGTGAATTGAGAGTTTTGACACTTTCTTAGAGAGAGTATCATGGATTATTATACATAGAATGCCAAGTATTTGGTTATATGTCCCTAGTATATGTTTGTGAGTGCTGTATTGGTGTGAATGCCATGTGTATGTGGTTGTGTATCAAGTGTGTAGGAGTTGTGGCTGATATGGTATGATGGTTACACGAGGGATAGAAAGGGAGCATGTGTGTATGTTGAGTGCACATAAGGTTTATGCTCCAGAAGTAATTCTGTGTGTGGAGCAGTGCTACTGCTGTTATGGTTTTGGTTGTAAGTTTAGTGCATTTGATGGAGGCTTTAGCACATGCATGTAGGCAGTACTCAAGTTCTGTACTAAAATGATTCATTTCAGTTAGACTTAGCAACAAGGGGTATTCAGCTGGAGAATTCAAGGCTTGTGGTGTATCAGTAAAGGAGTAGTTAGCAGTGAGCATGGGAGGTTAGTTGTAATGCAGGCATCTAGTTAGAGTAAGGAGAATGATACAGGTAAGGGGGTATTAGTGCACAACAAGTGGGATGCAGAGTTGTATCAGTTGTGTGACACTGTGTGTGTGTATGTGTGTGATTATATGGGGTCGGGTTAGGGCTTGTTACTGCAACAACTTAGTTGCATTATACCAACAACAACAAGTGAAAGGGGTTCACCTGATGTAGGTTCTGGAGAATAGGATACATCATATATCAGTGCAAGTGGCTTTTAAGTTCAGGCATCTAGAACCTGGAGCTTGTGCTCAGGTAACTGCTATGAGCAGCAAATTGGGGACTTTCTGGGCTTATAATAACACTTTGATTAGAGAGTAAGGGATTTACATGTGTTGACATGAGCAACTAAATACTGATATCAGTTAGGATGTACAGAGAGGAGTTATATCTAAACAGAGAAGAGGGTATAAGTGAACTCAGTCAAAGATGATTGAAGGGATTAAGTGTATGTTGAGAACTTAAGTTTGAAAGGAAGGAGTGCATTATCTTGGGGCTTGGGCAGGCTTTGTGAAGTCATGAAATACTGTGTATGTTGTGTGTTGGTGAAGGACTGGGAGCAGTGAGGGGATTTAAATATGTAGAATCACGTATATCAGTTGGTTATTGGAGTATCAGTGTCTGTGTAGGGGTGTAGGTCCAGTTGGTGAAGTATTAGTTGATTTGAGTTGTTAGTTGAAGCTTGGAGAAGCAAGGAGCACAAGGAGAGAAGCTTTGGAGCTAGAGATCGTGTCTGAATCGTGTCCAATTATATTTTTATTGGGAATCCATCTCCCAATTGGTAATTCCTAAATTTTTCTCTTATTATGGCTTCTTAATCATGCATTTGACCATTAGAAATGATCCCATGGCATAGGACTACCTATAAGAACAAGTTTTAGGCTATTTGGCTTTGTATTGTGAGTTCTATGAGGCGATTTGTGTGTATGTTGGAGGAATTACGAATTTGACACATCAAGTATGTGTCATGAGACCAATTAGATCTAATTAGACTTAGATCAGGATTATGGGACTAGGTACGTATCCACAAATGGATATGTATAGGCTGTATCACTGTATTTTATAATACGGTGTGATACAGGGCCAATTTTGAGTGATTTACATTAATTCTCTTCATTACATGTTGTAATAACTTCTAATAGTATGACATGAGGGAATGATAAATTATGGAGAATGGAGAGTTTGGCACCTCAATGGGTTGAGTATCATAGATATCTTAGTTGGTGCACTATAGGTATTTGTTTAAATGCCTCAATATATATATATATATATATATATATATATATATATATATATACACACACACACACACAGTGTCTAAGTGTTGTGCAATATTGGTTGTGTATGAGAGGGATCAAGTGTGTGTATAAAGAGTGGTGGTCGGGTGGCTTGGTGTAGAAGTAGTAGCAGTACCTGTGTAGTGTTGGTGTGTGCAGGAAGTAAGATGGGGTGGTCGGGTTTTGCAATGGCTGTAGCAGTATCAGCATCATAGCTGCAGCAGCAAGCAGTAATGGCTGCAGCAGTATCTGCAGCATAAGTATCAGCAGCAATAGCTGCACACAGCAAGAGCAGCAAGCTATACAGCAGCAGCAAGCATCAGTAACTGCAGCAGCAATAGCTGCAGCAGTAAACTATAAAGTACTTGTAGTGAGTAGCAAGAGCAGTATAGTATGCATTGCAATAGGCAATAGCACTTAGCAGCATTTGCAACTGCAGTAGCTTCAGTGTGTATAGATAGGTTGTGCAGTGCTTTCAGCAATGTGGGGAAGATTGCAAATCAGTGTGCCATAGTGCACAGGTTGTGCACAAGGACTGTGGCATGACACAACAAGGGGGAGCTCGGGTATGGGCATGAGAGTATATGGAGGAAGTTAAGGATTGAGGGTAGGTAAGTGATGTTAAGGTTTGATAAGGTAACTGTTATAGGTAATATATGTATAGATACTAAGTTTTTTTGTAATAGTTATAACTCATAGGATCAACCAATAAATGTTATACCCTAGTATGATTAGCTAGTATAGGGTATAGCTTGAGATTAATAGTACGTAGTATCTTAATACCTAGATTTATCTATTATGATTAGTACCATTTAGATACCTTAATAACATTAGCTAGTATAGTAATAACTTAATATAATCACTTAGAAACTCAACCAAGACCTAGTATAGCTAGTATCAGCTAGTTAATGATCATTTGAGACCCATTAATTTAGCATGGACCTAGTGACCTAGAAATGGCCTAAAAATTTATATTAGTGCATTTTAACTCATTTATTATCCATTACACCTAAGTGATATTGATATTTCATATATATGTTTGTGTAACACCATCTCGGACACTGAGTTATACCATTTGCTCAGGACCTCAGGCGAGTATATTTCTCTGTTAGTTTTTATTTCATAATAGTGTATATATCACATGTTCAAGAATTATATACTTGATTCCGACATAGTGGTTTCACGGACTGATACTACATGGATCATGTCAGGAGATGTTATCCCTTACCGTGTTCAGCGGGTACTCCTTCACATATATTTCATCGTGTGTATTGATTTAGTGTACTCTATGTTCACACACTGCTCGTATTCAGTGTGCTTATATTCGTGTACACACACTGCTCGTGTTCAGTGTGCCAATATTCGTGTTCGTAACGTGTCATGATTGGATCCATTGGTATTGGTTGGGGATGGGGGAATAGAAGTTGATTATGTGATCAAGCCCTAGTGTATTCGTGTACATGTCGATTACATATCACACGTGTAATTGAGTTACCATATTGTATTCGTGTTCAATCTAAATCGATCATATAATAAATTTGTATTCCATGGCACATCAGCTAGATTTTATTTATTTCTATTATATTGCAGTTATTCTACTGTCTGTTCTTCATTCCAGTACAATACATGTTCATTCTTGTTTATTTTATTCTGTTGTTTAGTTATCTTGTATTCTTTTCTACTATCTGTTATATATGCTCGATTATGTATTTGAAACTACTATCAGAGATATGTATTTCTCTCCAATCCTGACTGGATATATTTTTTAGATGATTGGCTCATAGGCCAGTGTCCTATATACTACGGACCGCAGGATCATACCATTAGAGGATACTCCTGTAGAGTAGGAGGACTTAGTACCAGAGCCTGAGGAGGTTTAGATTATTTTGTTTAGACTTGTATTAGATTTTTTTTTTGAGGTTATTGGCATGTGTATTTATTTTTTCAGACTTGTGGATGTATTGTGACTCTTTCCCTCGTTATTCTTTCTCATTAACTCGAATACCGTCCTCAAGTCATGAATGTGATCATCCTTGAGGCGGCTCTTGATGGCTATGTCGTCCACGTAATATTCTACTGTTTTGCATAAGTGCTCATGGAATATGCTGCTCATCGCCCGTTGGTATATAGCCCCGGCGTTCTTCAATCCGAAGGGCATGACCGTATAGCAAAATACTCCCAATGGGGTACGGAAGGCAGTGTGCTTCTCGTCTTCAGGATGCATCTTGATCTGATTGTACCCTGAGAACCCGTCCATGAAAGACATGCGTTCAAAGCCGCAGGTGTTGTCGATCATGATGTCCGTGATGGGAAGAGGGAATTCATCCTTGGGGCAGGCCGCATTCAGATCTTGGTAATCGATGCAGATATGTAGCTTCCCATTTTTCTTCATGACTGGGACAACATTGGCGACCCAGTCGGGATGTTGTTCTTTCCGGATAAATCCATAGGCTATCAGCTTCTTGACTTCAGCTTCAATGGCGTCCATCATATCCGGGCGGAACCAGCGTTGGTGCTGCTTCATAGGCTTTGAATCGGTCAATATGTTGAGCTTATGAGTAGCCACCTTTGGGTCAAGGCCCGGCATGTCCCCATAATCCCATGCAAAGACGTCGACGTATTCCTTTATCAGCTGTGTGATTTCTCCCCTTTCAGCTGGGGGAAGATTGTCACTGATAAATATCGGTTTTGGCGAAAGTTTACCCCCAACATCGATTTGGATAACTTCGTCTTTGGTGGGAGGTTCTTTTTGCTCGAAGCGGAATTCCCACTGCGTATCCTTTTGTTGAGCCCAAGAGTCATTCTCAAATGGCTCAGAATCCTGTTTATCTGCTTCTGGGGAATCTGTCACCACCATATTTACTGATAGCGTTTGTCCGAGAGCATCAGGTGAGTCGGGGGTGACGGGTCGTCCTGGGAGGAGAAAAAGATGTCCTCATCCGACTTGGAAGTCGTAAGGGAGGTGGCATACCCTAACCCGAAACGAGTTTGACGATAGCGGGGGTTGCCACGCGGCGGCGTTCGTCTGCCTCTTCCGTAGTTGAGGCCTGGCTTCCGCTTCAAGTCATAGCCCATGTTTTGCATGATCCTTAATGCCTGCGGGCTGTATCGGTAAATTTTTATTTTCCCAGTATCGTCATCGAAAGGGTCTTCCAGGCTGGCCGGTTGACTACGCATGCGACCGAAGAATATGGGGCGCTGACTGCTGCAGCTAGGCGGGACAACGAAGATAGAATCCTCATGGGGTCCGTACGTAGTGATGATGTTGGACGATGGTGCTGCTTTCCAGACATATGGATGGTAGGAGTTTATAGCTGCCAAGAATTTTTGTGCTATGGGTCCTACCTCGTCACGGGGCGTGGATTCCATACTTGCTCAGAGGTGATAGGAACATGGCAATTTTTGTGGACTTAACATTACTGGTGTACTTTAGAATCTAAGTACGAATGTTAAGTGTAGATGACAATCGATATCAGAGGTAATATGGACATGATAATTGATGGTCGAAAGTTTATTCAGAGGTAATATGAACATGACAAACTTTGTGATTGTGACTCCATCGGGGAAGGAGGCGCATATCTGCTCAGAGGTAATATGGACATGGCAATTTTTGTGGACTTTAACATTACTGGCGTACTTTAGAATCTAAGTACGAATGTTAAGTGTAGATGACAATCGATATCAGAGGTAATATGGACATGATAATTGATGGTCGAAAGTTTATTCAGAGGTAATATGAACATGACAAACTTTGTGATTGTGACTCCATCGGGGAATGAGGCGCATATCTGCTCAGAGGTAATATGGATATGGCAATTTTTGTGGACTTAACATTACTGGTGTACTTTAGAATCTGAGTACGAATGTTAAGTGTAGATGACAATCGATATCAGAGGTAATATGGACATGATAATTGATGTTCGAAAGTTTATTCAGAGGTAATATGAAGATGACAAACTTTGTGATTGTGCCTCCATCGGGGAAGGAGGCGCATATCTGCTCAGAGGTAATATGGACATGGCAATTTTTGTGGACTTAACATTACTGGCGTACTTTAGAATCTGAGTACGAATGTTAAGTGTAGATGACAATCGATATCAGAGGTAATATGGACATGATAATTGATGGTCGAAAGTTTATTCAGAGGTAATATGAATATGACAAACTTTGTGATTGTGACTCCATCGGGGAAGGAGGCGCATATCTGCTCAGAGGTAATATGGACATGGCAATTTTTGATGGGACCAAATCTTTATGAAAGAAAGGAATGGGAATCTAATTGGTACGGCCCGTGCCCTTGTTCACAGATTCAAAGTGATGACCTTGGCATCGATCGTCTCCTGAATTTTCCTTTTTAGTACATAGCATGCCTTTGTGGGGTGATGAGTGTATCGGTAGAAGAGACAATAATCTGGGTGATCTACGTCGCCAGCTCTCACAGGATGTCTGATGTCGGGTAGCTGGAGCTTACGTTCCTTCCTTAATATATTGAAGATTTCAATTATGTCATCTTCTTTGAAGGAGAAAGTTCCTTTTGGTCGTGGGGCTTTTGATATCTGAGTTTCATGGTCTTCCAGGAAGATAGATGTTGTTGCGCTATCTTCGGATCCTGTGGACATTCTGCCCCTAGCCTTGGACGCTGCTTTGTTTTGTCGAGGCGAGTTACCCCCAGACATGCTGTGGTCCCTGGTTGTAGAAACTGATTCAGCAGGAATTGTCTCTGGTCGTACAGGATTAGACTTTGAAGTTTTAGGATTAGCAGCATATTCCAATCTGAAACGAGCTTGTTGATGGCGAGAATTACCCTGCAACGGTGTTCGTCTACCCTTTCCATAGTTGAGGCCTTGCTTTGATTTTAGATCATAACCCATGTTCTGTATAATCTTCAAAGCTTGTGGGCTATACCTGTGGATTTGCATTTTCCCACTCTCAGGCTCGCGGAATTCTTCCTGTTCAACCGGACCGTTCTGCTTGTGTTTGAAGATTATTGGATGCTGATCGCTGTGGGTAGGAGGGACAATAAAGGCATCATCTTCATATGGTTCATACATCATGATGACATTAGATGTTGATGCATCTTCCCATACGATCTCTCCCCGTTTGATCGTTAGGGGTCCTAAAACCTATTTACGGCTCCTGTCTTTGTCTTTTTGGGCGAGACGGGTACGCAGGTCAGGAGGATTTGCCGAAGAGGAAGACGAAGGCTTGTATCTTCTATTCCCATCAGCGGGTACGCGGAGACTGGGCACCCCAGTTTTCCCTATACCACCTGTATACAACAGGTTGGCCATCTGGGCGGCGGATAATCCCCTGGGAGGGTGTCTTTCCGTAATTTGAGCTTGTTTTACGCCGCGGGACTGTATCTGGCGTAACCTGGAGATTCGCTCAGTCTGGCGTAAAGCTAGAGAGGTCCTCAGCCGGCCCTCGGCTTCTCGCGTAATCCGGAGAGTAGGCAGATTGTTCTTTTGCTGGCGTAAAGGCCGAGAAGCTGAGTATTCGCCTGTTTGCTTCCCCTCGCGGAGATCACAGCGCTCATCTGGTTTACCGTAGAGGTCAGATGTTGTTTTGCGCGTGGAGCGTGATCTATACTTCCGATTTGGCGTTGAGGCACCATCAAAAGTTTTATCTATACCGCGCGTAGCGGGAGACTGATTCCTACGCGTAGAGCGCAGTGGATACTTCTGGGTTAGCGCTGAGGCTTTGCCCGAAGTTTTGTCTGTACCACGCGTAGCGGGAGACTGATTTCTGCGTGTAAAGCGCAGTGGATACTTCTAGGTCAGCGCTGAGGCTTTGTCCGAAGTTTTGTCTGTACCGCGCATAACGGGAGACTGATTTTTACGTGCAAGGCATGGAGGGAGCGATGCTACCACCTCATTGGTCGGAGAGATCGGAGAGATCGGAGAGATCGGAGAGTCCACAGGAACGGTAGAGGATGTCTTGGGCATCCACACTTTATGCAGCTTTCTGTTGTCTTGGACGGAGAGAGAGTGAGAGCCACCCCCAGTCCGAAGCATGTCTTCGTAGGCAGACTGGTTGAATTGGACGACCAGTGTCTTCTTTACGGATCCCACGGATACCGCATCGTGTTGAGCAATTGCTTCCTCGTCAGAAGAGAAAGATGTCCCCAGCAGAGTCACCATCTTGTTTGTGGTTATTTAAACGAAAAGAATAGGAATGTATTCGATATGGGGGTTTACACGGAACTCGCCTTCTTTTGTTTACAAACAAACTTGTACAATGTAATCCTATACGAGGATGTGGGAGTGCAATTTATTTAATCTGGATAGATATTGCTATAGGTGTCTGATCTACGGTCGATCACTTTAGCCCTTGGACCACACAATATTGAAGAAGTGCCGTAGGAGACAGGAAGCAGCTTCGAAGGTTGCAGAAGAGGGTGGATGCACGATGCTGAAGTTGTCGATCCCTACTCTTTGCCTGAGCTCCGGGTGCTCTCTCTCTCTCTCTCTCTCTCTATCAATTCTCCGACCTGGTTCGATCTTCCAAATTGTCCACCTTGTTCCCCATTGATAGGGGTCTCTATTTATAGAGTTTTGGTGACAGTGACCACTCCATCGGTGTAACAACCGAGGAGTGGAAAGTACAGCACCCTTTTACACAACGGTTAAAGTAACCAATGCCTACGTATAGATGATCTTTTGAATGAGCGTGTGACGCGGGTCCAACTAAGGGGACACAACGCGTACAATTGCTACTAAGATCACGGCGTAAAAGCCACGTAGGTAGGTATCCATTATGTAGCAGAGGTTGGCATAGAAGCCAAATGTCTGTCACCATGGCATAGAAGCCAAGTAGGCATAAAAGCCGAATAGGCATAGAAGCCGAACAGGCATAGAAGCCGAGTAGGCATAGAAGTCGAGCAGACATAGAAGCCGAACAGACATAGAAGCCGAGTGGTCGTAGAGACTGAATGGTCGTAGAGACTGAGTGGGCGTAGAAGCCGTATGAGCACAGATCCTGAATGGGCGTAGAAGCCGCTGCGTACTGTGCTAGAATGGGCGTAGAAGCCGCTGCGTACCGTGCTGATGTGGACGTCTTAGCCAGAATTATGGCTTTTGGAGATATAATCGAATCTCAAAGATTTGCCACCATCTTATGCATTAAATGCGAAGGCGTGTTTTGAAGGTCTGCAGCCCTTCTGTGCACCCGTCACAGAGACGTGCCTTAAGAGAAACTGTCACTGCTTTGTGCAATTAGACGTGGAGATTGCCTCGAGTCCCGTACGAGGTACAGCTTTTGACGTGGCAGGCGGTTTGCCTGCTGCGGAGCGTAAAACAGCTCGTGTTTGCCTGTGTAAAACAGGGCGGCGTATTCCCTTGTACGCGAAAGAGCGGTTTATGCTGAGGGGACTCCAGTAAACAACGGTTTGGTGATGCTTTAACCAAATCCTCTGCATTAAATACAGAGATCCGCCATCATACTGTGGGGCGCGTCCTGAGGGGTCTGCCATCGTTTCCAGCCGTCATCTGGGTAGCCGTGCAGCACTTTTTGTCAGGAGTCAGAGGTCAGATTCACTGCATGACTTGACAGGTTTATTTTAGGGAAGACGAAGCGTTCCTCGTACGCATTAACGCTGCTTTGAGAGCGGTTGAGTTTTACGCCATGGAGGCGATGAAGAACTCTGTCTTACGCTGGAGCGGCCTGCACGTACTGCACTTACGCGGATGGTCCTTTGAGCATACACTTCATGTTATGTTTTAGCGAAAAAAAGCTCTGTCGCACGCTTGATGGCTCTGAAGGCCTTTGTTTACGTTGCTCTGCATCAAGAGGCTGCGTAGCTCTTCCCAGCGTATTTTTTATGCTTCTACAGCTACAAGGGAATGACGCCCTCCTCACCCGGGTGTTCAAGGGCTGTCTCTCAGGAGTTGCTTACCAGTGGTACCGCAGCCTGGCAGACAACTGCATTACTTCCTTTGAAGACTTCAAGGCTTTATTCTTCACACGATTCTACGAGGAAGGAATGGACATGTCTATGTCCTCTCTCATCGAAGTCAAGCAGAGGGAGAAGGAGGACGTTCGCACCTTCGTCGAACATTTTTTCGCCAAGCCACCATACAGATGCCTCCAGGAGTTCCAGACTCAGTATTGGTGGATATTTGCAGGAAGAACCTTCTTTCCGTGATCTCGGTGTTCACAGGACCATATCAGTTCCATGACTGGCCCTCGTTCATCATCTCAGCAGTAGCCGTCGAGGACAACAGTCGCAAGGCACGTGACAACGACATCATGATCTCTACCTCTGACAGAGGCAAGAGGTCATCCCCCAACGGCGACCATCCTCACAGTTCCAAAGGGAAAGAAGCTCTGGCGATCAACACGTCCAGACAAAAGACTGCGGAAATCACGCAGACAAAACCAGGGACTTCCAGGCCCGTAGAGGTATACTCTTTCGACGACGACGATATTCCGAGTATATTCGAGTGTCTCGTCAAAAGTGGCAAAATCACCCTTCTGGAGGAAAGGCGGCCTAGTGAGGCCGACAGCGCCAACAACCCCAAGTACTGCATCTTCCGCAGATACGTACACCACCCCACAAAGGCATGTTACATACTAAAAAGGAAGATCCAAGAGCTGATCGATGTTAAAGCCATCACTCTGCGCAATAGCGAGAAGACGGTCACGGCCAACATGATCTCTCTGCAATTTGGCAATCTGCCTCCCCAATAAGTACCGGACGGTGTTACACCTATTTCCAGGACAATGATGGACATCGTTAATCTCCCTCCAGCTAGGGGTCAAAATCACGACCTGTTACCCCTAACTACCCAGAGAGGCGAGATTATGTGGGTTCACCCAGACTTGGTGTCGGAGCTCGAAGAAGAGACTAATGCTACTAAAGCTAAGTCCAGAAAGAACTCCAAATGCAAGCCATGCCATATGGTTACAACTTCTTCAACATCAGGCAAAGACGAGGTCTTGGCCACAGCAATCCGTTCAGGGAAGGCTTACCTCAAGGACTACGGAGCAAGTCAGGAAGATGCACCTGCAGACGCTTTAGCTGCCAAGCCTTCGGAACCAGAGCCCGTCGTACCAGAAGCCTGTCCTTCGAGACCAACTTCGACGGACAAGGAGAAGCAAAAAGAAGTGCGCTTCAATAAACCTGTGAAAACATTCAAAACAAAGGTTTAGAGAAGTCGTACAACTTCGACATCTTGGCCCAACTGGCTAATACACCGGCCAGGTTGTCCATCTTCGAGCTACTCAGGCTCTCCCAAGACACTCGTCTAGCCCTGAGTGAGGCATTGGTGCAGGCGGATACATACTTGACCCAACTTAAGTCCCCCGACAAAGAACCTGCAGCATGTCCCCGATGCCACAGTGTGATGGAGGTGGTCCCAAATATCACTTTCACTCAAGACGACATGATGTTAAAACATAACAGGCATGACAGGCCCCTCTACCACACCGGGTACATCGGTTCCATGGAGGTAGACCGGATTCACATAGATCCGGGATCCTCAATCAGCATCATTCCTCATAGTCTGCTCAGACCACTGAGGATTCCTACCAGCGAACTGGCTTACACCACCACTACTATCGTGGGTTTCAACGCCGGAAGAAGTAAGCCGTTGGGAAAAATTCGCCTGAGAATCCAGATTGGCAACCTCAGATCGGTGGCTACATGCTACGTTATCGATTCAGAGGTGTCCTACAATATCCTGCTAGGAAGACCGTGGATCCACGACCACAACATCGTTCCTTCGACTCTACATCAATGCTTCAAATATGTAGACGCCCAAGGGACAGTACAAACGGAGGTTGCCGACCTAAACCCATTTAAAGGAGTAGAATCCTACTACTCCGACGCCGTGTTATACTCTCAAGACTACACAGAAGAGGTGTCAGCCCAAGCAGAGAAGGAATCCCACAGGGAGCCTGAAGAACCTTCGGCCAAGCAACCCCTGTCAATCAAGGTAAAGGGACGAACTACCCGTCCAAAAGCCATAGAGCCTATGGCTATCCACCTGAACAAGACCAGGTCAGGGAAAGAGGGTGATCCTCTAGTGGTCACCCTTAATCATCAACCTTCGGCGCAACAAGCAGCCGAGTGATGTAAATGCAACCAGAAGTGCAGTTTCTGATAATAATAAAGGACCTCTTTTCCAGTATATCGACGCTCGGATTCCAAATCAGGAACCCTCTCCCCATGACGATATAGAGCCTATAGCACAAAAATTCTTGGCAGCTATAGATTCCTATCATCCGTACATATGGGAAGTGACGTCATCATCCAATGTCATCACGACGTATGGACCACATAAGGATTCTATCTTCATTGTTCCACCTGCCCGCAACGGTCAGCGTTCAATAGTCTTCGGCTGCATGCGCAACAAACAGACTATACAAAAGGATTCCTTTGATGACGAGTCTGGTGAAATGCAAGTTCACAGGTACAGCCCGCAAGCCTTGAAGATCATGCAAAATATGGGTTATAACTTAAGGATGAAGCCATGTCTCAACTACGAAAAAGGCATACGAACACCGCTGCTAGGCAATCCCCACTATCAACAAACCCGTTTCGGGTTAGGGTACGCCACCTCCTTTACGACTTCCAAGTCAAACGAGGATATCTTTTCCTCTTTTCAAGACGGCTCATCGCCCTCCGGCTCATCTCATGCCCTCGAGCAAACATTATCAGCAAATATGGTAATGACGGATTCCTTCGAATTAGACGAACAAGAATCCGAACCATTCGAGAATGACGCTTGGGCTCAGCATATGGATACACAATGGGAGTTCCGCTTCGAGCAGAGAGAACCTCCCACTAAAGATGAAGTTATCCAGATTGACGTAGGGGATGAACTTTTACCAAAGCCGATATTTATCAGTAACGACCTTTCCGAAGAAGAAAGGGAAGAAATTACCCAGCTGATAAAAGAATATATCGATGTCTTTGCGTAAAATTATGAGGATATGCCAGGTCTTGATCCAAAGGTGGCTACTCATAAACTTAATATACTGCCCGATTCAAAGCCTGTGAAGCAGCACCAACGTCGGTTCCGCCTGGACATGATAGACGCCATTGAAGCTGAAGTCAAGAAGTTGATAGCCTGTGGCTTCATCCGTGAGGAATAACATCCCGACTAGATCGCCAATGTGGTCCCAGTCATGAAGAAGAATAGGAAAGTACAGATCTACATCGATTACCGAGATCTGAACGCAGCCTGCCCCAAGAATGAGTTCCTTCTTCCCATCATGGACGTCATGATCGATAATACATGCAGTTTTGAACGTATGTCTTTCATGGACGGATTCTCGAGATACAATCAGATCAAGATGCATCCTGAAGACGAGAAGCATACTGCCTTCCGGACACCACTGGGGGTATACTGCTATACGGTCATGCCCTTCGGATTAAAGAACGTCGGGGCTACATACCAACGAGCTATGAGTGACATATTCCACAAGCATTTACGCAAGACAGTGGAGTATTACGTGGACGATGTAGCTGTCAAAAGCTGCCTCAGGGATAATCACATCCGAAACTTGAAGACAGTATTTGAATTGATGCGCCAATATCAACTCAAAATGAACCCTACAAAATCCTTTCTGGGGGTATCTAGCGGCAAATTTCTGGGATTTGTCATCACCGCCAAAGGCATTCAAGTAGACCCTGATAAAGTCAAGGCCATCTTAGAAATGCGACCGCCCCGCTATCTGAGGAAACTCAGGGGATTTCAAGGTCGTCTGGCTTATATCCGAAGGTTCATATCCAACCTCTCCAGGAGATGCCAGCCCTTTTCTTGTCTCATGAAGAAATGTGTATCCTTCATATGGGACGAAGCCTGTCAGCAAACGTTCGGGGATATCAAATGCTACCTCACTAACCTGTCGGTTCTGGTAAGAAAAACCATTTATGCTATACGTTCGAGCAATGGATCATTCTCTGGGAGCTCTTCTCGCACAAAAGAACGATAAAGTCCACGAGCAGGCTATCTACTACCTCAGCAGGATGATGGTCGGAGCCGAACACCAGTACATCCCTATGGAGAAAGAATACTTGGCTCTGATGTTCGCTATTCAGAAAATGCGACACTATGTCACGGGCCAAACCATTCATATCATCTCCAGGATCAATCCCCTTCGGGTACTGATGAGCAAGCCAAGTGTCCTTAATTCCCGACTCGCGACTTGGGCGATGTTGTTAACGCCATATGACATGGTGTACGTCCCTCAGAAGTCTGTCAAAGGCCAAGCATTGGCCGACTTTCTAGCTGCTCATCCCATCCCGGAGGCCTCCAAACTATACGAGGACATTCCCGACGAAGTTGCAGAGTATAATTCCGCAACGGAAGGCCATGCATGGCAACTGTTCTTCGATGGCGCCTCCAGGACTGGTCCCAGGGGAAACGTGGTTTCAGGAGTAGGGATCGTCCTAGTCACTCCTGATAAACTCGTTATCTACCGAGCATATTCTCTTAATGAGCCATGTTCTAACAATGTGGCAGAATACAACGCTCTACTAATCGGGCTCCAAGTCGCTAAAGAGCTGGGGGTCGAATCTCTGGAAGCCTTCGATGATTCTCTGCTGATCGTCAACCAAGTCAGAGGAATATATGAAGTCCGGAATCCCAACCTTATCCCCTATCACCGAGCAACGGTCGAGATAGCCATGACGTTCAAAGATTTCTTCCTTGAACATGTACCTCGATCTCGGAATCTGGAAGCTGATGCCCTAGCCAGTCTAGCTGCAGATTTAGCCACCCCTGTAAGAAGGCAGAATTCGGTAATCCTTCTTAACAGAGACTTATTCTGTGTGAAAAATAACTTTCACATAGAACATAGCTACACGGTGAACGCAGATCCGCCCAGGAGAGACTGGAAAAGCCCCTTTATAGATTTCGTAGCATACAGAATCTTGCCAGAAGATCCTAAAGAAGCAATATCTGTCAAAAGACGATCATTACGCTTCTATTTCGACGCATCGTCACAATGCCTATATCGCCGGTCTTATGACGGGCTATTATTACGATGTCTCTCTGATGACGAAGCACAGCGGATTACTCGTGAGGCTCACGACGGTGTGTGCAGGGCGCATCAACCCCGTCCTAAGCTACATGATCAAATCAGAAGAATGGGCTATTACTGGCCCACTATGATCGCAGACGCAATCCAGTATGCCAGACGATGCAGGGCCTGTCAGGTTCATGCAGACTTCATACATCAACCGTCCGAACATCTACACCCTACGGTTGCATCCTGGCCTTTCGAAGCATGGGGTATGGATATCATTGGCCCTATTCACCCGTCTTCTTCCAGAGGTCACCGGTTCATACTGGCCATCACGGATTACTTCTCCAAATGGGCAGAGGCGATCCCTCTTGCTGAGGTAAAGACATCTAATGTGACCAGCTTCATCAAGCATCACATCATTTACCGCTTTGGGGTTCCCCGAAGGATAATCCATGACAATGGGCCTCAGTTCATCAGCCATGCGTTCTATCGATTCTGTGATAAAAATCGGATACAAAATGTGGCCTCCACGGCATATTATCCAGCTGCTAATGGGTTGGTGGAAGCCTTCAACAAAACCATTATCAAACTCTTGAAGAAGTTCGTCTCTTCGAACAAGAGAGATTGGAATGAGAAGCTGGGAGAATGTCTCTGGGCATACTGCATAACCGTACGAGCACCGACAGGTTGCACGCCATTCTCATTGGTCTACGGGAGTGAAGCAGTTCTTCCTATCGAAATTCAAATTTTGTCACTCAGGATAGCCATGGCCAACGAGTTAACTCAAGAAAAGAATGACCTTTTAAGGCTTCAAGAGCTAGAAGGATTAGACGAGAAATGCCTCCAAGCTCAGCAGCGCATTGCGCTCTACCAAGTGCGCATTTCCAGGACTTTTAATAAAAAAGTAAAGGAAAGAGTGTTCAAAATCGGCGAGTTAGTTTTGGCTGTAAGAAGGCCGATGATTCTTACTCACAGGAGTAAAGGCAAATTCCAGCCCAAATGGGAAGGCCCTTACGTGATCGAGACAACGTTCTCAAACGGCGCTTACAGGTTAGCCCAGCCTAATAGAGACCTGCTAATGGCTCATATCAATGGCAAATTCCTGAAAAGGTACTATGCTTAAACCTCCTCTGCTCAAGTGTAATAGGGTGATCTCATTCTGACAAAACTACTTCCAAAATAAAACTAGTTGGGTCACATTCTATCATGTCCATATGACCTCTGAATAGATATGCTCTGCTAAAGCTTACCGAAAGTATATCATGTCCATACTACCTCTGATATCACTTTCACCCAAACATGTCATTTATATTCTGAAATGATGGGTCCACAAAGTCAGATAAAAAGCCTCTTTATTACTCCCAGAAAAGAGCAAGAGTACATTTGAAAAAAGCAAAAGTACATCACTTAGGGGGAGCGGTCAGATCGCGCAGCTGCTGCACCAGTACAGCCATCCTCTCATCCCGAGAGTTCAAAACGTCGACACGAGCCCGTGCCAACCTAGTTGCAACATCGTTCAGAGCAACTAACTCAGACCGAGCCTGCACGAATTCGGTATGGCTGACGCCCACACGCGTCAGGTTCAGCTGAACAGCCGCCCGTCGTTCCTTCAGCACGTCTCGGGCTGCCAACAAAGAGAGAGCCTTTGCCTCTGCTCGAGTGAGCTCATCCTTCAAAATACGGACCCTCGCTGCCTCTTCCTCATACTCGGTTTCACACCGGGTCAACTCGGGGACGATGTACCCCAACTGGACGTGCTCGTCATCCATCTCCTGCTGCTGAGCCGCGATAGACTTATCCAGAGGCTCCATCTGTTCAGCGAGATGCGCAGTCAAGGAGTCGTATCTGGCCTGAACCAGAGCTTCAATATTGCCTCGAGATAGCTGCAGGTATTCGTTAATGGGTTGCTCCAAACCATTAACCATCGCCTCCAGCGCATCAGCTACCCCGGCATCACCGAATTCCCGGATCGCCTTTATAGAGAACCGAGAGGACCTCTTCAGCTGCGCAAAGTCCAGCTTCTTCGCCAACACCATTGACATCAGCGTTCTCAGAGTGGCGTAGAAGATCCCGGTGTACTGCTCGGTCAGTGCAACTAGGTCCGCGTGAACGCGGGGAGTATCCGCAATCGTGGCGACTTCCCCTCCAGGAATAACCACAGACGATGTCGCCATGGCCGTCGCCTTAACAGGAGGAACGACGAAGGAAGAATCGCCAACACCGGACGAAGTGACCGGCGTGCTCAAAAGAGGCACTGTCACAATGACAGGCTCGTCCTCCTCTTGAGATACCGGAGTCTCCTCGACAGGAAAGCCAGCACCCGAAGAGGTCTCCACTTCAAAATTAGGTACCTCCGTGTCACCACTAGGACCTGACACAGATCCAAAGGGCGCGTCTACATCACCCTCTCCGAAGAGGTCTTCCCCTGAAAAGAAGACAAAAGGAAGTTAATATCAACGTAATATTAATTTTCCCAAAGAAGAGGCATAAAAGACGATATTTACCCCTGGCCGGCGGCATATACATCGCATCTGCAGCCTGTACAGCTAAATCATTTCTTAATAATGCTAGGCGAGCTGTCATACCTGGAGAAAGGGGTCTGCGAACTGACACTGGCAAGTAGTCTTCCAGGTCCTCCTCAAAATCCAACCGAGGCTCATCGGCTAGAATCACGCTAGGTACGCTCGCAGGAACGGCAGAAGTCCCTCCCGATGCCGATCCGGCTAGAGGTATACGGAACTTTATTATACTCAGCCCCGAAGGCGACTTCGTTCCACTACCTGAAGCAGTAGCAGCGACCGCGGCATCCAGCTGAGATTCTTCGGCACCACCAGCCGAAACTGTGGGAGATCCCTCTCTAAAAGGCAAGGAACCTCCAATCAAAGAATCATCCCCAACACGGGGAGATGCAAGCTCACCTCCAGGAGCATCAACACCAGGGATCCGGAGAGGACGATTTATCGTCTTCTTCTTCCTCTTACGAGGGGAAGTCTCCTTGGAAGCAGGAGGCCTTCGCTTCCCAAGAACTACCAAAGCCCCTGCAGGCGGAGGTACTTTACCCCTAGGGACAGACACCAGAGGCTCATCCGGAGTAACAGACTCACCCTCGTCGGAAGAAACCGAGGGGACTTCAACTCTTCCCCCAGGCTTGGAAGAGGGCACCCTAAAGCTCCCATGCATATCAAAATCACGATGGAAGGTGTTCGTTGCCACATAAAACTGGGCATACGAATGCAGGATGCACAGCTCCGTGGAGAATGTAATGACGGGCACAATAAAAATTGCCCCAGTACAGCCCATGATAAAATATCGCCATCCCCGTGCCCCATCAATGAGTCCACCTCTGGACCTGAAGCTGGTGACGGTGTTGCCCACATGCAACTGATCATACCCAAATTGTCGGGCAAATCGACTGGGCAAGTAGGGCTCCAAGAAGCAATAATCTTCGCTTTTGTACAGAAGATGGGATGGTCTAATACAGACCAACCAATTAAAAGCTTTGGGAGAAAGAATGGTCTTCTCTCTACCTGAATCCTTGAGCCTAATCCCCGATTGGTTGCGATGTACAGGAGGGACGGTGCAGAAAAGCTTCCAACTATGACTGAAGCCTAGCACCCGCCGACAGTCTATAACCGTGCTCACGTTCCAGGAAGACTTCCGGTAGTTCAACAAGAAACTACCCCCCGAACTACTGCCAGAACCGGGAGACATCACCCGAGGATTATGGAGAATTAACCACCCCATCAAATACAGGTATGGTAATTCTATCCCGGGAAAGCTATCACGCCGAATTTCATCGACGAGCAGCCCGTCAATCATGGCCCTCAGGCCAGCTTGTATACGGCACACCATAGCAGGGAGCAAGCCCAGTCTTGCCCTGAACACCAGATGCACTGCAGGCCATAGCGTGTTGCGGTGAATGCGGTCCGCAGATGCAACGCCAGGCACTACTACTCGGCGCAGCCATATGGAGAGAAAGCTAGCCAGCTGAGCCTCCCTGGACAGAGGCCTACGACAACGCCTCAAATAGCTATAGGCCTTGGTGCCTTCAAGATACTTTCTTGTCCCTTCGTCGAGGAACCGGTCCGGAGCACCAGCATCCACTATAAGATCGTCAACCACCTGAGCATTAAGCGCACTCAGGGGATTCATAGGCAGATCCTTGCCCTCCAATACCTTCTCCGGCTTAGCAGTCCTGGACCGGTGAAAGAAGAGGTAGGACATCTATTTGCTGATGTGAGCCAAATCTGAGGGCTCATCATAAAAAGCGGTACAAGCGAGGTAGTGGCACATCAACTCCTGGTACACTTCTACTACCCGAGGGTCTGAACCCCCCAGCTCCCGGTTCGTGGGAACATACTCTTCGTATGGAGTATCCTCCATCGGCAGTCTCGAGATCTCTGTCATCTCATGCAGGGCCAATCCTAACTCCCCCAGTTGAGTGGCGAAAGTCCTGGTAAGCGAAATATATCGCTCCATCAGTGCCAGAAACAGGTTAGGGTTAGGAGGTAACCCAACACTGGTCGCACTCACAGCTGCAAACAGACCGATGTTCTCCAACTCGGTCTGAAAATGCTTCAAGGCCCAATCAACTAAGCGAGCCCATCGAAGATTCAAAGGGGTGATCCACCCGCCACACCGAGGGTTCATCTTAGGGTATACTCCCCCACGCCCCATAAAATCATTACAGAAAGTAGGTAACTGGACCGGCTGAATCACCAAACTGTCTTCACTCAGGACACTGTCCGGGTACAGCCCTCTGAACAGCGTCACAGAGCCAGAAGGGCGGCTGACAAACGACTCCTGGTCAGCTCCTCTCAGATGAAAGATCTTCCCCGGCTTGCCGTAAAGATCGGGGGTCAGCGTCCACGACATCTTCCTGGGATGCGTAGCATGATAGAAGGCCGAGATGGGGTAGTCTCTCGGCATACTGGGTAGATACAAGACCAAATCAACAGCAGGGAAAACCTAGAGTTCTCTCTTGGGCTTTGTTTGGGACCGCTTGTCAATCATGTCCCCGAAGAGGAAAGCCGGCTTCAGGTATTGCTCCCCGTCTACGTACGTTAGGGGCTCCCCGTTGATCATGCTCAGCAGCATTCGCTCACCCTGAGACGATATCAGAATTGCCCTTCCTTCGGGATATTGGGGCCCGGAGATAGGAAATGTCACGTGTGACAGATCCTCCAAATAGTTGGAGTGCAGCATCCCGGCGGCAGAGCCCATCACTTCAGCTAGCGGAGACTCATGCAAGTTAACTGCAAAAACACAGAAGAAACACGTCAGATCCTAAACTAGACATTTCGGACTTGCAGCATCCAAACAACAGTCCGTGCTCTACGTCAAGACTGTGAAACTTGAACCTTTACGCTGGAATCTATTTCCTTAACGTAAAAGTCAAGATTGCCAGTATACGGTCTGTGCTTTACTCCAGATTGATTAAATTGAGTTATTACGCCAGGATTTCCATCCACGAGCATAGAACTCAAATTTTAAAATACCAAGTTTTCGGCGGTCAAGGGTTTTTACGCTCGACTGCGAAAAAATAGAGTTTTTACGCGGACACATTAGGAATGTGGGCGTAAAAAGATAAAACGTCTTCGTGCATCATCTTCCTCAAAGAGGCTATCAGCACAGAAGACGACCTAGCGCGGTCACGTTCAACGTGTGCGAAGGATTTTTAGTCATTCTCTCCTTCCCAAAAGCTCTACCTTCCAGGCCGGGTGCACTACTCGTCGGCGGGACGCTCCGCTCGGAATAAAGTTCGCCTTGTCCAATTAGAGACTCTCTCGCTTGGGCCGAAGAACGAGAAGAGGAATCAGCCTTCTTTCCCTTAGCGGAGGAGGTTTGTTTTGAAGCCATTACTGGAAACTTTGAAGACTCGAAGAAGAGACGGAGAAGAACTCGAACAGTCGAAAGCTTTCTCTCGCAGAAGACGGATAGAAAGTTCTTTCCCTCAGAAACTTGGAATATATATAGAGTTTGGATGGACTCCTCGGACCCCGAACCAAATCTCCTAATTAATATTCGGTTATGATTGGGTCCCACGTCAGCCTATTTATTCAGAGAAGGCGGACAGTCGGCGAATTCGAAAAGTTTTTCGCGCAAAGCAAGTTCATGGTTTCTACGCTAAGGAGCTTTCAACGCTCGACAGCTACAGATCTACGGTTTTACGCTTGCAAGCTATAAGTCCATGGTTTTTACGCCCGGATGCCTTTGTGCTCGGTAGCTTTTATGCTCGAGAGGCTACAGACCTACGACTTCACGCTCAGCAGATACCAAATCGATGATCTCACGCTCGGTGGCGCTTAGTTTATGCTCGGAGGCGACGGATCTATGACTTCACGCTCGGAAGACTTTTCTTTTCAGAAGCAACAAATCTACAGTTCTACGCTAAGGAGCTTTCTACGCTCGACAGCTACGAATTTACAACTTTACGTTCGACAGCTACAAGTCGGGTTTTACGCCCGGATGCCTTTGTGCTCGGTAGATTTTATGCTCGAGAGGCTACAAACCTACGACTTCACGCTCAGGAACCACATGTCTATGATTTCACGCTCGATGGTGTTTAGTTTATGCTCAGAGGCTGCCAACTTATGATTTCGTGCTCCGTAACTTCCCACACATCTGAAAGATATGCAGGCCAGAGTACACGTACATCTGAACGATCCTTAAAGCGGTCAATTACAGGAGTTCACACAGAAGATACTCCTTCTTGACCTCAAGATATCCCAAGTACCCGAAGCATACAGAGTTCAACATTGAAAAATTACTCTTCTTCACGGGTCGATTCGAAGTTCATCCAGACTCCAGTCTGAATATTTCATCTACCAAGATGGCAAATCAGTTTGACAGCCATTTCTCGCCCTGTTCCAAGGGATTTCCGAGAAATCATTCTTGAAGATGATGTCTGAACAATGAAATTCTGTTATCAGAAGTAACAGTTCAGAATTCTACGCGGTTCCTCACTCTTAAACAGCAGGACAGTTCGAACACTCGAATGCTAAAGCGACTTTCTACGCATCCTTAGTTATGCGTAAAAGACAGGACAGAACCTAGCACTCTTTCTAAACAGAGTCGGCGTAAAGAATCAGACGTGTCGAAGCTGCACACATTCAGACTTCACAGCAAAGTATGGCAACGTGATCATATGAAGAAGAAAGACGATTTTATTAAAGATTAAAGTCATGATTACATATGAGGGAAATCCAGTCTATAAAGGTTTTTCTTTATTTTTTTTCATGATTACATATGAGGGAAATCCCATCTACAAAAGGATTTTTTCTCGTCGTCGTCGGAAGGCCACCCCCCAGAATCTGCTCTACCAGGTTCTTGCATGGGCGCCAATTCTTCATCTCTCCCCCAGCAGTTGGTCGGTTTTTGCAACCGACTAAAATGATAAATGGAGGGAGAATACGGAACTGGGCCTGCCTAAATTATGCAGATCCCATGCTCCGTGCACCGTGGCAGATTGAGTTGAGGTATTTCACCCAACTCAATACCCGAGGTCAGAGCCAGTAGCAGCTCTCGTCCCCGGAGGTAACGGGAGAAGGTGCCACTTACAAGCAGCGTGGTGAAATAAGATTCTTCGTCTCTCCCGAAGAACCACCACATAAAGTTGTTGATTATCCCGAGCAAAGGAGGCTATGATATCCTTCCATGATCCATCGTTGCAGAGGACATTTGCTCGAAGACGCCATCTTTTTCGGCTCCTTACATGCTGGAAGAGCATGATCTCCTTCTTCCTCAAGTCGACCCGACGAACTCCGGCCATCATCTCTGTATGATGAAGGAAGTGTGGGAAGAACAGGAGAACTCCTCAGCCTTTTTTATAGGCAAGAGAGAGCACCGATCCCCAATGAATCCGCCATAAAGTCAGCCTCGACCATTTCAAAACTCCATTCAGAAATGTTTCAAGTTACGAGGAGCGGGTCATGCTTCATTCAAAGCGTTTCAAATTATGAGAAATTTAAAAGCTTTGAAGGGGGTCTTGTAGAAGCATAAAAAATACGCTGGAAGCTCTACGCGGCATATTGATGCAAAGTAGCGTAAACAGAGGACTTCAGAGCCTTCAAACGTGCGAATAGAGCTTCTCCGCCAAAGCACAGTGAGAAATACAGGCTCAAGGACCATCCGCGTAGGACAGTACGTCCAGGCTGCTTCAGCGTAACCAGGGGCTTCATCGCCTTTATGGCATAAAACGCATCCTCTTTTCAATGCAGCATTGAAGTATACGAGGGACGCTTCGTATTCTCCAAAGTGAACCAGTCAAAGCCTGCAATGAACCTGTCAAAGCCTGCAATGAACCTGTCAGATCCTGTAATGAACCTGACGTCTCGACTTCTGACAAAGGGATACTGCTCGACTACCTAGGCTACGGCTATAATGATGGCGAGGCACTGCAACCCAGGCTGTCATTTACTGCCATTTCCCTTGCGTAAACCACTTTTAAGTACACGGAGGAATACGCTGCCTATTTTACAAAGGCAGATGAGAGCTCCTTACGCTCCGTGGAAGACAAACCGCCTGCCACGTCAAAAGCTGCACCTCATACGAGATTCGAGGCACGTCTCTGCATTTTTTATGCACAGAGCGGTGACAGGTTCTCAAGGCACGTCTCTGCAAAATTAATGTGCCGAATACTGACAGATGCCTGAGGCACGTCTCTGCACCATGTGCAGGCCAAGTGACAGACCTTCAAAACACGCATCTGCGTTTAATGCACCGGATGATGGCAAATCTCTATAATTAATGCTGGGGATTTGATTATATCTACAAAAGCTATAATTTCGACTAAAACGTCCACATCCACTCGGCCTCTGTGCCCATTCAGCTTCGGCGCCCGCTCGGCTTCTACGCCTATTCAGCTTCGGTGCCTGCTCGGCTTCTACGCCTACTCGGCCTTTATGACCACTCGACTTCTACGTCTATTCAGCTTCGGTGCCTGCTCGGCTTCTACGCCCATTCAGCTTCGGTGCCTACTCGGCTTCTACGCCTACTCGGCCTTTATGACCACTCGGCTTCTACGCCTATTCGGCTTCTATGCCGGTTTGATAACTATTTGGCTTCTATGCCATGGTGACAGACATTGGCTTCTATGCCAACCTCTTCTACAAGAGGGATACCTACCTGTGTGGCTTTTACGCCGTGATCTTCGTAGCGATTATACGCATTTTGTCCCTTAGTTGGACCTGCATCACACGCTCATTCAAAGGATCATCTATACGCAGGCTTTGGTTATTTTAACCGTTGTGTAAAAGGGTGTTATACTTTCCATTACTCAGTTTTTACACCGATTGAGTGGTCACTGTCACTAAAATTCTATAAATAGAGACCTCTATCAATGAGGAAGAAGGTCGACAAATTAGAGGGTCAAAGAAGTTAGGTCTGAAAACTGATCAAGAGATCCAGTACCAGATCCAACGGTCGAGAGAGAGAGAGAGAGAGAGAGAGAGAGAGAGAAGAATCCAGAGTTCAGGCAAAAGAGAAGGGATCGACGACTTTGGCATCGGGCATCCACCCTCTTCAGCAACCCTCGAAGCTGCTACCTGTCTTCCACGGCACTTCTTCAACATCGTGTGGTCCAAGGGCTAAAGTGATCGATTGCAGATCAGACACCTATAGCAATATTCACCCAGATTAAATAAATTGTACTTAGACATCCTCGTGTAGGATCAAATTTGTACAATCTTGTTTGTAAACATAAAAGAAGGGCGGGTCTTCGTACAAGACCTTATTTTCCGTATTTCATCAAATCTTTTCTCGTTTATATTACATACCCAAAACAATTACTAACTTATTAACTGACATCTCAACTTAACTTACATCACACTAACAGACAATTAGATACTAACTCATACACTAACTGACATTAAGGTCTTACTAAAAATTCAAGTATTGAACGCCCTATGCTCACTTACCAAAAATATTAGATCTTACACTCGGATACACATTCTTGCTCATGTGCATATCAGTACTAACAGGCTCTCCTCTCCCTGTATGTTCAGGCTTTACCACTGCATATTCCAGATACATCTCACCTCCCTGATACTCTAATCAGTAATGATCCAAGTATCATTTATACTCAAGCTCCTATCAAGAGTGTTAGTGTTGCCTTCTTGAATACCTTAATATCCGATACTTCAATATCTGATACTCCCAAGAGTATAAGATTTACCTGAGTTCAAGACCCCTACAACTGCTGACTGAACTGGCCCCTCACTGACTTGCATTCCTAATTGCAGATACTAAAACCTCACTCAAAAGTATACCAGACTCATACCCCCATTGTATTCGACACACACAATCACTCGAGCCCCCCCCCCCCCCCACCCACCCACCTACACTTCCAACTGTATACTTTTGCTGCTGGTGGTAACCTCAAACCCGAACACACATAACCTTAGATTACCCCCATCTATCAATATAAAACTCATGCCACCACCAACCATACACTCAACAATATAACAATAGCAGTAATGACTGCTACTATTGCTGCTAAGTTAGCCCCCTTCTTATTGCCAGTAGCTCCACCATCACCTCTCTTGCATACCAACTGCACACATACCACACCCTTGATAGCTATATACACTCACATGCATTATCACTTAATAAAGAATACACTAATACACTAATACACACACACACACACACACACACACACACACATATATATATATATATATATATATATATATATATATATATATATATAACTGATTACTAAACTAAATAATCAACTAGATATTCTAATAAATACTTTGAGTGCATAGCTTATGATACTTATGATATGCATCCAAACAACGAGCCAAAATCTCTAATTCTCCACAATAATTCTTTCCACATATTAATTATATATAATAACATCTATTATAACTAATTACAATAGGTATTAAAGAGAATTGCACAAAGATCACCCAAAATAAGTCTCGTATCACACCGTATCACGATACGACCTACTCGTATCCAATTTTGGACATGTAGATAGTCTCACAACCCCGATCTAAGTCTATTTAGACTAATTTAGTCTCATAACACTTGATGTGTCAATCTTGTAATTCCTCCAATTTGGACACAAATTGTCATGTAGAAATCATAATACACATCCAATTAGCCTAGAACTTGTTCCTATAGGTAGCCATATACCATGGAAGAGTTCCTAATGGTCAAATGCATGATTGGGAACCTACAATGAAGGTGAATTCAAAATTGTACCTAATGGAAGATGGATTTCCAATGAATTATTTTTACGGACATAATCCAGACACGATCTCCTTGCCAAACCTCCTTCTCCTAGTGCTCCTTGCAATTCCAAGCTACAAAGCTCCTTGCGTGTTGAGAATGAGAAAGAATATGAATGAATTGGGAGGGATTGATGAAGGGATAAAGAGAATTGGGGATCTAGAAATTTGTGGATCTAAATTGAATGAACAAATGGAGAGGAGAGAGAGAGAGAGAGAGAGGCTCTTATGTGGCTGACCCTTGCTTTTTTCCTCTTCCAAGCAACAATCAATGACTACTATGCCCCTACATGCTAATTATGAGGAATAATTAAGGATGTCTATTTTGAAAAAAAAATTACACTAATACAAATTAGACTTGTAACCTCTGTATCCTGAAATTCGTGCTTAAATATTGTTATTAGGTTAATTTGGGACTATTGGAATTTTTCCATAATTTTTAGTTAATTAAAAACTATTAATACTAATTTTCTAGGACTTTCAAGAATTTATTTTAGGTTCAAAATTAATTAAAAATATCCCAAACTTTTATTTTAGGTTCTAAATAGTCAAATATATTTTCTAGAATTTTTTGGGAATTTTCTGTTAGTATTTATTGGTAGTTTTAGACTAATAACTAATTTTTAGGACTTGTAGAATTTATTGTGCAATCTCAGGAATATAGAATGGACCCACGATATTTTCTAGGGTTTATAATAGTATTATATATTTTCTGAAATTATTTTAGAATTTTTGGAATAATTTTAGTATTTATTTTTAGTTAAATGGGTAAAACTAATGTTTAGAGATTCTCCTAATTATTGTAGAAAACCTATGAATATAAAATTGTCCCAAATATTTTTTTAAGATTTTTAGGTCCAAAATATATTTTTTTTAATTTTTCCAGATTTTTATGATTATTTTTAATATTTATTTTGAGTTATTTAGATTTAAAACGACTTAAATAATGTTTTGATAAAGGCAAATCAAAAACAAATAATATAACAAAAACCATCCAATCAGGTTCTGACATGTGTCAGCCTACAAATATCTATTCAGCCGCAGGTACATCCCTATTCAGCCGCAGGTACATCTATATATATATATATATATATTATTATAACCCTAATTATCCCATTATTTTAGAGAGAGAGATGTTGGAGAATTGCCATCTAGGGTTCCTTCATCTTCCACAAGCCATTGCGTATAGTTCCGGACTCCAAATGAGGCCTAGTTTCTTGCGTTAGAAAGATATTGAGGTTAGCTTTCTGATTATATAATTTTTTTATGAAATTATTAGTATTAAATTCTTGAAAATTCGTAGAGCACAGCATGTCCGAAAATAGACGTGTTTTAATGTTTTCGCGATTTCGGGAGAACCAGGGATCAGAATCATGAACCGTTTAAAGTTTCGGAAAGCTAATTTCGAGATCATTGACATATTTTTTCTCAGAATTTAATTCGAAGTATTTTTATACTGTTAATTCTGTAGAACTTCTAGGTTAGAATTTAACCATCGGTGCACGATACGAAATTTGTATGTGCCATAATTCCCAAACGAATTTGAATTCGGACGAGCCATAAATTCCAGCATATTTTTTATGATGAAATTTATAGGGAATCATGCATGAAAGTCGAGTTTGT
Organism: Iris macrosiphon; assembly: GCA_036927795.1. Classification (NCBI taxonomy): domain Eukaryota; kingdom Viridiplantae; phylum Streptophyta; class Magnoliopsida; order Asparagales; family Iridaceae; genus Iris; species Iris macrosiphon. Next base: position 122,125,718 of record JAYESA010000011.1, on the reverse strand, counting down.
GTCGGTTGACTTTTCGGTCAACAGATCGCCTCGATTTGTGTGCCATGAGTCTCGAGTCGTTAAAATTTAGGTTCTTTTGGGCAAAACTAGGATTTGTCCTAAAAATCATAATAATAAGATTAAAATAGGATTTTAGAGTAATTATTCCAGAATTAAATAAATTAAAATAAATTATCTTTTGACATGGTAAATTTGTAATACATAGGCTATTTGGACTGTGACTTGGATTCTGATTCAAACCAGCAAAGGACCACAGGCGAGTATATTCTTTGATAGTTTCTTATCTATGATATCCTCTATGTTCATTATATTTAGTGTAAATATCCATATTTCTTGACACGATGGTTACACGGATTGGTATATCTGGATCTCGTCATGAGATGTTATTCCTTGTTCATGGTGTATCTTGTACAAGTCTTGTTTTATTGTTTATCTTGTACATGTACAAAAATTGATTCTCGGGGAGACTTGCTACCTTCCTAGAAAATCCCGTGCCATAGCGTACCATGGTTGGATCTACTATCCCAGTCGGGGTGGGGAGTATTTTAGTGTAGATATGTAATCATACCCTTCATGTACAAGTCTTGTTCTCATGTTAGTGTTGGTCATACACCGCACGTATGACTAGCCAGGCCCATACTCGTGTACAAGTTCCCAAGCCGATCACATGTTAAAGCTAGTGATCACACACTTAGGCATAGTATTCTTCTTCATTGACATATTGTTCCTTCCCGCATTTATTTACAGTATTTCCAGTATTTTCTTTGTTGTATATCTCTTGTACATATATATGCATCTTGTATATTTCCATCTATTTACTGCTATATAGTTTATATCATTAATGTAGAACTGCTGTTAGAGATGTACTTTGCTCCATCCTGACTGAAAATATTTTTTCAGACTACGCCTTAGAGGACGGGTGTCCGACATTTTATGGACCACAGGGAGAGTAGTTGCTGACTTGGACCTTGTAGCCAGGTGTGATTCTGGGAGGTCTAGCCGGGATCAATAGTTATTTAGTTAGTTTCTATTTAGACTTGTATTGCAATTTGGTTTATTTATTTCTTCGATATCTTATCGTGCTTTAGCTATGTGATTGAGTATTGTTTATATGATATTGTGCTATATGTGACTCCTTATGGAGTTGGATGCTCGTGTGAGAATGATTAGATAGCATTGTGACCTAGACAGCGTTCTACCGCCGATGCTGCGGCGTAGGCTGGACGTACCCACGCACTCGTACCCCTATACCGGGTGCGGGTTGTGACAAGTCTAATCATCCTAATTAATTAGAGAAAATGGGTCTAATGGGCCTAGTCCATATTGGGCTCAATAGTTGTCATGACAAGTCTTATTGGGTTCACTATTGTCAAGTCTAAATAATATGCTAGCCCAGTAACTATAATAATTAATACTAAACATAAATAAATATATATATATATCACTCTAATTAAATATAATCTCTAAAAATAAAATAACTATGTCAAATTTCTAAATTACTCCTATCTGGAAAAGTGAGGGTGACAGAATAGGGTCTTAGAATTCGTTTGCTTACAATGCATTATCCCTCTGCAAAAAGATGATGGGAACTTTTGAAAGGAGAAATTTTATCGATCATTACATATACAGAAAATACGGGGATCCGCTTAACATCGGGTATAAGATGCCTCACTCCCTTCGCCTCTTTGGAAATTATTGTTAGAACTTTTTCCAAAGGTGTCACAGGACTGTAGATGGATCTTAGGCAGAGGCAATGTCTCATTATGGAGTGGTTAGTTCTTGGCTATACCCTAAGGTATCTACTTTAATCCGTTGATTGGCCAAGTGATCGCATCCCCTATTATCACAAACGGGAGCAAGAAATTCTCCTTTTATATGGATGAGGAAGTAGATGAGCATACTCTCCTACCTAGGGAAGTGGTGGACATGCTAGCCAGTTTTGTATTTTGTATTGAAGCATGTCGTCTAGTGGTGGACCTCATCCTGAGCAGCAAATTCTCGACCATCCTACTGGAATCAATATAAACATCGAAATTACAACTATAAATGGAGTGTGTGTTTTTTTGGAACAAGCATATCCCTCCCAAGGGGCATTTCTTTGGTACCTCACCCTGAATGTCGTCCCTCTTGATTCGAAAGTCACTTTGATGGGGATTGTCTTAGCCTCAAGATGTAGATGTTTCAAAGAGAAAATTACTGAATACGGACCAACTTTTTGTCTCTAGTGAGCTAGCTTGCTATATGTGTCACTACCACATTCCGAAAACAGGGGTATTTTCGAATTTTTACAATATTTAATATTATGTTATTTACAATTAATTAATTGCATGATAGTGTATTTGATTTAAATGATTTTTGTGCGATGTGTGATTAAATATATAATTATATGCAGTGTTAATTATTTTATTTTAGCTAGCAGACCAGACCTAGAAGCCTAGTAGACGAACCCCTGTCCGAATTATAGAATTCTGGATTTTGTTATTTTTATTTAGAATTTAATAATTGGAGATTGTAATTAATTATCGTATTTTATTTATATTTTTGCGCATTGCCTTCGCTTCGATATTTGGAGCACTATCCAGACTTTTGTCTTCCAACAAATTTCACAATCTTGCTCTAGACATGCCCACCTTCATTTCTGCTATTTTTGCAACTCATGATTTTGCTCCCTGTGCATTGTTTCTAGCCGCACAAAAATCGTCGCGGATGTTTATTTTTAATTTCCTATTTTTGTATCGTTGTGCGTTCCAATCGAAAATTGGAGGCCATCTTGACCTATTTTTCGTGCGGCCCAAATTAGGGTAATATTCTGTTCTAAGTCTTCTTCAATATTGGTATTGATGACTTGACCTGATTTTGACCCCAAGTACTCCTAATAAATTGTTGAACATAACTTGCATTTATTTCTATTTAAATTGAGGATGCCAATTTATCCGATTTTAAAATCCCAATTTAATTCCAGTGCCCTGCAAATTCAGCCCATACCCATCTTACAGCATCCCCTGACCCTGCAAAACATCGGACCCCGAATCGCCCGCCCAATTTCCGTCATTTCCTGTGTTTGTGCAATTTCCCAAATTTAAGGGACTAAGTTGCAATTATTCAATTGTAGGTGTCATCACCCCATTGTCCAAGACCAAATGGGAAGGTTAATTAATTGTGGACCAAATTGCATTATTCCCCACATGAAATTCCTTCATGTTGAATCTGGACCACCCGTTTAATTGGGTGCATCCTAACCCTTCATTTCAACAAACCCTCCCTATTTAATATCATGTCTACCTCAAACCCTAATCCCTAGGCACCCTAGAAAACCCCACCCTCACAAGCCTCCAAGCCCCCTCTCTCTCATACGTGGGATTTCTTTCCTCCTTCCTTTCTTTTTCTCTTTCCTTTCTTCTTCCTTCTTCTCCTTCTTCCTTCTTTCTTCTTCTTATTGTTTTTCTTTTTCTTTCTTTGAATTTTGAATTCAAAAGGGGGGGGAACTTCCTCTGTGCTGTGCTCCCGGCCGAGCACTATTCACCGGCGGCACCCTGTGAAGCCCGACTCCCCGCACAGTCCCCTTCAGCCGGCGGACTCCAGCCTGCGTCCGGCGGCTCTCCCCCACCAACCATCGATTCCGGCGGTCCCCGACTGCCCTTCCCTCTGTCAACTCCTCCGACCCGCTGACTGCTCCGGTCCGGCCCGGCGGCTCCCTGCTGTCGAGCGCCTCCAGCCGACCATTCCCCTGTGCACGGTGGGCGACTCCCCTGCCCGACTGCACTCGGCGTCCGGCGGCTCCCCCTCGGCGTCTAGCGACTGCACCCTACAGCCGATCCATTCCCCAGCCCGGCCGTCAGCGAACTCCGGCGGCGGCCTAGCCCGACCCAGGGTCCGCTGCTGCTCCTCTTTGCGTTCAGCCACCGGCCTGCGGCTGCTCCCCTCCATCTCCCCTCGGTTGCTGCTCAACTCCGGCGGCCGGCGGCAGCCCCTCTCCTCTGTAAGTCATCTCTTCCCATCCCTCTTTCTTTATATATATAAATGTATATATATATATATATATATATATATATATATATATATATATATATATGTATATATATAATGTATCTAGGTATGTATTTGTGTATATTAATTAAATGTATAGTATAGTGTATCTTAATATGTTAATATATGTATTTGATAAATTAGTATATACGCCTTTTAAATGATACATATTAAATATTATAGTGTATTTTTATATAGCCTATGTGTATTAAATATGTATATGTATAATTATTTATTAATTAAATGTTTAAATTATGTTTAATATCTATTTAATTAATATGTAAATGTATAGTATGTTGGTATATAATGAATATAATTACTTAATGTATAGTATATTATATATTAAGGTATATAATTAGTATATAAGTGCATAAGTGTATATTTAATTTATATATGTATATTTATACTTTTTATATATATACTTAGTATATTTTAATATAATCAGTATATGTATACGTATATGTCTATTATTTAAATTAATTAATAATTAAACTTAATGTATAGTATATGTATTAATGTATATATATATAATTAAGGTATAAGTATTTTGTATATAAATTAATTAATGTGTATAGGTATAAATATTGTGTATTAGTGTATATAGTATATTTTAATTAATAAAATGTTTAAATACATGTATTAGCATAGTATATATATATATTGTATATGTAGATACATTTAATATGATGGATGTATATGTGTATTTTCTCTAATATATATATACGTATGTATTCTAGTATAACAATATGTATATATACTTAATATATTTTCAAATATGTATAATTAGATAATTGTATATATATAAATAGGTATATATTGGTACATACATTTAATATATTTTTCTATATATATATATGAGTGATATATAAATACGTGTTCTACTTTGAGCATTTATATATATATAAATACTTAGCATATTTTCAAAATATATGTAATTGGTATATTCATCTGTATAGTACTGTATAATTTAATTGGTATAAATTAGTGTATAAAAATAATAGTATACGTACTATTTTTGGTGTGTATATATATATATCTTTATGGTTCAATTGACATAGCTATATATGTGTAGGTATATTTTTGTATAAAATATATATACATGTATATTTTGCAGTTGTATTTAATTGGAGATATGTTGTATGTACATACAGGTATTAGTTTTATTTAAAGTGTATATATTATACTTATAGCTATTATGGTAATTTAGGGATATATATATGTAGTTGGCCTATCTAGTAGATGACCCCTACCGTACCTAGCGTAGCCCTAAGGCCAGTGTATTTCTATTGTGTGTTAGGATAGCTTCTGATACAAATGTAATTGTGATGTGTTTATAGGACTGTTGGTTTACCAGGGGATACTCTGGAACAGGACATCCATAAGTACCAGCTAAGGACCAAGGCAAGTACATTCTCTGATAATTTCCAATTCTTGATAATTGCTATAAGTTCAATGATCTTGAAATGTTACAACTGAATCTTTGACACTGTGCTACACGGACTAGTATAGCTTGGATCTGCAGTCATGAGATGTTACCTTAATTATCGTATTGACATTGTACACGACATGTATATTTAGAAACCGTACATGATAGACTTTACTTGCTCGTGTATCGTGACGTGTCATGGTTGGATCCACAGTACTAGTTGGGGGCGGGGAAGTAGTTAGTAAGAAATGTGATCATAACCTCTTATTGTAGTATAAAAACTGTAAGTGTTAATCATGCTCTTCACCCATGATTAGCCAGGCCTTATAGCAACCGTACATGTCCCAAGCCGATCACATTTCGAAACTACTATTTCAAACACCTAGAATAGATTACAGTTCTCTATTTTTAATCATATACTACATCACCCGTATATGATACTGTACCTTGTTCTTCCATTTTTACATGCACTGACTGTACCATATTGCCTATTGCCTGTCTCTTTACATTGCCTGTCTCTCTTAAACTGTCATTACATTTTCTTCTCAGTAGCTAGCGTAACATGTTTTATTGTATTATAGACATTATCAATTAATGGAACTGTTATTTGAGAGTGTTGCTTTGCTCCTTCCTGACTGGAAATATTTTTCCAGACTATGCCTTAGAGGACCGCTGTCCGACACTTATGGTGAGTAGCTGCAGACTTGATAGTAGTTGATTCTGGAAGGTCTAGTCAGAATTATTATTCATTGTTAGTTCTTAAGTAGACTATTTGGTACCGGATTTGTCTCCGGCATTTTGATGATTCTGGGATATGGTTAAGTTAAGCTATTTCTTGTGGACTTGTGTTGTGTTTAATTTTAATTTCTGTTTCGAAATCTTATCGTGCTGTAATCATGTGATTGAGTATATGTTTATCTATTTGTGTCATCCGTGCCTCCTAATGGAGATTGGATATTTGCGTGACATTAGTTAGATAGTATCAGTACCTAGACAGCGTTCTACCGCCGATGCTGCGGCGTAGGCTGGACGTACCCACGCACTCGTGCCCCTAAACCGGGTGCGGGTCGTAACCGGCCTGCGGCTGCTCCCCTCCATCTCCCCTCGGTTGCTGCTCAACTCCGGCGGCCGGCGGCAGCCCCTCTCCTCTGTAAGTCATCTCTTCCCATCCCTCTTTCTTTATATATATAAATGTATATATATATATATATATATATATATATATATGTATATATATAATGTATCTAGGTATGTATTTGTGTATATTAATTAAATGTATAGTATAGTGTATCTTAATATGTTAATATATGTATTTGATAAATTAGTATATACGCCTTTTAAATGATACATATTAAATATTATAGTGTATTTTTATATAGCCTATGTGTATTAAATATGTATATGTATAATTATTTATTAATTAAATGTTTAAATTATGTTTAATATCTATTTAATTAATATGTAAATGTATAGTATGTTGGTATATAATGAATATAATTACTTAATGTATAGTATATTATATATTAAGGTATATAATTAGTATATAAGTGTATAAGTGTATATTTAATTTATATATGTATATTTATACTTTTTATATATATACTTAGTATATTTTAATATAATCAGTATATGTATACGTATATGTCTATTATTTAAATTAATTAATAATTAAACTTAATGTATAGTATATGTATTAATGTATATATATATAATTAAGGTATAAGTATTTTGTATATAAATTAATTAATGTGTATAGGTATAAATATTGTGTATTAGTGTATATAGTATATTTTAATTAATAAAATGTTTAAATACATGTATTAGCATAGTATATATATATATTGTATATGTAGATACATTTAATATGATGGATGTATATGTGTATTTTCTCTAATATATATATACGTATGTATTCTAGTATAACAATATGTATATATACTTAATATATTTTCAAATATGTATAATTAGATAATTGTATATATATAAATAGGTATATATTGGTACATACATTTAATATATTTTTCTATATATATATATGAGTGATATATAAATACGTGTTCTACTTTGAGCATTTATATATATATAAATACTTAGCATATTTTCAAAATATATGTAATTGGTATATTCATCTGTATAGTACTGTATAATTTAATTGGTATAAATTAGTGTATAAAAATAATAGTATACGTACTATTTTTGGTGTGTATATATATATATCTTTATGGTTCAATTGACATAGCTATATATGTGTAGGTATATTTTTGTATAAACCATTAGTACATTTATAATATATATACATGTATATTTTGCAGTTGTATTTAATTGGAGATATGTTGTATGTACATACAGGTATTAGTTTTATTTAAAGTGTATATATTATACTTATAGCTATTATGGTAATTTAGGGATATATATATGTAGTTGGCCTATCTAGTAGATGACCCCTACCGTACCTAGCGTAGCCCTAAGGCCAGTGTATTTCTATTGTGTGTTAGGATAGCTTCTGATACAAATGTAATTGTGATGTGTTTATAGGACTGTTGGTTTACCAGGGGATACTCTGGAACAGGACATCCATAAGTACCAGCTAAGGACCAAGGCAAGTACATTCTCTGATAATTTCCAATTCTTGATAATTGCTATAAGTTCAATGATCTTGAAATGTTACAACTGAATCTTTGACACTGTGCTACACGGACTAGTATAGCTTGGATCTGCAGTCATGAGATGTTACCTTAATTATCGTATTAACATTGTACACGACATGTATATTTAGAAACCGTACATGATAGACTTTACTTGCTCGTGTATCGTGACGTGTCATGGTTGGATCCACAGTACTAGTTGGGGGCGGGGAAGTAGTTAGTAAGAAATGTGATCATAACCTCTTATTGTAGTATAAAAACTGTAAGTGTTAATCATGCTCTTCACCCATGATTAGCCAGGCCTTATAGCAACCGTACATGTCCCAAGCCGATCACATTTCGAAACTACTATTTCAAACACCTAGAATAGATTACAGTTCTCTATTTTTAATCATATACTACATCACCCGTATATGATACTGTACCTTGTTCTTCCATTTTTACATGCACTGACTGTACCATATTGCCTATTGCCTGTCTCTTTACATTGCCTGTCTCTCTTAAACTGTCATTACATTTTCTTCTCAGTAGCTAGCATAACATGTTTTATTGTATTATAGACATTATCAATTAATGGAACTGTTATTTGAGAGTGTTGCTTTGCTCCTTCCTGACTGGAAATATTTTTCCAGACTATGCCTTAGAGGACCGCTGTCCGACACTTATGGTGAGTAGCTGCAGACTTGATAGTAGTTGATTCTGGAAGGTCTAGTCAGAATTATTATTCATTGTTAGTTCTTAAGTAGACTATTTGGTACCGGATTTGTCTCCGGCATTTTGATGATTCTGGGATATGGTTAAGTTAAGCTATTTCTTGTGGACTTGTGTTGTGTTTAATTTTAATTTCTGTTTCGAAATCTTATCGTGCTGTAATCATGTGATTGAGTATATGTTTATCTATTTGTGTCATCCGTGCCTCCTAATGGAGATTGGATATTTGCGTGACATTAGTTAGATAGTATCAGTACCTAGACAGCGTTCTACCGCCGATGCTGCGGCGTAGGCTGGACGTACCCACGCACTCGTGCCCCTAAACCGGGTGCGGGTCGTGACACGTTTTTAGTGGTGGCCCATGCAGGTCAGACTTCGCGAGTTGTGCGATGTCGTAGTAGTGTAGCATCCTTGCTATACTACTGCGTACCTGCGATAGAATCTAGGACATAGGATACTAGGACGAGAGGATACTCAATCACAAATTATTTGAGAGATTCCTGGGACGACCCTTGAGAATCTCATTATAAATTCCAATTTAAATCCTTCCTCCTTGTTTTCGTCCGTCCTCACTTATTGATATTGAGTTTAATTCTGGTTGACCAGTTGTTAACTTTAATTCTTGGTATCGTTGTGGAGTTTTTGATTTCATATCGAGGTGAATTTTACGGGCTAAAATTTACGGTATCATCTGATGACATACATTGATGAGAACAGTGAGAAAGGTAAAACGTCTACTTTGATTATGGAACCTAGAATTTATCGCAGCCATATTAGCTGTCGTGACGAGAACGTAGGAACCTAACTTGGATGTACATACTTTAGTTATGAGATTTAGAGTTTCTCGCAGCCATACCGGTTGGCGTGGCGAGGATTCTAGATGACATGATTATAGGGTTGCATACCTTAGTTACGGAACCTGTCGTTTATCGCATCTATGCTTACTGGCGTGGCGAGGATTCTAAGTATCATGATTTCTGACGAGACGTGTATGATTATCAGGTTGTATCTTAAATTGGTTCTTAAAGTATCATCTCAAGACTTACCTATTTCTGTTATTCCAGGACTTTGTTCCATCGCTTCTTTTCCTTATTAGCAGTAAAGATACCTTGCGTCCTCAATCCAGTTCTTTTGAGCTCCTATTCTCTAAGGATCCCTTGTAAAAATTTCCAATTTAAATCATTCCTTTGTCCCGTCCATTCTCACTTATTGATGTTGAATTTGATTGTTGTTAATTAGGTATTAAATTAGGATTTTGGTTTCCTTGTAGGGTTTGATGTCATATCAAGATAAATTACAGACTGATTTATGGTACTATTTGATGATGCCCGTCAATGAGGACAGTGGAAATGATTAACATTAGGGCTATTGGACTACGAAAGGTAAATTTTAATTTTAAATTTGAGGATTGAAAATGAATTTCAAATTTTAAGAATTGTGAGAGGTTGAGATATTATGTTAATAAAATCTTATTTTGAAGATTTCAATGAATTGCAAAATTTTGAAATTTGAGGAGTTGAAATATGGTTATTAAAATTTTATTTTTGAGGAATTCAGATTCAATTTGATGAACATAGACAAGTCTGTAAGGGTCTTTTAGTGATTAAGTTTCATTCAGTATTTAAATAATTGACCTTGAGGAAAGTGTATGCTTTTACTTTAAATTTTATTCAAGGAATTATTTTTGAGGAATTTTATTTGAGGATAAAATCTTATAGCGAGAGAGATATATTATAATATGTGAGATGATAATTTGGATTATTGGAAATGATAGTGCAATTATTTCGGACAGTACAATTTTCGTACACAGTTGAGGTTGTAAATAATTAGTGTATTAGTGTGCACCTTGAGTATTAGGGACTGTGAGTAGTATATGTATACTCGTGGATTAAATTATAATTGGTAGAGTGGAAATGGATTTCAATTTTAAAGAATTTTTGGGGAGATAAGATTTATGTTATTAAATTTCGAGTATCCGAATTCAATTCAATAAACATAGTCAAGGCTATAAGGATTTAAAAGTGATTAAATTTTTCTTCGATATTTGAATATCTGATTTTGAAGAGGTATATGCAATTTATTTTTAAGTTGATCGAGGAGTTAAACCTTGACGATTATTTCGAGGATTAACTTTATGGTAGATAAGAGATGAATATTAATATATGAGTAGATGATATACATGTGTAAGGATCTGATGACTTGAGTATGATTGAGATCTCACTGCCAACTGACTTGGGTGTCAATCTAGGGTGGTAGTAAAGTGTGGTACCTAAAGAGATAGAAGTATCAAACTTTTCCTGCATCATTTGACCTATGATTATGTTAGAAGATATTGCAAGTATATATTAGCAGGTTCTTTCTTTTCTTTCCTCATGTTCTTTTTGTCTTCTGATTGATTGATACCTTAGTACCGTAGCTGTATGCATGAATTCTTGTTATAATGTAGTTAGTAGTACCCCTGATACAGAGACTGCAATACCATAACAAATGAGACCATAACCATGTATGTCCCCCTAGATTGTATGTGGTATGACTATGGGTAAAACTTTTCTTAGACCGTGATTATTGGTGTTGACTGTAGTGAAGATTCATGAAGGAGTTATGACTTGACAAGAGGAACAAGATGATCAAAATTTGAGGATAATTATTGATTTAAATAAATGGTTAAGAAATTAGCATGGCATAATTGGTGGTTAATTAATTCCAAGAAAGATTTTGACATGGTTAAGTTGGTTTTAATTTGGAAATTTTGGGAGAATCATCAATGTATTTATTTAATTGCAAGTTATGAATTTTGAACTTTAAAATTGAATGTGACATTTGGAGAATCCGTAAATATCATATTGTAGAGTACTTTGAGGAGTGGATATTAAATTCCGGACATTGGATTATTAACTCAAAACTTTCAGGAAATTTTTGATAAAAAGGGACTTTGATTCTATGTCAAGGATTTTTACAGGAATACAAATAATTTTAGATTTTTGAAATTTGTAAAAAGATATTGTGGATTATAACCTGATTTCATGATGACAAATTTAAATTTGCGGGAATAATAATGTGTATGATTAAACACTAATATGAGGATTTTAAATTTCGAGGACGAAATTCTTTTAAGGTGGGTAGACTTGTCACTACCACATTCCGAAAACAGGGGTATTTTCGAATTTTTACAATATTTAATATTATGTTATTTACAATTAATTAATTGCATGATAGTGTATTTGATTTAAATGATTTTTGTGCGATGTGTGATTAAATATATAATTATATGCAGTGTTAATTATTTTATTTTAGCTAGCAGACCAGACCTAGAAGCCTAGTAGACGAACCCCTGTCCGAATTATAGAATTCTGGATTTTGTTATTTTTATTTAGAATTTAATAATTGGAGATTGTAATTAATTATCGTATTTTATTTATATTTTTGCGCATTGCCTTCGCTTCGATATTTGGAGCACTATCCAGACTTTTGTCTTCCAACAAATTTCACAATCTTGCTCTAGACATGCCCACCTTCATTTCTGCTATTTTTGCAACTCATGATTTTGCTCCCTGTGCATTGTTTCTAGCCGCACAAAAATCGTCGCGGACGTTTATTTTTAATTTCCTATTTTTGTATCGTTGTGCGTTCCAATCGAAAATTGGAGGCCATCTTGACCTATTTTTCGTGCGGCCCAAATTAGGGTAATATTCTGTTCTAAGTCTTCTTCAATATTGGTATTGATGACTTGACCTGATTTTGACCCCAAGTACTCCTAATAAATTGTTGAACATAACTTGCATTTATTTCTATTTAAATTGAGGATGCCAATTTATCCGATTTTAAAATCCCAATTTAATTCCAGTGCCCTGCAAATTCAGCCCATACCCATCTTACAGCATCCCCTGACCCTGCAAAACATCGGACCCCGAATCGCCCGCCCAATTTCCGTCATTTCCTGTGTTTGTGCAATTTCCCAAATTTAAGGGACTAAGTTGCAATTATTCAATTGTAGGTGTCATCACCCCATTGTCCAAGACCAAATGGGAAGGTTAATTAATTGTGGACCAAATTGCATTATTCCCCACATGAAATTCCTTCATGTTGAATCTGGACCACCCGTTTAATTGGGTGCATCCTAACCCTTCATTTCAACAAACCCTCCCTATTTAATATCATGTCTACCTCAAACCCTAATCCCTAGGCACCCTAGAAAACCCCACCCTCACAAGCCTCCAAGCCCCCTCTCTCTCATACGTGGGATTTCTTTCCTCCTTCCTTTCTTTTTCTCTTTCCTTTCTTCTTCCTTCTTCTCCTTCTTCCTTCTTTCTTCTTCTTATTGTTTTTCTTTTTCTTTCTTTGAATTTTGAATTCAAAAGGGGGGGGAACTTCCTCTGTGCTGTGCTCCCGGCCGAGCACTATTCACCGGCGGCACCCTGTGAAGCCCGACTCCCCGCACAGTCCCCTTCAGCCGGTGGACTCCAGCCTGCGTCCGGCGGCTCTCCCCCACCAACCATCGATTCCGGCGGTCCCCGACTGCCCTTCCCTCTGTCAACTCCTCCGACCCGCTGACTGCTCCGGTCCGGCCCGGCGGCTCCCTGCTGTCGAGCGCCTCCAGCCGACCATTCCCCTGTGCACGGTGGGCGACTCCCCTGCCCGACTGCACTCGGCGTCCGGCGGCTCCCCCTCGGCGTCTAGCGACTGCACCCTACAGCCGATCCATTCCCCAGCCCGGCCGTCAGCGAACTCCGGCGGCGGCCTAGCCCGACCCAGGGTCCGCTGCTGCTCCTCTTTGCGTTCAGCCACCGGCCTGCGGCTGCTCCCCTCCATCTCCCCTCGGTTGCTGCTCAACTCCGGCGGCCGGCGGCAGCCCCTCTCCTCTGTAAGTCATCTCTTCCCATCCCTCTTTCTTTATATATATAAATGTATATATATATATATATATATATATATATATATATATATATATGTATATATATAATGTATCTAGGTATGTATTTGTGTATATTAATTAAATGTATAGTATAGTGTATCTTAATATGTTAATATATGTATTTGATAAATTAGTATATACGCCTTTTAAATGATACATATTAAATATTATAGTGTATTTTTATATAGCCTATGTGTATTAAATATGTATATGTATAATTATTTATTAATTAAATGTTTAAATTATGTTTAATATCTATTTAATTAATATGTAAATGTATAGTATGTTGGTATATAATGAATATAATTACTTAATGTATAGTATATTATATATTAAGGTATATAATTAGTATATAAGTGTATAAGTGTATATTTAATTTATATATGTATATTTATACTTTTTATATATATACTTAGTATATTTTAATATAATCAGTATATGTATACGTATATGTCTATTATTTAAATTAATTAATAATTAAACTTAATGTATAGTATATGTATTAATGTATATATATATAATTAAGGTATAAGTATTTTGTATATAAATTAATTAATGTGTATAGGTATAAATATTGTGTATTAGTGTATATAGTATATTTTAATTAATAAAATGTTTAAATACATGTATTAGCATAGTATATATATATATTGTATATGTAGATACATTTAATATGATGGATGTATATGTGTATTTTCTCTAATATATATATACGTATGTATTCTAGTATAACAATATGTATATATACTTAATATATTTTCAAATATGTATAATTAGATAATTGTATATATATAAATAGGTATATATTGGTACATACATTTAATATATTTTTCTATATATATATATGAGTGATATATAAATACGTGTTCTACTTTGAGCATTTATATATATATAAATACTTAGCATATTTTCAAAATATATGTAATTGGTATATTCATCTGTATAGTACTGTATAATTTAATTGGTATAAATTAGTGTATAAAAATAATAGTATACGTACTATTTTTGGTGTGTATATATATATATCTTTATGGTTCAATTGACATAGCTATATATGTGTAGGTATATTTTTGTATAAACCATTAGTACATTTATAATATATATACATGTATATTTTGCAGTTGTATTTAATTGGAGATATGTTGTATGTACATACAGGTATTAGTTTTATTTAAAGTGTATATATTATACTTATAGCTATTATGGTAATTTAGGGATATATATATGTAGTTGGCCTATCTAGTAGATGACCCCTACCGTACCTAGCGTAGCCCTAAGGCCAGTGTATTTCTATTGTGTGTTAGGATAGCTTCTGATACAAATGTAATTGTGATGTGTTTATAGGACTGTTGGTTTACCAGGGGATACTCTGGAACAGGACATCCATAAGTACCAGCTAAGGACCAAGGCAAGTACATTCTCTGATAATTTCCAATTCTTGATAATTGCTATAAGTTCAATGATCTTGAAATGTTACAACTGAATCTTTGACACTGTGCTACACGGACTAGTATAGCTTGGATCTGCAGTCATGAGATGTTACCTTAATTATCGTATTGACATTGTACACGACATGTATATTTAGAAACCGTACATGATAGACTTTACTTGCTCGTGTATCGTGACGTGTCATGGTTGGATCCACAGTACTAGTTGGGGGCGGGGAAGTAGTTAGTAAGAAATGTGATCATAACCTCTTATTGTAGTATAAAAACTGTAAGTGTTAATCATGCTCTTCACCCATGATTAGCCAGGCCTTATAGCAACCGTACATGTCCCAAGCCGATCACATTTCGAAACTACTATTTCAAACACCTAGAATAGATTACAGTTCTCTATTTTTAATCATATACTACATCACCCGTATATGATACTGTACCTTGTTCTTCCATTTTTACATGCACTGACTGTACCATATTGCCTATTGCCTGTCTCTTTACATTGCCTGTCTCTCTTAAACTGTCATTACATTTTCTTCTCAGTAGCTAGCATAACATGTTTTATTGTATTATAGACATTATCAATTAATGGAACTGTTATTTGAGAGTGTTGCTTTGCTCCTTCCTGACTGGAAATATTTTTCCAGACTATGCCTTAGAGGACCGCTGTCCGACACTTATGGTGAGTAGCTGCAGACTTGATAGTAGTTGATTCTGGAAGGTCTAGTCAGAATTATTATTCATTGTTAGTTCTTAAGTAGACTATTTGGTACCGGATTTGTCTCCGGCATTTTGATGATTCTGGGATATGGTTAAGTTAAGCTATTTCTTGTGGACTTGTGTTGTGTTTAATTTTAATTTCTGTTTCGAAATCTTATCGTGCTGTAATCATGTGATTGAGTATATGTTTATCTATTTGTGTCATCCGTGCCTCCTAATGGAGATTGGATATTTGCGTGACATTAGTTAGATAGTATCAGTACCTAGACAGCGTTCTACCGCCGATGCTGCGGCGTAGGCTGGACGTACCCACGCACTCGTGCCCCTAAACCGGGTGCGGGTCGTGACAATATGTGGCTTTATTTGCTAAAATTATGTAACTCAATGCATGTTGTTGCACTCTTAACTACTTGTCACATGTTTGGCTTAAGGGGGAATCCCTCTCTTTAACAACTAGAATCTGCAAGATTATCATCTTCACCATAGGTCTTTAAAAGATTTAAAAACATCACAACTGAATTGTACATGAATAAATAAAAATCAACCCATGAGAAGTTTTTAGAGTGACTTCTTGTATACAGTACACACTGAGGGAATTAGTCAAATAGAGGCTCTGTTTTCAAGATGGGCTTAACTTTGCGGCACTCATGATCAATTTAACTCAACCAAGGGCTCGGGCTTAGTAGATAAAAAATAAGGGAAGTATGGAAGGGAGAGTGATTCAAGAGATAGATGGTCAGCTTCTGCTTGCTTTCAACAATGACTTCGAAAAAGGAACAAGTTTGATGGCAGAAGCAAATACCCTATTGGAAAGTGTACGCATTTGTAGAGAAGAGAACATTGATATCATTAAGATAGAGATCACTACCAAAATAAGTCAAATTAGTAACATTATCAACGACTCAAGAACCCAACGTCGCTAAATTCTATAAATTTAGTGACTCCATAAAAATACGTTGCAATACATCACTGTTTGTAATGAATTACGACAAGTAGCAACTAATGTTAGGTACTATGGAAATAGTCATCACTACTAGTCACTGAATGTCACTATTGTTATAAAGTACAGCGACATTTAGCAACATATTTTATCAAATGTCGCTAATATTTTAAAATCTTGACATTTAATGACATCATTTATATGATGTCGCTAAATTATTTAATATAGTCGATCAGAATTCACTTCTTTCCCCATTCTCTCTCTATTTCCTTAAAAATTTGATCCCCAAATCAAAAAAATTGTCCCCGTCCCAAATCGACGATCCCCCTCTGCGCTCTGGCTCCCCACCGTTGTATGAGTCCCCTTCGTGCTTCGGCGCTCCCCTTCCGCACTCCTCACCGACGTGTAACCTCTAACGACTTAGGCCTGACTCTAGGTAAGTTTTTCTCCTCCTCCTCCTTACCAGTCTTATTTTTGTCCTATACAGGAGTTAACTCCATCCCTTTTGGATTTCGATGATTAATGGGTAAGGTTTTGATAGTTCCTACCATATGTTTATTATAATGGTAATGAGAAAATATGTGTGGATTTATATAGCAGTTATATTTAGTAAAGGAACAGGTTGGCCAAGGGTTAGGGTTATATATCATTATTCTGCATGACCGAGGGTTCAGATTAGGTAGGGTTGAGGATGGAGACAACCTGCACCAGGTTCAGGTTAGGGTTGTACACTACCAGAAAATGATGAAATAATGACGTTTTTAGCGACGTCAAAAATAAAACATCGCTAATATTAAAGATTTCAGCGACTCCAAAAATAAACGTCGCTATAAGTCGTTGTTGGCGACATATAGCAACGTTTAGCGACTATAATTTAGCTTTTTTAAAGAATTATCGCTATAAGCTTATTTAAGGTCGCTAAACGTTGTTGAGTTTTTCAATTTAGCGACGTTAGTTATTTTTTATTTTTAGCGACGTCGCAATTTTTTTAGTAGTGACGCCATAAGTTGACGTCGCTAAAATTTTAATATAGGTTTTGATTCCCCCTTCTGTCGAAAACTTTCCCTAATTTTTCAAAAACTTCCCCTCTTCTCCCCCCCCTCCGACGAAGTGCACCCTCCGGCGGTCAAGTGCAGCGGCTCCGGCCCCCCCTTCTCCTCCTCCCCCTCCTCCTCTAGGTAAACCCTAACTCTCTCTCTCTCTCTCTCTCTCTCAGAGTGTAAATCCTAACTCCGGCGGCCTACTCCGGCATCACAGAGGGTATAAACCCTAACCCTAACCGTAACCCGATCTCTCTCTCTCACACACACACACACACAAATTTTACACGATATAATACTGACACAGACATGACACACACACTGACACAGACACGACACAGACTGTCACAGAGGGTGTAAACTCTAACCCTAACCCGATCTCTCTCTCTCACAGATGCACACGACATAACACAGACACAACACACACACTAACACAGACACGACACAGACTATCACAGAGGGTTTACAATGCATGCGAGTCGCAAGTTGATCTTAGGGTTATGTGAGATTTCATCTATTTGTCTATGGTGATGAAGTTTGTCATAGATGAAATAATTATGTGATGACAATAATTAGGTACACACCCACACACAACCTTTAGCCACTTAGCAGTGCACAATAGTTTATTACAGGTCCTTGGAACACTAGTAGCAGTACTACACTGCATTGTGCCAATAAACACAAATGATATACCTTCACAACAGCTAGTACACTCCAAAAGTTGTTATATATATATATATTTATGTAATGTTTGAAGTATAAGTATATACATGTGTATGTATGTATTAGTGGATATATAATTATGTGGTTGTGCCTGTGATGGTTGAAGGAAGAGAAATCAAGTGTTAGTGTAATTGTGGGTATGTGTTGGTATATATATTTGCTTGGATGTTGTCACTACCATATTTTCTAGGAAAGAGTTTTTTATTAATTTTATATTTAATTAAATATTGTGCTTGATAAATAATTATTTGTTGTATTATTTAATGGTTGTTAGATGTTAGTTATTTATTTTGGACTTGTGTTAGTGGACCTAACTAGTTTAGTTTAGACCCATGGACCAACATGAATTAATTTGTTAGAACTTAGCCTATTTAGAAAGTCCATTGTTAAGGAGATGGATTAAATCATTAGACTAGAAGCTTCATTCCTTAATTATTTCTTCATGAGAGGCCCCAAGGGGTATAATGGTCATCACATAGTAGCTTGAGGAAGGGGAAATAGGGACCGGCCTATTTATAAAGGGGAGAATTTCTCTCTCCTCTTTTTATTCCAAAACTAGATCGAGAATTTCCCTCTACCAAATTCCTTCATTCCCATTTCATTTCCCTACCAAATTTCATTCCAATTTTATCCTAAATCACCATTAAATACTTGAGAAACAAGGATCTAGGAGGAAGCAAGGATCTACAAAGAGGAGCAAGGATCTACAAGTTGGAGGCAATTTCATCTCAATTGGAGGTTTCATTGGGAATCCATCTCCTAATAGGTACAATTCAGTTTTCCCTTAAATTAAGTTCTAAATATGAGTTTTAACCATGGAAAATCAACCTATATGCATAGGCTACCCATAGGATTTGGTTTTGTATTCATAGAAGGCCTATTGAGAAAGTTATGGTACTTTTTGTGTCAATTTTGGGGAAATTCCGAGATTGGCATTTGTTGTGTGTGTCAATTGATCCTATAGATCAATTTGGCATGTGTTTGTGTGTTTGGGGCTAGTATCGTGTCCACAATTGGGTACGTG
This sequence comes from Iris macrosiphon, assembly GCA_036927795.1. NCBI lineage: Eukaryota > Viridiplantae > Streptophyta > Magnoliopsida > Asparagales > Iridaceae > Iris > Iris macrosiphon. Next base: position 122,106,112 of record JAYESA010000011.1, on the reverse strand, counting down.
TAGGTCGTATCCCAACAATTTGGTGATACGTATTGATTTGGGGGTTTTTTCCTCCGACACGGGACTTTGTACATGTCATATTTTGACACAGACACGTAGATCTATATTTGACTCTTTGTATTGTTCATAAATAATATATGTGACTTGTTTGTGTCCTTCGGGGTACAATTGGATGTGTGGTGGACTCGTGTCACATGCGTATCCTACATCTAGTGGGATACGGTGTGATACTCTCCATATATTGTGTAATCATATATAGATCTAATTCTTGTGCTCTTAATTCATGAAGATTGTATTTGTGCATATATATATAGATATTATATATATTATATTATATATATTTGTGCTTCTTGTATCCAAGATCTATGTAATATGTATGTACTAAGAGTATATATATTATGTGGCTATTCATCTACATGTGTAAATACATATGTTATAGTATATGTGTTATGTGTAAATATATATATATGTATATTTAATTGGATAATTATATTATATATAGTTGTTATATGATTATTTATACATATGCATAGATGTATAATTATAAATGTATTTATGTATGTGTGTGCATGTTGATATATCATAATATGTACATAATAGGGAGGGTGTATGTATAGTTTTATTGGTATATATATATATATATATATATATATATATATATATATATATATATATATATATATATATATATATATTTTGCATGCTTTAGCGACAGAGGGTTTAATGACAGCAGCCACTGTCATTTATTGAGGCAGCAGCAGCCGCTGTAGTAGTGGCAGTAGCATTAATGACAGCAGTCGCTGTCATTAAATAGCAGCAGCAGCAGCGGAAAAATATGCAGCAACAGCGACAACAGATCGGTGACGACTGCAAACCGTCACCAAAATAGCAGCATCAGTGAGAAATCAGCAGCAACAGCGACAGGCAGAACTGTCACTAAAGAGGCAGCGTATCAGAATATCGGGTTTTTCAGCACAGTTTTTAGCGAAAGTTGGCAGATTATATATATATATATATATATATATATATATATATATATAATATTATATATATACGTATTAATATTGATGTAATGTATTCTTAATTGCTAATTTCTTTATATTTATAATATTTAGTATATATATATATATATATATATATATATATATATATATATATATATATATATACGGGTAGTTAGTATAACAAGGTATTGGGGATTACCTTGAGGAACCAAGGTAATTGGGGATACCCAAGATATTGGATTTGGGTATCAAGTTTGTGATTATTGTTGAGATACCAAGTTGGTTCAAAACTATGGTAACTAATTAATGTTGTAATTGTGATTCTATATTATTATGAATATTTGTTTGATATATATATATATATATATATATATATATATATATATATATATATATATATATATATATATATATATATATATATATATATATATATATATATATATATATATATATATATATATATATATATATATATATTGAGGTGTTACCTTGGAATTTACGTATCCGGAGATACGGTATCCTAATATTTAAGATGTGGGTTTCTTGGCTTAGACTTTAGTATCTTGACCTAATATTTTGGTGATGGGCTTGTGCAACCTAGAAATAGATAGTTGACCATATTTGACCATAGTTTGACCATAGTTGACTAGAGTTGACCATAGTTGACTTTTGACTTAGAATTGACTTATTGACCTATAAGTTGACTAGTTTAACTTATTTTTTTCCGGAACCTTGTATTGATGTTGTATTCCATATCTAGGTCTTCGAGACACCGTGTCAGACATCTGTGAGACTATTCATTGGACTTCAGGCGAGTACATTCTCTTATAGTTTCTTATTTATGATATCCTCTATGTTCATTGTATCTAGTATAGATATCCTTGTTATCTTGACACGATGGTTCCACGGATTGGTATATCCGGATCTCGTCATACGATGTTATTCCTTGGTATATGGTGTATCTTGTGCAGGCCTTATTTTATTGATTATCTTGTACATGTACAGACACTAATTCTCGGGAAGAGTTGCTATCTTCTTGGAGAATCTTGTGCCATAGCGTACCATGGTTAGGTCTATTATACCAGTCGGGGTGGGAAGTATTTAGTGTAGATATGTGATCATACCCACTTATATCTTGAATAGTGTTAATCATACACCGCACGTATGATTAGCCAGGCCATAAATCTTGTATCTCTTGTATCAAGTTTTCAAGTCGATCACATGTTAAAGCTAGTACTCACACACTTAGACATTAGTATTCTTGCTCATTGACATATTGCTCATTATTGTATTATTTCCAGTATTTCCTTATTGTACATATATTACTTGTATCTATTGTGCATCTTGTATATTCACATCTATTTACTGTTACATAGTTTTTATCATCGATTAGAACTGTTGTTAGAGATGTACTATGCTCCTTTTCTGACTGGATATATTTTTTCAGATGACACTAAGGAGTGGTACCCTACCTATTATGGACCTCAGGATATTGTGGGTTTAGAGTCTGAGACCCTGGCTCAGGAGGGACTTATCCCAACTGAGACAGTTGACCCAGGAGTAGTAGCTTCTTAGCATTCTTTGTACTGGATTTGTCTCCAGCTTATTTTATTATTTCTTTCAGACTCATTGATGTATTATTTTAGACTCATGAGTTGTATTATGACTATTCTATTCTTTATCTGATTCATGCTCATTTCCATCTTAGATCCGTGATTGAGTGTATTGTTATTGTTGGTGGTTCATTATATTTTTAGATAGATTATCCAGACAGCGTTCTACCGTCGATTCTGCGACGTAGGCTGGGCATTGTTTCCAACTTGTACCCCTACACCGGGTGCGGGTCATGACAGATGTGTTGTAGAGGTTAAAGAGTAGTGGTTAGACTGATGTATTAGTATATGTGAAGTTGGGGTATCAGTAGCCAGAGTGCAGGCATGCCTGTATACAAGTAAGGGGTTAATTATTCAGCTATTGAGGAAGTAGAAAGGGTAAGTTGGTGGCATGTTGGTATTAGAGTTAAGTATTAGTGTAGATAGTGGCATGTTGGTATCAGTTGGAGAAATAGAGTATTAGAAGAGATGTTGGATAAGGTATCAATATAATATTTGGATTAGGTGTTGGAACTAGACATTACCTAGAGGTAGTGTGAAGGTAAATTAAGTTGATCTAGGTAAGTGGAGTTTTGGTACTAGTTAAAGTATTTGGGTATTTGGATTAGGTATTTTGATAAATATCAACTAGTATTGACTCTAACCTTAAATAGTATCTAGTATAATAAATATCAACTAGTATTGACTCTAACCTTAAATAGTATCTAGTATAATAAATATCAACTAGTATAGTTTCATGGATCAATTTTAGAAATAAACAAAATATTTAACACTATAATACAAGTATTTAGAAATATATTAGTATACACATGGATCTGCAGTCATGAGATGTTATTTATTGTTTCTCGTATTCTCGCGTGGTTGGATTCGTTATCTTACATGGTTTCCATCTATCTACACAATATTTAATATTAGACAATATATTTATATCTGTTATCAATTATATTCTTTGTTTTCATCTATCTTACCATATGGCACCCATGACCCGAGCACGTGCACGTCGCTTGAAAGAGATACTTCTTACTGTTAAGGAGAAAGTGATACCTCCTACTGTTAAGGAGGAAGAAGCACCTCCTACTGTTAAGGAGGAGGTGATACCTCAATGCGTTAAGGAGGAAGTGAATGTTAAGGAGGAAGAGATACCTCCTACTGTTAAATTGGAAGCGGATGTTAAGAGGAAGTGGTGCCTCCTACTGTTGGGCAGGCACCAGCTCAGAGGGGGAGTTCCAGTCACCTAGCACCTATAGCGGAGATTGATCACCTAGACGTTGTTTATGCGAAGTATCTGAGGGACTGGTATTTGCCCCAACGTATTGGATATCCTCGAGATTGAGACTGTGATATTTCATATACTTTTATTGTGTTTATTGTGTGACTGTGATACTTTTATATTGTGCTTTTTGTGTGACTGTGATACTTTTATTTTGTGTGTATTGTGTGTATTGTGTGACTGTGATACTTTTATTTTGTGTGTATTGTATGACTGTGATATTTCATATACTTTTGTGATATTTCGTACGCAGAAAATTCAACAGAGGGTTGCTCCGGGTCTGTCTATTTTTATGAACTATTATAAGTCTGTGTATTTTTTTATTCATATTAAATGTATGTTAATATCGGTGTTGAGTGTTCCACTGAAGGGGTCGACGAACCCAGAAAATTCAACGGAGGGTTGCTCCGGGTCTATTTATATAAATTAGGAATTCATAAACTGCAGTAAGATTGGTTTGGAAACCATTTTACATTTTTTTCACTAAATATTTAGCGACATTTAGCGATGTTTTTATACGTCGCAAAATACGTCGCTGAATACGTCGCTAAATTATGTTTAGCGACACAAAATACGTCGCTAAATTATCGATGTTGAGTCGCTAAATTATCGACGTTGAGTCGCTAAACGTCGCTAATGAGAAAAATAATAGCGACGCGAATACGTCGCTAGAAAACGTCGCTATAGCGACGTTTTGCAACGTATTTCCTGTTAGCGACTAGCTTAAATGCGACTTCATTAAAAAGTCGATAATTACGTCACGAATTTATTTTAGCGACGTTTTTAGGCCATTTAGCGACGTTTTCAGACGTCGCTACTTTGAATTATTCTGTAGTGGTATATCAGTATTCTGCATGGAAGTTTTTTTATTGGAAATAATTTTTTGGGCATAATACAGTTTGTACTATAGGCATCACATTGGATATCATCATTCTCTAAGCAATTTCCAACCAATACATATTATATCTTGATAATCAGGGAAGCTTTTTAAAGGAAATGGAAAATTGCTGACCCTTTTAAGTAGTTGTAGATGCTTATAGGCATCGATATGTTTGTATAAGAATTATTGGAGTAGTTGATATTTATCAGTATTATAACTTGCAAAAAACTAGGTAACCTTAAAATATCTAAGAAAATATCAGTCATGAACAATTCCCCTATAGATTGAGGTCATCCATGTGAATATGTGACGCACATGCACTCACTTGTATGTAGAACCAACTTGTATCAGTGATGATATGTCTCAACTTATGTACATGTCATTTTGTTCAGCGACAACTGTAAATATACATAGAAGATTTATATTCTTGGAATCATAACATCCATGAGGGATATGTCTTTTCTTTATCACCAACCAAATTAGGAACTAATTCATTGGTTGCCATGGGACTGGATTAGTATAGCTTCCCAACATCTAAAAATTTCATAGTAAACTGTGAAAAGTGATCCTCTTACTTGTCCAATTCAGGAACATTTGATAGATAAATCATACGGTTATTAAGTGACAGAAGAAAAGCTTCATTCACTAAGAAGTAGGAATGCATTCCATTTATATCTATTTTATTTTATTTTCTTCTATGGTGGCCAGATTTGTGTACCTAACTATTTCGAGTCATTCGACTCAGTAGACGATGCAGAAGTCATTGGATTCCAAATTGGATGCATTGCTTGATAGGATTGACCCACATGAACCCGCTTATCTCTAGATTGGATGAACTTATATTGAAACTGATTAGAAGAAACTTAGACTAAAACACTCAGTCTTAGGCTGGTACTTCCTTGCAGGACCCCCAGTTTCGTCAGACGACGAGTTATGGATGGCCGTCGCGGGTGGTCTTCAGAACTATATGTACTACGGTACGGGATCATACGGTGCGTACATAGCGACACAGACCTCTGGGCCCTGTGCGCATTCGAGGGCCACACAACGTTCGTAGGAGTCGGCACAATTCCAGGAGGTCGTTGACCAACAGATTGTCGATCTTCGAGATGAGTTGTCGTAGAGGATATCAGAGGCCCAGGCCCAGCCGGATAAGCCGACCATCATGGCACGTTTTGAGGCGCTCCAGCGCAGCATGTTGGAACTCAGGGAGATGACCCAGTCGCTCAGGGATATGAGTTAGACGATTCAGAGCACCATTATGGATTTGGTCGAGACAACAGAGTGTATGGTAGATGCACTGCAAACGTCATAGGTTTTTTGACCGAGATTATAGCGTCGAGGCTGGTGACGACCATTCATTCCTTCTTTTCGAGACTATTAGCATTGGAGCAGATACAACATGTAGTGTCGCCGACATCGACACCACCTCCACAGTCAGGACATCCGCTTTCACAGGAAGCCCTGGCACAGATTGCATTATTGTTTCAAGGTGATCCTCCTCATCCTCATCCTCATCCTCATCCTCCTCCCCACCGGTAGTCCTAGCTTGGACAGAGATTTTATTATTTGTGTGTGTTTCGTCCCTAGTTGGGTATTGTATTAACTTGTGAGTATTTCGGCCTTAGTTTGGTCTATTGTATCACTTTTTATTGACGAGAATCATCCTTGTATCATATATTATGGTTGTTCAAACATTATTGTTCGTTTATGTATTCAGACATTATTGCCCGTTTATGTATTTAGACATTGTGATTGGTATACTCTATTTATTTATGTTTATTGTTTGTTTATATATTATCTACTTATTCTCTGGTTATGGTTCCTTATATTGCCTATTGAGTATTCTCTGTTTATGTATCATAAAGACGGTCATCACTGTATCAGAGAGCTAATCAGAGCCATTGTATTTTTTTATTTATTTTTGAAAATAAACATTTAGCGATATTATGCGACATTCAACGATGCAAAAACTACGTCACTAACATGTATCCAAATGTCGCTACACGTATCAGTTACGTCGCTCAACGTCAATATACGTCACCAATATTAGAAAGTTTAGCGACATATTAGCGACGTACAAACGTCGCTATATCTGGGAGAATAACAACGCCTATACATGTCAACGCACTTTGCTAATATGTTGATATGGCAAAGTCTGCCATGTCATTAAAAACGACGCTAACCTCCTTTAAAACGTCGCTCACATGCTGTTATTTTGGCAACAAATAACGACTAGGAAAAAGTCGGTTAAATTAGCATTGTGTACTCTAATATGTCGCCCTACGACGCTAACCCTGAAAAATTTAACGAAGTTATAAACGTCACTGAATATGTCACCGGTGAGACATTTAGTAACGTTTTATGTTTCAGCGACTAGCTATAATGCAACAAGGACAATACGTCACTAAATTGGTCGATGAACTACTTTAGCAAAAAAAAAAAAAAAAATTTGACATTAGTGACGTTTATAGACATCGCTATTTCGACTTAAATTTAGTAATGGATGAACTCTTCAGAATCGAAAGATACATCTTAAGAGAGAACAATAGCTGTCTTTCTTCCTATACCATTTGATTTGATAGGAACCTCGAGAGTCAATCCACATTGAGACAAAAGGATCTGCACAATTTCAGAATCAAAAGATGTCTCAAGGGATTAACAATAACTTTCTTCCTACACTAGGATTACAAATGTCTTTCTTCCTATACCATTCCTATACGAGGATTACAATGTCTTTCTTCCTATACCGACCATTTTGACAGGAATCTTGTTGAGTCAGCCCACATTAAGACCAACGGATTATAACATTCCACACCATGCCCAGCAATTCCACCACCCATGCAGGTTAATTTTGCACTACAGTTCTAATCCCGCACGAACACTTCTATGCCAGCATCACCACCCATATGCACACTATTGCAGCAGGAGGATATAGTACAGGTTATGATATCATTTGAAGAACCTGGAAAAAAAAATCCTTTTAAAAGAAAGAGAACTCAAGATTGTACCAACTCTAACCGATGTGGGACTACAAGATCGTGTTACAAACACATCCTCTTCGTAATAATAACTAGCTTTACACATTTGAAGTCGCAAGAGAATGAATCACAGTGAAAGCACTACATTGCATGAAATTTAATGGAATCATCTTTGCGCTTCAGAGAAAAGCAAGCACTATTAGAACTCAAACTCACATTAAAAGGCGAGGTTAGAAAAGAAACATTTTAAGTTCAAAATTTTAAGTTCTTGGTTTCTTGCAAACATTTTGTGCCAGTGAAAAAGGTACATGAAGATACTATGCATGTCAATGGTAACAGGAACTAAATATAGACTCCAAAAATCGCAGATGCAGAGGCAGAGAACAAAATCAAATAATATGAATAGGAAAAAAAAAGGAAAAATGAACAAGTCGACAGGTTATATCAGGCAAAGCTACTGCCCTTTTGCCAAGTTAACGGAGGGAATTTTACAGACCCTAAAAAAAAGTGAAGGTAAAAATAAATAAAAATAAACAGTAAAGCATGTTAAGCCCTAAAACGCCACTTGCTCTCCAATCTTTTTGATAAGATTTTGCCCTAAAACACAGCTTGACCTCCAATCTTACAATAGCAGTATAACATTTGGCGCACATCTAACATTTGACTGTCATGACAGGAACTGCAACACCACGGCAGCCTTTTTCATTTCATTTCACTCCAATATCTATATGCTTGCTATAAACATCTTTCCTTGTTACGGTGTCTTCTTTGGCTGCTACAACTATGCTTTTCAGAGAGAAGGAAAAAAAAAATGAGCTCGTAACCGTACTTCCCTAGGTGTGTTTCCTTGAGCAGTACACAAAGACCTGTAGAAATCAAAATACTTCTCGTAATAAAAACCCAACACAATAGTCAACAACTAAGAGACAATCAAAACAGCCTTGATGTCTCACCAGATCCCCTCGAGTGCTAATGAATGATTCACGCAACCGTGCAAGAGATTCTTTAGCATCCACTGCTTGTAGATCCTCCAAAGGATTAGACTCCGTCTTAGTTGCTGGGATGCATGGCTTGACTTCTGACATCTCAATTTGAGGCTTTCTTACATATATCTGAATGTCTTCAGCCTTTTTACATGTCTGAAGAGCGATGAACTGCATGCACGAGTGAAAGAGAGTATTTATAAAAAAAAAGCATTGCCCACATGTATAATGTTTCAATTAATATCAAAATAATGAGCTAAGGGAGAGCCACAATCACTTGATAAAGGTGATCTATAGACAAAGTTGGTCGGCAGCAAAGGTATGATCTTTGTAAATTAGGAATGCTTTGTTCATCCAAGGGAAGCAGGGTCAGATGTACATCAAACTGAAGAAATAAATAATTAGAAATAATTAACAGCCAATCATGGTATATAATGCAAGTTTGGTAGCATAAACTATCAAAAGTCACATGAAATACTTGATCCAAATTACTATACCTCGTCATTGGTTTCTTCTAAGTTACGCAAGTATTCAGACAACTTAGTCATACGTGCAGCCCTGGAAGACCTACCATTTGAACCACTAGAGTTACCATGTCGGCTTTGGCTTCGGACACCGCCCCTACCCCATGCAAGCATTTCCCTGTTTCCCGCTCGTAAAGGTGAGGTGCCTCGGCAAACTCTGTTTGCTTCCATGTCATCATTTTCCTCACCATCAGCATCGGTATTTCCTACCGTTCTAGCTGGCGAGGACCTAGGCACTCTCCATCTTCTACGCCTCTTCTGCCTTCTTTCAGGAGAGGGCTCCTCTGCAGAAGAGGAGTCTTTTCCATCATTGCCATTAACATCTTCCTCTTCCTCATCTTCAGATACTGGAAGGGAGGTACCATGATCACTGTTTCTACCTCGGCCACGCAGGTGTCCATAACTCCTGTAATTCCCCTGTGACTTCCTTACAAAAGCTGCAGCTGTGGCTTTAGCCGTTGTCCGCCTCCTTCCAAGTGCTTCAGTTTGCCGTCGAAGTGTCTCGGCAATGGAAGCTTGAATCTAACGTGATTCAATCTGTTAAATTATGATCTGGAAATTTCGGAGGCAAACTTCCGAAGGCAATATAATTGGATTTCATTACATAATGGACAAAGTACGGGGTAGAGTCGATTAATGAGATTTTGCACTAGAAGTATACACAGTAAACCATAATTAGATGTCAAGTTTAATCAGATTTTTGAAATGTAGATATCTGATGTTAATTAATAATGTTGTTCTATAAATAACAAACTACAGTAGATTTAAATAAAAAATAACTTTGGTTCATTAATCATTTTATGTATTCAGTGGGAACTGAAACACGTTGGAGTTAAAATAGTGAAAATACTACAACAACAACAACAACAACAACAAAGCCTTTATCCCAAAAAATTTGTGGTTGGCTGTTTGAATCATTTTCTTCCATGAGTTCTGTTAAGGGCCATGTCCTCTACAACACTAACAAAAAAGTGAAAACAATAGTCTTACATAAATGGACAAGGTTGCACGCTATGTTGCACGGACATATTCGACACAATACATTTCAGACACGATGAGACGGATTCAGCACCTATTTTGGTGTGTCCTAGTATATTTCCTAGGGTCCTATACATGTATCCGACACGACACAACACAGACACAACATGAATTTAGAGTGTCCGTTCCTCTTAGGATGCAATATCCTATTCTGACAGCAATGCTCTGAAACTGGACAGGAGGATAAGGTCACATATTTTTTTCCCCATACACATGTAGCGTACGTATCTACATATATAGTTGTACGTACATAGTGGAAGGTATTTGTGTGTATGTGCTTTTTTATTGTAAATTTGTAATAGATGAACCCTAAAAGAGTATAATGATGAAGAAAATGATTATAATAGTAAAATTTTCCAATATATGAAATAACACATTTTACTTGTAAATATCAAGGTTCAAAGTATCGGTATCAGAATCGGTATCGGAATCGGTATCGGACCATTCCTATGAGTATCGGGATCGGCGATATCGGTAGTATCGGCGGTTTCGGATCGGAGTATCGATTTTTTGGTAACGGAAAGCAAACAACTATTAGTAAATTATTAACATTTTAGAAAATATATTTTATACATTTATGCATAATTTAAAGTATTTTTAGTGTTGTTTCTTAGTATTTTTGAAATTGAATGAGATAGTATTCACCATTATCAATTGATTTATATGTGATAGATAAGTTTTCTTCTTTTATATGCTTTTACAACCTTAGTATGCTTTTACACCCTTGCTAATTGATCTTTTTAATTCTATTTTCTTTGCCGAATTTACCGGAAAAGAGACCTCTAATGTCGGTATCGGTCAATATCGGGTATCGGTCGGTATCGGTTAGGGACATGCCAAATTGTATTGGTATCGGCCGATACTTCAAACTACGGTAAATATGCCTCGAGCATATAAAGGTTGACCTTGTAGTATCGGAAAAATTCTTTACAGGGATGAGCATATATGGGGAAGCGTCCTACATCTCATATGTAATTATTTGTTAACACTTAGTATTATTCAGCATACTCTATCAGTGATTCAGTATATACCTTCCATCTGTAATTGATATTGACAATGCTGAATTAGTTGGCATGCAGTAGCATGCCACTTTAAGTAAATCTGCTACTCTGGTTTGACTCTTTAACCAGCTTACAGCTTGCGAGGAAAAGGAATAACATTCTGAGTAAATGCTACAAAAGTTTCCTGAATAGACAGTTTGGTCGGAGACGCACAGAGAAGCTAAAATGGCACATGAGTCTACGAGAGGAGGCGGGAAATAAGGAGTGGTTAAAGACCATGTCACTACATCAAAACTCTAGATTTGTTGTGGGGATTGAGGGTTAAATATTTATATTATTCCAACATATCCCTGCATGTCGGATGTATTTTTTTTTTCCGAGAGCTCGATTCACACAGTGGTATAATTTTTTTTTAATTCACTTAAAATGTGTGCCAGAGGGATCTGAATCCAGGTTGCTTTGATACCATGTTAAATGTAACGCCCCGCTCCGAACGGTTACTTATGGAACACTAAGCTGCTTCGACTCGGTTGAGAATCGAGTCTCGGGGAAACCTTACCGCCAAATCAACACGGACGAAGTGCAATGAACCGATCGAATTGATCGAATTGATCGAACGGCTTCTATTGAAATAAGTCCAAGAGTTTTTGTTGGTTGCTTTGCTTCTTGGTTTTGTGTTGCTTTGTGTTTTGAGTTGCTTTCGATGACTTGGTTTTCATGATTTCGCCTTCTCGCTTGCGCGTTCTTTTCGAATCGTAAGGGAAAGAGATCGAAGTATGCTAACCAAGTATTGTTGCATTTTCAGGACGCATAACCAAAAAGTGAACGTCGCTTAAGGCTTCTCCATTCTCTCGTTCAATTCATTAGGTGAGTTGCTTAGGCCCTTCGATGAATCTTTCAGTTCACATGCCTAAATGAATGATCTCTAGTTCACTAAATGTTGCCTCACTAAAAAGATAAGCTAAAGAAACGAACTACATGCGAATATACATAGAGTTTATGCTTTACTTCAATTGAATGTTGCCCTTACTTACTTGTTGCATCACTATATCGTGCATTGAACCTCCATGGTTAGTGTTTGTGTCAAGTGTAAAAGAATGAATGAGAAGAGTCTAGTAGTCCGTCCTGACGTCCGATCCTGCGGGATCTTGGGGGGGTGTGGCTATTAGATTGTTATATGCTTGCTAATGTTGTGCATCCTAAGAGTTGATTTATAAATGTTGCTTGTCATGCATGGGTCTCGGACAACTTGTGCACAAGGTAATAGTCTCTCGATCAGTTTCTGGGGCACTGAAAATCGGTCAGTCCGGAAGGGATTGTGAGAGCACCCTGACGTCCGGTCCTACGGGATCTTGGGGGTGTTGTTGTCCAATAATGGAGAAACTCATGGACCGTCATATAGATAGGGCGCATGCTAGGTTTACCATCTTGCATACCTATCATTTTGACACCAAAAGATTGATACATAAGTTTATGCATAAATGCAAATTGTGGCTAACTTGTGTGTCTGCTGCAGGGATAACCGCTCGACCGTGGGTAAGAATTATCATATGCATATGCTATATATCGTCTATGTTTCCTTACATGAATTGTTAAAAAGAAACTAGACAACCAGAAAGATCACCTAATAATGCTAGCTTCATCTGCTTACTTAGTGCGGATTTCTAAGGTGAGTTTGGCCACAGTCGCTCACCAGTACATGTGGTAGTACTGATCCACGTTTGTGGGCAAATATCCAGGTACTGGAAGCGAGAGTTTGACAAGCATCTTGAATCTGAATCAGCGTGTGCGCACCCTTCCATAGGACTGTGTTCGTGCTGCTTCCGTTGCTTTCCTCTCCAGTGGGCTACTCCTCTTCTGCTAGATGTTATGTTATTTTGGTCCTACTACAAGGATGTAATGTAATGGGCGTTGTGGCTAGTTTTGGGAATGTAAAAAGAGTTGTAAGCCTTCTAAGACATATTTTGTAACTCAGCCAAGCAAGCACTTGTAATCCATATCTTCAGTATTCAATAAAATGAAAGTATTTTGTGTGCCTATCAAATGTGTTCAACTTTGGTTCTCTGCATTTTACTCTGTGCCTATATATGAATATTTCCGTCTATCTTGTGTCTTGTGCAGGTACGTTGCCTGGTGCAAGCACAACTTAGGCTTGCACGGCATCGCGCCCAAGCGAGGACGAACGGTTCCGTAGGGACCAAGCGAGGACGATCGACCCCTACGTGATCGGGGCGCGACAGGTGGTATCAGAGCACGGCTTTACTCCCTTGGCCTCTTCAAATATCATTTTCGAAAATGATATAAATTTTCAAACGGTTTCAAAAGTCCCGAATTTCAAAAATTGATTTCGAATCTATAAGAAGTAAATCGAGATTATGAAAGGTCCCTAAGAGTATGAAAACCCAACGTCCCATGCAATAAGTCCATAATACGTTATGAGACTAATGCAAGCTACTCTCTTTTGCAGCAAAGATGACAAAAACAGATGCTAGTAACCCTGAGACATCGCACGCAGCAAGCGTTAGCGATGATCAAATTGATAGGCTGATTGCAATGTTTCAGAATCAAAGTGATCGTTATGCTGCACAACAGGAACGATTTGAGGCTCGACAGCAACGAGCTGATGCTAGAGCCTTGGCACAACAACAACAACTTGACTCTCTGACTCAGATTGTGACAACACTAGTAGCACACAGTGGTGCATCGGGAACTGCCGCAACACCTGTGACTGCCCTGACCATGCCTCAAGGAGCAGGATTAGCAGAAACAAATGAGCCTTGTCGTACGACCGGGAAGTCTACCTTTAAAGGTGCTGAGTTTCTGAAGTTGAACCCTCCGGAGTTCGAAGGCAGGACTACGCTGGATAAGGTGATGGACTGGGTCGCAAAGATGGAGAGCTTGTTTAGCTTTGCTTCAATACCTGCGAACAAGAGGGTAGCGTGTGCAGATATGCAGCTGCGGTTACGTGCATACGATTGGTGGAAAATTAAGAAAGCAGATCTAGCCACCAAGCATCAGGATGGTAGGATCACTTGGGAAATGTTCAAGGAAGCATTCCTCGCACAAAATCCTCCGCCAGCTGTCAGACAGAGGAAAGAAGACGAGTTTACCGAACTTAAGCAAGGGAACATGTCCGTCGAAGATTATGAGTCAGAATTTTCCAAACTTGCTAAGTTCGCTAGCTCGATGATTCCTGACGAGGGAGCCCGCACACATCGGTTCATAAAAGGCTTAAACGATAATCTGAGAAAAGATGTTATGAACCGGGAGTGCAAAACATACATACAAGCCTTTGAGGCAGCGGTGCAGAATGAGCAGTTCACGCCACTAAGTGCTCCGGAGATTGCACCCGCTCCTCGAAACCCTCCTGCTAAATGATACCACAACGGTGAGAAGAAGGCCGATACAGAGAAACAGGCCGATGCAAGTGAGAACCGCAGAAAAGTGTGCAGCTTCTGTGGCCGTTCGGGTCACCTTAAAGAGACTTGTTTTGCCTTCAATAGGCTGTGTTATAAGTGTGGGCAACCTGGCCATGAATCTCGAAATTGCCCGAAGAGGAAAGCCACTGAGAACCCAGGGGATGATGCAGGTGTACAAACGCATACCCCTCCGGGTCCTGCTCTTGATCCAGCTGATCAGATAAGAAGGCCGAGAGTTTATCAGTTGAATATAGAGCGTGACGCTAGTGGGCACGATGTTGGTGAGTCTGATTCCTTTGATCTCTTGATGTATCGTATATCGCCTCCTTGATTTCTTAAGTTTCGAGGACGAAACTTCTTCTCAGTGGGGTAGTATGTAACGTCTCGCTCCGAACGGTTACTTATGGAACACTAAGCTGCTTCGACTCGGTTGAGAATCGAGTCTCGGAAAAACCTTACCGCCAAATCAACACGGACGAAGTGCAATGAACCGATCGAATTGATCGAATTGATCGAACGGCTTCTATTGAAATAAGCACAAGAGTTTTTGTTGGTTGCTTTGCTTCTTGGCTTTGTGTTGCTTTGTGTTTTGAGTTGCTTTCGATGACTTGGTTTTCATGATTTCGCCTTCTCGCTTGCGCGTTCTTTTCGAATCGTAAGGGAAAGAGATTGAAGTATGCTAACCAAGTATTGTTGCATTTTCAGGACGCATAACCAAATAGTGAACGTCGCTTAAGGCTTCCCCATCCTCTCGTTCGATTCATTAGGTGAGTGGCTTAGGCCCTTCGATGAATCTTTCAGTTCACATGCCTAAATGAATGATCTCTAGTTCACTAAATGTTGCCTCACTAAAAAGATAAGCTAAAGAAATGAACTGCATGCGAATATACATAGAGTTTCTGCTTTACTTCAATTGAATGTTGCCCTTACTTGTTGCATCACTATATCGTGCATTGAACCTTCGTGGTTAGTGTTTGTGTCAAGTGTAAAAGAATGAATGAGAAGAGTCTAGTAGTCCGCCCTGACGTCCGGTCCTGCGGGATCTTGGGGGGTGTGGCTATTAGATTGTTATATGCTTGCTAATGTTGTGCATCCTAAGAGTTGATTTATAAATGTTGCTTGTCATGCATGGGTCTCGGACAACTTGTGCACAAGGTAATAGTCTCTCGATCGGTTTCTGGGGCACTGGGAATCGGTCGGTCCGGAAGAGATTGTGAGAGCACCCTGACGTCCGGTCCTACGGGATCTTGGGGGGTGTTGTTGTCCAATAATGGAAAAACTCATGGACCGTCATATAGATAGGGCGCATGCTAGGTTTACCTTCTTGCATACCTATCATTTTGACACCAAAAGATTGATACATAAGTTTATGCATATATGCAAATTGTGGCTAACTTGTGTGTCTGCTGCAGGGATAACCGCTCGGCCGTGGGTAAGAATTATTATATGCATATGCTATATATCGTCTATGTTTCCTTACATGAATTGTTAAAAAGAAACTAGACAACCAGAAAGATCACCTAATAATGCTAGCTTCATCTGCTTACTTAGTGTGGATTTCTAAGATGAGTTTGGCCACGGTCGTTCACCAGTACATGTGGTAGTACTGACCCACGTTTGTGGGCAAATATCCAGGTACTGGAAGCGAGAGTTTGGCAAGCATCTTGAATCTGAATCAGCGTGTGCGCACCCTTCCATAAGACTGTGTTCGTGCTGCTTCCGTTGCTTTCCTCTCCAGTGGGCTACTCCTCTTCTGCTAGATGTTTTGTTATTTTGGTCCTACTACAAGGATGTAATGTAATGGACGTTGTGGCTAGTTTTGGGAATGTAAAAAGAATTGTAAGCCTTCTAAGGCATATTTTGTAACTCAGCCAAGCAAGCACTTGTAATCCATATCTTCAGTATTCACTAAAATGAAAGTATTTTGTGCGCCTATCAAATGTGTTCAACTTTGGTTCTCTGCATTTTACTCTGTGTCTATATATGAATATTTTCGTCTATCTTGTGTCTTGTGCAGGTACGTTGCCTGGTGCAAGCGCAACTTAGGCTTGCACGGCATCGCGCCCAAGCGAGGACGAACGGTTCCGTAGGGACCAAGCGAGGACGATCGGCCCCTACGGGATCGGGGCGCGACATTAAAGACCCTGCTATTGCACCAAAACTCTAGAGTTGTGGTGAAGGTTGAGGATAAATATTTATACTATTCCAACAGAGTGAGATCAAATAGGATCTTATCAATAAGAAAGAACGGAAAAAGAATACATAATTTTTGTTCAAAAGGAAAGGCCAAGGTAACGTCAAACACGCAGGATAAATGAATCTGGTACACAGATGAAATAAGTAGCTTAAGAAAAGTTAATATACAGAAGATATTCCAAGATAGATAAAGACTTCCCAGGAAGGCAAGGGTCATGGACAGAAAGTAGTAGTTTGCGCCTTACTTGTACGCACTAGATGATCAATGGAAGGATTCTGAGAAAAGAGAGATCCATATGGTTCCTGATTTAGAAAAGCATGGTGATAAATTTCTTCTTTGGAAAAATATCTGCTGGGGTTTACAGAGAGCAGGTGTCTAGTAGGTAAATTTGTATGATAGTATAAGTTTTATATGACTAGCATGAGAATAATTTGTATGATAGTATAAGTTTTATATGACTAGCATGAGAATAATTGAAAGCGGTACACGAAGAATAGCATTTTATCAGTGAGAATACAAGGCATTGAAGAAACATCAGCTAAAGCAATTGCAGCTTCAGAATATGTTCGATGCCTGAGTGGCAATAAGAATAAAGATACAATGAGAAAATACATTCATGAGAAGTTTCAAATAACTTGCATTGGGACGAGCCAAAGCTATTTGAGATAGGACGTGTGGAACAAAGGTCAATAGAAATATCAATATGGAGTGACGGAATCATGGCCAAAGGAATGGCTGTGTGAGTAAGGACCAATCAAACTGGAATGAGGATGTAAAAAAGGATGACCCTAAATAGATTTGAATGGAGGAAGCCATTCATGTAGTTATTCCAAAGATGGGATAAAGGCTTTCTTGCAAAAGTAATACCTTCTTATTGCGGTTTTTCTCTTCCTCATGAAAAGCCAATTCCTGCAGACAGACATTCGGATCATGAATAAACAGGACACGAGAAAGTGATAGACCAACTTTTGACCATAATGTGATTGAGGTGGTCTTTCAAAGGCACGTGTACCTCCTCCTCATACTTATCAATATCTGGATATAAAGCAGCAATCAGGGCATCATAGTTTGGATCATCCCTTAGAGAACGCCTGCTTGCACAATGAGTCCGGCATGCTGGGCATTCATTATTCCTACAATAACAGCATCCAGATGAATCATAAATCTTATTGTCCAAATGGTAAAATAGTTAGAAAAAATATATAGATTAGGATTTCTTTCTAGAGCAACTCTAAATATGTAGAAGTGCCTAGACTACTGTTAAATCCAAAACAACATTGTAAAATTTCCAAAACATACCCAAGCCGCATTGATTTGTCAATACATTCCCTACAAAATCGATGCAGACATTCCATCACTGTCCTAGTCTTTCGAATTATCCCTGGGCACATAAGAAAGTTAAGTTTCTAACCGATAAGAAGCAGTCTTTGAGTGCAGAAACAGTGATGATGATGTTAAAAAGATTAACATTTAACTGGTACATGTTATGTTTTCCTCTTTGGCCCAGAAAACTGCCAGTAAAACAATATGAAACATTTCTGATTAGCAGAAATATTTTTGAACACTGAAATGGAGTGCAAAATGAAAAAAAGAGCAGTTGCTTTTTTATACAAAAACAGTTATTACATTTAGAACCTAATGTAGGATGTGCAAGTTCAATTCTTCATATACTTGATATGCTTTATGACGAGGATGAGCAAAGATGAGCAGCCGGCGTAGCCATTTACAATATTTGTATATCAAGTGTAGAAAGTTGGCTTGAGTACATATCTAGTGCTCGCTAGATCTTAAAAAAACCCTACCGCCCACCGACCCAAAGCTGGAGCATGGGAAACATGTTCATCTTGTTACATACCAAAAATAAAAGAAAACTTAGAAGAGCAGCAGCTAAAGCTGCTACTAGAAGTAACAGTAACATCGACAAACAGAACAGGCACCAGCAACGATCGAAGCACGACCCAGGAAAGAGAAATAGTAAAGATCGCACAGGAGGACGTATGAGAGAGTCGATCATAGACAAGGATGTACCACAAAGAGGTCAACGCATGAGGACATATGATAGAGTCAATAGTTGAACGGTTGGCACAGGATGCTGCACGATAGAGGAAATACTCAAGAGGCTGGCAACATGAGGACACCTGATGGAGTCAAGTTCAGAAATTATTGCCCGAACATACACAAGTCAAAACATTGAGAGGTTCATGTGAATCAAGGTTGTAAACCTCTATGCGCTACTGAGCGGGCACCCACCTCTATGCGCTACTGAGCGGGCACCCACCCCCAAACATATCCGATGCTTGTGCAACCATTTACCCAAGTAAATCTCAAGTGTGGTTCGCTATCATTATCACCACCATCTACAACCCATCCTTGAGCATTTATTGGTTCGCTGGCGTGTAGCACATCATCAATCACCTCTTTTCTATTCTTGTTGATGAGTTTCACATTAAATTGTATATAGACTAGATTGTTCAACCTTCCACATCTAGCCTATTTCATGGGAGAGTTGGAATGCCTTGTTTTTATTCCCCAACTTCTTCCATGTTTTGGAGCTTTTGGTGGTCACCATGGAATAGTCGGTTATTCGTCTAGTTCCCGTCATCGCCGTTTTCACCATTTGAAAAAAGAAATCAAGAGCATTGGCTCTGATATCATGTAAGTTTAGAAGAAGTAATTTGGTTTCTTCAATGTTATTGAATCAAAGAGAACAACTAGAATATAAGAAGGCATGACAACGAATCTGTCATTGAATCCCTTGATTTTAGTAACAGAAAATCACATAACCAACCTTGAAACAAATTTTGTCATAGTTTCAACAAAATAACAAAAACATAAGAAATCTGAAACTAATTTTCTGTTATTATCAGACAATTTGGAAGAAAGTTAGACGACATGAATGATGGTAAAAAGCCAGAATTCAAGGAGGACATCCATGTAGCCGGGGAAAATGCTAGTGATTGTGAAAATAAGTTAGCAACATATGTCCTTACATGTCATGAGATGTTTTTCCTGTTTACTTACATCCATTGAGAACGATACACCACATCTACACGATGTCCGTTGACAAGTTTGAACAGCCTACTCAAGATTACATTCTAAGATTCGTAGGAGTAAAGTCATAAGCAATTACTATAACTCTCTAGTAGAAGATCTTACCTGATTGTAAGAATTTTAAATTATAGACAGGATATTTGTAAGTGCAAGACCAACGAGGTTGCCTCGAGAAACTACGAAGAAGCTCCAAGCAGGAGGAAGATAACTGCATCAAGTTATTAGGATGATGCATTCCGATGCGTAAGAGTTGGAGATTCCACGGAACAGGGAATAATATCAGTGTATTCTATATGGATGACTTGTAAAGCCGGTAAGATTGGAGGACTATTTCACACTTTAATTTGAATGCAGAGTCGGTCTAATTGAGACCATTTGAGGCATTAGGTTTATTTTATTTGTTTTGATAATCTTGTGCAGTTTATTTATGTTTGGGCGGTTAATTTCAGTTTAAAATAACGTCTAGTTAAAATCTTACTTTGTTAGATTTTGAGTAACGTGTTTACAATTTGGAATTTCACTTACAGTTGGAACTCGCTAATTTCATTAGATGACTTAGGTGACTTAAAAGGGATGATTACTTATCCACTTGAAAGATGAAATTCTCCATAGGTTCCATAAACTTTTGTGAGATTAGATGGGTTGGGTCGGTCTGGATGGATGTAAGTACATAAAGGTCTGGGACGGCCTTGAGTTAGCTCTTTATCTCATTTGAAAGTGCCTACGCTTGATTGAAGGGTTAAATACAAAGTTCTTTGCTTGCCTTCTTCACAAGAGCTCGTGATACTATCATTCATCCAGTTGAGGAGGATTGAAATTCAAGGTTCAAAGTATCGGTATCGGAATCGGTATCGGACCATTCTATGAGTATCGGGATCGACGGTATCGGTAGTATCGGCGGTTTCGGATCGGAGTATCGGATTTTTTTGGTATCGGAAAGCAAACAACTATTAGTAAATTATTAACATTTTAAAGAATATATTTTATACATTTATGCATAATTTAAAGTATTTTCAGTATTGTTTCTTAGTATTTTTGATATTGAATGAAATAGTAGTCATCCTTGTCGATTGATTTATATGCGATACATAAGTTTTCCTCTTTTATATGTTTTTACAACCTTACTATGCTTTTACATCCTTTCTAATTGGTCTTTTTAATTCAAATTTTTTCGTCGAATTGACTGGAAAAGAGACCTCTAATGTCGGTATCGGTCAGTATCGGGTATCGGTCGGTATCGGATCGGGACATGCCAAACTGTATCGGTATCGGCCGTATCGGATCGGTATCGGCCGATACTTTAAACTATGGATTGAATAGGACCTTTGTCCAAGTAATATCCCCTTTCCTCTCTTTGCCTGATTCGATCAACCTTTCTTAGACGATGTCCAAGAAAACATTGATCAGTTTCTATTAGACGAGGTTGCTTTTCAAACCTCTATTGCTATGAAGGAACATATCTACCTTGACCTTAGCAGGAGAATAGTATATCGATGGTCAAAGATCTTTAGTCCCTTTCTGTTGACGAAAAAAACTATAGAATTAGAATAATGGAATAGTTTTCACAGATGAGAAAGACTACATATATATAGGAGAGGCTGACCCCTCTCTCTATTATTCTACCGATGTGGGACTAAAGCCCACTATCTAATATAACGCTTAACACCTTCTCTCAAGCTGGAGCACATATATCAATCATGTCCATCTTGTTACACAAAAATTGTACCCGAGAACCCAAAAGAGATTTCGTGAAGATATCGGCTATCTGATCACCGGTCCTCACGTGATAGAACTTTATCATTCCATTTTTATACTTATCACGGACGAAATAGGCATCAATTTCAATGTGCTTCGTCCTTTCATGAAATACAGGATTGGTAGCAATATACATAACAGATTGGTTATCAGACCACATATCTGCTGCTTTAGATCCTACTTCTTCTTACAGCTCTTGTAGAAGATGCTGCAAATATAACACTTCTGCCGTGCCATAGGCAATGGTTCGATATTCTGCTTCGGAACTTGATTGTGCGATCACACTCTGCTTCTTACTCTTCCACGATACCAAGTTTCCGCCAATAAATACCGAGTAACTAGACGTAGATCGTCTGCCTGTCAAGCTGGCACCCCAGTCAGCATCAGTAAAACACTCAACATTTGTATGTCCCTGGTTCTCCATGCGAATTCCTTTTCTAGGATTCTGGACTAAATAGCGCAGAATTCTGAGAACTGCCTGCCAATGTGGAACTCGTGGAGAAGACATAAATCTACTCGCAACACTGACGACAAAGAAAATATCTGGACGAGTAATAACTCCAGGTAGTTGAGTTTTCCAACCACTCGACGATATTGATCCGGATTCGTCATCAGGACCCCCTCGTCGAGGAGTAACTTTTCTCCTGGATCCATTGGCGACATTGCACCTTTGGCTTGCATCATTCCTGCATCATTCAGTATGTCTAGCACATACTTCCTCTGTGACATGACAATGTGCTTCTTTTTCCGTATAACTTCAACACCCAAGAAGTAGTTTAATGATCACATATCCTTGGTCTGAAATTGTTCTCCCAGAAACTTCTTTAGCCCCGCAATGTTCTGACTGTAGTCTCATGTGATCACAATGTCATCAACATAAACACCAAGTAGAATCCTTCCCGCCGATGTCTGTCGATAAAATACTGAGTGATCCTTCTTCGATTGACTCATGCCAAACTGAGTGACCATATTTCTAAACCGACCAAACCATGCACGAGGTGATTGTTTGAGACCATACAGAGCCTTCCTAAGATGACACACTTTACCCTCCCTTGCAACAAACCTGGGAGGTTGTACCACATATACCTCTTCATCTAGGTCCCCATGGAGGAAGGCATTCTTGATATCCAGCTGGAGTAGCGGCCAGTCATAGCGAACAGTTAAAGCCAAGAGTACGCGTACAGAGGTCATCCTGGCAACTGGGGAGAATGTCTCAAAAGAATCATCACCATAAGCCTGAAAATATCCTTTAGCCACCAGACGAGCCTTTAGTCGATCAAGGGTGTCATCTGGTTTCACTTTGATCATGAACACCCATTTGCAACCGACAACATGTTTACCAGACGACAAATTTATCAAGTCCTAAGTATGGTTCTCCCAAAGTGCAATCATCTCCTCTTCCATAGCAGCAAGCCAACCAGGATGTTTGAGACCCTCCTCGACAGAATTGGAAATCTGAATCCCATCAATAGTAGAGATTAAGGACCGAGTGTGGCTCGCAAGCCTTTTGTAGTTTTCAACATACAAGGGATGATCACGACAGGCACGACGAGGTCGAACTGGTAGAACATGCACAGCCGAAGGCGGAGACGAATCAGGTGAGCCAGAGGAGGAGGATGACTCTGTGACCATGGGCATTATCTGCGACGATCGATCGGGCGACGGCGGTGCCGAGTCTGTTACCATGGGCAGTATCTGCGACATGCGATCGGGCGACGACGGTGCTGACTGAATCGATGTCTGCGGACAGTCGGACTGGAGCACTGGCTCGGTAGAGGAGGGCAGCCTAACAGTGAGCTGTTGTGCTTGAACCGAGAGCAATAAGAAGTCATCTTCTGGGTAAACTTGGGGCACTGGTCATGTAGTTTGTGGAAATGGAGGAAACTCGGTTTCAACAAAGGTAACATCCCAAGAGAAAAAATACCTCACCAAGACAGGAGAAAACACCGATACCCTTTCTGATCCTTAGGATACCCAAGGAAAATACATTAGATAGCCTTGGGATCTAATTTAGAAAGAGTTGGTCGGGTATCCCTAACATAACACAAACAACCAAAGATTATGAAAGGTAGAGAACGGCTCTCGTTTGGGATATAACCGAGAGAAGGGAGTATCACCATTGAGGACAGACGACAGCATGCAATTAATGAGATAACAAGCCGTAAGAACGACATTCGACCAAAATCTTTTTGGAGTACGTGCTTGGAACATAAGAGCACGCGTTGTTTCTAATAGATGACGATATTTGCGTTCAGCCACACCATTCTGTTGTGGTGCGTAAGGACATAAAGTTTGGTGGATGAAACCATTCTGAGACAAATGGGACAAACTCACGACATACTCACGACCATTGTCACTTCGAACACATTTAATCGGAACACCAAATTGTGTTCTGATTTTCGCATAAAAATTGCACCAAATGTTAAATAATTCGGAGCAATTTTTCATGAGATAAACAAAAGTGACACGTGAGTAGTCATCAACAAAGATAACAAAGTACTTGAATCCCATCACAGATTCAACCGGACAAGGTCCCCGTATATCGGAATGTACTAACTCGAAGGGAGCGGAAGCAATGTTATTCTGACTAACCGGATAGGAAATCCGGTGATGCTTTGCGAAGCTACATGACTCACAATGAAAAGAAACATCCAAAGATGGGTACATTTTTTGGAGTGCTTGGACAGATGGATGTCCTAACCGGCAGTGTAACTCAAAAGGATCAAGTTTCACACCAGCACAGACAACAGAGGAAGGTTCGTCAAACAGGTACAAGCCTCCAGTCACATGTCCCCTACCGATAGTCCGTCCAGTCATTAGGTCCTGAAAAATACAACCATCAGGAAAGAATGTTACTGAGCAGTGCATATCGCGAGTAATCCGACTAATTGAGAGTAAGTTGAATGGGTTTCCAGGGGTATGTAGTAAAGAATGTAGTGATAGTCCCGAAGAAAGACGGGCAAATCCTTTTCCACGAACTGTCAGCAAACCACCATTGCCACATGTAATATTAGACATACGGTCAACCGGTACATAGTTTGGTATCATACCTGCGTCACCTGTCAAGTGAGCAGATGCACCAGAATCAAGGACTCACTGTTTCGACTGTACCACACATGTCGCTGAGTACCCTACGGTGGACCCAGAAGTAGAAACTTCACCTCGACGTTGAGCTTGAAACTCAACAAAGTCTGAATATACTTCATCAGTCATTTGGACGGATCGACCGCTAAGATCAGGAGTATCTGAGGTAACGTTGGCGGCAGGAGCCTTAATACATTGCCACTGGAAATGACACTGTAGGCCACAGTTGAAGCATGTGCGCAGTCGACCTCCATCACGACCGCCAATACCCTGTCCACCATCACGGCCACCATTTCGGCTACCTCGTCGTCCACCACGACCACCATGAAATCCAGTACGAGCGGCACCAAGAGCAGATTGATCAACAGGAGCAGAGGTCTCGACGACCTTTGCAGTCCGTAGGACACGAAAATGAGCTTCCATTAGAGATGGAACCTCAACTCCATCAATGATCTGAGAGCGAGCTGAGTCTGCATCAAGACGAAAAGAGGCAAGATATGTTATCACATGAAGCTGCTCATATTGAGCCCTCGCTTCATTGATATCCGTCGTCAGAGGTAATATACGGTCAACTTCATCGACCATAGACTTAAAAGCCCGGAAGTGGTCCTTATGAGACTTATCGCCCTGTTCTGCCCGGTAGACGCCGACAACCGAGTCGTAGATACGAGACAAGTCATGTTTTCCATCAAACGCCGTCGGTAGGACCTCCCATAGCTCATTTACTGTCTGTGTTTTGAACCATGTCCTCTACCGATGATTCCATGGAGTTCATCAACTGGGAAAAAAGTCGAGTATCATCCGTCTCTCCCTGCTCAAACGTGGGATCGGTCGTCTCCGGAGGGTTGTCAGTCAGATACTTGGACAACCGCATACCCCGAAGTGTCTTCTCAACCTTCTTCCGCCATGTTGAGTATCTGTCTGGTCCGCCCAACCGCCGATCGACGAGTCGAATCGAAGAGATCTTCGTGCCAGTAAATTGGTCCCGCCAATGCGTTTCCGACACCTATATTACTGCTAGCCGCCTCAGAGGTTGTCATAATGCTCTTGATTCGACCGTCGCTGATTCTTCCCAACCCAAATAATCACATCAACTTTCTAAGTGCGCTATCAACGTGGCCAGAACTGGCACGCGCATTGAAAGATCGTATGGGAATCACACACGCTAGGACACAGAAGTAACCCAAGTAACTCTCTGTGTAGATCCTGATACGGATATCGGGGTAGGAAGAAAACAAAGATCCACGTAAACAATCAACTTGTCTACTCTTTGTTAACTCCTGAAGTCATAATCTAAGAACAAAGGTTGTGCAAACAAATCATTGTCTACCCTCTGGCTTCGATATATGCTCCTGACGTCGTAATCTAGGAACAGAGGTTGTGTAAACAAACTAATGTCTATCCTCTAGCTTCAATATACTTTTTTTTTGAATTAGGGTTTACACAGGAAGTAGGGGAGGCGGCCGCAGAGGTGTGTTAGGGTTTTGGGTTTTTGGTTGCATAGCGGGTCGGGGAGTGGCGGGGTCGGGGGAGGGGGGAGGAGGGCCTGGCGGAGAGGAGGGGGCTGGCGAAGCGGGGGGGAGGGGCGGGAGTCAGCGGGGGCGGCTAGGTTTAGGGACTTTTTTTGTGGAGAAAGAAAGAGAGGGGGGGAGGGAGGGGGGTTATGGCTCTGATACCATGTAGAATTAGGATAATGGAATGGTTTTCATATATGAGAAAGACTACATATATATAGGAGAGGATGACCCCTCTTTCTATTATTCTACTCGATGTGGGACTAAAATCCACTACCTAATATAACGCTTAACAAAGACAAACGAAGATTTGGCTATTGATAGGATTGTGCTAACTCAAAACAAATACAAGTCTCTTTCTTTTTTATGCCCAAGTTACACGAGGCTATATTAGATAGCTTAGACCACAATATATTATTATTAAAGAGTGAAAATTTATTTTATGTTCATAGTGCAATTGCCTAACCTGGAATAATTCTTAATCTTCTTCTCCATCTACTCTTCCACAAATCCCTAGCCTTAATTTCCCCATAGCCTCTCTTTTGTTTGATATGTCGATGTTGTTGTGAACCATGTCAGACAGAGAAGAGACCAGGAACCCTTTTCAGGTTCTTTGCCACTAGCCGACAAGCGACTAAACTGCCCAGTGGGTTTGCTACCGGTAGATCGGACCGCCACTACATTGACAACAAACTCCGTGCGAGTGCGAGTCAGAGTGTGAGTACGATCTGCTGCTAGTGAGTCCAGACCATGGTTGTGACACTGACCAGACAACCTGCCCGCCAGTCGCCAATCCAGTTTCAAACAGCAAGCTGTTTGATCTTCTTGCCTTTGTTGCATGTGGACGTCTGACAGCAGTGTTCGCCACATCCATCTAGTCGAGCATTGGATCAATGCTGATTCACGAACCTTGGAATGAAGGCTCGACGTTGCAGATTATTCTCAATATGAGGGTTATTCCAATTGTGTTGTCAACTATGCAATCCTATGGTAAACTCGTTGATTTACTTTTAGAAACCAATTGTTTAGTTCACGATGTGTTAAGGTTACTTGTGATCAAATTATTATTAATTGTTGCTTTATAATTAGACTTTTGCATATCTCATTGTGTATCGTGAATCGACCCATCTATGTTGCCTCTAGTTCTTGTCCTGCATCGTTGTGCCTCAAATCTATGCGTAGAAAGATTCCAATTGAAAGAGAAATATTTAAAAGAGATAACAAAAGACTCGAAGGGACGACCGTAACTCTTAAAGATAGAAGATGACTAACTATAACAATGATGACTAAATGAACTACTCATCATCAAGAGTCGTCAGTAAGTTCTTGGTATGGTTTGATTTGGTCCTCTTCTTTCTCGAACCAAGATATCCATGAACCAGGATTCGTTTTCAAATATGTGACGATACCGGTTCTTCCTCCAACAATGGATTCTGGGCATGAATGTGCAGTTAACTGAAAGACTGTCGGGTCAGAGGTAAGTAAGCATGGCACTGTTAACGCAACTTGCTAGCCGATACCAGCTACCGAAACCGTTTAAAAAGCTCAAGAAAACCATTGCCCCAAGCATCCCTTTCAGCCACTTGCTCTATGTCGTGGTATGCCCACATCAATCAAATGCCCACATCAATCAAAGGAGAACGAGAAACTTTCTAATACAAATCAGGGATCAATCACCCTTCGGAGGCCCGATCACATCTGCTATCACCAATGACAGTTGAAGCTCTTTAGGAGAAGATACCAATGTTTCTTCCACATCCTCCAAGAAGTCATCAGGAGCTAGTAATATGGATCGCAACAAGGTTTTGTGGTGTAGAACTATTCTCCGTGATAGTGGGATGGTGACAGAAAACAATTTCTTTGGTGGTGGAGACAAGAAGCCAATGAAAAGTCTATTATATAACATAGAAATCTTCATGGTGTAGCAATCAAATAGACCAGCTTTTGCCAAATCACAGAACATTTATCTTATTCTATCTTATATTAGTTGTCCTTTTACTTATAAAAAAAACAAAAACAAAAATTGAAACAGTGAAGCTGCCAGAACATTATTATCTATTGAGGAGGAAATCAAGACCAATCTTCTATACGGCGGGTGGATAAGGGGTGGCATAACTGATTTTATCCATAGCCTCCCAATTGCAATATTTTTACTGCCTAGTTTATCAAAGACTTGGTTTAATGCTTGGCTTAATTTTATTGATGGGTAGGCTACATATATATAGGAGAGGCTAACTCTTAGAAGCCAGAAATTCCTAGGAGGTCAACGAATCTCAATAAGAACCTTCGATTCGAAGTTTCTTACTTGGGAGCTCGTTTCCCCGATGACGGGAGCTTCGTTTCCCCGACGACATGATCGCTTCCCATAATATGACCATAATTTTAGAAGATGACATAAATTTTGTGAGAGAAATTGGAATATTTTCAATACACATTTATCAAAGTACCAAGAAACTAAAGATTTCTTACTTTGACGTCATAAAAAATTAACATATGAAAGATCTCTCTGTAACTTTGAACTAAACTTTATAAATTCTAATAAATTTAAAGATATTTATAAGTTTTGATAACAATAATTAATAAATATTAAAAATTATTAGCGCACGCTCCCATCACGCTCCCAAATTTAGAATCTTCTAAGTAGTCGCGCTTCCCCGCCCCAGCTCTCGCTTCCGTCTCCGCTCCCGCTTCTAAGGGCTAACTCTTCTCTCTACTATTCTACTAGATTATTCTACTATATGTGGGACTAAACACCTACTAATACTATCAACACTCCCCCTCAAGATGGGCGATAGATATCAATTATCCCCATCTTGTCACATAGTTTAGAAAGACTCGATGAATTAAGGCCCTTAGTCATACAATCTGCAACTTTTTCTTCTGAGCGAACATGATCAGCTTTAATATCCATTTTTCTAGCTTCTCTTTGATGAAGAACCGGTCGATCTCGATGTGCTTAGTTCTGTCATGCTGAACTGGATTGCTAGCTATACTTATTGTAGCTTGACTGTCACTCAGAAGACGCAACGGTGTTCCCTGATCCAGCTTCAACTCCGTCAGCAGTGCTCTTACCCACAACAACTCTGACACTCCCAGAGCTATAGCTATATACTCTGCTTCAGCAGTCGATCGTACTACCACAGACTGTTTCTTGCTTCTCTATGAGATTAGGTTACCTCCCACAAAGACACAGTACCCTGAAGTAGACCTTCTGTCGTCCATACAGCTTGTCCAATCTGTATCGCAGTACCCCTCAACATCCAGGTGTCCATTTTTCTTGAACCATAGCCCTCTTCCAGGAGTCCCCTTCAGATATCTCAGGATACGAAAAACTGCATCCATGTGACCCTTCCTTGGATCATGCATGTAGCGACTCACTACACTCACAGCAAATGAGATATCAGGACGAGTGTGGCCTAGATAAATCAATCTGCCTACAAGTCTCTGATATCTCTCACGATCAACAGGCCTTCCTGCCTCTGCACCCAACTTATCTTTCTGATCGATTGGAGTGACTGTCGATCGACATTCCAGCATACCAGTCTCTGTGAGGTCTAGTACATACTTCCTCTGAGAGAGGACGATCCTAACTCTTCCTCGAGCCACCTCGATTCCGAGAAATTACCTCATCGTTCTCAAGTCCTTCACTTCAAACTCCTTGGCGAGTTTTGACTTCAGCTGGGTGATCTCCTCCTCATTATCACCTGTGATCACTATATCATCCATATACACTGCAAGTATGATAATGTGGCCTCTTGCATACTGGAAAAAAATCGTGTGATCTGCATTGGTCTGGCGGTACCCCATGCCTGTGACAGCCTTCCTGAATCTATCAAACCAGGCTCGAGGAGATTGCTTGAGCTCATTCAGTGATTTTTTTAGCGTGCACACATTTTTCGTCGACTGCTTCGTGCAAAACCTCAGGGGGGGAGGGGGTCTCCATGTATACTTCCTCTTGTAGGTCCTCATAAAGAAAAGCGTTATTCACATCCAATTGATACAGCCGCCACCCATGGTTTGCTGCAAGGGAGAGCAGAGTTCTTACAGTGTTCATCTTTTCCACTGAAGCAAATGTCTCATCATAGTCGATGCCATAGGATTGAGTGAATCCCTTTGCAACCAACTGTCTTGTACCGCTCCATATTTTCTTCTGGCGTCTCATTTATTGTGAAGACCCATTTGCATCCAACTGCTCTTTCCTTTAGGCAACGGAACAAGCTCCTATGTCCCATTTCTTTCGAGTGTCCCAAGTTCCTCCAACATTGCAGCTCTTCACCTTGGATCTTCCTTCGCTTCCTGCCAACAGTTAAGCAAAGATGTGGTGTCTAACGATGCAATGAATGCACGATAGGTAAGGGATATATTAGAGTAGGATAAGAAATTGGCAATGTCATGTTCATAACCATAACGATTAGGGACTTTTCGCATTACTGCGAGAAGATCTCCTTAAGAGAATATGAGGAAGTGGTGAAGAGATCATATCATCCTAATCAGAGGGATCCGCATCCGAATCAGAGTGATCCGGTACGGGAGGTACATCTTCAAGAGTTGGGGCAGGGTTAGGCGAGGGACATGGCACAGTAGGGACAATAGGCACAGTAATAGGCACAGTAATGGACTGCTACTTTCTCTTTCTATAGACTTGGAGCTCTGTAGATTGTTCTGTAGTCTGTTCCCCCTGCACTGGAACATCTCTTTCTTCCACCTGATTGTCACCAATTTCTTCCTCCTGATTATGTGCATCGTCATCACTTTCCTCACCCTCGCTATCTCCCCTTTGTTCCCTTGGACCAGCTTTCATCATTGGACATGGAACTGACCCGACAATCACGCTTGGACCCATCTCCCCCTCACTCCTAACACCTCTTGTGTTAGGTGTGTCACCCAATGCGGAGCCTTCACCTGAACCATTGTGGTAGTATGGTTCTATCTCTCTGAATGTAACGTCCATGCTTACAAAGAGCCTTCGTTCCACCGGACTTCAACAAGAGTACCCCTTCTGAGTCCCCGAATAGCCAACAAAAATGCACTTCACTGCCCGAGGGTCCAACTTTCCTACCGCATGTCTATTATCTTTCACAAAACATACACATCCAAATACCTTTGGGGAACAATGTACTTATTCTCCTGTAAACATCTCAAACGATGTCTTTCATCCTAACACCTGAGAGGACATCATGTTGATGAAATATGCAGCCGTCAACACGGCATGCCCACACAAGTGTTTAGGAACATTCATGACAAACATCATTGACCGTGCTACTTCCAACATGTGCATGTTCTTCCGCTCTGCCACGCCATTCTGTGCTGGTGTATAGGCACACGAAGTCTGATATTGTATCCCATTGGCTGATAAGTACTCTTCAATAGCCTTGTTGGTGTATTATGTCCCATTATTATAACTCAAAATCTTCACTTTAGTACGGTACTATGTTGTAACCCTGTGATAAAAATCTTGAAAGCATGCAAAGACACCACTCTTAATCTTCATTAGGTATACCCAGGTGACACGAGTGTAGCAGTAAAGAAAAGTGACAAACCATTTAAACCAATAACTCCAGTTGTAGGACAAGGTCCACACCATAGTTTAAAGTATCGGCCGATACCGATCCGATACGGCCGATACCGATACAGTTTGGCATGTCCCGATCCGATACCGACCGATACCCGATACTGACCGATACCGACATTAGAGGTCTCTTTTCCAGTCAATTCGACGAAAAAATTTGAATTAAAAAGACCAATTAGAAAGGATGTAAAAGCATAGTAAGGTTGTAAAAACATATAAAAGAGGAAAACTTATCTATCGCATATAAATCAATCGACAAGGATGACTACTATTTCATTCAATATCAAAAATACTAAGAAACAATACTGAAAATACTTTAAATTATGCATAAATGTACAAAATATATTCTTTAAAATGTTAATAATTTACTAATAGTTGTTTGCTTTCCGATACCAAAAAATCCGATACTCCGATCCGAAACCGCCGATACTACCGATACCGTCGATCCCGATACTCATAGAATGGTCCGATACCGATTCCGATACCGATACTTTGAACCTTGACTCCACACACATCAGAGTGTATCATATCAAAAGCAACTAAACTTCTATTTCCAAAACTCACATAAAAACTTCTAGTATATTTTCTAAGCTCACAAGCATCACAAACCAATTTTTGTTTATTAGCCTTTTGATACATAGATACATCCGACTCAGTAGACTGAATGAAGAGTGTCACATGCGCTGATATTAAAGTAATAATTCAGCTTCCACTATTCTTCGCGGCCCCTTCGGTTGTGCTTCTTCCACCAGTGACGCTAGTGCTGCGTCCAACCCACCCATGTCCAAGTACCATAGTCCCTAATGCAAAGTGTCAGTCCACAAACGTCTCCCCGTTCCCTTGTCCTGGAAAATCACCTTAGGAATATCAAAGGAAACATCACAATTAAGTTGAAGAATAATGACACTAATGGACAATAGATTAACGGGAAAAAAAAATAGAGAATGCAAGACATCAGTAAGGGTTATGGAAGGGGTGCATTCAAATGTACATTTACCCATAATGGGTCTAGTCGTACAATCAACAATCTGAATGCTTTCAGGCGTCGTCAGGTAAGTGTAATATTGCAACTTATCATGGGCACCCGTGAGATGACAGGATGCCCCAGAGTCAATTATCCAACATGATCTGTGGATAGATGACAGGGCATGAGCAGATATGCATGTGCTTGTAGGGTATAGTGGGTGATGTTACCCCTGGAGGTGGTTGGAGTTGATGCCCCAGAGGTGTTAGCTCGACTGTCGCTGGTTTCAAGCTTCATGCTTCTCCATATCTCTAGCATTTCCCTCTCACTAGGGGTCATATCGGGTGACTGACTCTCACTTCCATCTTCTGCTAAGTTTGTCTTGTGTCCTCAGGAATGATTACTTCTGCAACCAGCATAGCCTCCTCTGCCACCCCTACGCCCTCCACGGCTACGTCCGCGGCCGCTGGACTGGCCTCTCAGGGGTTTCTTACAGAATCTGATGAAGTGTCCAGGGTCTCCACAGTTGTAGCACCCTCCCCCTCCGGAAGGGTTTGGGTTAAAATCTGCTAAGCTAATTTTTCCTCCAGAGAGCTAGTGGTGCTAGGCATCAGCTTCAGTAGTGCCTCTTCTTGTGCCATAGCAGCTATGGTCTCCTACAGTGATGGCAGCCTAGGTTGAGCAAGTAGGATATTTCTCCTCTGCTTGAATGCTGGGTTGAGCCCCTTCAGGAACTTCATCATCCTCTGTCGCGAAACATACTCCATAAACTTCTTATAATGTTTCACAAATGCCGGTTCTACTTGCTCACCTTCCACGCCAATGGGGTCATAATGGTCGAGATCTGACCAGTACTTATTCGGCAGAGCCGCATACTCAGAGATGGTGTGATCTTCTTGGACCACCTTATCAAGTTCATCTTGTAGTTGGAAAACCTTCATAGGGTTGTCCGACCATGAGTACATATCTCTCAGCGTCATCCAAATGTCACCAGCACCCTCCATTGCTTCCACGTTGCCCGATACTTGGTTGGTCAATGAGGCTGTCATCAATGAGGCTGTCAACCATCCAGCAACAACATTATTGACAATCTCCCATACAGCAAATTCCTATGAGGAGTGATCTTCAGGTGCCTTGGTTTGGCCATTCACATAGCTCACCAAGGCTCTTGCCTTCAGAGTCCGCATCGCCTGACGCGACCACTTCAAGTAGTTGGAAGTACCCTCCAACTTTATCTCCAGTTTCTCCAACTTTTCTATTTTGTATGATGAATGATCCACATCTGCGTGTGCACCACAGAAGTTAGTCTCGGTCAGCCTCTTGGAGAAGAGATTGTCTAACAAAGCCTTTATCTATTTGGGCCGTCAGCTTGTCGTAGATCGTCTCCATCGTCTTCTTCTTGTCCTCTTCCATTAGCAAGATCAGCAAGACGTAGCAGATCTAGATTGTCTCCACCTTTGATCGCCGTCTTCTCCACGCCTATTGTTCCTCCTTCAGCGGCAGCGGTGTCCCTGAGAGTCGCTGCTTGCGTCCCGTGCACGGTTTTGATCCGAGGTCGCATGGCCAGACAAGGAGGAACCGACAGTTTTAGTCGAGATCAGGAGTTCACACAAGAGTTTCCTCACTGATATATCTTGATCCAACAAGCAACTAATTAATATCCCGATTACAACTTACTGCTACAAAACAATTATCGAAAAATTAAAATTTTTGGTCTTCCGTGCAATCACAGTTGCATATAGACAGAACCGAGCTACAACTTGCAGGAGAGAAGACGAAGAAGATCGTCGGAGTCGGGGATTACCGGGATCGCAGCGACAACAACAGCAATCGCAACAACAACAGCAGTCGTGACAGCAGCAGTCGCGGCGGCAGGGCAGGCCGAGGGCGCTACGGCACGTGGCCAGGCGGTCTCCGGGCACAACGGGAAAAGAAGGGAGGGGGGCGGCTGTGAGAGGATTAGGATTTGGAGAAGAGTGGGGGGAACCTGGCTCTAATACCAAATAGAAACTTGGTTTAATACTTAGCTTAATTTTATTGATGGGTGGGACTACATATATATAGGGTATGTAGGAGAGGCTAACCCCTCTCTCTACTATTCTACTAGATGTGGGACTAAATACCTACTAATACTCTCAACAGAAACTTTATATTTCTTTTACAAAAATATATCAAAAATTTCAACATCAGGAGGTTGTTATGAATAGAAGTGCATTGCACTTTGCTAAAACTTGCTATACGCAAAACCCATATGCCCATACCAAATATTTGTATCAAAAATTCAAAAATTCAGATTTATTTTCCAGAAAGTTTTATCTATATGGAGTTCACAAAAAAAATCAGGTATAAGGTGTAAAATGAAAAAGGCTAGATCTGTAAACATAGGAATAGAAGGGCAGGGTGCAAACCTTAATTTGGTTGTCAATTCCAAATGAGACCGGAAATAATGCTAAAAAATCATGGGGGCATATATCCATCCTGCAGCTCTGATGGTGACTCTAATCCTTGTTTTACTTTACATCTAGTTGACACTCTGAAGACTTACAAGTTCAATGTAAACAAGCAGACTGGTTGAAGTGCTAGCCAGTTGCAGAATGTACTTAATTAAGCAGAAAGATAAACTAGGACAAATAATGGCTGCACCAAGAAATTTATATAATTATCATTCATATTAGGATGCACACCAGGAGTTCTTTCTGTCTCAAGAGTAGAGAATGTCTTACAAAGTTACATCTCAAATTAAAAGAGGTCAAGATATTAAGTTTGGATATGAATGCTCGTCGAAATATCCAGTCTCTTCTAGAATGCAATGATTTTGTCCTAAGTCATTCAAATGACTATACCACTGCACTTCATATATCTTCCAGTTTTTCTTCTATCACTAAATAAAACTACAGGATGAGGCTAGTGCAGAACCTAGTCAATTCTCTGCAATGTGAACCGGGTTGTTGATCATCATTTGCCATGAAATGGAACAAATTAAATTAGTGCACTTGGTAAAGATCCTGTGCACATTCCATTAGAATTATAAAATGTCCTATATATCATAGTTTGCAGTATCGGCCGATACCGATCCGATACGTCCAATACCAATACGGTTTGGCATGTCCCGATCTGATACCGATCAATACTGATACTGAACGATACCGACATTGGGGTCTCTTTTTCAGTTAATTCGACAAAGAAAATTTAATGAAAAAGACCAATCAGCAAAGTATAGTAAGGTTGTAAAAGAAGAAAACTTATCTATCATAGGTAATCCAATCGGCAAAGGTGACTACCATTTCATTCAATTCCAAAATTAGTAAGAAACAACACAGGAAATACTTAAAATTAAAAGTATAAAATATTTTTTTTTCTAAAAGATAATAATTGTAAATAATTATTTGCTTTCATATGCCCAAAATTCCGATACTCCGATACGAAACCACCGATATTGTCGACACCACCCATACCGATACTCATAGGAAGGGTCCAATACCGATACTGCGAACCTTGCTATATATTAGTAAGCAGTCACTAGATATGCTAGGTAACAGTAAGTTTATATTCTTTTGTTCACTTTCGGATCTTCCAATCTCCTTTTCCAATGTAAGGTTTGCATAGCTTCCAAACCTACTTAAACACAGATTTCCATTCACAGAAAGATCTTCAACATTCTACCACTTTCCCCTCTCTTGTTTTTCTATTGATGCAACCATAAGAGAACTCAAGTTCTAAGCACAGTTCTAATTCAGGTTTAGTGCAGGCAATGCACTTCTTAGCTAATCCTATGAAATATTTACTATAAGCATCCGAA
Organism: Iris macrosiphon; assembly: GCA_036927795.1. Taxonomy (NCBI): domain Eukaryota; kingdom Viridiplantae; phylum Streptophyta; class Magnoliopsida; order Asparagales; family Iridaceae; genus Iris; species Iris macrosiphon. The sequence continues at coordinate 122,069,463 of JAYESA010000011.1, read as the reverse complement.
GTAAATATAATACATAATCAAAGATGGCAACATTTGACTATAATCGATAGCACCCCTCCCCCATGACAAGGGAATGAAGAGCAGCCTCATAGGGAGAAAGGGAAGCTACATATAAGTCTCATGTGGTGGTTTGGTGGTGGAGTGAGTGTGTGTGTGTGTGTGTGGTGGGTGGGTGTTGTGTGTGTGTGTGTGTGTGGTGGTGGTGGTGGTGGTGGTGGTGGGGTGTGTGTGTGTGTGTGTGTGTGTGTGTGGGTGGGGGGGGGGGGGGGGGGGGGGGGACGGGGGACGGACGCACAATAAAGCCTTTTAACCCAAATTTATGGTAGTTATTTTAATCATTTTATTCCTTTCAGCTCTGTTAAGGGCCATCTCCAGTAGTAACATTGACAAAGCCCATATCCTTTATTACAGCCTCAATCCAAGTCTTTTTAGGCATAACCTAGGAAGCACAATCCAAAAACGTGGACGGTGCTGTGTTGGACATGTATTAGACACTAGCTGGACACCCCAAAATACACTAGGACACACCAAAATAGGTGTTGTGTCTGTATCACTGTTGTCCATGCAACATAGGGCCTAAACCTAGTTCTAGAAGTTCCTTTGACTAAAATCGTATCACTCATCCTAATTGGTGCATCGGTTGGTCTAGGTCGCACATGCCCAAGGGTCATATAGGACAAGAAAAAAAAAATTTGAGGAATTGGATACGTGGGTGGGAAGATTGAGTTGCATCGAAGTACTGCTTCCGGAGCCAGTATGAGACAGAATGGAACTGGTCAAATATGGGATTATAAGGTTCTACAATCACACTTCTTCTCAAGTGACCTTGAGAAAGAACAGTCCATATACACCATTAGACTCCTTCTTGCACTGAACATTCAGGGAGTGGCAAAAATACACAGCAGGAAAAAAAAAAAAAGAACATTCAAGTCCAAGGGATATACCCGATGTTGAATAGCTGAAGATCTCACAGACTGGACAATTGGACCACAGGTTTCTTGTTTGGAAGAAACATGTTCCTAAGATTATTTCCTGCTTCCAAAACCTTTCCAGTGCCTATCTCCATGTCTGTGTGCATGTTCATTTATCACACCTACTACTGGAAATTATATAAACAGACCATACAAGAACAATATTATGGAATAAAGGCAGCCTTTCACACCCTGGAAAAATAGTACTGGAAAAGGTAAAAACCAAACGTGTAAAGCAGAATAACATAGAAATAAAACTATATGACAAAACCATATTAGGAAGTGCCTGCTAGAAAATAGTAAAAATGAGTATTAAATTATTATGGATATAACCTAGGTTGTCAAATCGTGATAGGTATCAATTTGCTTGTGTATCTAACATGTGATACATTAATAAGTTTAGGTCTATAGTTCTAAATCAATATAGGAACATGATTTAATATAATTTTCTCATAATTTTTTGTTTGTTTCAGATTTACCGGTCAATCTACTTCCAGAATCCATAATCCAGATTCTTTAACTATACATTACATGATAAGTAAAAAATATTGATACTACCTGTCAGCCTCTATGTACCGGATCAACCCATACGTAAAGAAATGGTATTATATCGTATATAGTAAGATCGTGTTTCACACGATAGTAAAAACATAGGATATATCCATAAATCAGAAGAAAGTAATTCCTACAATTAAAGTTAATACAAACCATTCCCACTGCAGACGAAATTATGCATAAGCATTAGGTATGAATGTCCTACAACGGAATTTCTTGAGAGTAATCTAATCAAATATCTACAAGTGGTTCAAAAAAAATCAGAGTGAGATATGTTAACAGTGAATATCCAAATAGCATTAAAACACAACAAAGAACTGGTGGCAGGATTGTTATTCTCCATTAAATAATGCAAATAGTATATTTTCCCAAGTAGTCATACCTAAGCAAATAGGGCACTGTACTTCTTTTCGTATCTCCGCTAGTTTCACTAGGATAAATCTGCCAGTCAAAACCATATTATAAAAATTAGTCATATATGCTGAACGTATTGAAATGAAATGTCAAGTACATGCTACAACAAAATAAAACAATCCAGATTATTAGAAACTTTAACAAGAGGAATGATATTTATATTCAAGCCCGGTTTGGTTGAATCCAACTGGATCTGCTTGTATACCTCTATGGTTCACAAATATTCAAGAAGATTTCCTTAGTAGTTATTTAGATCCAAATTAATAAATAATATTACCTAAATACGTAGATTTAAAATGCAAATGGAAAAGGTTGATCACAACTGCCTTCAGTGTTTAGGCTGTAGATAAAAATTCAACCACATGCCAATGAAAATCCAGGTTTCCAACAGGGTCCTTTTCATAAGAAGCCTACAACAAAAAGGGCTGGGTTTACTTTTATAGACCATACCTATTTTATGACAAGAGGGTGATACCCAAATTCTGATCAATTTAGAACCCATTCCCAAGCCATCAGGACCCATTACCAAGCCATGTACAACAGCTTTGGACCACAGCTTACCTAACTCACTTGTCCATTAATGAGTGTAGTTACACTAAACTGAACGTGTGCAGGTGTGCACTCACACACGTGCACATGTGCGGGTGCTGCTGCATCTGCCTTGGTGACTATATGTTCCCATTCTCCAGCCCACACACACACTCACCTTTCCCCTCTTCCCTTTTCTCTCCCAGACTCCCTTCAACCCAAGTGACACTGACAGTAAGTAGTCAGTAACCAAAGTATGTGAGCCAAAAAGAAGACCCAAAGAGGATCTACTCAGGTGATACTCCATTAAGAAATATCCACACAGGCAGGGTTGATGGGACCTTGTACTCCAAGGTATGCTGGTTGTTTCACACAAAAACTCACAACGCTATGTTGTTGGATAGTCTGCAGGGTATTTTTCTTTTACTTTAGTAAAGAAACAGTCAACAATCTAAGCAAAAGAGTCCTACAATATTTGCATGGAAAATTTTCTTGGCTTTCAATATAAAGTAAAGAAGGATGTCAAGAGTATTTTCACCACTAGAGAAATGCAACTTTCCTCTTTTGTAAGAGAGGCTGGTGGTTCTGGCTTATAAGAATGGAGATAAGATGATTATACAGTATCAGAATGGGAAAAATCAGGTATTCTAATATAAGGAATTATACAGTATTAGGATGTTTTTCGACTAAGGTTACTGAGGATGATCTCTTACAAGCAAACTGTGTGACACCACACCATACCCTCTAGATATTTGGAAAAATGTGTTACACCATACCCTCTCTAGATATTTGGAAAAATGTGTTGCTCGAGAGAGCCTTGTTCAGTTATGTTGGCTGGGAAATGCCGTTGGATGAGGCAATATACATATTCAGAAACAGCGAATAATGGACTGTTTTGATTTTTAGTAACGTCAACAGCCTGTCCCTTCCATAGTGGCTTAAGAAAGCTTATCAAGATTGGGTTGGCAACTCGCGACCTAAAAATTCTGGATTCACTAGTCACTGTTTGTTGTGCCCACTCCTAACTGTGTTGTGTGACTGGAGGCTAGAACGAGCCAGTTAGAATGGAAATCATCTTGGGGAAACCTTGTCGGTTCGATTGACCGGATGTAGTAAATTGAGACCAATTCCAATTCATGGATTGGCTTCTGATGGCTTTGAGTCCCAAAATGCAATGAATCGTGCTTGGCGAAGGAACTCTATATAAGAGCTTCTTTCCATCCTTTTTATTGTTGTTTTGTTGGACGTTTTCATCGCTTGGTTTTGATGAATACGTTTTCGTATTGTTTTCGATGATTTGTTTCATTGTTCGCTATCATCGATTTCTACATTCATTTCGAATATTGTGAGAAAGAGAAAGGAGAAAAAGAAAGAAGTATGTTGATCAATTGTTGGTGCGATTTCAGGTGGACGCATAGGTGAGGCGTAATCGTTACGTAAAGCTCCTCTTACTCTCGGATCTCTTCATTTTGTTGAGCAGCTTTGATTCGTCACTCATTTACCTTCATGCCCTATCAATTCATGTCCTAACAAAATATATCTTGTTTTTCTAATTGTTGCATCCCTACGATCAATGATACCTTAAAAATAGAAGTTAAAAGAGAACAATTGTGTATTAGAATTATAAAATTGTTGTTATACTTGCTAAAGAAAGAATGATTGCATATTTCTTATCATATGTTATAGAAAGAGAACCGTAAAGAAAGCCTTATATTGCTTGTAAGTAAATGTTATGAAAGAAAGAAAGAAAGAATAGAGCTACGACTCTAGAGTTCGATAGAAAGAAAGAAATGTTTACTTGTTACTTAACTGTTGCATCGTAATATTTTTTCTGATAGAAATACATATCGTGCATTAGTCTTAGACAACTTGTGCACAAAGTTTAATCTCTCAACCGATCTCCATAGCATTGAAAATCGTGTCGGCCTAGCGAAGATGGGGCACCATGAGGCTTGTACGTCCTCGCGATAGGGGGTGTCATGTCTATTAAAGAGATGGACTTGTACGTCCCAACTTCTAAATATAGAAAATCGTCTATGGACCATCATATAGTTAGATTTCATGCAATTAATAATATTATTGCAAGCCTAACAGTTTGATACAGAGACGGACATAAAATTATATATGTGCAATTGTTCTAATCCTTGTTTGTTGCAGGGATAAATAGTATAAATAGTATGTCGTGGGTAGGAATCACTGCATAAGTGATATTTCTATTTTATTATGTTTCTTATTAAGAATTGTCAAAAAGAACATAAACAAGTAGAAATATCACTTAATAATAAATACTTGATTCATATGATTACTGTGTTGATTTTAGGTGAGTCGGATTACGGCCACTCACCAGTGCATTCATAAATGTGCTAACCCACGTCTCCACATGTATCAGGTGAATATTCAGAGGCGTTAGAAGCTTGTCCAATCCAGTGGAACTTTGTTCGACGTCTCGAAACTTTTGGTTCAAGTTTTAGAAGACTAAAGAACACCAGTTCTTGATAGGTGTTCTTGATTGGGAAGGCCGAGCATTAGGAGGTGATTGAGGTCGGACAAAGCTCTCATATTCATTGCGAGAGTCAAATAGAAGAAGTTTTTTTGGGATTAGAGGAGTTAGAAAACGAGAATCAAGGCTAGCATTGCCTGGATTTTTTTTTTTTTTAAGTGGAGAAAATATTAGTGGAAGTAGAGTTCTAGGTTTAGAATGAACCTTGCTAGTTATACCATGTAGCGAGAGACTCACAAGTCAAGTCAATATTGTAGAGGTGGTGTGAGTACATATCCATAGGATGAGATGAGGCCCCCTTATTGTACATTATCCAATGTAGAACTAAAGTAGACTACATAGCAGCACTAACTCTAACTGACAAAACAAACTTGAGAAGGATAAAGGGAAAAAAGGAATAGATACATTACTATTAGCAGCTATAAACTTGACATTAACCCTTTTGAGTTGTTGTCTCAGGCCTCCGGCCAAAAGAAGCTAAGCATAGGACAGTGAAACTACTGAACCCAAAGACCAATTGGCCTGTAAAGAATCTTACATATCTCGTTGCATAGTTTAAGCTCAAACAACCAAAGTACAAGTACAAACCTCCAGTACAAGTCCAAAGACTCCAAACACACATTAGATTCACCTGTTTTTATCCATCTTATCTAGTACCAGGTAGAAAATCAAGATCAATTAACAAGCATCATTGATTTTATTAGGTGTACAGCTTAAAGGAATTGAAGTTTTTTACTTCCAATAAACGATGTAAATTTTATCCAATTTGACCAAGTATTGTACTCAAGCCTAAGACTAGTTCTTTTTCTTTTCCTTTTTTTTTTGCTTCCAAGCATTTGATCCATCTCATGAGCTTCTTCAAACTGAGCAATCAAATTTTGGGTTAACCAAAGTCTAATATCACCAACCATGCAATTCAATGGACTTCATAAGATCAAGACAACATGGAGATTCTTGAGGTGTTTTTCATGGAATACCAGTGCCCATGGAACCATGTTCTGTTAGTGCCCTTCAACTCAGACCACTTAATAATTTGAAATTTGAAAAAGCCTTCCCAAAGTGTTACATCCTTTGTTTGATTGCTCTACTACCAGAGATCACAAGAAAGAGAAATTAATTCGGAACTGTATATAATAATGCTCAGCTCAGCATATAAAAACTGCATTACTTAGTGATCTCTCCACTCAAATTATGATCAACTCAAGTGATTCTGACATAAATGAAAATATAGAAAACTTAAAATCTAGTAATTGATGAAGGAAGAAGAAGAAGTATCTATGTCAGGATACATAGATGATAGCTCGACGGTGACATGTTCAAATTCCATGAACTTTCATCGTTCTTGATGATTGAAAACATATGTTTGACATGACTGAAGAATGAAACAATAATCTAAAGAAGACCGTTACTCAACAACTTCATGATGCTTGGCAGCACAATAAGATCACTTGTGCCATCAGGAAACTAATACATAAACTTCATCAAGATCTTAAAGACAGAAACTGAAGAGAAAGTGTAGGAGATGGAACTTTTGCTCGGGCAAAACAAAGATGTATACAATTATGAAATATCCATACAGTAAGATAGCCACCAAACTAAGAGGCACATAAAACAACTAAGTAAACCTTTCTAGTACAAAACTGATGTGAGATATCTATCACCTTCGGATCATACAAGATTCATTCGGATGATTCACAAATTTGGTAAAAAAATCCCATGGGGAAATATAAGGACCAGAACAGTCTAAAGTTGTACCATATCTGCAATTCACAGGAATGAATCGTGTATACTCCAACGGTGATATCTGGTAGGTGTAACAAACTTATACGCACAGGGAGTATTAAAACTTGTACCATATATAATACACAAAACGCATATACATATATAGGGAGAGACCAACTCAGCATGGATGTTACACTATGCAGATAAGCACCATACAGTTTCGTATGTTACTCTAAATCCAACTATTGCTAAGTCTCAACATGGATGTTACACTTCTACTTCTAAAAAACTTTTTAGGAGTAGAAGAGTCTGAACTTAAAAAGAAATCATTGACAAGAAGCATTAAGAATTTAAACTATTAGCATGGGAAGTATCAGGAATAAAGTTTCACCATACTATTGGCTGCCTGAAGATATGCAGTATGGACTTAGTTATGACTTATGAGAACTAAAGAAAGACGATTTGGCTCGTAATACATGAAAAATCTAAGAAAACAAAGGGTTTAAAATATAGACAAGGAGAGGAGGAAAAGATACATATCAGATTAAGTTAAGATACTACAAAGAAGACCAAGAAACTAAAGATAAAGCGATCTTACCCTTTAATCAGTTCATTAACACCTTATCCTTTAATCAGTTCTTTAATACCTTATCCTTTAATCAGTTCATTAATGTATGGAATCAGTGCCTTAAAAACTATCCATAATTGTCCGGTTTATAAGACGAGGTTAGTACCTGCTAACCATGATTTTACATTTTGACTGAATCGGTAGGTATCTACGTATGTTGCAAGGACACAGAAAAATTGTGTCCATATCCGAATCGTGTCCATACCCGTATTCATGTCCGTATTCATGCAACATAACTATCTTGTACCTATTTGGAAACGTACGTATACTGTATCGCTATTGTGTCCTTATCCGTATTCGTGCAACATAGGTATCCAACATTTGCTTCTGTTTTAGCTGCAGAGGATACTAGCCTACTAGGCAAAAACGTTCATGTCAAAAACAAAACAAAAAAAGCAAGGCACAGCATAGATGCTAACCTTAACCCCTAGAACGAACCAACAAGTATCACAATCCACATGTGAGACCTACAAGAAAAAGTACTAGCACGACATGTGGAAGGTACTTTTCAGACATAGTAGGACTATTTTTTAGAATGTTACTGAACATATGTTCCTCAACAAAGACCAAAATGAGCAACGTATGGGGCACGGTAAAGCAATACTTCCCATGTAGAGTCATCTTCATTTTGAATCAGAACTTGTTTACTATATAGAACCATTAAGATACATATGGAGGGACATTTTAGCAACAGAAAACAAAGTGGAACATGTCATACTATTTTTGTATAGTATTCTAAGATTATAGTGCCCCATACCCCCCTTCCAGTCTCGTATCTGTGTCCTATATCTTTCTCAGTGCAACTGCAATCTAGATTATCCTATCACAAATTCAACTAAACAATAATTATAATGGAAGCCGAAGCAAGCTACATGGTTATGGGGAAGGTGGAATGTATGGAACACACAACGAAAACATATCACAGTACACAGAGGGTCCCGATGGGCGATACATTGCCGTAGGCTTCATTGGAACGGAAAATGGTTTTAAGAAAGATGAAAAGATGAACTAGCAAGTGGTGGAGATAACAGCTGGAATAAACCACTCGTGAGAAGAGAGGTACTCACTGTCGGAACGATTTTGCCGTGCCGATATCTCATCAGGCCTTGGAAGCCTTCTCCAATTCCCTGAGAGAACTGGGACCTTCAACTCCATCACAAGCATGAAAATTGGAGATGTCCATGTTGGTTGGAAGTTCAGAACGTTGAATTCCACGTTCCAGTTCTCTAGAGTTCAACGTTTGGGAATGTGCGTTCCCAGGAAGGACCAGAACAAAATTTGTGCTATTTAGAGAATTTTAGTAACAGTGAGCTAGAGAAGATGCAGTTCTGACCTTTGCCAGTCTCCCTCCCTTGTATTCTCACCACTTTTCCTCTTCCTCAATATCTCTATGTCCCTTTGTTCAACTTTCTCCTACTTATGGAGATAAACAGCATTTACAATTAGAGACTGCATATGAGCCGGTGGATCTTTAATATAGGCAATAGCTTTGACTATTATCTATTAATACCACCAAACTGATGAACTTAAAATGGAAAGTTCGGGTTTTGGTCAAACATAAGATGCAAATAAGCTGACCAGAGCACAGATGAAGCAAGCAACGCACTGGAAGGGAGGATTTGAAAGAAAATATTGTAAACTGTAACCAAATGTTAACGAGATTGGTAACAACAATAAAACTCTGACAAAAACTGCCACATCCACCAAATTCAAAATTTGGAGTGATGACCAACACAGAAACTGATTGCTTAAGCATTACCTATGATCAAGAAGAGAGAGAGAGAGAGAGAGAGAGAGAGAGAGACGACTATACATAAATATTTTCGAGATGAGAATGCAAAATCGGTGCCGAGGTTGTGTCTCGTCGTGTTGGACGTGTAGCAGACACAACACACGACACAGGCACTACAAAATACACTAAGACGAGCCAAAATCGTTGTTGTTTTTTTTCCATGTCGTCATGTCCGAACCGCATCCAAGAAACATAGTTGGAAGTAACAGTAACTATAATCAGTACCAGTACGCCCCCATTCTATCCTATCCACAGTGACACTCGGTATCCATCACGTTCTTGCATTCCGTCCAATTCTAACATCCTCTGAACATGCTAAAATTTCCCATGATCGGGCGAAACGCAGATCTATTCCTAGCGACCATGCAACAAACCGAGGAGACAACAAAATAACACAACCACAGAGTTGCATTGATGTCGAAGCAACAATTGCTAAAACAACACTCCCTGTACCAATTATTTCCGGTCAGAAACTCCACCATATAGCATGCAAGAGAAACTCTCACAGTAACTACACAGCAAACGAAAGCTAAAGGACGGCGCCCGACGGATCTACCGAAGGAGTAAGCTTGAAGGAGTAAGCTTGCTTCCAAATAAGACGACGGAAAAACCAAGATCATACCATATAGAGAGAGAGTAAGAAAAAGAGAGGGGGGACGTACTCTTCCGTGGCACTGGAGTCGCTGCCACCTTCGCCGTCCGAATCTGAGCACAAAGAAACAACAAGCAATATTACTACTACAACAACATCGCGAATGAATGAGAATATAACAAATAGAAAGAAATGAACGGATACGAACCTTCTCCTTCTCCTTCTTCTTCTTCTTCTTCTTCTCCTCCTCCTCCTCCTCCTCCTCCTTCTTGTTTCGACGACTCGGGCTGCGGAGGCGAAGGATTCTGTTCTCCTCCTCCAGCACCCTCCTCCTCCTCCTCCTCCTGAGGTGGAGGAGGAGAGGCCCCACCGGGGCCCACCGGATCCTCCGGGGGGTGGCGCTTCTGGGCTGGCATGATGGGAGAAGGGGAGAGAGCGCTTCCTTCGTTCGTTGCTTCCCTTCCTCCCTTTCCCCTCTTTGCCTCTCTCTATTTTGGCTGTTTTTTTTCTCCTCGTGTATTATACGACTCCCGATTCCATTGTCATGTTTTGTTTTCCCTCTTTCTAAATAACTCCCCTATTTTTCCACTTTTTGCCAACTTCATTCATCGACTACTGGATGGGCACATACGCTTTCCAGTGAAAGTAAATGTGTATAATCGGCCGGGCGGCCCGGTCAACATGGGTCTGAGTCGGCCCGGATCGATCAACGGTCCGGCCCATCTCGACCCATATGTATAGTGGGTTCGATCTGGGTCTACATTTTCGGCTCGAAAGCCCGGCCCAGTTCAAGAGTCGGTCCGAACCGGTTTAATCCCGTTGAACCCGTTTGACCTGGCCCGGTCCCCGACCTAGTTCAAATCCAGTCTAACCCGGTACCATATACATTAAAAAATAAAAAATTTATATGGAGAGGGTAGGGTAGGATTCGAACCTAATACCTCCTCCTAGAAACAAAATTTTTCTTAAGCTGCTTTCCCAAACAAGTCAATCCAATCAAATTTGTGTTTTTATTATACATAAATGAGGTAAACATATAATACAATCAACTAAATTTTTTTTAAAATTACTCGGCCTGCGGGCCAGGTCCGGTCCGATCCGGTTAAGTCTGGACCCGACCCGGCCCGGAGCTACCCGGGTCTCGGTCCTGGCTGGGTTCTCCTCCCTCCCTTCCGGGCCGGGCCTGCCCAACCCGCTTTCTCTCCCGAGCTAAACCCGGCCCGGCCCGAACCCGGTCAAATCTAACTCCGGGCCGGCCCGGCCCAATAGACACCATGAAGTGAAAGAAGGCACAGAGAGACCAGCTTAGAGCATCATTAGTAAGGCTCATTCCAAAATCTAGATTTTTTTTTTTAGAATTTAGAAGTTCATTTGATTTCATTTTAAGTTTCAATTTCTAGATTCTCAGGTCCAATCTAGCCACAGGAGTTATAGGTTGGGCCTGAAAATTTCTTGATTCAGAATGTAGCAAATCATTTTGTAGACTAATAAGTCTCAATTTGGAGTCCCAAATTCTAGATTTTAAATTTATATTATTATTTTTATATTAATTTTTGACCACACAATCTTTGAAATTAAAGATTATTTTATCATTTTCTACTATTCTCGTATAAATCTAACTCATTGTACATTTATTTATTTTCTTTTAAATTTTGGACCTCAAGGTACAATTTTCAGCACCATCTACCAAGGATGCTCTTACTAGTTAGTTGGTAAATAAATATTTTTTTATTAATAAATAATAATATATTTTTTGACAATAAAGTGTTACATAAAAATATTAGTGATACATTGATATTTGAATTATATATTACTATACATTATGAGAATGTTGTCACCTTCCCTCAACAAAAAAAATATTTTCGACCCCTCTTTCCCGTTTACACTTTTGACCATCTTCCATGTATTACGCGTGGACGATGTTGCAGTGGAGTTGGCGTTATGCTTGCTAGAAGGATTTGCTAAGCTAGTCCGATCTACTGCGGTGCCATCTACACTGGGCCGATCCAGAGGATGGACGAGCTGAGTGACAGCCCCCTTAATGGACAAGGCTTTCGAACATGGTCTAAGATTACTTACTACTCCAGTCAGTCCTAAATAATTATCTAAAACTTTATCCATGCCTCCAAAGCAAGATTTATGGGCCCATACTCGATAGCAATGGCTTTTGTAGGAAGACTCATAGTAAGTTTAGTAACCTCTGAGAGTGATATGGTTCAAAATAGATAAAAAAAAATGCATTGAGAGAACTATTACCACGAAACCAACTAATTTATTTGTTATCCGTTACCACAAAACAAACTAATTTATTTGTTTTTTTTAAAATATGTTTTATTATTTTAACAGTTATTTTGTTATTTTGTCTCCAAATGATCTTGTTTTAATTTGCTTGTTTCACTGTTAAGTCAGCTAGTTACTTTTTTATCATCTTTTTATTTACTATTTTTTAAGAAGATTTCATTTGTTAAATTGAATGATAAAATTGTTATTCGAGAAAAATATCTATAAATTTGGTGTAAAAAATTGGGTGTTTTTTATTTATCTGTTCGAGAGGTCTCACTTTTAAATTCTGTTCTAGGTCCCGAGAATTCTCGAATCGGTCATGTATCTACAAGATGCAAAGCAAAGGTGCTATTGAAAATGGTTGATGGGTTAGTTTTACACGTGGCTAGTTAATACAATAAGAGCTTGCCAAATCTACACAGGGTCTTTTTGTGTTTAATCATATAATAGTGATGTATTTATGATTAGGTAAAGGGTTATAACTTTAATCTTCGCAAGTGAAGATAAAAATGAAATGAATTATTGTTTAGAGTGAAATCACGTCATGTTAGAATTATTGTTTAGAGTGAAATCACGTCATGTTAGAAGCCTATTCTATGATGGTTCCAAAATTTTTATCAGTTAATGTTGTCCCTCCTGACCAAACCCACCTAAAAAAATAAAACTATTCGAAGCTTGATCACGTCGGAGACATCTTTATCTGAGAGGAAGTCTTCGTCATCCTGCTCCTCATAAATCATGTTAGGAACAGTTAGCTTATCATCGGAATCCGAAAAAAAAAATAACCGTTTTCAAATACTGTTTGATCCATTATGTATTAATCAATATTCAATTGATTGGTCCCGAGACTACTACCTCTCGGTTGAGCTCGACTTAAGTCTTGAACTCGTAACTATATATTGTATCTAAAAGTCCAAGAATCAGACTAGAAACTCTTATCTCGCAACTACTTTTAGTCCGTAAACTTAGTTGATATTATGATAGCACCAATTTCATTTTTTTTCAATTTCTGCTTGCATGAAGCTGGAACTGCCAATAATCAACCACTTATACGAAGATGAGTTCATTTCCGGATGCGCAAACTATAGGAGCTATTCCACCCACAACCCAAAGAAATTTCCAAAAGCTAAATGAGAATGTATATTGTTTCTTAAATTCTATGTTATACGAAATCCTTCTCATTTGTCACTAGTCTATCATTATAAAAAAAAATGATAAAATTGATTTCGGAATATTAACAGATGTTAATATGCATGATACGATTTGTCAAGCCAAGAAAAAGAATTAAAAGAGTACATAATAACCACGTTTGGTCTAAGAAAGTAATGGTATACGGAAGTATTAAGTGCACCGCACAGGTTACTTGCATAAGCCTAAGCAACACAATTAAATTTTACCAACTTATTATGCCACAAGCATATATTTTTCTCTCTATTAAATAGGCATGTAAATATAGAGAGTATGGGTGCCTAAACAGTGATACAAGTACAATATTTTGAACAGATGACTCTGCCATAACAAGCCTTGGACGGGTCAATTAAAGTTAGGTTGGCTAGTATCAACTACCAATTTATGTTAAACACACAATATTTTGAACAGAGGACCATGTTTAAAACTGAATATAATAATCTATTTTATGCTTAAAAAAACTTAATAATGCTAAGTTTAATTTAATTTTTCTTAAAAAATGACACATATGTATAAATAAAAATTAATAAAAGAATATCTTTAACTTCCATATATGCTAAGAATTCTATTGATCGAACGACTATAACGTCTAAATATTAAAAAAATTACTACTCAAATTTACAAAATCTACATAAACTTATTTTCAGAAGAATCTTTTTAGCAAAGAGAATATGAAGATGTTGATCAAATTGTTCAATATACATACTAGCAAGATTTTTTTTTTATTCGAAGACATTTTGGTTTGAATCATCTTTTTTTTTTTCAGAAACTCGTGTTTTACTTGTTATAATTATGTTCAAAAATATACTAAGTTATTTTTTCCAAGTTCTAACCTTATATTTATTTTCCACAAAGTCTAACCTTATATTAATTTTTTTCCAAGTTATTTTTCCCAAATTCAAATAATACGCATCGAAAAAAATTTAAAACCACATTTTATTCCAAAGAACTTGTGTTTACTTGCTAATTAAAATTTTATTCAACAATATATCGAATTATTTCTTGAAACATGTAATTTTTCTAGTAGACGCTAGAGGTTTTCGGACATAAAAGCTATTTTCAAAAAAAATAAAAATAAATAAAAAGATGTAAGAGATTGAACCTTTTACCTCCCAGATGCAAAACAAACAATTTACCATTGAAGTACATTACTACAATGTCGTATTTAACTATGCATTATAAAAATAATATAACAACGAACTTCCAAAATTAAGGGCTCTCTATTTTAGAGGGTCTTGTTCTGTCGCTCCAGATGAACATGCTCAGGACCGACCTTGGAGATAAGTCTTTTAGAAGTTATCTTTTACGGGTCCAAATGTTTTAAAAGGGAGAACTAAAATGATCCAACCTGAGATAGAATCATTTCATTGAGTATATATATATATATATATATATATATATATATATATATATATATATATATATATATATATATATATATATGTATAGAGAGAGAGAGAGAGAGAGAGAGAGAGGTTTAGATGTAAAAACTATGAGAGGTTTAGATGTAAAAATTTATGACCAAAGTGCAAAGCAGCACGACATGAAAAATAAAGAACATTTCATGGGGAGAGAACTATGGGGAATTTGCACATAAGAGAACTTTAAAGAGTTTTCAAAGAAAGAGATGAGACGCCAAGTGGCGTATGTTGCCATAGAAGAGGGCTACCAACTTTGTTGGCACATTCATTATGAAAGGAGCCAACTTTGTTGGCGCTAGGTTGATTTTTTTTAAATGACCCTTTGGAAAAAAATTAAAACAAAGTGACCATTGATAAGTGAACATCGAGATGAGCTAACGACTAAATTTTGGATAAGTTTATAAGAAAGTAGAGGGGGGAGGCAGCTTTTACACATTACTCTCCGCCTCTTTATTCTTCAACTCTTCTAAAAAAAACTCACCTCTCCCTCACTATTATTCTTTTCTATTTTCTTATACAGAAGCTCTCCCTTACCATTCTAAAGTTTACCAAAGTTTGTTTAGAAGACCTTCATCCAGAAGTTATACACAAACTCTATTTGCCATGGATAAAATAATAAAATTAATATGCTCGCATGGAGGTACACTAAATTGACTATAATATGAAAGATGTTTTATCCAACTTGTTTTAACTTATCAAAATATTATGTTAGGTCATTTATGTAATCATATTATCAAATATTTTGTCATGACCCGCACCCGGATGATCGGGACACGAGTTCGTGGGTACGTCCAACCTACGCCACAGTATCAATGGTAGAACGCTGTCTAGATCTCAATAGAATTTATCTCAACTATACAAGAACAATAGTTTCTTCATAACTCAATCACAGTATACTAAGGAGGATATGATAGAAAAATAATCAAAACAACTAATTAAGAGAAATAAAACTAGAGCATGATATGGAAGCAAGAAATACTAGTATAGATCTCTAAATATGTCACCTTATGATCCACCGTGTAAGAGCAGTCTCACCTATAGCATCACTCTGACGTCCAGGAACGTGGGGGACAACAACTCCTAAAAATACTATCCAGTCAGGATGGAACGAGTACAACTCTAATAGCAGTTCCAATTACATGATAAAGACTATAAAACAATAAATAGTAAGTGTGATACATGATGAGCAATGTAGAACTGATATCATGGTAAGTAAAGATGAATAGGTAAATATGAGCAATATGGCATAGGTCAACATATATAAAGTAAAACAGGGAAGACTATAATTCTAAGTGTTTTGAAGTACTACTTTCGATATGTGATCAATTGTGTTGATAATAACAATGTCTACAATAGTACGACTAAATCAAATAAATATGATTGACTATCAAAAAATATCTACGATGTCTACAATAGTACGACTCAATCACATATAGGATTGACTTTCAAACAATGTTTATGATGTCTATAATAGTACGCTCAATCACATATATGATTGGCTATCAAACATTGTCTACAATATCTAAAATGGTTGATCACATATCTACTTAGTACTCCCCCGTCCCGACTAGTACAATGGATCCAACCATGATATTTTACGATATATGAATCACAATACGATATATAAATATGACGGTGATCAATGTCTAATATCAATACAATGAACAATATCTAAAAATAAAGGTACATCTCATGACTGATGATCCAATATATACCAATCTGTGTACCATCATGTCAGAAATCAAGTATAACATCATTAAGTACATGTATCATAGTAATTATCAAGTAAAGAAAACTATCAGAGAATAAACTCACCTGTGGTCCTAAGTTGTAAGCACAAATCAGTGTCTGAACTGGAGTCCAAGTGACCTATATATAAATTACATATTAACAGGTAATTTAGAATTATAAACAAGCTTAATTAGTCCTATTTTAGGTTTCTAGGTCAATTCTAGGTCAATCGAGTAAAACTAGGTTAATACCTATCTTAGGTTTCTAATTACCTATTTAGTTGGCCTCTTAAAATTATCTTAGCTAAAATCAAGTTACTTCTAGGTTTTCTAGGTCATATCCTATAGATATAGACAATAGGTACCATATATATATATATATATATATATATATATATATATATATATATATATATATATATATATATATATATATATATATATATATATATATATATATATATATATATATATATATATATATATACTCATATTAAAGAGAAAAATTTGAGTTGCACCATACTTTATTTATCCATATTCAAGGTGCACCCCATACGATTACCATAATATATGATACCCCCACTTTTAACGGAAACTAACAGTCAACTGCTTTGATTGTTAATTTTTGACCAAAATACCTCTTTCCTTTTTCTAGCCCCTCATTTGCCGTGTACGAAGGGGGATATTTTTGTCAAAAAAAATTGGTCAAAGAAGTTGACCGTTAGTTGTAGACGATTTTCGTCAAAAGTAGGGGTGTCATACATTATAGTTATCGTGTGGGATGCACCTTGAATATGGATAAATAAAGTGGGGTGTAGTTCAATTTTTTTTATATATATATATATATCTAACTAATACCTTAACTCATTATCTAGTATCTCACCTATTACCTATCTCAAATTCTACTATCTTGACCAATACCCAATACCATACCCATATCTTGGTATCTTAATATCACATTGACACATTTGTCTCTTGATACTACTCAAGTATATAATTCTAATACTTGGTACTAAATAGTGTACCCTCACCTATCACTTAATCTTACCCTCACCTATTGGCATTGGAGTATCACACTCAAGTATCTCATGTTCAAACCCAAGACACTTGGTATCTATGATACCAACTCGCCTGACATCTAACCACTCTAAGACATTTACCTATACACTGTGGTATACTACCACACAACCTCAACACTATACCTACACTGACACCTCACATCTCACTTGGACATTAACCATTCCCTTGCATATACACTTGTATCTGGACATCCTTTATTGTTATACTCTTCTACACCTGATACACACAGTGACCTTCTCATTATTGTTCACACACCCTTGTACCTCACATTCAGGCTGCCAAAGACCTTGCCCCCATTCCTTATGTTGGATTGCACATAGTGCACAACTGTATAAAATACTGTGTTCCAGGTTCTCCCCCTTACTTTACTGTCGCTGTGTTCCTGTCTATGATGCAAGTTGAATATTGCTGCTGCTGAAGGCAGCATGAACTTCCTAGTTGGGACAGCTGCTGAATGCAGCTGGAACTGTAATAGGAAAGATCCTTTCACTGCTGTGTAGTACAGCATCTCCACCTACATCCAGCTGCAGTTCACATTCCACCCCTAACTCCCTCTCTCTCTCTCTCTCTCTCTCTCTCTCTCTCTCTTACACACACACACAAGGATACTCACCCTCTCAAACACCCCTACTATTACTAGTATACTAACACCCAAGCACTCAACAACCCACTCTCAATCCAAAAAACTAATGCACACCCTCCTCAACCATAACATAAATACCACAACAATATATAGACCAACCTACACAACCCTCATGATACACTCAAGTATCACACTAACACCATGATACTCTCCCTACACCCAATACTTTACCCATATTATACCAAAACCCAATCCATTATGATACTAACACAATAAATCAATAAACAACAAATATATATAAAATATAATTATTAATATAGATAAGATAGTTAGATCTAGTGCAATTAAGAATATTTGACACAATAAAGCACCAATACATAGGAATTACCAAATCTTACCATGTGTATCATGGCGTACCATGACACAGATACTACGTATCCAACTGTGGACACTAGGACACAAGCACGAGCCAATTAGATATCAAAATTTTCTTTGGGGCAAGTGTCAAATACTTAGTGGACACAATTCGTAATTAAACCAAATTGAGCATATAAATTATCCTTCCACATGGTAAAAACTTAGATATACCAAATTTGAGGCTTCTAGCACCAAGATATATTATTAGAGAGTCAATTTCACATATGAGAGGGTTCCTATTGGTTCAAATTGGGTTCTACCATAGAAATTGAGGGAAATAAAGGAATTATCTATTGGGAGTTGGATCTCAATGAATCTCCATAAATTTGGACACGAAGAGGGTGAATTAGACATAATCCACTAAGCTTGGCGCTCCTCCTAGCTTATCTTTGGCTCCAAGTCTTCTAGCTCTCCATGGGAATGAAATTGAAAATGGAATTAAGTTAAATTTGGGGAAATTTGGGGGAAATTGGAAGTGACTTGAGAAAGAAGAAGCTTAGGGAAGAATGTCATGCCCCAGTACCAGAATATGGAGACAAACATGGGCAGCTCCCCCGTACAAGGTATAGAACGTAGTACGACGGTTTTGGCTGTAACTAGACAAGGGGGTACATACTATAAGCAAGTCACTTAAGGTCACATAGAATATCTAATGTCTCAATTAGTCAAACAAGGATAGTAAACATAGAATATATATGACAAGGAAGTAAGGGGTCCCAAATTTCCTTTCAAAATATTCTAGAAACCAACTGTACAAAATAAAAAGCTGGCAGAATAGCAAAAGTACATGACCATGATCAATTGCAGTCTGATTAATTATAATCATGAAAAAAAAAAAAATATCCAGATTTACGGCTAACAAGTGTCAGTGGCTAAACGCCCAAAAGAGTAAAATATACAGTAACGAGCAGGGAAGAAGAAACCCACTCGTGTCCCTCAGCGGCCATCCATCTGGTGTGCGCCATTATTTAGGAGGAAGTACGCTGGATCCTTGGGTGCTGGCTCTAAACTTGGAGATACAAAACCAGTGGGGTTAGACTCCAAATAGCAAGTACCACAAATGAAGGAACAAAACCAGTGAGAAATAAACACACACACACACACACACACACACACACACATATATATATATATATATATAATTATGTCTTGTAGTTTCGGTCCATATTCTATCGTGATACAGTAATCTAACCCTACAACCAAACACGGACAAGTATTGTTTGCGGGATTTAAACAAAGAGGTTTATATGAAACATTTGCTTGCAAACTTTAAAAGAAAAAAGAGTACAATTAATCCTATACGAGGATGTTAAGTACAATAAAATAATTCTGGGGAAGTATTGTTATAGAAGTCTGATCTGCGGTCTATTTGAATAAACAAAAATGAGAGAAGAAGAGGGTTTATACGAAACCTTTCTTTTTTTGCTTACAAACAAGAAAAAGAGTACAATTAATCCTATACGAGGATGTTAAGTACAATAAAAAATAATTCTGGAGAAAAATTGCTATAGGAGTCTGATCTGCGGTCGATCACTTTGTCCCTTGGACCTCACGATGATGAAGAAGTGTTGTAGAAGAAGAAGAAGCTTCAAATATTGCAAGTGGGATTGAATTCTTGTTGCAAAAGTTGTCAATCAACACTCTCTGTCCGTGCTCTCTCTTTCTGATCTCTGATTATGTTCTCCCCGGTCTCTCTGTGTGTGTCTGTATGTCTGACAAAGGGGTCTCTATTTATAGAGAGCAGTCACAATAACTGTCCAGTTGGCGTAGAAGACCAACTGTGAAAAAAGTTGCACCTTTTACGCGGCGGTTATAATAACTGCTACCCACGTTCGAATGACCTTCTAACTCTACGTATGACACGTGTCCCACTATAAGGTAACGTGTATAGCTGCTTCTCGAAGATCATGGCATGCAAGCTATGTAGGTAACTGCCCCTCACGTAGAGATGGTTGGCATAAAAGCCAAATAACTGTCTTGTTGGCGTAAAAGCCAAATAGCTGTCTTGTTGGCGTAAAAGCCAAATAGCTGTCTTATTGGCATAAAAACCAAATAGCTGTCTTGTTGGCATAAAAGCCAAATAGCTGTCTTGTTGGCATAAAAGCCAAATTCTGCGTAAAACTTGATGCTGCATGAATAATAGATAACCAGCATAAAAATAGCCAATTATCCTTCTTGACTGAGGTCTTGAGCGTATTCTGGGCCAAATAGCCTTATCACGTACCTTTGCAAATATAGCTTGAGTTGGCGTATTTCGAGGAGATAACATACGACGTACTCCTATAGTTGAAAATAGCTTGGTTGGCGTAAAATGCAAGGATGGCGAAGTAAGCGTATTAGCCATAGTTTTAGCTCTCCCAGTCATGACAAAATTATAAAGAATAGAACCAAATCTCGTGCATTTAATGCAGAGATATGCCTCAATCTCATGCATTAAATGCCGAGATATGCCTCGAGCTCTGTACGAGGAACAACTTTTAACGTGGCGTCTGATTTCGTCTTGTCTTGAGCGTAAAGACTCATTTTTGCCCATGTAGAATAGGCAGCGTATTCTTTGAATGCGTAAAAATGACTTGTATCAAGAATATGTCACTAAACGACAGTCTGGGTCTCTGTGCAAAGTCATCATCACAGCCATCCTCTCGATCATCGTGTAGTACTTTTGTCAGGAGTCAGGTTTACTGTTCTGTCTGACAAATTTATCCGAGGAATACGAAGAGTTCCTCGTACAACTTTACGTTGCATTAAAAATAAACGTATTTTACGCCGGAGGGTATATTAACCTTTTTACGCCAAAACAGCCTTGAAGCACTGCTTTATGCGGACAGTTTTGACGTTCTACTTTACGCCAAACAGCTCTGAAGTCCTATTTTACGCGGACAGTTCTGAAGCCTTACTTTACGCCAAACAGCTCTGAAGCTCTGTTTTACGCAGACTTCATGTATGTTGGAGGGTTTTTACCGTGTAATACGTATACAATTCCCCAGCATATTTCATGCTTCTACAAGACCCCCTTCAAAGTTTTCAAATTCCTCGTAATTTGAAATACTTTGAATGAAGCATGAAGTGGTCAAATTTGACTTGTTCTTCGAGGCTGATTTTTTGGCGATATTTAAGAAGTTGTTGGGATTTGCATGTTCTCTTCTGCCTATATAAGGGCAAGCAAATGAACCTGTTTTTCCATACTTCCTTCACCGTAAAGATGGCTGCCGAAATACATTGGGCTGACCTGAGAAAGAAGAAGATTATGCTCTTCCAGCATGTGAGGAGCCGTAAAAAGAGGCATCTTCGAGCAAATATCCTCTGCCATGATGGATCATGGAAGGATATCATAGCTTCCTTTGCTCGAGATAGTCAGCGACTTTATATGGCGATTTGTCAAAGAGAGAGGATGGGTCACATTAGACCACACAGCTTGCTAGCTGTATTTTCCCCTGTTGTGAAGCTGGACCCTGGTGGGCAGCTTGGCCGTGTCTTCCAGTATTGTGTTGGGTTTGAATCCCTAACACAAATCTGGGCATGGTCGCCGATGACGTATGGAGGAGGGGCTTGAATAATTTAAACAGGCCCAGTTCTGTATCCTCCCGCCATTAACCATTTTCTTGGCCCCTGCGTATAGGAGCCGAAGAAGTATCGTAGAAGAAGAAAAAGATCTCCATCAAATGAGAACCTGGCGTAATAGATTCCCATTGTGATCTTGAATATTAATGAAAAATCTTTTGTAAAATGGATTTCTATCATATGTAATCACGATCTCGAATATTAATGAAAAATCCTTTGTAAAATAGATTTCCATCATATGTAATCACGATTAATAAACTTGTCTTCTTTTATGCACTATTGATTTGTCATATTGCTGTGAGAAAGTCTGATAATATGCAGCTTCAACATGCCTGAGTAATTTTTACGTTGATTCTGACAAATATGCTTCCAGTCACGTTCCAATTTTTACGCGTAGAGGAATATGCGTAAAAACTCTTCAGCGATAATTTATCTTGAAAATCCAATTGTCATGCAATTTTTGGACGAGGAGTCACATAGAATTTTGAACCGTCATTTCTCCTAAATGTGGAGAACATCTGTTCAGAACACCATCTTCCAAAAGAATGGCTTCTCGAAAGATTCTCGAGACGAGGTAAGAAATGTCTACCGAATAGGCCATCCCTGAACTAGGTGTAAAAATTCTGGCCAAACTTCGAATGAACTATCTATGGACAAAAAAGTAATCTTCCAGTAAAGATAGACATTTTTAGGGAACTCCTTGGCCCTTCGTCTGATGAAGTCTTCCTGACTGAAGAAGATGGAAAGTTTACTGAAGACTCGTCGACTGTTTACAAATGCTGACATTTGTGTATTTCAGACACTTGCAATGTTTTATAACAAAAAAGGAGCATTTTCTGCGTAAACCCTTGTAATTGGCTTTCTCGAGTGTAAGACCCAAATTATGAAGATACACGCGTATCCTGCTAACTGATTTGTCCTACGTAATTTAAGATGCGTGTAAAATCATAGATTTGTAGCATCTGAGCAAAAAATCGTAGATCTGTAGCTTCTGAACGTAAAACCATAGATTTGTAGCTTCTGAGCGTAAAAGCTTCTGAGCGTAAAATCATAGATTTGTAGCTTCTGAGCGTAAACTCGTAGATCTGTAGCTTCTGAACGTAAAATCGTAGATTTGTAGCTTTT
Source organism: Iris macrosiphon (assembly GCA_036927795.1). Classification (NCBI taxonomy): domain Eukaryota; kingdom Viridiplantae; phylum Streptophyta; class Magnoliopsida; order Asparagales; family Iridaceae; genus Iris; species Iris macrosiphon. Next base: position 122,046,373 of record JAYESA010000011.1, on the reverse strand, counting down.
GAGCTTCAAACCGTAGATCTGTAGCTTGTGAGCGTAAAATTATATATTTGTAGCTTTTGAGCGTAAAACCGTGGATCCTTGCTCTGCGCGTAAAATCATGGATCCGTTACGCAGCATGACTATCCATTTTCCTTTTCAAATGATCGGCTGACTTGGTCCCAAATCATAACTGATTATGATAAGATCAAATTTGGTTAAGGATTCGAAGAGTTATCTGATCTCTATAAATAGACCTAGGTTGTGTGAGAGAAAAACCCTTCGTCTCTTTTTGAAAACTCCTCGCCTCTTTCTGAGAACTTTTCGTCTTCGTCTCTTTCTGAGAACTCAGATTCGCCATGGCACCAAAACAGTCCTCTGCTGCTATGGGAAAGAAAGTCGCTTCCTCATCTTGCTCCTCTGCTCAAGCACGAGCGACTCCTACTAGGCCAAGCGAGCCTCGTTCTGAACGAAGTGCTCCGCCGTCTAGCTGTGCACCGGGCATCACAGGTAAAGCTTCGAGAGAAATAGAGGACCCTCCGCACACGTTGTACGTGTATGCGCAAATGCGCCCACATTCTTAATGTGTCAGCGTAAAACTCCATATTTTTACAGTCTAACGTAAAAACTCAGACTGTCAAATTTTGGCGTATACTACAAGTCTTGCGTTTTACACACTGGATGTAAATTCTAGCGTAAAAACTCAAATTTTGGCAGTCTGGCATAAAAACTCAGTCTGTTAGGTTTTGGCGTATACTGCAAAACCTTGAGTTTTTACGCACTGGAAGTAAATTCCAGCGTAAAACTCAAGTTTTTGCAGTCTGGCGTAAAACTCAGACTGTCATGTTTTGGTGTATACGGCAAGAGTGTAGCACTTTATGTTTTACGCGCTGAAAGAAAATTCCAGCATAAAACTGACTTTTTCTCTTGCTTTTTGCAGTGGACCTACAGATTTCCCCTCTGGGTGAAGTGATGGGCTCTGCTGCTGGAATGCTAAATTCTAACTACTTGGAGGACTTGTCCCATGTGACTTTTCCCATCTCTGGAAACGAGTATCCTCAAGAAAGGGGAACTCTGATCTCGGCCCAAGGAGAAAGAATGTTGCTGAGTATGATCAGTGGGGAACCCCTGACATACATAGATGGGACTGAGTATAAGAAACCAGCTTTCTTATTTGGGGATGTTATTGATAAACAATCCCAGACAAAGCCCAAGAAGGAAGATTGGGTATTTTTTGCTGAGTGTACGGTAATGTTCCTGCCAAAGATGTCCAGAGATTACCCTATCTCTGCATTCTTCCATGCCACACATCCCAGAAAGATGGCATGGACTCTGACTCCTGATCTTCATGACCAGCCAGGGAAGATCTTTTATAAGAAAGGATTAAACTGAGGATCCTTTGTAAGCAGTCCCTCAGGCCCTGTCATGCCTTTCAGAGGATTACTGCCGGGCAGCGTCCCGAGTGAAGATACTTCACTGATCCAACCGCTTCAAATAGCAACTTTCTGCAATAACTTTATGGGGCAGGGAGGAGTATACCCCAAGGTTAACCCTCTCACCAGTGGATGGCTTAGCCCCCAGAATCTTCGATGGGCCAGTTTAACTGCGTGGGACCTAAAGCACTTTCAGATGGAGCTAAAAAGTATTGGCTTGTTTGAGGCTGTGAGTGCCACTAGTGTAGGGCTGCCTATCAACCCCAACTTGTTCTTAGCTTTGATGGAGCAATATAACTCGCTAACTGGGACTTTCGCCACTCTGATAGGTGAGTTGGGCCTCAAAGCTGCAAATGGGAGACATTCCTTATGAAGAATACGTCCCCACCAACAGGGAGTTGAGGGATACTAACCCTCGGGTAGTGGCAGTATACCAAGAGATGATGAGCCACATTCCTTATGAAGAATACGTCCCCACCAGCATGCAGTCCGAGATTGCCCAGACCAGAGGGCTCCAGCACAGATGGTACATCGGCCAGCCTTGCCAGCACCGAGGCCTTATCAGCAGCCTCCTGGACCGAGGCCGCCTTACGCAGGAGCTGGAGCACAGCGACCACCAGCACCAGGGGGAAATCAGAGGAGGCCACCCTTGGCCCCACAGGTAGATCATTTCTAGCAGGCTCAACAACAGCAGCCGAGGGCACCGGTACCGAGACATGGTCAGGCCTATGCGATGACCATAGAGGAGGTAGAGACAGCCGGAGAAGTGATCGCAGGTACTATCTTAGTAGCTTCATTACCAGCATTAGTCCTATTTGATTATGGTGCCACACACTCTTTTATAGCTGCTAGTTTTGTGGCTACCCATAGAATAGCTACCGCACCCCTTCCAAAGATCAAGAGGATTCTTATGGGAGGTGGAATAGTACCTGTTAGCGACACTTGTAGATCATGTTCAGTAGTTGTCTGCGGACGAGTGATGCGTGCCCGATTTTTGGTCTTCTCCATCCCGGACTATGACATTGTCTTAGGCATGGATTGGTTGAGCCAATACCATGCAACGCTAGATTGCCATCGTGGTTGTGTCATCTTTAGACCCCTAGATCACCCAGAGTTTGAGTTTCTTCGGGGAGCCCGAGAGCATGGTGTCCAACCTAGCCTAGCGACACACATTGCAGAAGGTGAACCAATGTACCCTCACTATATAACAGAGTTTGAGGATGTGTTTCCAGAGGATCTCCCAGGACTGCCACATGACAGAGAGATTGAATTCACTATAGAGTTGACTCCAGGAGCCGAGCCAGTTACTTCCCCCGTTTACAGACTAGCACCGAAGGAGTTGGTTGAGTTGAAAGTCCAAGTAGATGATCTCTTAGATAAGGGTTTCATACGGGCTAGTGTATCTCCACGGGGAGCACCCATTCTGTTTGTACCGAAGAAGGACGGGACGGTACGCTTGTGTATCGATTACAGGACGCTAAATGCTGTAACGATAAAGAACAAGTATCCACTGCCGCGCATCGATGATTTGTTTGACCAGCTTAGTGGTGCATGTGTATTCTCGAAGATCGATCTTAGATCCGGTTATCATCATATCAAGGTACGGAAATAGGACATCCAGAAGACGGCCTTTCGGATGAAGTATGGCTACTATGAGTTTTTAGTCATGCCGTTTGGTTTAACCAACACGCCAGCGGTATTTATGTGTTTGATGAACAATGTCTTCCACCAGTACTTAGATAAGTTCGTGGTAGTATTTATAGACGACATCTTGGTATATTCCAAGAGCTAGAAGGAGCATGAGAGGCATCTCAGGATCGTGTTGGAGACGCTGAGACATGAGAGGTTGTACGCCAAACTCAGCAAATGTGAGTTCTGCTTGGATAGAGTACCATTTCTGGGGCACATAATCACCGGAGATGGACTATCAGTTGACCCGGAGAAGATAGCTGCAGTTGAGACATGGCCTACCCCTACATCAGTTACAGAGGTTAGAAGTTTCCTCGGACTTGCCGGATATCATCGAAGGTTCGTGGAAAACTTCTCGAGGATAGCTATGCCTATGACGTGACTGACGCATAAAGGCGAGGAGTTTATCTAGACCGACGAGTGTCAGGCAACTTTCGATGAGCTAAAGAAGCGTCTGACATTAGCGCCGATTTTGACACTACCCTCAGGATCAGGAGGATTTGTAGTGTATAGTGATGCGTTTGGGAGCGGATTGGGATGTGTACTAATGCAACACGGCAAGGTGATAGCCTACGCATCGAGATAGCTGAGAGTTCATGAGAAGAACTATCCGACGCACGACTTGGAGCTAGCTGCAGTGATATTTGCACAAAAGCTATGGAGACATTACCTTTATGGTAAGCGTGTTGAGATTTGCACAGATCATAAAAGCCTGAAGTACGTCTACACACATAATGAGCTCAACATGAGGCAGAGGCGCTGGCTAGAGTTGATGACGGATTATGATATTGAGTTACAGTACCACCCTGGCAAGGCGAATGTCGTAGCAGATGCCTTAAGCAGGAAGCCCATGGCATACTTTTTGACGACACAGCGGCAATTGCTAGAGGATCTCCAGGAGCTTGGGATTGAGATTGTATTGCCAGGCATGGATGGACAGATGGCCAGCCTCGAGGTTCAGTCTACACTGATTGAGAGGATCAGGGCAGCCCTGCCTACAGATGCGAGATTTCGACGTCTATGAGAGAGGACAGAGGCCGGCATGAAGACGGGACTCAGGATTCATGAAGACGGAACGTTGAGGTATGGAAATCACTTATATGTTCCGAGTGGCGAGCTATGTCAAGAGTTGATGACCGAGGCACATAGCTCGATTTATTCCATTCATCCCGGGGGTACAAAGATGTACCGAGACTTGAGGCAGCATTTCTGGTGGCATAGGATGAAGAAAGAAATTACAAAATTTGTGGCGAAATATTTAGTTTGTCAGCAAGTCAAGGCTGAACATCAGAGGACTGCAGGATTATTGCAGCCGCTTCCCATTCCCGAGTGGAAGTGGGAATACATTACCATAGACTTCGTCACAGGATTTCCGCGGAGCCCTAGCGGGAAGGATGCAGTTTGGGTGGTCGTAGACAGACTCACCAAGTTTGCACATTTCTTGCCCTTCAGAGTTGGGCAATCCACGAAGATTTTAGCTAACATGTATATGAGGCAGATAGTACGATTACATGGAGTACCTGTCAGCATCGTATCGGATCGTGATTCCAGATTCACGTCGCATTTTTGGCGGAGTATGCAGGAGAGCCTAGGAACTCGTCTCAAGTTCAGCACTGCATATCATCTATAGACTGATGTCAGTCAGAGCGCACGATACAGATATTAGAGGATATGTTGAAAGCGTGCATGATTGATTTTGGAGGATCTTGGGAGGACCACCTACACTTGGTAAAATTCTTCTACAATAACAGTTACCAGGCTAGCATACAGATGGCACCTTATGAGGCACTGTATGGCAGAAAATATAGGTCGCTAGTTTGTTGGAGTGACATGGGAGAGCGTCAGATACTTGGTCCAGAGTTGGTGACACAGACAGTGGAGAAGGTCAAGCAGATTCAGAGCCACCTGCGTGCAGCACAGGACAGACAGAAACATTGGACAGATGCACACCGCAGGCCATTGGAGTTCAAGAAGGGTGACCATATATTTTTAAGGATATCGCCCACTCGTGGTACCATCAGATTTGGAGGCAGAGGCAAGCTGAGTCCGAGGTACATCGGACCTTTTGACATCTTGGAACGAGTTGGCGAAGTGGTTTACCGTCTTGCATTACCTCCATCATTAGAGGGAGTGCATAACGTATTTCATGTATCGCAGCTAAGGAGATATGTCGCAGACCCTAGCCACGTGCTTGATCATTCGGAGATTACAGTCGGACGCAGCCTATCTTACGTAGAGCAGCCAGTTGAGATCCTCGATCACAGTGAGAAGATTTGAGAGGGCAGACTATTATACTGGTCAGAGTTGCATGGAAGCACCATTTACCAGGCGAGTCTACTTGGGAGTGCGAGGATTCTATTCGACAGCGGTTCCCGTACTTATTTAAGGAGCAAGGTACAAATTTACGTACGGCATTTGATTACTAGTCATTTTAAAATTCTCTTAGCTATTTTCGTGCTTTACTTTTAATTTCGGGGACGAAATTTTTCTAAGTTGGGAAGAATGTAAACCCCCTCGATTAATTCTATAGATAGTCAGGTTTGGATTTGGAAAATTTTGGATTAGCAGCAGATGTTGAGGTTTAGGGTAGTGTTGTCTGTTATTTTATTTAATTAAACCCTTGGCGCGCCCTATCATTGTTTAATTATTCGGAGCCTATTATCAGCCCATGAATTCCATCGGACTATTGTACTTCTGACTTGACTCACCAATTTAGACACTGGACTTTTCCGTCACACAAAAATCAAATCCATTGTGCCCTAAATTAATTGCACAACTTTCCGTATCCTAAAATCCATATTTAATTCTGTGTCGGACACCTGTGTCATTACCCTCAATTTTGAGATACCAACTTAACCCGTTGAGCTGGACCAACTAAAGGGTCCAAGACTGACTCCAAGCCCCCACCATTTTTGACCTTTGTGATATTTCCGAATTTTGACCCCAAGTGCCCCCATTTAATTTAAAAGCGCGGAACACTTTAATTCTATTTAAATCGAGGATACCAATTTTGCCTAATCCTATTTTAAATCCCTAATTAATCCCAATGCCCACTTAATTAAACTCATGCCACACACACAACACCCCCTCACTATGCAAATCACTAAACACATTTTTCTCCACAATTTTAGCATCATTTTATGTGTTCGTACAATTTCCCGAATTTAAGGGACTTAGTTGCAATTTATTGATTTTAGGTGTCCTCACCTCGTTGTCCAAGGCCAAATGGAGAGGTTACCAATTGTTGACCGTAGTCAACATTTCCCTCCCCCTTCCTTTATATGAAGAAACCAAGTCTTCATGTCAAATCCTAGCCCTCCAATTTAAATAGGAACATCCCCACCACACATCCCTCACACACCTCCCTATAAAACATCACCATCACCCTCACAACAAGCCACGCAGGCCCTAATCCCTAGGCATTGAGAACCACACTCCCTCTCTCTCTTTCCTCCCTCCTCCATTTTATTCTCTATACAAAATTTTCTTCTTCTTCTTCCTTTATTCTTCTTCTTCTTCCTTTCATCTCACTGAGGGAACAACTCCCCCGGCCGGCTGACTTCCCTCCTGCCGACTGATCCAGCCGACCAACTCCGTCCGGCCAGTGCCGCACCGCCCGCGTTCGCTCCGGCCCGGCTGTGCAGCTCCCCGACTCCAGCTGTGCGGTCTCCCTCATCCGGCGGCTGTGCAGCGCCCCGACTCTGCTGTGCACCCGACTCCGGCAGTGCACCCCGTACATCTCCGGCTGTGCAGCTCCCCGCACCCTCCCCCGCCTACTGCGCTACGTCCACCCGGCCGGCCGTCCAACTCAGTCCGGCTGTGCAGCACCCCCGATCCACTGTGCACTTTCCCCCCATCCGGCTGACCCGTCCGGCCAACTGTGCGGCTCCCCCACCCCGCAGCGGCTCCGGCCGACTCCCTCATCCAGCCATCTCCTCCCTGTCCAGCCATCATCACCACCACCACCACCACCATTAGATATCATCATCACCACCACCACCACCATTAGATCCCATCACCACCACCACCACCACCACCACCACAAGCTTCCATCATCACTACTACCACCATTGACACCCATCCAGTCCGGCCAGCACCACCTCGCTCCGGCCGCCTAGGTATACTTCTCCCCCTCTCTTTACATTTATACATTGTGTTGTATTTTAGTTAGGGTTGATGTTATATATGGATGTGTGTATATTATCTAGGGTTTGTGTTTATATAATGTTTGTGTATATGGAGATGTAGTGTAGTTCATGTATATTATGTTTAATGAGGTTTGATTAGGGTGATGTACTTAGTTAGGGTTAGGGTAAATGCAAATTGTAAGAATATTATTATGATATTATTCTTAGAGCATGTGATGATGATGTAGAGGATGATCAAGGACATAGGAATTTGACTTGTGGTATGTCGAAGAGGTGTATTTGTGATAGGATGATTGTAGATTAGGGTTGTCTTCTACATGATTTATAATAATTTAATTAAGATATATGTTCATGGAGAATTAGGTTTTGATCTTTAAATAAATAATTGGGATATATATATTACATGGTGATTGGTAACAATAATATTAAACGAAGGAATTAAAAATCATAAACTGTATTTTGAGGATGGTTTGATGATGTGGTACTGATGACTAGATGATTTGACGTATCGTACCGATAGTCAACTGTGGTCAAACCCCCTAGGGTCTTGTCCCTGTAAGTCGTAGCTGAAATTGAGTTTAGGTGTAGATGTGTGTCGCATCCCTGTCTGTCATGGAATAGATTATTGATTATCGGTTTGTATCTCATCTCTAGGTACTGCGGGACCTGAGGACTTGGACGTGGCACCGGGACCCCGTCATCAGCAGCCGCACGCAGGCAAATATACTTTGCCATCCTGTATTTCAGATTACAGATATTTGTTGTTCCCTTATATACATTATATACGTAATTATGTTGACGTTCGATACTTCACGTCCGGATCACAACCGGGTGTAGACATTAGTCATAATGTCTTAGAATGATTGTTAGATGTTCATAGCACCTCGATGTACGTACCTGAGTATATCGATACCCCATGACACATTCATATACTGTGATCGTGCCAGATTCCTGTATCCTGATACTGACATCATGACCAGAGACTAGGACGACCTTAGGGTCGCGTCTGTTGAGATTACTTTTGTGTGTCGAGACTGTTAGATAGAGGTTCAGGTTCAGTGCACCATCATTGACCGCTTGGGAAGGGGAAGACAGTTACTAGGCGTTTGGGCTCCTCTGCACGCGCTTATATATGTATATGTAGTTTGCTGTATTCTAGAGTAGTGTATCACCTGTGTGACTCTGTGCTCGGAGCTACGGTACGCTCCGTGTGTCTCTGTGTTCGGAGCTACAGTTTTATTTTGGACAGCCCACGCGTCGAACATTGTCTTTAAACTGTGTCACACTTGTTTGGTTATGATAGAGTACCCTGTTGTTGTACTTGTACTTTTCTGTATACTTGGCTTGCTGTATTTTTGTACCTTGTTACGTCCCTCTGAGGACCTGGTTTCTTTCCAGGTGTAGGAGACGAGGATTACCCGGAGGAGTACGAACCGGGCATCTATCCAGCAGCTGTACTCACTGCCGAGGACGAGGTCATCCTTGAGGACTTCGCCTGATCGTTGGTAGTGACTCTTTTCTTGGGACGGTATCATTACCTAGTTACACGATGCCGTTCCAAGTTATTTTATTGCTTACTTTCATTCCAGTATTTTGTACTAGCGGGTTTGTTCCCGTGTGACTACTCTAGTATTTGTACTTGATGCTATCTTGGATATTTCCTTTCTGCACATTAGTTGTTGTATTTACCTCTATTATGCTTTTATATTGCTGCCTGTGAATGAGATTTAGATTGACTATTTATGTGTTATGTGATGGGTTAATCATTGTACTTTACAGCTTAAGTGTATTCCGACGGGCCCATTAGATTGGGATGCCCGCCGAAGTGCACTGCTGGCCATTGCCACGTGACTCGGTTCCTTACCTATGGAACCGGGGCGTGACAGTGGTGGCCCATGCAGGTCTAGATTCGTATTTAGAGCGATATCGTAGTGGTGCTCGCTTAGAGTATTGCTACAAGCCTGTTTTAGGAAATAGGATTAGGCCGAGAATATGCTCAATCACAATTAGGAAATTTCTGATTCTTATAATGCTACTCTTAATGATTATTTCCTTTAGAATTTTTTGTCCTTCCTTGATGATATCGTGTCTATTACCTTAATTGATTCTTTCAATCTGTCTTCAGGATGCCGTCGAAGACCAGATCTTTGAGACTCGGAGCAGCAGCTTCAGAGAGGTCTGCCACCTCTCGCCCTATTGGACAAACATCCGCAACACCTCCTACATCTCCTGTGCATGTAGAAGTGTCTGCACTGTTCGGGGGTCCTCCTTTCCCACCTGTTCAGAGGGTTCCTATAGCTGTGACGGAGCCTCTTCCACCACCGCCGACTCAGTTTCCAGGAGGTGTGCCCGTCGATGGAGCACAGATGTTCGCATTGATCCAAGGCATGGTTGATGCCCAGAGGACGTCAGCAGAGGCCCAGAGGGTGCAGGCTGAGGCGCACCAGGCCCAGATCGAGATGATGAGGGTGAGCATGGAGAATGCTTATTTGGTGGCTCTCTAGGCTGTGGAGAGAGTCGCCCAGCAGCAACATCCTGGCCAGTACCACCAGAGGCCGGGCACCATTGTGGACTTCAAGAGGATGATTGTAAACTCACTCACCCAAAATAGGTATTTTGTGTATATTTTATATTATTATATTTATTATATATGTTGAATTTATTTAGAATATGCTCTTAGTTAATTAGAAAATAAATTTCTTGACATATTTACTTATATAAATATTCATTTAGAATTATTTTAGGTTATTTTAGATTTTTGGAGATTTTTCTAGAATTTTTGGTAATTAAAACTTAGAAAACATAAATTTCTAGGACTTCTATGATTTACTATACGACCATACTTGCATGTCATTCCTACCAAACATTTATTTTAGTTTAAAATATTTAATTATATTTTTTTGTAATTTATTTAGAATTTTAAGAAATTTATTTAGATTTTAAAATTATTTAGGATTTATTTGGATATATATAGTCTTAATATTAGATAGATACTAATTTAGTGTTAATAAATATTAATAAGATTTTATAAATTATTTGTATTATCTTTAATTATATTTAAGATTATAAATTATTGAGATAAATTCAAACTCTATTTTAAATTAATTCAAATCCTGAACCTACTAGGAAATCAACTTCATGCATATCCTATCCTTATTTAAATTCATCATAATCCTATCCAAATTAACCAATCCTATTCGTATTTAATTAAGTAGTGTCCACCATTATAAATACCTCATCCTTCATATTTTCTTTCCCAAATTTCTCTCTTTTTCGTCCAAAAAATAGTCAAAATTCGTCATAAATTCAGCCTCATTTTCTACTAGTTATGACGAATTAAAAAGATGAAATCTCATAGCTCCGGACTCCAAACAGGCTCCAGTTTTTTTTGTTAGAACGATAATGAGGTTAGATTTCTGATAATATAAATTGTTTTTCTAAATTATTAGTATTAAATTCTAGAAAATTCGTATAGCACAGCATATCCGAAAATAGACGTATTTCGATGTTTTTGCGATTCTGGGAGAACCAGAAATCAGAATCATGAACCGTTTAAAGTTTCGGAAAGCTAATGTCGAGATCATCGAAATATATTTTTCCCAGAATTTATTTCGAAGTATTTATATACTGTTAATTTGTAGAACTTCTAGGTTAGAATTTAACCATCGGTGCACAATACAAAATTTGTATGTGCCATAATTTCTAAACGAATTTGAATTCAGACGAGCCATAAATTCCAGTATATTTTTGATGCTGAAATCTACAGGAAATCATGCATGAAAGTCGAGTTTCTATCGATTAACTTTTTGGTCAATAAATCGCCTCGATTTGCGTGCCATGAGTCTCGAGTTGATAAAATTCAGTTTCTTTGGACAAAATTTAGAAATTAACATAAAAATCAGAATAATAAGATTAAAATAGGATTTTAGAGTAATTATTCCAGAATTAAATAAATTAAAATAAATTAATGGTTATATTATTATATAGTTATATGAATATATATGTAAGTAAATGCTAATTGATAATTATGACTAAATATTCAGACTGTATGATCCTAGGACATCGTGGACTATCCCATACTTACCTTGACCATGTTGACCCTAAGAACTTGTAAATTTGTCTGCCTTGCGTACACTAACGTACTGGCATAGACCCCTGTCAGTTGACTGACTGATTTCGTACAGTACTTGAAGACGCGACACCCACGTAATTCAATGCGTAATTGACCGTGTTAGATGACTAGTGTTACCCCTAGTATACCCCCTGATTCCAGTGTAAATATGGTTGAGTATGTGCTAGTGTAATGACTAATGATTCTATTATATTATATTTATGTGTACATAGGATATTGGATTGTTCTGCGCGATTTCTGGAGCAGGTTATTGGTACATTGCAGCTTCCTTGTCAAGCAAGTATACCTTGCCATTGTACTGTTATTCTTATTCCATATGATTGCATGCATCTTTATTTTCTGTCTTTAGTTCATCTATTTTAACTGTTATATAAAATACGCGTGACGGTGTCGTCGTAAAATATTTTTATTTATGTATTTGCATTGCCCTGTTTATGAGACTACCCCATTATTATGTAGCATCATTAGGTTCATTGGCCGTGACACAGTTGTTACACGAGTTGTGAGTCTCATGTAGATCATGGACTTGCGTGCAGGTTGGCCTCTTGTACGTGTGGGCCGTACGTTAGGAATAACTGCTGTTAGAAACTTTGCATGCTAGTAGACTGGGCAGTTATTAGAGGTATTATCGTGTCATGGATGTGACATGCTTAGAGCATGGGGTGGGAAGAACAACAAGTAAGACGTGTGAGCTCCGTTGTACTTTCCTTGTGTAACCCGTACGCTCCGCCGGAGATGCGCGGTCATGATGACCACTATATATTATATTATTATCAGGCGGGCCTCCGGTGTTCGAAAGACGCCGTGCCTTTGTAGGCCCCTGGATCTCCAAGAGAACTATGCCAATCCCATTTTAGCCAGATAGCCCACGCGTTGGGAAAGTTGTTCTTAAACTGCATTCACTTTAGCCGGTTAGGCGACCCTTTGGATATTTATTTCAGTACTTTATTGGCATGTGTTTAAGTATCTTGTTATGTCCCTCTGAGGATCTGGTCCGCTGCCAGGTATATCTTTTCTTGAGTATTTGCAGGAGCGCAGATTTGGATGGTTACATATGATCCGAGGATGTCTTCTCTTCGAGCTGTGATGGATAGCTGGTATTCTTATATTGTGTTGTGGTGTTGTACTCATATTGTATTTGCTCTTATATTCGAGTTGGTAGTGGATTTGTTTCCATCCAACTATCATCCTTAGATACTTCTTATTGAGATCTAGTTTCATAGATACTGGTTATTTATTTCTATATAATTTTGGTGGATGAGATTTAGATTTTACCCTGTGACTTGTGACATATGTTTATACCACTTGTGGATTTTGTATTCATATTACAGCGTACGTATGGATTTGGTTTCCATATATTGGAGTTGCCATATCCATGCGGCTGGCATGCTTACGTGTTCCTAGTCCTACGTATTTGGGATTGGGGCGTGACATATTTTTGTGGTGGCCCATGCAGGTCGAGAGCATATTGTCTCGGTTATGTTACTGTACCGAACAAGCCTTCACATAGGACTAGAGTATAGGATCTCATCCACAATTGACTATGATTCACCTTCCTCCTCTATGATCTATTCGAACAATTGTATCCTGCTTCCTGTACTTCCCTAATAAGTTTCTTGAGTATATATGGCCTTCTGCTAGAATATAGGAACCCCTGTTATTAGGATGATAATTAGAGTAGCACACCTATTAAGAATACAACGAGAATATAGACACACCACTAAGTTTAGAATATCTAGTGAACCCTAGAATTCCTTATCTTTAGAATTGATTTACCATTACCCCCTGATGTATTATGAAGACTTGAGAGTAGTATAGACACTACTAGAGTTAGTTAGAAGTTTTACCATAATGTTTGACCCTAGTATTGAGGAACCAATGGAGAACCAATATTGAACATTAGGACTGAACCTAACCCTCATAATTGGATAGTATTAGAGAACTATAAAACTTATGTCATTGTCTTGTTACTAGTAGACAGCACCCTAGGAAGCCTAGAGGAATGTAATCAACCCTTTCCCTTGATCATACCCCGAACATGGCAACTAGCATGCCACCCCCTTAGAGAACCATGATGCTATCTAGAGCCCTCTATTTTTGATTTCATAACTTGTCCCCCTGCAACCTTAGCGTTCGCTAATTATGTGACGACTAAATTATGATTCTTCTTTCTTCATCATTTAACTCGTGCCACATAACTCGTATGATTGAAGGCCAAGTAATCTTATTCTATGTTAGGACATGTAGTTTGCTAGGGTATAGCTTGGTAATTTGAACTTTGAATTTTTTGCGTGATAGTTGGGATTTGATAGTTTGCGTAGTTCCCTTAGGTTGTGACCTAATGATTACCCCTTAGCTTTAAATCACGAAATTTGTACCCATAGTTCGATACGAGTTAAATCCCTTTCCCCTTAACGGCTAGTAACTCTTCTATCCCTACGATTGATACCTGTTCTATGAGCACTTGACCCTTACCTATATAATGCAATAGGAGGCCCTAATAAGAGTTTCTGTTCTATGTACATGTGCAAGGTTATTTTTGTAGGTATTCTTAAGGCAATACAATAGTAGTTAAATTATTTTAAGTTGGATAGTATACCTCACCACCTAGTATCACGTAGTCCCTGTGATCCATTGATGAAGTGTAACTGAATGACATTAATTGTATGCTAGCAAAGACGACAGTGTTTATTCAGAGGATAGAATTTAGAGGTCCATGTCCCTATTGGTCGACTAGCAACTTAGACAAGGAATTAGTATGACAACTGTAGAGATTGAGTAGTCTTTCATTATTATTGCTTATTTTGCTTTTGTTTTTGCGAATTTGAATTGTTATGAACCTTCTTTCATCATAATCTAGCGTATTCATATTTGCTGTACTACCTTGACTTATGCTGCTATTATAGCCTAGTTTTTGCAAGCTTATTCTTTATCGAGCTTGTTCATGACATACGTATTATTGGGGGCCCACAATAATACATTTCAGAATCAGTGTATTAGGGTCTAGCTAACCTTAGTGCGCTTGGTTCGCCCTTCGCATAACTACTTTACGTGGATTGAGATATGTAGTGATTAGTAGACGAATATACTTACCCTCTAGATACGACTACGCATATCATATCAAGTACATAACTACACCGATGTGAGCATGCGAATAGGAAATTACCAAATTAAGATTTCAATCCACAACTGTCTTGACAATTCCCATTTGAATTCTTTAAACGCTTTGATTCCCATACTTCCATTCTATTACCCCTCCTTGAACTCTTTTCCGTTGCTTTCCGTCTTCCCTTATTTCGGAAAGATGAAATCTCGTGCTTGGATATAAGTGATACACGGATAGTACAAGATATACCCCATAGGCCAATCACATTATTTGGTGACTATCTTTCATAATTGATTAAGGGCATATCACATATGATATAGTTGGTGTAATAGTTTTGAGGATTGAATGACATGAGAAAATAAATTGAAGAATATTTTTCTTAAGTGTAAGAGCCTTATGTGATAGATGGGTAAATTCTAAGTTGGGTAGAAATTGCAGTATTAAACTTGAGGAGAATTCTTTTAGATTGTGATCAAGTAGGATTGGATTGAGAGATTAAGTCCTTTTAAATGTGAAGAATTTTAAAAGAGGGATTAAGATAATGAGGATTTAATGAATTTTAAAAATCTTGATATTGAGGACCCAATATTTATACTTTGAGCACATGATTTAAATTTTGAATATTGAAGGATGAATCATCGATTTAAATTTTGAGGATAAATATAGAATTTTAGACTTGAACAATTGGTTAATTAGATTTAAATTTTATAATTTGATGATTTGAATTAAAAGTTCAATTTTGATTGTTGGGTCACCTATTTGAAATATTGAGGATGTAAATTGAGTTTAAATATTTGAATAGTACAAAATTCTTAAGTTAAGAATAGGAATAAGATTTGATTAGAATTGTTTATTGTTCAAAATCTAGAGGAGATTATGATAGTTGGAAATTATGATATAAATTTTGATGTGGGATGTCATATAGACTTGAGTCAGATTTGGATGTTGATTATTTAAAAAAATCGAGAAGAGATTACGACAGGTTGAATTTTGATTTAAACAGTGGTTATATTAATTTTGAAGTGATCGCGATAGATTCAAATAGATTTTGTTATTTAAATTTTTGGAAGAGATTGCGATTGACATACCTTATGTACGAATGTGAAGGATTTAACAAATTATGTCTTATTTTAATTTTGAGGACAAAATTATTTTAAGTTGGGTAGATTGTAAACTCCCTCACCCAAAATAGGTATTTTGTGTATATTTTATATTATTATATTTATTATATATGTTGAATTTATTTAGAATATGCTCTTAGTTAATTAGAAAATAAATTTCTTGATATATTTACTTATATAAATATTCATTTAGAATTATTTTAGGTTATTTTAGATTTTTGGAGATTTTTCTAGAATTTTTGGTAATTAAAACTTAGAAAACATAAATTTTTAGGACTTCTATGATTTACTATACGACCATACTTGCATGTCGTTCCTACCAAATATTTATTTTAGTTTAAAATATTTAATTTTGCTGTTGCTGCTGCATATGGCTGCTGCTGTTCTGCTGCTGCAGTGCAGCAGCAGCTACTGCCACTGCTGGGCTGTGCATCCTGCTGCCCCCGCTGCACGCTGGCGCTGCCCCCCTCGATCCTTCTCACAAACACACACACACACACACACACTCCTATATACATATATATATATATATATCACTATATATATATAAACATACATATATCTCTCTATATATATACAACTAGATATATATATATACACACACTTATATATATACTCTAACACACACACTAACACACTCACAAACACTAATACACACACACACACTTAAACACATATCAACACACACACATACACACACACACATATAAATATATACATAGCTATATATATATATATATATATATATATATATATATATATATATATATATATATATATATAAACACCTATTTATATATATATGCACACACACACAGATATATATATATATATACATATACACACACACAATCTAAGATATATATATATACACATACACATTTATATATATATATATATATATATATATATATATATATATATATATATATATATAGACATATACATACACAAGCACACTTATACATATATATATATATATATATATATATATATATATATATATACATACATACATAGACATATACATACACAAGCACACTTATACATATACATATATATATACACATAGACATATACATACACAAGCACATAGATATAAATACACACATATATATATATAAATATATATACATAAACACACATACATATATATATATATATATATATATATATATATATATATATATATATATATATATATATATATAGACACATATACCCAAACACCACACCACGCACACAACACAAAAACAACACGCCCCACTCACGCCCAACGACCCCGACACTCACCAATACCCTAAAATATATATAATATAACTCGAGAACTCTAGCACACACTCCCTGATTCTAACCCAACGCGCGCACAAGCCCGAAACTAGGAAACCATGCCGAAATGGCCGTTCGATCATTTCGACGAACACGTGGTGCACGGTTCGGAAAACCTCCTGAAACACACACCAAACGAACTCAGAATCGGCCCAAAATTTACCCATGCATCCTAAACGATGCCTAGATCCTAGAAAAAGTGCTACCGCGTCGATTCTAGTCCCGTGGCGGAAACGCACACGCACTTAGAATCGGCGATGATAAAAAACCCTAATTTTGCCCGAAACGCCCGTTTCTCTGCGATACGACTTCCCGTGTCCGAATGGAGACACGCACTCACCCTCAAGATATCCGACAATGTCTACCTAGGTCCGTCTAACCTAGGGCATCACCCAAAATTGGGCCAAATTCGGATTCTACCCGAAATCGACACAAAACTTAATGTCAAAGTCTCTAAACTCAACCAAACTAGTTCCAACTTCCTCCCAGGGGTAGGCTTAGGGTCTAGGAAGGTTCTACAATACTAATTACACTACATAAAAGTAATTAGCAAGGGGAAAGTTAGGGTTTACCTCTTGGGAGTTGGAATCCCAAGGCCAAAGTCTCCGATCTACTAGAAATCACCTCCTTCATGCTCCAAGCCACCAAATCTTGCTTTCACACTAAATCTAGGCTCCACACACCTAGGTTAGGGAAAATGCAAGGTTAGGGTTAGCATAAAAAAGAAGGAATGGAAGAAAGAAGGAAGAAAAAGGAAGAAGAACTCACTTTGGAAGAAGAAGGAAGAAGAAGAAGAGGTGGGGAAGAAGAAGAAGTGAAGAAGAAGTGGAAAAATATGAAGAGAACAAAAGGGGGGGGGGGGCTGCTGCTGTGCTCACGGTCGGGTGTGGGTAGGAAATAGGGCCGGCCATGTTAAATAAAGGGTTACATAAGTCCAAATGACCAAAATGCCCTCCTAACTTGGGTTTTGGGTTCCGGGTTCCAAAAGCACTCAAACTAACTCCAAATCTCTCCCACTAACCCACTAAAAATATAATAAATATTTCTAAGCCCCAAAATAATCCTCACAAGGGTGTTGGTCGGGTCGAACATGGGTCCACTATGGGTCCAGGCTAGCCAAAACCCTAAAATAATTATTAAAAAAAAATACAAGCACTATTTAAATATAAATATAATTAATTAAATACAATACATAATTTATCAAATAAAAATAAAAAAACCCTATTTTCTAGAATTGGGTAATGACATGCCTACCCTCCTTAAAATAATTTCGTCCTCAAAATTAAAAGACGAAACTAGGACAGGAATGCAAGGAAAAGAACCATACCTCAGGGCTCGAAGAGATAGGGGTATCGCTCGCGCATTTCATCCTCCCTCTCCCAGGTCGACTCACCTGGAGAGTGATGCCTCCACGCGACGCGAACCAAGGGAATAGTCTGGTTCCTCAACACCTTCTCCCGCCGATCCAGAATCTCCACCGGCTGCTCTGGATAGCTAAGAGTAGGGCCCACCACGATCTCCGAGTGATCCAATACTTGACTGGGATCCGCCACGTACCATCTTAACTGCGACACATGGAACACATCATGAACTCCCTCCAGCGTAGGCGACAACTCAAGCCTATACGCTACGGCGCCGACCCTCTCAAGGATACAGAAGGGTCCGACGAAATGTGGGCTAAGCTTCCCGCCTCCACCAAAGCGAATAGTGCCCCACGTCGAAGAAATCCTCAGGAACACCAGATCTCCAACCTAGCACAAACAAGGTCTCAGCACTTAGTCTAAAATAAGTAATCACAAGCAAACACAAGAACAAAATCTAGATTCTAAGCTATACCTCGAACTCCAAAGGTCTCCGGTGGCTATCGGCCCAATGCCGCTGCCTGTCCTGCGCCACCCGGAGTCTATCTCTAATGAGCTTGACCTTCTCCGCTGCATCAACCACCATCTCCGGGCCAAGCAAAGCTCTCTCGCCTACATCATCCTATGACAATGGAGTGCGATACCTCCGTCCATACAATGCCTCAAAAGGTGACATCTCTATACTGGCTTGGTAGCTGTTGTTGTAAGCAAACTCTACCAAGTGCAAGTGATCCTCCCAAGAGCCTCTGAAATCCAAAACACAAGTGCAAAGCATGTCCTCAAGTGTCTGAATGGTCTTCTCTGACTGACCATCTGTCTGTGGGTGATACGCACTACTAAACTTGAGCTGGGTGCCCAAGCTAGCCTGCAGACTCCTCCAAAAATATGAAGTAAAGCGACTGTCCCGATCTGATACTATGCTCACAGGAACTCCATGCAGTCTGACTATCTGGCGCACATACATCTCTGCTAGTCTCTCTGTAGACGTACCCACTTTGAATGATAGAAAGTGGGCCGATTTGGTCAACCTGTCCACGATGACCCAAATCGCATCCTTTCCGCCTGGAGAACGGGGAAGTCCAGAAACAAAATCCAAGGTCACATGCTCCCATTTCCACTCCGGAATGGGTAACGGCTGGAGTAATCCTCCTGGCCTCTGCCTCTCCGCCTTCACCTGCTGGCACACTAAGCATCGGGATACGAAGCGTGCTACCTCCCGCTTTATCTCGTACTACCATACATGCTCTCTCAGATCTCTATACATCTTGTTGGCACCTGGATGCATAGAATACTGGGATCGATGCGCCTCCTGGAGAACCTCCTCGTGCAATGACCCACTCGGCACACACAACCTGGTACCGTGCCGCAAAGAACCATCATCAGAAATGGTGAAGTCATCTGATAAATCCATCTGAACCTGCGCCCTGATGCTCCTCAGGGACTCATTCTCAAACTGTGTAGCCCTGATCCGGTCTACCAACTCTGACTGAATCTGCAGTCCCCACATCTGCATCTCAACTCCAGGCACTATCACCTTAATGCCCAAGCTCTCTAGATCTGCCAGAAGATAACGATCTGTAGTCAGGCACATAGCTACCGGATACCTGCTTAACGCATCCGCAACTACGTTCGCCTTCCCTGGATGGTACTACAACAATATGTCGAAGTCTTTCATCAACTCCAACCATCTCCTCTGCCTCATGTTCAGCTCTTTTTGGGTAAACACATACTTCATGGTCTGTGAAGATCTCCACATACTCTCCGTATAAATAGTATTTCCATAACTTCAGAGCAAAGATGACCGCTATCAACTCCAAATCGTGGGTAGGGTAGTTCTTCTCATGAGGACGTAATTGCCTGGAAGCATAGGCAATCACCCTCCCATTCTGCTATAAAACATAACCCAATTCCTTCCCCGATGCATCACTATAGATAGTGAATCCTCCAGAACCTGATGGCAACGTCAACACTGGAGCTGTCGTCAACATCCTTTTCAGCTCATCAAAGGCGATCTGGCACTCCTCTGACCAAACAAACTCCACGTCCTTCCGGGTCAGCCTGGACAACGGCTCTGCAATCCGGGAAAAATCCTGAACAAATCTCCTGTAGTAACCTGCTAGTCCCATGAATCTCCTGACCTCGGCTACTGAACTCGGAGCACTCCATGCCTCAACTGCCATGATCTTTCTCGGATCCACCGAGATACCCTCTTCAGTCACCACATGACCAAAGAATTCTACCTTGTCAAGAAAGAACTCACACTTCGAGAGCTTTCCATAAAGCTTCTTCTTCCTGAGAGTCTCCAACACTATCCTCAGATGCTCCTCATGCTCCTCTGGGTTCTTCGAATACACCAAGATATCATCTATAAACACTACCACAAACCTGTCCAGATGCTGATGGAACACCTTGTTCATCAGATTCATGAACACTGCCGGGGCATTAGTCAACCCAAACAGCATCACCAAGAACTCATACTGTCCATATCTGGTCTGAAAAGCTGTCTTCGGAATATCCTCCTTCCTGACCTTCACCTTGTGGTAGCCTGTCATCAGATCAATCCTGGAAAACACCCTCGCTCCGCTCAACTGGTCAAAAAGATCATCAATATGCGACAGCGGATACTTGTTCTTGATTGTGAGGTTATTCAGAGCCCTGTAGTCGATACACATCCGTATCGACCCATCCTTCTTCGGCACAAAAAGTACCGGAGCACCCCATGAAGAAGAACTAGATCTGATAAATCCCTTGTCCTGAAGCTCATCCACCTGCTTCTTCAACTCTATCAGCTCACTGTTGCTGACTCTATAGACGTGCTGGGATATCGGCTCCGCGCTTGGCACCAAGTCTATAGAGAACTCCACATCTCTGTCCGGAGGTAACCCTGGCAACTCCTTCGGAAAGATATCCATGTACTCCTCTATCAGTGGATGTAGCAATCTCGGCTCTACCACTAGGGCTCCGCAGAAGACTCCCTCGGTCTGCTCTGCTGCTCCTCTGGCAAACTGAAACTCTGGCTCACCCGGCGGACTAAACAAAACTCTGCCTCCACGATAATCTATACTAGCACAATGCATACTCAACCAATCCATCCCGAGTACAACATCGTAGCTCGGAAGTGGCATTACGAGTAGGCACACACTCAACTTCCGGCCTCCCAAAGTAACTCTCCGATCTCTGCAGACATCACTGACTAGGATGATACCACCCCCGGTCATGATCTTGCAGAGTCTAGCTAAAGGTTCAGCAACAAGATGGTGTCTAACAGCAAAAGATACAGACACAAAGCTATAGGAAGTACCGGAATCAAATAAAGCAAGAGCTGGAATAGAATCAAGAAGAAAAGAACCTGAGATTACATCACCAATTGGCTCGGCCTCGTCTACTGTCAGGGCAAAAGCTCGCCCCTGCTGTCCTCCTCGGTGCTGCTGCTGGTGCTGGACGAACCTCTGCTGTTGAGTCTGTAAAGGCTGTCCTCTCTGCTGCGCTGTAGGTGCTCTGGCTGGTGCCCTCTGAGCGGCTCCTCTGCCCTGAGCTGTACGGGCAAGCGCTGAAGGACAATCCTTCAGCTGGTGATCTGCTGCGCCACACAATAAATATCTGCCCAGCTTCTGTCTGCATATGTCCCATCCGTGCCCTGGCTTCCTACAGAAAGGGCAAATGATGGGCTGCCTCTGGCCCTGCTGTTGGGGCGCCTGCCGGAATGGCGCACGACCCTGACCCTAGTGCTGCTGGGTCTGCTGGAATGGCCTCTTGGCTGGGCCTGCACTGCTGCCTGCTCCGGAAGCATCTTTGCCCCTCTTGGTCTTCAGCTCCAAATCATCCTCAGCCCTTTGAGCGTCGCTGACAATCTGCTCGAAGGTCGCCTCGCGGTCGCTCCTAATCAAGGACTTAACCTCCATGACCAAACCCTTGCAGAACTTCCGCACCTTTACTGCCTCAGACAACCCCTCAACAAATCTACCCAGATGATAGAACTCTGCTGCATACTCGTCCACTAGCATGGTCCCCTGGACGAGAGCCTCAAACTGACTCTCTAAAGCACTAAAAGCCACATCCGGGAAGAACTTCTCCTTGAAAAGCTTCTTGAAAGCCTCCCAAGTCAGTCCCGGAACTACTATCCGCGTATCCGTACGGTACCAAGTAAGGGCAAGGTCGAACATCTGGCTGCCCGCTGCCTCGATCTGCATGCTGGCTGGGATCATCGCCAGCCTGAAGATGCCCTCTATATGCTCGATCCAGTCGTCGGCGTACAGGATCCCCTCTGTACCCCAGAACTCCTTGGGCCGCATCCTCTGGAAGTCGATAATAGTACCCGGCCTAGGATACTGAGCCTGCTCTGGCTGTGGCTGGATCTGAGCTACTCTATCGACCGCTGTAATAGCCACCTGATGAGCATTCTTAATGCCCATCCTCATAACATCTGTCTGGCGGTGCTGCGTATCCATCATCTCTCGGAAGAACGCGAACAACTGCGTGGCATCCACTGGTGCAGGCGGTGGTGGAGGAGGTACCACCGGAACAACTGGGGTGACTCTCGGATCAATGGGAGTGAGAGGATCTTCGAGAGAAACAGACGCTCCCTCAACCGCAGGAGTGGCGAGTGGAGCGGTAGCGGCTGCCGGAAGTCGAGCAGGACGAGAGGTGGCAGACCTCTCGGTGGCAGCTGCTGGAACGGTGCGCTGAGATCTGGTCTTCGGAGGCATCTTGAACACAGATCAAAAGAAGTCAATACAGTGCAAGAAATGATATCATCAAAGAAGGACAGTAATATTGCAAAAGAAAACAATTTCAGAAAAAATTAAAGATAGCAAAAGAAAGCTGGAAGGGTCCTCCTAGTTGTGATTGAGCACACTCTCTCTCAGCCTATATCCTATATCCTATTGCAGGTAAACCTAAAAACTAGACCTGCATGGGCCACCACCAAAAACGTGTCACGATCCACACCCAAAAATCGGGCATGAGCCGTGGGTACGTCCAGCCTACGCCGCAGAATCGGCGGTAGAACGCTGTAAGGTCCGTTCTAGGTCAACCAACTATCTATATATCTCACAGAAAAATCTGCTATGACCTCTCCAAAAAGGAGGGCAACCACGCAATATATATATATATATATATATATATATATATATATATATATATATATATATATATATATATATATATGAACTCTCAATCACAAAATCTAGGGGAAGAATAAAAGCACGATATGATATCAAAAAGGAAACCAAACCAAAGAGAGCAAGACAATATCCAAAAATATACAGTCCAAGGCCAAATAGCTACAACATCTAACAGCATCAAAAGAATAAGTACAATCATCCAAAATAAGCCACTGGGAACAACTCAGGAAACCCACCTAGCTAACTAGGGCGCTAACGGCGTCTCCTCGGTGCACTTCTCCTCGATCTCGGGGTCACAGCACTCGTCAACACCCGTCCCGTAGAACGTCGGGCAATAGTCCTCAGGATCCTCTGGAAAAAATATGCCCAGTCCGGACTGGAGCAAAGTACATAACTCTGAAAGCAACTCCAAATACATGGTAAGGTATATATGACAAGCAATAGAAAAGTATACAAGATGCACAGAAAATAAATATATGCTGGAGCACAATAAGTAGCTACAAGGTAAACTGGAGAACAATACAAGTAGTGGAAAAGTAACTGCAGGTGAGAAACATGAATACTAGCTAAGTGCCTTGAGCACAAGTTCATTATGTGATCGGCTTAGATTGCACATGAAAAACACTATGATAACTCCGTTATGCGTGAGTTGCATAACCGATATACACATGAATACTGTTTGGCTTTGATCACATAACCAACTCCTACTCCCCTCCCCCACTAATGCCATTAGATCCAACCATAAAACGCTACGTACATGATAATAGCTCGCGCACATGAAGGCGAGAGCACAAGAAGCACATGATAGCACATGAGAATAAATACCTGAAGCACATGATAAAATACACGTGATAGAGTACCCGCTGAACACGGTAAGGAGGATAGCATCTCATGACGGGATCCACTAGTACCAGCTCATGTAACAATGTGTCAGAATCAAGTATCACAGTTCTAGAACAGGTGATATAAACGCTATCATGAAATGGAAACTATCAGAGGTAGGTACTCGCTTGATGTTCTGAGCAACTGATGAGGATCGAGATCCGGACCGGTGTCACAAGAATCTATTACAAAAAGCAGAATTAAACAGGGTTCTAAGGATTTAAACTGATATAAAATAATTAAAAATAGGCTTCTAGGGATATTCTAGGTCGAACGGGTCAAACCGATGAAATTCGGGTCAAAAAGTCAACCCGGGGTCCAAAAAGTCAACTCTAGATCAAAATTAGGTCAAATGTTGACTTTTATGGTCAACGAGGACAATTATGGTCAAAGCTAGGTCAAACTAGGGTGCCCCTGAAATTCTAGGTCAAACCGAGCTCATTTAGCTAGAAAACTCATAAACTCCCCTAATCGAGATACCGGGATACCCTCGGTATCCGATACCTTGCCCTAGGCCACGCACCCTGCCTAAACCCGCTAAAACCTATGCTAGCACGCGTAAATATATATACATAAACATATAAAAATCACTCCAATATATTTTCTAGGCTATTGCTCAAATACCCCGCTCGAAACTCAATACCTTGGATATCTCAAGGTATTGAGATACCGCTCTCAAACCCCTCTAACTAGCTATTAGGCTTATAAATATATACCTAGTTATTAATCTAGGCTAAAAAATATATATATATCTATCATATATTTACATATCTAAGTATCTATATACCTATATATATAGATATCCACACACATATACATATACCTATTACCTTACCCAACCTATTCATATATATATATTACTAACTATAATATATATCTAGCTCTAGGTATATATATATATATATATATATATATATATATATATATATATATATATATATATATATAGGTATCTACCATCAATCTACCTATCTATCTATCCAACTACCTATCTATCTACCTATCTAGTAATTAGATATCTATCTAACTATCTATCTATATAACTAGCAATCTAACTATCTATAAACTATCTATCAAACCTATTTACCTAGATCCATATACTAATATCTATCTAGTTATCTACCTATCTAATTATCTATCTAACTAATACTCTAACTATTATCTATTACCTATCCCTCGCCAACACCCTCGCGCGAATGCTAGCTGCTGCTGCTGCCTGCACTGCACTTGCTGCTGCTGCTTCTCTATATTGCTGCTGCTGCTATGCCTTTGCTGCTGCTGCATAATGTTGCTGTTGCTGCTGCACATGGCTGCTGCTGTGCTGCTGCTGCAGTGCAGTAGCAGCTGCTGCCACTGCTGGGCTGTGCATCCTGCTGCCCCCGCTGCACGCTGGCTGTTGCCCCCCCTCGCTCCTTCTCACAAACACACACACACACACACTCCTATATACATATATATATCACTATATATATATAAACATACATATATCTCTATATATATATACAACTAGATATATATATATATATATACACACTTATATATATAGTCTAACACACACACTAACACACTCACAAACACTAATACACACACACACACTTAAACACATATCAACAACACACACACACACACACACACACACACACATATAAATATATACATAGCTATATATATATAAACACCTATTTATATATATATGCACACACACACACAGATATATATATATATATATATACATATACACACACACACAATCTAAGATATATATATATATATATATATATATATATATATATATATATATATATATAGACATATACATACACAAGCACACATATACATATACATATATATATATACATATAGACATATACATACACAAGCACATAGATATAAATACACACACATATATATATATATATATATATATATATATATATATATATATATATATATATATATATATATATATATATATATATATAGACACATATACCCAAACACCACACAACGCACACAACACACAAACAACACGTCCCACTCACGCCCAAAGACCCCAACACTCACCAATACCCTAAAATATATATAATATAACTCGAGAACTCTAGCACACACTCCCCGATGCTAACCCAATGCGCGCACAAGCCCGAAACTAGGAAACCACGCCGAAATGGCCGTTCGATCATTTCGACGAACACGTGGTGCGTGGTTCGAAAAACCTCCTGAAACGCACACCAAACGAACTCGGAATCGGCCCAAAATTTACCCACGCATCCTAAACGATGTCTAGATCCTAAAAAAAGTGCTACCACATCGATTCTAGACCCGTGGCGGAAATGCACACGCACTTAGAATCGGCGACAACAAAAAATCCTAATTTTGCCCGAAACGCCCGTTTCTCCGCGACACTTCCTGTGTCCGAATGGAGACACGCACTCACCCTCAAGACACCCGACAATGTCTATCTAGGTCCATCTAACCTAGGGCATCACCCAAAATTGGGCCAAATTCGGATTCCATCCGAAATTGACACAAAACCTAATGTCAAAGTCTCTAAACTCAACCAAACTAGTTCCAACTTCCTCCCACGGGTAGGCTTAGGGTCTAGGAAGGTTCTACAATACTAATTATACTACATAAAAATAATTAGTAAGGGGAAAGTTAGGGTTTACCTCTTGGGAGTTGGAATCCCAAGGCCAAAGTCTCCGATCTACTAGAAATCACCTCCCTCAAGCTCCAAGCCACTAAATCTAGCTTCCATACTAAATCTAGGCTCCACACACCTAGGTTAGGGAAAATGTAAGGTTAGGGTTAGCATAAAGAAGAAGGAATGGAAGAAAGAAGGAAGAAAAAGGAAGAAGAACTCACTTTGGAAGAAGAAGGAAGAAGAAGAAGAAGTGGGGAAGAAGAAGAAGTGAAGAAGAAGTGGAAAAATATGAAGAGAACAAAGGGGGGGGGGCGGCTGCTGTGCTCACGGTCGGGTGTGGGTAGGAAATAGGGCCGGCCATGTTAAATAAAGGGTTACATAAGTCCAAATGACCAAAATGCCCTCCTAACTTGGGTTTTGGGTTTTGGGTTCCAAAAGCACTCAAACTAACTCCAAATCTCTCCCACTAATCCACTAAAAATATAATAAATATTTCTAAACCCCAAAATAATCCTCACAAGGGTGTTGGTCGGGTCGGACATGGGTCCACTAGGGTCTGACATGGGTCCAGGCTAGCCAAAACTCTAAAACAATTATAAAAATAATAATACAAGCACTATTTAAATATAAATATAATTAATTAAATACAATACACAATTTATCAAATAAAAATAAAAAAATAACCCTATTTTCTAGAATTGGGTAGTGACATGTAGCCCCGGCATTCTTTAATCCAAAAGGCATGACTGTATATCAATATACCCCCAGTAGTGTACGAAAGGCAGTATACTTCTCATCTTCAGAATTTATCTTAATTTGATTATATCCTGAAAATTCGTCCATGAAAGACATGCGCTCAAAACCGCACGTATTATCGATCATGACGTCTGTAATGGGAAGAGGGAACTCTTCTTTAGGGCATGCCGCATTTAGATCTCGGAAGTCGATGCAAACACGAACTTTTTCGTTTTTCTTCATAACTGTGACAATATTAGCGACCCAATCAGGTGTTGTTCTTCCCGGATGAACCCGTAAGCTATTAGTTTCCTGATTTCAGCTTCAATGGCATCCATCATATCTGGGCGAAACCGGCGTTGGTGTTGCTTTACAGGCTTTGAATTGGACAATATGTTGAGTTTATGGGTAGCCACTTTTGGATCAAGACCTGGCATATCCTCATAATTCCAAGTAAAGACATCGATATATTCTTTTATCAGCTAGATCATTTCTTCTTTTTCTTCTTCAGAAAGATTGTTGCTGATAAATATCGGCTTTGGTAAAATTTTATCCCCAATATTGACTTGGATAACTTTATCTTCAGTAGGTGGTTCTTTTTGTTCGAACCGGAGTTCCCATTGTGTATCTATTTGCTGTGCCCAGGATTCATTCTTAAATGTTTCAGATTCTTGTTTCTCTGTTTCGCGGGAATCTGTCAATACCATATTTACTGATAGTGCCAGTTCAAATTCATCATCTGAATTGGAGGATGACAAATCATCTTGAGAAGAGGAAATGGTCCCATCGCTTGACTCAGAGTTGTTTGAAGCTGCAAGAGATATGGTATACCTTAACCTGAAACAAGTTCGTTGACAATAAGGATCACCATGCAACGACATTCGTCTGCCTTTTCTATAGTTGAGGCCTGGCTCCAACTTTAAATCATAACGCATGTTTTGCATAATCTTCAAAGCCTGTGGGCTATATCCGCGGACTTGCATTTTCCCAACATCAGACTCGTGAGAATCTTCTTGTACAATCGGTCTATTCCGTATTCGACCGAAGACTATTGGATGCTGATCGTTACGAGTAGGTAGAACAATAAAGATAGAATCTTCATGCGGCCCATATGTCGTGACGATATTAGATGTTGACACTACTTTCCACACATATGGATGATAGAAGTCTATAGCTTCCAAGAATTTTTATGCTATAGGTTCTATATCGTTATGAGGAGAAGATTTCTGATTAGGAAATTGAGCGTCAGTATACTAGAAAAGAGAATCTTTATTATCGTCAGAAACTACGTTCCCGGTTATATTTATATCAGCCGACTGCTTGTTGCGCCTAAGGTCAATGACCAAAGGTGTAGGTTTCTTGTTCAAACTGATCACTAAAGGATTATTTCCTTCTCCCAATTTTGTTTTGCCCAAGTGAATAGTCATAGGTTCCATGACTTTCGGACGGGTAGTGCGCCCTTTCACCTGGATTGACAAAGGTTGCTCAGCAGATGGTTCTCCTGGCTCCTGTTGGGCTTCCTCCTCCGTCTTGCCTGACACCTCCTTCATGTAGTCTTGGGTGTCTAACATGGCATCAGAATAGTAGGACTCAACTTCTTTGAACGGGTTGAGGTCAGCGAATTCTGTCTTCACTGTTCCCAGAGTATCTATATATTTGAAGCATTGATGTAGAGTTAAAGGAACAATATTATGATCGTGGATCCATGGTCTGCCCAACAGAATATTGTAAGACACTTCCGAATCAATAACATAGCATGTAGCCACTGATCTAAGGTCACCAATCTGGATTCTCAGACGAATCTTCCCTAACGGTCTGCTTTTCCTGGCATTGAAGCCCACAATTATAGTGGTAGTGTAAGCTAGTTCACTTGTAGGAATTCTCAATGGTCTTAGCAGACTATGAGGGATAATGCTGATCGACGATCCCTGATCTATGTGAATCTGGTCCACCTCAATGGAGCTGACGTATCCCGTATAATAAAGAGGCCTGTCGTGTTTGTTATGCTTCAGTAACATGTCCTCTTGAGGGAAAGTGATGTAATGGACCACTTCCATCACACTATGGCATTGAGAACATGCCACATGCTCTTTATCAGGGGACTTGAGCTGAGTTAAGCATACATCTGCCTGCATTAATGCTTCACTCAAGGCTTGAAGAGTGTCTTTGGATAGCCTAAGTAGCTCGAAGATGGACAATCTGGTTGGAGTATTAGCCAATTGAGCCAAGATGTCAAAGTTATAAGGTTTCTCTAAACCTTTGTTTTGAATATTCTTCAAAGGTTTATCGAAACGAACATCTTTTTGCTTGCCTTTGTCCGTCGAAGTTGGTTTAGAAGGACCTGCCTCTGGTATAATAGGTTCAGGCTTTTTGGAGGTTTGGCAGCTGAAGTGTCTGCCGTCACTTCTTACTGATTTCCTTCATAGTGTTTGAGGTAGGCTTTCCCTGACCGGGTTCCGGTTGCCAAAGCCTCTTCCTCGGATGCCGGAGATATTCCAACCATATGGCATGGTTTACCTCTTGAGTTCTTCTTAGACTTAGCTTTAGCAGCTTTAGTCTCTTCCTCAATTTTTGATACTAGATCAGGGTGAACCCACATGATCTCCCCCCGTTTGGTAGTTAAAGGCACTAAGTCATGATTTTGACCCATAGTAGGAGGGAGATTAATAATGTTCATCATTGCCCGTGGAATAGGCACCACACCATCCGAGACTTCTTGAGGGAGCAAATTGCCAAATTGGAGAGAGATCATGTTTGCAGTGACCGTCTTCTCATTATTACGCAGAGTGATGGCCTTGGCGTCGATCAACTCCTGGATTTTCCTTTTCAGTACATAGCATGCCTTTGTGGGGTGATGTATGTATCTGTGGAAAATGCAGTACTTAGGATTATTTGTACTGCCGACTTTATTTGGACGCTTTATCTCGGGGAGAGTAAGCTTGCCACTTTTGACTAGACAGTCGAATACGCTTAGAATATCATCGTCGTCAAAAGAATATTCTTCTATAGGTCTGGAAGTCCCAGGTTTCGTCTGCGTAGTTATTGGAGTATTTTGCCTGGACGTGTTGATTGTCAGAGCTTCCTTTCCTTTCGAACCATGAGTATGGTCATTATTAGAGGATGACCGCTTCCCTCTATCAGAGGTAGGAATCATGATTCTGTTATCACGAGCCTTTCGACTGTTATCTTTAGCGGCTACCGTCGATATGATAAACGAGGGCCAATCATGGAACTGATATGGTCCCATGAATACTGAGATCAGTGGGAGAAGGTTCTTCCTGTAAATATCCACTAAAGATGAATCTGGAACTCCAGGAGGCATCTGTAAAGTAGCCTGATGAAAATGTTCAATAAAAGTACGAACGTTTTCTTTTTCCTTCTGCTTTACTTCGATGAGTAATGACATAGACATGTCTATTCCTCCGTCGTAGAACCGAGCGAAGAACATGGTCTTAAAATCTTCAAAGGAAGTAATACAGTTGTCAGATAGACTACGGTACCATTGGTAAGCTACTCCGGACGGACAGCCTTTAAACACTCGAGTGAGAAGGGCGTCATTTCCCTGTAACAACACCATCATCATGCTGAAGTAGTTCATATACTGGCTTGGTGACGTCTTTCTCTCAAACAAAACCATAGCCTGCGGTTTGTATTTTGGTTAGAAAGGGATCTCATCCCAGACAGCTGGGTATGGCTGGTTGATTCCCAACTTCTTGAGCTGATCCTTATGCTTCAAGGCATCGAATTGGGCTTTTAATTCCCGAACTGCTTGT
Organism: Iris macrosiphon; assembly: GCA_036927795.1. Lineage (NCBI taxonomy): Eukaryota > Viridiplantae > Streptophyta > Magnoliopsida > Asparagales > Iridaceae > Iris > Iris macrosiphon. The sequence goes on along the minus strand of JAYESA010000011.1, from coordinate 122,014,921 downwards.
ATCAGATCTTCAGTTGGGAAAGGGACCACAGAGAGGTGAGAGATCGGTTGTATTGTAACTCCAACAGGAGGTAATATATTCTCTGGGTTGAGAGGTTGAGGAGCAGCTGATTCTTGATTTTGAACGAGCTCCTGGCTTGATGGTATATCTACCCCCACACGTAGTTGAGTCGGAGGAACAGGTGTTTGAGCTATCGCAGCTGTATGTTGAGTCACCATCATTTTGTACATACTCTCCATCATGGTACGTATCTCTTTAAGCGATGCTTCCAATACAGCGATGCGTTGTTCCGTACTTCCTGATGGGGAAGCCTCTTCATGTTCATCTCCAACGGCATAAACTTTCATTTCTCTGGATGCCACTGAGGGATTAGTATAGATCTCTATAGAGATTGAGTCTATACTTTTAGCATCAAATTCAGAAAACTGGTGACCCCCAGTGTCGGAATCAGAAGAATATGAAGCCAATTGTCTTGACCTCGAGCAGGTATTTCGAAAAACACCTGCTTTAATATTCTCTAGGAGTCTGTCAAATCTCCTTTGGCTTGGAGTTCTAGAGGAATGACGTCTTGAACTTGACAATTTTCTCAATCCTTTTTTCTGTCGTTACGGTGGCTTTCTCTAGGAATATGCAAAGCCATGTTTACCGATGCAAATATCGGTTCTTCTTTCTGTAAGGACAAAGAGTAGTTCAACCAGTCAAAAACTAACCGTTTTGCCTTAGAACAGCAGTACGAAAACTAACCGTTTTGCCTTAGAACAGCAGTAGTTAATTACAACCTTATGACTATTACAACTATGCTCCATAGGGGGTGTAATAGACATATTAGGAGATCCCTTGTCTTTGCATTTCTGGATCAAGAAATCACGCAAATAAGAAGGATTAATAGAAAAGGAAGAAGAAGGCTTATTCTGCCTTTTTACATCAGTAGGATCGTGGAATTAGGGACAAGAACCCTTTCCCTGCCATAGGAATACAGTAGTTCACCCATGTGAGTAGCATATGACCCGTCATCCGTCTGAAGAGCGTATTTTCCTGAAAAATGGGTCTTCTTTACGCGGACAGACTTATCCTGGCATAATTTGGAGTTTTGTACAGGTTCACGTAAAACAAGGATAGTCCTCAAGCGGCCTCCGGCATCACGTGTAATCTGAAGAGTGGGCAATTTCTTCTCTTGTGGGCGTACAAGCCTAGAGGTTGGGAGACTCACCACTTATTTTCCCTTGATGTGATCAAAGGGACCATCTACTTCATCATAGATAGGAGATGTATTTTTACGCACAGGGCACATTTTAAATTTCTGATTTGGCACTGAGGCCTTATCAGAAATTTTATCTGCCACGTCACAGATGGGAGACGAAGTTTTACGCGCATGGCGCGTGTTAAACTTCTGGATTGGCACTGAGGTATTGTCAGAAGTTTTGTCTGCCATGTCACAGACGGGAGACGAAGTTTTATGCGCAGAGCGCGTCTGAGACTTCTCGTTTGACACTGAGGCATTGCTAGAAGTTTTGTCTGCCACGTCATAGACGAGAGACATATTTTTACGCGCAGAGCGCGTCTGAGACTTCTGGATTGGCACTGAGGCATTGCCAGAAGTTTTATCTACCACGCCACAGACGGAAGACATATTTTTATGCACAAGGCGTGCAGGTTGTGCTGTCACAACCTTGTTGATCAGGGAATGAGAGCTTGCAGGAAGGGTAGGACGTCTTAGGCATCCAAACTTTACGCAGCTTCCTGTTGTTCTGGACAGAGGGGGAACGAGAGCTACCCCCTGCACGAAGCATGTCTTCATAAGCAGATTGGTCGAACTGGATGACCAAAGTCTTCTTCCTTGATCCGACGGATACAACATCGTGTTCAGCAATTGCTTTCTCGTCAGAGGAGAAAGTCGCCCCTAGCAGAGTCGCCATCTTGTGTTTAAATAAACAAAATGAGCGAAGAAGAGGGTTTATACGAAATCTTTCTTTTTTTTGCTTACAAATAAGAAAAATAGTATAATTAATCCTATACGAGGATGTTAAGTACAATAAAAAATGATTTTGGGGAAAAATTGCTATAGGAGTCTGATCTGCGGTTGATCACTTTGTCCCTTGAATCACACGATAATGAAGAAGTGCTGTAGAAGAAGAAGAAGCTTCAAAGGTTGCAAGTGGGATTGAATTCTTTTTGCCAAAGTTGTCAATCAACACCCTCTGTCCATGCTCTCTCTCTTTGATATCTGATTATGCTCTCCCCGGTCTCTCTGTGTGTGTCTGTACGTCTGACAAAGGGGTCTCTATTTATAGAGAGCAGTCACAATAACTGTCCAGTTGGCGTAGAAGGCCAACTGTGAAGAAAGTTGCACCTTTTACGTGGCGGTTATAATAACTGCTACCCATGTTCGAATGACCTTCTAACTCTACGTATGACACGTGTCCCACTATATGGTAACGCGTATAACTGCTTCTCGAAGATCATGACATGCAAGCCACGTAGGTAACTGCCCTTCGCGTAGAGATGGTTGGCGTAAAAGCCAAATAACTGTCTTGTTGGCGTAAAAGCCAAATAGCTGTCTTGTTGGCATAAAAGCCAAATAGCTGTCTTGTTGGCGTAAAAGCCTAATAACTATCTTGTTGGCATAAAAGCCAAATAGCTGTCTTATTGGCATAAAAGCCAAATAGCTGTCTTGTTGGCGTAAAAGTCAAATTCTGCGTAAAATTTGATGCTGCATGAATAATAGATAACCAGCGTAAAAATAGCCAATTATCCTTCTTGACTGAGATCTTGAGCATATTCTGGGTCAAATAGTCTTATCACGTACCTTTGCAAATATAGCTTGAGTTGGCGTATTTCGCGGAGATAGCATACGACGTACTCCTATAGTTGAAAATAGTCTGGTTGGTGTAAAATGCAAGGATAGTGATGTAAGCATATTAGCCATAGTTTTAGCTCTCCCAGTCATGACAAAATTATAAAGAATAGAACCAAATCTCGTGCATTTAATACAGAGATATGCCTCAATCTCGTGCATTAAATACCGAGATATGCCTCGAGCTCTGTACGAGGAACAACTTTTGACGTGGCGTCTGATTTCGTCTCGTCTTGAGCGTAAAGTCTCATTTTTGCCCATGTAGAATAGGCAACGTATTCTTTGAATACATAAAAATGACTTGTATCAAGAATATGTTACTAAACGACAGTCTGGGTCTCTGTGCAAAGTCATCATCACAGCCATCCTCTCGATCATCGTGCAGTACTTTTGTCAGGAGTCAGGTTCACTGTTCTGTCTGACAAATTCATCCGAGGAATATGAAGAGTTCCTCTTATACTTTACGTTGCATTAAAAACAAACGTATTTTATGCCGGAGGGTATAGTAACCTTTTTATGCCAAAACATCCTTGAAGCACTGCTTTACGCGGACAACTCTGACGTTCTACTTTACGCCAAACAACTATGAAGTCCCATTTTACGCGGACAGTTCTGAAGCCTTACTTTACGCCAAACAGCTCTGAAGCTCTGTTTTACGCAGACTTCATGTATGTTGGAGGGTTTTTACCGTGTAATACGCGTACAATTCCCCAACGTATTACTTCATGTCTGTTGGAGGGTTTTTACCGTGTAATACGTATATAATTCCCCAGCGTATTTCATACTTCTACACGGTCGATCCCTTTGTTCCTTGGACCACACGATGATGAAGAAGTATTATAGTAGAAGAAGAAGCTTCGAAGGTTGCGAGTGGGATTGAACTCTCGTTGCCAAAGTTGTCAACCAACACTCTCTGTCTGTGCTCTCTCTCTGATTATACCCTCTGGTCTCTGTCTGTGTGTGTGTGTGTTCGCCTTTGGTCCCCTTTATCCTGTGACCAAGGGTCTCTATTTATAGAGATCAGCCAAATAACTGACCGGTTGGCGTAAAAATCCAGGCAACTGTCTCGTTGACGTAAAATGCCAAACTGTGAAGAAAGTTGCATCTTTTACACGGTGGTTATAATAACTGCTACCCACGTTCAAATAATCTTATGAATCTGCGTATGACACGTGTCCCATTATAAGGTAACGCGTATAACTGCTTCTCGAAGATCACGGCATGTAAGCCACGTAGGTAGCTGTCCCTGCGTAAAGATGGTTGGCGTAAAAGCCAAATAACTGTCTCGTTGGCATAAAAGCCAAATAGTTGTCTTGTTGGCGTAAAAGACCAAACTGTGAAGAAGAAGACTTCCTTTACGCTGCGGTTATGATAACTGCTACCCACGTTCCAATTATCTTCTGAATATGCGTATGACACGTGTCCATTTATGAGATAACGCGTATAACTGCTTCTCGAAGATCGTAACATGCAAGCCACATAGGTAACTGCACATTGCATAAAGATGGTTGGCATAAAAGCCAAATAACTGTCTTGTTGGCATAAAATTTGATGATTCCATGAATAATAGATAACCAGCATAAAAATAGCTGATTATCCGTCCCGACTGAGGTCTTGAGCGTATTTTGGGCTAAATAGCCTTATAACGTACCTTTGCAAATGTAGCCGAGTTGGCATATTTCGAGGAGATAGCATACGACATACTCCTATAGTTAAAAATAGCCTGGTTGGCATAAAATGCAAGGATGGTGATGTGAGCGTATTAGTCATAGTTTTAGCTCTCCCAGCCAATTATCCATCACGATTGAGGTCTTGAGCGTATTCTGGGCTAAATAGCCTTATCACGTACCTTTGCAAATGTAGCCGAGTTGGCGTATTTCGAGAAGATAGCATACGGTATACTCCTATAGTTGAAAATAGCCTGGTTGACGTAAAATACAAGGATGGTGATGTGAGCATATTAGTCACAGTTTTAGCTCTCCCAGCCAATTATCTATCACGACTAAGGTCTTGAGCGTATTCTGGGCTAAATAGCCTTATCATGTACCTTTGCAAATATAGCCGAGTTGGTGTATTTCGAGGAGATAGCATACGACATACTCCTATAGTTAAAAATAGCCTGGTTGGCGTAAAATGCAAGGATGGTGATGTGAGCGTATTAGTCACAATTTTAGCTCTCCCAGTCATGAAAAAATTTAAAGAATAGAACCAAATCTCGTGCATTAAATGCAGAGATATGCCTCAATCTTGTGCATTAAATATCGAGATTTGCCTCGAGCTCTGTAAGAGAAACAGCTTTTGACGTGGCATCTGATTTTATCTTATCTTGAGCGTAAAGACTCATTTTCGTTCGTATAGAATATGCAGCGTATTCTTTGAATGCGTAAAAATGACTTATATCAAGAATATGTCACTAAACGATAGCCTGGGTCTTTGTGCAAAGTCATCATCACAGCCGTCCTCTCGATCATCGTGCAGTACTTTTGTTAGGAGTCAGGTTCACTGATTTGTCTGACAGATTCATCCGAGGAATAAGAAGAGTCCCTCGTACAACTTTATGCTGTATTAAAAACAAATATATTTTAAGCTTTACGCAGGAGGGTAAAGCAACCTTTTTATGCCAAAACAGTCTTGAAGCACTGCTTTATCCGGACAGCTCTGACGCTCTGCTTTATGCCAAACAGCTCTGAAGTCCGATTTTACGCGGACTACTCTGAAGCTCTACTTTATGCCAAACAGCTCTGAAGCCCTATTTTATGCGGACTTCATGTATGTTGGGGGTTTTTACTATATAATATGCGTACAATTCTCCAGCGTATTTTATGCTTCTACACGCCCTCCTTCAAAGTTTTCAAATTCCTCGTAATTTGAAATACTTTGAATGAAGCATGAAATAGTCAAATTCTGTAGCTTCTGAGCGTAAAATCGTAGATCTGTAGTTTTTGAGCGTAAAATCGTAGATTTATAGCTTCTGAGCGTAAAATCGTAGATCCGTAGCTTCTGAGCGTAAAATTATAGATTTGTAGCTTCTGAGCGTAAAATCATAGATCTGTAGCTTTTGAGCGTAAAATCGTAGATCTGTACTTCTAAGCGTAAAATTATAGATCTGTAGCTTCTGAGCATAAAATCATAGATCTGTAGCTTCTGAGGGTAAAATCGTAGATCTGTAGCTTCTAAGCGTAAAATCATAGATCCGTGCTCTGCGCGTAAAATCTGAGCGTGAAATCAGGGATCTGTTACGCAGCATGACTATCTATCTTCCTTTTCAAATGAGCGGCTGACGTGGTCCCAAATCATAACTGATTATGATAAGATCAAAATTGGTTAAGGATTCAAAGAGTTATTTGAACTCTATAAATAGACCTAGGTCGTGAGAGAGAAAAACCCTTCATCTCTTTCTGAAAAACCCTTTGTCTCTTTCTGAAAAAGAACTCAGATTTGCCATGGCACCAAAGCAGACCTCTGTCGCTAAGGGAAAGAAAGCCGCTTCATCATCTCGCTCCTCTTCTCCAGTACGAGCGATTCCTGCTAGGCCAAGCGAGCCTCGTTCTGAACGAAGTGCTCCGCCGTCTAGCTGTGCACCGGGCATCACAGGTAAAACTTCAAGAAATAAAAAACCCTTCGCACACGTTTTACGTGTATGCGCAAGGTTATCTTTTGTGCTAAGAGTCTTTTTGGGAAAGATGATGCACAAAGATATTTTATCAATACGCCCATATTTTAATGTGTCAGTGTAAAACTCCATATTTTGCAATCTGGCATAAAAACTCAGACTGTCAAATTTGGCGTATACTACAAACCTTGCATTTTACGCACTGGAAGTAAATTCCAGCATAAAATCCATATTTGCAATCTGGCGTAAAACTCAGACTGTCAGGTTTTGGCGTATACTGCAAGCCTTGCGTTTTATGTACTGGAAGTAAATTCCAGCGTAAAACTCCATATTTTGCAGTCTGGAGTAAAAACTCAGACTGTCAAGTTTTTGGCGTATACTGCAAGAATGTAGCACTTTACGTTTTACACGCTGAAAGTAAATTCCAGCATAAAACTGACTTATTCTCTTGCTTTTTTGCAGTGGACCTATAGATCCCCCCTTTGGCTGAAATAATGGGCTCTGCTACTGGAATGTTGAATTCCAATTACTTGGAGGACTTGTCCCATGTAACTTTTCCCATCTCTGGAAACGAGTATCCTCAAGAAAGGGGAACTCTGATCTCAGCCCAAGGAGAAAGAATGTTGCTGAGTATGATCAGTGGGGAACCCCTGACGTATATAGACGGTATTGAGTATAAGAAACCAGCTTTCTTATTTGGGGATGTTATTGATAAGCAATCCCAGACCAAGCCCAAGAAGGAAGATTGGGTATTTTTTGCTGAGGGCACGGTTATGTACCTGCCAAAGATGTCCAGGGATTACCCTATTTCTGCATTCTTTCATGCCACACATCCCAGAAGGATGGCATGGACTCTGACTCCTGATCTTCATGGCCAGCCAGGGAAGATCTTTTATAGGAAATGATTAAACCGAGGATCCTTTGTAAGCAGTCCCTCAGGCCCTGTTATGCCCTTCAGAGGACTACTACCAGGCAGCGTCCCTAGTAAAGACTCTTCACTGATCCAGCCATTTCAAATGGCAACTTTCTGCAATGAATTTATGGGACTGGGAGGAGTATATCCCAGGGTTAACCCTCGCACCAGTGGGTGGCTTAATCCCCAAAATCTTCGATGGGCCAGTTTAACTGCATGGGCCCTGAAGCACTTTCGGATGGGCTGCCGATCAACACTAATTTGTTCTTAGCTTTAATGGAGCGATATAACTCGCTCACCGAGACTTTCATCACTCCAATGGATGAGTTGGGCCTGGCACTTCATGAGATGGCAGACATCTCAAAGCTGCCAATGGGAGACATTCCCTATGAAGAGTACGTTCCCACAAATAGGGAGCTGAAGGACACTAATCCTCGGACAGTGGCCGTGTACCAAGAACTGATGAGCCACTATCTTGCATGCACCACTTTTTACAGAGAGCCTTCTGATTTGGTTCATATCAACAAGTAGGTATCTTATCTTTTCTTCCATCAGGCTAGGAATGCCATGCAGGACAAGGTTGTAAATAGTAAAGACAAACCTTTGAACCCTCTGAGCATTCTTGATGCCAACACAATCGATGATGTTATTGAAGATGCAGAGGCTCCAGATTGTGTTCTGAATGAAGACATAGAGGATTATCCTGTAGGAACCAAAGCCTACAATTATATGAGGCATTGCCGGAAGCCTCTGTCAAAAGAAGCTCAACTGGCTGGCTTCCTTTCTATTTGGCTACGCCGATAGGTGGTGCCTGGTATTGCGTCGGCAGATTGTATTCATCGCAATACCCTGTGGCCCGCAGTACGTTTGGTGTTTGGGACAAGATTGGGCCTACTTCCTGCCATGATATGCAGGATACAAGCTGGCCTGAGGGCTATTACTGATGGACTGCTGGCCGATACTACACAGCATGAAGGATATCCCAGAGTGGAATTGCCATTCTTATATCTGATGGGATGGTTAGTCCTTCACAACACCAGAGTGATGTCTCCCGGATCTTCCAATGGTTCAGGCAATAACTTCTTGTTGAATTACAAGAATTCTTTTTGGAATGTGACTAGCGTCATAGATTGCCGACTAGCACTAAATTTTGCCCATAGTTGGAAATTCTTCTGCACCGTCCTCCCTGTACATATCAATCAACAGGGGACTAAACTTTAGGATGTAGGTCAGGGGAAGACTATTCTTTCTCCTGAAGCCTTTTACTGGTTGCTCTGCATTAGACCTTCCCACCTGATGTACAAAAGTGAGGACCACTGCTACTTAGAGCCTTATCTACCTTGCCGTTTCGCCAGGCAATTTGGATATGATCAGTTGCACATGGGAAATCCCATCACCAGCTTCAAATTCAAAGGTGGGCTTATTGATGGAGCTAGAGGATGGCGTTATTTCATCATAGGTTGTACTGGAGCAACCTTTGCTGTTCCCGCGACCTCTCTCTCCATGGAGTTGTGTATTCTTCGTTCATACACACAATTTTATGTATCGATCAATACCTTCCATCGTGATTTTGATGTATATGGAAGTTTTAGAATACCCTCCCATAAGTCCACTGGAAGAGAGGAGATACCATCTGTCTCCTTTGATGAAGGTGATGAAACTACTGGTAGAGATGACTATTTGTTGATATTACCGAGAGGCGTAATAGCTCCGCCAGCAGAGCCTCTCATTATTTCCAATAAACGAAAGGCCTCTACTCAGAAAGAGGCTTCCCCTCGTAAGAAGAAGCAGACTACAAAAGGTCCTAAATGGACTTCCACCAAGGGGGCCTCTTCCAGGAGTGAGCCTATTGTTTCCCCTGTTAGGGATGATTCTTTGATTAGGGGTCCTTCGCCTTTTAAAGAAGGATCCTCCACAGTTCCAGCTGAAAGTGCTGGAGATTCTTTGGCCGTGACTGCTGCCACTACCATCGTTACTGGTGATGCTTCTATATCGTCTTCGAGGTCGAGCTCAATAATGATCAGTATACCTTTACCCAGACAAATAATGGGGCTAGCCCCTCCTTCATCTGTAAGTATTTCAAGAGAGATTCCACCCGATGAACCTCGAGTAGATCTGGTTGATGACCGGGATGACTACCCTCCAGCATCAGTTGGTGTACCCTTCTCGCCAGGTATGATAGCTTATTTAGCATTATTAAGAAATGATTTCGCTATACAGGCTGCAGACGTAACATACATACCATCGGCCATGGGTAAATATTGTCTTCATGCTTTTTTCAGGAAAATTTAACATCAAATTGATATTAACTTTCTCTTATCTTAGTTTCAGGCGAAGACTTTTCCGGGGAGGGTAGAGCTGAAACAACCTCTGATTTTGTTGCGGATCCAGCTGATGAAACGGCGGTGACCACCATCGAAGAAGCATACCTTGAAGCCGTTTATCTTTCATCCGCAGCATTCTCGGATGTAATCCCGACAACAGCAGTTCAAATAATATCAGAGGTGGATGAACCCACCATCTCGACTGTGCCTTCTTCGTCGAGTGTGCCAACAACTTCAACTGTTGTTGGTGTCTCTTCTTTTGTCGCGCCATCTGTTGAAGCAACGACTGTGGCAACATCCTCTGCAGTCATTCCAGGAGGGAGATTTACTGACGTTGTGGCCACTCCCAGCGTCCATTCGAGCTTTGCTATGCTAGTTGAACAATACACTAGCATATTCTACCTCACTTTGATAGAATTAATATTTATAGTAATGGAGAAGAATTTAGGCTTTGATGCTTTAAAGATGTCCTCCAAGCTCACTATAGCGCAGATTAGAAATTTCAATAACGCTGAAAGAGCTAATGCGCTAGAGCAAATGGTTAATGGTTTAGAACAACCCATTAATGAATATTTGCATCTATCCCGAGGCAGCATCAATAACTTGGTTCAGGCTGAGTATGACTCACTAACTGCAGATTTTGCTCAGAAGATAGAAACTTTAAACAAATCCATCCAGGAACATCAATAAGAGATGGAGAAAGAGCAAGCAGTATTGGTGGAGAGTATTCCTCAGCTAGCCTAGTGTCATGCTGAATATGAGGGATATGAAGTGAGGGTTCGAAAATTGGAAGCTGAACTTGCTCAAACAAGGGAGAGGCTTCTCAAAGCATTGCTAGTTCGTGATGTATTGGAGGGCCAAGTGAAGACAGCTCAATAGAACTTGACATATGTGGGTGTCATCCACGCAAGTTTTGTTGATTCTCTATTCGAACTATCTCTCTTGAGCAATGACGAAGCAAGGCTGGAACTGGCTCGCGGCAACATTTTAAACTCTAGAAATGAGAGGATGACTGCTTTGGCGCAACAGATCCGCGATTTAACTGCTCCTCCCCAATAATGTACTTTTTTGCTCCTTATTTTCTCAGAGATAATAAAGATACATTTTCTGACTTTGTGGACCCATCACTTTAAAATATAAATGATAGGCTAAGAAGAAAGTGATATCAGAGGTAATATGAACATGATAGAATATGTTCCAACTAAATTGTATACAAAATACTATCAGAGGTAATATGAATATGATAGGTTTCAAATTAGTTAAACATATCTATTCAAAGGTCATATGAACCTGATAGAATATGATTCAGCTAACCTTTGTACGTAGTATCGTCAGAACGAAATCTTTACCATACTCCATTAAGCAAAGGAGATCAAGCATAATACTTCTTCAGGAATTTGCCGTTAATAGGAGCCATTATCAAATATCCATTAGGCTTGGCTAATCTGTAAGCGCCATTTGAAAATATTATTTCAATCACATAAGGCCCCTCCATTTCTTTATGATTGTTTGTGTGAACTTCGAATATCGTACCAGAGGTAATTTGGACGTAGTATAATACCGTGTTTGTTGAGGACATCCTACTGGGGGATCCTTGGTGGACCTATTATTTGTTGTGCATATTGAGTACAAATAATAAGTTCGAAACAAGCCCTAATGGACGCGGTAAGACATGACTTTGTGGGATAGTGGAGAGACATAGTTCAGAGGTAATATGAACATGAACTGACTTTTTCTCTGTCGAGAGGTAATGTGGACTCGTTTCCATTACGGACATCCCCCGGGGGGGTTTTGGTGGACCTATTACTTCTTGTGCACGAGAGTGCAAGTAATAAGTTTAAGACAAGCCCTGTCAGAGGTAATATGGACGTGACAGTTTTCGTGGAACTAGCACCACTGGCGTACTTAGAGTTAAGTACGGGTGCTAAGTTGAGATGACAACCGATATCAGAGGTAATATGGACATGATAATCGATAGCCGAACCCGAAAGGTTTGCTCAGAGGTAATATGGACATAATAAACTCAGCCTGAGAGAAATATTATGACAACAGTGAACCAATGTCCGAAAAATTCATTAAGGAGTAATTTGTTGAGTATGGTCTATCCTGACATAAAGATAGACCAAAAGATTGCTCCGCTGGGGAGATTGATGGGACGATAGCTCAGAGACAATATGAGCTTGGCTAGCGTCTAACGGGATTGGTTTGAATAGTCACTTGCGGGAGTATGCGAGTAGACCTAAGGATTGCTCCGCTAGAAAGATTTTGAGGATCCATCATCCATTGCGTATCCGGGACTCTTGGATACGGATGATGGTTTCTTTTTTACAAGAATTTGTAACGGAAAAAAATATTGCATATAGGCACTTGTTGGGGATGAAGAACCAAGAGTTGATTTGTACCTCTGGGTTGTGGACTTATTACCCATGGCGTACCTTAAGTACAAATAATAAGCTAAAATGACTAGCACTATCAGGGGTTATGCGAATGTGATAGTTAGAAAGTCGAAGAGCAGAACTTTACTCATAGGAGATATGGACATAAAAAAGTTCTGAAAATATCTTACTCAGAGGTAATGTGGACGTGGTAAGAAAAACAGGACAGATGTAATATAGAAGTGACCATTTTTTTGTGGTGGTAATTTTACTCTGCTGGAGAAAGTAGAGAGACGTAGTTCAGAGGTAATATGGACATGAACTAATCGATAGCAACAACCTGGGAGGTTTGCTTAGAGGTCACTTGGACATGGCAAACTCAGCTGGAGGAAAAGTGTTTGGACAACAGTTCAGAGGTAATATGGATGTGAACCCATGTCCGAAAAATTCTCTGGGGAGTGATTTGCTGAGTGGGGATAGACCTGAAGGTTGCCCAGCTGGGAAGATTTTAGGGATTCATCCTCTGGTACTTCTTGAGAGAGAAAATTGCCAAGTTGGAGTGAGGTCAATTTGTAGTGACCGTCTTCTCACTATAAATGCATAGTGATGACTTTGGAGTCGATCAACTCCTGGATTTTTCTTTTCAGTACATAGCATGCCTTTGTGGGGCGATGAATATACCGATGAAAGAGACAATATTTTGGGTCATCGACCTTGCCTGCCCTTTTAGGGTATCTGATATTGGGTAGCCAAAGTTTATTTTCCTTCATCAATATATTAAAGATTTCAATGATGTCTTCATCATTAAAGAAGAAAGTCCCCTTTGGATTTCGGGCTTCCGATACCTGAGTCATACGGTCCTCAGGAAAGATGGTCATAGTTGCATCATTTTCGGACTCAGAAGGAATTCTACCCCCAGCTTTGGATGCTGCTCTGTTTTGTCGAGGGAGACTACCCCCAGACATATCGTTGTCTGGTTCTTCTTCCTGTAATGATAAGGAGTAGTTCAATCGGTCGAAAACTGACCGTTTTGCTTTAGAACAACAACGATTAATTACAACCTCATGACTATTACAATAATGTTCTCTAGGAGGTGTAATAGACGTATTAGGAGATCCCCTGTCTTTGTGTTTCTGGATCAAGAAATTACGCAAATCAGGAAGATTACCAGAAGAAGAAGATGAAGGCTTATTCTGCCTTTTTACATCAGTAGGAGCGTGGAGATTAGGAACCATAACCCTTTCTCTGCCATTGGAATACAACAGTTCACCCATATAAGTAGCATATGATCCATCATCAGTCCGAGGAGCGTATCTTCCCGTTAAACGAGTCTTCTTTACGCGGACAGACCTATCCTGGCATAATTTGGATATTTGTATAGGTTCAGGTAAAACAGGGAAAGTCTGCGTAATATGTAAAGTGGGAACTTTCTTCTCTTGTGGGCGTAAAAGCTTAGAGGTTGAAAGATTCGCCACTTGTTTTCCTTTGATGTGATCAAAGGGTACATCTGCCTCATCATAGACGGGAGATGTAATTTTACGCACGGGGCACGTTTGAAATTTCCGCATTGGCACTGAGACCTTGCCAGAAATTTTGTCTACCATATCACAGACGGGAGACGAAAGTTTACGCGCATGGCGCGTCTAAGACTTCTGGATTGGCACTGGGGAATTGCCAGAAGTCTTGTCTACCACGTTACAAATGGGAGACAAATTTTTATACACAGGGCGTGTTGGAAACTTCTAGACTGGCGCCGAGGCATTGCCAGAAGTCCTGTCTACCACGTCACAAACGAGAGACAAATTTTTACGCACAGGGCGCGTCTGAAACTTCTGGATTGGCACTGGGGCATTACCAGAAGTGTTGTCTACCACGTCACAGACGGGAGACAAATGTTTACGCACAAGGCGCGTTGGTTGTGTTGTCACAACCTTGTTGATTAGAGAGTGAGAGCTTGCAGGAAGGGTAGAGGACGTCTTAGGCATTGTCATGACCCGCACCCGGAATTGGGGCACTAGTACGCGAGTACGTCCAGCCTACGCCGCAGCATCGGCGGTAGAACCTTGTCAAGGTCTTGATACTATCTAGCCAATCTCACTCAAGCATCCAATCTCCATAAGGAGGCACGGATGACACAATTAAAATGAACACATACTCAATCACAGGATTACAGCACGATAAGATATCGAACAAAATTAAATACAACACAAGTCAAAAAGTAATAATCAAACTCAACAATATCCAAGTCTCAATAAAAATGCCGGAGATAAATCCGGTACCAAATAGTCTACTAAAAGAACTAACTAGAAGATTGGTGATTCCGGCTAGGCCTCCCGAAATCACAACTAACTATCAAGCCCAAGTGCAGCTACTCACCATATGGTCCATAAAGTGTTGGCTACCGATCCTCTAAGGCATAGTTTGGAAAAATGTTTCCAGTCAGGAAGGAGCAAAGTACAAATCTCAAATAACAGTTCCATTTAATTGATAAGGACTATAAAACAATAAACATGTGATGCTAGCTACTGAGAAGACAATAAAATAAATGCAATGACAATTAAAAAGAGACAGGCAATGTAAAGAGACAGGCAGTAGGCAATAGGGTACAGTCAGTGCATGTATGAAAATAAAAAGAACAAGGAACAGTATCATATACGGGTGATGTAGTATATGATTTAAAATAGGGAACTGTAATCTATTCTAAGTGTTTGAAATAGTAGTTTCAAAATGTGATCGGCTTGGGAACATGTACGATAGCTATAGGGCCTGGCTAATCATGGGTGAAGAGCATGATTAACACTTACATTATTCTACACTACAATAAGAGGTTATGATCATATTTCTTACTAACTACTTCCCCGCCCCCAACTAGTACTGTAGATCCAACCATGACACGTCACGATACACGAGCAAGTCCAATCTATCATGTACGATGTCTAATATATATGTCGTGTACAATGTCAATACGATAATCAATGTAACATCTCATGACTGCAGATCCAAGCTATACTAGTCCGTGTAGCACAGTGTTAAAGATTCATATGTAACATTTTATGATTATTGAACTTATAGAAATTATCAAGGAATTGGAAATTATCAGAGAATGTACTTGCCTTGGGTCCTTAGCTGGTATTTATTGATGTCCTGTCCCAGAATATCCCCTGGGCGAAGCAACAGTCCTATAAACATATCACAATATTACTTGTATCAGGTGCTACCCTAATACACAGTCTATAAACACTGGCCTCAGGGCTATGCCAGGCAGGGCACTAGTCAACTAGGGTCATCTAGTAGGGATATACATAAATATACATCTCATTAACTAATCATATATATATAATTCTATCAATTACAATAATAGATATATGTAAAAATATATACTTTAAAATAAATAATACTTGTATATATGTAAACATAATAAATAATACTGGTATGTATATATATATAAACATAGTTCATGGAAAGGAATACAATACGTATTTATATATACCAATCATATATATATATATATATATATATATATATTGGAAATATATATTAAATGTATGTACAAAATATATATATATATACATTTATACTCATTATACACATTTGAAAATATACTAAGTATATATACATATACTAAGCCTTATCACGTACCTTTGCAAATGTAGCCGAGTTGGCGTATTTCGAGGAGATAACATACGGCGTACTCCTATAGTTGAAAATAGCCTGGTTGGCGTAAAATGCAAGGATGGTGATGTAAGCGTATTAGTCACAGTTTTAGCTCTCCCAGCCAATTATCCATCACGACTGAGGTCTTGAGTGTATTCTGGGCTAAATAGCCTTATCACGTACCTTTGCAAATGTAGTCGAGTTGGCGTATTTCGAGGAGATAGCATATGGCGTACTCCTATAGTTGAAAATAGCCTGGTTGGCATAAAATGCAAGGATGGTGATGTGAGCGTATTAGTCACAGTTTTAGCTCTCCCAGTCATGACAAAATTTAAAGAATAGAACCAAATCTCGTGCATTAAATGTAGAGATATGCCTCAATCTCGTGTATTAAATGCCAAGATTTTCCTCGAGCTCTGTAAGAGAAACAGCTTTTGACGTGGCGTTTGATTTTGTCTTATCTTGAGCGTAAAGACTCATTTTCGCTCATGTAGAATAGGCAATGTATTCTTTGAATGTGTAAAAATGACTTGTATCAAGAATATGTTACTAAACGATAGCCTGGGTCTCTGTGCAAAGTCATCATCACAGCTGTCCTCTCGATCATCGTGCAGTACTTTTGTCAGGAGTCAGGTTCACTGATTTGTCTGACAGATTCATCTGAGGAATACGAAGAGTCCCTCGTACAACTTTATGCTGCATTAAAAACAAACGTATTTTAAGCTTTACGCAGGAGGGTAAAGCAACCTTTTTACGTCGAAATAGTCTTGAAGCACTGCTTTACGCGGGCAGCTCTGACGCTCTGCTTTACGCCAAACAGCTCTGAAGCCCAATTTTATGCGGACTGCTCTGAAGCTCTACTTTACGCCAAACAGCTTTGAAGCCCTGTTTTACGCGGACTTCATGTATGTTGGGGGTTTTTACTGTATAATACGCGTACAATTCCCCAGCGTATTTCATGCTTCTACAAGTATCACGCCCCAGTATCGAAATACGAAGATGGATATACCATTTACCCAGTACAAGGTATAGAACGTCGTACGGCGGTCACGGCTGTAACTAGACAAAGGGGTGCATTCTACGAGCAAGTCACTTAGGGTTACATAGAACATCTGATGTCTTAATCAGTCAAACCAGGATAGTAAACATAGAATATATATATGATAAGGAAGTAAGGCATCCCAAATATCCTGCCAAAATATTCTAGAAACCAGCTATACAAAATAAGAAGCTGGCGGAGTAGCAAAAGTACATGAACATGATCAGCTGTAGTCTGATTAATTACAATCATGTAAGAAAACTAAATATCCAGATTTAAGGCTAACAAGTGCTGGTAGCTAAACGCCCAAAAGAAAAATGTATAATAATGAGCAGTGATTAAGAAATCCACTCGTGTCCCTCACCGGCCATCTGTCTGGTGTGCACCATTATTCAAGGTTAAGTAAGATAGATCCTCGGGTGCTGGCTCTAAACTAGGCCATGCAAAACTAGTGGGGTTAGACCCCAAATAACAAGTACCAGAAAGGAAGCACGAATGAAGGAACAAAACCAGTGATAAAATAAATGCACACACATATATATAGTTCTATCTCGTAGTTTCGGTCCCGTGATACAACAATCTAATCCTAAAACCAAACAAGGACAAGGGTTCGATCATCTCACCATGATA
The DNA here is from genome assembly GCA_036927795.1 of Iris macrosiphon. Classification (NCBI taxonomy): domain Eukaryota; kingdom Viridiplantae; phylum Streptophyta; class Magnoliopsida; order Asparagales; family Iridaceae; genus Iris; species Iris macrosiphon. The sequence continues at coordinate 121,997,519 of JAYESA010000011.1, read as the reverse complement.
GTCCATGTCCCTAAACTATTTAATAGAAGATACAATACACAATCAAGCCCAGTTACATAACCGACCAATCACTTTTACGATATACTAGGTGGATTCTGGGTTATCCCAGAGATATACGCGTATAATAAGAATCCTAAGATCGAGCCACGTGCTAGTAGGGCTAGCCAAGCCATGAATCATCGTATAACACGTAGTATTTATGCACCAGTCCCTCGTAAGGCCACCGTGCTAAGATCGCATAGAACACATAGTATAATATAATAGTTGATAATTGCCATCCACTAATGAGAATTTAAACAATATCCATGGGGGCCAGCCTACACATGCCAGACAATTATTTGGGGGTGGCTAGTTAAGCATGATCTCAGGATTCTGTCCCTCCTAATGCTCTAGATATTTTAGTTGCCTAGTTAACCCTACTGTTAATAAAATATCATAGCGTTGTTACATAATTTTTCCCTTATATGTAGCACCATAGTACGAACACGCTAGATATGAATCCACTTTGCCACTTGGCAGTCCAATTGGATTCACCCTAACGTGATACAATAATCAAACAAGCCCTAGCTACGCTTAGAAATTAACTAAACCACTTTGTCCATGCTTGGAGGAATCGTATTATATCACATATCGCGTAGCACATAGGTACCCCTTAGTGTAAACATGCAATATAATCATGTAGGAACACTTAGCACGTAGGAATACATACCATATAGTAAGTATATCATCACGGATATAAGTGGTCGAGTCAAGTCACCAATCACAGTAAATCACATAAGTTCTATCATATTGCAACACATAAGTCAAGTCATGCACATAGGTGGTGTAGTCACTTGGCGCATGGTCGAACTATATACATGGTCGGGTTGGGCGTATAGACAGGTCAGGTGCACAAGTGGGTCTAATACTCTCATAGTCATCAAGATTATACTTATGAATCAAAATTCAAATGAAACATTCAAACTAAATCAATTCAATAAAATATGGAGGGTTGCATGCATGCATGAAGATCAAGGCCGCATAGTCGATCAGGGCACATGAGAATCGGGGGCGCATGGAATATGGGACGCATAGACCGACAAAGTCCACTCATCGAGATAAGAGCTAAGTGACGGACAATAAATACAAGTCAGCAAAGTGACTGATGTGACAAACCAAAAAATGTCAAGGAGATAAGATAAAAGCATGAAAAGCTGTATAGAGTCACAAAAGTCGTGAAGAGGTATGTGCCAAAAAGAAGAGATGCATAGCTCGTGGCCGCATAGTCTCTTGCCGCATGGACGCATGTAATATAGCCTTAGTGAATTCCCATGCGTTCAAGGTACTATGCGTTAGACTTTATAACGCATTAACAGAGCAGACTTGCATCCAACAAGATGGGAGCATGCTGGAGGGGCACATGTTGCTGGGCTGCATGGTACTCCATCGTCTCAGAATAACAAGTTCGGCCATGAAAAAGCTCCAAGAATCCAAAAACTTATTCCCTTTATAAAAACTTTATTTTAACTCCAAATCAAGTGACCCAAAAGCCAAAACGCCTGAAATAGAATGCTCTATCACCTAGGAAAATGTGTTTCCTAAAATACCATGTTTTAATATATCAAAACTAAGAAAAACTTATGGAACCCATAAAAACCTTAAACTAATAATGTAGATCTACTCACATTCACCCATCAAAACTGAAAACTCTAAACTTTAGAAGTGTTTAGAATCGTAATGTACACATATTAGACTAATAAAATACAAAAAAAAGCAAGAATTAAAATCTGAGGATTTTTCCATATCATGCAAGATATACTTGCCTAAAATGAAAGGAGGAAAAATAAGAGAATATGGGTTGTGAGGGAAAAAAGTTGGGTTATATAGCTAGGATTTGTGGTTTAGACCATGGGTGTCACTACCATATTTCTAGATAAGGATATTTTGATCATTTAATATAATTATTATTTAGTAATTAATATCTATTTTTATAGTGATATTTATTTAAATTGTGCTTGTGCCATTTAATTATTTGTTAGTGGGCTAGTCTATGTTTATTTGGACTTGACACTAGTGGACTCATTAGTTAGTCATGACATTTTGAGCCCAAGCCCATTAGACCCTCTTTCTAGTTAATTAAGGAGATTAGTTTAATTTATATTAATTTAGAGCCTTTCCAATAAAGCCATTCTTAATTATTCTTCATAGTTATATAGTGGGGATACCTTGGATATTTGTTATTGCTTGGGGGGGGGGGAAACAAAGGGGGGCTAGCCATATGAGGACTCCTCATTCTCTCTCCGCTTTATTAGTTTATTCAAATTAGATCCCCAATTGTTTTCTTCCCCAAATTGACTCATCCCTCCATAAATTCAACCAAATTCACAATAATTCCCTCTCAATTTAATCATCTAAGAAGCATTGGTGTAAAATCCCTAATCCTAAAAACCGTATTAACCTTTTTATTAATTATTTAATGGAATTATAGTCATTATGAACTAATTAGAGAAAATATATTTTATTTAATTTTTATTTTAGGTGTTTGTGCATTTAGGAGATTTATGGAGCCATTATAATTTTTCCTAATTTATTCCATATAGGAGACCTATTGGACAGTTGGTAGATTAATTGTATGCTCTAAAATAAATTTCTAGATTTCTCTCTCTCTCTCTCTATATATATATATATATATATATATATATATATATATATATATATATATATATATATAATGCTTAGTAATTAAAATAGAAATAAAAATAAAAGAATTAGTAAAGAAAAGAAAAAGAATAGAAAATAGAAAAAAAAGAATAAAACATAATGGATCCTAACCCTAAACCCCAATTCCTAACCTACCCGTTTAGAACCCCTGACCCGACCCTTAGAGAACTAAGAAGCGGCAGCAGCAACTGCCAAACCCAAAACCCCACACTCGCGCGTGTATATCTCCCCCCTCTCTCGACATCTCTCTCTATATAACTTCTCTTCCACAAAACCCTAACCCTAACTTATCATCTCCACCCTCGATCGAGAGCAACCACCGAGTTCCAGACCGCCGCTGGACCACCACTCCAGTCGAAGAACCGCCCAGCCAAGCCGCCCGCCCGACCGCACGATGACCGCGATCAACGCGTAACCTCGCAACTGCAGTTTTGAACAACGAAGTACCTGTGTTCACGTACTGTTTTCCGTCACCTCGCTCAACCAAACTTGATCCCGTCTTTACTGGTATGTTCACCACTTAACCCCCTTCAATATCTGTATGATAGTTGACCTCAAATAACGCGTAACCCTAGGCAAAAATAGTGTCCAAGTTGATGGAAAAAGACAACTTTTGGGTATCGCAGAAAACTGCGGTAATTACCTATATTCCCGGATTCGTGTATCCCACCACTGTGATCCGAATTCGATTTTTCTTTTTGGTATGCGAAGACCACTTGACCTAGTTTATTTTTTATCTTTTACATTAATTTATTAACTGCTGTGTGTAGAAATAAATCAGATAAAAAAACCCGAAAATATATTTTTGGCAATTTCCAGAAATTGCGATACGGAGCGCGCCCTGCCAAACAGGACCGCCCCGTCACGTACCGAGTGTACCAAAAGGTGTGTGCGGTATACCCAGACGTGTGGGATTTTACGAAAACTAATTTGGACGCGTGTGCGCGTTGGAATCAGCCCGTATCCGCAGAAATTTCTCGTATCGTAACTTTTGCAAAAGCCCTGCGCATTTAGTGCACGCTCATCAGATTGCGACGAAACTTATGCCACTGGACTCGTGGTATCGCGCTGGTCCTGTGACCTAATTTTCACGCAATTCTGAGACAGTTGACCAAGTCGCCAATTGGCGGGCCCCACGGTTGACTTTTTGGGCAAAATTGGGTTCGACTCACCGGAATCCATATTTGGACATACCGTTGAGTTTGTAATGATATTTAGAGTTTGTTTGACCTATAATATGTCACATTTAGAGACTGTTACCCTTGGCATATTTTTCAGTACAAAGTGGGCCGTATGTGGACTCTACTTTGATCCAAAATTACCGTTTTGTCCCTGTATCCAAATTGGACGAAAAAGAAGTGAATTTTAGCTATTTTTCTTATTTTAGGAACATTGGTGATGTCTATTTCAGCATTCAGAGATATTTGTTCAGATGCCATTGCTTCTGATCTAGTGTGTTGGACATTTGGACGTTACATGTTGCAGCTTCTTGCCAGGCAAGTATACCTTGCCATTGTACTGTTATTCATATTCCATGTGTTGCATGCATCTTTATTTTTTATCTTTAGTTCATATATTTTAACTGTTATATAAAATGCGCGCGACGGTGTCGTCGCGATTTTTTTTATTTATGTATATGCATTGACCTTGTTTTTGAGACCGTCCCATTATCATAAAGCATCGTTAGGTTTCATTTGACTGTGACACATTTTTACACGAGTTGTGAGTCTCATATAGATCACGGACGTACGTATTGACTGATCATCGGTACGTGTGGGCCGTATGTTAGGGATAACTGCTAATAGAAACATTGTATGCTAGAAGACGTAGAAGTTATTAGTAGTCCATAGACATAGCCTATTATAGTACGGTGGTCCAATCCTTGTCTTTGTTTGGTTGCAGGATTGGGCTAGTGTACTAAAGATAGCCTATGAACCAAATCGTGTCATGGATGTGACATGCTTAGAGCATGGGGTGGGGAGAACAATAAGTACCATATTTGGGCTCCTTTGCACTTTTTCCTTCTGTAACCCGGAAGCTCCGCTGGAGATACGGGCGGTGATAACCCCTATACAATTGGCGGCCTCTGCCGTTCAAAAGACGACATGCTTTGAGGCCCCTGATTCTCCGAGAGAGTCATGCCAATCCCATTTATGGCCAGATAGCCCACTTGTTAGAAAGTTATTCTCAAACTACATTCACTTAGACGGTTAGGCGACCCATTGGATATTTATTTCAGTACTTTATTGGCATGCTTTTATGTATCTTGTTATGTCCCTCTGAGGACTTGACCCCTTCTAGGTGTAGCTGTTCTTGAGTATTCGCAGGAGCGCAGATCCGGACTGGTTGCTTATATTTGAGAAGGTCTTCTCTTCGAGCCTCGTGATTGCTAGTTGGTATTCTTATATTATGATTATTGTAATAGCGAGCGTTAAGGTTTCAGAGGAACAAGATATAAAATTAAATTAGAGGCTCTTGATAATATCTTAGTTCTCTAAGGAAAAGGTGGTATGCTAATATCTGTGTTCGAGGTATGATCAAGTGAAATGTTATATTCATTCCTCTTGGTTTTCTAAGGCACTGTCTGCTAATATCAAGACAAAAATCTAAATTTATAGTTCTTTAATACTATCTCACTATGAAAGTTAGGTTTAGTCCTAATATTAAATCTTAGATTTCTATTGATTCCTTAATGTTAGGGTAAAACAGTATGGTCAAATTTCTAACTAATCCTAGTAGTGTCTATACTACTCTCAAGTCTTTCATAATTGTATCAAGGGATAATGGTAAACCAATATATAGATAAGGAATGCTAGGGTTCACTAGGTAGTAAGGGATGCTAGGGTTCATTATTTAGTCTAAACTTAGTGATGTGTAAATATTCTAGTTGTATTCTTAATAGGAAAGTTACCCTAATTATCATCCTAACAACAAGGATTCCTATATTCTAGTAGAAGGCTATACTCAAGGAGCTATTAGGGAAGTACATGAATCAAGCATGATGCAATTATTTAAATAGAACGGACTGGAAGGAAGGTGAGTCATAGTCAAAAGTGGATGAGATCCTATACTCTAATCCTATTTGCAGGCTTGCTCGGTACAGTAACGTAACCGAGACAATATACTCTCGACCTGCATGGGCCACCACTAAAAATATGTCACGCCCCAGTCCCAAAATACGTAGGACTAGGAATACGTAAGCATGCCAGCCGTATGTATATAGAGACTCCAATATATGGAAACCATAACACATGTACGCTGTAATATGAATAACATTTCACAAGTGGTATAAATATGTCACAAGTCACAGGGCATAATCTAAATCTCATCCACAGAAATCAATATAAATAAATAACCAATAACTATTTAACTAAATCTCAATATAAAGTATCTAAGGATGATAGTTGGGTGGAAACAAATCCACTGCCAAACTAGAATATAAAATAAACAGAATAAGTACATCTAATAAACAATAAGACTCGAAGAGAAGACCTCCTCAAAATATAAGTAGCAAGTCCGGATCTGCGCTCTTGTGAATACTCATAAACATCTACACCTGGAAAGGGACCAGGTCCTTAGAGGGACATAACAAGATACATAGAAGCATGCCAATAAGTATTGTAAATTAAACATCCAATGGGTCGCCTAACCGTCTATGTTAATGCAGTTTGAGAACAACTTTCCAACACGTGGGCTATCTGGCCAAAATAGGATTGGCATGATTCTCTTGGAGATTCAGGGGCCTAAAAAGCATGTCGTCTTTTGAACGGCAGAGGCCGCCAGGTAATATAGGGGTCATCATGATCACGCATCTCCGGCGGAGCGTGCAGATTGCAACATATGGAATATAAATTACTGTACAATGGCAAGGTATACTTGCCTGACAAAAAAAAGCTGCATAGTACCAATAACCTGCTCCAGAAGTCACGCAGAACAATCTAATGGGTCCTATATACATATAATATAATACAATACAATATTAGCCATTACACTAGCACATACACAACCATAATTATACTGGACTCAGATGGTACACTAGGGGTGATACTGGTCAACTAGCAGGGTAAATTGCGCGTCTAACTATGCGGGTGTCACGTCTTGAAATGCTGTATCGAATCAGACAGTCAACTAACACATGTCTAGCCAGTACCTCAGTGTACACAAGGCAGACAATTCTCTAATATCAGGGTTACATGGTCAAGGTAATTATGCGGGAAAACCCACAGTGTCCTAGGGTCGTACAATATAAATACATAAATAGTCATAATTAGCATTATCATTTAATTACTTATACAATACATATACATATATATATATATATATATATATATATATATATATATATATATATATATACCAATCTTAATATTATACACGTACGCGTACGAGTACGTGTACGCAACACTGGGTTCACCGACACGGGTCGCACAACACACATTACATAAACTATCATGAAATGACATGCTAACCTAATACCATTCACACATATATTCATAGAATCACGAGAGGGCAGTTCGAACCTGTGCGCTAGCTTGCACGTGCACGAGATTGACGATGATGACGACGACGATGATGACGATGATGACGATGAAGATGACGATGACGATGACGACGATGATGATGATGATGAAGGTGATCGTGGCAGGGCTGCCAGAGTTGGAGCTCAGGCAGGCGGAGAGAGGTGGAAAAGAACGGCGAGGGAGAGGAGAGGTGAACGTTGGTGGTGGCTGGAAGCAGTGGCCGGGGAAGAGGGTGGTCAGGCGGGCTTGGCAGCGGGTGCAAGGGAGGTTGGGAGCAGCGGAGGGTGGTGCTCGTGGTGCTCAGGCCGGTGATAAAGTCGTGGAGAGGAGAAGAACTTAGGCGGTCGGGTCTGGGACTGCTGTGCAGTCAGGTCTGGCGAGGTCGTGGTCGAGAACAGTGGCTGTTCGTCGAGGGGAAGGGCGGAGGAAGATGATCGGAGGGAGAGGAGGAGGTCGTGTGGAGGAGAGCACAGGCGGGCTCGGGTGGTCCGGCGAGGCTGGCTCCGGTCGAGATCGGCTTGGGGAGGAAGAAGATGAACATGAGGTTTGGGGAGAAGGGAGTCGGCTGAGTATATTAGTTTAGGTTGAAAAGAAAAAGGAAAAAATAAAGAAAAAGGAAAAGAATATATATATGTATATGTGTTGGGTTGACCTAGAAATTTGGTCCATACTCCTTGGAAAAAGGGCTTCTCATGTAGGTATTTCAAGGCTATGATTTGGTTTGATTCAAAATGGAGGGTTAGGATTACATTGGTTCAAAATTTGGAGGGCTATGGTTTGATGAGGGAGATGTTGAGTGTTACACACTCCAAAATTAGGGAGAAAAATTATATGATCAACAATGAAGGAAACATGGGGCTTCTTCATGTGTTGGTCCAATGGGATGGACACCTTAATGCACTTTTGCATAAAAGTGCCCAACAATTAGAAAATTGCACAAAGATAGAAATTTGGTTAAATTAATTAAAATTATTATAATTGTTTTTCTAAAATTAATTAGAAGTACATGGGGCTAAAATTAGGTGGGACACAAGTGTCATGGACAAAGAGAGCTCAGAATAGAATATTATCATAAATTGGGTTGCACAAAACGATCAAGATTATGTCTCCAATTTTGATTGGAAAGCACAAGGATACAAAGTTGAATTTATTTAGAATTACGAATAAACGTCTGCGATGAATATTGTGCGACTAAAATGTAGCACAAGAGAGCATAATTATACGTTACACAAAGGTCAGATTAGATGACTGGCATGTCTAGGACAAGGGTATAAAATTTATAGGAAGGCAATGGCTAGTGTAGTGCTCCAATTATCGAAGCAACGGTAAGGTGCACTAAGTGATATAAATATTGCAAAATTAAATAAAATACCGTGTTCTATTTCTAGTTGGATTCAAACTAGTCCTAGTTTCTCTTTCTAAGCCAAGTAGGCCTAATTTTGGGTGAGGGGTTTACAATCTACCCAACTTAAAATAATTTTCGTCCTTAAAATTAAAATAAGGCATAATTTGTTAAATCTTTCACATTCGTATATAAGGCAAGTCTATTGCAATCTCTTCCAAAATTTAAATAACAAAATCTTTTCAATTTTATCACAATCACTTTAAATTTAAAATAATCACTGTTTAAATCAAATTTAACATATTGTAATCTCTTCTCAATTATTTTTTCCAAATCATCAACATCCAAATTTAAGTCAATCCATACAACATCTTCAAGATTTAAATAACCTATACCAAATTTTACACTACTATCTCCAACTATCATATCTCCTTTAGAAAATTATTCAAATCAAATATTATTCCTATTTTCAACTTATGAATTTTGTACTATTCTAATTTTAAATTCAATTTTTTTCATCCTCAATATTTTAAATAGGTAATCCAACAATCAAAATTTAACTTTTAATTTAAAGCCTCAAATTATGAAATTTTAAATCTAATTCACCAATTGTTCAAGTCTAGATTTCTATATTTATCCTCAAAGTTTAAATCGATGATTCAATCTTCAGTTTTCAAAATTTAAATCATGTGCTTAAAGTATAAATATTTGGTTCGAAATATCAAGATTTTAGAATTCATTAAATAATCATCATCTAACTCATTCTTGTAAAATTCTCCACATTTAAAATGACTTAATCTCACAATCTAATCTTACTTATTCACAATCTAAAAGAAATTTACCTCAAGTTAACAATGCAATTTCAACCCAACTTAGAATTTACCCATCTATCACATAAGGCTATACATTTTAAAAAAAAATATTTCTCAAATTATTTAATCATGTTATTCAATCCTCAAAAGTTTCTAACATCCAAAATATATCATATCTGATATGCCCTTAATTACGAAATAATCATTAAGTAATGTGATTGGCCTATGGGGTATATCTAGTACTCTCTGTGTATCAAACTTATACCAAGCATGAGGTTTCGTCTTTCCGAAATAAGGGAAGACAGAAAATAATAATAAAGAGTTCAAGGGGGAGGTGATAGAATACAAGTATGGGAATCAAGGCATTTAAAGAATTCAAAAGGGAGTTGTCAAGGCAGTTATGGATTAAAATCCTATTTTGGTAAATTCCTATTCACATGCTCATATTAGTATAATTATGTAACTAATATAATATGCTCGGAGATGTCTAAGAACAAGTATATTCGTCTACCAGTCAACTATATATCTCAATCCACGTAAAGTAGTCATGTGAAGAGCGATCCAAGCGTACTAAGGTTGTCCAGACCGTAATATACTGATTATGATTAGAAAATTGTATTAGTGTGGGCCCTAATAATACATATTTCATGAACAAGCTCGATAAAAGAGTAAGCTTACAAAACTAGGCTATAATAGCAGCATAAGTCAAGGTAGTACAGAAACTATAAATACGCTGGATTATGATGAAAGAAGGTACATAATAATTCAAGTTTACCAAGAAGGTGAGGCTCTTCTGGTGTTGTGCCTCTACAGTTGTCATACAGCACATGTCTAAGTCGTTAGTCGTCCAAATAGGGGCATTGACCTCTAAGTTCTATAGTCTGGATAAACACTATAGTCTTATGCTAGCATATGGTTGGTGTCATTCAATTACACTTCATTAATCAGTAAAAAAGACTTTGTGATACTAGGTTATGAGGCATACTACCCAACTTAAAAGAATTAACTAATATTGTAACTGTCTTAAGGAAATTATACAAAATAACCTTGTCATTGTAAATAAAGTAGAACTCTTGTTGGGGTACACAAGAAAAGATCTTGGTACTTATTAGGGTATCCTATTGTATTATATAGGTAATGGTCATCTTAAGTCTCAATTATAGGGTTTATAGAACAGAAGTGTCAATAGTAAAATGGAAAAGTTACTGGCTCTCAAGTGAAAGAGGATATAACCTATATGGAGATATGGATACAAATTACATGATTTAAAACTAAGGTATAACCATAAAATTATAATCTAAATGAATACTCAACTATCAAGTTCTAACTACCAAGCATCGGAATTCAAAATTCAAGATTACAACTATAACCTCGCAAACTATATATCCTAATGTAAAAGAAATCACTTGGCCTACAATCATAAGAGTTAGGTGGTACAAATTGAAAGATGAAGAAAAGAAAAACATAATTAGTCGTCTCATAAATAGCGCGCGTTAAGGTTTTAGAGGAACAAGGTATGAAATTAAAATAGAGGCTCTTGATAATATCTTAGTTCGATAAGGAAAAGGTGGTATGCTAATATCTGTGTTCGAGGTATGATCAAGGGAAATGTTATATTCATTTCTCTTGGTTTCCTAAGGCACTGTCTGCTAATATCAAGACAAAAATCTAAATTTATAATTCTCTAATACTATCTCACTATGAAAGTTAGGTTTAGTCCTAATATTAAATCTTAGATTTCTATTGGTTCCTCAATGCAAGGATAAAACAGTATGGTCAAATTTCTAACTAATCCTAGTAGTGCCTATACTACTCTCAAGTCTTTCTTATTGTATCAAGGGATAATGGTAAACCAATCTATATATAAGGAATGCTAGGGTTCACTAGGTAGTAAGGGATGCTAGGGTTCATTAGGTAGTCTAAACTTAGTGATATGTTAATATTCTAGTTGTATTCTTAATAGAAAAGTTACCCTAATTATAATCCTAACAACAAGGATTCCTAGATTCTAGTAGAAAGTTATACTCAAGGAGCTATTAGGGAAGGACATGAATCAAGCATGATGCAATTATTTAAATAGAACGGACTGGAAGGAAGGTGAGTCATAGTCAAATGTGGATGAGATCCTATACTCTAATCCTATTTGCAGGCTTGCTCGGTAAAGTAACATAACCGAAACAATATACTCTCGACCTGCACGGGCCACTACTAAAAACATGTTACGCCCCAGTCCTAAAATACGTAGGACTAGGAATACGTAAGCATGCCAGCCGTATGTATATAGAGACTCCAATATATGGAAACCATAACACACGTACGCTGTAATATGAATAACAATTCATAAGTGGTATAAATATATGTCACAAGTCACAGGGCATAATCTAAATCTCATCCACAGAAATTAATATAAATAAATAACCAATAACTATGTAACTAAATCTCAATATGAAGTATCTGAGGATGATAGTCGGGTGGAAACAAATCTACTGCCAAACTAGAATATAAAATAAACAGAATAAGTATATCTAATAAACAATAAGACTCGAAGAGAAGACCTCCTTGAAATATAAGTAGCAAGTCCGGATCTGCGCTCCTGCGAATACTCATGAACATCTACACCTGGAAAGAGACCAAGTCCTTAGAGGGACATAACAAGATACATAGAAGCATGCCAATAAGTACTGTAAAATAAACATCCAATGGGTCGCCTAACCGTCTATGTGAATGTAGTTTGAGAACAACTTTTCAACACGTGGGCTATCTGGCCAAAATGGGATTGGCATGATTCTCTTGGAGATTCAGGGGCCTAAAAAGCATGTCGTCTTTTGAACGACAGAGGCCGCCAGGTAATATAGGGGTCATCACGACCACACATATCTGGCGGAGCGTGCGGGTTACATAAAATGAAAAGTGCAAAGGAGCCCAAACGCCTTACTTGTTATTCTCCCTACCCCATGCTCTAAGCATGTCACATCCATGACCCGATAATACCTCTAATAACTGCCAAGTCTTCTAGCATGCAAAGTTTCTATCGGCAGTTATCCCTAACGCACTTCCCATACGTACATGAGGCGAACCCAATACATAGTCCGTGTCCTACATGAGACTCACAATCGTGTAATAGCTGTGTCACAGTCAATGAAACCTAATGATGCCTCATGATAATGGGGGTGGTCTCATAAACTAGGTCATATGCATATACATAATAAAAGCAGAATATGACGACACCGTCGTTGCACCCAAGTTTTCTTGGACGCACAGTTTTTATAGTAGTGAAAATATATGAACTAATAAGCATAAATAAGATGCATGCAACATATTGAATATAAATTACAGTACAATGGCAAGGTATACTTGCCTGGCAAAAAAAGCTGCATAGTACCAATAACCTTCTCCAGAAGTCGCGCAGAACAATCCAATGGTTCCTATATACATATAATATAATACAATACAATATTAGACATTACACTAGTACATACACAACCATAATTATACTGGACTCAGAGGGTACGCTAGGGGTGATACTGGTCAACTAGTAGGGTAAATTGTGCGTCTAACTATGCGGGTGTCACATTTTCAAATACTGTATCGAATTAGGCAGTCAACTAACACATGTCTAGCCAGTACCTCGGTGTACACAAGGCAGACAATTCTCTAATATCAGGGTCACATGGTTAAGGTAATTATGCGAAAAAACCTACAATGTCCTAGGGTCGTACAATATAAATACATATATAGTCATAATTAGCATTATTATTTAATTACTTATACAATATATATATATATACCAATCTGAATATTATACGCGTACGCGTACGAGTACGTGTACGCAACACTGGGTTCATCGACATGGGTCGCACAACGCACATCACATAAACTATCATAAAATGACATGCTAACCTAATACCATTCACACACATATTCATAGAATCACAAGAGGGCAGTTCGAACCTGTGCGCTAGCGTGCACGTGCACGAGATCGACGATAACGACGACGATAACGATGTTGATGATGATGATGAAGGTGATCGTGGCAGGGCTGCAGGAGTTGGAGCTCAGGCAGAAGGAGGAGAGGTGGAAGAGAACGGTGAGGGGGAGGAGAGGTGAACGGTAGTGGTGGCTGGAAGCAGTGGCTAGGGAAGAGGGTGGTCAGGCGGGCTTGGCAGCGGGTGCAAGGGTGGTTGGGAGCAGTTGAGGGTGGTGCTCGGGGTGCTCAGGCCGGTTATGAAGTCATAAGGAGGAGAAGAACTTAGACGGTCGGGTCTGGGACTGCTGTGCAGTCCGGTCCGGCGAGGTCGTGGTCGAGAACGGTGGCTGTTCGTCGAGGGGAAGGGCGGAGGAAGATGACCAGAGGGAGAGGAGGAGGTCGTGTGGAGGAGAGCACAAGCGGGCTCGGGTGGTTCGGCGAGGCTGGCTCCGGTCGAGATCGGCTTGGGGAGGAAGAAGATGAACATGAGGTTTGGGGAGAAGGGAGTCGGCTGAGTATATTAGTTTAGATTGAAAAGAAAAAGAAAAAAAAAGAAAAAGGAAAAGAATATATATATGTATATGTGTTGGGTTGACCTAGAAATTTGGTCCATACTCCTTGGGAAAAGGGCTTCTCATGTAGGTATTTCAAGGCTATGATTTGGTTTGATTCAAAATGGAGGGTTAGGATTACATTGGTTCAAAATTTGGAGGGCTATGGTTTGAGGAGGGTGATGTTGTGTGCTACACACTCCAAAATTAGGGAGAAAAATTACATGACCAACAATGAAGGAAACATGGGGCTTCTTCATGTGTTGGTCCAATGGGATGGTCACCTTAATGCACTTTTGCATAAAAGTGCCCAACAATTGGAAAATTGTACAAAGATGAAAATTGGATTAAATTAATTAAAATTATTATAATGGGTGTTCTAGAATTAATTAGAAGTATATGGGGCTAAAATTAGGTGGGACACAAGTGTTATGGATATAGAGGGCTCAGAATAGAATATTATCATAAATTGGGTTGCACAAAACTGTCATGATTGTGTCTCCAATTTCGATTGGAACGCACAATGATACAAAGTTGAATTTATTTAGAATTATGAATAAACATCTGCGATGAATATTGTGCGACTAAAATGTAGCACAAGAGAGCATAATTATAAGTTGGCATGTCTAGGACAAGGGTGTAAAATTTGTAGGAAGGCAATGGCTAGTGTAGTGCTCCAATTATCGAAGTAACGGTAAGGTGCACTAAGTGATATAAATATTACAAAATTAAATAAAATACCGTGTTCTATTTCTAGTTGGATTCAAACTAGCCCTAGTTTCTCTTTCTGAGCCAAGTAGGCCTAATTTTGGGTGAGGGGGTTTACAGATTCATGACACACCACTGTTAGGAAAATGTAGATTATATTTGATTATTTATAATTGTGGAGTCCTGTATTATTTTTAGTTGTTGTTCTTTGCTAGAATATTTTTGTCCTAATCTTGGAGTTCAATTCCATTATTGATTATAAAAATGGGACACATCATCTTGCAAGTTTAGTAGTGTTCATCCCCTCCAAAAATTATTATTATTTATTTATCCTTTGTTATTATTATCTAAATATTTATTTATGAGCACCATTGCTTAGTTATCTATTTTTAAAACATATTTTCTAATAAATAAATAATTTGTAAATGATTTATATACAACTAAATTAGCCACATATACTTATATATAATGTGCTTTTATATTTTTAATTATTTTAGAAAAATTTAACTTTTTTATACATATATTCAATTATATATATATATATATATATATATATATATATATATATATATATATATATATATATATATATATATATATATATATATATATATATAGTTTGTATTAAAAAAATAAAAGTAACCCAGACCTGCGCCCCCCCCCCCCCAAACTTTTGGTTGGAATTTTTTTCTTTGGGATTCAAATTTGGAAAACTTTCCAATCCTTCCTCAATTAATCCCTTCCTAAACTAGCTATTCAATACTTGCCATTTCTTTTTCTTTTTTTCATTCAAAGCCAAAACAAATCGATCCCTACATATCCTTCGTTTCTGAAACATTTCCCAAGGAAACTTCCTCCATACAACCTTGACACCCTCTTCCCTCTCGACGATCGCCCGACAGCCGTCGCCGCCCACGGCTGCCGGAGCACCGTCGGAATAGCCTCGCATGGACTAGACTGCATAGCCGACAGAACCCAGAGACCCCTTCTTTCCAGTTAGTTTTCTTCGTCATCACTCGATCATTTTTTGAACCGATTCTTCGTAGGCATCCACAACATAACCCTCTAAAAACTCTTTCAATTAGATTTTTTTAACTAATCAAATCGAAAAAAATAATTGACTAAAAGTCGACAAAAAATTGCTTTTAAAATAGTGTATAAACTATCCCAAACACTCATGTTGGAAAGCCCGTATCATCTTCCACAGTTGGCCAATCACAGAAATAGTTCAAAAATATTTAAACAACCTAACCCCCTTCAAAACCCAGCAATTAGTTTATTTTATTTTGTATTAAAATTGTAGATAAATCAAGTAAAATTCTAAAAAAAATACGTTTTCGAAAACTGAAGTTAATCGATACAGGACAAACCTAACAACCCCGTCGCATAATGTTTGTCACGTCCCAGTCCTAAAATAAGTAGGACTAGGAATCCGTAAGCTTGCTAGCCGTATGTATATGGAAACTCCAATATGTTGGAAAACCATAACACACACGTACGCTGTATTATGAATAATATTTCACAAGTGGTATATATTATCAAATAAGTCACATGTAACTAGATCTCATCTACAACACAAGTCAATAAATAAACTAAGCAAATAGATCAAAATGATCAAGTTTGAAAATCAAGGAAGTAAATAAGTCGGGTTGATACAAATCAACTACCCAATGACTATATCAAAACAAAAATGATAGAGGAGGACTAAACTCCAATATAAAAGAAAATGATAAAGGAGTACGAAACTCTAATATAAAAGAAAATGATAAAGGAATGTATCAACTAAAGGCCATCAACTATGAGAAAATAAGATATGCTCGGAAGGTAAGACCTATTCAACAATAAATAAAGTGTTAGGCCCGGGTCCGTACTCCTGCGAATAATCCTGATCATCTGCACCTGGAAAGGGGCTAGGTCCTCAGAGGGACACAACAAGATACATAAACGTATGTCACAATATATTAAAAATAAACATCCATAAGGTCTCCAAACTATTCTATGTGAAATGCACTTCTGAGGATAATATTACTAATGAGGAGCTCTCAACTCATACAGCTGCTCGACACACGTAGTGCTCAACCGAGTCACTAGCGGCCAATTTAGAGGAAAGTAAATAAATGGTTGACACACGTAGCGCTATATCGAGTCACCGTGACCAACTCGAGGAAAAGTAAATAAACAATAAGAACCCCTGCGCTAACAGATGTCCTCCCCACCCCATGCTCCTATTCAAGTCATCTCCACAACACGATGATATCTCTAAATACCTGCTAAGTCTTCTAGCATGCTGTCACTACCACATTCTGAAAACAGGGGTAATTTCGACTTTTTACAATATTTAATATTATGGTAGTTATAATTAAGTAATTGCGTGATAATTATTTAATTTAAATAAATATGTGTGATGTGTAATTAAATATAATATTGTATACAGTGTTAATTTATTTTTAAGCTAGTAGACTTGACCTAGAAGCCTAGTAAATGAACACCTGTCTGAATTATGGAATTCTGGATTTTATTATTTTATCTAGAATTTATTATTGGAGATTGTAATTTATTTCCGTATTTTATTTAATATTTTTTTTGCGTATTGCCTTTGCTTCGATATTTGGAGCACTACCCTATCTTTTGTCTCCCAACAAATTTCACAATCTTGCCCTAGACATGCCCGCCTTCCATTCTGCTATTTTTGCAACTCATAATTATGCTCCCTGTGCATTGTTTCTAGCCGCACAAAAATCGTCGCGGACGTTATTTAAATAATCCCTATTTTGTATCGTTGTGCGTTCCAATCGAATTTGGGGACAATCTTGACCTATTTTTTGTGCGGCCCAAATTAGGGTAATATTCTGTTCTGAGTCTTCTTCATTATTGGTATTGATGACCTGACCTAATTTTGGCCCCATGTACTCCTAATTAATTCTTGAACACAACTTGCATTTATTTCTATTTAATTTGAGGATACCATTTTATCTGATTCCGTAAATTTCATATTAATTCCAGTGCCCTGTAAATTGAACCCATACCGATTTTACAGCGCCCCCTGACCCTACAATACCGGACCCCGAATCGTCCGCCAAATTTTTGTCATTTTATGTGTCTGTACAATTTCCCAAATTTAAGGGGGCTAAATTACAAATTTGTATTTTTGTCATCACCTTATTTGTTTAAAAACAATGAGGAATCCCTAATAATTTTATTTAGCCTCTCACCCTCATCCCCACATGAATTATTCCTTCATGTCAAATCTGGACCCCTCACTTAAAGGGGGTCAAATCCTCACCCTTCATCAAACCCTCTCCCCTATATAATGACATATCATATCAACCCTAATCCCTAAAAAACCTAGGTAGCCCACATCCCCAAGCAAGCCCCCACCTCTATCTCTCCTCCATCCTCAACCGTAGCAAATTTCTTTTCTTTCTTCCCTTCTCCTTCTCTTTTCTTTTCTTCTTCTCTTCCTTCTCCTTCTTCCTTTCTCCTTCTTCTTTAATTTTCATTTTGAATTTAAAGGAGGAAGGGGGGGAACACTGTTCATCCCCCACATACAGTTTTCCCGGCGGGCCTCTGCACCTCCGGCGGGCGGGCCAGCAAGCCCCGATCATCCGGCGGCCGCTGCTACTCCCATCTCCTCCCGCTGGCTGCTACGACCGCCGCTGAACCCCAAGCCTCGACCATCCGCTGGCGGCTCCTCCCTCTGCTGAGAGCTCCGGCAACCGAGCCCCTTCCCGCTGCCAAACTCATCACCACCACCACCTTCAACTGCATACGCCACCACCATTACCACTATCTTCCCTCCACTGTTCCTCCCTCTCCCGTCCAAACTTCGGCCATTTCCGACTGCACATCCGGCCGGCCAGCTAGCCAACTCCGGCGCCCCCTCTGAACTCCGGCCCGAGCCCGACTCCCTGCTGCATCCAGCCCGGCGGCCCTCTCCCCGGCGGCTGCTCCTCCCACCATCACCACTATCACCTCCACCTATCACCACCATTAATCCCGTCGAGCCCCCTCGACTTTAGTCCGACGCCGGCGCAACTCGAAGCCTCCTTCACCTCTCCTTCTGCTGTCATCCCCGGCCCGGCCTGCACTCCGGCCATCTTTCGGCCAACCACCCCAGTAAGTCTCTTCCCTCTTCCCTTTCCCTGTAATACATGTTATATGTGTAATTAATCTATGAATTAGTATACTCTGGAACAGGACATCCAATAATTACCAGCTAAGGACCTAAGGCAAGTACATTCTCTGATAATTTCCAATTTCTTGATAATTTCTATAAATTCAATAATCTTGAAATGTTACAACTGAATCCTTGACACTGTGCGACACGGACTAGTATAGCTTGGATCTGCAGTCATGGGATGTTACATTGATTATCGTATTGACATTGTACACGATATGTATATTAGATATCGTATATGCTAGACTGGACTTGCTCGTGTATCGTGACGTGTCATGGTTGGATCCACAGTACTAGTTGGGGGCGGGGAAGTAGTTAGTAAGAAATGTGATCATAACCTCTTATTGTAGTATAGAACAATGTAAGTGTTAATCATGCTCTTCACCCATGATTAGCCAGGCCCTGTAGCTATCGTACATGTTCCCAAGCCGATCACATTTTGAAACTACTATTTCAAACACTTAGAATAGATTACAGTTCCCTATTTAAATCATATACTACATCACCCGTATATGATACTGTACCTTGTTCTTTCCATTTTGTTATGCACTGACTATATCACATTGCCTATTTTGCATGTCTCTTTACATTGCCTGTCTCTCTTTAATTGTCATTACATTTATTTCACTGTCTTCTCAGTAGCTAGCATGATATGTTTATTACTTTATAGTCCTTATCAATTAAATGGAACTGTTATTTGAGATTGTGCTTTGCTCCTTCCTGACTGGAAACATTTTTCCAGACTATGCCTTAGAGGACCGCTGTCCGACACTTTATGGACCATATGGTGAGTAGCTGCAGACTTGGTAGTAGTTGTGATTCCGGAAGGTCTAGCCGAAAATTTCTATTTTTAGTTTGTTCTTTAAGTAGACTATTTGGTACCGGATTTGTCTCCAGCATTTTTATTGAGACTTGGATATCGTTGAGTTAGATTACATTCTGGATTTGTGTTGTATTTAATTTTAATTTCTGTTCGTTATCTTATCGTGCTGTAATCCTGTGATTGAGTATGTGCTCGTTTATTTGTGTCATCCGTGCCTCCTTATGGAGTTTGGATGTTTGTGTGACATTAGCTAGATAGTATCAAGACCTTGACAGCGTTCTACCGCCGATGCTGCGGCGTAGGCTGGACGTACCCACACACTCGTGCCCCTAAACCGGGTGTGGATCGTGACACGTTTTTAGTGGTGGCCCATGCAGGTTGACTTCGCGAGTTGTGCGATGTCGTAGTAGTATGGCATCTTTGTTACACTACTGCGTACCTGCGATAGGATCTAGGACATAGGATACTAGGACGAGAGCGAATACTCAATCATAATTCCTTGAGAGATTCCTGGGATGACCCTGAGAATCTTATTTTAATTCCAATTTAAAATCATTCCCTTATTCCATCCATTCTCACTTATTGATATTGAATTTGATTGTTGTTAATTAGGTATTACGTTAGGATTTTGGTTTCATAGAAGGGTTTGATTTCGTATCAAGATAAAATTTGCAGACTAATTTATGGTATTGCTTGATGACACACGTCGATGAGGACAGTGAGAAAGATAACACTAGGGCTACTGGACTACTAGATATGGATTTAAATTCTAATTTGAAGATTAAAAACGAATTGCATTTTTGAATCTTGAGGAGTCAAGATATTATTAAAATTTTATTTTTGAGGAATCCAGATTCAATTTGATGAACCTAGACAAGCTATAAGGATTTTGGAATTGATAAAATTTTTACTTCAGTATTTAGATAATTGGTCTTGAGGAAAGTGTATTCATTTACTTTAAAAATTTATTCGAGGTATTATTTTCAGGAATTTCATTTTTGGGTAAGATCTTATAGTGGGAAAGATATATTAGCATATAGCAGATGAGATGCATGTGTAAGGATCTGTTGGTTTGAGCATGATTGAGATTTCACCGCCAACTGGCTTAGGTGTTCATCTAGGGTTGTATTAGAGAGTGCAGTACTTAGAATAGTGTATTGCAATTGTTATGCACTTGAGTGACAAGGATAACTAGTATCAGCGATTGCAGTAGGTAAGGAAGCTAGCAGTGAGTATGTTTCAAGTAGAACTGTAGTACTTCGAAGGATAGAGGTATCAGACCATGGATGTATCTTTGACCTGTGCAATCACAACTAGGATTTTTCTTTCAATCTATTTATCTTGAATGTTGCTTCTTTAGAACTGTACTGTCCTTCCTTGATGATATCGCATTTTTGCCTAAATTGATTTTTGGGATCTGTCTTCAGGATGTCGCCGCAGACACGATCTATGAGAGCGGGAATATCAGCTTTAGAGGGGTCTGCCACCTCTCCACCTGATGGACAGACAGCCGTAGTTCTTCCTACATCTACGATGCACGTAGGTGATCCTCCTCCCCCACCTGTTCAGAATATTGCCGCAGCTGTGACGGACAACCTTCCTCCTCCATCGACTCCGATTCCTGGAGGTTTGCCCATTGACGGGACGCAGATGATTACCTTGATCCAAGGCATGGTAGATGCCCAGAGGGTGACGACAGATGCTCAGCGAGTTCAAGCTGAGGCTCAGAGGGTGCAAGCAGAAGCGCACCAGGCACAAACCGAGCTGATGAAAGAAAACATGGAGAATGCTCATCAAGTGACTCTCCAAGCTTTGGAGAGAGTAGCACAGTACCAGCAGTTTCCTGGCCAGCAACAGAGATCAGGCACTATAGTAGATTTTAAAAGGATGATGCCTCGAGAGTTTAAAGGCACCGAAGGGATACTCTACGCTGACGACTGGCTAGAGGATATAGAGAGGAGCCTGCGATTGACCCAGATTCCGGAGAACTTGCAGATAGAAGCCGCTGGCAGTCAGATGTTCGATATCGCACTCACGTGGTATCGTACGGAGCCGAGAATTACTGCGCAAGGACTTACTTGGGAGACCTTCAAGGAACTCTTCAAGGAGAAGTTCTTTCCCGACGTGGCATTGGGAACCTTGGAAAGTCAGTTTCATGACTTGGTTCAAGGAAACATGTCGGTCGACGAGTACGCTGCAGAATTCTGTAGATTGAGCCATTTTGCATCGTCCATGATTCGAGACCCAGGAGATCGAGCCCGAAAATTTAGAAAGGGACTGACGAGAGAGATTCGGTCATGTACTTCTGGTCGTCGTACAGCTACCTTTGAGGGTATCTTGATGGATGCTCAGATTGCAGAAGAGGACCGCTGTCCGACACTTTATGGACCATATGGTGAGTAGCTGCAGACTTGGTAGTAGTTGTGATTCCGGAAGGTCTAGCCGGAAATTTCTATTTTTAGTTTGTTCTTTAAGTAGACTATTTGGTACCGGATTTGTCTCCGGTATTTTTATTGAGACTTGGATATCGTTGAGTTAGATTATATTCTGGATTTGTGTTGTATTTAATTTTAATTTCTATTCGTTATCTTATCGTGCTGTAATCCTGTGATTGAGTATGTGCTCATTTATTTGTGTCATCCGTGCCTCCTTATGGAGTTTGGATGTTTGTGTGACATTAGCTAGATAGTATCAAGACCTTGACAGCGTTCTAACGCCGATGCTGCGGCGTAGGCTGGACGTACCCACGCACTCGTGCCCCTAAACCGGGTGCGGGTCGTGACACGCGGCATCCCCGCACTCAGCACCAAGAGCAGTACCAAGTACCATTTCATATTCAGCAACAACCATGGATATTTCAGCATCCACCGCAGTACCTAGCACCAGTTCCTATCCAGCAACACCCATGGGCGTATCAGTATCAACAACAGTACCAGGCACCAGTCCATGTTCAGCAGAATCAGCAACAGCCTCCGAGAGAGACACAGCAGACTTTTCATTTCTGTAAGAAGCCAGGTCATCTTTGGGAGAGCTGTAGAACGAGACTAGGACTTTGTTTGCACTGCGGCGCTGCGGGACATCGAGTAAGGGATTGTCTTCTAGCCCCTTATCTTCCCGGTCATCGCGCAGCTTCAGATTATAGAGACCCAGTTAGGCTACCTGTGGAACCGTATATTGCTCAGCATCCGCGAAGGGAACCACCCCAGCAGGGTGGGGCATTTGCGATGACGGTCGAGGAGACCGATACTGCAGGTAATGTGTTAGTAGGTTCTGTTCTTTCCTTACTTCTGTTCCTACCTATTTGATTGATTGATTGATTGATTCCTTAGTACAAGTGGTATGCATGATTTTCTTGTTAGAATGTAGTTAGTAGTACACCCTGATACAGAGACTGCAATACCATGACAGAAGACACCATGACCGTACATATCCCCTTAGGTTGCATGTTGTATGATTGTAGGAAGATTTCTTTGACCAGGATTATTGGGGTTTGACCATGACAAAGAATTCATGAAGGAGTTATGACTTGACAGGAGAGACAAGGTGATTAAAATTCGAGGATAAACATCAATTTAAATAAAGGGCCAAGAATTTAACATGGCAGAGTTTATGATTTATTAATTCCAGGAAGATTATGACATGCTTAAATTGGTTATTAGAATTGGAAATTTTGGGAGATTTATCAATATATTGATTTGATTGCAAGTTATGAAAATTTTAAAATTTTATATGTGGATGTTGCAATTAGAAAATCCATAAGTATCACATTGTTGAGTATTTTTAGGAAGAGGAAATCAAAAAATAAAATTTTGATGGATTAATGTGGAATTCAAATTTTTTGGACGAGATTACATATTTATATATGTGCATTGATTAAAATCAAATTGAGGAGTGGATATTAAATTCTGAGTATTGAATTATTAACTAAAACTTTCAAGGAATTTTTTGATAAAAATGGACTTTGATTCTAATTCGAGGATTTTTCAGGAATGCAAATAATTCAAAATTTTTGAAAAGTCGTGAAGGGACATTGTGGATTATAACCTGATTTCATGGATGATGAATTTAAATTTTGAGGGAAATAATAATGTGTATGATAAACACTACTAGGAGGATTTTAAATTTCGAGGACAAAATTCTTTTAAGGTGGGTAGACTTGTCACTACCACATTCTGAAAACAGGGGTAATTTCGACTTTTTACAATATTTAATATTATGGTAGTTATAATTAAGTAATTGCGTGATAATTATTTAATTTAAATAAATATGTGTGATGTGTAATTAAATATAATATTGTATACAGTGTTAATTTATTTTTAAGCTAGTAGACTTGACCTAGAAGCCTAGTAAATGAACACCTGTCTGAATTATGGAATTCTGGATTTTATTATTTTATCTAGAATTTATTATTGGAGATTGTAATTTATTTCTGTATTTTATTTAATATTTTTTTTGCGCATTGCCTTTGCTTCGATATTTGGAGCACTACCCTATCTTTTGTCTCCCAACAAATTTCACAATCTTGCCCTAGACATGCCCGCCTTCCATTCTGCTATTTTTGTAACTCATAATTATGCTCCCTGTGCATTGTTTCTAGCCGCACAAAAATCGTCGCAGACGTTATTTAAATAATCCCTATTTTGTATCGTTGTGCGTTCCAATCGAATTTGGGGACAATCTTGACCTATTTTTCGTGCGGCCCAAATTAGGATAATATTCTGTTCTGAGTCTTCTTCATTATTGGTATTGATGACCTGACCTAATTTTGGCCCCATGTACTCCTAATTAATTCTTGAACACAACTTGCATTTATTTCTATTTAATTTGAGGATACCATTTTATCTGATTCCGTAAATTCCATATTAATTCCAGTGCCCTGTAAATTGAGCCCATACCGATTTTATAGCGCCCCCTGACCCTACAACACCGGACCCCGAATCGTCCGCCAAATTTTCGTCATTTTATGTGTTTGTGCAATTTCCCAAATTTAAGGGGGCTAAATTGCAAATTTGTATTTTTGTCATCACCTCATTTGTTTAAAAACAATGAGGAATCCCTAATAATTTTATTTAGCCTCTCACCCTCATCCCCACATGAATTATTCCTTCATGTCAAATCTGGACCCCTCATTTAAAGGAGGTCAAATCCTCACCCTTCATCAAACCCTCTCCCCTATATAATGACATATCACATCAACCCTAATCCCTAGAAAACCTAGGTAGCCCACATCCCCAAGCAAGCCCCCACCTCTCTCTCTCCTCCATCCTCAACCGTAGCAAATTTCTTTTCTTTCTTCCCTTCTCCTTCTCTTTTCTTTTCTTCTTCTCTTCCTTCTCCTTCTTCCTTTCTCCTTCTTCTTTAATTTTCATTTTGAATTTAAAGGAGGAAGGGGGGGAACACTGTTCACCCCCCACATACAGTTTTTCCGGTGGGCCTCTGCACCTCCGGCGGGCGGGCCAGCAAGCCCCGATCATCCGGCGGCCGCTGCTACTCCCATCTCCTCCCGCTGGCTGCTACGACCGCCGCTGAACCCCAAGCCTCGACCATCCGCTTGCGGCTCCTCCCTCTGCTGAGAGCTCCGGCAACCGAGCCCCTTCCCGCTGCCAAACTCATCACCACCACCACCTTCAACTGCATACGCCACCACCATTACCACTATCTTCCCTCCACTGTTCCTCCCTCTCCCGTCCACACTCCAGCCATTTCCGACTGCACATCCGGCCGGCCAGCTAGCCAACTCCGGCGCCCCCTCTGAACTCCGGCCCGAGCCCGACTCCCTGCTGCATCCAGCCCGGCGGCCCTCTCCCCGGCGGCTGCTCCTCCCACCATCACCACTATCACCTCCACCTATCACCACCATTAATCCAGTCGAGCCCCCTCGACTTCAGTCCGACGCCGGCGCGACTCGAAGCCTCCTCCACCTCTCCTTCTGCTGTCATCCCCGGCCCGGCCTGCACTTCGGCCATCTTCCGGCCAACCACCCCAGTAAGTCTCTTCCCTCTTCCCTTTCCCTGTAATACATGTTATATGTGTAATTAATCTATGAATTAGTATATACCATGTGGTAATATATAAGTACTCTATGTATAATATATATATGTTTTGTATAGGTATTAGTATAAATTAATTTACGTGTATATATGTATTGTATATAAATACGTAGATGTGTGTGTGTGGGTGTATACATAAAATAGGCATTGTGTATTATTTAGTGCATGTTCATATTATATATATTGTATTTTATTATTGTATCTATGTTTATATATATATATATATACGCATATATGTATATATATATATATATATATATCACGTATTTCTCTATTATATATATATGTATTAGAATGTATTTTAGTATAATACATATTGGTATAATATATATGTTTTAGTATTTAATGTTATAGATAAATGTAAATTGGTATATATGTATATATATAATTTGTATAAGCATAGTATATGTGTATATACTTTAGAGTATGTATGTATTAATGTATATATATATATATATAAATGATATATGTTGAATAGTGTATTGTATTTTTCATATAGAAAATGTGTATCAAATATGTATAGTGTATATTTAGTACATGTATGTATTTATAAATATGTAAATTGTATATTATTTATTTATTAGTAATTAATTGTATAATTATAGTAGGTATAAACATGTATTATATATGTGTTTTAGTATTTAATATTATATATATAATGTATTGGCATATATATATATGTGTATATATATATTTTTGTATAAACCCTTGGCATATTTTTAAGGTATATATAGATATTGTATATGTCTTTAATTTGATATTATATATATGTTGTAAGTACATATGTAAATTAAGATATGTATATTTACGTATCTATCTACTAGGTGACCCTAGTTGACTAGTGCCATGCCTGGCATAGCCCTGAGTTAGTATTTTGTTTGTATGTTAAATGTAGCATCTGATGCAAATGTGATACTATGATGTGTTTTTAGGACTGTTGGTTCACCCAGGGGATACTCTGGAATAGGACATCCAATAATTACCAGCTAAGGACCCAAGGCAAGTACATTCTCTGATAATTTCCAATTTCTTGATAATTTCTATAAATTCAATAATCTTGAAATATTACAACTGAATCCTTGACACTGTGCGACACGGACTAGTATAGCTTGGATCTGCAGTCATGGGATGTTACATTGATTATCGTATTGACATTGTACCCGATATGTATATTAGACATCGTACATGCTAGACTGGACTTGCTCGTGTATCGTGACGTGTCATGGTTGGATCCACAGTACTAGTTGGGGGCGGGGAAGTAGTTAGTAAGAAATGTGATCATAACCTCTTATTGTAGTATAGAACAATGTAAGTGTTAATCATGCTCTTCACCCATGATTAGCCAGGCCCTGTAGCTATCGTACATGTTCCCAAGCCGATCATATTTTAAAACTACTATTTCAAACACTTAGAATAGATTACAGTTCCCTATTTAAATCATATACTACATCACCCGTATATGATACTGTACCTTGTTCTTTCCATTTCGTTATGCACTGACTATATCACATTGCCTATTTTGCATGTCTCTTTACATTGCCTGTCTCTCTTTAATTGCCATTACATTTATTTCACTGTCTTCTCAGTAGCTAGCATGACATGTTTATTACTTTATAGTCCTTATCAATTAAATGGAACTGTTATTTAAGATTGTGCTTTGCTCCTTCCTGACTGGAAACATTTTTCTAGACTATGCCTTAGAGGACCGCTGTCCGACACTTTATGGACCATATGGTGAGTAGCTGCAGACTTGGTAGTAGTTGTGATTCCGGAAGGTCTAGCCGAAAATTTTTATTTTTAGTTTGTTCTTTAAGTAGACTATTTGGTACCGGATTTGTCTCCAGCATTTTTATTGAGACTTGGATATCGTTGAGTTAGATTACATTCTGGATTTGTGTTGTATTTAATTTTAATTTCTGTTCGTTATCTTATCGTGCTGTAATCCTGTGATTGAGTATGTGCTCGTTTATTTGTGTCATCCGTGCCTCCTTATGGAGTTTGGATGTTTGTGTGACATTAGCTAGATAGTATCAAGACCTTGACAGCGTTCTACCGCCGATGCTGCGGCGTAGGCTGGACGTACCCACGCACTCGTGCCCCTAAACCGGGTGTGGATCGTGACACGTTTTTAGTGGTGGCCCATGCAGGTTGACTTCGCGAGTTGTGCGATGTCGTAGTAGTATGGCATCTTTGTTACACTACTGCGTACCTGCGATAGGATCTAGGACATAGGATACTAGGACGAGAGCGAATACTCAATCATAATTCCTTGAGAGATTCCTGGGATAACCCCTGAGAATCTTATTTTAATTCCAAATTAAAATCATTCCCTTGTTCCATCCATTCTCACTTATTGATATTGAATTTGATTGTTGTTAATTAGGTATTACGTTAGGATTTTGGTTTCATAGAAGGGTTTGATTTCGTATCAAGATAAAATTTGCAGACTAATTTATGGTATTGCTTGATGACACACGTCGATGAGGACAGTGAGAAAGATAACACTAGGGCTACTGGACTACTAGATATGGATTTAAATTCTAATTTGAAGATTAAAAATGAATTGCATTTTTGAATCTTGAGGAGTCGAGATATTATTAAAATTTTATTTTTGAGGAATCCAGATTCAATTTGATGAACCTAGACAAGTTATAAGGATTTTGGAATTGATAAAATTTTTACTTCAGTATTTAGATAATTGGTCTTGAGGAAAGTGTATTCATTTACTTTAAAAATTTATTCGAGGTATTATTTTCAGGAATTTCATTTTTGGATAAGATCTTATAGTGGGAAAGATATATTAGCATATAGCAGATGAGATGCATGTGTAAGGATCTGTTGGTTTGAGCATGATTGAGATTTCACCGCCAACTGGCTTAGGTGTTCATCTAGGGTTGTATTAGAGAGTGCAGTACTTAGAATAGTGTGTTGCAATTGTTATGCACTTGAGTGACAAGGATAACTAGTATCAGCGATTGCAGTAGGTAAGGAAGCTAGCAGTGAGTATGTTTCAAGTAGAACTGTAGTACTTCGAAGGATAGAGGTATCAGACCATGGATGTATCTTTGACCTGTGCAATCACAACTAGGATTTTTCTTTCAATCTATTTATCTTGAATGTTGCTTCTTTAGAACTGTACTGTCCTTCCTTGATGATATCGCATTTTTGCCTAAATTGATTTTTGGGATCTGTCTTCAGGATGTCGCCGCAGACACGATCTATGAGAGCGGGAATATCAGCTTTAGAGGGGTCTGCCACCTCTCCACCTGATGGACAGACAGCCGTAGTTCTTCCTACATCTCCGATGCACGTAGGTGATCCTCCTCCCCCACCTGTTCAGAATATTGCCGCAGCTGTGACGGACAACCTTCCTCCTCCATCGACTCCGATTCCTGGAGGTTTGCCCATTGACGGGACGCAGATGATTACCTTGATCCAAGGCATGGTAGATGCCCAGAGGGTGACGACAGATGCTCAGCGAGTTCAAGCTGAGGCTCAGAGGGTGCAAGCAGAAGCGCACCAGGCACAAACCGAGCTGATGAAAGAAAACATGGAGAATGCTCATCAAGTGACTCTCCAAGCTTTGGAGAGAGTAGCACAGTACCAGCAGTTTCCTGGCCAGCAACAGAGATCAGGCACTATAGTGGATTTCAAAAGGATGATGCCTCGAGAGTTTAAAGGCACCGAAGGGATACTCTACGCTGACGACTGGCTAGAGGATATAGAGAGGAGCCTGCGATTGACCCAGATTCCGGAGAACTTGCAGATAGAAGCCGCTGGCAGTCAGATGTTCGATATCGCACTCACGTGGTATCGTACGGAGCCGAGAATTACTGCGCAAGGACTTACTTAGGAGACCTTCAAGGAACTCTTCAAGGAGAAGTTCTTTCCCGACGTGGCATTGGGAACCTTGGAAAGTCAGTTTCATGACTTGGTTCAAGGAAACATGTCGGTCGACGAGTACGCTGCAGAATTCTGTAGATTGAGCCATTTTGCATCGTCCATGATTCGAGACCCAGGAGATCGAGCCCGGAAATTTAGAAAGGGACTGACGAGAGAGATTCGGTCACGTACTTCTGGTCGTCGTACAGCTACCTTTGAGGGTATCTTGATGGATGCTCAGATTGCAGAAGAGGACCGCTGTCCGACACTTTATGGACCATATGGTGAGTAGCTGCAGACTTGGTAGTAGTTGTGATTCCGGAAGGTCTAGCCGGAAATTTCTATTTTTAGTTTGTTCTTTAAGTAGACTATTTGGTACCTGATTTGTCTCCGGCATTTTTATTGAGACTTGGATATCGTTGAGTTAGATTACATTCTGGATTTGTGTTGTATTTAATTTTAATTTCTATTCGTTATCTTATCGTGCTGTAATCCTGTGATTGAGTATGTGCTCATTTATTTGTGTCATCCGTGCCTCCTTATGGAGTTTGGATGTTTGTGTGACATTAGCTAGATAGTATCAAGACCTTGACAGCGTTCTAACGCCGATGCTGCGGCGTAGGCTGGACGTACCCACGTACTCGTGCCCCTAAACCGGGTGCGGGTCGTGACACGCGGCATCCCCGCACTCAGCACCAAGAGCAGTACCAAGTACCATTTCATATTCAGCAACAACCATGGATATTTCAGCATCCACCGCAGTACCTAGCACCAGTTCCTATCCAGCAACACCCATGGGCGTATCAGTATCAACAACAGTACCAGGCACCAGTCCGTGTTCAGCAGAATCAGCAACAGCCTCCGAGAGAGACACAGCAGACTTTTCATTTCTGTAAGAAGCCAGGTCATCTTTGGGAGAGCTGTAGAACGAGACTAGGACTTTGTTTGCACTGCGGCGCTGCGGGACATCGAGTAAGGGATTGTCTTCTAGCCCCTTATCTTCCCGGTCAGCGCGCAGCTTCAGATTATAGAGACCCAGTTAGGCTACCTGTGGAATCGTATATTGCTCAGCATCCGCGAAGGGAACCACCCCAGCAGGGCGGGGCATTTGCGATGACGGTCGAGGAGACCGATACTGCAGGTAATATGTTAGTAGGTTCTGTTCTTTCCTTCCTTCTGTTCCTACCTATTTGATTGATTGATTGATTGATTCCTTAGTACAAGTGGTATGCATGATTTTCTTGTTAGAATGTAGTTAGTAGTACACCCTGATACAGAGACTGCAATACCATGACAGAAGACACCATGACCGTACATATCCCCTTAGGTTGCATGTTGTATGATTGTAGGAAGATTTCTTTGACCAGGATTATTGGGGTTTGACCATGACAAAGAATTCATGAAGGAGTTATGACTTGACAGGAGAGACAAGGTGATTAAAATTCGAGGATAAACATCAATTTAAATAAAGGGCCAAGAATTTAACATGGCAGAGTTTATGATTTATTAATTCCAGGAAGATTATGACATGCTTAAATTGGTTATTAGAATTGGAAATTTTGGGAGATTTATCAATATATTGATTTGATTGCAAGTTATGAAAATTTTAAAATTTTATATGTGGATGTTGCAATTAGAAAATCCATAAGTATCACATTGTTGAGTATTTTTAGGAAGAGGAAATCGAAAAATAAAATTTTGATGGATTAATGTGGAATTCAAACTTTTTGGACGAGATTACATATTTATATATGTGCATTGATTAAAATCAAATTGAGGAGTGGATATTAAATTCTGAGTATTGAATTATTAACTAAAACTTTCAAGGAATTTTTTGATAAAAATGGACTTTGATTCTAATTCGAGGATTTTTCAGGAATGCAAATAATTCAAAATTTTTGAAAAGTCGTGAAGGGACATTGTGGATTATAACCTGATTTCATGGATGATGAATTTAAATTTTGAGGAAAATAATAATGTGTATGATAAACACTACTAGGAGGATTTTAAATTTCGAGGACAAAATTCTTTTAAGGTGGGTAGACTTGTCACTACCACATTCTGAAAACAGGGGTAATTTCAACTTTTTACAATATTTAATATTATGGTAGTTATAATTAAGTAATTGCGTGATAATTATTTAATTTAAATAAATATGTGTGATGTGTAATTAAATATAATATTGTATACAGTGTTAATTTATTTTTAAGCTAGTAGACTTGACCTAGAAGCCTAGTAAATGAACACCTGTCTGAATTATGGAATTCTGGATTTTATTATTTTATCTAGAATTTATTATTGGAGATTGTAATTTATTTCTGTATTTTATTTAATATTTTTTTTGCGCATTGCCTTTGCTTCGATATTTGGAGCACTACCCTATCTTTTGTCTCCCAACAAATTTCATAATCTTGCCCTAGACATGCCCGCCTTCCATTCTGCTATTTTTGTAACTCATAATTATGCTCCCTGTGCATTGTTTCTAGCCGCACAAAAATCGTCGCGGACGTTATTTAAATAATCCCTATTTTGTATCGTTGTGCGTTCCAATCGAATTTGGGGACAATCTTGACCTATTTTTCGTGCGGCCCAAATTAGGATAATATTCTGTTCTGAGTCTTCTTCATTATTGGTATTGATAACCTGACCTAATTTTGGCCCCATGTACTCCTAATTAATTCTTGAACACAACTTGCATTTATTTCTATTTAATTTGAGGATACCATTTTATCTGATTCCGTAAATTCCATATTAATTCCAGTGCCCTGTAAATTGAGCCCATACCGATTTTACAGCGCCCCCTGACCCTACAACACCGGACCCCGAATCGTCCGCCAAATTTTCGTCATTTTATGTGTTTGTGCAATTTCCCAAATTTAAGGGGGCTAAATTGCAAATTTATATTTTTGTCATCACCTCATTTGTTTAAAAACAATGAGGAATCCCTAATAATTTTATTTAGCCTCTCACCCTCATCCCCACATGAATTATTCCTTCATGTCAAATCTGGACCCCTCACTTAAAGGAGGTCAAATCCTCACCCTTCATCAAACCCTCTCCCCTATATAATGACATATCACATCAACCCTAATCCCTAGAAAACCTAGGTAGCCCACATCCCCAAGCAAGCCCCCACCTCTCTCTCTCCTCCATCCTCAACCGTAGCAAATTTCTTTTCTTTCTTCCCTTCTCCTTCTCTTTTCTTTTCTTCTTCTCTTCCTTCTCCTTCTTCCTTTCTCCTTCTTCTTTAATTTTCATTTTGAATTTAAAGGAGGAAGGGGGGGAACACTGTTCACCCCCTACATACAGTTTTCCCGGCGGGCCTCTGCACCTCCGGCGGGTGGGCCAGCAAGCCCCGATCATCCGGCGGCCGCTGCTACTCCCATCTCCTCCCGCTGGCTGCTACGACCGCCGCTGAACCCCAAGCCTCGACCATCCGCTTGCGGCTCCTCCCTCTGCTGAGAGCTCCGGCAACCGAGCCCCTTCCCGCTGCCAAACTCATCACCACCACCACCTTCAACTGCATACGCCACCACCATTACCACTATCTTCCCTCCACTGTTCCTCCCTCTCCCGTCCACACTCCGGCCATTTTCGACTGCACATCCGGCCGGCCAGCTAGCCAACTCCGGCGCCCCCTCTGAACTCCGGCCCGAGCCCGACTCCCTGCTGCATCCAGCCCGGCGGCCCTCTCCCCGGCGGCTGCTCCTCCCACCATCACCACTATCACCTCCACCTATCACTACCATTAATCCAGTCGAGCCCCCTCGACTTCAGTCCGACGCCGGCGCGACTCGAAGCCTCCTCCACCTCTCCTTCTGCTGTCATCCCCGGCCCGGCCTGCACTTCGGCCATCTTCCGGCCAACCACCCCAGTAAGTCTCTTCCCTCTTCCCTTTCCCTGTAATACATGTTATATGTGTAATTAATCTATGAATTAGTATATACCATGTGGTAATATATAAGTACTCTATGTATAATATATATATGTTTTGTATAGGTATTAGTATAAATTAATTTACGTGTATATATGTATTGTATATAAATACGTAGATGTGTGTGTGTGGGTGTATACATAAAATAGGCATTGTGTATTATTTAGTGCATGTTCATATTATATATATTGTATTTTATTATTGTATCTATGTTTATATATATATATATATACGCATATATGTATATATATATATATATATATATCACGTATTTCTCTATTATATATATATGTATTAGAATGTATTTTAGTATAATACATATTGGTATAATATATATGTTTTAGTATTTAATGTTATAGATAAATGTAAATTGGTATATATGTATATATATAATTTGTATAAGCATAGTATATGTGTATATACTTTAGCGTATGTATGTATTAATGTATATATATATATAAATGATATATGTTGAATAGTGTATTGTATTTTTCATATAGAAAATGTGTATCAAATATGTATAGTGTATATTTAGTACATGTATGTATTTATAAATATGTAAATTGTATATTATTTATTTATTAGTAATTAATTGTATAATTATAGTAGGTATAAACATGTATTATATATGTGTTTTAGTATTTAATATTATATATATAATGTATTGGCATATATATATATGTGTATATATATATTTTTGTATAAACCCTTGGCATATTTTTAAGGTATATATAGATATTGTATATGTCTTTAATTTGATATTATATATATGTTGTAAGTACATATGTAAATTAAGATATGTATATTTACGTATCTATCTACTAGGTGACCCTAGTTGACTAGTGCCATGCCTGGCATAGCCCTGAGTTAGTATTTTGTTTGTATGTTAAATGTAGCATCTGATGCAAATGTGATACTATGATGTGTTTTTAGGACTGTTGGTTCACCCAGGGGATACTCTGGAACAGGACATCCAATAATTACCAGCTAAGGACCCAAGGCAAGTACATTCTCTGATAATTTCCAATTTCTTGATAATTTCTATAAATTCAATAATCTTGAAATGTTACAACTGAATCCTTGACACTGTGCGACACGGACTAGTATAGCTTGGATCTGCAGTCATGGGATGTTACATTGATTATCGTATTGACATTGTACACGATATGTATATTTGACATCGTACATGCTAGACTGGACTTGCTCGTGTATCGTGACGTGTCATGGTTGGATCCACAGTACTAGTTGGGGGCGGGGAAGTAGTTAGTAAGAAATGTGATCATAACCTCTTATTGTAGTATAGAACAATGTAAGTGTTAATCATGCTCTTCACCCATGATTAGCCAGGCCCTGTAGCTATCGTACATGTTCCCAAGCCGATCACATTTTGAAACTACTATTTCAAACACTTAGAATAGATTACAGTTCCCTATTTAAATCATATACTACATCACCCGTATATGATACTGTACCTTGTTCTTTCCATTTCGTTATGCACTGACTATATCACATTGCCTATTTTGCATGTCTCTTTACATTGCTTGTCTCTCTTTAATTGCCATTACATTTATTTCACTGTCTTCTCAGTAGCTAGCATGACATGTTTATTACTTTATAGTCCTTATCAATTAAATGGAACTGTTATTTGAGATTGTGCTTTGCTCCTTCCTGACTGGAAACATTTTTCCAGACTATGCCTTAGAGGACCGCTGTCCGACACTTTATGGACCATATGGTGAGTAGCTGCAGACTTGGTAGTAGTTGTGATTCCGGAAGGTCTAGCCGGAAATTTCTATTTTTAGTTTGTTCTTTAAGTAGACTATTTGGTACCGGATTTGTCTCCGGCATTTTTATTGAGACTTGGATATCGTTGAGTTAGATTACATTCTGGATTTGTGTTGTATTTAATTTTAATTTCTGTTCGTTATCTTATCGTGCTGTAATCCTGTGATTGAGTATGTGCTCGTTTATTTGTGTCATCCGTGCCTCCTTATGGAGTTTGGATGTTTGTGTGACATTAGCTAGATAGTATCAAGACCTTGACAGCGTTCTACCGCCGATGCTGCGGCGTAGGCTGGACGTACCCACGCACTCGTGCCCCTAAACCTGGTGCGGGTCGTGACACATGCAATTCTATTAGTAGTTATTTCCTATCGCATGTCCCATACGTATTGCTGGCCAGTCAATACACGTCCGTGATCTATATGAGACTCATAATTTATCACTTCTCGTTCCTAATATACGTATTTGGAACGTATTCCACTACTAGAATAAGCGGGATTAGCGACGTATTTTAGCGACTCCTAGTAAAAATGTCGCTAAATTAGCGACTCCGTAAAAATCGTCGCTAGACGTCGCTAAATGGCGACATTTAGCGATGTTTAGCGACTTTTATTAAGATTTTAAAAGATTAGTCGCTATAAGTTTAATTAAGGTCGCTAAACGTCGCTAATATATCTGATTTAGCGACGTTTAGCGTCGTAATTAGCGACGTATGTATCAAAAATATTTAGCAACGTATTTAGCGATGTCTTTGACGTCGCTAATTTTTATTTTAGCGACGTTGTTATTTGACGTCGCTAAATGTCGCTAAATTTTGGTTAATTAGGGCTCAGTTTTCTTTTCCCCATCTGTCAAAATTTTTAAACTTTTCGATTTCCCCCGCCCCCCCTCTCCGGCGACCGGCTCTCCACGGCTGCGGCTACTCCGGCATCCCCCTCCTCCTCCTCGAGCTCTAGGTAATCTCTCTCTCTCTCTCTCTCTCTCTCTCCCTCTCTCATGTGACATTGACACAAGACACACTTGACAGACACGACATACGCACACAGACACGACACACGCACACAGACACTGACAGACACACACGACACACACACACAGACGCAGACACACACACAGACGCAGATTAGGGTTAGGGTTAGGTTTAGGGTTAGGTTTTTTGACCTGGGGTTAGGGTTAGGGTTAGGGTTAGGTTTAGGGTTTTTGATCAGGGGTTAGGGTTAGGGTTAGGTTTTTGATCAGGGGTTAGGGCTACGGAATATCACTATCACCATTTAAATCAATATTTGTTGCAAAAATGAAAGTGCAACTGCCATATTGATTATCTTGTAATATGTGGTACAACTTCCCCTTTTTTTGTTTTATGAACTCCTAGTAAAGTTTTAGCAAACTTAACATTGACTTGTCTAATTTGATTAATTATCAATGCCAATTCTATGGAGCACTTAAATGTGGATCATATTGTTAGCAATAGAGAATTAATTAATAGTTGGATAGCCTAAGAAGAAGACAGCCACACATATCGACAAACCTCTTTCCGCTAATTCTTCAAAATCGAGGCAATCTTCAAGATGGTTGAGAGATTGTGTTGAAAATCATTGGAGCTAAAGGAAACCTTGAGTAGTCTCCAGATGGCAGGCTGAAGAAATATTACGATCACAATGACTATATATATATATATATATATATATATATATATATATATATATATATATATATATATATATATATATATATATATATACTGAAAAACTGGTTAGTTTTGTTTCATGCATGTCTTTTTCCAATCAGAGGATTAATTAATTTTTCATCTAAGTTATTGAGCTTGCATTTCGGGTTTTTTCTTTTACTTGCTATTTGCTTTTGTTTACACTTAAATCAAAGGTAGTTTTGAGGATCTGACACTACAAATTCCAATCAACTTTGCTTACCTAGTTGGAATTCATGTTCTGCTAATTAGTTATCGATGCTTCTCTACTCTCTCTCTCTCTCTCTCCATGTTACAGTTACCATGTTACAGTTATCATATTTTTCTAACTGTAGTTATCATAAGCAGGAGCTCTCTCTCCTTCATAATATTTACTAAGGCATACTAGCTGAGCTAAGAAGAAAGGTCTTTGACCCAAGTGATTTAGAAACTCATCGCTTAAGTATTCACTATTTTGATCTAATTCAAACACTCTTGCTGATTTGTTTCTCTACTCTATATCGATTGTCCTATGAAGTAGTGGCTCTTTCTCCTTTTTTTTAATGAAAAAGAAGTTCGAGTATTTTACCTATGATAAAAAATTCACTAGTAGGATATAACAGAAATGAAAAATAATGTTTTCATCCTGCTTGTTAATCTTATCTTCACAAATACATTCTAGCCTAAGGTGCCACATGTATTTGGGATTAATATTATCTTTAGAATCTCTTAAACATGATTGATTAATGTTAAATACATTATTTTATAATACAAACATACAGATGATTTATTAATGTCCATAATCACCTTTCTCAAAACTGAAAGGGATAAATATTCATCATCATTCGTATTATCATCTCCATCATCAATACTACCAATAGATTTGTATCTGTTGGTTGACTAGATACATCTTATAGTATTTTTATTGTTAGGACAAAATGTTGAGCAATAGATATTATGGTATCATTATTATACTGCAACAAACAGCTAATTCTTTGTGAGTCATCTAATTCTTCCGTTCCGGTCCAATAGCTAATTCTTTTCTAATTCTTTGTTTTTATCTATCTTACCAGATGGCACCCAAGAGAGTGACACCTCCTACTGTTAAGGAGGAAGTGATGCCTCCTACTGTTAAGGAGGAAGTGATGCCTCCTACTGTTAAGGAGGAAGAGATACCACCTACTGTATCTCAGACGGGGAGTTTCAGTCACCCAGAACCTATCGTGGCTGTATCTCAGACGGGGAGTTTCAGTCACCCAGCACCCATAGCGGAGCTTGATAACATAAATGCTGTTTATGCACAGTATTTGAGGGACTGGTATCTATCCCGTTTTGGATATCCTCGAGATTGATACTATAATGTTTTATATACTTATATATTATGCATTTTGTGTTACTGTGATACTCTGATACTTATATATTATGTATTTTGTGACGCTGTTTATGCCCATTTTGTGTGACTGTGATAATATGATACTTTTATGACTGTGATACTTTTATTGTCTGTCTATAATATTTGTGTGTATTAATATTGACTGTGATACTTTTATTCATATTAAATATTGTTAATCCGGTGTTGAGTGTTCCACCGAAGGGGTCGGCGAACCCATAGAATTCAACGGAGGGTTGCTCCGGGTCTATTTTTAATTAGAAATTTATAAATTGCAGGAATAATAGTTTGGAACAATTCAGTTTTTTTTTGTAAAATTAGCGACGTATTTAGCGACGTTTTTATAAGTCGCTAAACAAGTCGCTACTTAGCGACGTGTCATTAGCCGTCACTAAAGACGTCGCTAAACGTCGCTAAATATGTCGCTGTACGTCACAAATTGCTGACATGGCAGTACTGCCAGGTCATTAAAGACGTCGTTGTTACGTCGCTATATAAGTCGCTAATTAGCGACGTTTAGCGACATTTAATTACGTCGCTAATTAGTGACTCAGAGTCGCTAAACGTCGCTAAGTTAGCGACACATCTAAGTCGCTAAAAAAGGTCGATATAGCGACGTTTAGTGACGTTTTTCCTTTCAGCGATGTAATTATTACCGACTTCTGTAAAACGTCGCTAATTACGTCGCTAAACGAGATTAGCGACATTTTTTTGTCAATTAGCGACGTTTTTGGTCGTCGCTAATTTGACTTTTTCTGGTAGTGTTCTTGCTTGCTGACATGGTTGTAAAGTTGGTTGGAGGCCAGACTATTTTTCTGGTAGAGTTGGTTCTTAGTTTATTTTAAGATCAGGACTTGGTCATAATTTGAACCATTGGTTAAGTGAACCCAAACCCTCCCAATATAAACCAAAACATACACTCTCTCTCTTCTCATTATTTTCTTTCCATTCTCTCCCTTAGGTTTAATCTCTCCCTCTATAGGAAAGTATACCTTGCATGAAAATGGAGAAACCTTCTATTTTATGAGTCCATTATGTTTGCTATGTGTTTCTTCATATGTTTA
The DNA here is from genome assembly GCA_036927795.1 of Iris macrosiphon. Lineage (NCBI taxonomy): Eukaryota > Viridiplantae > Streptophyta > Magnoliopsida > Asparagales > Iridaceae > Iris > Iris macrosiphon. The sequence continues at coordinate 121,958,133 of JAYESA010000011.1, read as the reverse complement.
GAACTTGGTATTTTCGAATTTGGTAGATGGATTAGTTTAGATCTATATGTTTAGTTTAGAACTTTTTATGTGTTCTTGAGTTTTCTTGATCTCTAAAAACTTATTTGTTTCAAAAATTTGTTGTTCTATGTTGATGAGCATTTGGTTTTGAGTACTTTAGATCTTTACTTTGTTGGATATGGACTTCGTTTGAGGTTTCCATCGAAGGAGCACAACTTGGATTTTTGGAACTTCTATGGCCGAAACCTGCTATTCTAGGACGAAGGAGCTCCATGTGGCACGCTTAGCAGACAGCCTGGACTTCTCGTTCCAAAGTCAACATACGGCCATCTTGTTGGTCGAATGACTGAAATTTGCACATGCGTCCCTTGGCCAAATGAATGAAACTTGAACGAATAAAATTTTAGTAAGTCCAAAAAGATTTTATGCGGCCAAGTATGTATGCGACCAAGAGGATCATGCGGCCTTGAGCTATGCATTTTCTATTTATTAAAATGCATGACTCAACACCGCCTTGGCTCATCTTTTCATGATTTTGTATTATTATTTTGAAACTTTATTACATGTCACATCAGTCACATCCATCACTTTATATCACCTTTCTGACTTGCATTTATTGTCCATCACTTTGGCACTTACCTCGAAGAGTGAACCTTGTCCCATCCATGTGGCCTTGTCATCCATGCGACTTCGACTTCATGCGACACCCTAGATATGCGCTTACTATTTTATGCACACATTGAATACTTGTTTTGTTTAAAAATGTTCTCATTTGATTGAATGATTATGATGCTATGTGTTAAACTTAAAAAGGACTTCTATGACCTAGATATGACCCTGTGTTAAATTAACTAAGTACCTGACATTAGCCATGTAGATGTGACCTTATATGCACTTACTAATTTTCCTTGATCACCTTATTATACGTTGGATAGAATAAGGGGCATAGTTTAACTCAGGGGAAGGTATGCAATCCCGGTCCTTGTTCGATTTAAGGATTATGGATCTGATCTCGAGTATATCTCACACTACTCTTATTCTCATCTATCGATATAATAAAGTGACAATTAATATGTTTAGTGCTTAATTGTAATATCTTGAATGACTTGCTACTTGATAACTTGCACATGATCTTGACCTTAACCTTGATACTAGAACTTGTTCCTGCCTTGACTATTGTATCTGTGCTGATACACTTGATTACACCGAGAGTCCTACATGATATATATATATATATATATATATATATATATATATATATATATATATATATATATATATATATATATATATAGTGAGCCGTCGTGTCACATACTCTTGCTACGTGATATATGTAATTATTTTCATGCACGGATCTAATAGTTGGACTATAACTTTAGTCATGGTTAGATAATACAGATTATTGATCCCACTTGGGTAAATCCATATTTAACTTGCGAGTAACAATATGGGTTCATATCAAGAGTGCCCGTACTTAAAGTACGATATCTAAGAAGAATGTTCATGTGACTAGGGCATGAGATTCTATTAACCTAGGGTAAACTAGGCAATTTATCTTATAAAGCATTGGGAGAGAACAGTATCCCAAGATCGTGCATGTCGAGCCACCCTAAATTAGCTAGGAGTAAATGATGAACACCATGGATACTGTATATCATCCGCACAAGTGGAATGGAGTATCTGATCTAAATAAAAGACCGAGCCACAATCTTTTCTATAGAAAGTCTGGTACTGTTACTAATCGTTAATTAGGGACTGGTGCATCTTATACATATATTCTTGCTCGTATATCATTGTTCATCCAGCCCTGCTTGATTAGGGCACAATCTGAGGATACTTATGTATTGCATTACTAGGATAATCCATAGATCACATATCAAGCCGTAATACATGATTGGTCGTTTAAATTTCTTGTAATGCATGCCTAGCCTGGAAAGTGGGCTGTAATGGCATGATAATTCAACCCATGTCCTTGTTTGGTTGTTGGGTTGAGTCGTTATGTTACGATAATCCATGGAGTGAAGCTAGATTATTTTTCTCTTATGTAATATCTCTGATTGTGTATTGTGCCTTCTGTTAAGTAAAATTAGGGACATAGACTGTTATAGCATGAAAGTGCAATTCATGTCATTCTTTGGTTGTTGGGTTGCGCTGTTGTGATATGATAGGCTGTGAACTAAAACTATGATGCATAGTTATTTCAGCTTGACCATAATCAAGGGACGTATTATATCTTGATGTGATAAGGTACTTCATTTCCTTGTTTGGTGAAGGGGTGTCGTATCATGTCATGGATATGACATATGCTATTGATTATTGGCTCACGTATCTCATGCTATAGAATTGGTTTTATTCCTTCATTTCGTGCTTCCTTTGTGGTACTTGCTATTTGGGGTTTGACCCTACTGGTTTTGTATGACCAGCTTTAGAGCCAGCACCTGAGGATCAAGCTTACTTCCCCCCTAACTGATGGCAAGCACTCGATGGATGGCTGCTGAGGAACACGAGTGGATTTCTTTATTCACTACTCATCTTTTGTGAACTATATTCGTTTAGACAACCGATACCTGTTAGCCAGAAAATATGGACACTAGTTTCCTACATGACTGTAATATATTCAGACTACAGCTGACTCACTATCATGTATAATTTTGATCTTGTATCTGGTTTATCATTTTGTCTTGCTAGATCTCTAAGAATATTTTGATGCGACATTTGTGATGCCTTACTGTTTATTCTGAAATATTCTATGTTATTCCTACTTGTTTGAATAATTGAGATATAGAAATTCTTGACCCTAGATTACCTGATTGTAGTATGCACCTCCATGTCTCTAGACAATCTTAACACATTATGGGTTGCTTCGACATTCCGTAAGGTGTGGTTGGATGAGTCGTTCCCCTACTATCTAGTATTCTGGATCTGGGGCATGACAAGGCTTTAGTGGTGGCCCATGCAGGTCTGTCTTTCTTTTTAGACTTGTGGGGTATCTTGACCATAGAAAATCTCAATCAAACATGTTCCTCCTTGAATCCTTGAAATCCTAAATCCGTCTCCTCGAAACCCAGCTTAACTTCGGTACTATTGATTCCTCGAATCTTTTTTTGTCATGTTCTTGATTTATCATGTGTCTTTTTCTTTAGGGCTTCTCCAGCTTCAGTGGTTGGAGCACCAGTGATTTTAGTAGGGCAATGATTTGTTGGCCCACAAAGAGCGGCAACACATATTCCTAGAGGAATAAGGGTAGAACAGGTAGAGGAGCACGGGGAAAAGCATGTACTAGAAGCTCCAGTACCCCCGGTCGTACCAGAAGAGCTAGTAGCACTTGATACACCATCATTGTTGGAGATTATACGTGGAATGATGGTAATACAACAACACCAACAACTTCAGAAGAAATTGTAGAATGTCTTGTTGAACCAAGGATTACAGACGACATTGGAAAGAAGTGTTATAACAGACTCAGGGGCATCAGTAAGATTTTGCCGACTCAACCCCAAGTACTTTGATAGCACGGAGGATGCCATTACTGCAGACGCTTGGCTGTAGAATATTAAAATAATACTGACAATGACAAAGGTTACAGCTGAGGAAAAAGTTGATCAAGTCTGATTGCAGCTCCAAGACCTTGCTTGAGATTGGTGGGCAGCAGAAGAAGTTGGATTAAGACAACCTATCTTATGGGACAATTTCAGGGCCAGTTTCAAGGTTAAGTATTTTGGAGTGGTAGCACAATATGAGCTACAATAGCGGTTCATCATCCTCAAGCAGTCTGAAAGGACAGTGGATGCTATGCAGCAGAGTTCTGCAAGTTTAGCAGATTTGCCCCAACGATGGTAGAAACAGAACCGGAGAGGGCGATGAGGTTCCAGTATGGACTTCATCTAGAAATTCAGCAAATGGTAGAGGGCTATAACTACCAGACTTTCGACGAAGTGTTGATCATATCTAGGCAACATGAGCTGACATTGCAGGGGATAGCTTCAAGGACAAGAGGCCAGAAGAGGTCTCATGCCCAGAGTGGAGGAGGAGTATCAGCACAGCGAATGTCAACACCATTTCCTGTTATTCACGTTCATGACACAATGCTAAGAAGGCTGGTGGCATTAGCAACAACAACACCAGTTTGGCCGTATCAGCTGAGGCAACAGTAGTAACAGCGATTGGGAGCCCAGTCAGATGTACGTATTTTGGCAAGGGAGGCCATACGCTGGAGGTGTGTAGGGAAGCACATGGGTTGTATCTACGATTTGGTAGTCCAGATCATCAAATTGTTAATTATCCTATGATGTAGAGGATCGAAGGACAGATGCAATGATTAGCATTATCAGCACCGTAGGCAGCTCAGTATATGGGGACAACATTGGAAATCAGGCCATTGGCTCAGCGTCCATTGCCGATGCAAACTCAGATGTACAACCAATAGAAGAATCAGCAGTATGAGCAGCAGAGGCCACAACTCCATCTTCAAGGGAGGCAGCAACAAGGAGCACCGCAAGGCCAAGGGCAAGCTTTTACTCTTTCTCCGGAGGAGCGATTCATTAACCTCAAGCAGTCTAAAATGACAGTGGATGCTATGTAGCAGAGTTCTGCAAGTTTAGCAGATTTGCCCCGACGATGGTAGAAACAGTACCATAGAGGTTCAAGTATGGACTTCATTTAGAAATTCAGCAACTGGTAGAGGGCCATAACTACCAGACTTTCGACGAAGTGTTGATCGTATCTAGGCGACATGAGCTGGCAATGCAGAGGTTAGCTTCAAGGACAAGAGGCCAGAAGAGGTCTCATGCCCAGAGCGGAGGAGGAGTATCAGCACAGCGAATGTTAACACCATTTCCTGGCATTCACGTTGATAACATAGTGCTAAGAAGGCCGGTGACATCAGCAACAATAACACCAGTTTGGCTGTATCAGTCGAGGCAATAGTAACAACAACGATTGGGAGCCTAGTCAGATATACGTAATTTGGCAAGAGAGGGCATACACTGGAGGTGTGTAGGGCAGCACACAGGTTGTGTCTATGATTTGGTAGTCCAGATCATCAAATTGTTAATTATCCTATGATGCAGAGGATCGAAGGACCGATGTAGTGATTAGTATTACCAACGCCGTGGGCAGCTCAGTATATGGGGCCAGTATTAGAAATCATGCCATTGGCTCGGCGTCCATTGCCGATGCAAACTCAGATGTACAACCAATAAAAGAATCAGCAGTATAAGCAGTAGAGGCCATAACTCCGTCATCAAGGGAGGCAGCAACAAGGAGCACCGCAAGGCCAAGGGCAAGCTTTTACTCTTTCTCTAGAGGAGGCTTTGGCATCAGGTGACGTAGTGGCAGGTAACATTCTCGTTACATCTTTTCCTGCCAAGACATTATTTGATTCAGGAGTATCCCATTCATTTGTATATGCATTATTTGCGATATGTATTGGATTGGAGTTTGAGGCATTGCCAGAGAGGTTAAATATACTTACTTGTAATGGTCTCGTAGGAGTCAGTGGAGTGCGTTTAGTGTGTCCAATCGTAGTGTGAGGGCATTTATTACCTTCAAGGTTGATCGAATTCCCTATGGGTAACTTCGATGTTATTTTAGGCATAGACTGGTTGAGAGATAGTCATGCGATGATAGATTACCGTAGGGGTAGAGTGTTGTTTAACATTCCGGGATAGGAAGAATTTATCGTCAACAGATCGGTAAAGGACCAGCATGAAGGTAGCATTGCAGCAGTAACAGGAGTTGAAGATCAGTTCCCTAGAATAATTAAAGAATTTCTTGACGTATTTTTGGAAGAGCTTCTAGGATTACCCCAGTAAGAGAAGTAGAGTTCTGCATAAAATTGAAGCCAGGAGCAGAACCAATTTCCAACAAGGTCTATCAGATGTCACCAATAAAATTCAACCAGCTATATCAACATATAGTAGAAATGAAGGCGAAGAGGTTTATTAAAGCTAGTGGATCACCATGGGGAGCACCAGTGGTTCTAGTAAAAAATAAAGATGGGTCGACACTATTATGTATCGACTATAGGCAGTTGAACAGCTGAAGTCCTACCGCCTCAACCTTCAGATCCTCAGAAAGACGGGACACCCTTATGAGACGCTCAATGTCCTCGAGCCAATCATCAGTGTAGACGATGCCTTCCTTCCCCTTGAAGACCCTAGGCTCTAGCTTCTTGAAGTCCTAAATATTGCCTGGCCGAAGCTGGGCAACCTGAGGAGCAATCTACTGCTGGACCGGAACTCCTCTCTCTACTACGACACGAGCAAGCTGATGAGCACTCTTGATGCCCTGCTGTAAGACGTCGGTCTGCCTATGATGTTATTCATATTGAGCCCTCTGTGCCTCCAACATCTCGCGAAACAGTATAAATATCTGTGTTGCATCTGCCGGCATAGAAGCTGGAGGTGGAAGTCCCTCACATACATCCAGAACAGTCTTCTGAGTAGAAGGTGGACCCCTGAACGCAGCTGATATGCCAATCACCGGAGAAGTGACTGGTGCAGGCCCTCGGGAAGTCACAGACCTCTCAGAAGCTGCTTTCCCCTGCTATGATCTAGTCTTAGGTGGCATCTTGAGACAAAGCGAAAGGAAAGAATCAATATGGCACACGATATAAGACACTCAAAGAAAGGACAGTTAAAGATCAAATATCAATATCAAGGAAGAACAGTTGAATTGAATCAATAGAGTTTTTTTAGATGTGATTGAGTATTCTCAGCCTATAGCCTATAACCTATATCCTGGAACAGGCTCATAATAACACTCAATTCAGAGCACCACTATGAATGGCACTAATTGCGACCTCGAAGACCTACGCGGGTCATCACTAAAAATGTTTTATGACCCGTACCCGGTGTAAGGATGCAAGTCGAAAACAACGTCCAGCCTACGCTAGAACATCAGCGGTAGAACGTTATTTGGGTAAACTATCTATCTATAATCAAGACATAACACCACCATCAATATAAATATACTCAATCACTGATATATGATGGAAATACGCATAAATATGATAAACGAATAGAATATTCCCAATACAACTCATGAGTCAAATAATAATATCAATGAGTCAGAGAAACTACTAAAAGTAAGCTGGAGACAAATCCAATACAAAAAGAATAACTAAATTGCTACTAGTCCCGGGTCATCTGTCTCAGTCGGGATGAGTCCCTCCTGTGCCAAGGTCTCTGGCTCTAAGCCCACAACATCCTAAGGTCCGTAATGAGTGGGGTACCACTCCTCAGTTTCATCTGGGAAAAATATATCCAGTCAGGAAAGGAGCAGAGTACATCTCTAACAGCAGTTCTAATAAATTATATAAACTATGTAACAGTAAATAGATGTGAAATATATAAGATGCAACATAGATACAAGAGATATACAATATAGGAAATACTAGAAATAAATACAAGAATGACAATATGGAAATGACAAGAATACTAATGATTAAATGAGTGAGTACTAGCTTTAATATGTGATCGACTTAGGAACTTGATACAAGATTAATGGCCTGGCTAATCATACGTGCGGTGTATGATTAACATTATTCAATGAACAAGACTTGATATAAGGAGGGTATGATCATATATTTACACTATATACTCCCCAATCCTGACTGATATAGTGGATCCAACCATGGTACGTTATGACATGGGTTTCCACAAGAAGGGAGCTACTCTCCTCATGAACCAATGTCTATACATGTACAAGAATAATGAAACAATGCTTGCACAAGATACACCATAAATACCAAGGAATAACATCTCATGACGAGATCCGGATATATTAATCCGTGTAACCATCGTGTCAAAAAATCAAGAATATCTACACTAGATACAAGAGACATAGAGGATATCATAAATGAGAAACTATCAGAGAATGTACTTGCCTGAAACTCGGTGAACAATATCACAGATGTCCGGTACGATGCCTCAAAGACCTAGATAGGGAATATAATATTAATACAAGGTTTCAGAATAAAAATAAATTAAATTAGTCAACATCTAGGTCAAAGATCCATTTCTAAGTCAAAATAGTCAACCTAGGTCAACTATAAGTCAAACAGGTCAAACTAACTATTTCTAGGATATTTGGTCCATACACTATGAAACTAGGCCACACTAGCTAAACTAGGATACTATGAAATTACTAAGATACCGTATCTCAAGATACGCAAACAATAGATTGGAATATCATATTATGCATATACAATCATAAAATATAACAATCCTAACTAATCTAATATTAATTGGATACCTTGGCTTTAAACCAAAGCGGTATCGCACCACTAAACCCTCATCTTGATACTCAAATCCAAATACCTTGATTATCCCTCAATACTTTGATATTTACCTTGGTATCCCATGGTAATTCAAATCCTCATTCATAGTTCACTACCCAAACACTAAACCATATACTAATATATATATATATATATATATATATATATATATATATCAATCTAATATAACTTCTAGTGTTCAATAATATCAACTACTAGTATATACTAATATGAATATTAAATACTAACCCCAACTAATCACTAACTACTACTACTAGTACATATATACATATGCACATATCTACATATATAGTACTAACTAGAGATACTAGTATGTATAAATAGCTCTAACCAATTAACTAGATAAATATCAAGCTACTAATAACTTTATATCTAGATACTAGTTAAATACTACTAGTTAACTAACTAACTAACTAACTCGACCAACTCACCTAGCTCTGATACCCTGCTGCCTAAGCCCTGATACATGCTACTGCTACTACTGCTGCTAGAGATTGCACACGATGCCAAGCTGTTGCTGCTGTTCGTGCTAGTGTAGCCGCTGCTGCTCGTGGTAGTGTAGCTGTTGCTGCTGCAACTATTGCGTTTGTTGCTGCTGTTGTGCTACTGCTGCTCGCTGTGCTTGTATCTACTGCTATGTTCAGTTGAATCCTGCATTTCTCGGGCAAATGTTGACGATGTTGTTGCTTGGTCATTGTACTGTGCAGTGCTAAATGCTCATTTTCCGAGCCCCCCCCATCACACACATACACACACAAGCAACACCTATATATATATATATATATATATATATATATATATATATATATATATATATATATATATATATATATATATGTATATATATATAACCATTCTCTCTCACACACAACCATACCCAAACACCCATCTAAACACCTATGAACACACACACTCAAATACCTCTGGTCAAGTAGAAGTATCATATACATATATAACCACTTACATACATATAAACATAACACTAATATATATAGTAGATATATATATAGCTATAACTATACATACACCTTCATATATATATATATATATATATATATATATATATATATATATATATATATGTAACATTCACATCAACATATATATATAAACATACATATACATATGTACACTATAAGTTGATGTAATAACTATAGATCTACTTGTAGTGTACATATGTATATGTATGTATATATATATGTTGATATGAATGTTATATATATATATATATGTACACTATAAGTTGATGTAATAACTATAGATCTACTTGTAGTGTACATATGTATATGTATGTATATATATATGTTGATATGAATGTTATATATATATATATATATTTATATCTATATATATATACACATATGAATTTATATATTACTAATAGCTATGAACAAAGCAAATTGAATCTAGGAATGAAATCAAACAAACACGTAGAGTGCATCGCACCCGTATCATACTAGATCTATGATACACTTACGATACAAGTCCACCACACAACCAAACGTACCACGAAGGACATGAGCAAGTCTAAAATAATAATTATGAACAATACGAACAGTTAAATACTCTACTACATGTCCGTGTCAAAATGTGACATGTACAAAGTTCCGTATCGGAGGAAAAATCTACAAAATAATACGTATCACCAAATTATTGGGATACAACTTACACGTATCCAATTGTGAATACGACACTAGCCACACACAATCAAACATATTTTAATTTGGTCTAATTGACCAATTGACAAATACAACATGTGTTAATCTCAGAAGTCTTCCAAAATTGACACAAAATACACCATAACTTTCTCCATAGGCCTCCTATGAACCTAATTCCAATTCCTATGGGTAGCCTTATCATATGGGGTGGTTCCTAATGGTTAAAACAAATATTTATAACCTAATTAAAGGGAAAAAACTGAATTGTACATATTGAAAGATGGATTCCCAGTGCAACCTCTAAAGTTGATTAAATTTGCCTCCAACTTGTAGATCCTTGCTCCTCTTTGTAGATCCTTACTTCCTTCTTCTAGATCCTTTCTCTACTAGCCTCCAATGGTGATTTAGGAAGGAATTGAGAAGAAATTTGGTAGAAATTTGATGTGGGAATGAAGGAATTTGGTTGAGGGAAATTCTAAATTTAGATTTGGAATAAAAAGAGGAGAGAGAAATTCTTCCCTTAATTTAAATAGGCCGGCCCCCTTGACCCCTGCCTCAAGCTACTATGCAATGACAAATATACCCCTTGGAGCCTCTCATGAAGAAATAATTAAGGAGGGAATATTCTAGTCTAATTGGTTTAATTAAATTAATCATTCTCCTAATGAATGGGCTTCTAATTGGGCTCAATTCTAACTAATTGTAAATGTTGGTCCATGGTTCTAAACTAAACTAGTTTGGTCCACTAACACAAGACCAAAATAATAAACTAATATCTAATAATAATTAAATAATATAATAATAATTATACAACATGCACAATATTTAATTAATTATGAAATGACCATAATACCCTCTCCTAAAAAATATGTTAGTGACACCCTTGCTAGAAAATGTAGTAGTGAGTCTACCCCCCTTAAAATAATTTTGTCCTCGAAATTCAAAGACAAAACTACCCCCAAAAAATAAAATAGAATTAGGAAAGAACATACATCAAGGTACAAACAAATATGGGTAACGCTCTCGCATTTCATCCTCCCTCTCCTAGGTAGACTTACCTGAAGAGTGATGCCTCCATGCGATGCGTACTAATAAAATAGTCTAGTTCCTCAACACCTTCTCTCTCCGATCCAGAATCTCAACTAGCTGCTCTGGATAGCTAAGAGTAAGGCCCTCCTCTATCACCGAGTGATCCAATACGTGTCTAGGATCCGCCATGTACCGTCTTAACTGTGACACGTGAAACAAGTTGTGCACTCTCTCCATTGCAGGTGGCAAGTCTAGTTTGTAAGCAACTACACCAACCCTCTCGAGAATACTGAAAGGTCCGATGAATCGTGGACTAAGCTTCCCGTCTTCAACGAAACGAATCATGTCTCGTGTCGGAGAAATCCTCAGAAATACCAGACCACCAACCTAGAACAAAATAGAACCTTAAGAACTTAATCTATAACAAACAACCAATATCAAGCATAAAACAAAAAAAAAATCTAAAACTATACTTCAAACTCCAAAGGTTTTCGGTGTCTATCGGCCCAATGCCGCTGTCTGTCCTTCGCCACAACCATCTCTGGCCCTAGCAACCATCTCTGGCCCTAGCAAAGCTCTCTCTCCAACATCGTCCCATGACAAGGGGGTACGACATCTACGACCGTACAGAGCCTCAAATGGTGACATCTCTATACTAACATGGTAGTTGTTGTTGTAAGCAAACTCTACCAAATGGAGATGGTCCTCCCAAGATCCTCCAAAATCTAGTACACATATGCGTAGCATATCCTCGAAAGTCTGAATGGTCCTCTCTGACTGTCCATCTGTATGGGGGTGATATGTAGTACTGAACTTGAGCTGGGTGTCCAAACTCGCCTGCAAACTCCTCCAGAAATGAGAAGTGAAACGACTATCCCTATCCGAGACTATGCTGACGGGAACCGCATGTATCCTCTGCCTCACATATATCTCTGCCAGCTTCTCCGTAGATAAACCCACATTAAAAGGCAAAAAGTGGGCCGACTTGGTCAACCTGTCAACGATGACCCAAATTGCGTCTTTTCCTCCTGGAGATCGTGGAAGTACGGATACAAAATCTATAGTAATGTGCTTCCACTTCTACTCTGGAATGGATAATGGCTGAAGTAATCCACCTGGCCTCTGGCTCTCGGCTTTCACCTGCTGGCACACTAAGCATCCGGATACAAATTGTGCCACCTCCCTCTTTATGCCATACCACCACATACTCTCTCCAATATCCCGATATATCTTGTTGGCACCAGGATGCATGGAATAATGAGAGCGATGTGCTTCTTGCAACATCTCCTCATACAGCTCTCCACTAGGCACACATAATCTAGCACCATGCTGCAAAGAACCATCCCAGCAATGGCAAAATCATCCTCCAATCTTGCTCTCATCTGAGCTTTGATGCTCCTCAGAGATACATCCTTATACTGAGCTGCCTTGATCCTGTCCATCAACTCTGAGTGTATCTTCAACCCCCATATCTGCATGGCAAAACCAACGACTATCACCTTAATGCCCAAGCTTTCCAGATCCTTCAACATATATCGATCCTGCATCAAAAACATAGCTACCGGATATATGCTCAAGGTATCGGCAACTACATTGGCTTTTCCCGGATGATACTGCAAAGATATATCAAAATCCTTTATCAGTTTCAGCCACTGACGCTGCCTCATGTTTAACTCATTCTAAGTGAAAACATACTTCAAGCTCTTGTGGTCTGTGAAGATCTCCACACGCTCTCCGTATAAATAGTGTTTCCACAACCTAAAGGCAAAGATGACTGCTGCCAACTCCAAATCGTGGGTAGGATAGTTCTTCTCATGAGGACACAATTGTCTGGATGCATAGGCAATCACTTTCCTATTCTGCTGAAGAACACAACCCAACACTTTCCCTGATGCATCACTATAAATATTGAAACCTCCTAACCCTAATGGAAACGTTAAAATAGGAGCAGACATTAACTTCATCTTTAATTCTTTAAAAACAACTTGGTACTCCTCTATCCAAACAAACTCCGCGTCCTTCCTGGTGAGTCTAGTCATCGGCTCGACAATCCTTGAAAAATCTTGCACAAACTTCCTATAGTAGCCTGCTAGATCCAAGAAACTTCTGATATCTGCCACTGAACTTGGGGTCTTCCAAGATTCCACTGCTGCGATCTTCTTCGGATCTACTGAAATTCTATCACCAGTCACAACATGTCCTAAGAACTTCACCTTGTCTAAGAAGAACTCACACTTGGACAGCTTCCCATACAAGTTCTCCTTCCTCAGTACATCCAACACAACCCGCAAATGCTCCTCGTTCTCCTCTGGTATCTTCGAGTATATGAGTATGTCATAGATGAACACCACCACGAACTTGTCAAGGTACTAGTGGAATACCTTGTTTATCAAATTCATAAATATCGTCGGGGCATTAGTCAACCCAAATGGCATCACCATGAACTTATACTGGCCATATCGAGTCCTAAAAGCAGTCTTCGAAATGTCTATCGGCTTCACTTTCACCTGGTGGTAGCCTGATCTCAAGTCTATATTGGAAAACACCTTAGCTCCACTCAACTGATCGAACAGGTCATCAATCTGTGGCAACGAATATTTATTCTTGATAGTGAGATTATTTAATGCTTTGTAATCAATGCACATGCGCACTGATCCATCCTTCTTCGGTATAAACAATATCGGGGCTCCCCACGGTAAAGAACTGGATCTGATAAACCCCTTATCCTGTAATTCATCCACTTGCTTCTTCAGCTCGACCAGCTCGTCGTTGTTTACTCTATAGACATGGTGTGAAATTGGCTCCGCACCTGGCACCAAGTCTATAAAGAACTCAATATCTCGATCTGGCGGTAATCCTGGCAATTTCTCAGAAAATATAACCAAGAATTCTGCTATCAAAGGATGCGGCAACTCCTTATCTTCCACCATAGCTCCATAAATAATTCCTTCTTTCTGTTCTGTAGCTCCTCTAGAAAACTCAAACTCTGGCTCTCCTGGCGGGCTAAACAAAATTCTACCTTCTCTGCAATCTATACTAGCATGGTGTCTACTCAACCAATCCATCCCGAGTACAATATCGTAGCTCGAAAGGGGCATTACAAGTAGACACGCACTCAGCTCCCGGCCTCCCAGAGTAACTCTCCGATCCTTGCAAATATTACTAACCAGGATAATGCCTCCCCCGGTCATGATCTTGCAAGTCCTAAGCAAAGGCTCAACTACTAAATGATGCTTCAAAGCAAAAAAAAAAAAAAAACAGATACAAAACTATATGAAGCACTACTATCAAAAAACATTAAAGCTGGAATAGAATCAAGAAGAATAGAACCTGCGATGACTTCTCCGGTGGGCTCGGCCTCCTCGATCGTTATAGCAAATGCTCATCCCTGAGGTGCACCCCCCTGATGCTGGTGCTGGGCATAACGCTACTGCTGGGTCGGAAGCGGCGGTCCCCTCGGCTGTACTGCAAGTGGCCTCGCCTGTGTTCTTGGAGCTGGAGTTGCTCCCTGAACTACACGACGAGATTTGGAAGGACAATCTCTCAGCTGATGCCCATCGGCACCACAATACAGAAACTCCCAAGCTCTTCCTGTAAACTTTTCAGATGTGGTCGGACTTCTTGCAGAAGTGGCAGAAAGCTTGCTGTGACTGTCTCTGCTTCTGCTGGGGTACTTGGTGAACCGACGTCCTAGCTGGAGTCTGGTGCTATTGCTGGAAAGGCCTAGACTGGAAATGAGGACGCTTAGCAGGCCTTGCGCTGCTACTAGCCCCTAGAAAAGAATCACGGTCTCTCTTGGGTTTCAAGCCAAACTCCCGCTCAACCTTGCGTGCCTCTGCAAGTATCTCAGAATACGTCTCATAGAAAGACGGAATAAGAATCTTTACTTCCCAGTTCAGACCCTCACAGAAACGGATAGCCCGAACCTCTGGCTCCCTCACCAAATATTCTGTAAATTGGCTCAGCCTACCGAACTCTGCAGCGTACTACTCCACGGACATGCTCCCCTGAGTAAGGCCCTCAAACTGCCTCCCCAAGTCTAATCTGTCCGCCCGAGCAAAGAACTTTCTCTTGAATAGGTCCTTGAATACCTTCCAAGACTGCCCCATATTAGCAAGAAGTGGCTCATTCCTGAACCAAATACGGGCGATGTCAAACAGCTGAAGTCCTACTGCCTCAACCTTCAGATCCTCAGCAAGATGAGACACCCTCATGAGAGGCTCGACATCCTCGAGCCAATCATCAACATAGATGATGCCCTCGATTTCCATGAAGATCCGAGTTTCTAGCTTAAGCTAGATAACCTGTAAACCCCCAGAAATTTTTTGATTTTAAAAATAAATTTTTTAGAATTTTTGGTAATTTTTTCACTAATTAAATTAATTATTTTCTGGTATTAAGTATTTTTAAATGTATTTATTAAATATTGAAATATTATAAAAATAATTTTTTCTGGTGTAAAATAAAAAATTAGACATAGGGTAATTTTCCTAGAATTTATTGGACCCCGAAAGCATTTTTAAAGACCTAAAAATCCAGTTTTAAATAAACCAATTAAACCCTAGAAATAAATCCGGTTTATTTTAAAATAAACCAAACCAACTCGAATTGAACCGGACCGATTTAATCAATCAAAACCCAATTCCTTATTGGGTCAGATCCGGGCCCAAACCCAAACTCGACCCGAACCGTGCTACAGTGCCCCCGCTCCTCTCTCTTCCCCGACAGCCGCCGTCCGTTACGGATCCGGCCGGCTTCTCCGCCCGTTAGCCCCGCTTCCTCTGCCGTAACTGCCCCCTTTCTCCGCCGGTAATCGCCCCGCCTCCCCGCGGCGGTTACTTTGCCCACGACCTATAAAACCCTCGGCCGCCCTCGCACCACCACCTATCTCCCCCTTGCCGGAACCCTAACCCGCTCCCAAGCCCTAGCTCTACCGCATCCAGCCGCCTCCACGACCTCGTCGACCCGCCAGTGCAGCCCCGAGCCTCGCCGACCTCCACCTCACTCCCAGTCCCCCGCAACAGCCATGCCCGACACCCAACTGCCTGGACGACGAGCCACCGCCTCGGGAGTCCTCCAGACCCGCCGCCGACGACCTGCCAGAGCTCCGTCTGCCTTCGCCTGAGCAGCCCCGACCTGCCAGAACTGACTCCACCCTCCTCCGGTGAAGCCCCGGCGCCCTGTGTCCGAAACCCTAAACCTAGAACAGTACCGTGTCCATTGTGTCGTGTCGAGATGCCTTGCGGACACGAGAATCTCAGTTTTTTGGAGCCCTGTTCAGGTAACCCGTTCTCTCTCCTCGTTGCCCTATTTTCTGTCCCGTCTGTTGTGACGCATAGACTGCATGACCCTCTCGATGCCCGTGCAACCCGCTCGATGTGTCGCGTTATGTGGCGATCGCGAACTACGATCCTAAAACAGGAAAAATAATACCCCATTTTCCCCCGAAACTGAGTGCATCCCGTCAAACGGGACGACTTGGTCGCATGTGGTCTTCACCGAATGGTGCACGCCGTTGATACGGACGTGCAGTATTTTGCAGAAGTTGATTTGGATGTGCGTGCACACCGAAATCAACGCGTATCCGCCGACAACGCCCCGTATCCGCCTGTTCTGAATATCACTGTAACTTGGTGTACACACGTCGAATCAAAACGAAACTTGCACCATAAGACTCATAGCAATACGCTGGTCCTGTGACCCAAGTTTGGTTCGATTCTGAGAACGTTGACAAAATCGCGTATCGTGGGCCCTACGGCTCCACTTGACGGGCGATTTTATGATCGGCTCATCGGAATCCAATTCTGGAAGTTTTGTTCGGTTTGTATCATCGTTCTGGACTTGTTGATACTATATTTGACAAATTTTGAGACCTTTGTTCCTGACACGTTTTTCGGTACGAAGCGGCCTACATGTGGACCCCGCTTTGACAAAAAACTGTCATTTTTGCCCCTGTGTCCAAATTGGACTCAAGGACAGACGTTTCTAGCTATTTGATGTCATCTAAATCTGATGGTGATGTCTATTTCAGCAACCGGAGAAGTACCTGCAGAACCCGCTGAAACCAGAGCCGCAGTTGGTAACCAAAACCCAGGCAAGTGTACCTTGCCAAATCCTGCAGTTTTGCTACTTATTTTTTTAACTTATTTATACATTGTTATACATGCTTAACCTAGGATCGTGTGACTTTACTTAGCGTCTGATTAATAGTCGGGTGCCAACATCGTACGCGGAGTTGTGTAATGTCACCTAGAGATGGATATCGTGACCCTTTACATTCTCGTACTTGCCATATCAAGTACGTTATACCCAGGACACCTGACACTAATCATGAGACAGAATCTTCCTAAAATATTCAAGGTGATTCTGTATAGGATACATGTTTCATGACATAGACATTATTTTCTTAGATCTTATTATGACTTGCGGCATTAGTTTTGATCCTGCGTGCCATGGACATGAGACATGTGATTACATTGGGTGGGAAGAGATTTACCATACAAAAGGCTGATTATATATATATATATATTACTTTACTTGAAGTGTCTTAGACTCTGACACAGAGCTTTGGTACATTACTGGCCCTTCGAGAGAATACTGCTATGGGTTTCCCCGACACAGATCCTATAGTAGTCTCAGCCCAAGTATGACTAAAACTCTCATATGCATATCACTTAGCTGGTTATTTATTTACTCTATTGTTTCATTTATTGCTGCACTGCATTTATTTTGGCATGAGTTATTTTGTACCTTGCTATGTCCCCTGAGGACCTGGATCTGGATTATGTCCCCAGGGTTAGCAGAAGATATCTATCCCGAGGTGTACGGAACATGAGCACTTCTCGAAGCAGTACTAGGAACCGAGGACGAGGTGATAGCTGAGGATTTCTCCTGAGTATATGCACATTCTATACTCAATTATTTCTATTGTTTGACTCTTTATTTCTAGTTTATTGAGTTGATGTATCAAACTCATTATCGGGTTGTTCTCCGACTTGTGTTTTAATCAAGACTTGTTATTGCTTTATAATTCTGATATTGTTGTATTCATTTCTGTGGATGAGATTAGCCGACCCTGATTGTTGTATTACAGCTTAAGTATATCCTGATGGGTCCATTAAATTGGGTTTTTCCATCGGTGTGTGCTGCTGGCCATTGCCACGTGGCTAGTCCCTCGATATTTTGGGACTGGGGCGTGACATGGTTTTTGTGGTGGCCCATGCAGGTCTACGACTAAATTGTTCAATTTTAACTTAGAGATCGAGCAAGCCTGCAATAAGAATAGGATAAGTTTTTAGGATCTCATCCACTTGCTTGAATCGTTCTTGATATCTATATCGGATTCAAATTAAATTTTTGACTTGCATCCTGCCTTAATTCCTGTACGCCTCTAATAGTTTATTTTTGATGCAGATTAATAGATTCACGAGCAAACGACGAAACTCCAATAAGAACACCAATAGGTGCTGTAGCCACCTACGGAGAAGATGAAGTGACACCATTGAGTGGAGATCCCTCTACTCACCGAAGCAGCACAGCAGATCAGCATGCTTCTAGATTTTGGCGTGATGACATCCCACCTTCGCCGTAGTTCACACCACCAATGCCCGTATTCCCACAAGGGCAGACTATGGACGGGCAATAGATATTCCAAATGATCTACGCAATGATGCAAGCTCAACAGCAAATTCATCAAGAAGCTCAACGTCACGAGGCAGAGTACTTGAGGAACAGCCTAGTAACTACACTGGAGCAGGTCAACCTACCTGTTCAACGGCCAACGATGGGCTCTATCACCGATTTTTGCCAGCTGAAGCCCTGTACCTTCTCAGGCAAGGAGGAGCCCACAGAAGTTCATGAGTGGCTCACCAACACTCAACATTAATTAGAAGAAGTTGAGCTTCCACAGGAACTTTGGATGACTGCCATCAGAATACAATTGACGGGCAACGCACATCACTGGTGGCTATCTGAAGAGAGACGGCTCGGACCAAACTGAGTTACTTGGGAGGAGTTCTCCAGACTCTTTCAGGAGATGTACATTCCAGCTATCGCTCGATCAGAACTGCGGGATAAGTTCAATCGCCTCACTCAGGATACTATGACGGTGGAAGAGTACAACGTGAAATTCATTCGACTGAGTCGCTTCGCCCCTTCCCTGATCCCGATAGAAGAAGAGAAGGCCGAGAAGTTCTTCAACGGACTAAACTTTGAGCTACAAAGAATGATCGAATCCGTTATACCTACTTCGTACACGTACGTCCTTGCTGCAGCTCGACGTATGGAACGTGTCACCAGGCGAGAGTCCAATCTGAAGCGGCCTTTTACATCAGCACTAGCTCGAGCACCGCATAGAGAAGCTGCAAAAAAACCTTATCTGCATCAAGCACCACAGGGAGCTGTATCCAAATCCCTAACTCTTCCTACTTGTCACTACTACGGCAAGATAGGTCATGTTGAGAAGGAAGGTAGACGTAAATTTGGATTATGCTTAGCTTGTGGATCCAGACAGCATGCAGTGAGGGAATGCCCTGAGCGTAGAGAAGGAGCACCAATAGTCAACCAACAAGCTCTACCAGCACCAGGAGGGTATCAACCAAGGCCACCCTTGGTACCTCAAGCAGCACCCTTCCAGCAGGCCCAGCAACAGCAGAGGGCACCACCTCAAGGACGCGGACAGGCTTTTGCAATGACTTTGGAAGACGCACAGAATCATGGAGTAGCTAATGCGCGTAAGTTTTCGTAGTTATCTCGTTTAGTATTTCTTTAGTTCGTGCCTATTAGTTCGTGACCTTAGCCTTGACCTAGTAGTTTTTTAACTTGCTAATAAATAATAACCTAGTTTTTCTAAACTGTAATTTTCTTACTAGATTTCTTTCCTCTGGAAATTGCATAACTTTCATTGCTTAGGGAAATGATTTTTCCTATGTGTTATTCTTACACCCTCAACCTTGATTCTCCTTGATCATGATGTACTTCGAACAATGTTTGCAACCGTATCATCTCTGTTGACTGATTATTCTTTGATTGCGAGGACGCAATCCTCTTAGGGGGGGTAGATTGTAAACCCCCAGAAATTTTCAGATTTTAAAAATAAATTTTCTAGAATTTTTGGTAATTTTTTACTAATTAAATTAATTGTTTTCTGGTATTAAGTATTTTTAAATATATTTTTTAAATATTAAAATATTATGATAATAAAATTTTTTGGTGTAAAATGAAAAATTAGACATAGGATAATTTTCTTAGAATTTATTGGAACCCGGAAGCATTTTTAAAGACCTAAAAATCCAGTTTTAAATAAACCAATTAAACCCTAGAAATAAACCCGGTTTATTTTAAAATAAACCAAACCAACTCGAATTGAACCGGACCGGTTTTATCAAACCAAACCCAATTTCTTATTGGGTCAGATCCGGGCCCAAAATCCAAACCCGACCTGAACCCGACCCGTGCTACAGTGCCCCCAGCCCCTCTCTCTTCCCCGACAGCCGTCGTCCGTTACGGATCCGGCCTGCTTCTCCGCCCGTTAGCCCCGCTTCCTCTGCCGTAACTGCCCCCTTTCTCCGCCCGTAACTGTCCCGCCTCCCCGCGGCGGTTACTTCGCCCCCGACCTATAAAACCCTCGGCCGCCCTCACACCACCACCTATCTCCCCCTTGTCGGAACCCTAACCCGCTCCTAAGCCATAGCTCCGCCTCTTCCAGCCGCCTCCACGACCTCGTCGACCCGCCAGTGCAGCCACGAGCCTCGCCATCCCCGCCTCGCCGACCTCCGCCTCACTCCCAGACCCCCGCAGCAGTCGTGCCCGACACCCAACCGCCTGGATGATGAGCCACCGCCTCGGGAGTCCTCCAGACCCGTCGCCGCCGACCTGCCAGAGCTTCGGCCGCCTTCGCCTGAGCTGCCCCGACCTGCCAGAGCTGACTCCACCCTCCTCCTGCGAAGCCCCGATGCCCTGTGTCTGAAACCCTAAACCTAGAACAGTACCGTGTCCATTGTGTCGTGTCGTGTTGAGACGCCTTGCGGACACGAGAATCTTAATTTTTCGGAGCCCTGTTTAGGTAACCCGTTCTCTCTCCTCGTTGCCCTATTTTCTGTCCCGTCTGTTGTGACGCGTAGACTGCGTGACCCTCTCGATGCCCATGCAACCTGCTCGGTGTGTCGCGTCCTATGGCGATCGCGAACTGCGATCCAAAAACAGGAAAAACAATACCCTATTTTCCCCCAGAACTGAGTGCGCCCCGCCAAACGGGACAACTTGGTCACGTGCGGTCTTCACCGAAAGGTGCGCGTCGTTGATACGGACGTGCGAGATTTTGCAGAAGTTGATTTGGATGTGCGTGCACACCGAAATCAACGCGTATCTGCCGACAACGCCCTGTATCCGCCTGTTCTGAATTTTACTGTAACTTGGTGTACACACGTCGGATTAAAATGAAACTTGCGCCATCGGACTCGTAGCAATACGCTGGTTCTGTGACCCAAGTTTGATTCGATTCTGAGAACGTTGACAAAATCATGTATCGTGGGCCCCACGGTTCTACTTGACGGGCGATTTTGTGATCGGCTCATCGAAATCCAATTCTGGAAGTTCCGTTGGGTTCGTATTATCGTTCTGGACTTGTTGACACTAAGTTTGATAAATTTTGAGACCTTTGTTCCTAACACGTTTTTTGGTACAAAGCGGCCCATATGTGGACCCCGCTTAAACAAAAACTGTCATTTTTGCCCCTGTGTCCAAATTGGACTCAAGGATAGGCATTTTTAGCTATTTGATGTCTTCTAAATCTGATGGTGATATCTATTTCATCAAATGGAGAAGTACCTACGGAACCCGTTGAAACTAGAGCCATAGTTGGTAACCAAAACCTAGGCAAGTGTACCTTGCCAAATCCTGCAGTTTTGCTACTTATTTTCTTGACTTATTTATACATTGTTGTACATGCTTAACCTAGGATCGTGTGACTTTACTTAGCGTCTGATTAATAGTCGGGTGCCAACACCGTACGCGGAGTTGTGTAATGTCACCTAGAGATGGATATTGTGACCCTTTACATTCTCGTACTTGCCATATCAAGTACGTTATACCCAGGACACCTGACACTAATCATGAGACAGAATCTTTCTGAAATATTCAAGGTGATTTTGTATAGGATACATGTTTCATGACATAGACATTATTTTCTTAGATCTTATTATGACTTGCGGCATTAGTTTTGATCCTGCGTGCCATGGACATGAGACATGTGATTACATTGGGTGGGAAGAGATTTACCATACAAAAGGCTGATTATATATATATATTACTTTACTTGAAGTGTCTTAGACTCTGACACAGAGCTTTGGTACATTACTGGCCCTTCGAGAGAATACTGCTATGGGTTTCCCCGACACAGATCCTATAGTAGTCTTAGCCCAAGTATGACTAAAACTCTCATATGCATATCACTTAGCTGGTTATTTATTTACCCTATTATTTCATTTATTGCTGCACTGCATTTATTTTGGCATGAGTTATTTTGTACCTTGCTATGTCCCCTGAGGACCTGGATCTGGATTATGTCCCCAGGGTTAGCAGAAGATATCTATCCCGAGGTGTACGGAACATGAGCACTTCTCGAAGCAGTACTAGGAACCGAGGACGAGGTGATAGCTGAGGATTTCTCCTGAGTATATGCACATTCTATACTCAATTATTTCTATTGTTTGACTCTTTATTTCTAGTTTATTGAGTTGATGTATCAAACTCATTATCGGGTTGTTCTCCGACTTGTGTTTTAATCAAGACTTGTTATTGCTTTATAATTCTGATATTATTGTATTCATTTCTGTGGATGAGATTAGCCGACCCTGATTGTTGTATTACAGCTTAAGTATATCCTGATGGGTCCATTAAATTGGGTTTGCCCATCGGTGTGTGCTGCTGGCCATTGCCACATGGCTAGTCCCTCGATATTTTGGGACTGGGGCGTGACACAACCTGCGGAGCAACCTGCTGCTGGGCCGGAGCTCATCTCTCTACTAAACCAAGGGAAAGCTGATGAGCACTCTCAATACCCTGCCATAACACGTCGGTCTGCCTCTAGTAAACCTTTGACTGGGCCCTCTGAGTCTCTAGTATCTCGTAAAATAATGCGAACACCTGAGTCGCATCCGTAGGTATGGAAGGTGGAGGTGGAGGTCCCTCAGACAGAGCTGGAACTGTCCTCTGAGCTGGAGGTGGACCCTCGAACATAGCTGATAAGCCAATCACTGGAGAAGTGACTGGTGCAGGCCCTCGGGAAGTCGCAGGTCTCTCAGAAACTGCTTCTCTCTGCTGTGATCGAGTCTTAGGCGGCATCGTGAGGTAAAGCGAAAGGAAAGAATCAATATGGCACATGATATAATGTACTCAAAGAAGGACAGTTAAAGATTAAATATCAATATCAAGGAAGAACAGTTGAAATGAACAATAGAGTTTTTTCTTAGATGTGATTGAGTATTCTCAGCCTATAGCCTATATCCTATATCCTGAAACATGCTCGTAATAGCACTTAAATCAGGAAACTACTATGAACCGCAGTAATTGTGTCCTCGAAGACCTGTATGGGCCACCACTAAAAATGTATCACGACCCGCACTCGGTGTAGGGACGCGAGTAGTGAACAACTTCCACCCTACGCCGCAACATCGGCGGTAGAACGATGTTTGGGTAAACTATCTATCTAGCAATAATGATCGTCAAGATATATAATGCCACCAAAGAAGTATGAATACTCAATAACAGATCTATAAGATGGAACAATCGCACGAATATGATATAAAGAATTGAAGAGTTAAATACAACTCATGAGACAAAGTAATAACCAAAGAGTCATAAATATAAAAAGAAAAACTAATCAAATGCTGGAGACAATTCCAGTATAATAACCTATTTTCTGAGCTATAGGTACTGGGTCATCTGTCTCAACCGGGATTAGACCCTCCTGAGCCAAAGTCTCTGGCTCTAAGCCAACTACGTCCTGAGGCCCGTAGTGAGTGGGATACCACTCCTCAGTGTCATCTGGGAAAAATATATCCAGTCACGAAAGGAACAAAGTACACCTCTAACATCAGTTCTAATGAATAATAAAAACTATGTAACAGTAAATAGAGTGAAATATACAAGATGCAAGATATAAGTACAAAAGATATACAAATTAGGAATATTGGAATTAAATATAAAAAATGAGCATCATGGAAATGAGCAAGAAATACTACTACTATGTGAGTGATTATCATCTTCAATATACGATCGACTTCGAAACTTGCATAAGGATATGGGCCTAGTTAATCATACATGCGGTATATGATTAACACTCACAATGACATGCACAAGTAGGGTATGATCACATATCTACACTAAATACTCCACTCCCCGACTGGTATAGTGGATCCAACTATGGTACGTTATGATACGGGATTCACTGGGTAGGTAGCTAGTCTCCCCAAGAATCGATGTCTGTACATGTACAAGAAGAACGAGGAACAAGGCTTGTATAAGATATACCATAAATACCAAGAAATAATATCTCATGACGAGATCCGGATATACCAATCTGTGTAACAATCGTGTCAAGAAATCAATGATATCTACACTAAATATAAGAAACATAGGGGATATTATAAATATAAAACTATCAGAGAATGTACTTGCCTGGAATCCGGTGAACAATATTAAATATGTCTGGAACAGTGCCTTAGCGACCTAAATTTGGAACATTACATCAATACAAGGTTTCAGAATAAAAATAAGTCAAACTAGTCAAATTCTAGGTTATAAGCCATTTCTAGGTCAAAACAGTCAAACTAGGTCAACTAGTGAAACTTGGTCAAATTAGTTATTTCTAGGTTGTATGAGTCCATCTCTAGGATGTTGGGTCCATACACTATGTAACTAGGCTATACTGGCTATAGGATACTAGTAATGTACCGTATCGTGAGATACGTAAATATATCTATATAAAAATAATCTATAAGTTATACAAATATACTACATACTAGTATCTCTAGCTAAACTAGTGCTAAGTGGATACCTTGATTTTGAGCCAACAAGGTATCACGCTAGCTACCCTCATCTTGATACTCATACGCAATACCTACAATTACCTTGGTATCACAAGTAATACCTAATAACATATCAAACTAAGACAACTAACTAGCTAAGGTTTATAGATGTCTCCATCTATATATATAATTAAGTATCTATCATATCTCACTTACCAATATCTAACTTATACCATATACTAACTTATAACAAAATACTACTTAACATATATTACCAATAACTAACACGTACCCTCTTCTAACATATAACTCACACAACAACATATAACCATAACTCAATTACTAACTTATTACTAATATCTAACTCTAATCACTAACACACATAAACTTATCTCCAACTAACAACTAAGATTAAAAACTAACTACACGACTCCAACCTACGATTACCCGAGCCCCTCTCACCATGGTAGCTGCTACTACTAGCAGACTTGCTACTGTTGCTGCCCCTACTAGTATTGTTGTTGCTACTACCCCCTAGTTGCATTGCTGCTGCTGCTGCTGCTCCTAGCTGCATTTTCTACTGCTGCTACTGCCTCTAGTAGTGTTTGCTGCTACTACCCGACTCCTAACAGCGTGCTGCTGCTTCTACTAAACCTTGCTGCAAAACACAGCAAACCCGCCCCTCTTGCTGTGCACCAATGCATAGCAACTGTGCACTGCCCTCACATGTACATCCCGACTCTATTTGTTTCAGTCACTTATTGCAGTGACACCCTGCTGGCAATGTCCTCACCCATTCATGGCTGGGTAAGTTCCACCATAGTCCACAAAAATACTCTTAATGATAGATATAGATAAACATATATCACTCCTAACCAATTGTACATATATACAATTCCTCTATATATTTATCATATATACAACTCATATACAATATTTAAATAGCTACACAGTGGAGTACACCGCACCCGTATCACACTCAATCTATGATACGCTTGCGATACGGCTCCACCACACCACCAAATATATCCCGAAGGACATGAGCAAGTCTAGAATCACAATTAGAAGTACTACTAAGATCTAGCTACTCAACTACGTGCTCGTGTCAAAATATGGCATGTTCAAACCCCGTGTCGGAAGAAAATCTCCAAATCAACCTGTATCGCCAAATTGTCGTGATACGACCTATACGTATCCAATTATGGACACGATACTAGTCTCATACAATCAAACACATGTCAATTTGGTCTAATTGACCTATTGACAAACACATGATGTGCCAATCTCGTAATTTCCCCAAAATTAGCACAAAATACACCATAACTTCCTCCATAGGCCTTATATGAACCTAATTCTACTTTTTATGGGTAACCTTAGTACATGGAAGGGTTCCTAATGATTAAACTATAGATTTAGAGTCTAATTAGAAAGGAAAAATTGAATTTGACCTATTACGAGATGGATTCCCAATGCAAGTCTCCAAATTAGTGTCAAGAGCCTTCAACTTATGCTCCTTCCTCCTCCTTATAGATCCTTGCCTCCTCCTTATTCCAATAGCCTCCAATGGTTAGTAGAAAATGAATTGGGAAGAAATTTGGGTAGGGTTTGGTGTAGGGATGAAGGAATTTGGAAGAGAAAAATTCTAGATCTAGAAATGAGATGAATGGATAAAGAGAGAGACTCTCTCTCTCTCTCTCTCTCTCTCTCTCTCTCTCTCTCTCTCTCTCTCTCTCTCTCTCTACCCCCTACTATGGCTGGCCCTTGCTTATGATGCAAGAAAGTATGGAAAGTCTAAAATATCCCTATGGGCTTGCCATGAAGGAATTAATTAAGGAAGGAAGGTTCTAATCTAATTGGTTTAACTAATTAGGTTATCTACCTAATGAATGGGCTTGATTGTTGGGCTCAATCTAACTAGAATTAATGTTGGTCTATGAGTCTAATCTAAACTAGTTCGGTTCACTAACACAAGTCCAAAATTAACTATAACATCTAACAACAAATAAATAATACAATAAATAAATATTCAACAAGTACATATTTAACTAATTATGAAATGACCAAAATATCTTTGCTAGAAAATGTGGTAGTGACACAAATCTTTGCCATGATATTAGCCCTCAAGTCCATGCTAGAAAAAGTTCCCAAAATATAATTTAACATGCCCAACATTAGGTGTTCATGACATAAATTTTAGCACTTAGTTTGTGCTAGAACAAGTCCAAATTATGTTGTCAAAACATATTTACCACCATGCGTAGTTTATATCCTGATTTGGACATATAGATTAAATGTTGTAACATGTTAATATGAAGTATGAGATGTTAGGAAACTATAGGAATGATACATATAGGGTTGGTATTGTGAAGTTGACAAGCTGAACATGTTGACGATCACAATTTGTAAGTAGTACAACCTTGCAAGTTGTAGGAATAAATATAGTTAACCCTACTAATTGTGACATAATTTTATGTGTTAGAATTGTTTATGAATAGTAAAAATATGATTTTATTGGATTAGTGGTTTAGTTGGTAACTTGAGACTAAATCTTAGAAAGTTTGTCTAATATTTAGCTCATTCTGAGTGAAGACGCGTACTTCAGGCTCTTGTGATCAGTGAATATCTTGACTCGCTCCTCATATAGGTAGTGCCTCTATAGCTTTAGTACAAATATCACTGCAGCTAGCTCTAAATCGTGCGTAAGATAGTTCTTCTCATGAGTCCTCAACTATCTCGATGCATATGCCATAAGCATGCTACGCTGCATCAGATTATTCATTATTAAGAAAAATGTTAAAATTAAGGGCTATTTGATATTACCCCCTCTTAGATTAGTTATATTGCTATTACCCCTGTTAGATTAAAGGTTGAGAATACCCCTCTGAAAGTGTCATTAAAAACTCTTTAACGACACTTTCAAAACTCATTAATTATACTTTCAGGTTTTTAACGATACTTTCATGGGGTTATTCTCAACTTTTAATCTAACAAGGGGGTAATATCAATATACCTAATCTAAGAGGGAGATAATATCAAATATCCCTAAAATTAAACTATATCAACTATAATTAACTAGCCCTTGGGGTCATGTCCGATTGGTTACAATAGGAGGCTGCCATGGGGATAGGCACGGTTCAAACCCCCTTGGGAACTTAGTTCCTAACCCGGTGGAAAGGACATAAAAAAACTATAATTAAGTAGAAGTTAATTTTCCTAGAAGAAACTTCTTGATTAACATGTGATTAATCAAGATTATAGTTAGTTATAACTGCAGAAGCATAAAAAATCCAGATCCATACGTCCAACAAACATGCACCCCAAGTTCGACTCAGAAAAAATTAAGCCAAAGAGGAAGCCGCATAACAGAATTCATGTGGCCTAAACAGCCATGAAGTAAGGGTCACATGAGATCCCCTAACACGATATTCAATACCTATAATAGGTTCTGACACATCACTCATCTTCTAGAGTGCTTCAAGAATCGTGAGAGAAGTGACGGCTCATAAAAGACAAAAAATCACATCAGTGCATTAATGACTTCATCAGACGTGCCATGCCACGTATTCCCTCATATGCGGCTATGGCCCTATGCGGCCTCGTCATTATGAGGCCAAAGTTTCCATTCGACCATGGCCAGACGAGAGTCTACATGCGGCCATAACACTATGCGGCCAAACTGTCCATAAGACCAAGGCCCACATATGCGCCCAAGATGCTATGCGGCCAGGATATTATGTGGCTTTCAGCTTATAAGATCTGTTCATTGCAACTGAAAAGATCTTTACACAGTTAGTGCTGATTACGTGTCTAGCTGACTAAGTCACGCATACGTGGGAGTTGAAAACAACCCCAAGATTTTATCAAACAACAGATCTAAACCGAAGCCGTATTGTGGCCTGACCATAGTATGCGACTACAGTTGGAACTGTATTATATTGAAGGAGCCCCGTGCGGCCACCAAACATAAGCATATGCTGCACCTGTAGTCCATCAACATGATGGCTATAAGTAGAAGAAGCTTGGACATTCCAAAGGGCTATCTTTTCTGGTTCAGAGACCATACCCCCACAAACGAGCTACGTACGTACACACAAGCTCAAGAGAGACAAAAGAAAAGAGAGCATCCTTATTCCATTATCGGACCATCATAGGAGTAAAGGAGTCGCTGCAGTACTCAATCTCCAACGTCATATTTCCTAGATCAAAAATATTATACTTAGATTTTTTGTCTAGGATTTCTTTGTACTTTTTGTTGGTTAAGGAAAAGTTTTTTAAATTCACTTTAATGGCGAACAAGGTGGCGACTCTGCTGGGGACATCCGTCTCCTTTAATGAGAAGGTCGTAACGCAGTCCGATACATCGAAACTGGGTTCGACCCAGAGGATGCTGGTTGTACGCTTCAACCAGCAAGCCTTTGAGGAAATGCTCTCTGAGGGCGGCGCTTCACCGAGATTGGCAAAGCCTAAGAAGACCCACAGGACATGGGTTGCAAAGGTCATTGTGCCTCACCCAACTACGGATCATGTGCTCCCCGTCTCTCTTCCTGGCACAGAAACTGTACATCATGCGTCCACACGAGCTAACCCCACTCATGCGGCAGCCTCTTCTCACATGGAAAGTGCTCAGCACTTGAGCTACAGTAGAGAAAAATACTACGATGCCAGGAGTTCGAGCACTAAGACACGTTCCATGCGGCAATTTTAATGGCCGCATAAGGACGACTATGCAGTACCAGTCGACAGTCGCAAGAAGATAGCCACATGTGGCCAGGATAGCAACAGAAGTTTCGTCTTCGACCGAATCTCACGCAGCGCTAACTCCAAGCGCCATGCTGAGAAAGGAAAAGATGTAAACTTGGACTCTTCAGACTACGCACCGGTGCGTGCTAGGATAAAGAAGTCTATGGAAATACGAGCTCGCCAAGTTCAAATAATTGCTCATTCAATCGACCATCAACAGGCTCCCCTAAATGTAATTCGTGCCCCTAACAAAAAGTTGTACAAAACTGACCCATGCGTCAGCCCACGGTGGAAATTGGACAGGGTTAGTCTAAAGAGTCTTTCAGAAACCTGAGAAAAGTTCTTGTACGAACCCCAGATCAAGAAGCAAAGTCAACACCTACGCACCCATGTGCTCGGTCTATCGGGACTCATAAGAAGATTGCAAAGGTGAATTATCCCTCGCTTGACTTGCGCAACGTGATCAATCACAAAAGAAAAGTGAGGGAATCATCTATGACATATAAAGTGTCCTCCCCAAGCTATCACTGTGCCGACATTATCATCAATTGATGTTGTAACAAAGTAGTACCCACAAACAGTCAGTCGACATTCCAGCGACTGCAATCAAAGGCACCCACCCGGATGCAACCCGGAGAACAGGTGCAAGCATCAGAGGAAGATGAGTTGCTCTTCATCTTATGTTATTCTACTTGGAATGCCCCCTCCATGAGGGGAGGTCGAAAGTCCAGCACCTCCAGTCCGTCGCTCTCGGCCAACGGGTCAAGAAGATAGGTCCAGGGAGGACAGGTAGCGAAGCCCGCGGAAGGTATTTTTTTGGGCACTTGCTCAAAGAAGAAGCTGTCATCCACTAGGGGTAGTTCTTCCTCAGGACCTCCGATAGATATGCAAGCTGGGGGTTGTAATCCTCCGAACCTTTATGAAAATTCGGCATTCCGAGAAGACGGTAATTCCCAAGGAACAGATATTGAGATAACTAGGGGGTGGCTGCCCCCGTCAAGAAGACGCAACTTCCTACGCTGGAGGTAGTATTCCCTCCGAGTCCGAAGAGGATGCGGCACTACCTACTTTCTCGGATGACTATTCATGGCAAGAGTCTGAGGAAGAAAGTGTGACATCCACAATCCCATCTATGTCTCCCCATGTAAGAAAATTATACATGACCGAGAACGATCATGAGGGCCTCAACGATCGATAGCGCCTCAAAACCCTCGAGGCCATGATTCAAACCATGATCGCGTCAATGCAGGCCTTGACCCAGACAATACTAGAGACCAAAGCAAATATAGCCTCATAACCAGCAAGGGCCTCTAGTCAAGCAAGCCTGGACCCCAAAACCGACGGGGATTCAAATACAACCGCTCCACCCACTGGCGGCAATCATCCCCTGCTCGGATCGTCTACTCCTTCTGCAGTCGATGAAGCCTGTGAAACAATAAAGGAAGTACGAGAACTCTGGGCTTGCCTATAATCAATGGGCAATCGGGACTCACTGCGCAAGCTCAAGATCCGACAACCGTATCCCCTCAAGTGGAGAGATGTATCGTACCCGCCTAAGTACAAGCCCTTTAACTTAACTCCATTTGATGGAAAGACATCTCCCCGTCAATTAATGAGTTACTTCGAGACGGCAATGGGGCATCTACCTCGCAATGATGCCCTCTTTACCAAGCTCTTTATCGGGACATTGTCTAGAATAGCTTTAGATTGGTTCTGCAACCTCCAGGACAACTGTATTTGTTGTTTTATGATCTCAAAGGTCTTTTCCTTGCTCGATTCTACGATGGAGGAAACGATATAACGATGTCCTCTTTAATGGACATCACACAAAGAGAGAAAGAGTCTGTTCAGGAATATATCGAGTGGTACAGGAAAGCGACATTAAAGTTACACTCCTTGGTAACCCTGAGTCCACTCTGATGGACACCTGTCGGATAAATATTCTTTTCACAGTCAGACTTTGGATGGGTGACTCTCAGTTTAAAGACTGAACAATGTTAATCATAAATACTGTCGGTGCTGAGAAGAAAGTGAAGGACGCCCGCCTCTTTGGAATACAGATTTCGTCGCTGATGATAGGGGAAAATGCCCTTACAACAACAATAACAACAACAACAATAACAACAATAGCATCCAGGATGGTAAGGGAAAGCAGGCTCTTGTCGCCAATATAAGCAAGAAGTCCAAGCAAAACCTGCAGAGGTCCCAAAACTGAAAGAAACTTATTCTTTCGAAGATGATGACATCATGGAAATCTTTGACGTGCTAATAAAGGAAAACAAGCTCCGGCTCTCGGATGTCACGTTCCCTGTTGAGGTAGTCGATATGAATAATCCAAAGTACTGCCACTACCATCGATATGTCCACCATGCAATCTAGTATTGCTATATACTAAAGTGGTACATTCAGCGTCTTCTCGACACCAAGGCCTTAACCTTAGACTTCGATGACAAAATAATTACCGCTAATATGGTATCTCTCCAGTTCGTTAACTTTCTGGCAATGGAAGCCCAAGACAAAGTGATCCTGATCCCCAGGTAAACGATGGAGGTTGTCAATCTCCGTCCAGCTCGTGACCAAACAGCTGGACTGATACCTCTAACCACATCACGGGGGTAGGTCATGCTGGTTCATCCAGATCTTGCTCCAGACATAATGCAGTAGGCAACACCTTCCGCCACCAAGTCCAAGGGCAAGAAGTCTAAGTCCTGCTATACGATTTCTCTCCCTTCCGAAGAAGCTATAGCAGGAACGACAAAGTCAGGCCTGACGTACCAACGAAAATACGATATTCCTGATGATGGTATGCTCCCAATCACCGCACTTACAACATATGATCTGGGTCCATCCCAGTCTCCGGTAGTGGACAAGTCCAAACAGAAAGAAACTTACTTTGATAAACTGTTGCGCAAAGATATAGCTCAGGGGCTGGAGAAGCCCTACAACTTCGATATCTTGTTACAACTGGATAATACTCCGGCGAAGTTATCACTATTCGAGATTCTTCGACTCTCCAAAGACACTCGGGTTGCTCTAAGTGAGGCATTATAGAATGTCGACACCTACCTGCGCAGGTCAAGCCTCCAGCTGAGAAATTTGTCGCATGCCCCTACTACAATAATGTGATGGAGGTGATACCCAATATCACGTTCTCGCAATAAGACATGTTACTAAAGAATAATAGGCATGATCATCCTCTGTATTACATAGGGTACATTGGTGCCATCAAGGTAGACCAGATGCACATCGACCCCAGTTCGTCAATCAATATTATCCCACAGAGTCTGCTTCAGACATTGGACATCCCGATGCATCGCCTAACAAAAACAAATACGGCCATCAGTGGCTTCAACACAGGAAGGAGCTACCCTTTGGGCAAGATTCACTTGAAGTGTCATATCAACGATTTGAAAATAGAGGTCACCTACTACATCATAGACATAGATGTATCCTACAACATCCTATTGGGACATCCGTGGATAAATGAGTATATGATCGTACCGTCAACCTTGCACGAGTGCTTGAAGTACGTGGGCGATCATGGCGTCGTTGTAACCATCACTTTTCGGGATAGGGATATTTATGTCATTGTTATAATATTTATTAAATATAATAATAAGTGGTATTGTTGTTTATATATAATTAATTTATATAGAGGATGGTGCATGATTAGCCCCTTAGTTAGACAACTTGCTAATGAACCAAACTAGACTTGAACCCAACTACACTTGTCATGACCAATAGGGTAACTCATTTAATTAGTCTTGGTTAATTAGTTAAAATAGAGAAAATAAATTGAATACCTCATTCATTTAATATTAGAACCTTAATTAGTTAAACCCCTTATTTGCTAAGCTCTTTATGACAACCCTTGGAGGGCATTTTGGATATTTTGCATAGACTAACCCTAGCTTACATGTGGTCGGCCCTATTTAGGAGGAGGAAACCCCCTCTTCTTCATTAGTTGTTCATGAAGAAACCCTAAGTTGAGTTCTTCCCTCCAAGCATTCTTTTCTCCGCCAAATTCTACCAAATAAATCACAATTCCTCTCATTTTCATCCCCAAGGAGAGCTAGAAGCTCGAAGGTTGCAAGAGGCTTGAGAAAGAAGAATTTTGCTAGAGATTGGTGTTCATTACTCACTATTGTACTCATTTGAAGGAACCACATTGGGAATCCATCTTCCAATAGGTAAAATCTTATTTCCTTTGTCATTTAAACTCTAAAATGGTGTAATAAACTCATAAAAATTCTTCCTTGGTTTAAGACTACCCATAAGAAGAAAAATTAGGTCCATAGGAGGCATATGGAGAAACTTATATGGAAGTTTGTGTCCGTTTGGAGAAAACTCTGAGGTGACACACCAAGTATTCGATAAATTGCCTAGTGGGTCATTCTCTATTAATTTGGGTTGTATTTGGTATATTAGGATGTGTTCTATATATTTTGAGTAGTGGTATCGCAATGGTTGGGGTATTTGAAGAGTGTATCATAGGTATCTTTATAGGGGGACACTAAGTGTTTGAGTAATTGCCTTAGAGTGTTTATATATATATATATATATATATATATATATATATATATATATATATATATATATATATATATATCTATGTATGTGTGTGTGATTAGGGAGAGGGGGGAACTTCAATGCATAATGCATTGTTAGGAGGAGAGAGCAGAGCAGCAGTAACAGTGGTATTGGCATAGAGTGTAATAAGGTATTAGGGGGAATGAGTTTCAGTGCACTGTGTGCTCTGATTAGTACCAGTAGTAGCAGTGTGATACACTATTGTGTATCACACATTAAGGGGAAGCTTGG
Organism: Iris macrosiphon; assembly: GCA_036927795.1. Lineage (NCBI taxonomy): Eukaryota > Viridiplantae > Streptophyta > Magnoliopsida > Asparagales > Iridaceae > Iris > Iris macrosiphon. The sequence continues at coordinate 121,923,556 of JAYESA010000011.1, read as the reverse complement.
TTCAGCTGTGTTAGACTGTAGGCAGTAGGGGGCACAGATATGTTCGTGTACACAGTGAGATTGTCTAAAGAGCAGCAAATAGGAACAACAAGAGCTCGAGTTTAGTTATGCAGGTGGTGTTCATGTGAGTATTGAGAAGGGGATTATTGAGAGTGTTGTGTATGGTTGTATGCAAAGGTATGAGTCTAGAATGTGGATACATGGAAGTATCAGGAAATTGAGGTCTATGTTTCCAGTTGTGGCCAGAGCAATAAGATGTAGGAGAGTGCACAGTGAGGTGCTCGAGTGGAGGTGCAAGTATGAGCGCATGAGTGTAGTTTGTGGTGTCTTGCAGTAAGGTATAACATATAAGGTAAAAACTGTAGTGGACTTTCTTGCATTGCACTGGCAACAGTCAGTGAGTGTGTGTGCTGTTAGTATTGGTGTTAGTCGGGTAAAGGTGCTGGTAGTTGGTTGCATGCTACTTGTAGTGGTGAGGAGGTTAGTGTTGGTGTTGTTGCAGTTGTTATGTTGGTGTTGTGTGGTTTTGATCATGAGGTATCTGTCAGTGGTAACAACAACAACTTGCCGTGTTGACTTGGTATTAGAGTGGGGGAATATGTTCAGTTTTGTGTGAAATGCTTGGGTGCAGTATTAAGGTAATGTATCATTGGACCTGTTGTAGACAACAGTAGTGAAGGTGGTATGGGAGTGTCCAATGCAAGGATTGGAGATGAAATTGTATAGAGGAATTAGTGAGAGTTAGAGTGAACCCTAGAAAGTGATCAAGTGTAGTGTTGTGTTACTTGTGTATCAGTTGAGGTCAGTAGTAGGACAGTTGATGGGGGAAATACAACAACGGGTCATATCAGTAGGTGTATAGTTGTTCACTTGGATTGTAGTGGTATCAAGAATATCTGTTAGTGTACACATGAATATACATAATGGTGAGTGTGTGTCTGTGAGCATACACATAGCAGTGTCAGTAAGGGTGAAAGGGAGTAGGATTAGGAGTAACTGTTGTGCCTGGGCGTATGCATATGTGCATACATGTATATTTTTGGAGTGTGGGTATAACCAAGTATTAGATGACATGAGTTATATTAAGTTAAATGTTATAGGTAAGGTAATAGCTCCTAAGCTAAGGTAACACTAGATATTAGGTAATACCAATATATAAATATACTAAGGTATTATACATAAAGAGTAGGTATCTCAAGATACCAAGTTATGGTTGGGATACTCTAAGATACTATGGTGTAATTTAGAAACCTAGATATCACCTAGTTTTGACAAGTTGACTAATTTGACCCTCTAGGTCAACTATATAGGTAATATGGGACTTTAACATGGTATTGACTTAGTTAACCTAGTATTGAGTATTGTAGACTAGTATAAACCTAGAATGAAGGTGAAGACCTAGTTTTGACCTAGAAACCACATGTTTACTTAGTTTGACTTATTTATCATTTTAGAACACCATTTAATATTAATATTTCATATATAGGTTTGTGTGACACCAGTTCGGATACCGTTTTGTACTTTATCATGTGCATCGGGTATTCCTTGTGCTCGTATCTATTCATGTGCTCCGTATGCTCATATTATATTCGTATGCGTAATGGGTCATGATTTGATCCATGAATATTAGTCGGGTTAGGGGAGTAGGAGTTGGTTATGTGATCAAACATTTAGCATATTCGTGTGCATATCAATTATACGATACACATATAATTGAGTTACCATAGTATAGACTTGTGCAACCCAACTCGATCACATAATGAACTTGTACTCTAAATCACTTAGATAGTATCATCAGTTCTCTTATTTATAGTTCACACTATATTGATTATATTTATTTTCCAGTTATCTTCGTGTTTATTCACTTATTCCCATTATGTTTCCATTTCATAGTACCTGTGCATCTTGTATTCTTTTTTATTGATGTTATATATTATCTACCATATATATGAAACTGCTTTCAGAGTATTATACTTTATTTGAATTTTATTGTCCTTCCTTGATGATATTGTATCTTGTGTTTATTAATCTCTTTGTTTCGATCTGTCTTCATGATGCCTCCGAATACCCGGTCACAGTGATCAACAACAGCTTCGGAGAGGTCGGTGACTTCTCGACCACCTGTTCGAGCAGCAGCAGACCCTGTCACTACCACGTTCCAAAAACAGGGGTATTTTTGACTTTTTATAATATTTAATATTATTGTAGTTACAATTTAGTAATTGCATGATAGTATATTAATTTAAATAATTATGTGTGATGTGTAATTAAATATAGTATTAGATGCAGTGCTCATTTATTTTGAGCTAGCAGACTTGACCTAGAAGCCCAGTAGAAGAACACCTGTCGGAATTATGGAATTTCGTATTTAATTATTTATTTAGAATATAATTCTTGGAGTTTGTAATTAATTACCGTATGTTATTTAATATTTTTGCGCATTGCCTTTGCTTCGATAATTGGAGCGCTACTCTGACTTTTGTCTTCCAACAAATTTCACAATCTTGCCCTAGACATGCCCGCCTTCCATTCTGTTATTCTTGCAACTCATAATTATGCTTTCTGTGCATTGTTTCTAGCCGCACAAAAATCGTCGCGGACGTTTATTTAATAAATCCCTATTTTGTATCGTTGTGGTTCCAATTAAAATTGGGGACAATCTTGACCTATTTTACGTGCGGCCCAAATTAGGGAAATATTCTGTTCTGAGTCTTCTTCATTATTGGTATTGATGACCTGACCTGATTTTGGCCCCATGTACTCCTAATTAATTTTAGAACACAACTTGCATTTATTTCTAATTAAATTGAGGATACTATTTTTACCGATTCTAAAAATCCTAATTTAATTCCAGTGCCCTGCTATTGAGCCCATACCGATCATACAGCGCCCCCTGACCCTACAAAACACCGGACATCGAATCGCCCGCCAAATTTTTGTCATTTTATGTGTCTGTGCAAATACCCAAATTTAAGGGGGCTAATTTGCAAATTTGTATTTTTGGTGTAAACACCCATTTGTTTAAACCAATGAGAAATCCTTAATATTTTATCACCCTCATCCCTACATGAACATTTCTTCATGTCCAATCTGGACCACTCATTTAAAGTGGGCAAATCCTAACCCTTTATTCCACACACTCTCCCATATATAATGTCACATCAAACACCTTTCCCTAGAAAACCCTAATCCCCAAGCAAGCCCCCACCTCTCTCTCTCTTCCACCATCCTCCACCCCAACCGTAGGAAAACTCTTTCCTTTCCCCTTCTCCTTCCTTTCTTCTCCTCTTTTTCTTCTTCTCTTCTCCTTCTTTTCTTCTTCTTCTCCCTTCTTCATTAAATTTTAAATTATAAAAAAGGGGGAAACCAACCCATCCTGTTCATCCTCCCCGGCCGGCGGCCCTCTGTGCACTCCGGCAGCCCAGTCCTCGAGCCGACCCCCTGCTCTTCTTCCTCCGGACCAGCCACCAACCGGCCGAGCCCGACGCTGCACCTCCACCCTGCTCTTCCATCAAGCCCGGCCATAGCCACCTCGTCCCGGCGGTCGGCGCTCCCCGCTCAGACTGTTCTCCGGCCTCCTACATCACCCGACCACCCCATCGACACCTCTCCTCCCTCATTCTCCCGCTGCTCGCAGTCTGGCAGCCACCATCACTTGTCACCACCACCATCATCAACTTCATTCATCCATCCATCCATCCATCTCATCTCCGACCCGAGCATCCGGCCTCCCATCATCAGCCGACTCCCCGACTCCCTCTGCCGTACTCCGGCGGCCCCCTCACGGATTCCTCCTCCATCCTGCCATTCCACCCTCCATCCTGCCAATCCTCCTCCACGCCGGCACCATCTTCTCCGACCTATTCCGTTCAACCTCCACCTCCAAGCCATACAACACCACCAGCTCCCTTCCCCGACCTTCTCCTCATTCACCACCATATCACCATCATCTCTACTGTTCAGTCGTGCGACTCAGGCAGACGACCCCGGCTCTCCTGCTGCACTCCGGCACGGTCAGCTCTCCCTCCGGCGGGCTGTGTACCAACCCCGGTGAGCACTCTCCTTCCCTCTTCCCTCCTCTATTTTACCTATAATGTATGTAAATACGTATGTTCGTATATGTGCGTATACGAGTATATGTGAATCTGTGTGTGTGTATGTTAATGCATGTTTTGGTGTAGAGAAAATACGTATATTTTGATGTAAATACACCTGTGTATAATATGTGTATTAATTGATATATATATAAATACAAATATGTATATACATATTCATTTTGGTATGTAAATAAAAACGTATTTTTGTTCATATGTATATGTATAAGCATGGTATATATATACTTTAGTATATATAGGTATTAATGTATATATATATATATAATATATGAAAATGTTTTATTAGTATTTATATATATATATAAACGTATTTGGTGTATATGTATATGTATATATATATTTAATATGATTTATATATATATACGTATTTAAATGAATATGTATATGTGTATTTCATTAATATATATATGTATGTATTTTGGTATAAAAATATATAATGTTTGGTATATATATATTTTGTATATATATACTTAATATATATTTCAAATATGTATACCTAGTATAAATGTATATATATTTTGTACATACAATATATATTGTATATGTATTTAATGTGATGTACTAGTATTAGTATATATTTTAATAATAACATTGACAATATATATATATATTTTAAAATGTATTTTTAGCATATGTATGAGTATATATATATATTGTTCAACTAGTATAAAATAGATATATGTATATTTATATATCCCTACCAGATGACCCTAGATTGACCAGTGCCATATCTGGCAGAGCCTCTGACTTCATAGATTTGTGTGTTAGCGTAGCATCTGATACAAGTATTATTTTGTTATGTCATTAGGACTGTGGGTTCCTCCAGGCGACACTCTGGAACAGGACCTCGGTATTCACCAGTTAAGGACCAAGGCGAGTACATTCTCTGATTAGTTTCTAATTTATGATATCTCCTATGTTCACTGTATCTAGTGTAAATATCCATGTTCTTGACATGTTAGTTACACGGATTGGTATACACAGATCTCGTCATGAGATGTTATTCCTTATTCATGGTGTAGCTTGTACAAGACTTGTTTCCTTGATATCTTGTGCATGTACAGACACTGTGACCCGGGGAGATTTGCTACCTCCCTAGGGAATCCCGTGCCATAGCGTACCATGATTTGATCTACTATACCAGTCGGGGGTTTGGGGAGTATTTTAGTGTAGATATGTGATCATACCCAACTTTCCATGCATCATAGCTCACCCCACATCTCACGTCGGGTGCGGCCTGACCATCTCCATGCTTCATAGCTATTACGTGTGATTAGCCTGACCATCTCCATGCATCATAACTAACCAACGGTTAGCCTGACCTTCCATGAATTATAGCTAATCACATGTAACCAGCCTGATCAAGTTCCCAAGCCGATCACATGTTGAAGCTAGTACTCACACACTTAGTCATAGGTTTCTTGCTCATTGACATATTGTTTCTTTTCCTGCATTTACTTCCAGTATTTCTTTTATTGTACATTTCTCGTACCTATACATGCATCTGGTATATTTCCATCTAGAACTGCTACATAGTTTATATCATTTATATAGAACTGCTATTTAGAGATGTACTTTGCTCCTTCTTGACTGGAAAATATTTTTCCAGACTGTGACCTTAGTAGACTGGTTTCCGACACACTTGGGGATTGGAAGTTAATGATTGCAGGTATGATTATTTTATCGTTAGACTTGTCTTATATTTCTTGCTTGCCTTGATATCTCATCGTGCTTTAGTTTATGTGATTGAGTATTTCTAGCATTATTTTATGATATTCACGTCTCCTTATGGAGTTGGGTATTCACGTGAGTTTGATTAGATAGTTACATGACCTAGACAGCGTTCTACCGCCGATGCTGCGGTGTAGGCTGGACGTACCCACGTACTCGTGCCCCTAAACTGGGTGCGGGTCGTGACAGACCCTGTTCTACCTCCACCAGTTTGGATGGCTGCCTTACCATTTCAGGTGGGAGCCTCAGCTATTTTTGGGGATCCTCCTCCCCCACCTGTTCAAACGGTTATCTCAGCCGCTGCGGAGGGTTATCCTCCTTCTCCTCCAGCAATTCAGAGGACAGTTTCAATAGGATCGGAGGGTCTTCCACCCCCGCCACCAATGCCAGCTGACGGGGCACAGATGTTCGTCATATTCCAAGAGATGATGGCAGCGCAGTAGAGACATGCAGATATACTAAGCCAGGGCATTGAGAATTCCCACCAAGTTGCATTGGCTGCAAAGGAGAAGGTGGCATCGCCCGAGCCATAAGGTGTTCAGCCCAGACCGGGCAACATATAAGATTTCAAGAAGTTGGGTCCCCGCGACTTCAAGTGGACGGAGGGTATTATCTACGCTGATGACTGGCTCGAGCACCTCGAGCATATTATGCGCTTGTCCCGCCTTGCCGAGGACCTGATGATAGATGCGACTGGATTACAGATGTTAGATATTGCTAGCACTTATTTTTATAGATATTGCTAGCACTTATTTTCGGAATAAACCATATATTTCTGATCCAGGGTTGACGTGGGACGGCTTCAAGGATCTGTTCAAGAGGAAGTTCTTCCCGCGCATGGAGAAACTCAACCTGGAGCGACAGTTTCAGAACCTCCAGCGGGAGGGCATATCGGTGGAGAAGTACGCCGCAGAGTTTGGCAAGCTGAGCAGGTATACGAAGAACATGGTACAAGATCTGGAGGACAAAGAGAGCCATTTCAGGGAGGGCCTAAACTCGGACATGAAGGCCCTTATTTCTTCGAGCCATAAGACATACGCATCGATTCTTTCAATGGCACACAAGGTCGAGAGGGACCTGAGTTTGAGGCCCAAGAGAGATTGAGAGATATTTGGTAGCAGTAGCGCGAGCCCAGCCAAGCGGCCCCAGTTCCAGCAGCAGTAGCAGCAACGGACCTTCCAGCCTCAACGTCAGCAGCCTCAGAGGCATCAACAACATGCTCTTATCTGTCCTTTCTGCAAGAAGCCAATAGATGGATGGGACATCTGCAGGAAGTCTGCAGGAAGATGTTGCGAGTGTGTTTATTTTGTGGAAAGACATATCACCAGATGAGAGACTACCATCTGACACCAGCTCGTCCAGGTCAGGGTGTAGTTCCTGCTCAGAGAGCACCAGTTAGAGCACCATAAGCACTTGCAGCACAGCGGAGGGGACCTCTACTCCCGACCCAGCAGCAGCATTTCGTACAGCATCGGTAGAGGGGAGCACCACAGGGGCGAGCATTTGCCATGACAATTTTTGAGACTGAGCCAGTTGGAGATGTCATTGGAGGTTCGGTTCTCCTAGATTTTATTCCAATATTAGCTTTGTTTGATTCTGGTGCTTTCCATTGTTTTGTATCAGTGCCTTTTGCTCTTAAGCACCATTTAGAGACTGAATCTTTGAGTAGGACTTGCAAGATCACGACTGGGGTGGCATTATTTTGGTTAGTGATATTTGCAAAAATCGGAGAGTTACTTTGGGAGGCCGGGAGTTGTGTGCGTGCTTACTCGTAATGCCACTTTCGAGCTACGACATTGTACTCGGGATGGATTGGTTAAGTAGGCACCATGCTATCATAGATTATCGTGGAGGCAGAGTTTTGTTTGGACCGCCAGGAGAGCCAGAGTTCAAGATCTCCAGAGGAGCAACGGAGCAGAGCGAGGGAGTCTTCTTTGGAGCCCTAGTGGAAGAGAAGGAGTTACCACATTCTTTGATTACGGAGTTCATGGATGTCTTTCCAGAGGATTTATCGGGGTTACCGCCAAACATAGACGTTGAGTTCTCTATAGACTTGGTACCAGGCGCAGAGCCGATATCATAACATGTCTATAGGGTGAACAATAACAAGCTGGCAGAGTTAAATAAGTAGGTGGACGAGTTACAGGATAAGGGCTTCATCAGATCTAGTTCATCACCATAGGGTACTTGGGTTTTTTTTTTTATACCGAAGAATGATGGGTCGGTACGTATGTGTATCGACTACAGAGCTCTAAATAACCTCACTATAAAGAAAAGGTACACGTTGCCGATGATAGATGATCTCTTCAATTAGTTGAGCGGATAGAAGGTATTCTCGAGGATAGACTTGAGGTCAGGTTACTGTAGTGCCCCGCTCCGCGTCGGTACTATGTACAAGAGATATTGATTTGCTGACTCAAAAATGATATCTTCCTTAAGAGCTCCTTGTTGAAGCAGGGGATGACTGATCAAGGTGAGTGGGCAGAAACTCCATTCTCGGATTCTTTCACGCCTTAATAATGAATCTGAGTTTTTGAATGCTTGTTTGCTTAAAGATAGTTTCATAAGAAGAATGATATAACCTGCCTTGCATGCTTAATAAGATAACTTACATAGCTTGTCTTTGAAACGAACTTGCCTACTTAACTAAGAAAACTTGAAATGCTTGTCTAAAGAGTAAGCGAGATTGCTTGAACATGGTTCCATTTCGCTTGTGTTTTGAGAGAACCACATCGTACTTGAACTTGTTAAGAGGACGGCCAGTCCGCACAGAGATAGATGGTCTGCTTATTCAATCTCGTCTGCATCCTAGAGTTTATCTGATAGTGTTTCATGCATTTGCATCGGTCAGACAATGGCTATTGGTGAAGAGCTGAACCTTGGTTACGGCTGCTACAACGATAGTGAAGAGCAACCATGAGTCACAACTGCTAATAGCATCAAATAAAAAAGTCATTGGTTAGCTGGATTATCGCTACCGATCTTGAGTTTCTCGGGGACCGAAAAGCATATAGATAGTTCATCGTATTGGCTTGATAGAGGATAGTTCCTAGACAGTGCATTGTTCCTAGTGTCTTAGGGTATAGCTCACGAGATACGCTGCGCACACCCTGATAATAGAACAATCAGCTTGTCTTGTGTGCTTGAATGAATCAAATATGAACTCTATTTTTTTAAAGATGTTTCCAAAAGAAGTAATATGACTCCGTTCTTGTGTTACATGTAACGAACATAGGTAAAACTAGAAAGATCACTAGTAATGTAATATTTTATAACATGATTACTTAGTGTTGGTTTTAGTAAATGTTGTTTTTGTTTAATTGTTTTATCTCACCAGTACTTTCTCCAAAGTGCTGATCCACCAACAGTTTGCTTGTTCGTAGGTACTGGATCGTCCGAGGAAGCGATAGGCGTGCCTCATCCCCAAGACCTGAAAATCTGGTTTCGATGCCTTGAGTCGTATCGATTGCTTTGAGATGCTTTCGTATAGAGGGATATAATATATGGAATAATGCCATTATATTCAGAGAAACTCGTGCCTCGATTGTCCCATATATTCAGATGGAAACCCTGTGCCTCGATATGCTTGCAACACTGTCCATCTGCTGCTTACTCGATTCGATGATAGCCATAACTTTAACGATGTTGCCTTGTGTGGACGCAATCCCAGACTCGCACGGCATCACATTCCGATGGCAAACGATAATACACGTCCCGCTGGAGCACCAAGGCGCGGTGATTCGCGCCCACCGGGGGCGTTGTCGGGACCTTCGGGGTCGGGGTGTGGCAAAATAGTATCAGAGCGATTCGATTCTTTGCCCATTCTGTTGCCTCCGACTCTGAGATTTGCTCGATATTGTATTGCAATAGAGCGTTCCATACAATAAGTCCATAGATATTCTCAAAGTTGTGCAAAATTTTTCTGGATTTGATTAGTTGTTAGAGAGTTGTGCTTTCGTACTTGTGTTTTGCTAGAGTTTTTGATTGAGGATGGTGAGGGATGAGGACTACCGCTGCTCGGGATATTAAAATTTTTTTCCTTAAAGTTTCGAGGGCGAAACTTTTTGTTGGTGGGTAAGTATGTAGTACCCCGCTCCGTGTCGGCACTATGTACAAGAGATATCAATTTGCTGACTAAAAAAGTATATCTTCCTTAAGAGCTCCTTGTTGAAGCAAGAGATGACTGATCAAGGTGAGTGGACAGAAACTTTGTTCTCTGATTCTTTCACGCCTTAATAATGAATCTGAGTTTTTAATGTTTGTTTGCTTAAAGATATTTTTGTAAGAAGAATGATAGAACCTGCCTTGCATGCTTAATAAGAGAACTCACATAGCTTGTCTTTGAAATGAACTTGCCTGCTTAACTAAGAGAACTTGAAATGCTTGTCTAAAGAGTAAGAGAGATTGCTTGAATATGGTTCCATATCGCTTGTGTTTTGAGAGAACCACATCGTGCTTAAACTTGTTCATAGGGCGCCCAATCCGCACAGAGATAGATGGTCTTCTTGTTCAATCTCGTCTGCATCCTAGAGTTTATTTGATAGTATTTCATGCATTCGCATTGGTCGGACAATGGCTATTGGTGAAGAGCTCAACCTTGGTCACGGCTGCTACAACGATAGTGAAGAGCAACCATGAGTCACAATTGCTAATAGCATCAGATAAAGGAGTCATTGGTTAGCTGGATTACCGCTACCGATCCTGAGTTTCTCGGAGACCGAAAAGCATATAAATAGTTCATCGTGTTGGCTTGATAGAGGATAGTTCCTAGACGGTGCATTGTTCCTAAAGTCTTTGGGTATAGCTCACGAGACACGCAGCACACACCCTGATAGTAGAACAATCGGCTTGTCTTGTGTCCTTGAATGAATTAAACATGAACTCTATTTTCTTAAAGATATTTCCAAAAGAAGTAATATGACTCCGTTCTTGTGCTGCATGTAATAAACATAGGTAAAACTAGAAAGATCACTAGTAATGTAATATTTTATAACATGATTACTTAGTGTTGGTTTTAGTGAATGTTGCTTCTGTTTAGTTGTTTTATCTCACCAGTAATTTCTCCAAAGTGCTGACCCACCAACAGTTTGCTTGTTTGCAGGTGCTGGATCGTCCAAGGAAACGATAGGCGTGCCTCATACCCACGACCCAAAAATCTGGTTTCGATGCCTTGAGCCGTATCGATTACTTTGAGATGCTTTTGTATAGAGGGATATAATGTATGAAACGATGCCATTATATTCAGAGAAACTCGTGCCTCGATTTCCCCGTATACTCAAATGGAAACCCTGTGCCTCGATATGCTTGCAACATTGTCCTTCCACTGCTTACTCGATTCGATGATAGCCATAACTTTAACGATGTTGCCTTGTATGGGCGTAACCCCAGGCTCGTACGGCATCATGTCCCGATGGCAAACAACAATACACGCCCCGTGGAAGCGCTGAGGTGCGGTAATTCGCGCCCACCGGGGGCGTTGTCGGGACCTTCGGGATCGAGGCGTGGCAGCTACCACCAGTTGAAGGTGAAGAGGTAGAATATTCCGAAGAGAGCTTTTTGGATTCGGTATGGCTAGTTCGAGTTCATGGTGATGTCATTTGGGTTGACCAATGCTCCAGCGGTACTCATGAACCTGATGAACAAGATATTCCACCATTACTTTGATAATTTCGTGCTGGTGTTCATCGATGATATCTTCGTGTATTCGAAGATACCAGAGGAGCACGAGGAGAACCTGAGGGTAGTTCTAGAGACTCTCAGGAAGGAGAAGATTTATGGAAATCTTTCAAAGTGCGAGTTCTTCCTAGACAAGGTCGAATTCCTTGGACATGTAATGACATGAGAGGGGATTTTAGTTGTCCCGAGAAAGATTACGGCAGTGGAGTCATAGGAAACTCCAAGTTCAGTGGCAGAGATCAGAAGATTTCTGGGTTTGGCAGGATACTACATGAGGTTTTTACATGATTTTTCTAGGATTGCTAAGCCGATGACTAGGTTGACCAAGAAGGACGTAGAGTTTGTGCGGTCAGAGGAGTGTTAGTCCGCTTTTGATGAGCTGAAGAAGAGATTGACGATAGCTCCAGTGTTTACGTTGCCATTGGGGTTAGGTGGATTCACTATTTATAGTGATGCTTTAGGGAAGGGTTTGAGTTGTGTTCTGCAGTAGAATAAAAAGGTTATTGTCCATGCTTCCAGGCAATTATGTTCCCATGAGAAAAACTACCCCACCTACGATATGGAGTCGACAACAGTCATTTTTTCTATAAAGGTATAGAAACACTATATGTACGGAGAGCGTGTGAAGATTTTTACAGAACACAAGAGCTTGAAGTACGTGTTCACGCAGAAAGAGCTAAACATGATACATCGACGGTGGTTGGAGTTGATGAAGGACTTCGATATAACATTGCAGTACCATCCCGGAAAAGGGCAATATAGTCGCCGATGCCTTGAGAATGTATCCGTGGCAATATTCTTGATATCAGACGGACATTTATTAGTCGACCTTGAGAACTTGGGTATTGAGGTGATAGTTCCCGGTATCGAGATACAGATATGAGGATTACATATACAGTCACAACTGATGGACAGGATTGGGACCATACAACATGATGACGTGACTCTGAGGTGCATCAGAGCATAGGTTCAGGCCGGGTTATTGGATGACATCACCATTGCTGAGGAAGGTTCCTTGTGTCATGGTACGAGGTTGTTTGTGCCAAGTGGAGAATTACGAGAGGAGGTTCTGCGTGAGGCACATCGCTCTCAGTACTCTATGCATCCGGGTGCCAACAAGATGTATATGGATCTGAGGGAGCATGTATGGTGGTATGGTATGAAACGAGAGGTGGCACACTTTGTATCCAGATGCTTAGTGTGCCAACAAGTGAAAGCAGAGAGGCACGGGCCAGGTGGTTTACTTCATCCCTTACCTATTCCAGAGTGAAAGTGGGAGCATGTTACCATAGATTTTGTTACGGGACTTCCGTGATCTCCAGGAGGGAAATATGCGATTTGGGTTATCATAGACACGTTGACCAAATCAGCCCACTTTTTACCATTTAAAGTAGGTACGTCTACGGAGAAGCTCGCAGAGATGTACGTGCGATAGATTGTCATATTGTACGGGGTCCCTGTGAGCATAGTCTCGGATCGGAATAGCCACTTCATGTTCCATTTTTGGAGGAGTTTATAGGCTAGCTTGGGCATCCCGCTCAAGTTTAGTACCGCATATCACCCCCAAACGGACGGATAGTCGGAGAGGACTATTCAGACTCTCGAGGATATGCTACGCACCTGTGTTATGGACTTTGGAGGTTCTTGGGAGGATGTCACTCCTTTATCTTGGGATGATGTTGGCGATAGAGCATTGTTGGGACCGGAGATGGTTGTGGATGTAGTCGAGAAGGTGAATCTTATCAGAGATAGACTTCCAGTGGCACAGGATGGACAACGGCATTGGGCCGACAACCACCAGAGACCGTTAGAGTTTGAGGTTGGCGATCTGGTATTCTTGCGGATTTCTTCGACACATGTATGATTCACTTTGATGGAGGCAGGAAGCTTAGTCCATGGTACATCGGACCCTTTAATGTTCTTGCGAGGGTCGGTGCAGAGGTCTATAAACTATACTTGCCGCCTGTACTAGCGGGAGAATATGACATGTTCTATGTGTCATAGCTGAGACGATATGTGGCAGATCCTAGTCACGTATTAGATCACTCGGAGATCAAGGTAGGTCTGACTCTCAGTTATCTAGAGCAACCAGTGGAGATTCTGGATCGCCGGGAGAGAGTGCTTCGGAACCAGATGATCCCCTTGGTACGTATCGCGTGGAGGCATCACTCTCTGGGAGAGTCTACCTGGAAAAGGGAAGCCGAGATGCGCGAGCGGTACCCTTATCTATTTGAGCCGTGAGGTATTTTCTTTACTTGCTTGTATAGTGCTAGTTCTTTCATAAATTTTGGGGGAAATTTTTTTCTAAGGAGGGTAGGATTGTAACCATCACTTTTTAGGATAGGGCTCTTTATGTCATTGGTATTATATTTATTAATTATAATATAATTGGTATGGTTGTTTATATAAAATTAAGTTATATAGAGGATGGTGCATGATTAGCCCCTTATTTAGACTAGTTGCTAATGAACCCAACTAGACTTGAAAACAACTAGACTTGTCATGACCAATAGGGTAACCCATTTAATTAGTCTTGGTTAATTAGTTAAAATAGAGGGAATGAATGGAATAACTCATTCATTTAATATTAGAACCTTCATTAGTTAAATCCCTCATTAGCTAAGCTCTTCATGACAACCCTTGGAGGGCATTCTGGATATTTTGTATAGACTAACCCTAGCCTACAAGTGGATGGCCCTATTTAGGAGGAGGGAGCTCCCCTCTTCTTCAATAGTTGTTCATGAAAAATTCTAAATTGAGTTCTTTCCTCCATGTATTCTTTCATACACAAAATTCATCCAAATCGATCCCAATCCCCTCTTATTTTCATCCCCAATGAGATTTAGAAGCTTGAAGGTTGCAAGTGGCTTGAGGAAGAGGAGTTTTACTAGATATTGGTGTTCATTCCTCACTCTTGTGCTTATTTGAAGGAACCACATTGAGAATCCATCTCCCAATAAGTAAAATCTTATTTCTTGTCATTTAAACTCTATAATAGTGAAAAAAAATCATGGAAACCCTTCCTTGGTTTAAGACTACCCATAGGAAGAAGAACTAGGTCCATAGGAGGCCAATAGAGAAAGTTACATAGAATTTTGTGTCCATTTGGAGGAAACTCCGAGGTGGCACACCAAGTGTTTGATAAAATACATAGTGGGTCATTCTCTATTATTTTGGGTTGTATTTGATACCAAGTTATGGGTAGGATACTCTAAGATACTATGATGTAACTTAGAAACCTCGGTATCACCTAGTTTTGACTATAGTTGACTAGTTTGACCCTTTAGGTCAACTATATAGGTAATATGGGACTTTAACATAGGTATTGACTTAGTTAACCTAGTATTGAGTAATGTAGACAAGTATGAACCTAGAATGAAGGTGAAGACCTAGTTTTGACCTAGAAATCACATGTTTACCTAGTTTGACTTATTTATCATTCTAGAACACCATTTAACATTGATATTTCATATATAGGTCTATGTGACACCAGTTCGGACACAGTTTCGTGACTTTTTCTTAGGATCTCAGGCTGGTACATTTCTCTATTAGTTTTCAGTACTTGATTGCGTATATATCGCATGTTCTAGATCTGTTTTACTTATTTCTGACACCATGATTACACGGCCTTGTATTATATGGATCGAGTCAGGAGATATTATTTATTTGAAGTGTGCATCGGATACTCCTTACACATGTACTTTATCGTGTGCATTGGGTATTCCTTATGCTCGTATCTATTTGTGTGCTCAGTGTGCTCATATTATATTCATGTGCATAATGTTTCGTGATTTGATCCATAAATATTAGTCGGGACGGGAGAGTAGGAGTTGGTTATGTGATCAAACCTTTAATATATTCGTGTCCATGTCAATTATACGATACACGTATAATTAAGTTACCATAGTATAGACTTGTGCAACCAAACCCGATCACATAATGAACTTGTACTCTAAATCACTTAGATAGTATCACCATTTCTCTTATTTACAGTTCACACCATATTGCTTATATTTAGTTTCCAGTTATCCTTCGTATTTATCTACTTATTCCCGTTATGTTTCTATTTCATAGTACTTGTGCATTTTGTATTCTTTTCTATTATTGTTATATATTCTCTACCATGTATAAGAAATTGCTTTCAGAGTATTGCACTTTGCTTCATTCCTGACTGAATATATTTTTTCAGACGTTATTTAGAGGATTGGTGCCCTACCTATTACGGCCCGCAGGACAGAGAGCTAGTTGAGGTAGTACCCTTAGCCCAAGACGATCCAATACCAGTTGTCGAGAAGATGCACCTTGTTATAGCAGACCCTTAGCTAGTATTTATTGTACTGGATATGTCTCCAGCATTAGACGATGACTTGTTATTTATGTTGAGACCATTTATATTTATTGATAGACTCTAGACTTGTTATTGATATTACTTGTGATTTTTCTTCTGTTTATGATATTGTGCCATTATCTGTCTCTAGTTTTGTGATTGGGTATTGATGCTATATATTCATCTTGTCCTCCATATGGAGTTGAGTTACCATTGACAGGTTGTATATATATATATACCATTGCGTGAGTTTGTTAGATAGTATTATGGACCTTTACAGCATTCTACCGTCGATGTTGTGGTGCAGGTTGGATGTACCCACGACTCATGCCCAATTTCTAGGTTCGGGTCGTGACAGTCGTCAAGACAGAATTTGCTGACGTTGATCCATTCAAAGGGGTTAAGGCCAATTACTTTGACTCGATCCTCTACAAGCAAGTCCACAAAGATGAAGGTGGCAATGATTCCGACGAAGAGGCAGAGACTGGGACAACGTTGGACGATCCCTTGAGAGTCTATCTCAAAGCACGTGCTACCGACACAGCCCCTCCCCTCATGGTGAAACTGTATAAAAAGTATCTGAACCTCTGGTCGTTCGCCTTCGTAGACCGATTCGACCGTTGAAAGAATAAATGGCACCTACTACGACTTTAGAACCTCTAGTGGTAAAGCTACACAGGAGACCTCCGAAGCCGTCGCTCGCACTTGGGGTAGATCTTGGGAAGGACGAACTGGAGGAGTACGTAGCCGCTCATACTAACGTCTATTATTTTGACGATATAATTCCTGAGGATAAGATACCTTATTTTATGAATAAATGGCTATCTTTAAACTACTCAAATATTGCACATCTCAGCATATTATATTTCATTGAGCACTGCCTAGGCTTGCACTATATACACAGGTGACTACCACCTATGAAGTAAACCGAATTCTCCCCAGTCAAAACTCCTACTTCATAGTTCCAGTAAGGAAGAGGGAAGACAAACTCATCATCTTCGGCATAGTAGAAGTCCCCGATCTTTCATCCCAGAGGAACTAGATCCAGAACTCGACAATGGTAAAATACCACTTTACCGGTACATCTCTCAAACCAAGCACCTTATTCAGAAGATGGGATACGACCTGAAAGTTGCTAGGGGCTTAAACTACGACAAAGACCGATGGCTGCCTCTGCTTCATCAGGCTCCTGTAGGCAAGTCCGAGGATTCCTACCATAAGATCAAGCATAGCCTAGGGTACGCCATGCCTTCCACAACCCCCAAAGGCTCGGATAAAGAAGATGAGTTACACTCCCACTCTTCAGAATCTTTCACTTGGGACTCCGATAGTAGTATCGGGGAGGTACTTCAAAAAAAGTTGTCTGCAATTTTGGTATCAGCTGACCCTGAGGAAGACGACGAGGATCTACTTGAACTCTTTGAAGTAGAACCGTGGGCCCAACGCCTAAACTCATAATGGGAGATGCGGTTTAAGTAATGGAAACTTTCTACTGAGGACGAAGTAGTACAAATCGATCTGGGAGACGAATCCTCCCCTATACCTATCTTCGTCAGCAAAATTTTGTCTAATGAGGATCATGAATCCCTACTACAGCTCATCAGGGAGTACATAGATGTCATTGCCTGGAGTTACAAAGACATATCGGGACTGGAACCCCAAATTATGGTCCACAAACTTAACCTCCTTCCAAACGCTAAACCGGTCAAGCAACAACAACTATAATTTTGGTCGGATATCATGAATGCCATCGAAGCTGAAGTTAACAGACTTATAACTAGTAGCTTCATCCACGAGGAACAACATCCGGATTGGGTAGCCAATATTGTACCCGTCATAAAAAAAATGGAAAGATTCAAATCTGTATTGACTTTCATGATCTGAACGCGGCATGCCCTAAGGACGAGTTTCCCATTCTGATCACAAACATAATAATCGAAAACACTTGTGGCTTCGAGCGCATATCCTTTATGGACGGATTCTCAAGCTACAATCAAATCAAGATATTTCCTGATGACGAGAAGGATATATCATTTCGAACGTTAATAGGAGTGTACTGCTATACTGTCATACCCTTTAGTCTGAAGAATACAGGTGCTACATACCAGCGAGCTATGAGCACCATCTTCCGTGAACATCTACGCAGGACAGTGAAGTATTACGTTGATGTCATCGCTGTCAAGAGTCGCTCCAAAGATGATCACATTTGAGACTTGAAGACTGTGTTCAACCTGATGTGTGTGCACCAGCTCAAGATGAATCCTACCAAATCCTTTCTGGAAGTCTCAAACGACAAATTTTTGGTTTTTTTCATAACTTCAAAGGGCATCTACGTAGACCCTGACAAGACTAAAGCAATTCTTGAAATGCACCCGCCGAAGAGCCTTAGAAAACTTTATGACTTTCAAGGAAGACTGGCATACATCAGGAGGTTCATATTAAACCGCTTTGGACATTGTCAGTCTTTCACCCAGCTCATAAAGAAGGGAGTCTCCTTTGTCTAGAACGAATAATGCCAACGCGCCTTTGATGACATCAAGGAGTATCTCATGAACCCCCCAATATTGGTGGCCCCCGTTACGGGAAGACCCTTATTACTATATGTATGGATAATGGATGACTCCCTCGGATCTCTGCTAGCCCAGAAATTGATGTAGGTCACGAACAAGCCATCTACTACCTCAGCCGAATAATAGCCAAAATAGAACACATATACAATACCATTGAGAAGGAGTGCCTCGCTCTGGTCTTCGCCATTCATAAGACCCAGCATTACGTGGTTGGACAAATCATTCATATGATCTCGTGAGTTAATCTTCTCATGGTACTTATGACTAAACTCAAAGCACTCAACTCTCGCCTAGCCACATGGGCAATACTGTTGTCGCTGTATGACATGGTATTTATCTCACAAAAGGTGATCAAAGGCCAAGCATTGGCAGATTTATTGGAGGCCTATCCTGTACTGGAAACCTCGAAGCTCTACGAGGAGATTACAAATGAAGTAATAGACTCAAACTTGACCACAAGCGCAGACTTTGATGGTGTTTCAAGAACAGGGCCCAAAGACGATATTGTCACTAGCGTCGAGATTGTACTTATTTTCCTATACAATCTGGTCATCATCCGCTCTTACTCCCTCACAGATCCATGCCCCAACAATGTAGCAGAGTATAATGCTCTCGTCATTGGGCTCCAATTTGATAAACAAGTAGGAGTAGACTACCTGGAGGCCTACGACGATTCCAAGATGATAGTTAGTCAGGTCCTGCGTGAATACGAGGTCTGGCACGAAGACTTAATTCCCTACCACCAAGTCATGCTCGGAATAATCTCTACCTTCGAGGGGTTCTTTATAGAGCACGTCCCTCGACTGTAGAACATCGAGGCTAACGTCCTGGCCGGCCTTGCTGCCTTCCTGGCCGTCTCAGTTAAAATCCATCAGCTGATCATAGTGGTCGGTTAAGAGCTGGTCTTCCCTAAAATCAACCTACCTATACATGTGCCTAAGATACACAATGAAAGTAGACACCGACATCAAAGACTAGAGGCTCTCATTCACCGACTATGCAATCTATGGAATTCTCCTCGAGAATCCAAATAAAGCCACTTTTATCAAAAGACGTTCCTTCTGGTTCTATTACAATACGGCTACCAAAATACTTTATCGTTATTCCTAAGACTGTCTTCTGCTATAATTCCTAACAAATGCAGAAATGAATCACGCCCTCCGCGAGGCTCACGATGGGTTTACAGTGTCCATCAGCACGGACCCAAGCTACAGGACCATCTTCGAAGAATGGGTCACTATTGGCAGACAATAGTAGCGAAGGCTATTGACTATTCGAGGAAGTGTCAAGCGTGCCAAATTCACCTAGACTTTATCCACCAGCCGTCAGAATTCTAGTACCCAACGGTAGCGTCTTGGTCGTTTGAAGCGTGGAGAATGGACATTATCGGACCAATTAGTCCACCTTCTTCTAAGGGACATCAGTTCATCTTGGCTATCACCTACTACTTCTCCAAATGGGCGGAAGCTGTTCCACTCGCTGAAGTCAAGACCTCAAACGTGATCAGCTTTGTCAAGCATTATATCATATACCGCTTCGGCTTGCGACGGAGGATCATCCACGAAAATGGTCCACAGTTTCCAAGTCATGCTTTTTATCGGTTTTGTGACAAAACTGAATCCAGAATATAGCCTCGACTGCCTATAATCCAGCAATAAATGGTCTGACAGAAGCATTCAATAAGACCATCATAAAGGTACTTAAGGAGTTCATGTCATCCAATAAGTGCTAATGGAATGAGAAGCTATGTGAGTGCCTTTCGGCCTACAGCACAACAGTCTGGACACCTACTGGCAGTACGCCATTCTCCTTTGTTTACGGAAAAGAAGAGTTCCTCCCACTCGAGATCCAAATTTTATCACTCTAAGTGGCTGTCTCCAACCAGTTAACCATTGACGACAACCATCACCGACGGTTACAAGAGTTAGATACGCTCGACGAGAAACATCTCTTAGCTCAACAGCGCATAGAGCTGTACAAACCACGCCTCTCAGGAGCCTTGACCAAACGGGTCAAGAAGAGGACTTACCAAGTAGGTGACCTCGTCTTGATAGTAAGAAGACCGATGGTTATAACCCACAAGACGACCGGTAAATTCTAACCTAAATGGGAGGGTCCATTCATTATGGAGTTTATGTTCTCCAACGGTGCCTACCAGCTCACAAAATCCAATGGCGACTTGCTCATGATGCCTATCAACAGCAAGTTCCTCAAAAAGTAATATGTCTAAACTAGACTTGTACTCTCTTTTCTATCAGTTGGACAACCAAAATGTATATTGTACGTACTCCATTGTTTATCCCCAGTAAGTGTGTAAGCACAATATGCACTTCTCGTCCACAAAAATTTGATGAAAGCCTTTGTCTGTATTCAGGAATTCTAAATACACAACAGATAGTAGATCCTCAAAAAGCTCCCCAGCGGAGTCACCTTCAGGTCTATCCATACTTTCAGATAGACCACTCATAATCAGTTTCCTGGGTCATTAGTTTGCGTCCACATCATCTCTGAACTACTGTCCTAACCGTTATCTCCAGCGGGGTTTGCCATGTCCATATTACCTCTAAGAAAATCTCTCTATATGACTAGGGTTTGCCATATCCATATTACCTCTGAGAAAATCTCTTTGTATGAATATCAATTATCACATCCATAATACCTCTGATATCGGTCATCATCTAAACTTATCACCCGTACTTAACTCTAACTACGACAGAGGTGTTAAGGCCACAAAACCTATCACTTATATATCACCTCTGATAGGGTCCATTTTGAACTTATTACTTGCACTCAGGTGCACAAGAAGTAATAAGGCCATAAAATCTATCACATTCATATCACCTCTGATAGGGTTTCGTTTCAAACTTATTATAGGATCATGTAGCAACTCAAGAGGGGGTGAATAGAGTAAATGTGTGTGCAGCAGAAAATAATCACTAATTTGGAATTCTAAGTTACATGCCAACTTTAAAACTGCAGTAACAAATATTTAAAAGAGAATAAGCAGTATATAAGTAAGGTTCAGAATAGCAAACTCAAACACAGAGATTTTTATCCTGGTTTACCTCGTGGAGGGCTAGTCCAGGCCCGAGAACTCTTACTCGGTGTTAATCCACTATTTGTAAAATAGGGTACACATGCGCCTTTGATCCGAAGAGCACGCAAACTTCTTACAACACGAGCTTTGATCCGAAGAACTCGCGACTTCACATAGGAATTAAAAAATAGCTTTGTAACCAAGCTTGTATATCTCGACTCAACTTCTAATCGGAACAACACTTGGACACTTAGAAGGAAAGAGAGTTGTCTTGAGATCTAAGAAAGATAAGGCTCTTTATAGGAATAAAGAAGACGAATATTGATTGAGTTAATATGGAAATAGGGAAATTCTTCTCTATTTATAGGATTTTTGTAGACAGAGTTTGGGCCGAGTTCGGATGCATAACGTTTAAAATTTTGAACGTTAGGAGCCTGATCTTCAGGAGATGAGTCTGACTAGAAAATCGGTTTTTGAGTACCCGAGTTCGGACCGAGTTTGTGCAGAACTCGTTCCGAGTTGGTTTAGTCTGTTTCAGACTGTTTTGACTTGAGTTTGAGTTTAGGCTCGAATCTAAATAAATTTGTGGTTGGGTAGGCTTATGTTTGAGTGGACTCGGATATAGGTTCAATCTAGATGCCAAAATTTTGTTTCGACTCACATAAATCCTTAGACTCAATAAAATAAAAAATTATATAACAAAACTTAAAAGAAACCCGAACATAATCATCTGTAGTCGTAGCTTGTGGTGAAGTGATGCGCCGTCTTCTTCTCAGATCCACCAGAGTTGCAATGCATGGACTCATAGATTGGATCAATTATTAAAATCGGTTTGGCCATGACCAGATGGGCCAACAATCTCCCCCATTTTGATAATTGATAAAACTGCGACTGATACGACAACTAAGATTATTAATGATTAATGACTCCCCCACAACAATAGCTTATAATGGTTGTTATGTGGTTGTTATGTGCGTATCATCGATGTCTTCCCTGTTGTCATTTGATCGAAATGGTAACTCACCCCCGTAATGTTGGAGACAAGGGAAACAAAAGTGAAGTAGATACAACACAATATCAAGAAAGAATTTAATAAAGCATTAAAATTTATCTTACAACAGGCATTATTATGAACGTTTATCAAAATAAAGCATTTAATATGAACACTAAATTCTAAGCTAATGATCTCTATACTACTACTAATTATCATCATCGGTCTCATTACCAAACTAAAGTAGCATAACTGGAATAACATCTCATAAGGAAAAATATGAACATCTCTAAAAAGAAAAATATGAACATCTCATAAAGAAAAATATGAATACTAAATGCTAATCTAATGATCTCTATACTACTACTAATCATCATCATCGGTCTCTGCCGAATGGTTGGGATCATAAAAAGCAGCAGCAGGATCAAAATATCGCTGAGCATCGTGATCATCTATGTGATAGCCTGAGATGGATGGGTCACGGACGCATATCCAGAATAGAGTTGGATATAGCCCAAGCCTGGAGAGTGGTACGGTGATCCATGGTACGATAGCGATCATCCTCTAATCTGTGACGATCGTCTTTTAGCCAAAAATAATCCTGGAGCATAGTATTGAGATACTCAAGAGTAATGGCTGGAACAGCTGAGGTAGTAGCTTCAGAAGGTGGTGCGGATTGGCCAGCACCAGAGGTAGCATCAACAAGTGGAACAGGTGGAAGAGCATGGTCAGTCCTACGAGCAGTAAAGAGGTAGAAGGGCTCTGCTAGATAAGGACAGTCATCCAACGGAATGTCAAAGTGTTGAAATATGATAGGTAAGTATATAGCGTACAACAAATTCCTCCTTTACTTACGTACCCGAACCATAGTCTGAATAATAGTATTTTGAAAGCTAAATTGAATCCCAAAGTGGAGATGGTAGATAGCACACAGTTCTAAATTTATAATATCATCAGTGGATGATTGCTTGTGAATGATCACAGAGAAAATAATACGATGTAAGTCATAAAACCATTTGTTAAGGTATTTGGCTTTAAGCTTACCCTGGGAACGAGGGACATAAGTGCAAAGGAAATTCTTAAAGGAGTCTAGAGTCGTGCCTTCAAAAAACATAAATTTGGTGATGTCGACAAGGGGTTCACCATCGTTTGGAATATGAAGTATTTCTCCCAAGTCGTCAGCATCAAATTTAATGTTTATCCCGCCAGCACGAGAATGAATATAATCATCCTCAAAGAATAGATTACAGTAAAACATTTAGATAACATTGATATAGATTGGAAATCTAGAAACAACTAATTCATCCAATCCCAAAGTGTGTGAAGTAGGCAGATACGCAGGAAATATGGTAAAATTAATTGGGTTTCCAGGACGGAGAGTTCTAGTAACAAAATTATCAAACCATTCTACATATCGTTCAAGAGATAAAAATATAAATCCATCATAATCACTCTCATCGGGCATTGATGGACTGAACAAGGAGTGTGATATATCTTTCTGAACATTGGAAGATGATGCTTCCCCAGCAACTTTTCTTTCTTAAATAACTTAGGAGCCATTTTAAAAAATAAAGAGAGGAGAGATGATTATACCTAAAAATAGATAGAAAATATGAAGGAGAACATTGAGAAACACCAATATCCAAGATTTGGAGAGATGAGAGGTCCTGAAGAGAGAGAACCACAAAGCAAGGGTTTAAAAAAATTAAGGTTCTAAGGAGGAAGAAGATGGAAGGGTGGTTGTTGTTTTCGTTAGATTAGGTTATGTTGAAAAGTAGCCAACATATAAGGAGTTGGATTTCGTTTTGAATTCTGAAACAGAGGTAACCGAGTTCGGCCCGACTTCGGTACGAACTCTGTACGAATTCGATTGCTTTTAACCATAATTCAATTTGAAACTTAATTCTTTATAAATGTGTAGTTCAATTTTCTAAGTCTAGATTTTAGGGTTTTGGCTTCAATACTATAATTTGTTGAAATTATTTATTACTTTGTATTCCATATTATATTCATCATCTCAGGTTAGCTGTAGGGGCCGGATCCCAGCTAGCGCTGGTCCGAAGACACTTGAGTACCGTATCGCTTAAGGCTATTTACACCACTTTGACAGAAGGGCCCTTTTGGCTTGTACCCAAAATAATTTATACATTTATAGAAATATAGAGTGGTAAATAAAATAAATAAGTTATGTAGTATCAGAGTCCAAAATTCATAATTCTCGACGATTAAAATTGAAGCAATCTTCACCTAAGGGTTTAATAAAAATGTCAGCAAGTTGATGTTCTGTGTCAATGAATTATAAATAGATATTACTGTTCAGTTGATGATCTCTTAAAAAGTGGTATCTAATCTCAATATGTTTAGTGCGTGAATGTCATATTATATTCTTAGTGAGATTTATAGTGCTAGTGTTATCACAATAGATGGGAATATTTTTAAAGGATACATTATAGTCTTCTAAAGTTTGTCTCATCCACAAAATTTGTACACAACAATGTCCTGTGACGATATACTCAGCCTCAGTAGTAGATAATGCAAAAGAATTTTATTTCTTAGAAAACTAAGAGACCAGAGACTTTCCCAAGATATGACACGTACAACTAGTACTCTTACGATCGACCTTGCATCGAGCAAATCAGCATCCGAATAACCAATAAGGTCAAATGATATAGTTTTGGGATACCATAAGCCTACCGTCTGAGTACCTTTAAGGTATCTAAGGATACGCTTAACTGCACATATATGTGATTGCTTTGTATTAGCCTGATATCTAGCACATAGGCATACATAAAATGTAATATCTGGACGACTAACAGTTAAGTATAACATACTACCAATCAGCCCTTGATACTTACGTATATCTGTAGGTTTGCCATTTTCATCAAGATCAAGTTTGGTTGATGTTTTCATTGGAGTTCCAATAGATTTTGCATTGTCCATATCAAACTTTTTAGCACATCTTTTGAGAATTCTGCTTGATTTGTAATCTGAGGAAGAAAGTAAGTTCTTCCATCATGCTCATTTCGAATTCTTTCTGTATACACTTAGCAAACTCGTTGCATAGCATCTCATTTGGAGATCCAAAAATAATGTCATCTATATAAATTTTTACTAATAAGAGATGGTTATCATGAGATTTTATAAATAAGGTAGTATCAACTTTTCCTTTAAAAAACTATTTTTAAGTAGAAAGGAGCTAAAATGCTCATACCAAGCACGAGGGGCTTGTTTGAGTCCATATAGAGCCTTTATAAGCTTAAAAATATTATTAGAAAATTTAAAATCTTCAAAACCAGGGGGTTGTTCAACAAAAACTTTCTCTTTTATAACGCCATTTAAGAAATCACTTTTGACATCTATTTGAAATAATTTAAAGTTATAAAAACTTGCAAAAGCACAAAGCTTGCAGATAGATTCTAATCTCGTAACAGGAGCATAGGTCTCATCGTAGTCAATACCTTCTTCTTGATTATAACCTTGAGCTATGAGACGTGCTTTGTTACGAGTGACTATACCATCCTCATTAAGTTTATTTCGAAAAACCCATTTGGTACTAATGACTGTATAATTATTTGGTCTGTGAACGAGTTCCCAAACTTGATTTCGTTCAAATTGGTTGTGTTTCTCTTGCTTTGCAAAAATTCAAAACTCATCATCAAAACTTCTAAAATATTTTTAGGTTCTATTTTAGAAATAAAAGTAACATTTGCAATAACATCTCTAGTTATAGAGCGAGTACTTACACATTTCGATACCTCACCAATTACCAAGTTCTCTGGATGGTTGGTTAAGAGTTTTAATTTTGTAGGTAAGCTGTCCAGATAACTTGTTCCAGTTTCATCTTCAGGGGTCTTGTTGGAGGTTATCCTGATATCTTCATCATCACTGTCACTTTCTACTTGACTGTTAAGCTCATCAAAAGTAATATTAATCGATTCTTCAATAGTCAATGACTATTTATTAAAAAATCTAAAACCTTTACTCTTTGTATCATAACTAAGAAAAATACCTTCATCAGCGTTGGAATCAAATTTACCTAAGTTATCCTTAGTATTCAAGATAAAATATTTGCAGCCAAATACTTTGAAATAACTGATGGTAGGAATTCTATTAAACCAAATCTCATAGGGGGTCTTCTTCGATATAGGTCAAATAAGAATCAAATTCAAAATATGGTATGCTGTATTGACAGCCTCAGCCCAAAAAAATTTCGGAAGGTTATACTGATTTAACATGACTCTAGCCATATCGCCAAGAGTTCTGTTCTCCCGCTCCACAACAAAATTTTGTTAAGGAGTTCTAGGATAATAAAATTCATGCACAAATCTATTTGAATCACAAAAAGTTTTGAAATCATAATTTTCAAATTCGCCTCCATGATTACTTCGGATACGAGTAATTATGAAACCATTTTCGTTTTTATACCTTTTTGCAAAATGTAACAAATTCTGAAAAAGTCTTATTTTTGTTTGTTAAAAAATAAACCTAAAGTATATCTAGAAAAGTCATCAACAATCACGTACGCATAAAGCTTACCGCCAAGACTAGCGAATCTGCTAGGTCCAAACAACTCCATATACAAAAGTTGAAGAGGTCTAGAAGTACTTACATCATTTATTGATTTAAAAGAAGATCTCGTCACCTTGTTCTTTTCACAATCAGCACAGACCATATCTTTCTTAAAAGAAATTTTAGGTAAACCTCGTACCAATTTCTTTGAAGATAGTATGGCTATAGTATCCATATTTACATGTCTAAGGCACATATGCCACAACCAGCTTTCGTCTTTGGTTGCATATAAGTATCTTTCTGCATTGTTAGTATTTTTTTGAATATCTTATTCCCTCTTAAGTTATCTTACCAGTAGATTTATCATAAATAAAATATTTGTCTTTCACAAAATTAATGCCATAACCATGGTCAGCCAATTGACTAATGCTAAGTAGGTTATGTTTTAATTATGTTACTAAACATACATCTTTAATAATAAGGGAAGGATAAATACCTACATTTTTATTACCTATAATATGTCCTTTTGGATTATTGCAGAAGGAGACATATCCTTATTTCTTCATCGATAGGGTTATGAATAGATTTGCATCACCGGTCATATGACGTGAGCAACTGATATCGAGAATCCATTTTCTTCTAGTGTGAGAGGGAAGGTCCACCAACAACAAAAGTTGAAGATATAACCTTTGGTACCCAATTTCTTTATGGTCCTGATATGTTAGTTTTTGTAACCTAGATATATACATGCATATCAACTAATTTTCTAATTCTAAATTATTGTGATATGTGTCCTTTAGTACCACAATAGTGACATGTAGCAGATGTGTTGATACTAGGTGCAGAGGCATGGTGTATATATGAGAAAATATGCTGTAATTTACGTGGATACTTGTAGTAGAATGCATGATTAGAAGGTTTGGCCTTCTTGGGCTGTGTCTAGTGAGTGTTCTTGGGCCTTGAGTGACACGTGTTAGATTGGGAAGCAGTCTGTACAGGCTTTCTAATCTAATTTCCAACTTTTTGGAAGTGTCATATAACTTAGTATATCTAGCAGTTAAAGCATCAATTCTAAAAAGTGCATTACTACTCTTTTTCTTCTCTATTTCATAATCTTCTTTGAGCTTGATATAATTCTTATCATGTTGTTCATTTCTAAGAAGTGCTTCGTGTAAGTTCAATCTAACTTAAGCTAATTCATCTGAATCATTTGGAGATCGTGTTTTTCTGATGTCATCTAGGAGTATGGACAATCTATCAATCTCAAATTTGTGTGCCTTTATGATCATCTAGAAGGTCACTAAAGGCATCATCTAGTTCATCAAATATAAATTCATCATATAGGAGGTTCTTAGATACCTGATCGAATGCCATTAGACAAATATTTGCCGAGTTGCGAGGATTCTTTTTTTTTTTAAATCGCTTGCTTTGCTTTCACACAATATGCTTGTATTGTCGCTAGCTTCTTCTTTGTGCCTGCACCAATGAGTGGCTTCAAGAAGTTTCCAGATTTTATCAGGTTGTACAAGAAGAAATGCGATTGAATTCATTTTTGTATAAAGCATAGTAAAGAGCATTCATTGCTTTTGCATCAAGACTGTCTGGCATCTTCTCTCCTTCCGTGTAATCATAATAGGGTTTGTTAACTAAATTGAAAGTGAGAGGAAAAATGATGGTAGAATTTCTATAACCCTTAATAACATTTGTCCATACGTCAAAACCAAGTGATTTTAAATAAAAACTCATCCATGTCTTTCAATAAGTATAATTGGCTCTGTTAAATAGTGGAAGATCATCTACAGATTGGCCTACTCTGGTAAAGCTAGATTTTATGTTAGCCATATATATTCTAGAGTGTATAAAATAAGCACATTTAAAAAAAAAGAACCTGCTCTGATACCAATTGTAGGATCGTGTAGCAACTCTAGAAGGGGTGAATAGAGTAAATGTGTGTGCAGCAGAAAATAATCACTAATTTAGAATTCTAAGTTACAGGCTAACTTATAAACTAAAGTAACAGATATTTTAAAGAGAATAAGTAGTGTATAAGTAAGGTTCATAATAGCAAACTCAAATTTGGTTTCCCTCGTAGAGGACTAATCCAGGCCCAAGAACTCTTATACGGTGTTAATCCACTATTTGTGAAATAGGGTACACACGTGCCTTTGATTCGAAGAGCATGCCAACTTCTTACAACACAAGGTTTGATCCGAAGAACTCGCGACTTCAAAGAGGAATTAAAAAATAACTTTTTAACCAAGCTTGTACAACTCGACTCAACTTCTAATCGGAACAACACTTGGGCACTTATAAGGAAAGTTAGTTGTCTTGAGATCAAAGAAAGATAAGGCTCTTTATAGGAATAGAGAAGATGAAGAATGATTGAGTTAATAAGGAAATGGAGAAATTCTTCTCTATTTATAGGATTTTTGTAGACAGAGTTTGGGCCGAGCTCGGATGCATAACGTTCAAAATTTTGAACGTTGAGGGCCGAGTCTTTAGGAGATGAGTCTGACTAGAAAATTGGTTTTTGAGTACCCGAGTTCAGATCAAGTTGGGGCAGAAATTATGTCGAGTTTGGTTTGGTCTATTTCAGACTGTTATGACTTTAGTTTGAGTTTAGGCTCGAATCCAAATGAATTTCTTGTCGGGTAGGCTTATGTTTGATTGGACTAGGATACATGTTCAATCTAGATGCCAAAATTTTGTTCTGACTCACATAAGTTCTTAGATTCAATAAAATAAAAAAATTATATAAAAAACATAAAAAAACCCGAATATAATCATCTATAGTCATAGCTTATGGCGAAGTGATGCGTTGTCTTCTTCTCATATCCATCAGAATTGCAATGTATCGACTCGTAGTTTGGATTGATTATTAAAATTAGTTTGAACATGACTAGATGGGCCAACACTTATTACTGGCACTCAAGTGCGCAAGAAGTAATATGTTTATCAAAGATCCCCCAGTAGAATATTCTCAAACAAAAGCAAATAATTCACATCCATATTACCTCTGAACTATGAGCTGTCCATGTTCCCCATCCAAAGAAAACAGCTATGTCCAAATTACCTCTGGCTTATTTCCTTTTCCTTCCACAACATGATTGTACCTAACAACTATATATGACTATTGATTAGCTCACGTCCATATTACCTCTAAGCTATCGTCCTCACATCCTCTCCAGTAGAGTTTTCCATATCCTTCTTACCCCTGAGCAAACCTCCCTACTTGACTATCGATTTTCACGTCCATATTATCTCTGATATCAGTCATCATCTAAACTTATAACCCCTAATTAACTCTAAGTACTCCAACGGTATTAAGTCCACAAAACCTGCCACGTTTATATCACCTCTGGCAGGGCTTATCTCGAATTAATTACTTGTACTCAAGTGCGCAAGAAGTAATGGGTCCAGAAAACCTATCACGTCTATATCATCTCTGATAGATTTTTTGCTTCGAATTTATTACTTATACTCAAGTGCGCAAAAGGTAATAGGTCTACCAAAGATCCCCTAGCGAGATGTCCTAAAAAAACTATGATATCATACTACATCCATATTACCTCTAGTACGATACCCAATGTTTACATGGATGATCACAATAAAAGAAAAAGCTTTTATTTCTTTTGCATAAAGGAAACAGAAAGCAGACTACATTGTGGGACCACTAAAATATTTTGGTCCAAGCAAAACAAAGAAACAACAAACAACAAAAACAACCACTGATGATACTGATCAGTACACAATTCTTCTATTCGTCCTCGAAGTCGGGAAACTCTGGCACCAAACTTAGATTTGACCCAGTGCTCGGCTTCTTGAGCTATAGCAGTAGGATTATCGAGGTGAGCATAAGCCTAGTGCTTATTTTTTAATCTCTTCAGAGTAACTTCCAGGGCAGCAGAAGACTGGGCCATGGTACTAGATTATGCGCTGATAACCTCTCGTTCTTGGCGAGACTCGTGGACATCGGCCTCCAGGATCTTGAGGTTTGCTTGGAGCTGTGTAATCTGCTTCTAGATTCCAGTAATGGTATGGGCAAATCCATCTTTTCGAGCAAGGCAAGCTGCCTCGCTAACATCCATCTCGTTACATTGGGGTTCCAGCTTCTTGAGTTCTTTTATAATACCCGCCTTAGTCTTCCCATAGGCAGCCTTTATTTGTTCTATGGAGCCCGAGAGGCATTCATACTCTGTGGCCACTGTCATAGTGACGTCAATCTGTTGTACTTGTTGTAACTCTTTCAAGCACTGTTCTACTTCAGTTAATTTCTGAAGCAACATGTCAGCCATCTGCTTAGAGCCAGTAAGGGTTTTCAAAATCTGTATCTGTCCCAGGGCACCGTGCTTAGACCAAACAAAAGACGTCCCTCGCCCCAGTACATTTTGAACTCCTTGCTTTAATAATTTGTAGAAGCCTTGAAGGATAACCTTGGAAGTGGTTGTTACCAAAACTTCTGTGGAAGGCTTCAATGGAGCCAAAATCGAAGGGATTACAGGCAATGCAACAATCTGTGTAGCCTATGAAATAGAGGGGACAATACTTGATAAATCAGGTGTGGAACCACAGTTGCCAGACGATGAGTTGCTTTCGCAGCAGCCAAACTCTGCCCCGTTAAAAGTAGTATTTGGACGCCAAGTAAACTGGAAAACTTGGCCTTCACACCATTATGACCTAGAACGGATCCCTTGGGAAGACCGCTACCCCCAGCAACTGAGGGAACTGCGACTTTATGTTGCCCAACGTTAGCCCTAGGAGGTAACAAAGCGGTCGCAGCACCAAGTAGGTCCACAATAGTAGAGGCCTCCCCTATACTAGCCTTAACAGGAGGCTCCGTTGGGTGTCCTTCACATGCAAAAGAATAAGAGAGAGGCTCGACCTCCCTCCAATCTTCTTCTGCCCCCCCTTCACGTCTTCCTCGACAACCAACACTCCAGGGAGACCAGCATCAGAAGCAGGCCCCATGCCTGTCGAAGGTCCTTCAAGTGGTTCTCCAACAACGGAGGAAGATGGGACTAACCCAGGTCTTTTTCTGGTGAGTCCTTGTTCAGCCTCCTCCGCTATACTCTCTTCCACTGCCACGTTAAATATATTTATCGGTGGAGAAGGGTCTGTCGAATCAAATCAATCAGTGAGTAACTTCACCCAAACGATGAAGAATTGAAGCCAAAAAACCTTATCTCTTGAGAAACGACAAATAATATACCTGGATGAGATATCAGAGTCTGCGATTCTGCCGGCGCGGACATGGCCATCCCCAAGGCGCCATGTCTCCAATCAAAAGGTCAGCCAAGGAAGCATCCCCTTCCTCGTCAAACTTTTCCACCATCTCGATGACAGGCTCACCAATATACGGTTCATATGAAGATGATATCGTCTCCTCCTCTCGGTAAGAAATCCCAACTTTAGCGGCCCGGGGAGGAACCGTCATCACCCCTGATCCCGGTCTTTAAATAAATTCAGATAAACCAGGACGAAGAGTGTCATAAAAAGATGATATAGCAATAAAGCTAAAAGGATATAGGGATACCGTCTCGACATCAAGAACATGATCTGGTTAGCGAATCTCCAATGTAAGGGGTTATACCTATCATGATCCGCACCCGGTATAGGGGCACGAGTACGTGGGTACGTCCAGCCTACGCTACAGCATCGGCGATAGAATATTGTCTAGGTCAATTATACTATCTAAATATCTCACACAATATATAAGGGGTACCTACCAATAATATCTCAACTCCAATTGGAGGACAATCTAATGGTAATGATAATCCATACTCAATCACAATAATAAACTAGAGAATGATAAGGCATGATATGGAATAGAAAAAAAGAAATATAGAGTTTTCATACATCACAAGTCCAAGTCTAATAGTTTAATCTCAACTCAAATATCTTAATTATAGTACATGTCATAAAGTGTAGCTAAGGTCAAGTACAATATCATAAAGAATGATCTAAAACTCTCCAACTGGTGGTACTGTATCAAAAGGCTCTATGGTGCAATCTCAACGGCCTCGCCATCATATGGCCGATAGTAGGTGGGACACATCTGTTCTAACCAATCATCTGAAAAATATATTCAGTCAAAATTAGAGCGAAGTACAACCCAATAGTAGTTCTAATTTAATTGATAATGACTATAAAAAGAAATAGAGAATATAATACAAGACGAAAAATAATAAAATAATATGTCATAATATGGTGGAAAGAAAAAGGTAAACTAAAATAATATAGTATAACTGATCAGGATAAAATGGAATAAAGATAATGACTAGAATATAGAGAAGAACTGTAACTACAGTAAGTGTTTGAAATACTAGTTAGATATGTGACCGGCTTGGGTCATCAAGATCTACTAATACAATTAATAACACAATCATATGATCAGTATGATTGGCTGTTGTATACAAGAAAAACGATCATTTAAGATTGGTTATTGTCTATAAGAACACAATCATTTAAGATTGGTTATCGTCTACAGAGTAACACAATCACATGCGAGGTGTATGACTGGCAATTGCCTACATGATGCAAGACAATGTTCAAGGTTTTGATCACATATCTATCTAGCACTTCCCTTGCCCCCAACCTATACTCATGGATCCTAGAACGACACGTCATGAACATGAATATAATATGAGTACACGAAGAACACAAATGTACACAAATAAACAAGAGCACAAAGAATACCCGATGCATACGATAAAGTACATGC
Organism: Iris macrosiphon; assembly: GCA_036927795.1. Classification (NCBI taxonomy): domain Eukaryota; kingdom Viridiplantae; phylum Streptophyta; class Magnoliopsida; order Asparagales; family Iridaceae; genus Iris; species Iris macrosiphon. The sequence continues at coordinate 121,889,879 of JAYESA010000011.1, read as the reverse complement.
GACAGGAGTATCCGGAGTACACTAAAATGGGATAACATCTTCTGACATGATCCATATAGTACCATTCAGTATAACCACTGTGTCAAAATCAAGCAAAATTTCTAAATACTTGTATTATAGTAATTATCAAATAATAAAAACTATCAGAGAATGTACTCGCCTCTGGTCTTGAGCAAAAGATCCAACTCGGTGTCCAAACTGGTATCACACACACCTATATATGAATGACATGTCAATGGGTGTAAAGAACTAATAAATATGCTAAATGCATTAAATATGAGGTTCTATGCCATTTTTAGGCCACACTAGTTAAACTAGGTCTTAACTAGATTTCTAGGTCCAAATCTAGTTATACTAGGCAATACTAGTTATACTAACTGTTATATTAAGTATTTATATATATACTAGATGATATATTATACTAGTCATACTTACTAATTAGTATACTTGGTATCAAGGCTAATTACTCAACTCATTACTTCTACCTTAGTATCTAACTTACAAACACTTACCTTGGTACCCCACTCACACTAAGATACTTAGCTCATCATACACATCACACTACACTTAATACTCAAGACACTAGGATTCTTAACTTCCTACTTATTTCCTTGCTAACCTCAACTGCATATCTGACACTCTAAACTAGATACAGACCTACTCAAGTTCTCAACTAATACCTGCCATGACCTAATTGTTCTAGTTTCTTCCCAAACTTAGGTCCTCTTTTGCATTGTTTGTTGTTAAGCACTGCATTTTTAGTGCACTGATACCTTAGTATCCTTTCTTACATCCAAGTATGACATTCTTCTTTACCTGGGTTGTACTGCCCAATCCCCTACCCTTACATACATAAACTCGTGTCCATCATGTCTTTTCGGCATACATTAGGTACTTGATATAGATATACTTGAGCTTCATATACTGGTATCTAGTTCTCTTCCCTCTGATACTCATTTAAAGTACATCACTGAACATTCTGGTATATAAACTCTAATACCTCAACCCAATACCCTCACCCCTTGCTACATGCTACCACTCATATCTATTATACTTGACAATACACTCAATATCCTACACTAACACTCCTATTCTCAGACACTCCTTTAATTCATACTGAAGTTACACTTAACATTCACTTCTAACACAAACACCTATCTCAACTATCATTAATACTCTTGTCAAAACCAACATCAATTGCTATAATAGCATACTTCCCCCCTCCTTTAGTTCCTGCAACAATAGGAATAACAACCATAGCAGCAGCTACTTGCTGTTGTACCAATCCCCTTCGAGCTCTCTAAATTCTGCACTAACTGCCTACTCTACATTAACTCGAACACTCTACATATCACCCCAATCTAATATTATCTGGTATCAGACCCCAAGCATCTCGCTACAGCACAGTGACTACATCTCCAAAACACACTTAACTCTACACATTGTGACCCACTATATTAGTGGAGCTAATATGGCCTTCCCTCTTGCTATTGCTCTGCTCTGAAACTCCAGTTGTTGCTACCACAATTACTAATACTGGTGCACTTGTGTGCACAACTAATACTTTAATTATCAATGTATGGCTTTTCTCTAACTAATTAGATGTACATAGAGCACTTCCTCAAAACTAGTGCACAAGGCACTGCAACCTATCCAGATTTCTCACTACACAACCTTGCCTCAAGATTGTAGGTTGCTACCAAACTCCCCTCACCACTGCCCATTTGTGTAGCACACACCCCATACGCTCTCTGGTATCAGAGCCGATACCCTCACTGCCTTGAATATAACTTCCCCTCTTGTCTATGTTGTACACAAGCAACTCGAGCATTCCCCTCCTCTTGGTAGTATCCACATCGTTTGTTACTGCCCTTACTCATTGCAATGTCAACTACTACTGTTCACATCAAACAAATATGAACTTGTCACGACCCGCACCCGGTTTAGGGGCACGAGTGCGTGGGTACGTCCAGCCTACGCCGCAGTGTCGGCGGTAGAACGCTGTCAAGGTTTTGATACTATCTAACTAATGTCACGCAAGCATCCAATCTCCATTAGGAGGCACGGATAACACAAATAAGATGAACACATACTCAATCACAGGATTACAGCACGATAAGATTTCGAACAAAAATTAAAATTAAACACAACACAAGTAAACAAGTAATATTCTAACTCAACAATATCCAAGAATCATCAAATGCCGGAGACAAATCCGGTACCAAATAGACTGTTAAAAGGACTAACTAAAAATAGTAATTCCGGCTAAACTTCCTGGAATCACAACTACTATCAAGTCTGCAGCTACTCACCATAAGGTCCACAAAGTGTCGGACAGCGGTCCTCTAAGGCATAGTCTGGAAAAATATTTCCAGTCAGGAAGGAGCAAAGCAACACTCTCAAATAATAGTTCCATTAATTGATAATGTCTATAATACAATAAAACATGTCATGCTAGCTACTGGGAAGACAGTGAAATAAATGTAATGACAATTTAAGCGAGACAGGCAATGTAAAGAGACAGGCAATAGACAATATGATACAGTCAGTGCATGTATAAAAATGGAAGAAACAAGGGACAGTATCATATACGGATGATGTAGCATATGATCTAAAATAGAGAACTATAACTATTCTAAGTGTTTGAAATTGTAGTTTTGAAATGTGATCGGCTTGGGACTTGTACGATTGCTACAGTCTGGCTAATCATACGTGGGGGTATGATTAACACCAATAATATAAACTTGTACGATAGGTATTTGATCACATTTCTCACTAGCAATTTCCCCGCCCTCAACTAGTACTGTGGATCCAATCATGACACCTCACGATACACGAGCAAGTCAAGTCTATCATGTACAATGTTTAATATCAATGTCTAATTATCAATGTCTAATTATCAATGTCCAATTATCAATGTCCAATGTCAATGTCAATGTCGTGTATAATGTCAATACGATAATCAAGGTAACATCTCATGACTGCAGATCCAAGCTATACTAGTCCGTGTAGCACAGTGTTAAAGATTCAGTTGTAACATTTCATGATTGTTGAACTTATAGAAATTATCAAGAATTGGAAATTATCAGAGAATGTACTTGCCTTGGGTCCTTAGCTGGTATTTATGGATGTCCTGTTCCAGAGTATCCCCTGGGTAAACCAACAGTCCTATAAACATATCATAATTACAACACTTGTATCAGAAGCTATACTAACACACAACAAATACTAACTCAGGGCTATGCCAGGCAGGGCACTAGTCAACTAGGGTCACCTAGTAGATAGATACATAATTATACACATCTTAATTAACATGTGTACTTACAATATATACATCAAATTAAATACATATTAAAATATGCTAAGGTTTTTATACAAAATATATATATATCAATGTATATCAAAATAATTATACACATAATATATATATACCTTTATACCAGTTAAATTAATGCATACACCTTGGTTAAATACCTACAATATATACCTTTAAAATAAGTGATACTTGTATATATATATAAACTTAATAAAAATAATTACTATACATATTCATATTTAAATATATACATTATATATATTATACATATACAAAATATATATACTTATACATATATATACACTAATTATATACATATATATAATACACTATACATACCAATTTATATATGTTTTGAAATACGCTAAGTAGATAAATAAAATACATGTATATACATTTATCAATTATATTATACACTTTTCATTATATACCAATACATTATTTATGTATTAACATAATTTAAATAATTATTATATCCATACATATATTTTATATATACTATACATTATGTTTAAATATTAATTAAATAAATGCTATTCATAATCATGTATCTTAAGCATTAATTAAAATACTATACATTACATACATTGATTAAATATACATATACATATATATTAAATTATATATACAGATTAACATACACATTTATTTATTATATATATACAATTACATTTATATTAGTTATCTATACATTAACATATACCTAAGTTATATATACATTTAGATATATATATACATATATATGGAAGAAAGAGGGAGAGGAGAAAGGGCTTACAGTGAAAGGGGGCTGCCGGGAACAGCCTGAGGGGATGGGTAGAGATGGTTTCCCCCCCCTTTTTCCTAACTATTTGAATTTAAAATCAAAAAGTAAAAGAAGAAGAAGAAGGGAAAGAAGAAGAAGAAGGAAAAGAAGAAGGATGGAGAAAATATATAGGAAACCTACGTTGGAGAGAGGAGAGGTGGAGGCTTGTGAGGTGGGGGCTTGCTTGGGGATTAGGGTTTGATGGGACATGGGTTGATGTGATATTATATAGGGATGAGGGTTGTTGAATGAAGGGTTGTGATGCATCCAAGTAAATGGGTGGCTAGGATTGAACATGAGGGAAATTAACTCATGTGGGAAATAAGGGTGAGGGTTTAAATAAAAATAATTAAGGATTCCTCATTGGTTAAAAATAATTGGGTGTTGGCACAAAATGCCAATTTGTAATTTAACCCCCCTTAAATTTGGAAAATTGCACAAACACATGAAATAACGAAAATGGGGCGGGCGATTCGGGGTCCGATGTTTTGTAGGGTCAGGGGACGCTGTAAGATGGGTATGAGCTGAATTTGCAGGGCACTGGAATTAAATGGAGATTTTAAAATCAGATAAAATGGTATCCTGAATTTAAATAAAAATAAATGCAAGTTGTGTTCAACAATTAATTAGGAGTACATGGAGCCAAAATCAGGTCAGGTCATCAATACCAATATTGAAGAAGACTCAGAACAGAATATTACCCTAATTTGGGTCGCACGAAAAATAGGTCAAGATGGCCTCCAATTTTCGATTGGAACGCACAACGATACAAAATAGGGATTTTAGAATAAACGTCCGCGATGATTTTTGTGCGGCTAGAAACAATGTACAGGAAGCATAATTATGAGTTGCAAAAATAGCAGATTTGAAGGCGGGCATGTCTAGGGCAAGATGGTAAAATTTGTTGGAAGACAAAAGTCTGGATAGTGCTCCAAATATCGAAGCAAAGGCAATGCGCAAAAATATTAAATAAAATACAGTAATTAATTACACCTCCAATAAATAAATTCTAAAATAAAACAATTAACCTCAAAATTCCATAAATTCCGACAGGTGCTCAACTACTGGCTACTAGGTCTAGTCTGCTAGCTAAAATAAAATAATTAACACTGCATATAATTATATATTTAATCACACATCGCACAAAATTATTTAAATCAAATACACTATCATGCAATCAATTAATTGTAAATAACATAATATTAAATATTAAAAAAAATCAAAAATACCCCTGTTTTCGGAATGTGGTAGTGACAAGTCTACCCACCTTAAAAGAATTTCGTCCTCGAAATTTAAAATCCTCATACTAGTGTTTAAATCATACTCACTATTATTCCCTCAATAAATTCATCAACCATGAATAATCCACAAGGTCTTCCACAATTTCAAAAATCTAAAATTATTTGTATAACCTGAAAAATCTTCAAGTAAACTCAAAGTCCATCAAAAATTTCCTTGAAAGTTTTTAGCTACTAATTCGATACTCAGAATTTAATATCCACTCCTCAAAAACTCAACAATATGATATTTAAGGATTCTCCAAATGTTACATCCAAATATAAAGTTCTAAAATTCATAACTTGCAATTAAATAAATACATTGATAAATCTCCCAAAATTTCCAAATTAATAACCATCTTAACCATGTCATAATCTTTCCTGAAATTAATATATCATAAATCCTGCCATGTTAAATTTTTTTTTAACCCTCTATTTAAATCAATGTTTATCCTCGAATTTTTAAATCCTTAATTGTTTTATTTATTCATTTACTACCATCAAATTTAAATTCATCAAATCATATAATCATGAACTACTCCGTATTGTTATGTCACAATAATTTTCAAAATTCTATAAATATCATATCCCTAAAAATCTTCAAATATAAAATCAAATCCCATTCTTAGCACAATATCCTCCAAAATTTTAGGTTAATAACGAAATACAAGAATTTAATATTCAATCCTCTAATTAAAATCCAATCAATGCATATTTCTAAAATTGAATCTCATCCCAAAATTTGAATTCAACATTAATCCATTTGTGTTCTTATTCCTCGATTTTTTTTTTCCACATAATATGCAACGATGTAATACTTATGAAACCTCCAATACAATATTCAAAATATACGTTCATAACTTGCAGTCCAATAAATATATCGATAGCCTTCTTAAATTCCTCAAATTCAATGATAAATTCAATCATTTCATAATTCTCTTAAAAATTAATGATTTAACAAAACTTCAATTATGCCATATTAAATTCCCAACTCTTTATTTAATTTAATATTTTTCCTCAAAATTTAAGGCACCTTGTCTCTCTTTGTCAAGTCATAACCTCTTCGTTGATCTTTACTACAGTTAAATCCTCAACAATCAAAGTCTAAGAGAGTTCTACCTACAACCATACAACATGCAACCTAAGGGAAATATGTATGATCATGGTGTCTTTTGTCATGGTATTGCAGTCTCTGTATCAGGGGTACTACTAACTACATTATAACAAGAAATCATGCATACAAGCTACGGTACTAAGGTATCAATCAATCAGAAGACAAAAAGAACATGAGGAAAGAAAAGAAAGAACCTGCTAACATATTACTTGCAGTATCTTCTATCTCTAACATAGTCATAGGTCAAATGATGCATGTAAAGTTTGATACCTCTATCTCTTTAGGTACCACACTCTACTACAAGCATACTCACTGCTAGCTTCCTTACCTACTGCAATCGTTGCTACTAGTTATTCTTATCACTCAAGTGCATATCAATTGCAACACACCATACTAACAACTGCTCTCTCTCTCTCTAATACAATCCTAGTTGAACACCCAAGCCAGTTGACAGTGAGATCTCAATCATGCTCAAGCCAACAAGTCCTTACACATGCATCTTATCTACTTATATAATAATATATCTCTCTCTCTATAAGATTTTATCCTCAATAAAATTCCTCAAAAATAACTCCTTGAATAAAATTTAAAGTAAATGCATACACTTTCCTCAAGGTCAATTATTTAAATACTGAATGAAACTTAATCACTAAAAGACCCTTACAGACTTGTCTGTGTTCATCAAATTGAGTCTGAAAATAAAATTTTAATAACCATATTTCAACTCCTCAATTTCAAAATTTTGCAATTCATTGAAATCTTCAAAATAAGATTTTTATAACATAATATCTCAACCTCTCAAATTCTAAAATTTGAAATTTACTTTCAATCTTCAATTAAAAATTTTAAATCCCCTTCTGTAGTCCAATAGCTCTAATGTTAATCATTTTCACTGTCCTCATTGACGGGCATCATCAAATAGTACCATAAATCAGTCTGCAATTTACCTTGATATGAAATCAACTCTATAATGAAACCAAAATCCTAATTTAATACCTAATCAATAACAACAAGCAAATTCAACATAAATAGGTGAGAATGGACGGAACAAAGGAATGATTTAAATTGGAAATTTTAACAAGGAATCCTTAGAGAATGTGAGTTCAAAAGAACTGGATTGAGGACGGAAGGTATCTTGACCGCTAGTAAAGAAAAGAAGCGATGGAACAAAGTCCTGGAATAACAAAATGGATAAGTCTTGAGATGACACTTTAAGAACCAATTTAAGATACAACTTGATAATCATACACGTCTGTCAGAAATTATGACACACAGAATCCTCGCCACGCCAGTAAGCATAGATGCGATAAACGACAGGTTCCGTAACTAAGGTATGCAACCCTATAATCATGTCATCTAGAATCCTCGCCACGCCAACCGGTATGGCTGCGAGAAACTCTAAATCTCATAACTAAAGTATGTACATCCAAGTTAGGTTCCTACGTTCTCGTCACGACAGCTAATATGGCTGCGATAAATTCTAGGTTCCATAATCAAAGTAGACGTTTTACCTTTCTCACTGTCCTCATCAATATACGTCATCAGATGATACCGTAAATTTTAGCCCGTAAAATTCATCTCGATATGAAATCAAAACTCCACAACGATATCAAGAATTAAAGTTAACAACTGGTCAACAAGAATTAAACTCAATATCAATAAGTGAGGACGGACGGAAACAAGGAAAGATTTAAATTGAAAATAAGATTCTCATGGGGTCATCCCAGGAAATCTTTCAAGAATTTGTGATTGAGTATCCTCTCTCATCCTAGTATCCTATGTCCTATATTCTATAGTAGGCACGTAGTAGTACAACTATGATGTCGCACTACTACGACATCGCACAACTTGCGAAGTCAGACCTGCATGGGCCACCACTAAAAATGTGTCACGACCCGTACCCGGTTTAGGGGCACGAGTGCGTGGGTACGTCCAGCCTACGCCGCAGTGTCGGCGGTAGAACGCTGTCAAGGTTTTGATACTATCTAACTAATGTCACGCAAGCATCCAATCTCCATTAGGAGGCACGGATGACACAAATAAGATGAACACATACTCAATCACAGGATTACAGCACGATAAGATTTCGAACAGAAATTAAAATTAAACACAACACAAGTAAACAAGTAATATTCTAACTCAACAATATCCAAGAATCATCAAATGCCGGAGACAAATCCGGTACCAAATAGACTGTTAAAAGGACTAACTAAAAATAGTAATTCCGGCTAAACTTCCTGGAATCACAACTACTATCAAGTCTGCAGCTACTCACCATAAGGTCCACAAAGTGTCGGACAGCGGTCCTCTAAGGCATAGTCTGGAAAAATATTTCCAGTCAGGAAGGAGCAAAGCAACACTCTCAAATAACAGTTCCATTAATTGATAATGTCTATAATACAATAAATCATGTCATGCTAGCTACTGGGAAGACAGTAAAATAAATGTAATGACAATTTAAGCGAGACAGGCAATGTAAAGAGACAGGCAATAGACAATATGATACAGTCAGTGCATGTATAAAAATGGAAGAAACAAGGGACAGTATCATATACGGATGATGTAGCATATGATCTAAAATAGAGAACTATAACTATTCTAAGTGTTTGAAATTGTAGTTTTGAAATGTGATCGGCTTGGGACTTGTACGATTGCTACAGTCTGGCTAATCATACGTGGGGGTATGATTAACACCAATAATATAAACTTGTACGATAGGTATTTGATCACATTTCTCACTAGCAATTTCTCCGCCCCCAACTAGTACTGTGGATCCAATCATGACACGTCACGATACACGAGCAAGTCAAGTCTATCATGTACAATGTTTAATATTAATGTCTAATTATCAATGTCTAATTATCAATGTCCAATTATCAATGTCCAATGTCAATGTCAATGTCGTGTATAATGTCAATACGATAATCAAGGTAACATCTCATGACTGCAGATCCAAGCTATACTAGTCCGTGTAGCACAGTGTTAAAGATTCAGTTGTAACATTTCATGATTGTTGAACTTATAGAAATTATCAAGAATTGGAAATTATTAGAGAATGTACTTGCCTTGGGTCCTTAGCTGGTATTTATGGATGTCCTGTTCCAGAGTATCCCCTGGGTAAACCAACAGTCCTATAAACATATCATAATTACAACACTTGTATCAGAAGCTATACTAACACACAACAAATACTAACTCAGGGCTATGCCAGGCAGGGCACTAGTCAACTAGGGTCACCTAGTAGATAGATACATAATTATACACATCTTAATTAACATGTGTACTTACAATATATACATCAAATTAAATACATATTAAAATATGCTAAGGTTTTTATACAAAATATATATATCAAAATAATTATACACATAATATATATACATACCTTTATACCAGTTAAATTAATGCATACACCTTGGTTAAATGCCTACAATATATACCTTTAAAATAAGTGATACTTGTATATATATATAAACTTAATAAAATTAATTACTATACATATTCATATTTTAAATATATACATTATATATATTATACATATACAAAATATATATACTTATACATATATATACACTAATTATATACATATATATAATACACTATACATACCAATTTATATATGTTTTGAAATACGCTAAGTAGATAAATGAAATACATGTATATACATTTATCAATTATATTATACACTTTTCATTATATACCAATACATTATTTATGTATTAACATAATTTAAATAATTATTATATCCATACATATATTTTATATATACTATACATTATGTTTAAATATTAATTAAATAAATGCTATTCATAATCATGTATCTTAAGCATTAATTAAAATACTATACATTACATACATTGATTAAATATACATATACATATATATTAAATTATATATACAGATTAACATACACATTTATTTATTATATATATATAATTACATTTATATTAGTTATCTATACATTAACATATACCTAAGTTATATATACATTTAGATATATATATACATATATATGGAAGAAAGAGGGAGAGGAGAAAGGGCTTACAATGAAAGGGGGCTGCCGGGAACAGCCTGAGGGGATGGGTAGAGATGGTTTCCCCCCCCTTTTTCCTAACTATTTGAATTTAAAATCAAAAAGTAAAAGAAGAAGAAGAAGAAGGGAAAGAAGAAGAAGAAGGAAAAGAAGAAGGATGGAGAAAATATATGGGAAACCTACGTTGGAGAGAGGAGAGGTGGAGGCTTGTGAGGTGGGGGCTTGCTTGGGGATTAGGGTTTGATGGGACATGGGTTGATGTGATATTATATAGGGATGAGGGTTGTTGAATGAAGGGTTGTGATGCATCCAAGTAAATGGGTGGCTAGGATTGAACATGAGGGAAATTAACTCATGTGGGAAATAAGGGTGAGGGTTTAAATAAAAATAATTAAGGATTCCTCATTGGTTAAAAATAATTGGGTGTTGGCACAAAATGCCAATTTGCAATTTAACCCACCTTAAATTTGGGAAATTGCACAAACACATGAAATGACGAAAATAGGGCGGGCGATTCGGGGTCCGATGTTTTGTAGGGTCAGGGGACGCTGTAAGATGGGTATGGGCTGAATTTGCAGGGCACTGGAATTAAATGGGGATTTTAAAATCAGATAAAATGGTATCCTCAATTTAAATAAAAATAAATGCAAGTTGTGTTCAACAATTAATTAGGAGTACATGGAGCAAAAATCAGGTCAGGTCATCAATACCAATATTGAAGAAGACTCAGAACAGAATATTACCCTAATTTGGGTCGCACGAAAAATAGGTCAAGATGGCCTCCAATTTTCGATTGGAACGCACAACGATACAAAATAGGGATTTTAGAATAAACGTTCGCGACGATTTTTGTGCGGCTAGAAACAATGTACAGGAAGCATAATTATGAGTTGCAAAAATAGCAGATTTGAAGGCGGGCATGTCTAGGGCAAGATGGTAAAATTTGTTGGAAGACAAAAGTCTGGATAGTGCTCCAAATATCGAAGCAAAGGCAATGCGCAAAAATATTAAATAAAATACAGTAATTAATTACACCTCCAATAAATAAATTCTAAAATAAAACAATTAACCTCAAAATTCCATAAATTTCGACAGGTGCTCAACTACTGGCTACTAGGTCTAGTCTGCTAGCTAAAATAAAATAATTAACACTGCATATAATTATATATTTAATCACACATCGCACAAAATTATTTAAATCAAATACACTATCATGCAATCAATTAATTATAAATAACATAATATTAAATATTGAAAAAAATCGAAAATACCCCTGTTTTCGGAATGTGGTAGTGACAGAACTCAATGCCTAGTCCCAAACCCACATTAACCAAACTACACTAGTACTCCTTTCTTTCACTGATTCCAAGTGGTACACACTTAGCCTCTACTCAACCACTATACTTAAACTCATCCCCTATTGTCTGAAATCAGTAAAACAGCAAGCCAAGCTACTGTCAACTTGGACAGAACTTCTTTGACCTGCTGCAGATCCTTTCCCCAAAGTCTCACTGTTCGAGCACATCCCTGCACCCTAACCTTCACTTCATATTTGTACTAACCCATCACCTATGAACAACACTGATACACAACTATACAATTGGAAACTCACTCTCAATACCAACATTCACCTGACACCCCATGGTTGTACAATCATTCCTCAAGTACCTACTTTAAATACTAGCTCACACCCAATTCCCTCGCCTTGCTGTAATTTGCAGCATCCACTTGTCACTACCACTTTTCCATATAAGGGTATTTCTATAATTTCACCTTTTTAAATAATTATTTATTTAATTAATCTGCCGAGTTATATAAACTATTCATATTGTTAGTGATTTTTGGTTTAGGTCAAGCCCTAGAACCCATTAGGTCAAACCCTGTGGACTAAACCCTAATTTGGAAACCAGTTCTAGTGAAACCCTAGAATTCACATTTTAGGGTGAACCCTCAAACTCTAAACTGGCTAAACCTTAGCTAATTAGGTTCTACATGACCTAACCTAGGGGTTAAACCTAGGCCATACACTAGAAACCCTAACTGGGCCTATATATATAAAAGGAACCCTCTTGTTCTTCATATAGAGAGAGAAACCCTAGCCTCCATCTAGAGAAACATCTCCCCACTCCAAAAATTCGAAACCCTAACCCTAGGTTTCATTTCCTCTTCCCCCAAAGCAAGGAACGTGGGTCAGGAAGCCTTGGAGAAGAAGAATCTCATTGAAGAAACTTTCCCTGCAGGTAAAACCCTAGTTTTTACTCATTAATTCCTGTTTTCAGATGTTCATGGCCATTAGGAACCCACCCTAAGGTTTGGAATTCGAATTTTAGGGATTTTTTATGTAAACCTAGGAGATCTAGGGTTTGGTGAATTTTCGTTTGGTTTTTCCCTAAATTCTGGAACACTAATCCTAGGGATTTCGTGTAGGCATGTTTACATCTTCTACATTTAGGTTTGATCTTGATTTGTAGAGGGGGATTCCCTGTGTTCAGTCGGGTATGTACAGATTGTGTATTTTGGGTTTCTTTGAGCATTCGGGTTGAGCCTTAGTGTAGGATCTGTGTTTAGCCTTTAGATCTATTTTTATCTGCATGTTTTGATGTATATATACATATACATAGATATATTGCATAGGGGTATAGATAGGTTAGGGTTTTGGGGTTGTTGTACAGTCGGGCATGGAGGAGAAGGTGTAGTCAAGTTCTTGTATGAACGATGCATGACTGTGCTGTGTCAGAAAACTACATGTGTGTGTGTCCCTGTTTTGAGAGTGCATTACCTAGGTTCAAATGGGTTTTTGGCTGTGAGTAGGTAGATGGGTTAGGCATTTCCTGTGCAGATGGGTTTTGAATGTGTGTATCAGTCATTATAAGTTGTGTGTATTGTGTTAGGAAGCCTGGGTCAATGTGTAATGTTACCTATGTGAAATACATGTATATGTATGTATGAGGGTTGTGGTTACTCCTTGCTGTGCAGATTTCAGTGGGGTACTGTGTGTTTCAGTATAGATGTATCAGCAGTAAGAAGGGGGTTTGGGCCAGGTCTGTGTACAGGAATTTCACATGTGTGTGTGTGTGTGCTGTGTACCTACTGGGGGAAACTGTGTGAGTATAGGACTGTGTGTTGTGTAGCTAGGTTAGTTGGGTAAGATATGAGTTTAATGCCTGTGTGTTAGGACTTTGTGTTAACTGTGTAGGTAATTAAATTTCTGTGAGAGAAGTTGTCATGTGTATAAATAGGTTGGGGGACATCAGTGTGTATAGAATTTCTGTGTGTGCTCAGAACCCTATGTGAATGATGGCAGTATGAGAGGGTGAACTCAAGTGAACTGTGTCAGTGACTTGGGTTTAAAGGGCAGTGACTGTGTGTGTGTAGATGATAACTTGAGGTGTAGTTAACTGTGGGTTAGATACCTGAGTGTACCTATGTATATCAATGTGACCCTGTTTTAGTTGTGTCTTAGTGTAGTGTATTAGTGTTGAGTCTTGTGTTCAATATATATATTGCAGTGTGTATGTGTATGAGTTTGGTCAGTGTAAATGGTGTCTGTGTATCAGATTGAGGAAGAGAGGTGTAGGTAAGTATTGTGTGTACTGAGTTTTATGTGCCAGTAATGTGATGTGCAGCAGTGAGTGATTGAGTGTCAGTGTCTTGGTGTATATATACAGCAGTGTGTCAACCTATGTATCAGTGACAGAGAGTTTCAGTACCTAGAGTATATGTGTGAGTGAGGGATTTGTATCAGTAGCTAGCTAGGGTATGCTGAATGTCAGTGTATCAGGAATTTTTCAGTGTATGGGTGTTTACCTGAGAGCACTGTGTGGAGGGTTACATGTGGCTGTGAGGACTAAGGGGGTAAACCTGTGTGTATTTGAGAGAGTTAGAGAGGGAGCAGTGTGCTGTGTGAGCAGTAAGAGCTTTAGTGTGTGTTTGTATGCAGAACAGAGTTGTGAGTGTGTGAAGTGACTGAGTGAACTATGTATTGTATCAGTGTGTGTTGGCAGTGTGTATTAGAAGTGTAGGTCTGAGTTCAGAGTGGTTTTAAGGTAATGCGATACTAGTAGTTAAGGTATTGATTATAAGTATACCTAACTATATATATTGTATGATACTTAGTATCCTTAATATTTAAGGAGATCTAATCTAGGTATTGACCAATACTAAGATATTGTGGTTCAGGGTGAGATATTCACTATAGGTCAAGAGATTTTAGGTAGTAGATTATATATGGGTGATATAAACTTGAACTTACTAGTATGGACTTAGAAACCTAGGTACAACCTAGCTTTGTCTAGTATTGACTAGTTTGACCACAAGAGCCAACTTTAAGGGTAATTTAGACCATTTGACTTTAGCTGGACCTAGTATTGACCAGTAAACCTTAGACATGACCTAGAAACCTCGTTTTTAATTTGTTAAGCATGTTATTCTTTTAATTCATAAATTAACATTGAATTTCCATAAATAGGTCATTGTGATTCCATTTTGGACCTCGATCCTCACATTTTGCTCAGGACCACAGGCGAGTACATTCTCTGACAGTTTTCATGGTTGATTACTTCTATAAATTGTAGTGTATTTCATACTTGATTCCGACACTATGGATACACGGGTTAGCACCCTAGATCCCCATCACGAGGAGTCGTGGTTGGAATCCATCGTGCTAGCTGGGGGATGGGGAACTATTAGTAAATTGTGTGATCATATCCAAACATTATATGCACCATAGCTCACCCCACTTCTCACGTCGGGTGCGGCCTGACCACTTATATGCTCCATAGCTGTTATATATGATTAGCCTGACCACTATATACACCATAGCTAACCATGCGGTTAGCCTGACCTAAAAGAATCATAGCTAATCATATATAACCAGCCTGATCTAGTCCCAAGCCGATCACATAATAAACTGATATTTCAATCACTTAGCTAGATGTTTTATCTTTATTCAGATTTACTTGTTCTAGCATTCACTATTTATTGCTCATTGCTAGATGCTTATTGTCTATTTCATTTCTTCAGTACTCCACATGTTCAGCTTTTATTTCCATCTTGTATCTCTTACACTGTTTATAGATTTTGTCAATTTAATGAAACTGCTGTTAGTGCTTGTGCTTCGCTCCAATCCTGACTGGATAACAACATTTTCAGAGAACCTGGAGGACTTTTGCCCTACTTATTACGGCCCAGGAATAGAGGGAGATTTCACTCCAGAAATCCCAGAGGAGGTGCCTATCCTAGAGGAGAACTTGCCTGCCCCTGCTTAGATTACTTTTCTGCATTATTGTTTTAGACTGAGACTGAGGCTGAGATGTATTTATTTTATTTGTGACTTTGTGAGGTCATTTAGACCCAGGATTTGAGTTGGACTTCTTGTGTTTGGTTTAAATAGAACTCTTTTCAATTCTCATCGTGCCATCATGTTTATAGTTGTGATTGAGTATATTATAGACTTGTGATTTATTTATCATTGTCCTCCGTACGGAGTTGAGACTATTGACAGGATATACTATATTTGTGACCTAGACAACGTTCTACCGCCGATGCTGCGGCGTAGGCTGGACGTACCCACGACTCATGCCCAAATTCCGGGTGCGGGTCGTGACACGTTTTAGTGGTGGCCCATGCAGGTCTAGTCTCCAGTCATAGTCTTAGACTGTTTTAGGAAATAGGAATTAGGCCAAGGATATGCTCGATCACAATTAGGGAATTCTGATTCTTATGATACTATTCTTAATGATTAATTCCTTTAGAAATTTTCTGTCCTTCCTTGATATCATATCTATTGCCTTAATTGAATCTTTCGATCTGTCTCCAGGATGCCGCCAAGAAGGTCCCAGAGACTCGGAGCAGCAGATTCAGAGAGGTCTGCCACCTCTCGCGCTGCCGGACAGACATCAGCAGCACCTCCTACATCTCCAGGACAGGTGGGAGTGTCTACAGCATTCGGGGGTCCTCCACCACCAGTTCAGAGGGTCCCCACAGCTACGACGGCACCACCACCTCTACCACCCCCAGCTCAGCATCCAGGAGGTGTGCCCGTCGATGGGGCACAGATGTTCGCCTTGATTCAGGGCATGGTCGACGCCCAGAGGACGTCGGCAGAGGCCCAGAGAGTGCAGGCTGAGGCACATCAGGCCCAGACAGAGATGATGAGGGTGAACATGGAGAATGCTCACCAAGTGGCTCTCCAGGCTGTGGAGAGAGTCACTCAGCAGCAGCAACATCCTGGTCAGCAACAACAGAGGCCGGGCACCATTGTGGACTTCAAGAGGATGATGCCTCGGGAGTTCAAGGGGACAGAAGGGATACTCTACGTCGATGATTGGCTAGAGGACATCGAGAGGAACTTGCGTTTGGCACAGATTCCAGAGGCGCTCCAGATCGAGGCCGCTGGCAGCCAGATGTTCGACATTGCCTTGACGTGGTTTCGCACGGATCCAAGACTCTTGCGCGGGGGACTCACTTGGGAAGCTTTCAAGGAGCTCTTCAAAGAAAAGTTCTTTCCCGATGTCGCCCTGGGAGCTTTGGAGAGTCAGTTCCATGACTTAGCCCAGGGGAGCTCGTCCGTCGACGAGTATGCCGCGGAGTTTAGCCGTCTGAGCCGCTTCGCGCCATCGATGATTAGAGATCCGGGGGACAGGGCCCGGAAATTCAGAAAGGGGCTGACAAGAGAGATCAAGTCTCGCACGTCGGGACGTCGCACAGCTACCTACGAGGGCATATTGATGGATGCCCAAGTAGCCGAGGATGACTTGGACCTCAGGCCCAAGAGGGGACGCGATGTTTCCGGAGGAGCAAACAGTAGTGTGGGACCAGGCAAGCGTCCACACTTTCAGCAGCAGCAGAGGCCCTTTCAGCAGCAGCATCAGGCACCAGCCCGAGGGCAGGTCCAGCAGCAGCAACAGAGACAGAACCAGCCCGCCATCCAGTGTGCGTACTGCGGGAAGATGGGACATACTAGAGATATCTGCAGGCATAGATTGGGCTCATGTTTATCCTGCGGATCGACGACACATCAGCTGAGGGATTGCCCTACCATTCGGACTCGTCCAGGTCAGGGTGGAGCAGCCGCCCAGAGAGGACCAGGCAGGGTACCAGCAGCACCGGGAGGCCAACAGCAGAGGGGACCACTTCCACCGCAAAATCAGAGGTTTGCCCAGCATCAGCAGCAGAGAGGTGCACCCCAGGGGCGAGCGTACGCCATGGCAGTCGAGGAGATCGAGCCAGCAGGAGACTTGATCACAGGTTCGGTTCTTCTCGATTGTATTCCTGCATTTACCTTATTCGACTCTGGCGCTTCCCATAGTTTTGTGTCTGTATCATATGCACTTCGACATCATTTAGACACAGAACCATTAGCTAGGACTTGCAAGATCATGACTGGTGGAGGTATTATCCTAGTCCGTGATCACTGCAAGGACCGGAGGGTGTCAGTAGGAGGCCGAGAGTTGAGCGTGAGCTTACTTGTCATGCCACTTCCGGGGTACGACATTGTACTCGGAATGGACTGGTTGAGTAGGCATCATGCTACGATAGATTGTTATAGAGGCAGAGTATTGTTTAGACCACCGGGAGAGCCGGAGTTTGAGGTCGTCAGAGGAACCGCGGAACAGAGAGGGAGCACATTTTGCGGAGCCAGGACGGAAGAAGAGGAGTTGCCACCTCCTCTGATAGCGGAATTCCTGGATGTATTTCCAGAGGAGTTGCCAGGCTTGCCACCAGACAGAGACGTTGAGTTCTCTATAGACTTGGTTCCAGGAGCGGAGCCCATTTCACAACATGTCTATAGAGTCAACAACAGCGAGCTGGCAGAACTGAAGAAGCAAGTTGAGGAGCTGCAGGACAAAGGCTTCATCAAATCCAGTTCATCACCATGGGGAGCTCCGGTATTGTTCGTACCGAAGAAGGACGGCACGGTGCGCATGTGCATTGATTATAGAGCTTTGAACAATATCACTATCAAGAACAAGTACCCGCTGCCAAGGATAGATGACCTTTTCGATCAATTGAGCGGGGCGAGAGTGTTTTCAAAAATAGATTTGAGGTCAGGCTATCACCAGGTGAAGGTGAAGAAAGAAGACACGTCGAAGACAGCTTTTCGGACCAGATACGGCCAGTTTGAGTTCATGGTGATGCCGTTTGGTTTAACCAATGCACCGGCAGTATTCATGAACTTGATGAACAAGGTGTTCCACCAGTACCTTGACAAGTTCGTGGTGGTGTTCATAGACGATATTCTTGTGTATTCCAAGACACCGGAGGAGCACGAAGAGCACCTGAGATTGGTCTTAGAGACTCTTAGGAGGGAGAAGCTATACGGGAAACTCTCTAAGTGTGAATTCTTCCTTGACAAGGTCGAATTTCTTGGGCATGTGGTATCGGGTGACGGAATCTCGGTAAACCCAAAGAAGATCGAGGCAGTGGAGTCGTGGGCTACCCCCAGTTCGGTAGCTGAGATCAGGAGTTTCCTCGGGCTTGCAGGATACTACAGGAGGTTTGCTTCAACCTTTACCGATTC
The DNA here is from genome assembly GCA_036927795.1 of Iris macrosiphon. Classification (NCBI taxonomy): domain Eukaryota; kingdom Viridiplantae; phylum Streptophyta; class Magnoliopsida; order Asparagales; family Iridaceae; genus Iris; species Iris macrosiphon. The sequence continues at coordinate 121,870,816 of JAYESA010000011.1, read as the reverse complement.
CAGAATGGAAATGGGAGCACGTGACCATGGATTTCGTTTCAGGGCTTTCCCGTTCTCCAGGAGGGAAGGACGCGATTTGGGTCATCGTGGACAGGTTGACCAAATCAGCCCATTTCTTACCTTTCAAGGTGGGCACGTCGACAGAGAGGCTCGCAGAGATGTACGTGCGACAGATTGTTAGGCTTCATGGAGTTCCTGTGAGCATCGTCTCGGATCGGGATAGTCGTTTCACTTCCCACTTCTGGAGGAGTCTGCAGGCTAGCTTGGGCACTCAGCTCAAGTTCAGTACCGCATATCACCCCCAGACAGACGGGCAGTCTGAAAGGACTATTCAGACTCTCGAGGATATGCTACGCACTTGCGTTCTAGATCTCGGAGGTTCTTGGAAGAATCATCTGCACCTGGTAGAGTTTGCTTACAATAACAGCTACCAGGCCAGCATCGAGATGTCACCATTTGAGGCTCTTTATGGACGGAGGTGTCGTACACCGCTATCGTGGGACGACATTGGAGAGAGAGCCTTGCTAGGACCAGAAATGGTCGTGGATGCAGCAGAAAAGGTGAAACTCATCAGAGACAGACTGCGAGTGGCGCAGGACAGACAGCGGCATTGGGCCGACAGCCACCGTAGACCCCTTGAGTTTCAGGTATAGATTGTTGTTTTCTGGTTGTGTTTGTTTGTTTGTTTAGACTGCGTGTTGAGACTGTTTTTGTGTTAGGTTGGCGATCTAGTATTCCTACGGATTTCTCCGATGCGTGGAACGATTCGTTTTGGCAGAGGCGGGAAGCTTAGCCCACGCTACATCGGACCCTTCGGTATTCTGGCGAGGGTAGGTGCAGTGGCATATAGACTGGACTTGCCGCCTGCATTGGAGGGAGTGCATAATGTGTTTCATGTGTCGCAACTGAGACGGTACGTGGCCGACCCTAGTCACGTACTTGATCACTCGGAGATTGAGGTTGGTCCGACGCTCAGCTACCCTGAGCAGCCCGTAGAGATCTTGGACCGCAGAGAGAAGGTGTTGCGGAACCAAACTATTCCTTTGGTTCGTGTAGCATGGAGGCACCACTCTCCAGGGGAGTCGACCTGGGAGAGAGAGGACGAAATGCGCGAGCTATACCCGTATCTCTTCTAGACTTGAGGTATTTCTTTTCTGAGTTATTCTTGTCCTGTTCAGTCCAATTTTGAGGACGAAATTTCTTTTAGGAGGGTAGACTTGTCACTACCACTTTTCCATATAAGAGTATTTCTGTAATTTCACCTTTTTAAATAATTATTTATTTAATTAATCTGCTGAGTTATATAAACTATTCATATTGTTAGTGATTTTTGGTTTAGGTCAAGCCCTAGAACCCATTAGGTCAAACCCTGTGGACTAAACCCTAATTTGGAAACCAGTTCTAGTGAAACCCTAGAATTCACATTTTAGGGTGAACCCTCAAACTCTAGACTGGCTAAACCTTAGCTAATTAGGTTCTACATGACCTAACCTAGGGGTTAAACCTAGGCCATACACTAGAAACCCTAACTGGGCCTATATATATAAAAGGAACCCTCTTGTTCTTCATATAGAGAGAGAAACCCTAGCCTCCATCTAGAGAAACATCTCCCCACTCCAAAAATTCGAAACCCTAACCCTAGGTTTCATTTCCTCTTCCCCCAAAGCAAGGAACGTGGGTCAGGAAGCCTTGGAGAAGAAGAATCTCATTGAAGAAACTTTCCCTGCAGGTAAAACCCTAGTTTTTACTCATTAATTCCTGTTTTCAGATGTTCATGGCCATTAGGAACCCACCCTAAGGTTTGGAATTCGAATTTTAGGGATTTTTCATGTAAACCTAGGAGATCTAGGGTTTGGTGAATTTTCGTTTAGTTTTTCCCTAAATTCTGGAACACTAATCCTAGGGATTTCGTGTAGGCATGTTTACATCTTCTACATTTAGGTTTGATCTTGATTTGTAGAGGGGGATTCCCTGTGTTCAGTCGGGTATGTACAGATTGTGTATTTTGGGTTTCTTTGAGCATTCGGGTTGAGCCTTAGTGTAGGATCTGTGTTTAGCCTTTAGATCTATTTTTATCTGCATGTTTTGATGTATATATACATATACATAGATATATTGCATAGGGGTATAGATAGGTTAGGGTTTTGGGGTTGTTGTACAGTCGGGCATGGAGGAGAAGGTGTAGTCAAGTTCTTGTATGAACTATGCATGACTGTGCTGTGTCAGAAAACTACATGTGTGTGTGTCCCTGTTTTGAGAGTGCATTACCTAGGTTCAAATGGGTTTTTGGCTGTGAGTAGGTAGATGGGTTAGGCATTTCCTGTGCAGATGGGTTTTGAATGTGTGTATCAGTCATTATAAGTTGTGTGTATTGTGTTAGGAAGCCTGGGTCAATGTGTAATGTTACCTATGTGAAATACATGTATATGTATGTATGAGGGTTGTGGTTACTCCTTGCTGTGCAGATTTCAGTGGGGTACTGTGTGTTTCAGTATAGATGTATCAGCAGTAAGAAGGGGGTTTGGGCCAGGTCTGTGTGCAAGAATTTCACATGTGTGTGTGTGTGTGCTGTGTACCTACTGGGGGAAACTGTGTGAGTATAGGACTGTGTGTTGTGTAGCTAGGTTAGTTGGGTAAGATATGAGTTTAATGCCTGTGTGTTAGGACTTTGTGTTAACTGTGTAGGTAATTAAATTTCTGTGAGAGAAGTTGTCATGTGTATAAATAGGTTGGGGGTCATCAGTGTGTACAGAATTTCTGTGTGTGCTCAGAACCCTGTGTGAATGATGGCAGTATGAGAGGGTGAACTCAAGTGAACTGTGTCAGTGACTTGGGTTTAAAGGGCAGTGACTGTGTGTGTGTAGATGATAACTTGAGGTGTAGTTAACTGTGGGTTAGATACCTGAGTGTACCTATGTATATCAATGTGACCCTGTTTTAGTTGTGTCTTAGTGTAGTGTATTATTGTTGAGTCTTGTGTTCAATATATATATTGCAGTGTGTATGTGTATGAGTTTGGTCAGTGTAAATGGTGTCTGTGTATCAGATTGAGGAAGAGAGGTGTAGGTAAGTGTTGTGTGTACTGAGTTTTATGTGCCAGTAATATGATGTGCAGCAGTGAGTGATTGAGTGTCAATGTCTTGGTGTATATATACAGCAGTGTGTCAACCTATGTATCAGTGACAGAGAGTTTCAGTACCTAGAGTATATGTGTGAGTGAGGGATTTGTATCAGTAGCTAGCTAGGGTATGCTGAATGTCAGTGTATCAGGAATTTTTCAGTGTATGGGTGTTTACCTGAGAGCACTGTGTGGAGGGTTACATGTGGCTGTGAGGACTAAGGGGGTAAACCTGTGTGTATTTGAGAGAGTTAGAGAGGGAGCAGTGTGCTGTGTGAGCAGTAAGAGCTTTAGTGTGTGTTTGTATGCAGAACAGAGTTGTGAGTGTGTGAAGTGACTGAGTGAACTATGTATTGTATCAGTGTGTGTTGGCAGTGTGTATTAGAAGTGTAGGTCTGAGTTCAGAGTGGTTTTAAGGTAATGTGATACTAGTAGTTAAGGTATTGATTATAAGTATACCTAACTATATATATTGTATGATACTTAGTATCCTTAATATTTAAGGAGATCTAATCTAGGTATTGACCAATACTAAGATATTGTGGTTCAGGGTGAGATATTCACTATAGGTCAAGAGATTTTAGGTAGTAGATTATATATGGGTGATATAAACTTGAACTTACTAGTATGGACTTAGAAACCTAGGTACAACCTAGCTTTGTCTAGTATTGACTAGTTTGACCACAAGAGCCAACTTTAAGGGTAATTTAGACCATTTGACTTTAGCTGGACCTAGTATTGACCAGTAAACCTTAGACATGACCTAGAAACCTCGTTTTTAATTTGTTAAGCATGTTATTCTTTTAATTCATAAATTAACATTGAATTTCCATAAATAGGTCATTGTGATTCCATTTTGGACCTCGGTCCTCACATTTTGCTCAGGACCACAGGCGAGTACATTCTCTGACAGTTTTCATGGTTGATTACTTCTATAAATTGTAGTGTATTTCATACTTGATTCTGACACTATGGATACACGTGTTAGCACCCTAGATCCCCATCACGAGGAGTCGTGGTTGGAATCCATCGTGCTAGCTGGGGGATGGGGAACTATTAGTAAATTGTGTGATCATATCCAAACATTATATGCACCATAGCTCACCCCACTTCTCACGTCGGGTGCGGCCTGACCACTTATATGCTCCATAGCTGTTATATATGATTAGCCTGACCACTATATGCACCATAGCTAACCATGCGGTTAGCCTGACCTAAAAGAATCATAGCTAATCATATATAACCAGCCTGATCTAGTCCCAAGCCGATCACATAATAAACTGATATTTCAATCACTTAGCTAGATGTTTTATCTTTATTCAGATTTACTTGTTCTAGCATTCACTATTTATTGCTCATTGCTAGATGCTTATTGTCTATTTCATTTCTTCAGTACTCCACATGTTCAGCTTTTATTTCCATCTTGTATCTCTTACACTGTTTATAGATTTTGTCAATTTAATGAAACTGCTGTTAGTGCTTGTGCTTCGCTCCAATCCTGACTGGATAACAACATTTTCAGAGAACCTGGAGGACTTTTGCCCTACTTATTACGGCCCAGGAATAGAGGGAGATTTCACTCCAGAAATCCCAGAGGAGGTGCCTATCCTAGAGGAGAACTTGCCTGCCCCTGCTTAGATTACTTTTCTGCATTATTGTTTTAGACTGAGACTGAGGCTGAGATGTATTTATTTTATTTGTGACTTTGTGAGGTCATTTAGACCCAGGATTTGAGTTGGACTTCTTGTGTTTGGTTTAAATAGAACTCTTTTCAATTCTCATCGTGCCATCATGTTTATAGTTGTGATTGAGTATATTATAGACTTGTGATTTATTTATCATTGTCCTCCGTACGGAGTTGAGACTATTGACAGGATATACTATATTTGTGACCTAGACAGCGTTCTACCGCCGATGCTGCGGCGTAGGCTGGACGTACCCACGACTCATGCCCAAATTCCGGGTGCGGGTCGTGACACCACTGCTCTGGCCTACACCATCTGCAGTGTCTGTTGTAACCGCCTCCTTAACCTTGCCTCACTGCACAACTATGAATAGTAAATATTGTCCTAGGTACGACATCATTAAAGAATGACAGTAACATTCAAAGAAAATAACATTCAGATTAAATAAAGATAGCAAGAATTAATTGGTTGGAATTATTGTCTAGTTGTGATTGAGTATTCATTCTATCATCCTAGTATCCTATATCATATCCTATCGCAGGCTCGCAATAGTACAACTAAGTTGTTGCACTACTACGATATCTCATTATTGCGAAGACGGACCTGCATGGGCCACCACAAAAATGTGTCATAACCCGTATCCGGTGTAGGGGCATGATTACGTAGGTACGTCCAGCCTACGCCGCAGCATCGATGGTAGAACGCTTTCTAGGTCAATAATACTATCTAAACATCTCATACAATATATAAGAGGTACCTGCCAATGTCATGACTCATACCCGGAATTCGGGCATGAATCATGGGTACGTTCAGCCTATGCCACAACATCAACGGTAGAACGCTGTCTAGGTCTTAATACTACCCATCACATGTCACGACCCGCACCCGGTATAAGGGTACAAGTCGGAAACAACGCCCAGCCTACGCCGCAGAATCGGCGGTAGAACGTTGTCTGGATAATCTATCTAACAATATAATGAACCACAAATAAAGATAATATACACAATGATAGAACTAAGATGGATATGAGCACGAATCAGATAAAGAATAGAATGGTCACAATACAACTCATGAGTCTAAAATAATACATTAATAAGTCTGAAAGAATAACAAAATAAGCTGGAGACAAATCCAGTACAAAGAATACTAAGAAGCTACTACACCCGGGTCAATTATTTGAGTTGGGATAAGTCCCTCCCGAGCCAGGGTCTCAGACTCTAAACCCACAACATCCTGGGGTCCATAATAGGTAGGGTACCACTCCTCAGTGTCATCTGAAAAAAAATATCCAGTCAGGAAAGGAGCAGAGTACATCTCTAACAGCAGTTCTAATCAATGATAAAAACTATGTAGCAGTAAATAGATGTGAATATACAAGATGCACAATAGATACGAGAGATACATACAATAAAAAAATACTAGAATAAATACAATAATAAGCAATATGCCAATGAACAAGAATACTAATGACTAAGTGTGTGAGTACTAGCATAACATGTGACTGGCTTGGGCAAGATGCAATGCGGCCTGGCTAATCATACGTGCAGTGTATGATCAATACTATTCAGTAATCAGTACTTGATACAATAGGGGTATTGATCACATATATATACTAATACTCTCCACCCTCGACTGGTATAATAGATCCAACCACGGTATACTATGGCACGAGATTCCCCAAGAAGATAGCTAGTCTTTCCGAGAATCAGTATCTGTACATATACAAGATAACCAATGAAACAATACTTGCACCATATACACCATATACCAAGGAATAACATCTCATGACGAGATCCGGATATACCAATCCGTGTAACCATAGTGTCAAGAGAACATGGATATCTACACTAGATACAATGAACATAGAGGATATCATAAATGAGAAACTGTCAGAGAATATACTCGCCTGAAGTCCAAAGAATAGTCTCACAGATATCTGACACGGTGCCTCGAAGACCTAGATATGGAATACAACATCAATACAAGGTTTTGAAAAGAGAAAATAAGTTAAACTGTCAACTTCTAGGTCAATAAGTCAATTCTAAGTTAAAAGTCAACTATGGTCAACTATGGTCAAACTAAGGTCAACTATCTATTTTTAGGTCGCACAAGCCTAACACAAAAATATCGTGTCAAGATACTAAAGTCTAAGCCATAGAACCTCATCTTAAAAGCTAGGATACCGTATCTTCGGATACGTAATTTCCAAGGTAAAACATCAATAATATATACAAAACAATTAATTATTAATATATAGAATCAGAATTACAACATTAAATAGGTATCGTGTATTTGAACCAACTTGGTATCTCAACAATAATCATAAACTTGATACTCGAACCCAATATCTTGGGTATCCCCCATTACCTTGGTTCCTCAAGGTAATTCCCAATACCTTGTTATATTAATTACCCTTATATATATAATACATATACTAAATATTATACATATAAAGAAATTAGCATACTTTACATCAATATTAATACTAATATATATATATATATATATATATATATATATATATATATATATATATATATATATATATATATATAAGTATATAAATTGCCTATTGTCGCTAAAAACTGTGTTGAAAATAAATATTCTGATACACTGGCTTTTTAGTGACAGTTTTGTCTGTCACTGAAAACGCCGTCGCTGCTGTTGTTCGTTTCCTGCACTGCTGTTGCTGCTGTGGTGACGGTTTGCAATCGTCACCGATTTAACTGTCGCTGCTGTTGCTTTTTCCTGCCGCTGCTGCTGCTAATTAATGACAGCGACTGCTGTCATTAATTCTGCCGCCATGCTACAGCGGCTGCTGCTATTTATCCCGCTGTTATTAATGACAGTAGCTGTCATTAACCACCCGTAGCTAAAACACAGTAAATATATATATATATATATATATATATATATATATATATATATATATATATATATATATATATATATATATATATATATATATGAAAACTCATAATAAATAAATATATATATATATATATATATATATATATATATATATATATATATATATTATATAATTACAATAAACTATAATTTATACTCTCCCCTATTATTACGTACATATTATGACATAGCCACAAACCCACACATACATAATACATTATATTTATACATCTATACATATATATAAATAATCATATAACAACTATATATAATATAATTACCCAATTAAACATACATATATATTTTATAACAACATATACATATATACCCATACTATATACTATAACATATATATTAATGCATGTAGAAGAAAGGCTACATAATATATATATTCTCTTAGTACATATATATAATACATAGATCTATGATACAAGAACATAATTATATATACTATAATATATATAATATCTATATATATATATATATATATATATATATACATAAATATAATCTACATGAATTAAGAGCACAATAATTAGATTTACATACAAATACACAACATATAGAGAGTATCACACCGTATCCCACTAGATCTAGAATACGCATGTGACACGTGTCCACCACACATCCAATTGCACCCCGAATGACACAAACAAGTCACATATATTATTTATGAACAATACGAAGTGTCAAATATAGATCTACATGTCCGTGTCAAAATATGACATGTATAAAGTCCCGTATCGTTGGGAAAACTCTTAAATCAACACGTATCACCAAATTATTGGGATATGACCTATACGTATCTAATTGTGGACACGATACTAGCCCCAAACACTCAAACACATGCCAAATTGATATATAGGATCAATTGGCACACACAATAATTGTCAATCTCAGAATTCCCCCAAAATTGACACAAAAAGCACCATAACTTTCTCAATAGGCCTCCTATGAACACAAAATCAAATCCTATGGGTAGTCTATGCATATGGGTTGATTTTCCATGGTTAAATCTCAGATTTAGAACTTAAATTAAGAGGAAAAACTGAATTATACCTATTGGGAGATGTATTCCCAACGAAACCTCTAATTGAGATAAAATTGCCTCAAACTTGTAGATCCTTGCTCCTCTTTGTAGATCCTTGCTTCCTCCTTCTAGATCCTTACTTCTCAAGTCTTTAATGGTGATTTGGGAAGGAATTGGAATAAAATTTTGTAGGGAAATGAAATGGGAATGAAGGAAATTTGGTCGTAGAAAATTCTAGATCTAGATTTGGAATGAAAAGAGGAGAGAGAATTTTTCTTCTCTTTTTAAATAGGCCGGCCCCTTTCCTCTCCCTCAAGTTATCATGTAATATCCAATATACCCCTTGGGGCCTCATGAAGAAATAATTAAGGAAGGAAGCTTCTAGTCTAATAATTTAATTAATTTAATCCATCTCCTTAACAATGGGCTTTCTAAATGGGCTAAGTTCTAACCAATTAATTCATGTTGGTCCATGGGTCCAAACTAAACTAGTTAGGTCCACTAAAACAAGTCCAAATTAAATAACTAACATCTAATAATAATTAAATAATACAATAAATAATTATTTATCAAGCACAATATTTAATTAAATAGGAAATTACTAAAATACCCTTTTATAGAAAATGTGGTAGTGACAAGTCTACCCTCCTTAAAATAATTTTGTCCTCGAAATTCAAAGACGAAAACTACCCCCAGAAAATAACAGAATAGAACTAAAGAATCATAACTAACTATGAAAGAACATAACAATGAACAGAATATAACTAGAAAATAACATACCTCAAGGCACAAACAAATATGAATAACGCTCTCGTATTTCATCCTCTCTCTCCCAGGTAGAATCCCTCGGAGAGTGATGCCTCCATGTGACGCGCACCAAAGGAATAGTCTGGTTCCTCAGAACCTTCTTTCTCCGATCCAGAATCTTAATTGGCTGCTCTGGATAGCTAAGAGTAGGGCCCACCTCTATCTCCATGTGATCTAATACATGACTAGGATCTGCCACGTATCGTCTCAACTGCGACACGTGAAACACGTTGTGCACTCCCTCCAATGCAGGTGGCAAGTCTAATCTATAAGCAACTGTACTGACCCACTCTAGAATAGTGAAAGGTCGATGAATCGCGGACTAAGCTTTCTGCCTCCACAGAAGCGAACCGTGTCTCGTGTCGGAGAAATCCTCAGAAACACCAAACCACCCACCTAGAACAAAATACCACCTTAAGAACTTAATCTATAACAAACAACCAAGAAAAAGCACAAAACAAAAATCTAAACTATACCTCAAACTCTAAAGGTCTCCGATGGCTATCGGCCCAATGCCGATATCGGTCCTGCGCCACTCGAAGTCTGTCTCTGATCAACTGAACATTCTCTGCTGCATCCACAACCATCTCTGGCCCAAGCAAAACTCTCTCTCCAACATCATCCCAAGACAAAGGAGTACGACACCTTCGACTATATAGAGCTTCAAAAGGTGACATCTCTATACTGGCCTGGTAACTATTGTTGTAAGAAAACTCTACCAAATGGAGATGGTCCTCCCAAGAACCCCCAAAATCTAATACACAAGTGCACATGTCACGCCCCGGTTCCATGGATATGGAACCGAGATACGTGGCAATGGCCAGCAGTGTACTTCGGCGGGCTTTCCAATCTAATGGGCCCGTCGGAGTACACTTAAGCTGTGAAGTACAATGAATAACCCAACACATAACACAAGTATACTCAATCTAAATCTCATCCACAGGCAGCAATATAAGAGTACAATAGAAGTAAATACAACGACTAATGTGCAAAAGGAAATATCCAAATAAGTATCAAGTACAAATACTAGAATAGTCACACGGGGACAAACCCGCTAGCACGAATATACTGGAATAAAAGTAAGCAATAAGATAACTTGGGACGGCAGCAGGTAACTAGGTAATAATACCGTCCCAAGGAAAGAGTCACTACCAGCGATCAGGCGAAGTCCTCAGGAATGACCTCGTCCTCGGTAGTGAGTACAACTGCTGGATAGATGCCCGGTCCGTATTCCTCCGGGTAATCCTCGTGGCCTATACCTGGAAGGGAACCAGGTCCTCAGAGGGACGTAACAAGGTACAGGAAAACAATATGCCAGGTAAACAGATAGTACAAGTGCAACAACAGGGTAATCTAGTATAACCAAACAAGTATGACACAGTTAAAGACAATGTTCGACGCGTGGGCCATCCAAAATAAAACCGTAGCTCCGGACACGAAAACACACGGCACGTACCGCAGCTCCGGGCAAAGAGTCACACGGGTGAAACAGCTATACTAGATACATGTATCACTACAAAATACTACATATATATAAGCGCGTGCAGAGTAGCCCAAACGTCTAGTAACTGTCTTCCCCTTCCCAAGCGGTCAACGATTGTGCGTTGAACCTGAACCTCTAGCTAAAGTCTCGACACACAGAATTAACTCAACAGACACGACCCTAAGGTCGTCCCAGTCTCTGGCCATGATGTCAATATCAGGAAATATGAATCTGGCACGATCACAGTATATGAGTGTGTCCTAGGGTATCGATGTACTCAGGTACGTGCATCGAGGTACTGTGAAGCATCTAGCAATTATACTAAGATGTTACGTCGAATGTCAACACCCGGTTGTGAACCGGACACGGAGTATCGATGGCAACATAAATACGCGCACGAGTACATAAAGAACAATAATATCTGTAAACTGAAATACAGGGTGGCAAGGTACACTTGCCTGCGTGCTGCTGCTGATGACGGGGATCTGGTGCCGCGTCCAAGTCCTCGGGTCCCGCATTACCTAGAGAAGAGATACAAACCAGAATTAATAATCTATTCTACGACTCACAAGGGCAAGATACTAGAGGGCTGACTACAACTGACTAATGGTACGATAGTCCATCAACTAGTCATTTTGTACACTCTCCTCGACCAATCCTCATCCTTACCATATTCTTTACGTGGTACAGTAGTTCAAGTATGCTCATTCCCTGACCGTATTTACACATTAGATATTAGGTCTTCCTCAACCCTCGGACCATTTCGTCCTCAAACACTGCTCATCCCACAGATCACCACGCACATCCATAAATGTGTTTAACCCTTAAACTCAATGTTCTCTCACTCAAATCTATATTGATATACCGATGACGATTTAAACCTCCAAGTTCACCGTTAACCTTAACCTCAAGTCATAATATTATCATTCGATTTAAACAGCAATGTTCAAGTATTAAACCACACTATCTAATATAAATCCTAACAATCACATCAAGAACTTATTTCTGCTGCTCTTACCCCATTCTCATCCATAACATCATGTACCAACATGACTCTAGTTAAGCTCACACTTCATATAATTCACTAACCCTAACTACCATAGCAAATATATATATCCTTAACTAAAACATATAGTAAAACAATACAAAGAGAGGGGAAGGGAAAAAGTTGACCTCTTCGCGGCGAGGTTGCTGGCTGGCCGGAACGTAGCCGGAGATGGTAGTGAAGAGGTGGTGGTGTAGGTTGGATAGGTGGTGAGGGTGGTGGTAGTGTAGGCTGGATAGGTGGTGAGGGTGGTGGTAGTATAGGCTGGATAGGTGGTGAGGGTGGTGGTAGTGTGGGCTGGATAGGTGGTGAGGATGGTAAAAACTGATGGTGGTGGTCGGCCAGTGACACACGGCCGGGTGAAGGAGAACCACAGTACGGGGTCGGTGGCAGTACAGTCCGGCGGCAGCTACAACGGCCGGAGACGCACAGATGCTGTGGCAACCGGCCGGACGCACGGCGGGGGAAGATCCACAGCGCCGGAGCGGGGGGGGGGACGCACAGCCGCGGGGTTGCACGGCGGGGTGAAGGCGATCCCAGCCGCGGGAAGAACTACAGCGGGGTGGGGAGATCTGTCCGGCGGAGCAGTCACTGTGGGCCGGAGGGGCGGCGCCGCCTGGCCGGAGTCGGGCCGGTGTGGCCGAGGGTCTTCCACCAGGAGGTAAATCCAATGGGGAAAGAAGAGACTAAGGAAGAAGAAGAGAAATATAATAGAGAGTGGAGGAAGAAGTTTTGCATGGGGGGTTTTACATGAAGGAGTGAGGAGAGAGAGAGAGGTTTTTCCTTGAGATTAGGGCCGGTTGGTTTGTGTGTTGAGGGTGGGGTGAGGAGTTACTTTATAGGGGTTGGCGAAAGGGGATGGATGGTTGTGATCAACCTATTCAAAATGGATGGTTGTGATTGATCATGAAGAGGAGAGGGTTTTCTTCATGAGGGGTGAATGCATAGGTGTGAATGGGACCCCATTTTGGGACCTCTCATTTGTTCATGGCCAATAGGGTGGTGCCACATAATTCAATAATTGCAACTTAGCCCCGTAAATTTGGGAAATTGCATGGACACATAAAATAACACAAAAATTACGGAGAAAAATATATTTAGCAATTTTCATGGTGAGAGGGTGTTGTGTGTTAGGCACGGATTTAATTAGAAAGGCATTGGGATTAATTTAGGATTAAAATTAGGATTTACAAAGTAAGTATCCCCGATTTAAATAGAAATAAAGTGTCCCGCAAATTTAATTTAATTGGGGCACTTGGGGTCAAATTCCGGAAATGACGTAAAGGCCAAAAATGGTGGAGGCTTGGAGTCAGTCTTGGACCCTTTAGTTGGTCCGGCTCAATGGGTTAAGTTGATATCCCAAAATTTAGGGTAACGACACAGGTGTCCGACACGGAATTAAATATGTGTTACGATTTCGGAATGTTGTGCAATTAATTTAGAGCACACAAAAATTAATTTTAAAAGACGGAAAAGTCCAATGCCTAATTTGGTGGGTCAGGTCAGAAGTACAATAATTGAACAAAATTTATGGGCTGATATTGGGCTCCGAAAAATTAAAAAATGATAGGGCGCGCCAAGGGTTTTAATTAATTGAGTTAAATACCAGATGAATTATCTCTACTCTAAACCTCGACATCTGCTATCAAAATTTTTCCAAATCCACTCTAACTATTTACAGAATAAATCGAGGGGGTTTACATTCTTCCCAACTTAGAAAAATTTAGTCCCCGAAATTAAAAGTAAAGCACGATAATATCTAACAAAAATTCAAAATAATCTAGTAATCAAATGCCGTACGTAAATTCGTACCTTACTCCTCAAATAACTACGGGAATCGCTGCCGAATAGAACCCTCGGGCTCCCAAGTAGACTCGCCTGGTGAATGGTGCTTCCATGCCACTCTGACCAGTCGAATCATCTGCCCTCTCAAAGTCTTCTCGCTGCGATCGAGGATCTCAACTGGCTGCTCTACGTAAGACAGACTAGGCCCGACTGTAATCTCCGAATGATCAAGCACGTGGCTAGGGTCTGCGACATATCTCCTCAGCTGCGATACATAAAATACTTCATGTACTCCCTCTAATGATGGAGGTAATGCAAGAAGGTAAGCCACTTCGCCAACTCGTTCTAAGATGTCAAAAGGCCCGATGTACCTCGGACTCAGCTTGCCTCTGCCTCCGAATTTGATGGTACCGCGGGTGGGCGATATCCTCAAAAATACGTGGTCACCCTCTTTGAACTCCAATGGTCTGCGGTGAGCATCTGCCCAGTATTTCTGTCTGTCCTGTGCTGCGCGCAGGTGGCTCTGAATCTGCTTGACCTACTCTACTGTCTGTGTCACCAACTCTAGACAAAGTATCTGACGCTCTCCCATGTCACTCCAACAAACTGGTGACCTATATTTCCTGTCGTACAGTGCCTTATAATGTGCCATCTGTATGCTGGCCTGGTAACTGTTATTGTAGGAGAATTCCACCAAATGGAGATGGTCCTCCCAAGATCCTCCAAAATCAATCATGCACGCCCTCAATATATCCTATAATATCTGTATTGTGCGCTCTGACTGTCCATCAGTCTGTGGATGATACGCAGTGCTGAACTTGAGTCGAGTTCCTAGACTCTCCTGCATACTCCGCCAAAAATGTGACGTGAATCTGGAATCACGATCCGATACGATGCTGACAGGCACTCCATGTAATCATACTATCTGCCTCATATACATGTCAGCTAGTATCTCTGTGGATTGCCCAACTCGGAAGGGCAAGAAATGTGCAGACTTGGTAAGTCTGTCTACGACAACCCAAACTGCATCCTTCCCGCTAGGGCTTTGCGGAAATCCTGTGACGAAGTCCATCGTAATGTGTTCCCACTTCCACTCGGGAATGGAGAGTGGCTGCAATAATCCTGCAGTCCTCTGATGTTCAGCCTTGACTTGCTGACAAACTAAATACTTCGCCATAAATCTTGTAATTTCCCTCTTCATCCCATGCCACCAGAAATGTTGTCTCAAGTCTCGGTACATCTTCGTACCCCCAGGATGAATGGAATAAATCGAGCTATGAGCCTCGGTCATCAACTCTTGGCGTAGCTCACCACTCAAAACATATAGGCGATCTCCGTACCTCAACGTTCCGTCTTCATGAATCCTGAGTCCCGTCTGCATGCCGGCTTCCGTTCTCTCTCGCAGACGTCGAAATCTCGCATCTTTAGGCAATGCTGCCTTGATCCTCTCAATCAAAGTAGACTGAACCTCAAGACTGGCCATCTGTCCATCCATGTCTGGAAATATGATCTCTATTCCAAGCTCCTGGAGATCCTCTAGCAACTGTCGCTGTGTCGTCAAAAAGTATGCCATGGGCTTCCTGCTTAAGGCATCTGCTACGATATTAGCCTTGCCAGGGTGGTACTGTAACTCAATGTCATAATCTGTTATCAACTCTAGCCAACGTCTATGTCTCATGTTGAGCACCTTCTGCGTGTAGACGTACTTCAGGCTTTTATGATCTGTATAAATCTCAACACGCTCACCATAAAGGTAATGTCTCCATAGCTTTAGTGCAAATATCACTGCAGCTAGCTCCAAGTCGTGCGTCGGATAGTTCTTCTCATGAACTCTCAGTTGTCTCGATGCGTAGGCTATCACCTTGCCGTGTTGCATCAGTACACATCCCAATCCGCTCCCTGACGTATCACTGTACACTACAAATCCTCCTGATCCTGAAGGTAGTGTCAAAATCGATGCTGATGTCAGATGATTCTTTAGCTCATCGAAAGCTGCCTGACACTCGTCGGTCCAGATAAACTCTTTGCCTTTATGCGTCAGTCGCGTCATAGGCGCAGCTATCCTCGAGAAGTTTTTAACGAACCTTCGATAATACCCGGCAAGTCCGAGGAAGCTCCTAACCTTCGTAACTGATGTAGGAGTAGGCCAGGTCTCTACTGCAGCTATCTTCTCCGGGTCAACTGATAGTCCATCTCCGATGATTATGTGTCCCAGAAATGGTACTCTATCCAAGCAGAACTCATATTTGCTGAGTTTGGCGTACATTCTCTCATGTCTCAGCGTCTCCAACACGATCCTGAGATGCCTCTCATGCTCCTCCTGGCTCTTGCAATATATCAAGATATCGTCTATAAAGACCACCATGAACTTATCTAAGTACTGGTGGAAGACATTGTTCATCAAACACATGAATACTGCTGGCGCGTTGGTTAAACCAAACGGCATGACTAAAAACTCATAGTGGCCATACTTCGTCCGAAAGGCCGTCTTCTAGATGTCCTCTTTTCGTACCTTGATCTGATGATAACCGGATCTGAGATCGATCTTCGAGAATACACATGCACCGCTAAGTTGATCAAACAAATCATCGATGCGCGGTAGTGGATACTTGTTCTTTATCGTTACAGCATTTAGCGCCCTGTAATCGATATATAAGCGTACCATCCCGTCCTTCTTCGGTACAAACAGAATGGGTGCTCCCCATGGAGATACACTAGCCCGTATGAAACCCTTTTCTAAGAGATCATCTACTTGAACCTTCAGCTCAACCAACTCCTTCGGTGCTAGTCTGTAAATGGGGGAAGTAACTGGCTCGGCTACTGGAGTCAACTCTATAGTGAACTCAATCTCTCTGTCAGGTGGCAGTCCTGGGAGATCCTCCAGAAACACATCCTCAAACTCTGCTATAAAATGAGGGTACATCGGTTCACCTTCTGCAATGTGTGTCGCTAGGGTAGGTTGGACACCATGCTCTCGGGCTCCCCGAAGAAACTCAAACTCTGGGTGATCTGGGGGTCTAAAGATGACACAACCACGATGGCAATCTAGCATTGCGTGGTATTGGCTCAACCAATCCATGCCTAAGACAATGTCATAGTCCGGCATGGAGAAAACCAAAAATCGGGCACGTATCTCTCGCCCGCAGACAACTACTGAACATAATCTACATGTGTCGCTAACAGGTACTATTCCACCTCCCGTAAGGATCCTCTTGACCTTCGGAAGGGGTGCGGTGGCTATTCTATTGGTAGCCACAAAACTAGCATCTATAAAAGAGTGTGTGACACCAGAATCAAATAGGACTAATGCTGGTAATGAAGCTACCAAGTTTGTACCTGCGATCACTTCTCTGGCTGTCTTAGCCTCCTCTATGGTCATGGCGTAGGCCTGTCCCTGTCTCACTGCCGGTGCCCTCGGCTGCTGCTGTTGAACCTGCTGGTATCGATCTCCCTGTGGGGCCAAGGGTGGCCTCCTCTGGTTTCCCCCTGGTGCTGGTGGTCGCTGTGCTCCAGCTCCTATGTAAGGTGGCCTCGGTCCAGGAGGCTGCTGATAAGGCCTCGGTGCTGGCAGGACTGGCCGATGAACCATCTGTGCTAGAGCCCTCTGATCTGGGCAATCTCTGACTGCATGCTGGTCCGATCCGTATCTCAAGCAAGCGCCTAGTCTCCGTCGACAGTCCATCAATATATGTCCCTTCTTTCCGTATAAATGGCAAGTGGGAATGACTGCTCCTTGCTGTGGTGCTGCCCTTTGGTGTTGCAACTGTACCAGAGGACGCTTCACAGGTCCTCCCTGTGGGGCTCGGACTGCGGATGTCGACGCATAGGAGCATTTCTGGCTGGCCTCCATCTTGTTGATGCGGTCCTGGCGTCGCGCTGCAAGTAGTACCCCGGAGTAAGAGGTGGGGGCTGTGGACCCGATAAGCCTCTGGGTCTCATAACTCATGCCCTCATAAAACTTCTCGGCCTTCTCCTCTTCAGTGGGGATCAGGTATGGTGTAAATCTGCTCAGGCGAAGGAACTCAGAATTGTATTCCTCTACAGTCATACTCCCCTGTCTGAGGTTCTGAAACCTGTCCCGAAGCTCTGCTCGGGCGGTAGAGAGTATGTATATCTCCTGGAAGAGTCTGGAGAACTCTTCCCAGGTGGCACGATCCGGTCCCAAACGATGCTCCTCGGAAAGCCACCAGTGATGAGCGTTGCCGGTGAGCTGCATCCTGACAGCCGTCATCCATCGGTGTCGGGGGAGGTCAGTAGCCTCTAGCTGGTGCTGAATGCCGATGAGCCAAGCGTGGACCTCCGTCGGCTCCTCCGTGCCCGCAAAAGGTTGCGGCATCAAACGACGGAAGTCTATGACAGACCCTCACGTCAGCTCGTATGCTGGTGGTGACGCCTGCCCCAATGCCGTCACGATGCTCTCTCTCAGAGTCTTAGCCTGGTGCTGCTGGGCCTGCTGCTGGGCCTGCATCATCGCAAACATCATTTGGAACATCTGGGTTTGCATGCCCCATTCTCCCGCAAGCTCAATAGTCCCTGCTGAACGTGAAATCACCATGTTGCAGCTCTCCCGCGGGATAATCGTTCTCATCGGAACGTGATGCCGTACGATCCTGGAGTTGCGCTCGTACAAGGCGATGTTGTTAAACACCAAAGTTATCATCGAAATAACCAAGTTATAGCGGAAGCCAATTTGTGTACCAAGCACACATCAGAGTAATAGGCAGCGAAGCTCACGATAGGGTCCAAATGAAATGCCCCGAAGGCAATGCCACAAAGGCGATGCCACAGAGACGATAAAATACTCTTGCTCTTTCTCTAGCCCACAAAGGTACTTACAGTCCATACATCATGTCTCGTATATCCAAGCAGCGCCACTACGCCTACATACCTGAAATATTGCCCACAAAAGTGGGTCAGTACACAACCGTACTGGTGAGCGGGGTAACCCACTCGCCTAAGCCGACACTAAGTAAAAATAGTGAATGCAAATAGTTATATGGTGATCTTTCTAGTTGAATCCTAGATTCATTTCATGGTATAGGGATGACATGTTAAGGAAAGCTATAAAGCAGTTTAAGCATGCAAGCATTCAACTCAAACCAATCGACAAGCAAATATATAAATCCAATCCGAAGGAAACTAGCATGCAAACCGTCCTACTCAATGCCATCGCTTGCACGATAACATATCGAACCATCAGTCTCGCCTCAAATATCCATCCTCAACCAAAATTTATATTCCAATCTCAAGTGCACACTCTTGCCGAGGCAAGGTGGCCTCGCCTACACGAAAGCCAAACCAACAAAAGAAAAGCAAGCCAACTCTTAAGCTATATGAAGTCACTGGCAAAGCCATAAAGGACATATTCCAAGCATTAACGGTGCACCCTATCAGCCCGGGTAGCAAGACCTGTTGGAGGTCCCGCAATGCATCGTGACTAGCACGAATCAATATTTCCCTCCGGATCGATACGGTCCCAGTGCCCCGGAATGCCGTTTCGAGGAAATATCAAACCCTGTGTACACAGGTTGTCCGTGACATGCAGAAAGTAGGTATGACGAGAGGATCGAACATTCTCGCCCCACCAAGCGATCCTAGACTCGTTCAACCGAATATCCAACCGAAGCATCCATAACCATTCTTCCAACATATCCAACCAAGGAGTCCAAATCTCGACCTCAACATATATAGCCCAAGGCACCAAAATACCCATAGGCACAATCTCTCAAGTTGTGCCCAAGTTATGCCCATATTCCCATTGCCGCTTTATATCAATATATTTATAAACTTGGTGCAACACCCATGCTCAAAGCAATCCCATGGCCCAATGTCGTTTCAGTGGCACAATGCCCCATTTGAGACACGATGCCCCATCAAACGACACAACACCCTCGTCGATGCAGTTGTTCGGTTTCGAACCACAACTGCTTGCTTTGCAAGACAAAGCGACCAAGTGATACTCGTGCACGGATGCATACTCGCTCGCCCAAATTCCCGATATTCCCGATTACCTCATGTATCATTCCAACTTGTATAATTCCAACCGTCCAAACATAATCCCAAATTATCCAACCGACTGCCTCAAATGTATAATCCAACTCTAGCTCAAAACTATCCAACGATACAAACCAAATTAAGCCACAATCCTATCCAAGCCAACGACGTACACTCTATGCACGCCTCAGTGTAGTGAATCCCGATGTTTCAGCCCAAGTGTTCAAGCCTTTTACGTGTTTTCCATATTATTAGGCATGAAGGAGTAGAGGAGAAGGGAAAGAGCCCACTCACAATGTTTGATCCCGTTAGGCATCCTGTCCTGCCGATACGGCCAATCCCTTGAACCCGTGGTTCGATGCAAGCACGATCTACTCAACTGGTATGACCGTGCGAGCAGGCCCTGCTCTCCAAATCATCCGACCGATCAGATTAAGGAAGACGACATTATCGCTTCCATCCAGCTATTCAGTACTGTTCTGAACGAACACCTGAGTTCCATCGAACCCGCTAGCCATCAGCACATTAAAACCAACTCGATTAATCCTTCTTCCCAAAAATCCAATATTTCAAATGTAACCAGCATTTGATTTATTCGATCCGACTCAGCGTAACGCTCCAAGCGATTGTGGAGCGTTACATAATATACCACTTAGAATCAGGTTCGTCCACGAACCGTGCTGCTACTCATTCCTATCACATGCCATAATCCAATTCCACGGATTTGCTCTATGCAACTCTCATATTCACGATCCTGACTCCGCATCTTGTTCTGCTGAACGCTCGTACAAATTTCATGAATTCCCACATCCTCCTTGCAGCTCAATACGAATTCTTCGTATCGCTTAGTTTTGGATCGTATACATATTTAAGGCATCCCTAAAATACATGCATTTTAGTCGAGCCTTGCGATAGCAAATTTGAACAAGTTACAAGGGTATCTTTATGTTCGAGGTATCCATTTGCTTTACTCCCAATTGAATCAATCCCGATTTTTATTCCAACATATTTGATTGGGCACTATTCTCAATTATGCAGATTTCCCATCGACTCAATCGGTTCATGTTCCAACTCAATCCATCCAACTATTTCTAAAATCTGTACTAGCAACATCTCAAAATATTATCTTATTCACCGAACGATCATCTCAACTGATCTACCCCAGCTATGGACTTACCCAAATATCAACTTTGCTTTGATCAGCTCAGTCCAACACATTTTTCTTCCATCTCAATACCTCGCTGGGTGAATATCTATATTGAGGTTCGTGTGATCCACGAAGATCTCGTCGCCACGCCAAAGGATAGTGTCGCCAAGATTTCAACGTGGACACACTCGCCATAATTCTTAGGATGCGCATGGAATAGTTCTTCGCGCTGCTTCCACTGCCTCGAAGCATAGAATATCACCTTTGCCTTTCGAATGAGCACGCTTCCCAGACTAAGTTTCGAGACATCTTATAAATCTGAGGTAAATATGTCCCTTCCAGTATTCGCAAGGATTTGATCTGAACGAGCGCTGCTTTAACTTCACGAGCTAGTTTCACAGTCATCAATTCATATGAATGATATTCCCTTCTAGGGCACAATAAGTCAGAGGCGATGCCATCGATAAAAATCTGCGACTCTGAATCTCATCAGTTGACTTAGGCTACTTCCACCATCGCTTCGATCTTCTGGCTGCATCTTCAGCTGAAGACTATCCCAAGGGTCTCTCGAATCCAACACTCAGTCAATAAGCCAAATCTCATTGTTCACATCTGCCCTCGATGCATTCCCAAATACGGCGCCTCAAGGGTCGTTCTAAGGGTTTACCATATTCATATCCGATTCAGCGGACAAGTCGCTAGGGTCAGTTGTCCCGAAGCTACGCTCGATAATTGTAATCATCACGATGGACAGTTACTATAAACCATGCTATATCTCATCTGCAAATCTGAATCAAAATCTAACCATTCATCCGAGCGAAGTTTCCGAATTCAAGAACCGCGCTCGTTGAAATCATCTTCCATCAATCCGCCGTTCTGCCCTGAATCCATCAATTTTCGAATTGCTATGTTCGCCTACTTGCACCATCGATTTTCAATGATTCTCGAAACTCGAGACTTGCCCAAATTCTATTTCCGCTAAACTTGAGTCAACTTCTCGAGCAGCAATATCCAAAATCTTCCAGTTTGTGTGAATCCATCGCATTGTCCCTCCAAACCAAATCGTGTTTCATTACTCAACCAACAGCTCAAATATGTTGCCCGAAATCGTAGTCCGTGCTCGCTATCATTCGATTCACCCATCGCTCATTCAAGCGTATCCCAACTGTTCGTTCCGATTCCGTCCATCTCTTAAGCCCAACAATACTTCCATTTGTACCAGTCCGTTCAGGCAATTTCCATTGATGTCCAACTTAAGTATTCCAATGCCTTGCTCACAATATGGTATCCCATATACCACTCCGAATCAAGTCGCTACTCGCATTACAATTTCCTGCACGAATCCAAGATTCGTTCGAACCATCCCTCATGCGTGATCCTGCCATTCCCATCTTAAGTCTGACACAAAAACTTAGCCAATTCTTTAACCATCAATCTTGTTAGGCAACTTGTGCTATGTTCCATTCTCATTGCTCCCAGCTATTCTCAAACCGTCTGATACTTTCGCAACACGAGCAATCGTGCAACGATTGTCTTCCATGTAGTCCAACCCAATACCCAATGGTTCCACACATTTGTTATACGAGCAACTCGTGCCAACTATTCTGATATTCCCAAGCCAAACTCAAACATGCCCAACCGATGCGCCACAGCCGAAATTCCAACTTATACCCAACACAATCGCTAGACGAGAAACTCGTACAAGGATCCATTCTCATCGAATGTTTCTACTCAAAACATGCCGCATAGCCAAATCTCGTAAGCCCACCAACTGATCCATTGAGGCAATCGGAACTCCCCGAACGACAAGCCAAGCCAACCCAACTAAAGCCCATAACTTGTTACACAAATGCAATAACGCCACCGACTTGCTGCACGAATGCAACAACGCCTAACGAGGCTAAGCGATCTAAAGAAAACCAACCAAAGCAACGCAACCAAGAATAACATACAGCCACAACTAGCAATAAATAGACTTATTGCATGAAACATCCGATGCGGCACCGAGTAGAGTCAAGAGCTAGACGACACGCGGAAGCTATTTAGAATTTGTGATGAAGCGAAGGACCAAGTCCGAAAAAATGAACCGGGCGCTCTGATACCAATCTGTCATGCCCCAATCTCCTGCAAGCTCAATAGTCCATGCTGAACGTGAAATCACCACGTTGTAGCTCTCCCGTGGGATAATCGTTCTCATTGGGACGTGATGCCGTACGAGCCTGGAGTTGCGCTCATACAAGGCGATGTTGTTAAACACCAAAGTTATCATCGAAACAACCAAGTTACAGCGGAAGCCAATTTTTGTACCAAGCACACATCAGAGTAATACGCAGCGAAGCTCACGATAGGGTCCAAATGAAATGCCCCGAAGGTAATACCAAAAAGGCGATGCCACAGAGACGATGAAATACTCTTGCTCTTTCTCTAGCCCACAAAGGTACTTACAGTTCAAACATCATGCCTCGTATATTCAAGCAGCACCACTACGCCTGCGTACCTGAAATATTGCCCACAAACGTGGGTCAGTACACAACCGTACTGGTGAGCGGGGTAACCCACTCGCCTAAGCCTACACTAAGTAAAAATAGTGAATGCAAACAGTTATATAGTGATCTTTCTAGTTGAATCCTAGATTCATTTTATGGCATAGGGATGACATGTTAAGGAAAGCTATAAAGCAGTTTAAGCATGCAAGCATTCAACTCAAACCAATCGATAAGCAAATATATAAATCCAACCCGAAGGAAACTAGCATGCAAATCGTCCTACTCAATGCCATCGCTTGCACGATAATATATCGAACCGTCAGTCTTGCCTCAAATATCCATCCTCAACCAAAGTTTATATTTCAATCTCAAGTGCACACTCTTGCCGAGGCAAGGTGATCGTGCCTACACGAAAGACAAACCAACAAAAGAAAAGTAAGCCAACTCTTAAGCTATATGAAGTCACTGGCAAAGCCATAAAGGACATATTCCAAGCATTAACGGTGCGCCCTATCAGCCCAGGTAGCAAGCCCCGCTGGAGGTCCCACAATGCATCGTGACTAGCACGAATCAATATTTCCCTCCGGATCGATACGATACCAGTGCCCCGGAATGTCGTTTCGAGGAAATGTCAAACCCTGTGTACACAGGTTGTCCGTGACATGCAGAAAGTAGGTATGACAAGAGGATCGAACATTCTCGCCACACCAAGCGATCCTAGACTCGTTCAACCGAATATCCAACCAAAGCATCCATAACCATTCTTCCAACATATCCAACCAAGGAGTCCAAATCTCGACCTCAACATATATAGCCCAAGGCACCAAAATACCCATAGGCACAATCTCTCAAGTTGTGCCCAAGTTATGCCCATATTCCCATTCACGCTTTACATCAATGTATTTATAAACTTGGTGCAACACCCATGCTCAAAGCAATCCCATGGCCCAATGCCGTTTCAGTGGCACAATGCCCCATTCGAGGCACGATGCCCCATCAAGCGACACAATACCCTCGCCGATGCAGTTGTTCAGTTTTAAACCACAACTGCTCGCTTTGCAAGACAAAGCGACCAAGTGATACTCATGCACGGATGCACGCTCGCTCGCCCGAATTCTCGATATTCCCGATTGCCTCATGTATCATTCCAACTTGTATAATTCTAACTTGTATAATTCCAACCGTCCAAGCATAATCCCAAATTATCCAACCGACTGCCTCAAAGGTATAATCCAACTCTAGCTCCAAACTATCCAACGATACAAACCAAATCAAGCCACAATCCTATCCAAGCCAATGACGTACACTCTATGTACGCCTCAGTGTAGTGAATCCTGATGTTTCAGCCCAAGTATTCAAGCCTTTTACGTATTTTCCATATTATTAGGCATAAAGGAGTAGAGGAGAAGGGAAAGAGCCCACTCACAATATTTGATCCCGTTAGGCATCCTGTCCTGTCGATACGGCCAATCCCTTGAACCCGTGGTCCGATGCAAGCGCGATCTACTCAACTGGTATGACCGTGCGAGCAGGCCGTGCTCTCCAAATCATCAGACCGATCAGATTAAGGAAGACGGCATTATCGCTTCCATCCAGCTATTCAGTACTGTTCTGAACGAACACCTGAGTTCCATCGAACCCGCTAGCCATCTGCACATTGAAACCAACTCGATTAATCCTTCTTCCCAAAAATCCAATATTTTAAATGTAACCAGAATTTGATTTATTCGATCCGACTCAGCGTAACGCTCCGAGCGGTTGTAGGGCGTTACAAGGGTTTCGTCCGTCGGTTGCCCTGTGGGGAATGGCATAAAGGGTATCTGGGGCGGGAATGGTGGAGGAGGTGGTAGCTGCTCCTCCTCTGACTCGGGATCCTCTGATCCTCAGGTCCTGCCGGATGTGGAGTCTGGTGTCCGTCTGATGGCACCTCGGGATGTCCTGATGACTGTCCCATGGGAGCTGGAGTCAGTAGAAGTACCTGCTCCAGACCCGGTTCTCCGGATGATCCCCCATCTCGGGAAACGTCGCCAGGCTGCGCGACACGTCCACTGCGGAGATTCATAACTCTGAAAAGAAGTCATAAATACGATCAGCGTTTGAGGAAAATAAATAATATGCAATTTGGTAAACGATATCGAGATAGAGGTGTCATATGAAGGTTTTAAACTTTGCAGATGAGATTTCTAACTCTATTCCTAGTTTGCAGGCTCGCTTGGCACAGTCAGGTGACCAAGACGATTTAAATCGGACCTGCATGGGCCACCACAAAAACCTTATCATACCCCGGTTCCATGGATAAGGAACCGAGACATGTGGCAATTGGCCAGCAGTGTACTTCGGCGGGCTTTCCAATCTAATGGGCCCGTCGAAGTACACTTAAGCTGTGAAGTACAATGAATAACCCAACACATAACACAAGTATACTCAATCTAAATCTCATCCACAGGCAGCAATATAAGAGTACAATAGAAGTAAATACAACGACTAATGTGCAGGAAGGAAATATCCAAATAAGTATCAAGTACAAATACTAGAATAGTCACACGGGGACAAACCCGCTAGTACAAATATACTGGAATGAAAGTAAGCAATAAGATAACTTGGGATGGCAGCAGGTAACTAGGTAATGATACCGTCCCAAGGAAAGAGTCACTACCAGCGATCAGGCGAAGTCCTCAGGAATGACCTCGTCCTCGGTAGTGAGTACAGCTGCTGGATAGATGCCCGGTCCGTACTCCTCCGGGTAATCCTCGTGGCCTATACCTGGAAGGAAACCAGGTCCTCAGAGGGACGTAACAAGGTACAGGAAAACAATATGCCAGGTAAACAGATAGTACAAGTGCAACAACAGGGTAATCTAGTATAACCAAACAAGTGTGACACAGTTAAAGACAATTTTCGACGCATGGGCCGTCCAAAATAAAACCGTAGCTCCGGACACGAAAACACACGGCACGTACCGCAGCTCCGGACAAAGAGTCACACGGGTGAAACAACTACACTAGATACAGGTATCACTAGAAAATACTACATATTTATAAGCGCGTACAGAGTAGCCCAAATATCTAGTAACTGTCTTCCCCTTCCTAAGCGGTCAACGATTGTGCGTTGAACCTGAACCTCTAGCTAAAGTCTTGACAGACAGAATTAACTCAACAGACGTGACCCTAAGGTCGTCCCAGTCTCTGGCCATGATATCAATATCAGGAAACAAGAATCTGGCACGATCACAGTGTATGAGTGTGTCCTAGGGTACCGATGAACTCAGGTACGTGCATCGAGGTGCTGTGAAGCATCTAGTAATTACACTAAGATATTACGTCGAATGTCAATACCCGGTTGTGAACCGGACACGGAGTATCGATAGCAACATAAATACGTGCACGAGTACATAAAGAACAACAATATCTGTAAACTGAAATACAGGGTGGCAAGGTACACTTGCCTGCGTGCGGCTGCTGATGACGAGGATCTGGTATCGCGTCCAAGTCCTCGGGTCCCGCAGTACCTAGAGAAGAGATACAAACCAGAATTAATAATCTATTCTATGACTCACAAGGGCAAGATACTAGAGGGATGACTACAACTGACTAATGGTACGATAGTCCATCAACTAGTCATTCTGTACACTCTCCTCGACCAATCCTCATCCTTACCATATTCTTTATGTGGTACAGTAGTTCAGGTATGCTCATTCCCTGACCATATTTACACATTAGATATTAGGTCTTCCTCAACCCTCGGACCATTTCGTCCTCAAACACAGCTCATCCCACATATCACCACGCACATCCATAAATGTGTTTAACCCTTAAACTTAATGTTCTCTCACTCAAATCTATATTGATATACCGATGATGATTTAAACCTCCAAGTTCACCGTTAACCTTAACCTCAAGTCATAATATTATCATTCGATTTAAACAGCAATGTTCAAGTATTAAACCACACTATCCAATATAAATCCTAACAATCACATCAAGAACTTATTTCTCCTGCTCTTACCCCATTCTCATCCACAACATCATGTACCAACATGACTCTAGTTAAGCTCACACTTCATATAATTCACTAACCCTAACTACCATAGCAAATATATATATCCTTAACTAAAACATAAAGTAAAACAATACAAAGAGAGGGGAAGGAAAAAAGTCGACCTCTTCGCAGCAAGGTTGGTGGCTGGCCGAAACGTGGCCGGAGATGGTAGTGAAGAGGTGGTAGTGTAGGTTGGATAGGTGGTGAGGGTGGTGGTAGTGTAGGCTGGATAGGTGGTGAGGGTGGTGGTAGTGTAGGCTGGATAGGTGGTGAGGGTGGTGGTAGTGTAGGCTGGATAGGTGGTGAGGATGGTGAAAACTGATGGTGTTGGTCGGCCGGTGACACACGGTGGGGTGGAGGTGAACCACAGTACGGGGTCGGTGGCAGTACAGTCCGGCGGCAGCTATAGCGGCCGGAGACGCACAAATGCGGTGGCAGCGGGCCGGACGTACGGCGGGGGAAGATCTACAGCGCCGGAGCGGGGGGGACGCACAGCCGCGGGGTTGCACGGCGGGGTGAAGGCGATCCCAGCCGCGGGGAGAACTACAACGGGGTGGGGGAGATATGTCCGGCGAAGTAGTCACTGTGGGCCGGAGCGGCGGCACCGCCTGGCCGGAGTCGGGACGGTGTGGCCAAGGGTCTTCCACCGGGAGGTAACTCCAATGGGGAATGAAGAGACTAAGGAAGAAGAAGAGAAATATAATGGAGAGTGGAGGAAGAAGTTTTGCATTGGGGGTTTTACATAAAGGAGTGAGGAGAGAGAGAGAGGTTTTCCCTTGGGATTAGGGCCGGTTGGTTTGTGTGTTGAGGGTGGGGTGAGGAGTTACTTTATAGGGGTTGGTGAAAGGGGATGGATGGTTGTGATCAACCTATTCAAAATGGATGGTTGTGATTGATCATGAAGAGGAGAGGGTTTTTTTCACGAGGGGTGAATGCATGGGTGTGAATGGTACCCCATTTTGGGACCTCTCATTTGTTCATGGCCAATAGGGTGGTGCCACACAATTCAATAATTGCAACTTAATCCCGTAAATTCGAGAAATTGCATGGACACCTAAAATGATACAAAAATTATGGAGAAAAATATGTTTAGCAATTTTCATGGTGAGAGGGTGTTGTGCGTTAGGCACGGATTTAATTAGAAAGGCATTGGGATTAATTTAGGATTAAAATTAGGATTTACAAAGTTGGTATCCCCAATTTAAATAGAAATAAAGTGTCCCACAAATTTAATTTAATTGGGGAACTTGGGGTCAAAATCCAAAAATGACGCAAAGGCCAAAAATGGTGGGGGCTTGGAGTCAGTCTTGGACCCTTTAGTTGGTCCGGCTCAACGGGTTAAGTTGATATCCCAAAATTTAGGGTAACGACACAGGTGTCCGACACGAAATTAAATATGTGTTACGATTTCGGAATGTTGCACAATTAATTTAGAGCACACAAAAATTAATTTTAAAAGACGAAAAAGTTCAATGCCTAATTTGGCTGGTCAGGTCAGAAGTACAATAATTGAACGGAATTTATGGGCTGATATTGGGCTCCGAAAAATTAGAAAATGATAGGGCGCGCCAAGGGTTTTAATAAATTGAGTTAAATACCAGATAAATTATCTCTACTCTAAACCTCGACATCTGCTATCAAAATTTTTCCAAATCTACTCTAACTATCTACAGAATAAATCGAGGGGGTTTACAGCACAACATATCCTCGAGAGTCTGAATAATCCTCTCTGACTGCCTATCTGTCTGGGGATGATATGTAGTACTGAACTTGAGCTGAGTGCCCAAACTATCCTGCAAACTCCTCAAAAAATGAGAAGTGAAACGACTATCCTGATCTGAGACTATGCTGACGGGAACTCCATGTATCCTAACGATCTACCTCACATACATCTCTGCCAGCTTCTCTGTAGACAAACCCACCTTGAAAGGCAAAAAGTGAGCCAACTTGGTCAACCTATCAACGATGACCCAAATCGCGTCTTTCCCTCCTGGAGATCATGAAAGTCCGGACACAAAATCCATAGTAATGTGCTCCCATTTCCACTTTAGAATGGGTAATGGCTGAAGTAAACCTCCTGGCCTCTGCCTCTCGGCTTTCACCTGTTGGCACACTAAGCATCTGGATACAAACTGTGCCACTTCCCTCTTCATGCCATACCACTACACACTCTCTCGCATATCCCGATACATCTTGTTAGCACCTGGATGCATGGAATACTGAGAGTGATGTGCTTCTTGCAATACTTCCTCACGTAGCTCCCCATTAGGCACACACAATCTAACTCTATGCCTCAAAGATCCATCATCTACAATAGTAAAATCATCCTCTAATCCTGCTCTCACCTGAGCTCTGATACTCCTCAGAGACACATCCTCATACTGTGTTGACTTGATCATGTCCATCAAATCTGAATGTATCTGCAATCCCCATATCTATATAGCATAACCAGGAACTATCACCTCGATGCCCAAGCTCTCCAAGTCCTCCAACAAATATCGATCCTGCATCAAGAACATAGCTACCGGATACCTGCTCAAAGCATCGGCAACTACATTAGCTTTCCCAGGATGATATTGCAAAGAGATATCAAAATCCTTTATCAGTTCCAACCATCGATGCTGCCTCATGTTCAACTCCTTCGGCGTGAAAATGTACTTCAAGCTTTTGTGGTCTGTGAAGATCTCCACACGCTCTCCGTACAAATAATATTTCCACAACTTCAGGGCGAATATGACTGCTGCCAACTCCAAATTATGGGTAGGATAGTTCTTTTCATGAGGACGCAATTGCCTGGATGCATAGGCAATCACTTTCCCATTCTGCTGAAGAACACAACCCAAACCTTTCCCTGATGCATCACTATAAATAGTGAAACCTTCGGACCATGATGGCAATGTTAAAATAGGAGTAGACATCAACCTCTTCTTCAACTCCTCAAAAGCAACCTGGCAATCCTCCGTCCAAACAAACTCCACATCCTTTCTTGTGAGTCTGGTCATCGGCTCGGCAATCCTCGAAAAATCTTGCACAAACTTTCTGTAGTAGCCTGCCAATCCCAAGAAACTCCTGATCTCTGCTACCGAACTCGGGGTCTTCTAAGATTCTACTGCTGCAATCTTCTTCGGATCTACTGAAATACCATTACCAGTCATAACATGTCCCAAGAATTCCACCTTGTCCAGGAAAAACTTACACTTGGACAACTTCCTATACAACTTCTCCTTTCTCAGCACATCCAACACAATCCTCAAATGCTCCTCATGCTCCTCTGGTGTCCTTGAGTATATGAGTATGTCGTCGATGAACACCACCACGAACTTGTCAAGGTACTGGTGGAACACTTTGTTCATCAAGTTCATAAATACCGACAGTGCATTAGTCAAACCAAACGACATCACCATAAACTCGTACTGACCATAACGACTTCTAAAAGCAGTCTTCCGTATGTCCACTGGCTTCACCTTCACCTGATGGTAGCCTGATCTCAAATCTATCTTAGAAAACACCTTCGTACCACTCAACTGATCAAATAGATCATCAATCCATGGCAAAGGATACTTATTCTTGATAGTAAGATTATTCAAAGCCCTATAATCAATGCACATGAGCACCGATCCATCCTTCTTCGGTACAAACAATACCGGGGCTCCCCATGGTGAAGAACTCGATCTGATAAACCCTTATCCTGCAATTCGTCCACCTGCTTCTTTAGCTCGACCAGTTCGCTGTTGTTTACTCTATAGACATGCTGCGAAATTGGTTCTACACCTAGCACCAAGTCTATAGAAAATTCAATATCTCGATCTGGCGGCAATCTTGGCAATTCCTCAGGAAATACATCTAAG
This sequence comes from Iris macrosiphon, assembly GCA_036927795.1. Taxonomy (NCBI): domain Eukaryota; kingdom Viridiplantae; phylum Streptophyta; class Magnoliopsida; order Asparagales; family Iridaceae; genus Iris; species Iris macrosiphon. The sequence goes on along the minus strand of JAYESA010000011.1, from coordinate 121,839,440 downwards.
AACTCTGCTATCAATGGATGCGGCAACTCCTTGTCTTCCACCATAGCTCCACAAATAATGCCTTCTCCTTGCTCTGTAGCTCCTCTAGCAAACTCGAACTCTGGCTCTCCTGGAGGACAAAATAAAACTCTACCTCCTCTACAATCTATGCTAGAACGGTGCCTACTCAACAAATCCATTCCGAGTACAATGTCGTAGCTCGAAAGTGGCATTACAAGTAGACACGCACTCAACTCTCAGCCTCCAGAGTAACTATTTGATCCTTGCAAATATCATTAACCAGGATAATGCCTCCCCCGGTCATGATCTTGCAAGTCCTAAACAAAGACTCAGCTACCAAACCATGCTTTAGAGCAAAAGAAACAGATACAAAACTATGGGAAGCACTACTATCAAACAAAGCTAAAGCTGGAATAGAATCAATATGGCACATGATGTAAGACACTCAAGGAAAGGACAAATTTAGAGATCAAGTATCAATATCAAAGGAGAATAGTTGAATCAAAAGAATTTTCCTAAATATGATTGAGTATCTCAGCCTATATCCTATCGCAGGCTCGCAGTAGTACAACTAAATTGTTGCACTACCACGACATCATATACTTTTTGAAGCTAGACCTGCATGGGCCACCACTAAAAACGTGTCACGACCCGCACCCGGTGTAAGGGTACAAGTCGAAAACAATGCCCAGCCTACGCCGCAGAATCGACGGTAGAACGCTGTATGATAATCTATCTAACAATATAATGAACCACCAATAAAGATAATATACTCAATCACAGAACTAAGATGAAAATGAGCATGAATCAGATAAAGAATAGAATGGTCATAATACAACTCATGAGTCTAAAATAATACATCAATGAGTCTGAAAGAATAACAAAATAAGCTGGAGACAAATCCAGTACAAAGAATACTAAGAAGCTACTACACCCGGGTCAACTATCTCAGTTGGGATAAGTCCCTCCTGAGCCAGGGTCTCAGACTCTAAACCCACAACATCCTGAGGTCCATAATAGGTATGGTACCACTCCTTAGTGTCATCTGGAAAAATATATCCAGTCAGAAAAGGAGCAGAGTACATCTCTAACAGCAGTTCTAATCAATGATAAAAACTATGTAGCAGTAAATAGATGTGAATATACAAAATGCATAATAGATACGAGAGATACATACAATGAAGGAACTGTCTAAGCATACTTTTGTGGATCCAAACTTGCGTCCTTGGTTCAGCATTATAGCACATAGGCTTCGGCGTCTTTCTTGATCCTAGAGAGGTAAAGATTGAGACAGGTTGTAAGAGTCATTTCTATTGCTGCCTAAGAGCCCTACCCCTACTTAAGATATTGCTTGAAAGGCGTCAAGCGATGTTCCGGGATTTTGCACATACCTACCGACCGATCTTGTTTTAGCTATGCATATTAAGGCAGGCAAGTCAGCTAGCGAACCAAGGGGCAAAGAAAGGGTTTAAGGAAATACTGGAATAAATACAATAATGAGCAATATGCCAATAAACAAGAATACTAATGACTAAGTGTGTGAGTACTAGCTTAACATGTGACCGGCTTGGGCAAGATGCAATGTGGCCTAGCTAATCATACGTGCGGTGTATAATCAATACTATTCAGTAATCAGTACTTGATACAATAGGGGTATTGATCACATATCAATACTAATACTCCCCACCCTCGACTGGTATAATAGATCCAACCACGGTATGCTATGGTACGAGATTCCCAAAAAGATAACTAGTCTTCCCGAGAATCAGTGTCTGTACATGTACAAGATAACCAATGAAACAATACTTGCATCATATACACCATATACCAAGGAATAACATCTTATGACGAGATCCGGATATACCAATCCGTGTAACCATAGTGTCAAGAGAACATGGATATCTACACTAGATACAATGAATATAGAGGATATCATAAATGAGAAACTATTAGAGAATATACTCACCTGAAGTCCAAAGAATAGTCTTACAGATGTCTGACACGGTGCCTTGAAGACCTAGATATGGAATACAACATCAATACAAGGTTTCGAAAAGAGAAAATAAGTTAAACTAGTCAACTTCTAGGTCAAGAAGTCAATTCTAAGTCAAAAGTCAACTATGGTCAACTATGGTCAAACTAAGTTCAACTATCTATTTCTAGGTCGCATAAGTCTAACACAAAAATATCGTGTCAAGATACTAAAAGCTAGGATACCATATCTCCGGATACATAATTTTCAAGGTAAAACATCAATAATATATACCAAACAATTAATTATTAATATATAGAATTAGAATTAAAATATTAAATAGGTACCGTGGTTTTGAACCAACTTGGTATCTCAACAATAATCACAAACTTGATACCCGAACCCAATATCTTGGGTATCCCCCATTACCTTGGTTCCTCAAGGTAATTCCCAATACCTTGTTATATTAATTACCCTTATATATATATAATACATATACTAAATATTATACATATAAAGAAATTAGCATACATTACATCAATATTAATACTAATATATATAAAAATATATATATAAGTATATAAACATATAAATATATAAACTACCTATTGTCGCTAAAAACTATGCTGAAAACATATATTCTGATACACTGGCTTTTTAGTGACAGTTTTGTTTGTCACTGAAACCTCCGTCGCTGCTGCTGTTGGTTTCCTACACTGCTGATGCTGCTTTGGTGACAGTTTACAACCGTCACCGATTTAACTACCACTACTATCACTTTTTTTCGTCGCCACTGCTGCTAATTAATGAAAGCGGCTGCTGTCACTAATTCTGCCGCCATGCTACAACGGCTGCTGCTGTTTATCTCGCTGTTATTAATGACAGTAGCTGTCATTAACCACCTGTAGCTAAAACAGAGTAAATATATATATATATATATATATATATATAATTACCAATAAACTATAATTTATACCCCCCCCTATTATTACGTACATATTATGACATAGCCACAAACCCACACATACATAATACATTATATTTATACATCTATAAATATATATAAATAATCATATAACACCTATATATAATATAATTACCCAATTAAACATACATATATATTTTATAACAACATATACATATATACCTATACTATATACTATAATATATATATATTAATGCATGTAGAAGAAAGGCTACATAATATATATATTTTCTTAGTACATATATATAATACATAGATCTATGATACAAGAACACAATTATATATAGTATAATATATATAATATATATATATATATATATATATATATATATATATATATATATATATATATACATAAATATAATCTACTTGAATTAAGAGCACAATAATTAGATCTACATACAAATACACAACATATAGAGAGTATCACACTGTATCCCACTAGATCTAGGATACGCACGTGACACGAGTCCACCACACATCCAATTGCACCCCGAAGGACACAAACAAGTCACATATATTATTTATGAACAATACGAAGTGTCAAATATAGATCTACGTATCCGTGTCAAAATATGACATGTACAAAATTTTGTGTCGGAGGGAAAACCCCCAAATCAACATGTATCACCAAATTGTTGGGATACGACCTATACGTACCCAATTATGGACACGACACTAGCCCCAAATACACAAACACATGCCAAATTGATCTATAGAATCAATTGACACACACAACAATTGTCAATCTCGGAATTTTCCCAAAATTGACACAAAAAGTACCATAACTTTCTCAATAGGCCTCCTATAAACACAAAACCAAATCATATGGGCAGCCTATGCATATGGGTTGATTTTCCATGGTTAAATCTCATATTTAGAACTTAAATTAAAGGAAAAATTGAATTGTACCTATTGGGAGATGGATTCCCAATGAAACCTCCAATTGAGATGAAATAGTCTCCAACTTGTAGATCCTTACTCCTCTTTGTAGATCCTTGCTTCCTTCTTCTATATTATTGCTTCTCAAGTCTCTAATGGTGATTTGGGAAGGAATTGGAATAAAATTTGGTAGAAAAATAAAATAGGAATGAAGAAAATTTGGTAGTAGAAAATTCTAGATCTAGATTTGGAATGAAAAGAGAAGAGAATTTTTTTTCTCTTTTTAAATAGGCCGGCCCCTTTCCTCTCCCTCAAGTTATCATGTAATGTCCAATATACCCCTTAGGCCTTTCATGAAGAAATAATTAATGAAGGAAGCTTCTAGTCTAATAATTTAATTAATTTAATCCATCTCCTTAACAATGGGCTTTCTAAATGGGCTAAGTTCTAACCAATTAATTCATGTTGGTCCATGGGTCCAAACTAAACTAGTTAGGTCCACTAACACAAGTCCAAATTAAATAAATAACATCTAATAAAAATTAAATAATACAACAAATAATTATTTATCAAGCATAATATTTAATTAAATAGGAAATTACTAAAATACCCTTTCCAAGAAAATATGGTAGTGACATCACATCTCATAATATTATATATAATCTGTCAATGATCTCAACTCCATAAGGAGGACAAGATGAATATAAATATAACAATAATAACAATACTCAATAACATAATTCGATAAGGAAGAGAAATGGCACGAGAAAGATATAAAGGAAAAAAGAAGTCAAAGAATATACATCACACATCTATGAGTCCAGAGTCTAAACATCAATATAAGGAATCCAAATAAAATATACAACTCAAAGTATCTCAAGTCTGTAATCCAACCGCAATTGAATGCTAGACTCTAAGTCTCTACTAATGGATCAAATAGTAGAATAAGATTCTTCTGAAGCTCCTAGGTAAAATCCTCGTCTACTCCGGGTCTGTAATAAGTGGGACAGAAAGCCTCGAGATTCTCTGAAAATGTTATCCAGTCAGGATTGGAGCGAAGCACATAAACTAACAGCAGTTCTAATTATATTAATAAGGACTATAAAATAGTGTACAATGAATATACATGATGGAAAGGCAATAATGGAATGTAAAGAACTGGAGAACATATAATCATACCACAAGAAAGTAACTGGCAATGAACAAGCAGGTAAATGGGAATACTAGGAAGTATAAACTGGAATAGAAAAATATAAATTGTGGTGGCCTATGCAGGCCCGATTTAAATCATCTTGGTCACCTAACTGTGCCAAGCGAGCCTGGAAATTAGGAATATATATTAGGAATCTCATCTACAAGTTTGAAACCTTCACATGACACCTCTATCTCGATATCTTTTACCGAATTGTATCTTGATTATTTTCCTCAACGTTGATCGCAGTCATGACTTCTTTTCAGAGTTATGAATCTCCGCAGCGGATGCATCGCGCAGCCTGGCGATGTTCCCCGTGACGCAGGATCATCCGGGGAACCGGAACTGGAGCAGGTTCTTCTGCTGACTCCAGCTCCCATGGAGCATTCATCAGGACAGCCCGAGGTGCCGTCAGATGGGCATCAGACTCCGCATCAGGCAGGACCTGAGGATCAGAGGATCCCGAGTTAGGAGGAGCAGCAGCTACCACCACCTCCACCATTCCCACCCCAGATGCCCTATATGCCATTCCCCGCAGGGCAACCGATGGATGGGACACAGATGTTCCAGATGGTATATGCGATGATGCAGGCCCAGCAGCAGGTCCAGCAGCAGGCTCAGCAGCAGGCCCAGCAACGCCAGGCTGAGACCCTGAGAGAGAGTATCGTGACGGCCTTGGGGCAGGCATCACCACCAGCACACCATTCGACGCTGGGGTCTGTCATAGACTTCCGTCGTTTGATGCCGCAACCTTTTGCTGGCACAGAAGAGCCGACAGAGGTCCACGCTTGGCTCACCAATATTCAGCACCAGCTGGAGGCTACCGACCTCCCCCGACACCGATAGATGACGGTCGTTAGGATGCAGCTCACTGGCAACGCGTATGACTGGTGGCTTTCAGAGGAGCAGCGCTTGGGACCAGACAGTGCCACGTGGGAAGAGTTCTCTAGGCTCTTCCAGGAGATGTACATACCCTCTACTGCCCGAGCAGAGCTTCAGGATAGATTTCAGAACCTCAGGCAGGGAAGTATGACCGTAGAGGAATACAATACTGAGTTCCTCCGCCTGAGCAGGTGTGTACCATACCTGATCCCTACTAAGGAGGCAAAGGCCGAGAAGTTTTATGAAGGCCTGAGTTTTGAGACCCAGAGGTTCATCGGGTCCATAGCCCCTACCTCTTACTCCGAGGTATTACTAGCAGCACGACGCCAGGACCGCATCAACAAGATGGAGGCCAGCCTGAAGCGCTCTTGTGCGTCGTCATCAGCAGTTCGAGCCCCACAGGGAGGACCTGTGAAGTGTCCTCTATTACAGCAGCAGCAGCAGAGAGCAGCACCCCTGCAAGGAGCAGTGGTTCCCATATGCCATTTCTGTGGCAAGAGGGGACATTTGTTGAGGGACTGTTGACGGAGACTGGGCGTATGTTTGAGATATGGATCGGACCAGCATGCAGTCCGAGATTGCCCAGACCAGAGGGCTCCAGCATAGATGGTTCATCGGCCAGTCTTGCCAGCACCGAGGCCTTATTAGCAGCCTCCTGGACCGAGGCCGCCTTACGCAGGAGCTGGAGCACAGCGACCACCAGCACCAGAGGAAAATCAGAGGAGGCCACCCTTGGCCCCACATGCATATCACTTCCATCAGGCTCGACATCAGCCGAGGGCACCGACACTGAGATATGGTCAGGCCTATGCAATGACTATAGAGGAGGCAGAGACAGCCGGAGAAGTGATCGCAGGTACTATCTTAGTAGTTTTATTACCAGCATTAGGCCTATTTGATTCTGGTGCCACACACTCTTTAATAGTTGCTAGTTTTGTGGCTACCCATAGAATAGCCACTGCACCACTTCCGAAGATCATGAGGATTCTTACGGGAGGTAGAATAGTACCTGTTAGCGACACTTGTAGATCATGTTCACTAGTTGTCTGCGGGTGAGAGATGCGTGCCCAATTTCTGGTCTTCTCTATGTCGGACGTAGAAGCATAAAAAATATGCTGGATAGCTATACGCAGTGTGTTGAGGCAGAGCAGCGTAAACAGAGGACCTCGGAGCCATCAACGAACAACAGAGCTTTTCTGCTGAGCACAGCGTAAAATATGAGCTCAAGGACCATCCGCGTAAAGCAGTATGTCCAGGCTGCTTCAGCATGAACAGGGTTCTTTATCGCCTTTATGGCATAAAACTCATCCACTTTCAATACAACATTGAAGTGTACGAGGGACGCTTCGTATTCTTTGAAATGAACCTGTTAGATCGTGCAATGAACCTGACGTCTAGACTACTGACAAAAAGTACTGCACGACTACCCAAGCGACGGCTATAATGATGGCGCGGTACTGTAACCCAGGCTGTCATTTACCGCTATTTCCTTTACGGAAACTGCTTTTATGCGTACAAAGGGATACGCTGCCTAGTTTTACACAGGCAGAAGTGAGTTGTTTACGCTCCGCATAAGACAAACCGCCTGCCACGTCAAAAGCTGCACTTCATATGGGATTCGAGGCACGTCTCTGTATTTAAAGCGCCAAATACTGACAGATGCCCAAGGCACGTCTCTGCACCTTGCGCAGGCCAAGTGACAGACCTTCAAAACATGCCTCTGTATTTAATGCACAGGATAATGGCGGATCTCCACATTTAATACTGGGGATTTGATTAAATGTCACCGAACCATCGTTTAGTAGCATCCCCTTTGTGTAAACTGCTTTTACGCAGACAAGGGGATACGCTGCCTAGTTTTACACGGGCAGACGTGAGCTTCTTACGCTCCGCGGAAGACAAACAGGCTACCACATCATCAGTTTCTCTTCGTACAAGGTTTGAGGCACGTATCTGTATCTAATACGCAGAATGATGGTAAATCTTTGGGACAACAAAGCTTCAAAAATACGCCTCTGTATTTAATGCGCAGGATGGGGGCAGATCTCTGCATTTAATGCATGAGATTTGATTATATCTCCAAGAGCCGTAATTCCGGCTAAAGCGTCCACATCAACTCGGCTTCTATGCCCACTCGGCCTCTATGACCACTCGGCTTCTATGCCTACTCGGCTTCTACACCTACTCGGCTTCTATGCCTATTTGGCTTCTACGCCATAGTGACAGTTATTGGCTTCTACGCCAACCTCTTCTACACAAGGGATAACTACTTATGTGGCTTCTACGTCGTGATCTTCGCAGCAGCTATACGTATTTGTCCCTTAGTTGGACACGCGTCACATGCTCACTCAGAAGGTCATCTATACGCAGGCATTGGTTATTTTAAACCGTCGTATAAAAGGGTGCTGTACTTTCCACTACTCGGTTTTTACGCCGACTGTGTGGTCACTGTCACTAAAAACTCTATAAATAGAGACCTCTATCAACAGAGGTGAAGGTTAAAAAATTGAAAGGTCACATAAATTGAAGGTAAAAGAATCAAAGAGATAGAGAGCAAAGAGAGAGAGAAAGAAGAATCCAGAGCTGAGACAAAGAGTAGTGATCGACGACTTTGGCATCGGACATCCACTCTCCCCCGCAAACTTCGAAGCTTCTTCTGTCTTCTACGGCACCTCTTCAAAACATCGTGTGGTCCAAGGGCTAAAGTGATCGACCGCAGATCAGACACCTATAGCAATATTTACCCAGATTAAATAAATTATACTTCGATATTCCTCTTGTAGGATCAAAATTGTACAAGCTTGTTTGTAAACAAAAGATCAAGGGTTTTCTTTCGTAATAAAGAACCCGTCGTTCGTTATTTTCTTTAATGACTCCTTTCATTTATTTTATCCAAAACAAGATGGTGACTCTGCTGGGGAAATCTTTTTCTTCTGATGAGGAAGCAATTGCTCAACACGATGCGGTATCCGTGGGAGCCGTGAAGAAGACATTGGTCATCCAGTTCGACCAGTCTGCCTACGAAGACATGCTTCATGCAGGGGGTATCTCTCACTCCCTCTCTGTCCAAAATAACAGGAAGCTGCGTAAGGTCTTGATGCCCAAGACATCCTCTACCATTCCTGTGGACTCTTCGATCTCTCCGACCAATGAGGTTGTAGCATTTTTCCCTCTGCGCCTTGCGCATAAAATTCAGTCGCCTGTCTCTGGCAGGGCAGACAAAACTTCTGGCAATGCCTCAGCGCTAACCCAGAAGTATAATCCACACCTTGCGCGTAAAATTCAGTCGCATGTCTCTGACAGGGCAGACAAAACTTTTGGCAATGCCTCAGCGCTAACCCAGGAGTATACTCCGTGCCTTGCGCGTAAAATTCAGTCGCCTGTCTCTGACAGGGCAAACAAAACTTCTGGCAATGCCTCAGCGCTAACCCAGAAGTATAATTCGCGCTCTGTGCGTAAAATTAGTCTCCTGTCTCTGGCGGAAAAGACGAAACTTCGGACAATGCCTCAGCGCTAGTCCAGAAGCCTACTCCGCGCTCTGCACGTAAAATTCAGTCTCCCATCCCTGGCGGAATAGATAAAATTTCTGATGATGCCTCAGCGCCAAATCAGGAGTCATAAATGCGCTCCGCGTGTAAAAATGCATCGACCTTTCGCGGAAGAGGAGATGATCCCTACAATCTACGCAAGGGAAAGAAAGTGGCGGACCGCTCAACTTCTTGGCCTTTACGCCAGCAAGGAAACAATCTGCCCGCCCTCCGAATTACGCGAGAAGCTGATGGCCGACTGAGGACATCCTCAGCTTTACACCAACCAGAGCAGAGCTCCAAATTACGCCAGGCGAAGCCCCTCAGCGTAGAGAAGGCTCAATTTGCGGGAAGACACCCTTCTCAGGGATTATCCGCCACTCAGATGGCCAACCTGTTGTATATAGGTGGCACAGGGAAGACTATGGTTCCCAATATTCGTATGCCTACTGATGTGAACAGAAGGAACAAGCCATCATCATCTTCTTCTGTAACTCCTCCTGACCTGCGTAATTATCTGATCTAGAAACGCAAGGAGAGTGGATCTTCCAGCATATCTATTATGCCTCCTAGCGAGCACTGTTGTAATAGTCATAGGATTGTAATTAATTGTTGCTGTCCTGAAGCAAAACGGTCGGTTTTTGACCGGTTGAGCTACTCTCCATCTTTCCAGGAAGAAGAGCCCACGCATGCATCTGTGAACATGGCTTCACACTAGAGGAGGGTCGGGCTCAAGACGTCATCCCTCTAGAACTCCGAGCCGAAGGAGATTCAACGTGCTCCTTAGGAACACCGAAGCTGGGGTGTTCCGAATAACTCGTTCGAGGTCACGACAACCGGCTTCGTACTCTTCTGATTCTGATGCTGGGGGTCGCCAGTCTCCCGAATCAGATGCCGAAAGTATAGAGTCAACTTCTACAGAGACCTATACTAATCTCTCAATGACACCCAGGGAGATGGGAGTTTATGCCATTGGAGATGAACGCGAGGAAGCTTCCCCGTCCGGGAGCACTGAGCAACGCATCACTACACTGGAGACGTCTCTGAAGGAGATGCAATCCATGATGGAGAATATGCACCAGATGATGCTAACTCAACACACAGCTGCTAGGGCTCAAGCGTCGGTCCCTCCAACTCAGATACGCATGGGGGTGGACTTACCACCATCCAACACGATCCAAGAGCCTGCTCTAGATCAGGAGTCGGCAGTTCCTTCGCCTCCTCACTCGGAGAATGTATTACCTCCCGTCGGAGTCGCGATGCAATCGATCCCTCACTACTCCGTGGTCCCGCTACCGACTGAAGATCCAATGCAGGCAGTACGGGAGTTGAAAGCCCAATTTGATACCCTGAAGCACAAAGATCAGCTAAAGAAATTGGGAATCAACCAACCTTACCCAACTATCTGGGAAGAGGTTCCTTTCCCTCCTAGATACAAACCACAGACTATGGCTTTGTTCGAAGAAAAAACGTCACTGAGTCAGTACATGAACTACTTCAGTATGATGACGGTGTTATTACAAGGGAACGACGCCCTCCTCACTCGGGTGTTCAAAGGCTGTCTCTCAGGGGTAGCTTACCAGTGGTACCGCAGCCTGGCGGACAACTGCATTACTTCTTTTGAAGACTTCAAGGCTTTATTCTTCACACGATTCTATGAAGGAGGGATGGACATGTCTATGTCCTCTCTCATCAAAGTCAAGCAGAAGGAAAAAAAGAATGTTCGCACTTTCATCGAACATTTTCGTCAAGCCACTTTGCAAATGCCTCCAGGAGTTCCGGACTCAGCATTGGTGGACATCTGTAGAAAGAACCTTCTCCCCGTGATCTCGGTGTTCACAGGACCATATCAGTTCCATGATTGGCCCTCGTTCATCATCTCAGAGGTAGCCGCGGAGGACAATAGTCAGAAGGCGCACGATAATGGCATCATGATCTCAGCCTCTAATAAAGGCAAAAGGTCATCCTCCAACAGCGACCATCCTCGCAGTTCCAAAGGAAAATAAGCTCTGGCGATCAATACGTCCAAACAAAAGACTATGTCTACCACGCAGACGAAACCTGGGACTTCCAGGCCCATTGAAGTATACTCTATCGACGATGATGATATTCAAGCATATTCGAATGTCTCATCAAAAGTGGCAAGATTACCCTTCCTGAGGTGAGACGGCCCAATGAGGCCGGCAGTACCAATAATCCCAAGTACTGCATCTTCCATAGGTACATACACCACCCCACAAAGGCGTGTTATATACTGAAAAGGAAGATCCAGGAACTGATCGATGCTAAGGCCATCACTCTGCGCAGTAGCGAGAAGATGGTCACGGCCAACATGATCTCTCTACAATTTGGCAATCTGCCTCCCCAAGAAATCCCGGATGGTGTTACGCCTATTTCCTGGACGACTATGAACATCGTTAATGTCCCTCCAACTAGAGGTCAAAATCATGACCTGCTACCACTAACTACCCAGCGAGGCGAGACTATGTGGGTTCATCCAGATCTGGTGCCAGAGATCAAGAAAGAGACTCAAGATGCTAAAGCTAAGTCCAAAAAGAACTCAAAGCACAAGCCGTATCACATGATTATGGTGCACTCGGCATCAGAAGACGAGGTTTTGACTACTAGAACCCGTTCAGGGAAAGCTTACCTCCAGGACTATGGAGACAGCAAGGAAGATGCATCGGCAGACGCTTCAGCTGCCAAGCCTTCAGAGCCGGAATCCGCCGTACCAGAAACCGGTCCTTCGAGACCAACTTCGGCGGACAAAGGAAAGCAAAAAGAAGTGCGCTTCGATAAACCTGTGAAGAACATTCAGAACAAAGGTTTAGAGAATCCATACAACTTCGACATCCTGGCCCAACTAGCTACTACACCAGCCATGCTGTCCATTTTTGAACTACTCAGGCTCTCTCAAGACACTCGTCAAGCCCTGAGTGAAGCATTGATGCAGGCGGATGCATACTTGACCCAGCTCAAGTCCCCTGACGAAGAACCAGTGGCGTGCCCCCAATGCCACAGTGTGATGGAGGTGGTCCCGAATATCACTTTCACTCAAGATGACATGCTGTTAAAACATAACAGGCATGACAGACCCCTCTATTACACCGGGTACGTCGGTTCCATAGAGGTCGACCGGATTCACATAGATCCGGGATCATCAATCAGCATCATTCCTCATAGTCTGCTTAGACCGCTGAGGATTCCTACCAGCGAATTGGCTTACACCACCACTATGATCGTGGGTTTTAACACCGGAAAAAGTAAGCCGTTGGGGAAAATTCGCCCGAGGATCCAGATTGGCAACCTCAGATCGGTGGCTACGTGTTACATCATTGATTCAGAGGTGTCCTACAACATTCTGCTGGGAAGACCTTGGATCCACGACCACAACATCGTTCCTTCAACTCTACACCAATGCTTTAAGTATGTAGACGCCAGAGGAACAGTAAAAATGGAGATTGCTGACCTGAACCCGTTCAAAGGAGTAGAATCCTACTACTCTGATGCCGTGTTGTACTCTCAAGACTATACGGAAGAGGTGTCAACCGAAGCAGAGAAGGAATTCCACCGGGAGCCAGAAGAACCCTCTGCCAAGCAACCTCTGTCAATCAAGGTGAAAGGACGGACTACTCGTCCAAAAGCCATAGAGCCTACGGCCATCCACCTGAACAAGACCAGGTCAGGGAAAGGGGGTGATCCTCTAGTGATCACTCTGAACCAGAAGCCTCCACCCTTGGTCATCAACCTTCGGCGCAACAGGCAGCCGACTGATGTAAATACCACCGGGAATGAAGTTTCTGATGATAATAAACATCCTCTTTTCCGGTATACTGACGCTCAAATTCCAAATCAGGAATCCTCCCCCCGTGACGATATAGAACCTATAGCACAAAAATTCTTGGAAGCTATAGATTCCTATCATCCTTATATATGGGAAGTGGCATCATCATCCAATGTCACCACGATATATGGACTACATGAGGATTCAATCTTCATTGTCCCACCTACTTGAAGCAGTCAGCATCCAATAGTCTTTGGCCACATGCGTGATCAACCAACCACGCAAGAAGATTCTTTCGATGATGATACCGGTAAAATATAGGTTCACAGATACAGCCCGCAAGCCTTGAAGATCATGCAAGGTATGGGATATAACCTGAAGCTGGAACTGGGTCTCAACTACGGGAAAGACAGACGAATGCCGCTGCACGACGATCCCTACTATCAACAAACTCATTTCGGGTTAGGGTATACAACCTCCCTTGCAACTCCTGAGTCAAACAAGGATGTCTTTTCCTCTTCTCAAAACGGCTCAGCGCCCTCCGACTCATCTCATGCTCTCGAGCGAACATTATCAGTAAATATGGTAGTGTCGGATTCTTTCGAATCAGACGAATAAGAATCTGAACTATTTGAGAATGACGCTTGGGCTCAGCAAATGGATACACAATGGGAGTTCCGCTTTGAGCAGAGAGAACCTCCCACTGAAGACAAAGTTATCCAGATTGACGTAGGGGATAAACTTTTGCCAAAGCCGATATTTATCAGTAACGATCTTTCCGAAGCAGAAAGGAAAGAAGTTATCCAGTTGATAAAAGAATATATCGACGTCTTTGCATCAAATTATGAGGACATGCCAGGCCTTGCTCCAAAGGTAGCTACTCATAAGCTCAATATATTGCCCGACTCGAAGCCTGTGAAGCAGCACCAACGCCGGTTCCGCCCGGATATGATGGACGCCATTGAAGCTAAAGTCAGGAAGTTGATAGCCTGCGGCTTCATTCGTGAAGAACAATATCCCGACTGGGTCGCCAATATAGTCCCGGTCATGAAGAAAAATGGGAAAGTACGCGTCTGCATCGATTACCGAGATCTAAATGCAGCCTGCCCCAAGGACGAGTTTCCTCTTTCCATCACAGATGTCATGATTGACAATACATGCAGTTTTGAACGTATGTCTTTCATGGACGGATTCTCAGGATACAATCAAATCAAGATGCATCCTGAAGACGAGAAGCATACTGCCTTCCAGACACCACTGGGGGTATATTGCTATACGGTCATGCCCTTCGGGTTGAAGAATGCCGGGGCTACGTACCAACGGACTATGAGTAATATATTCCATGAGCATTTATGCAAGACGGTAGAATGTTACGTGGACGATGTAGCTGTCAAAAGCCGCCTCATGGGTACTCACATCAAAGACTTGAAGACAGTATTTGAATTGATGCGCCAACATCAACTCAAAATGAATCCTACAAAGTCCTTTCTGGGTGTATCCAGTGGCAAATTCCTGGGATTTGTCATTACCGCCAAAGGCATTCAAGTGGACCCTGATAAAGTCAAGGCCATCTTAGAAATACGACCGCCCCGTAATCTGAGGGAACTCAGGGGATTTCAAGGTCGTCTGGCTTATATCCGGAGATTCATATCCAATCTCTCTGGGAGATATCAACCTTTTTCTTGCCTCATGAAGAAAGGTGTATCCTTCGTATGGGACGAAGCCTGTCAGCAAGCATTCGGCGACATCAAACACTACCTCACGAGCCCGCCAGTTCTGGTGCCTCTAGTCATAGAAAGACCATTCGTGCTGTATGTTCGAGCGATGGATCATTCTCTGGGAGCTTTTCTCACACAAAAGAACGATATGGGTCATGAACAGGCTATCTACTACCTTAGCAGGATGATGGTCGGAGCCGAACACCGGTACAACCCAGTGGAGAAAGAATGCTTGGCTCTGATATTCGCTATCCAGAAAATACGGCACTATGTCATAGGCCAGACCATTCACATCATCTCCAGGAGCAATCCTTTTCGGGTACTCATGAGCAAACCAAGTATTCTCAATTCCCGACTCGCGACTTGGGTAATGCTATTAACACCATATGACATGGTGTACATCCCTCAGAAGTCCGTCAAAGGCCAAGCGTTGGCTGACTTCCTAGCTGCTCATCTGATCCCGGAGGCGTCCAAACTGTACGAGGACATTCCCGACGAAGTTGCAGAATGTAATTCCGTAATGGAAATTGATGCATGGCAACTATTCTTCGATGGTGCCTCCAAAACTGGATCCAGGAGAAACGTGGTATCGGGAGTAGGAGTTGTCCTAGTTACTCCTGATAAGCTCGTCATCTACCGAGTATATTCGCTTAACGAGCCCTGTTCTAACAATGTGGCAGAGTATAACGCTCTACTAATCGGGCTCCAAGTCGCTAAGGAATTGGGCGTCGAATCTCTGGAAGCTTTCGGTGATTCTCTGCTAATCGTCAATCAAGTCAGAGCAATATATGAAGTCAGGAATCCAGACCTTATCCCCTATCACCGAGCAACGGTCGAGATAGCCATGACATTCAAAGGATTCTTTCTAGAGCATGTACCTCGATCTCAGAATCTGGAAGCTGATGCCCTAGCCAGTCTAGCTGCAGATTTAGCTACCCCTATAAGAAGGCAAAATTCGGTAATCCTTCTTAAACAGAGATTTATTCTATGTGAAAAATAACTTTCACATAGAACACAGCTATGCAGTGGACGCAGATCTTCCAAAGAGAGACTGGAGAAGTCCCTTTATAGATTTCGTAGCATACGGAATCTTGCCGGAAGACCCTAAAGAAGCAGTATCCGTCAAAAGACGATCATTGCGCTTCTATTTCGACGTATCATCACAATGTCTATATCACCGGTCTTATGACAGACTATTATTACGATGTCTCTCTGGTGATGAGGCACATCGGATGATCCGTGAAGCTTACGATGGCATATGTGGAGCACATCAACCCGGTCCTAAGCTACAGGATCGCATCAAGAGAATGGGCTATTACTTGCCTACTATGATCACAGATACAATAAAGTATACAAGATAATGCAGAGCTTGTCAGGTTTATGCAGACTTTATCCATCAACCTCCTGAGTATCTACATCCTACGGTTGCATCCTGGCCTTTCGAAGCATGGGGTATGGATATCATTGGTCTTATTTACCCGTCTTCTTCTAGAGGTCACCGGTTCATACTGGCCATCACCGATTACTTCTCCAAATGGGCAGAGGCGATCCCTCTTGCTAAGGTAAAGGCATCTAATGTGATCAGCTTCATCAAGCATCACGTCATTTATCGCTTCGGGATACCCTGGAGGATAATCTATGACAATGGGCCTCAATTCATCAGCCAAGCGTTTCATCGATTTTGTGATAAAAATCGGATACAAAATATGGCCTCTACGACATATAATCCGGCTGCTAATGGTTTGGCGAAATCTTTCAACAAAACCATTATCAAGCTCTTGAAGAAGTTCGTCTCTTCGAACAAGAGGGATTAGAATGAGAAGCTGGGAGAATGTCTCTGGGCATACCGCACAACGGTACGAGCACCGACATGTTGCACCCCATTCTCATTGGTTTACGGGAGTGAAGCAGTTTTCCCCATCGAGATCCAAATTTCGTCACTCAGGATAGCCGTGGATAATAAGTTGACTCAAGAAAAGAATGACCTGTTAAGGCTTCAAGAGCTAGAAGGATTAGACGAGAAACACCTCCAAGCTCAACAGCACATCGCGTTCTACCAAGCACGTATTTCCAGAGCTTTTAATCAAAATATAAAGGAAATAGTGTTCAAAGTTGGCGAGCTAGTTTTAGCCATAAGAAGGCCAATGATTCTTACTCACAGGAGTAAGGGCAAATTCCAGCCCAAATGGGAAGGCCCTTATGTGATCGAGACGACGTTCTCAAACGGCGCTTACAGGTTAGCCCAGCCTAATGGAGACCTGTTAATGGCTCCTATCAATGGCAAATTCCTGAAAAGGTACTACGCTTAACCTCCTTTTGCTCAAATGGAGTATGGTGAAGGTCTTATTCTGACAAAACTACTTCCAAAACGAAACTAGTTGGACCATATTCTATCATGTTCATATTACCTCTGAATAGATATGTTTAAACTAATTTGGAACTGCAAGACCTATCACGTCCATACTACCTCTGATAGTGTTTTGTGTACAAATTTTAGCTAGAAGCATATTCTATCATGTCCATATAACCTCTGAATAGATATGTCCCACTGAAACTTACCGAGAGTATATCATGTTCATATTACCTTTGATATCACTTTCACCCAAACCTGTCATTTATATTCCAAAATGATGGGTCCACAAACTCAGATAAGAGTCTCTTCATTACTTCAGAAAGAGCAAAATTATATGAAAAGCAAAAGTACATCATTTAGGGGGAGCAGTCAGGTCGCGAAGCTGCTGCACCAGTGCGGCCATCCTCTCGGTCTTGGAATCCAAGACATTAGTGCGAGCCCGCTCCAGCAGTACCTCATCGTTGCTCAGAAGGGACAGTTCGGCTCTAGCCCGAAGAAAACCAGCACGGGCGGCTCCTACACACGCCAAGTTCTGTTGTGCTAAGTCCAACCGGCTATCCGCCACACCTAGAGCTTCCGATGACTGAGAAGCCCACTCCTTTGCCTGAGCAAGTTTTGTTTCCAGCCTACGGACCCTCGCTACATTCCCTTCATGCTCGGCCTGACACTTCGTTTGAAGAGCATGGGCCTCCTCCAGGATGGCTTTTCCTTCATCCATCTCCTGCTGATGTATCTGGATGGATTTATTCACACCTGCCATCTGTTCGACAAGCCGCGCAGTCATGGAGTCGTATCTAGCCTGGACCAGATCTTCAACGCTGTCTCGAGCTAGCTACAAGTATTCGTTAATGGGTTGCTCCAGACCGTTAACTATCTCCTCCAGCACGTCAGCTACCCCAGTGGCGTTGAATTCTCGGATCGGCACTATCGCAGACCGGGAGGACCTCTTCAGCGACGCAAAGATCAGATTCTTTATCAACACCATTGATATTAGCATTTTCAAAATGGTATAGAAGATACCGGTGTACTGCTCGGTCAGCGCAGCTAGATCCGAATGTACGTCGGAGGTGGCTTCGATATTGGCGAATCCCCCTCCAAGAACAACCGCAGACGATGTTGCCACGGTCGTCGCCTCAACAGGTGGTGCGACAAAAGAAGAAGCGCCAACACCGGACGAAGTGACCGGCATACTCAAAGGAGGCATTATCACAATGACAGGCTCGTCCTCCTCTTGAGATGTCGGAATCTCTTCGACAGGCGAGCCAGCACCCGAAAGTGTCTCCTTTTCAAAGTCAGGCACCTCCGTGTCGCCACCAGGACCTGACACAGAGCCAAAGAGCGCATCTACACTGCCCTCCCCGAAGATGTCTTCCCCTGAAAAGAAGATAAAAGGAAGTTAGTATCGAAGCGATGTTAACTTTCCTAAAAAGAGGTATGAAGACGACATTTACCCATGGCCGACGGCATATATGTCACATCTGCAGCCATTACAGCTAAATCATTTCTTAATAATGCTAAGCAAGCTGTCATACCTGGAGAAGGGGGTCTGCTAACTGACGCTGGCAAATAATCTTCCAGGTCCTCGTCAAATTCCAACCGAGGCTCATCGACTGGAATCTCGCTAGGTGCACTTACGGGAACGGCAGGGGTCCCTCCCGATGCCGATCTGCATAGAAGTATACGGAATATCATTATACCCAGCCCCGTAGGCGACCTTGTTCCACTACCTGAAGCAGTAGCAGCGACAGCAGCCTCCAATAGAGATTCTCCGGCACCACCAGCCGGAAATGTAAAGGGTCCCTCTCTAAAAGGCGAGGAACCTCCAACCAAAGAATCATCCCCAACATGGGGAGATGCAGGCTAACTTCCAGGAGCCTCAATACCAGGAATCCGGAGGGGACGAGTAACCGTCTTCTTCTTCCTCTTACGAGGGGAAGTTTCCTTCGGAGCAGGAGCCCTTCGCTTCCCGGAGATTACCAAAGCCCCTGCAGGCAGAGGTACTTCACCCCTCGACACCGCCAACAAAGACTCATCTGGATCGACGGATTCCTCACCCTCGTCAAAAGAAACCAAGGGGACTTCGACTCTTCCCCCAGACTTGGAAGAGGGCACCCTAAAACTTCCATGCATATCAAAATTGCGATGGAAGGTGTTCGTTGCCACATAGAACTGGGCATACGAGTGCAGGATGCACATCTCCGTGGAGAGGGTAATGACCGGCACAGTAAAAATTGCTCTAGTGCAACCCATAAGGAAGTATCGCCAGCCTCTCGCCCCAATAATGAGTCCACCCCTGGACCGAAAGCTGGTGACGGCGTTGCCCACGTGCAACTAATCATACCCAAACTGCCTGGCAAACCGACTAGGCAGGTAGGGCTCCAAGAAGCAATGATCTTTACTTCTGTACAGTAAATGGGAAGGCCTAATACAGACCAACCAATTAAAAGCTTCAGGAGAAAGAATGGTCTTCTCTCTACCTGAATCCTCAAGCCTAATCCCCGATTGATTACGATGTACAGAGAGGACAGTGCAGAAGAGCTTCCAGCTGTGACTGAAGCCCAGCACCCGCCGACAGTCTATAAACGTGGTCACGTTCCAGGGAGACTTCTGGTAGTTCAACAAGAAGCTACCCCCCGAACTACTGCCAGAGCCGGGAGACATAACCCTGGGGTTATGGAGAATTAACCACCCCATGAATTACAGGTATGGTAATTCTACCCTGGGAAAGCTATCACGCCGGGTTTCATCGGCGAGCAGCCCGTCAGTCATGGCCCTCAGGCCAGCTTGGATGCGGCATACCATGGCAGGAAGCAAGCCCAGTCTTGCCCTGAACACCAAACGTACTGCAGGCCATAGCGTATTGCGGTGAATGCGGTCCGCAGATGCGATGCCGGGCACTACTACTCGGTGCAGCCATATGGAGAGGAAGCCAGCCAGTTGAGCTTCCCTGGACAGAGGCCTGCGGCACCGCCTCAAATAACTATAGGCCTTAGTGCCTACAGGATACTCTCCTATCCCTTCGTCGAGGAGCCGGTTCGGAGCCCCAGCTTCCACCATGAGATCGTCGACTACCTGAGCATTAAGCACGCTCAGAGGATTCACAGGCTGATCCTTGCCCTCCAATACCTTCTCTGGCTTAGCAGTCTTGGACCGGTGAAAGAAGAGGTAGGACATCCATTTATTGATGTGAACCAAATCTGAGGGCTCACCATAAAAAATGGTGCAAGCAAGGTAGTGGCATAACAGCTCCTAGTACACTTCCACTACTAGAGGGTCTGCATCCCCCAACTCCCGGTTCGTAGGAACATACTCTTCATACGGAGTATCCCCCATCGGCAGTCTCGAGATCTCTGCCATCTCATGGAGGGCCAATCTCAACTCCCCCAGTGGAGTGGCGAAAGTCCCGGTGAGCAAAATATATCGCTCCATCAGTGCCAAAAATAGGTTGGAGTTGGGAGGTAACCCGACACTAGTGGCACTCACAGCTTCGTACAGACCAATGCCCTCCAGTTCAGTCTGAAAATGCTTCAGGGCCCAATCAGCTAAGCGAGCCCATCGAAGATTTCTAGGGGTGATCCACCGATTGCACTGATGATTCACCTTGGGGTATACTCCCCTGTGCCCCATAAAATTATTGCAGAAAGTCGGTAATTGCACCGGCTGGATCACTAGACTGTCTTCACTCGGGACGCTGCCCGGGTACAGTCTCCTAAACATTGTCACATTACCGGTAGGGCGGCTGACAAATGACCCCTGGTCCGCTCCTTTCAGATGAAAGATCTTCCCCAGCCTGCCGTAAAGATCGGGAGTCAGCGTCCACGACATCCTCCTGGGATGTGTAGCATGGAAGAATGCCGAGATGGGATAGTCTCTCGGCATCTTGGGCAGATACAAAACCAAGTTCCCAGCAGGAAAAACCCAGAGTTCCTTCTTGGGCTTCGTTTGGGACTGCTTATCAATCATGTCCACGAAGAGGAAAGCCGGCTTTATGTACTGGTCCCCGTCTATGTACGTCAGGGGCTCTCCGTTCATCATGCTCAGCAGCATCCGCTCTCCCTGAGCGATATCAAAATTTTCCTTCTTTCGGGATACTGGGGCCCAGAGATAGAAAATGTCACGTGTGACAGATCCTCTAGATAGTTGGAGTACAGCATCCCGGCGGCAGAACCCATCACATCGGTTAGCGGAGACGCCTGCAAGTCAACTGCAAGAGTGCAAGAAAAATGCATCAGTTCCTATGAACTAGATATTACAGATCTTGCAGCATACGCCAAAAATCAACAGTCTGTGCTTTACGCCAAGTCTGTGAAACTTGAGCTTTTATGCTGGAATCCATTTCCTAAACGTAAAATTCATGATTGGCAGTATACGGTCTGTGCTTTACGCCAGACTGATAAAATTGAGTTATTATGCCAGAATTTTCATCCAGAAGCGTAAGACTCAAATTTTATACTCCTACTTTCGACAGTCAAAACTTTTACACCAGACTGCGAAAAATATGGAGTTTTTGCGCTGACACATTAGAAATATGGGCGTAAAAGATGAAACGTCTCTGTGCATCATCTTCCTCAAAGACGTTATCCGCACAGAAGATGACCTAGTGCGGTCACGTACAACGTGTGCGAAGGATTTTCAGTCAATCTTTTTCGTCCCAAAAGCTCTACCTTGAAGGCCGGGTGCACTGCTCGTCGGCGGGATACTTCACCTCGAATGAAGTTCGCCTTGCCCGACCGAAGATACTCTCACTTGAGCAGAAGAACGAGAAGAAGAATCAACCTTCTTTCCCTGAGTGGAGGAGGATTGTTTCGTGGCCATTACTGGAAACTTTGAAATCTCAGAGAAGAAACGAAGGAGAACTCGAACAGTCGAAGGCTTTCTTTCTCAAAAGACGGATGAAAAGTTTTTCTCTCAGAAACTTGGGATATATATAGAGTTCGGATGGACTCCTCGAATCCCGAACCAAATCTCCTAATTAATATTTGGTTATGATTGGGGACTATGTCAGCCTATTTACTCAGAGAAGGCGGACAGTCAGCGAATTCAAAAAGTTTTTTCGCAAAGCAGATTCGTGGTTTTTACGCAAAGGAGCTTTCTACGCTCGATAGCTACAGATCTACAGTTTTATTCTCACAGGCTATCAGTCTATGGTTTTACGCCCGGATGCCTTTGTGCTCGGTAGCTTTTATGCTCGAGAGGCTACAAACCTACGACTTCACGCTCAGCAGCTACAAATCTATGATCTCACGCTCGGTGGTTTTTTACGCTCAGAGGCAACAGATCCACGACTCCACGCTCGGAAAATTTTCTTTTCAGCAGCTACAAATCTATAGTTTTTACGCTAAAGGAGCTTTCTACGCTCGACAGCTACAAATCTACGGTTTTATGTTCAAAGGCTACAAGTCTACGGTTTTATGCTCGGATGCTCTCATGCTCGGCAGCTTTTACGCTCAAGAGGCTACAAACCTACGACTTCACGCTCAGGAACTACAAGTCTATGATTTCACACTCGGTGGCGTTTAGTTTACGCTCAGAGGCTGCAAACTTATGATTTCACGCTTTATGGCTTTCCACATATCTGAAAAATGCGTCGGCCAGTACAGTACATCTGAACAGTTATCAAAGGTGGTAAATTGCGAGAGTTCACACAGAAGATACTCCTTCTTGACCTCAAGATATCCCAAGTGTCCGAAGGATACAGAGTTCAACATTGAAAAATTACTCTTCTTCATGGGTCGATTCAAAGTTTATCCAGAAATCCAGTCTGAATATTTCGTCGACAAAATCAAGATTGCAACTCAGTTCTTGATAGCCATTCCTTGCCCTGTTCCAAGGGATTTTCGAGAAATTATTCTTGAAGATAAAGTCTGAACAAAATTCTGTTTATCAGAAGCAAAAACAACAGTTCAGAATTTTACGCGGTTCCTCATTCCTAACAGCAGGACAGTTCGAACACTCGACTGCTAAAGCGGCTTTCTGCGCATCCTTAGTTATGCGTAAAAGACAGGACAGGACCTAGCACCCTTTCTATACAGAGTCAGCGTAAAGTATCAGAGGTGTCAAAACTACACATATTCAGATTTCACAGTAAAGTATGGCAAGATGATCATATGCGAAGAAGAAAGACAATTTTATTAAAATTAAAATCATGACTAAATGAGGAAAATCCAGTCTACTAGGGTTTTCTTCATTTTTTATGACTACACATGAGGGAAATCCCGTCTACAAAGGACTTCCTCATCGTCGTCTGAAGATCGCGCCCAGAATCTGTTCTGCCAGGTTCTCGCATGGGCGGGAATCCTTCATCCATCTTCTCCAGCAATCAGTCGGTATCCGCAAACTGAAGAAAAGCAGAGGCAATCCTTTATCCATCTTCAACGGCGGGAGGATACAAAACTAGGCATAGACCCATCCTCCAACAGAAGAAAAGCAGAGTAAATCTATTTTTCTACATCCAGTACCATGACAGATTGAGTTGAGATATTTTACCCAACTCAATCCTGGACAGCAGCCAGTTTGCCTGTCCTCGTCCACAGGTAACGGAAGAAGGCACCACTTGCAAGCAGCGTGGTAAAATACGACCCTTTCCTCTCTCCCGAAGAACCACCATATAAAATTGCTGATTATTCCGAGCAAAGGAGGCTATGATATCCTTCCATGATCCATCGTTACAGAGGACATTTGCTCGAAGATGCCATCTTTTTTGGCTCCCTACATGCTGGAAGAGCATGGTCTTCTTCTTCCTCAAGTCGACCCGACGAACTCCGGCCATCATCTCTGTATGGTGAAGGAAATATGGGAAGAACATGTTAACTCCTCGGCCTTTTTATAGGCGAAAGAGATCACACCGATTCCCAATAACTCTGCCATAAAGTCAGCCATGAAAGAACGTATCAGGCTTGACCGTTTCAAAGCTCCATTCATAAACGTTTCAAATTACGAGGAACGTTCATGCTTTATTCAAAGCATTTCAAATTACGAGGAATTTAAAAGCTTTGAAGGGGGTCTTGTAGAAGCATGAAAAATACGCTGGATAGCTATACGCAGCGGATTGAGGCAGAGCGGCGTAAACAGAGGACCTCGAAGCCATCAACGTGCAACAGAGCTTTTCCGTTGAGCACAGCGTAAAATATGAGCTCAAGGACCATCCGCGTAAAGCAGTATGTCCAGACTGCTTCAGCATGAACAGGGTTCTTCATCGCCTTTATGGCGTAAAACTCATCCGCTTTCAATACAGCATTAAAGTGTACGAGGGACGGTTCATATTCTTCGAAATGAACCTGTCAGATCGTGCAATGAACCTGACGTCTGGACTACTGACAAAAAGTACTGCACGACTACCCAAGCGACGACTATAATGATGGCACGGCACTGCAACCCAGGCTGTCATTTACCGCCATTTCCTTTGCGTAAACCACTTTTATGCGTACAAAGAGATACGCTGCCTAGTTTTACCCAGGCATACGTGAGCTGTTTACGCTCCGCAGAAGACAAACCGCCTGCCACATTAAAAGTTGCACTTCGTACGGGATTCGAGGCACGTCTCTGCATTTAAAGCGCCGAATACTGACAAATGCTCGAGGCACATCTCTGTACCTTGCGCAGGCTAAGTGACAGACCTTCAAAACACGCCTCTGCATTTAATGCACAGGATAATGGCGGATCTCCATATTTAATGCTGGGGATTTGATTAAATGTCACCGAACCATCGTTTAGTGGCATCCCCTTTGCGTAAACTGCTTTTACACAGACAAGGGGATACGTTGCCTAGTTTTACACGGGCAGACGTGAGCTTTTTACGCTCCGCGGAATACAAACAGGCTGCCACGTCATCAGTTTCTCTTCGTATAAGATTCGAGGTGCGTATCTGCATTTAATATGCAGAATGGTGGTAAATCTTCGGGACAACAAAGCTTCAAAAACACGCCTCTGCATTTAATACGCAGGATGGGGGCAGATCTCTGCATTTAATGCATGAGATTTGATTATATCTCCAAGAGCCATAATTTCGGCTAAAGCGTCCACATCAACTCGGCTTCTATGCCTACTCGGCCTCTATGATCACTCGGCTTCTACGCCTACTCGGCTTCTACGCCTACTCGGCTTCTACGCCTGCTCGGCTTCTATGTCTATTTGGCTTCTACGCCATGGTGGCAGTTATTGGCTTCTACGCCAACCTCTTCTACACAAGAAATAACTACCTACGTGGCTTCTACGTCGTGATCTTCGTAGCAGCTATACGCGTTTGTCCCTTAGTTGGACACGCGTCACATGCTCACTCAGAAGGTCATCTATACGCAGGCATTGGTTATTTTAAACCGTCGTATAAAAGGGTGCTGTACTTTCCACTACTCAATTTCTACGCCGACTGTGTGGTCACTGTCACTAAAAACACTATAAATAAAGACCTCTATCAATAGAGGTGAAGGTCAAAAAATTGAAAGGTCGTAGAAATTGAAGGTAAAAGAATCAAAGAGATAGAGAGCAAAGAGAGAGAGAGAAGAATCCAGAGCTGAGACAAAGAGTAGTGATCGACGACTTTGGCATCGGACATCCACTCTCCCCCGCAACCTTCGAAGCTTCTTCTGTCTTCTACGGCACCTCTTCAAAACATCGTGTGGTCCAAGGGCTAAAGTGATCGACCGTAGATCAGACACCTATAGAAATATTTACCCAGATTAAATAAATTGTACTTCGATATTCCTCCTATAGGATCAAAATTGTACAAGCTTGTTTGTAAACAAAAGATCAAGGGTTTTCTTTCATAATAAAGAACCCGTCGTTCGTTATTTCCTTTAACGACTCCTTTCGTTTATTTTATCCGAAACACCGAACTATGACATTGTCCTAGGCATGGATTGGTTGAGCCAATACCACGCAATGCTAGATTGCCGCCGTGGTTGTGTCATCTTTAGACCCCCAGATCACCCAGAGTTTGAGTTTCTTCGGGTAGCCCGAGAGCATGGTGTCCAACCTACCCTAGCAACACACATTGCAGAAGGTGAACTGATGTACCCTCACTTTATAGCTGAGTTTGAGGATGTGTTTCCAGAGGATCTCCCAGGACTGCCACCTGACAGAGAGATTGAGTTCACTATAGAGTTGACTCCAGGAGTCCAGCCAGTTACATCCCCCGTTTACAGACTAGCACCGAAGGAGTTGGTTGAGTTGAAAGTCCAAGTAGATGATCTCTTAGATAAGGGTTTCATACGGGCTAGTGTATCTTCATGGGGAGCACCCATTCTATTTATACCGAAGAAGGACGGGACGGTATGCTTGTGTATCGATTACAGGGCACTAAATGCTATAACGATAAATAACAAGTATCCACAGCCACGCATCGATGATTTGTTTGATCAGCTTAGTGGTGTATATGTGTTCTCGAAGATCGATCTCAGATTCGGTTATCATCAAATCAAGGTACGGAGAGAGGACATCCTGAAGACGGCCTTTCAGACGAAGTATGGCCACTATGAGTTTTTAGTCATGTCGTTTGGTTTAACCAACGTGCCAGCAGTATTTATGTGTTTGATGAACAATGTCTTCCACCAGTACTTAGATAAGTTCATGGTGGTATTTATCGACGACATCTTGGTATATTCCAAAAGCCAGGAGGAGCATGAGAGGCATCTCAGGGTCATGTTGGAGACGCTGAGACATGAGAGGTTGTACGCCAAGCTCAGCAAATATGAGTTCTGCCTGGATAGAGTACCGTTTCTGGGGCACATAATCACCGGAGATGGACTATCAGTTGACCCAGAGAAGATAGCTGTAGTTGGGACATGGCCTACCCCCACATCAGTCACAGAGGTTAGGAGTTTCCTCGGACTTACCGGATATTATCGGAGGTTCGTGAAAAACTTCTCGAGGATAGCTGCGCCTATGACGCGACTGACGTGTAAAGGCGAGGAGTTTATCTGGACCGACAAGTGTCACGCGACTTTCGATGAGCTGAAGAAGCGTCTGACATCAGCACCAATTTTGACACTACCTTCAGGATCAGGAGGATTTGTAGTGTACAGTAACGCGTCTGGGAGCGGATTAGGATGTGTACTGATGCAACACGGTAAGGTGATAGCCTACGCATCGAGACAACTGAGAGTTCATGAGAAGAACTATCCGACGCACGATTTGGAGCTAGCTGCAGTGATATTTGTACTAAAGCTATGGAGACACTACCTTTATGGTGAGCATGTTGAGATTTACACAGATCATAAAAGCCTGAAGTATGTCTACACGCAAAAGGAGCTCAACATGAGGCAGAGACGCTGGCTAGAGTTGATGACAGATTATGACATTGAGTTGCAGTACCACCCTGGCAAGGCGAATGTAGTAGCAAATGCCTTAAGCAGGAAGCCCATGGCATACTTTTTGATGACTCAGTGGCAATTACAAGATTTGTGGCGAGATGTTTAGTTTGTCAGCAAGTCAAGGCTGAACATTAGAGGACTGTAGGACTATTGCAGCCGCTTCCATTCCTGAGTGAAAGTGGGAACACATTACCATGGACTTTGTCACAGGATTCTCACGGAGCCCTAGTGGAAAGGATGCAGTTTGGATTGTCGTAGACAGACTCACAAAGTCTGCATATTTCTTGCCCTTCAGAGTTGGGCAGTCCACGAAGATATTAGCTGACATGTATATAAGACAGATAGTACGACTACATGGAGTGGCTGTTAGCATCGTATCAGATCATGATTCCAGATTCACGTCGCATTTTTGGCAGAGTATACAGGAGAGCCTAGGAACTCGTCTCAATTTCAGCACTGCATATCATCCACAGACTGATGGCTAGTCAGAGCGCACGATACAGATATTAGAGGATATGTTGAGAGCATGCATGATTAATTTTGGAGGATCTTGGGAGGACCACCTACACTTGGTAGAATTCTCCTACAATAACAGCTACCAGGCTAGCATGCAGATGGCACCTTATGAGGCACTATACGACAGGAAATGCAGGTCGCCAGTTTGTTGGAGTGACGTGGGAGAGCGTCAGATACTTGGTCCAGAGTTGGTGACACAGACAGTGGAGAAGGTCAAGCAGATTCAGAGCCACCTGCGTGCAGCACAGGACAGACAGAAACATTGGGCAGATGTGCACCGCAGGCCATTGGAGTTCAAGGAAGGTGACCATATATTTTTGAGGATATCGCCTACTCGTGGTACCATCAGATTCGGAGGCAGAGGCAAGCTGAGTCCGAGGTACATCGGGCCTTTTGACATCTTAGAACGAGTTGGCGAAGTGGCTTACCGTCTTGCATTGCCTCCATCATTAGAAGGAGTACATGACGTATTTCACGTATCGCAGCTGAGGAGATATGTCACAGACCCTAGCCACGTACTTAATCATTCGGAGATTACCGTCGGGCCTAGTCTATCTTACGTAGAGCAGCCAGTTGAGATCCTCGATCGCAGCGAGAAGACTTTGAGAGGGCAGACTATTCGACTGGTTAGAGTTGCATGGAAGCATCATTCGCCAGGCGAGTCTACCTAGGAGCATGAGGATTCCATTCGACAGCGGTTTTCGTATTTATTTGAGGAGCAAGGTACGAATTTACGTACGATATTTGATTACTAGTTGTTTTTAAATTCTCTTCGCTATTATCGTGCTTTACTTTTAATTTCGGGGACAAAATTTTTCTAAGTTGGGAAGAATGTAAACCCCCTCAATTAATTTCATAGATAGTCGGGTATGGATTGGAAAATTTTGGTTTAGCAGCAGATGTTTGAGGTTTAGAGTAGAGTTGCATATGTCTGTTATTTATTAATTAAACCTTTGGTGCGCCCAACCCTTGTTGTTTTATTCGGAGCCCAAATATCAGCCTATAAATTCCATCAGACTGTTGTACTTCTGACTTGACTCGCCAATTTAGGCACTGGACTTTTCTGTCACACAAAAATCAAATTCGTTGTGCCTTAAATTAATCGCACAATTTTCCGTATCCTAAATCCCATATTTAAATTTCGTGTTGGACACCTGTGTCGTTACCTTAAAATTTGAGATACCAACTTAACCCGTTGAGCCGGACCAACTAAAGGGTCCAAGACTGACTCCAAGCCCCGCCATTTTTGACCTTTACATCATTTCTAAATTTTGACCCCAAGTGCCCCCATTTAATTTAAAAGCGTGGGACACTTTAATTCTATTTAAATCGGGGATACCAATTTTGACTAATCCTATTTTAATCCCCAATTAATCCCAATGTCCAATTAATTAAACCCATGCCAAACACACAATACCCCCTCACCATACAAAACACCAAACACCATTTCCTCCATAATTTTTGTATCATTTTATGTGTTCGTGCAATTACCCAAATTTAAGGGGCTTAGTTGCAATTATTGAATTAGGTGTCCTCACCTCATTTGCCAAGGCTAAATGGAGAGGCTACCCTTCTTTGACCGTAGTCAACATTTTCTTCCTTCCTTTGCATGAAGAAACCTAATCCTTCACGTAGAATCTCCACCCTCCATTTGAATTGGGAGCATCACAACCCTCCATCCTCCACACCAACCCCTATAAAGTATCCTTTCCCCCTCTCCCCAATGCAGGCCCTAATCCCTAGGCATTGGAAACCACCCTCTCCTCTCTCTCTCTCCTCCTTCCTTCACCTAGAGAACCGAGCCTCCCTCCTCCATTCATATATTTTTTTCTTTCTTCTCCTTCCATTCTTCTTCTTCTCCCTTCTTCTTCCTGGGGAAGTTTACCCCCCCCGACTTCACTCTTCTCCGACCCAACCGCGGCGAGATCCGGCGGCCCGACTCCGCTGTTCTCCGGCGTCCACCGCACTCTCCACCCGCTCCAGCCCGCTGTCACGGCGTCGAGTCCCCCCCCGACTCCGCGCACCTCAGGCCACTGACCGCCCGACTGCACTCCGGCGAGCCGTGTCCCGACGTCGAGCTGCACTGCCTCTCCCACCGACCTACTGCAGTCAATCGACCAACCCGCGGCGGCTGATTTGTCCAGTCCGGCCAACCCGCTGCAATCATTGACCGCCCCTCCGGCACTGTGCAGCCCGCCACTCCGATGAGCTTCCGGTCTCCCCCACCACCACAATTGCACCATAGCCGATCTCCTTACCACCATTGCATCACCATCACCGCCTCCACCTGAGCCCCTCCGGCAACATCTCCCTCCGGCGACCATCGACTACTCCACCACCACCTCCAGCTTCAATACCACCTCACCGTCGAGGTATACGACTCCCTCCCCCTCTCTTTGTCATTAATTTTATTATGTGTTTAGTTAGGGTTTTTAACGTATAATGTGTTTATGGTTAGGGTTCTTGATATATATGGTTTTATGTACATTAGCTAGGTTTGTGTTTAAATAATGGTTGTGTTGATGTAGTGTAGTATAGATGAGCATGTGATGATGATATGAGATTAGGATCAATGATGAGTTTAAGGTTTGATTTTAACTAGTGGTTAAGAATATTTTGCATAGTTGAAAAATAAATGCTAAATTAATTATTTACGGTTTAAATAGGATTTGATTGAGGATATGAAATATATACATGCGAGGATGGAAATTGGGATATAAAATGAGGTTGGATGTTAATGCCATATGAGATGGTTATCCTAATTATTAAACGCGCATTGGTTATTGTTGTTTAGCTGTTTTAAAATTATTACTGAAAATAAAATGATAATTAAAAGGTTGATGGACATTGGGAGCAGGTGATTGATTTTGAAATAGGTATAATATCGGATCATGAGTCAGAGATTGAGGACTGTAAAATATTAGTTAATTATTTGAGATTGAGACTGAGCTTAGGTATAGATGTGTGTCGCATCCCTGTTTGACATGTAATAGATTATTGATTTTGGTTTGTATCTCATCTCTAGGTACTGCGGGACCTGAGGGCTTGGACGTGGTACCGGATCCCCGTCATCAGCAGCCGCACGCAGACAAGTGTACCTTGCTACCCTGTATTTCAGTTTACAGATATTTATTGTTTCGTTATGTACATTGTGCACGTATTTATGTTAACGTTTGATACTTCGCATCCGGATCACAATCGAGTGCAGACGTTCGTCGTAACGTCTTAGAATAATTGTTAGATATTTCGTAGCACCTTAATGTACGTACCTGAGTATATCGACACCCCAGGACACACTCATACACTGTGATAGTGCCAGACTCCTGTATCCTGATACTGACATCATGACCAGAGACTGGGATGACCTTAGGGTCACGTCTGTTGAGTTATTTCTGCATGTTAAGACTGTTAGATAGAGGTTCAGGTTCAGCGCACAATCATTGACCGCTTGGGAAGGGAAAGACAGTTACTAGATGTTTGGATCCTCTGCACGCGCTTATATATATTTATATAGTATTTATATAGTGATCTTGTATCTAGTGTAGTGGTATCACCCGTGTGACTCTTTGCCCGGAGCTACGGTATGTCCCCTGTGTTTCCATGTCCGGAGCTACGGTTTTATTTTTGACAGCCCACGCGTCGAATATTGTCTTTAAACTGTGTCACACTTGTTCGGTTATGATAGAGTACCCTGTCGTTGCACTTGTACTTTCTGTTTACTTGGCATGCTATATTTTGTACCTTGTTACGTCCCTCTGAGGACCTGGTTCCCTTTCAGGTTTAGGCGACGAGGATTACCCGAAGGAGTACGGTCCGGGTACGTATCCTGCAGCAGGACCCACTGTCGAGGACGAGGTTATCCCTGAGGACTTCGCCTGATCGCTGGTAGTGACTCTTTCCTTGGGACGGTATTACTACCTAGTTACCTAATGTCGTTCCAAGTTATCTTATTGCTTACTTTCATTCCAGTATTTTGTACTAGCGGGTTTGTTCCCGTGTGACTACTCTAGTATTTATACTTGATACTTTATCTTGGACGTTTCCTTTCTGCACATTAGTTGTTGTGATTACCTCTATGTGCTCTTAGATTTGTTGTCTGTGGATGAGATTTAGATTGACTATTTATGTGTTATGTGATGGGTTATTCATTGTACTTTACAGCTTAGGTGCACTCCGACGGACCCATTAGATTGGGATGCCCGCCGAAGTGCGCTGCTGGCCATTGCCACGTGACTCGGTTCCTTACCTATGGAGCCGGGGCATGACAGAAATACTAGCTAAGTGCCTTAAAATATTAATTATTATGTCATCGGCTTGGGACAAGATCAGGCCCGTCCGTATATGATTGGCTATGCACAAGTACAAGTAAGGGATCAGGTCAATCATGTATAATTGACTATGTACAAGTATAGATAAGGAAATTAGACCAATCATATATGGGGAGCTATGCACAAGTAATAAGATCAAGCTAAACCCTCGTGTGGGGAGGGTGAGCTATGCATAAGCAAAGTGGGGTATGATCACATAATCACTAATACTTCTCTGCCCCCGGCTAGTACGTTGGATCCAATCATGACTCCTCATGACAGGTATCAATAATACTAGCCCGTGAATCCATTGTGTCAGGAATCAAATATATCACTACAATACTAAAATCATAGTAAACATCAAAATAATGGAAACTGTCAGAGAATGTACTCGCTTGTGGTCCTCAGTAAAGTGTGAGGATCAATGTCCAAACTGGAGTCACTCTGACCTAAATATCAAATATTAATATTAATTGGTGAATTAAAGGATGAGCATGCTCAACTAACTAGATATGATGTTTTAGGCTATGTCTAAGTCCAAACTGGTTAACTAGGTCCACTAGTAAATTTCTATATCATAATAGTCTATTTAGATAGTATATAACTAGTACTACTCACTAGTAACTATACTAGGTCATTACCTTAGTATAATAGTAATACCTTAACTAATACTTATACTATTTAGTATGAACTTGGTATCATGGATACCTATCCATCACTAATACCTTACACTAAAATTATACATTTTAGTCCTACTAATTCTTAGTATAAAACTCTGCTAATACTAGCAACCCCTCACCTCACTGTGCATATTTTCCCATGTCCACTGATTCATTCTTGCTCCCTTATCTCCAATCTATCATACCTACTGATACTCTAGTCACTAACTTAATTAATACCATAACTTACAACTTAGCTCAACTAACCAAAAATTGATTATTACATATACACTTTTAGTACTAACCTTTGGTATCACCTGAAACTAAAACTTATTATCCAAAACTAATACTCTCCTTTCTTAAACCTAACTACTCAATAACTTAACCTACTTATAGAACCTGACTTAGTCACTGTACTTAACTGAACACTCAACACCCTTAACAGACTTGTGCGCAAACACACATCAATACACCCCTACTGTTTTAGTTTGAAACTGAAATAGGATGCCTAGCATTTAGAGTCCCCTCTTAACTTTACACTTAGACTTATACACACACGCCTCACTATTCACATGTGTCATTGTTGTTGCCCTTTATTTCTCCTACACATGATTGGATCCAACTTTGCATCATATTGCTACAGATACTCCCCTATCTCACTTCACTCCTTACTGCTACTTGCACCACTCCACCTTCCATATACCTTGTTGTATTTAGCATTGCTTGCTCACATTGCCATGCTCCTTATTCCCTGTTGCAACCCCAACAACAGTTAGCAGTTGTATGCATACTAAACACCCTCTCGTTAGAATAAGAACACCCTCCAACTGATACTCGTATCAGTCACTCACAATGCCTTTCCTCATAGTTGCTAATATTGCCCCTAATTAGTTCACTGATACTAATCCCCCATTGTTTCCTTTTTTTATACCACCTCAACTGATATAGTCACGTATCAGTCTTCCTACTGTTACCACTGCCTAGATATCACAGCGGTAGCCACACACTTGTGTTCCCACCTACACATCCTTCTCTTGCACACCCTTACTTAATTCCTTGTATCAGTGCACCTCTCCTTTGATTGCATCACAGTCACCAATTCCCTTTCCATATTGCACTCAGTCCTTTGTTGCACACATGTGCACTTAAGCACAACATTAAGTATAGATACACCTATTCATATGTTACTGTAGGTGTATATCTAGATTACATATATATTATGGCAATTCTTCAAACACTTGAAGTGTCATACTTAGAGTACACACTCACATTGGTTTTTCCTCCTTGATACTCATACCAAAATCTCCAATACCTAATTAGAAATATATATATATATATATATATATATATATATATATATATATATATATATATATATATGAAATATAATTATATATAGCTATTGGAACTTCCTACGAAAGAATTAGAACTCAAATGCATAAAATCCCCAATTTGGAGCCCTATATCACACCGTGTCATATCGTGTCATGATACACCTTACTCGTATTCATTTATGGACATGTATCTACCCCCACATGACCAATACAACTCTAATTAGGCCTACCAAACCTAATGACAAACACTTTGTGTTCCATTCTCGGATCTCCCAAAAAATGAGCACAAAACTCAATGAAAAAATCTCAATAAGGGTCAATAGGAGTCCAAACTCCTTCCTATGGGTAGCCCTAATGTATGGATGCAATCTACATGCTCTAAGACATCAAATGAAACTAATTGGATAAGGGATTTAGAATTTACCTATTGGGAGATGGATTTCTAATGCAAAGCTAATAGGACACGTTGTGGACACAAACACCAAGCCAAACTCCTTCTTATCCAAGCTCCTTACACCCACTAGCTTCTAGTCTCCTTAGATGGTGAGAATGAAAGAATTTGAGGTAAATTTTTGAGGGATTTGATGGAGAAAACAACTATTGGGGATGAATACCTAATTAGGAAATAAAATAGATGAGAATGAGAGGAGAGAGAGTGTCCCCTATTCTAATTAGGACTGGCCACCCCTATTCCCTTCTTCAAGTAATGTGCAATGTCCAAAGTGCCCCTTGGGGTTGTCATGAAGAATTAATAATCAAGGGGAAGCTTCTACTCCAAATGGTTAATTAATTAAGTCACTAACTTAATGAAAAAGGCTAATAAATTGGGCTTAAGTGTCACTAACTTAATGTTGGTCCAAACTCAGGTCTAGTTTAGTTTGGTCCACTAACACAAGTCCACTAACTAATGTTGCGTGGTAACAATTAATTAAAATATACAGTATTAATTATATAACATGCATATAAATTAAATAATTATAAAAAGACTAAAATACTCCTATTTTAGAAATGTGGTAGTGACAGACAATAATATCTCAACTCCAATTATAGGACAATATAATGGTAAAGATAATCCATAGTCAATAACAATAACAAACAAGAGAAAGATATGGCACGATATGGAATAAAAGAAAAGAAATATAGAGTTTCCATACATCACAAGTCCAAGTCTAATAGTTTTATCTCAACTCAAATATCCCAATTATAGTATATGTTATAAAGTCTAGCTAAGATCAAATACAATATCATAAAGAATAATCTAAAACTCTCAAATTGGTGGTACTGTATTAAGAGGCTCTATGGTAGAATCTTAACGGACTCGCCATCCTATAGCCCGTAGTAGGTGAGATACATCTGTTCTAACCAATCATCTAAAAAATATATCCAATCAGGATTGGAGCAAAGTACAACCCAATAGCAGTTCCAATTTAATTGATAATGACTATAAATGGAAATAGAGAATGTAAGACAAGACAGAAAATAATAAAACAATATGTCATAGTATGGTGGAAAGAAAAGGTAAATTAAAACAATATAGTATAACTGATCACAATAAAATAAAATAAAGATAATGAACTAGAATATTGAGAAGAACTGTAACTACATTAAGTGTTTGAAATACTAGTTAGATATGTGACCGGTTTGGGTTATCAAGATCTACTAACACGATCATTAACATAATCATATGGTTAGTATGATTGGCTATTGTATACAAGGAACACAATCATTTAAAATTGGTTGTTTTTGTAAGAACACAATCATTTAAGATTGGATGTTGCCTATGGAGTAAAACAATCACACATGAGGTGTATGACTGGTTGTTGCCTACATGATACATTATAATGTTCAAGGTTTTGATAACATATCTATCTAAAACTTCCCCTTACCCCCAACCAATACTCATGGATTCGATTATGATACGTCACAAACACGAATATAATATGAGTACACGAAGAACATGAATGTACATGAATAAATACGAGCACAAGGAATACCCGATGCACACGATAAAGTATATGCGATAGGAGTATCCGAAGTACACAATAATGGGATGACATCTCCTGACAGGATCAATATAGTACCAGTCCGTGTAACCACTGTCGAAATCAAGTAAAATATTTCTAAATGCTTGTATTATAGTAATTATCAAATACTGAAAACTATCAAAAAATGTACTCGCCTATGGTCTTGAGAAAAAGATGTCACTCGGTGTCCAAGCTGGTGTCACACACACCTATATATGAATATCATGTCAATGGGTGTAAAGAAGTAATAAATATGCTAAATGCATTAAATATGAGGATCTAGGCCATTTCTAGGTCACACTAGTTAAACTAGGTCAAACTAGGTCTTAACTAGATTTCTAGGTCCAAACCTAGCTATACTAGGGCAATACAAGTTAAATTAACTATTATATTAAGTATCTATATATATACTAGATGATATATTATACTATTCATACTTACTAATTAGTATACTTGGTATCTAGGCTAATTACTCAACCCATAACTTCTACCTTAGTATCTAACTTACTAACACTTACCTTGGTACCCCACTCATACTAAGATACTTAGCTCATCATACACATCACATTACACTTAATATACAAGACACTAGGATATCTTAACTACCTACTTATTTCCTTGCTAACCTTAATTGCAGATCTGACACTCTAAACTAGATACAAACCAACTCAAGTGTTCAACTAATACCTGCCATCACCTAATTATTCCAGGTTCTTCCCAAACTTAGGTCCTATCTTGGAATGTCTGTTGTTAAGCACTGCATTTTTAGTGCACTAATACCTTAGTATCTGTTCTCACCTCCAAGTATGATACTCTTCTTTACCTGGGTTGTATTGCCCAATCCACTGCCCTTACATAAACAAACGGGTGTCCCTCATGTCTTTCGGCCATACATTAGGTACTTGATATGGATACACTTGAGCTTCAAATACTAGTATCCAGTTCTCTTCCCTCTGATATTCATTTAAAGTACATCACTGAATACTCTGGTATCTAAAATCTAATACCTCAACCTAATACCCTCACCCCTTGCTACATACTGTCACTCATATCTCTTGTACTTGATAATACACTCAAAATCCTACACTAACACTTCTATTCTCAGGCACTCCTTCAATTTATATTGAAGTTACACTTAACATTAACTTCTAACACAAACACCTATCTCAACTATAATCAATACTCTTATCAAAACCAACATCAATTGTTATAATAGCAGACTTCCCTCCCCCTCCTTTAGTTCCTGCAACAATAGGAATAACAACCATATCAGCAGCTACTTACTGTTGCACCAATCCCCCTCGAGCTCTCTAAAGTCTGCACTAACTGCCTACTCTACATTAACCCGAACACTCTACATATCACCCCAATCTGATATTATCAGGTATCAGACCCCAAGCATCTCGCTGCAGCACAGTGACTACCCCTCCAAAATATACTTAACTCTACACACTGTGACCCACTACATTAGTGGAGCTAATCTGGCCTTCACTCTTGTTATTGCTCTGCTATGAAATTCCAGTTGTTACTACCACTATTCCTAATACTGGTGCACTTGAGTGCACAACTGATACTTCGCGTATCAATGCCTGGTTTTTCTCCAACTAATCTTATGTACATAGAGCATTGCCCCCAAACTAGTGCATAAGGCACTACAACCTATCCAGATTTCTCACTGCACAACCTTGCCTCAAGACTGCAGGTTGCTACCAAACTCCCCTCACCACTGCATATTGGTGTAGCACACCCCCCATATACTCTCTGGTATCAGAGATGATACCCTCACTGCCTTGAATACAACTTCCCCTCTTATCTATGTTGTACACAAGCAACTCGAGCATTCCCCTCCTCTTGGTAGTATCCATATCATGTGTTACTGCCCTTACTCATTGTAATGTCAATTACCACTATTCACATCAAACAAATATGAACTCAAAGCTCAGTCCCAAACCCACATTAACCAAACTACACTAGTACTCCTTCCTTTCACTGATACCAAGTGGTACACACTTAGCCTCTACTCAATCACTGTACTTAAACTTTTTCCCTGTTGTCTGAAATAAGTAAAACAGCAAGCCAACCTACTGTCAACTTGGACAGAACCTTTTTGACCTACTGCAGATCCTTTCCCCTAAAGTCTTATTGTTCGAGCACATCCCTGCACCCCCAACCTTTACTTCATATCTATACCAACCCATCACCTCTGAACAACACTGATATAACTATTTAATTGGAAACTCACTCTCAATACCAACACTCACCTGACACCCCATAGTTGCACAATCATTCCTCAAGTACTACTTCAAACACTAGCTTACACCCAATTCCCCCACTTTGCTGCAATTTGAAGCATCCACTGGTCTGGCCTACACCATCTGTAGTGTCTGTTGCAACCCCCTCCTTAACCTTGTCTCACTACACAACTACGAACCTGGGTCCTCCTTGCAACTCAATGCACATTCCCTACCACATACCTAAGCAATTTTCTTGCAGATGCAGAACAATCCCGACCTGGCACAATCTGCTACTGGTCCTACTATATATACGGCACTCACATTACACAATAGGAATTATAGTTATATAAGTATAGGTTTGTAACATCATATACTATATATATATATATATATATATATATATATATAGGTTTGTAACATCATATATATATATATATATATATATATAGATATATATATATATATATATATATATATATATATGAAAATCATGATACACTCCTCAACCAAGTATCAAATCTCCTAATCCTCACAAATATCATTCCCACGCATATATTACATTTATAAATAACTAATACAACTTGTTACAATAGAAATTAAAGGGAATTGCACAAAATCACTCAAAATGAGCCCCGTAGCACAACGTATCATATTGTATCGTGATACGGCCTACTCGTATCCAATTGTGGGCAAGCAGCTACTCTTACAACCCCGATCTAAGTCTAATTAGATCTAATTGGTCTCATGACACACACTTGATGTGTTAATCTCGTAATTTTCCGTAATTGGACACAAATCACCATGTAACTTTCACAATATAAGTCATATGGAACTAATTCTTGATCCTATAAGTAGCCCTAACCCAAGGTATGATTTCTAATGGTTAAATGCTTAAATTAGAGTCTAAAATAAGGGGTGGATTCAGAATTTACCTATTGAGAAATAGATTTCTAATGAATTGCTCAATGGACACAATTAGGACATGATTCTCCTTGCCAATTCCTCCTTCTTCAAGTTCTTCTTGCAATCTCAAGCTCCAATACTCTTTAATTGATGGGAATAAGAGGGAATGAGAGTGAATTGGAAAGAATTTGGTAGAGGGATGAAGTTAATTAGGGATGAATCAAATTGGGGATCTAGAATAAGTAAATTATTGAAGTAGAGAGAGAGTGAGTGGCCTTATATGTGGTCGGCCCTTCATCTCACAATAATGTCTAATTTGCTCCTACATGCTAGTTTATGAAGAATAATTAAGAAGGGATAATTTAGGAAGTCTCTAACTAATGCAATTAAGCTAATCATCATAATTAACTAGTGGGAATGGGTTTAACTTGGGCCTAGTCCATTTTAGGCTCAATTGTTTGTTACAACAAGTCTAATTGGGTTCACTGGTGTCAATCTAACTAATAGGCTGGTCCACTAGTTATAAATAAATAATACAAGTCACAAATAATTAAATAGCACCCTAACTAAATATAATAAAAATAAAATTATGCAAAATGATAAAAATACCCTTGTCTGAAAATGTGGTAGTTATAATCCCACCCCCTTAAAAAAATTGTATCCTCAAAATTTAAAGATAATCGTACCCCCTCTCGGTCAAACCATTAGTCTCATCTAAATCATACAAGCATGCAATTTAAAATAAATCACTAATTATGGTCAATATGTATGGTGTTGGTCTCCTTCTGTTATAATATTGCAACCTCAGTCAGGTTATACTACTAACTATACTAATTATATCACAAGCAACTACAAGGTATTAAGGAAGCAATCAAATAAAATAGATGGCAACCCTTATGGTCCTCTTCTTCTTCTCCCACAGCCTGCGTAGGGACTTTGATAGCAACCATTTTCCTATAACTCAACCTCGCGGTCGCAGATGGTCACTGTCTTCTCTTCTTAGATGGAGGGCTACGCACCGAAGAAGTCCTACGCTTTATTGGCGAGTCCACCGGAGGCAAGGGGTCGTCGAAAGTATTCTCTTCCTCCGTCGTCGAATCGGGGTCAGCAGGCAATGGTACAGCCTTCCCCTTGCCTTTCCCTCGATATTTCTTGGACTCTCTGTTTCGGGGCTTTCAGCTTAGTACCCACTATGAAACTGGTATACCTATCAAAACTGGGCGGTGGCTCATTTACCGCTACATAAAAGTTAGCGGTTGCATAAAAAATCTGTACTGAAATACTAACGTCCGGCAGATTGAATCAGACCTGGGTATTGGTTGAAAAATAATAATCCCAGGCTTGAGCCCCGTCAAGAATGCTACCCTCGAAACCAAGGCATGGGCTTGGATTGCTCAACATGAGTTGGTTATACCCGAAGTGGGGGGCAAACATACTTGACATGTAAGCCTCCAAGAAGACAAGATTTTGATTTTGATACACCAAGTGTGATGGCAGGAAGGAGAGTAACCAGCGGAAGAACCTTGGAGATAAGACTTAACGGTCCATGCCACCATCACATTGAACCCTCTTTACCTCATCTTCGGTGAACTTAGGGACCGAGACTGTCACTCCCCATTCCCAAAATACGTATTTTGGGATATATCTATTTCTTGCTTGTATTTATTCTTGCTTAGAGTATTTCTTACTCACGTGATTATTAGGTTGCATGCATGGAGACTAGACCCATTCTTTGGTCTAGCATGGTTCATGGTTTATTTTTGGGTTGGTTTATTCATGAATTTGAATCCATGGTCTAAATCTCAAATCCTAGCTATATAAGCTAACTTATTTCTCTCTATTCCCTCATTCTTCATTTTTTCTCTTTCTTTTATTTCTAGGCAAGTAAACCTTTCGATTTTTATTTCGAATAGAGTCACACGGGAATAAACCCTCTAATACAAATACTGAACGAAAGGAAGCAGTAAGATAACTGGGGCCGATATCTGGAAACTAGATAATAATATCGGGCCCAGGGTGAAGTCACTACCAGAGATCAAATAAAGTCCTCGGGAAGGATCTCTTCGTCTACAATAAGTCATGCTCCTGGATATACACCCAGTCTGTACTCCTCCTGGTAGTCCTCCTCGCCTAAGCCTGGAAGAGAACCAGGTCCTAAGAGGGACGTAACAAGGTACAAAAATAGTATGACATAGTAAAACAGAAAGAAAACATGTGATACGCCGGTGTAATCTAGAATAACCACCTAAGTGAGATGCAACTTTGAAGACAATGTTCGACACGTGAGATTTCCAAATATAAAATCGTAGCTCTGAGGCATAGAGACACATGTGGCATATCGTAGCTCCGAGCACAAAGTCACACGGGTGATACTACGACTCCGGATACAGGATCTCTACATAAATAAGAATATATATATATATAGCACGTGCAAAGTAGCCCAAGCGTCTAGTAACCATCTTCCCCTACCAATGCGGTCAAAGAGTGCTCGCTGAACCTGAACCTCTATCTAACAGTCTCGTCATACTGAAGTAACTATCAACAATCATGACCCTAAAGTCATCACAGATTTCGGTTATGCTGACACTATCAGGATACAGGAAGTCTGACACGAAGACAGCGTTTGAATGTGTCCTAGGGTTCCGATATAACCAAGTAGGTACATCAAGGTGTCGCAAACATCTATCAATCGATACTAGACGTTACCGACGAACTTCTGCACCCGGATATGACCCGGACGCTAAATAACGATTCCGATCCTAAGCACACACAATGCATAGATAGAATAAATAGTAAATTTGGAATTGAGATAGAGGATGGCAAGGTACACTTGCCTGGATTCGGATGCTGAAGGCGGGGCTCCGGTATAACGTCCAAGTTCAAGGATCCCAAAGTACCTAGAGAAGATATATAAAAGTAATTAATAATCTAGCTTGATACTATCTAAAATAAGAGTTAACATCACGATAAGCATAGGCTTATGTCTTAGTTACATGGCTCATGTCTAAGATACTAACTAGAGGGTTGACCCAAGTTGACATGGGTAATATTGCATCAAATACGATCATCAAATAGTATAATATCCTCAAATAATATCTTCAAACCCTAATATTCATCACAGTAAATTCAGTCATCTAAGTTATGCTCATCCTCGACTATACCATCCCTGTAATCATAGACATAATTTTATAAACCCAATTTAGTTGACGCACCTAAATACGCATAATGTTCACATATACTATCCTCATTGATATCATCACTAATGTACCAAAATTTATTGGAACATCCCCAACATATGCATTTATGCATTTCCTATATGTATATCCTCGAACAATTATTATAAAATATCAAGTTCACATATATGTAACCTCAATAATTGCTATTATACCATGCATGTTTACATATATAAATAATCTCAAACAATTGTTATAAAATATCCATTCCACATATATATAACCTCAACAATGCCATTAAACTATGCATGGGTAATATTCAGGAAAACCCTAACCCTAACTAGGATTTCTTAGCACAAAAAATAACTACACAAATAAGACGAAGGATAAGGAGTTACCCAGGTGGCTACAGGTGGTGGCAGCGGCGGTGTTGCAGCTTCGTCAGGGACGGCGTCAATCGCGGGGGTGATGTGCATGTCGAACGTGTGAGGGTGGTGGTGCTCGACTGCGGTGTTAGTGGTGATGTTGTCATGGTGGTGGGAGTGGGTCGGTAAAGTTGGTAATGGTGGTTGCAGTGGGTGGTATGGGAGGTGATGGTGGTGGTAGTGGGTGGTTTAGATGGCTGCGGGTAGAGAGAAGGGTGGTGGTTCTCCGGTGGTGTGATGGTGGCGAAGGTGGTGGTCATGGTGAAGAGATTCTATGGGTTATGGTGGCAGTAGCAGCGGCTGGAGGTCGTGGCGGCAGTGGCGGTGGTAGCAGCGGTATGGTGGTGGTCATCAGGTCGTGGTGGAGGCGGTGGTAGCGTTACTTAAGGTGGTGTCCGTTCGTGGAGGAGGCAGGGTTAGTGCGGCTTGAGGTGGTGGTGTCAGGTCATGGAGGAGGTGGGTGATGGCAGCGACGGGTTACGGTGGTGTTAGGTCATATATAGCTTCGACATGTCTGATTCTTTACGCCGTCTCTGTATAGAAAGAGTGCTAGGTCCAGTCTTTTACGCGTAGCGAATAGTCCATAGAACGCTGTTGAGTATTTTGAATATTTAGAAGAACTGTTCTGCTTTAAGACTGAGGAACCGCGTAGAGTTTTTACTTCTGATGAACAGAATTTTTGTTCAGACTTCGTCTTCAAGAATGACTTCTCGAAAAATCCCTTGGAACAGGGTCGAGGAATGGCTGTCGAGCTGAGTTCACCATTTTGATAGACGAGATATTCAGACTGGAGCCTGGATGAACCTCCATTTGACCCGAGAAGAGTAATTTCTCAATGTTTGAACTCTGTATGTTTCGGGTACTTGGGATATCTTGAGGTCAAGAAGAAGTATCTTCTGTGTGAACTCCTGTAATCGACCGTCTTGAGAACTGTTCGAATATGCGGAAAGTCAGAGATCCGTAGTGTAGATGAGCTGAAAATCCTGAGTTCGTAGTCTATTGAGCATAGAAAGCCACCGAGCGTGAGATCGTAGATTCGTAGCTGCTAAGCGTGAAGTCGTAGGTTTATAGCCTCTCGAGCATAAAAGCTACCGAGCACAAAGGCATCCGGGCTAAAATCATAGACTGATAGCTTGCGAGCGTAAAATCGTAGATCTGTTACTGTCGAGCGTAGAAAGCTCCTTAGCGTAGAACTGTAGATTTGTAGCCTGTGAATAAAAGAAATCTTCCGAGCGTAAGGTTGCGGATTTGTTGCCTTCGAGCGTAAACTAAACGCCACCGAGCGTGAGATCATTGATTTGGTATCTGCTGAGCATAAAGTTGTAGGTTTGTAGCCTCTCGAGCATAAAAGC
Source organism: Iris macrosiphon (assembly GCA_036927795.1). Taxonomy (NCBI): domain Eukaryota; kingdom Viridiplantae; phylum Streptophyta; class Magnoliopsida; order Asparagales; family Iridaceae; genus Iris; species Iris macrosiphon. The sequence continues at coordinate 121,794,911 of JAYESA010000011.1, read as the reverse complement.
TACCGAGCACAAAGGCATCCGGGCATAAAACCAAAGACTTATAGCTTGCGAGCGTAAAACCGTAGATCTGTTGCTGTCGAGCGTAGAAAGCTCCTTAGCATAGGAACCGCTGACCTGCTTTTGCACGAAAAACTCTTCAAATTTGCTGACTGACCGTCTTTCGAGAGTAGTGGGCTGACGTAGTACCCAATCATAACCAAATATTTAATTTGTGAGATTTGGTTGGGGTTTCGAGGAGCCCGTCCGAGGGTTCGAGGAGTCGACCCGAACTCTATATATATTCCAAGCTTTTGAGGGAAAAACTTTTCATCCGTCTTCTGCGAAAGAGAGTCTTCGATTGTTTGAGTTTTTCCCCTCGTTCTTTCTCCGAGCACTCCGAGTTTTCAGAAATGGCGCCAAAACAAACCCCCTCCACTAAGGGAAAGAGCACAGGCTCTTCTTCTCGTTCTTCTGCCCCGGCGAGAGAGTCTTCGGTCGGGCAAGGTGAACTTTCTTCTGAGCGAAGTGTCCTACCGATGAGTAGCGCACCCGGCCTTAGAGGTATAGCCTTTGGGATGACGAAGAACGACAAAAAATCCTTCGCACACGTTGAACGTGACTGCGCTAGGTTGTCTTCTGTGCTGATAGCCTCTTTGAGGAAGATGACGCACGGAGATGTTTTCATCTTTTACGCCCACATTTCTAATATGCCAGCGTAAAAACTCCATGTTTTTGCAGTTTTGAGCATAAAAGCTCTGACTGCCGAAAACTTGGTGTATACTATAAAATTTTAGTTTTACGCTTGTGGATGGGACCTCCGGCGTAGTAACTAGAATTTTGGCAGTCTGGCGTAAAGCACGGACAGTATACCGCCAATTTTGCTTCAGGATGTGACTTCCGGCGTAAAATGACCAAATTTTGTACAGTCTTGGCGCAAAGCACAGACTGTCGTTTCTTGGTCTTTATGTTGCAAGATTTATAATGACGTGTTTTCCTTGCACTTTCGCAGTTAACTTGCATGAGTCTCCACTGGCCGAGGTGATGGGTTCCGCTGCCGGGATGCTGCACTCGAACTATCTGGAGAATCTGTCGCACGTGACATTTCCTATCTCCGGATCCCAGTATACCGAAGGACGAGGGATCTTGATATCGGCTCAGGGCGAGCGGACATTGCTGAACATGATTAACGGAGAGCCCCTGACGTACATAGACGGGGACCAGTACATCAAGCCGGCCTTTCTCTTTGGGGACATAATTGACAAACAGTCCCAGACAAAGCCCAAGAGACAACCCTGGGTTTTTCCTGCCGAAAGTGTGGTCTTGTATCTGCCCACGATGTCGAAAGATTATCCCATCTTGGCTTTCTTCCTTGCCACACATTCCAGGAGGATGTCATGGACGCTGACTCCCGATCTTCACGGCAGGTCGGGGAAGATCTTTCATCTGAAAGGAGCTAACCAGGGGTCGTTTGTCAGCCGTCCTTCTGACATCGTGACGTTGTTCAGGGGACTATGCCCGGGCAGCGTCCCGAGTGAAGACAGTTCAGTGATCCAGCCGATCCAACTGCCGACTTTCTGCAACAAATTTATGGTGCGAGGGGGGTATACCCCAAGGAGAATCCTCGGTGCAATGGGTGGATCACCCCAACAAACCTCCGATGGACTTGCCTAGTTGACTGGGCCTTGAAACATTTTCGGAGAGAGCTGGAGGTCATCGGACTGTATGCTGCTGTGAGTGCGACGAGTGTTGGGTTGCCTCCCAACCCTAACCTGTTTCTGGCACTGATGGAGCGATACATTTCGCTCACCGGGACCTTCGCCACTCTACTGGGGGAGTTGGGGTTGGCCCTCCACGAAATGGCAGTGATCTCGAGACTGCCGATGGGGGACACCCCATATGAAGAGTATGTTACCACCAACCGGGAGTTAGAGGACTCGGACCCTCGGGTTGTGGAGGTGTATCAGGAGCTGATGTGCCACTACTTCGCGTGCACTGCTTTTTATAATGAGCCTTCTGATTTGGCTCACACCACTAAGTGGATGTCCTACCTCTTCTTCCACCAGGCCAGGGCCATCAAGTCGGAGAAAGTTTTCGGGGGCAAGAATGAGCCCGTGAACTGTTTGGGCGTGCTCAGTGCCCAGGTCGTCGAGGATCTTATGGAGGATGCTAAAGCTCTAGATCAGTTTCTCACTGACGGGGTAAGAAAGTATCCTGAAGGCACTAAGGCCTATAGTTACTTGAGGTGCCGTCGCAGTCCTTAGTCTGAGAAAGCCCGACTGGCTGGTTTCCTCTCCATATGGCTGCGTCGAGTAGTGGTGCCCGGTATCGCATCCGTGGACCGCATTCACCGGAATATCCTGTGGCCTGCCGTTCGTCTGGTGTTCGGGGCAAGATTGGGCTTGCTCCCTGCCATGGTGTGCCGTATACAGGCTGGCCTGAGAGCCATGACTGACGGACTGCTCGTTGATGAAGCTCGGCGTGATAGCTTTCCCCGGGTAGAGTTACCATACCTGTACTTGATGGGATGGTTAATTCTCCACAAACCCCGGGTGATGTCTCCCGGCCCTGGTAGTAGCACGGGAGGTAGTTTCTTGCTGAACTACAAGGACTCCCTCTGGAACATGAATACAGTCTTAGACTGTCGGCTGGTGCTGAGCCTCGGTCATTGTTGGAAGCTCCTCTGCACTGTCCCCTCTGTGCATCGCAATCAGTCGGGGATTAGGCTTGAGGATTTAGGTGGAGAGAAGACCAATCTTCCTTCGCGATTTTGACATACGTGGAAGCTTTAGGGTGCCTTCTCCCAAGCCTGGGGGAAAAGTCGAAATCCCCTCGGTTTTGTCTGACGAGGGTGAGGAGTCCGTCACTCTGGATGAGCCTCTGGTATCGGTGTCGAGGTGTGAAGTGCCTCCGCCTGCGGGGGCTTTGGCAGTCTTTGGGAAGCAAAGGGCTCCTGCCTCGAAGCAGACTTCCACTCGCAAGAGGAAGAAGAAGTCGGTTAATCGTTCTCTCCGGATTCCTGGCATTGAGGATCCTAGAGAGGAACCTGCTGTCTCTCCTGTTGGGGATGTCTCTTTGATTGGAGGTTCCCCGCCTTTTGGAAAGGGACCCTCAGTTTTGGCTGGTGGTGCCGGAGAACTCCTGCTTGAGGCTGCTGTTGCTGCCACTGCCTCCGGTAGTGGAATGAAATCGCCTGCGTGGCCGAGGCAAATGGGAGAATCTTTCCCTAGACCAGCAACGGGTGAAACTCCTGCCGCGTCCGTGAGCATGACTAGCGAGATTCCAGCTGACGAACCTCGACTGCTTCTTGGTGAAGACTTAGTAGAGCTCCTGGCGATGTGGGTTGGCCTACCTCCTTCTCCAGGTATGACAGTTCGTATTGCGTCATTAAGGCGTGATATAGCTATATCGGCTGCAGACGCGGCATATATACCGTTGGCTACGGGTAAAGGTCATCTTTTATGTCTCCTCTTAGAAAGATTACTATCATATTGATATCAACTTTCTTGTCCTTTTCTCAGGGGATGGTGTCCACGGGAAGTATAGCGTTGAAGCGCCTTCTGGCTCTGCTCGGGCTCCTGGCGATGATACGGAGGCGTTCGACTTCGAGGAGGAAATACCTTCGGGGGCCAGCTCGCCCGGAGTAGTTTCGTCACCTCAAGAGGAGGACGAACCTGTTATCGTGACCTCGCCTCTTGCGAGTATGCCGATGACTTCGACCGTCATTATCGCACCTTCTTCGGTCGTACTACACGTTGAGGCGGCGGCTGTGGCCACTTCGTCTGCAATCATTCCTAGAGGGGAACTCGCCAATATCGTGGCCACTCCTGGCGTTCAACCAGATCTGGTTGCGCTGACCGAGCTGTATACCAGCCTCTTTTACACCAGTTTGAAAATGCTGATATCAATGGTGTTGGCGAAAAATCTGGATTTTGAGCGTCTGAAGAAGGCTTCCCAATTTTCGATTGGGGCGGTCAGGGAGTTCGGCGATTCTGGGGTGGCTTATGCCCTGGAGGCGATGGTTAATGGGTTGGAGCAACCTATTAACGAATATTTGCAGCTAGCCCGGGGCAGTCTTGAAGCTGAGGTCCAGGCCAGATATGACCTCATGACTGCGCGGCTTACTAAACAGCTGAAAAGCCTAGACAACTCCATCAAAGCACATAAGCTGCAGATGGATGAAAGAAAAGTTGTCGTGGAGGAGGCTCTTACTCTTCAGACGAAGTGCCAATCCGAGCATGAAGGGAATGTAGTGAGGGCCCGCAAGTTGAAGAAAAAACTTGCTCTGGCAGAGGAGTGGGCTTCCCAGTCGTTGGCAGGTCTAGATGTAGCAACTGGTCGACTGAGCACAGCACGACGGGATCTGGAGCGTGCAGAAGCTGCCCGAGCTGGCTCCCTTCGGGCAAGGGCCGAACTGTCCTTTATGAACAATCCTGAGGCATGGCTGGAACAGGCCAGCGCTGATGCCTTGGTTTCCAGGGACGAAAGGGTAGCTGCACTGGCAAAGCTGATTCGTGATCTGACCGCTCCCACACAATGATGTACCCTTTCTTCTTTTTGCTTCCCCAATGTAATTCTGCTCTTTTCGGGAATAAATAAAGCAAATCTTTTCTGACTTTATGGACCCATCATTTCAGAATATAAACGACAGGTTTAGGCGAGAGTGATATCAGAGGTAGTATGGACGTGATAGACTCTCGATAAACTTCTAGCAGGACATACCTATTCAGAGGTCATACGGACATGATAGAATATGACCTAACTAGTTTCGTTTTGAAAATAGTTTTGTCAGAATTGAGATTCTCGCTATATTCCACTTGAGTAGATGAGGTTTAAGCATAGTTCCTCTTCAGGAATTTACCATTGATAGGAGCCATGAACAGGTCTCCATTAGGCTGGGCTAACCTGTAAGCGCCGTTCGAGAACGTTGTCTCGATCACATAAGGGCCTTCCCACTTGGGCTGAAATTTCCCTTTACTCTAGTGAGTAAGAATCATCGGCCTTCTTACGGCTAAAACTAGCTCGCCGATTTGAACACTCTTTCCTTTACTTTATGATTGAAAGCTCTGGAAATGCGTGCTTGGTAGAGCGCGATGCGCTATTGAGCTTGGAGGCATTTCTCGTCTAATCCTTCTAGCTCTTGAAGCCTTAACAGGTCATTATTTTCTTGAGTCAGCTCATTAGTCACGGCTATCCTGAGTGACGGGATCTGGATTTCAATGGGGAGAACTGCTTCGCTCCCGTAGACCAGTGCAAATGGGGTACAACCTGTTGGTGTTTGTACCGTTATGCGGTACCCCTAGAGACATTCGCCCAGTTTCTCATCCCAATCTCTTTTGTTTGAAGAAACAAACTTCTTCAAGAGTTTGATAATAGTTTTGTTGAAAGCTTCTGCCAAACCATTAGCAGCTGGATAATATGCCGTAGAGGCAATATTATGTATCCGATTTTTATCGCAAAATCGATGAAACGCTTGGCTGATGAACTGAGGTCCATTGTCATGGATTATCCTTCGGGGAATCCCAAAGCGATAAATGACGTGATGCTTGACGAAGATGATTACATTAGATGCCTTTACCTCAGCAAGAGGGATCGTCTCTTCCCATTTGGAGAAGTAATCCGTGATGGCCAGTATGAACCGGTAACCTCTGGAAGAAGACGGGTGAATGGGACCAATGATATCCATACCCCATGCTTCAAAAGGCCAGGACGCAACCGTAGGATGTAGATATTCAGACGGTTGGTGTATGAAGTCTGCATGAACTTGATAGGCTCTATATTGTCTTGCATAGTTGATCGCGTCCGTGATCATAGTGGGCCAGTAATAGCCCATTCTCCTGATACGATCCTGTAGCTTAGGACCGGGCTGGTGCGCTCCGCATATGCCGTCGTGAGCCTCCCGGATACTCTGTCGTGCTTCGTCGTTAGAGAGACATCTCAATAGTAGTCCGTCGTAGGTCCGGCGATATAGGCATTGTGAAGATGCATCGAAGTAGAAGCGTAATGATCGTCTTTTGACGGATACTGCTTCTTTGGGGTCCTCTGGCAAGATTCCGTATGCGACGAAATCTATGAAGGGACTTCTCCAGTCTCTTCTAGGGGGATCTTTGTTCACAGCGTAGCTGCGTTCTATGTGAAAGTTGCTCTTCACACAGAATAAATCTCTGTTAAGAAGGATTACCGAATTCTGCCTTCTTATAGGAGTGGCTAAATTCGCAGCTAGACTGGCTAGGGCATCAGCTTCCAGATTCTGAGATTGAGGTACATGCTCTAGGAAGAACCCTTTAAATGTCATGTCTATCTCGACTGTTGCTTGGTGATAGGGGATGAGGTCTGGATTCCGGACTTCATATATTCCTCTGACTTGATTGACAATAAGCAGAGAATCACCGAAAGCTTCCAGGAAGACGACCCCCAGCTCTTTGGCGACTTGGAGCCCGATTAGCAGAGCATTGTACTCTGCCACATTATTGGAGCATGGCTCGCTAAGAGAATATGCTCGGTAGATGACGAGTTTATCAGGAGTGACCAAGATGATTCCTACCCCTGAAACCATGTTTCCCTGGGGACCAGTCCTAGAGGCACCGTCGAAGAACAGTTGCCATGCGTCACTTTCCATTACGGAATTATATTCTGCAACTTCGTCGGAAATGTCCTTATATAATTTGGAGGCCTCTGGGATCGGATGAGCTGCTAGGAAGTCAGCCAGCGCTTGGCCTTTGATGGACTTCTGCGGGACGTATACCATGTCATATGGTGTTAACAGCATCGCCCAAGTCGCGAGTCAGGAATTAAGAGCACTTTGCTTGCTCATCAGTACTCGAAGAGGGTTGATCCTGGAGATGATATGAATAGTCTGGCCGGCAACATAGTGCCGCATCTTCTGGATAGCGAACATCAGAGCCAAGCATTCTTTCTCCACTGGGTTGTACTGGTGTTCGGCTCCGACCATCATCCTGCTGAGGTAGTAGATAGCCTGTTCATGACCCATATCGTTCTTCTGTGCGAGAAGAGCTCCTAGTGAATGATCCATCGCTCGAACGTACAACAAGAACGGTCTTCCCATGACAGGAGGCACCAGGACTGGCGGACTGGTGAGGTAGCGTTTGATATCTCCGAAAGCTTGTTGACAGGTTTCGTCCCATATAAAGGATACACCTTTCTTCATGAGATGCGAAAAGGGCTGATATCTCCCCGAGAGGTTGGATATGAACCTCCGGATATAAGCTAGTCGGCCTTGAAATCCCTGGAGTTCCCTCAGATTACGGGGCGGTCGTATTTCTACGATGGCTTAGACTTTGTCAGGGTCCACTTGGATGCTTTTGGCGGTGATGACAAATCCCAGGAATTTGCCACTAGATACACCCAGAAAGGACTTCGTAGGGTTCATCTTGAGTTAATGTTGGCGCATTAACCCGAATACCGTCCTCAAGTCTTGAATGTGATCATCTTTGAGGCGGCTCTTGACGGCTATGTCGTCTACGTAACATTCTACTGTTTTGCGTAAATGCTCATGGAATATGTTATTCATAGCCCGTTGGTATGTAGCCCCGGCGTTCTTTAATCCGAAGGGCATGACCGTATAGCAATATACCCCCAACGGGGTCCGGAAGGCAGTGTGCTTCTCGTCTCCAGGATGCATCTTGATCTGATTGTATCCTGAGAATCCGTCCATGAACGACATGCGTTCAAAATCGCAGGTGTTGTCGATCATGATGTCCGTGATGGGAAGAGGGAACTCATCCTTGGGGCAGGCTGTATTCAGATCTCGGTAATCGATGCAGATACGTATTTTTCTATTTTTCTTCATGACTGGGACAACATTGGCGACCCAGTCAGGATATTGTTCTTCCCGGATGAAACCGCAGGCTATCAATTTCTTGACTTCAGCTTCGATGGCGTCCATCATATCCGGGCGGAACCGGCGTTGGTGCTGCTTCATAGGCTTCGAGTCGGTCAATATATTGAGTTTATGAGTAGCCACCTTTGGGTCAAGGCCTGGCATATCCTCATAATTCCAAGCAAAGACATCGATATATTCTTTTATCAGCTGGATAACTTCTTCTCTTTCAGCTGGGGAAAGATTGTTACTGATAAATATCGGCTTTGGCAAAAGTTCACCCCCAACATCAACCTGGATAACTTCATCTTTGGTGGAAGGTTCCCTCTTCTCGAAGCAGAATTCCCACTGCATATCCATTTGTTGAGCCCAAGAGTCATTCTCAAACGGCTCAGAATCCTGTTCGTCTGCTTCAAAGGGATCTGCCACCACCATATTTGCTGATAATGCTTGCTCGAGAGCGTTAGGTGAGTCGGAGGGTGACGAGCCATTCTGAGAAGAGGAAAAGATATCCTCGTCTGACTTAGAGGAGGTGCATATGCCAACCCGAAATGAGTTTGTTGATAGTAGGCGTCACCGCGCAGCGGCGTTCGTCTTCCTCTTCCGTAGTTGAGGCCTGGCTTCCGCTCCAAGTCGTAGCCCATGTTTTGCATGATCCTCAACGCTTACGGGCTGTATTGGTGAACTTGCAATTTTCCAGTATCGTCATTGAAAGAATCTTCCTGGATAGCCGGTTGATTGTGCATGCGGCCGAAGACTATTGAACGCTGGCTGCTGCAGGTAGGCGGGACAATGAAGATAGAATCCTTATGTGGTCCATATGTCGTGACGACGTTGGATGATGACGCTACTTCCCAGACATACGGACGGTAGGAGTTCATAACTTCCAAGAATTTTTGTGCTATGGGTTCTACCTCGTCACGGGAAGTGGATTCCTGATTTAGAATTTGAGCGTTAACGTATTGGAAAAGAGGATGTTTATTATCATCAGGAACTCCGTTCCTGGTCGCATTTACATCGGTCGGCTGCCCGTTGTGCCAGAGGTTGATGACCAAGGGTGGAGGCTTCTGGTTCAAAGTGACCACTAGAGGATCACTCCCTTTTCCTGACCTGGTTTTGTTCAGGTGAATAGCCATAGGCTCCATGGCTTTTGGACGAGTGGTTCGTCCTTTCACTCTGATTGACAGCGGTAGTGCGGCAGAGGGTTCTTCTGGCTCCTGGTGTGATTCCTTTCCTGCCTCGCCTGACACTTCTTCCGTGTGGTCTTGAGAGTACAACACGGCATCGGAATAGTAGGATTCTACTCCTTTAAACGGGTTTAGGTCAGTAACCTCCGTTTGTACCATTCCTTGGGGGTCTACATATTTGAGATATTGATGTAGAGTTGAAGGAACGATGTTGTGGTCGTGGATCCACGGTCTTCTCAGCAAAATATTGTAGGATACCTCTGAATCGATGACGTAACACATGGCCACCGATCTGAGGTTGCCAATCTGGATCCTCAGGCAAATTTTCCCCAACGGCTTACTTCTCCCGGCGTTGAAACCCACGATTGTAGTGGAGGTGTAAGCCAATTCGCTGGTAGGAATCCTCAGCGGCCTGAGCAAACTGTGAGGGATGATGCTGATCGACGATCCCGGATCTATATGAATCCGATCGACCTCCATGGAACCGACGTATCCGGTGTAATAGAGGGGCCTGTGATGCCTGTTATGTTTTAACAGCATGTCGTCTTGACTGAAAGTGATATTTGGGACAACTTCCATTACACTGTGGCATTGAGGACATGCCATCGGTTCTTCGTCGGGGGACTTAAGCTGGGTCAAGCATACCTCCGTCTGCATCAGTGCTTCACTCAGGGCTAGACGAGTGTCTTGGGAGAGCCTGAGTAGCTCGAAGATGGACAGCCTGGCTGGTGTATTAGCCAGTTGGGCCAATATGTCAAAGTTGTATGGCTTCTCTAAACCTTTGTTTGGAATATTTTTCACAGGTTTATCAAAGCACACTTTTCTTTGTTTCCCCTTGTCCGCCAGAGTTGGTTTTAAAAGACCGGCATCTGGTACGACGGGGTCTGGTCCTGAAGGTTTGGCAGCTGAAGCATCCACCGGTGCATCTTCCTGACTTGCTCCGTAGTCGTTGAGGTAGGCTTTCCCTGAACGGGTTGCAGCAAATACCTCATCTTCGTTTGATGACGAAGAAGTTGCGACCATATGGCATGGTTTGTATTTGGAGCTCTTTCTAGACGTAGCCTTAGTAGCTTTAGTCTCCTCCTCGAGCTCTGACACCAAATCCGGATGAACCCACATAATCTCGCCCTGCCAGGTGGTTAGGGGTACCAGGTCATGATTTTGACCCCTAGCTGGAGGTAGATTGGTGATGTTCATCGTGGTCCGGGAAATAGGTGTGACACCGTCCGAGACCTTTTGGGAAGGCAGATTGCCAAACCGCAGAGAGATCATGTTGGCCGTGACCGTCTTCTCGGTGTTGTGCAAAGTGATGGTTTTAGCATCAATTAACCCCTGGATCTTCCTTTTCAGTATGTAACACGCCTTTGTTGGGTGGTGTACGTATCTGTGGAAGATGCAGTATTTGGGGTCGTCAGTACTGTCGACTTCTTGGGGCCGCCTTAGCTCCGGAAGGGTAATCTTGCCACTCTTGACGAGACACTCGAATATACTTGGGATATCGTCGTCGTCAAAAGAGTAGACTTCGACGGGCCTGGAAGTCCCGGGTCTCGTCTGCGTGGTCGCCGCAGTCTTTTATCTGGACGTATTGATCGCCAGAGCTTCTTTTCCCTTGGAGCTGCGAGGATGGTCGCTGCTGGGTGATGACCTTTTGTCTCTGTCAGAGGCGGAGATCATAATGCCATTGTCGCGTGCCTTGCGACTGTTGTCTTCGGCGGTTGCTGTCGAGATGATAAACGAGGGCCAATCATGGAACTGATATGGTCCTGTAAACATCGAGACTACGGGAAGGAGGTTCTTCCTGCAAATGTCTACTAACACAGAGTCTGGAACTCCTGGAGGCATCTGTAAGGTGGCCTGACGAAAACGTTCGATGAAGGTGCGAACGTCCTCCTTTTCCCTCTGCTTGACTTCGATGAGAGAGGACATAGACATGTCCATTCCTTCCTCGTAAAATTGTGTGAAGAATAAAGCTTTGAAATTCTCGAAGGAAATAATGCAGTTGTCCGCCAAGCTACGGTACCACTGATAGGCTACTCCTGAGAGGCAGCCTTTGAACACCCGAGTGAGGAGGGCGTCGTTCCCTTGTAGCAACACCGTCATCATACTGAAATAGTTCATGTACTGACTTGGTGATGTTTTTCCCTCGAACAGAGCCATAGTCTGAGGTTTGTACCTTGGAGGGAAAGGGACCTCTTCCCAGATAACTGGGTAAGGCTGGTTGATTCCCAGTTTCTTGAGCTGATCTTTGTGCTTCAAGGCGTCAAACTGGGCTTTCAACTCCCATACTGCCTGCATCAGATTTTCAGTTGGAGGCGGGACTACGGTGTAGTGTGGAGTTGGTTGTATCGCGACTCCAACGGGGGGTAATATATTCTCCGAGTGAGGAAACGGAGGAACTGCTGACTCTTGATCTAGAGTAGGCTCTTGGCTCGGGTTGGATGGTGGTAAGTCCACCCCCACACGTATTTGAGTTGGCGGGACCGACACTTGAGCCATGGCAGTTGCTTGCTGAGTTATCATCATCTGGTGCATGTTCTCCATTATGGATTGCATTTGTTTCAGAGATATCTCCAGTACAGTGATGCGTTGTTCCACGTTTCCTGATGGCAAAGCTTCCTCGCGTTTATCTTCAACGACGTAAACTCCCATTTCCCTGGGCGTCATCGAAGGATTAGTATAGGTCGCCGCAGAAGTCGACTCTATACTCTCAGCATCTGATCCGGGAGATCGGTGACCCCCAGCGTCGGAATCAGACGAGTACGAAGCTGGTTGCTGTGACCTTGCATGGGTATTTTGGAACACCCCAGCTTCAGTATTCCTGAGGAGGTTTTCGAATCTCCTTCGGCTCAGAGGCCTAGAGGGATGACGTCTTGAGCTTGATCCTCCTCTAGGTATGTGTGAAGCCATGTTCACGGATGCATGCGCGGGCTCTTCTTCCTGAAAAGACTGAGAGTAGCTCAATCGGTCGAAAACTGACCGTTTTACTTTAGAACAGCAGCAGTCAATCACAATTTTATGACTATTACAACATTGCTCGCCAGGGGGCATAATAGACATGTTGGAAGGTCCCCTCTCCTTACGCTTCTGGATTAGTTATTTGCGCAAGTCAGGAGGAGTAGAGGAAGAAGACGACGGCTTGTTCCTTCTGTTCCCATCAGTGGGCACGCGGAGATTGGGCACCATGGTTTTCCCTGTGCCACCTGTGTACAACAGATTGGCCATCTGGGTGGCGAATAATCCCCGAAGAGGGTGTCTTTCCGCAACCTGAGCTTGTTTTACGCCGTGGGACTTCGCCTGGCGTAATTTGGAGATTTGCTCAGACTGACGTAAAGCTGAAGAGGTCCTCAGTCGGCCGTCGGCTTCCCGCGTAATCCGTAGGGTAAGCAAATTGCTCCCTCGCTGGCGTAAAGGCCGAGAAGTTGAGTACTCTGCCGCTTGCTTTCCCTTATGGAAATCACAGCACTCATCTGGTTCCCTGTAGAGGTCAGATATTGTCTTGCGCACGGAGCGTGATTTGTACTTTCGATTTGGCGCTGAGGCATCATCAGAAGTTTGGTCTGTACCACGCGTAGCGGGAGACTGGTTTTTACGCGTAGAGCGTAGTGGATACTTCTGGGTTAGCGGTGAGGCTTTGCCCGAAGTTTTGTCTGTACCGCGCGTAGCGGAAGACTGGTTTCTACGCGTAGAGCGCAGTGGATACTTCTGGGTTAGCACTGAGGCTTTGCCCGAAGTTTCGTCTGTACCGCACGTAGTAGGAGACTAAATTTTACATGCAGGGCACGGACGGAGCAAGGCTACAACCTCATTGGTCGGAGAGATCGAAGAGATCGGAGAGTCCACAGGAATGGTAGAGGATGTCTTGGGCATCCAGACCTTGCGCAGTTCCTGTTGTCTTGGACGGAGAGAGGGTGAGAGCTACCCCCGGTTCGAAGCATATCTTCGTAGGTAGACTGATCGAATTAGATGACCAGTATCTTCTTCACGGTTCCTATAGATACCGCATCGTGTTGAGCAATCGCTTCCTTGTCAGAAGAGAAAGATCTCCCTAGCAGAGTCGCCATCTTGTTTGTGGTATTAAACAAAAGAATAAAAATGCATTCAAGATGGAGTTTACACGAAACCCGCCTTCTTTGGTTTACAAATAAACTTGTACAATTTGATCCTATACGAGGATATGGGAGTACAATTTATTTAATCTGGGTAAATATTGCTATAGGTGTCTGATCTGCAGTCGATCACTTTAGCCCTTGGACCACACGATGTTGAAGAAGTGCCGTAGAAGACAGGAAGCAGCTTCAAAGGTTGCAGAAGAGGGTGGATGCGCGATGCCAAAGTCGTCGATCCCTACTCTTTGCCTGAGCCCCGGATTCTTCTCTCTCTCTCTCTCTTTCTCTCTCTCTCTCTTGACCTCTGGTTCGATCTTCTAATTTGTCGACCTCTGATCTTTTTGACCTGTGGTTCGATCTCTTTGGAGGTTTTTAGACCAATTCCTTCGACCTTTTCCTCTGTTGATAGAGGTCTCTATTTATAGAGTTTTGGTGACAGTGACCACTCCGTCGGTGTAGAAACCGAGGAGTGGAAAGTACAGCACCCTTTTACACAACGGTTAAAGTAACCAATGCCTGCGTATAGATGATCCTTTGAATGATCGTGTGACGCGGGTCCAACTAAGGGACAAAATACGTATAATCGCTACGAAGATCACGGCATAGAAGCCACGTAGGTAGGTATCCATTGTGTAGAAGAGGTTGGCATAGAAGCCAAATGTCTGTCATCATGGCATAGAAGCCAAATAGTTATCAAACCGGCGTAGAAGCCGAATCGGCGTAGAAGCCGAATAGGCGTAGAAGCCGAGTGGTCATAGAGGCCGAGCAGGCGTAGAAGCCGAGTGGTCATAGAGGCCGAGCAGGTATAGAAGCCGAGTGGTCATAGAGGCCGAGCAGGCGTAGAAGCCGAATGGGCGTTGAAGCCGAGCGGTCATAAAGGCCGAGTGGGTGTAGAAGTCGAATGGGCGTTGAAGTCGAGCGGTCATAGAGGCCGAGCAGGCACAGGAGCTGGATGGGCGTAGAAGCCGCTGCGTACCGTGCCAGAGTATTGATGTGGACGTCTTAGCCGGAATTACGGCTTTTAAAGATATAATCAAATCTCTTTCATTAAATGCTGAGATTTGCCACCATCCTGCGCATTAAATATGGAGGCATATTTTTGAAGGTCTGCAACCTCTTCTGTGCATCAGTCACAGAGACGTGCCTTGAGAAACTGTCACCGCTCTTTGCATTAGACGTAGAGATGTGCCTCGAGCAACTATCATGGCTCTGTGCATTGGACGCATAGACGTGCCTCGAACCCCGTACGGAGTGCAGCTTTTGATGTGGCAGGCGGTTTGTCTACTGCAGAACGTAAACAGCTCGTGTCTGCCTGTGTAAAACAAGGCAGTGTATCCCTTTGTGCTTTGTAAAAGCAGTTTATACAAAGGGGATGGCGGTAAATGACAGCCTGGGTCGCAGTGCTGTGCCATTATTATAGCCATCGTCTGGGTAGTCTAGCCGTATCCCTTTGTCAGAAGTCCAGACGTCAGGTTCATTGCAGGATCTTCATTGCAGGGTCTGACAGGTTCACTTCGGAGAATACGAAGCATTTCTTGTACACCTCAATGCTGCGTCTGAAAGAGGATGAGTTTTACGCCCTGGAGGCGATGAAGCACCCCATTTACGCTGAAGTGGTTTGGACGTACTGCCTTACGCGGATGGCCTTTTGAGCTTTTAATATTTTACGCTGTGTTTAGCGGAAAAAGCTCTGTTGCACGCTTGATGGCTTTGAAGGCCTCTGCTTACGCTGCTCTGTACCAATATGCTGCGTATAGCCATCCGGCGTATTTTTCATACTTCTACAGCTGGAAGCTCCTCTGCACTGTCCCCTCTGTACATCGCAATCAGTCGGGGATTAGGCTTGAGGATTTAGGTGGAGAGAAGACCAATCTTTCTCCGGCAGCTTTTAACTGGTTGGTCTGCATCCGACCCTCCCATTTGCTGTATAGGAGCGAAGATTATTGCTTCTTCGAGCCCTACTTGCCTAGTCGGTTTGCCAGGCAGTTTGGGTACGATCAGCTGCACGTGGGCAATGCCGTCACCAGCTTCAGGTCCAGGGGCGGACTCATTGATGGAGCTAGAGGATGGCGGTATTTTATCATGGGTTGCACGGGAGCAATCTTTATCGTGCCGGTCGTCACACTCTCCACGGAGCTGCGCATCCTCCATTCGTATGCCCAGTTCTACGTGGCGATCAACACCTTCCATCGCAATTTTGACATGCTCGGAAGCTTTAGGGTGCCTTCTCCCAAGCCTGGGGGAAGAGTCGAAGTCACCTCGGTTTCATCTGACGAGGGTGAGGGGTCCGTCACTCTGGATGAGCCTCTGGTGTCGGTGCCGAGGTGTGAAGTGCCTCCGCCTGCGGGGGCTTTGGCAGTCTCTGGGAAGCGAAGGGCTCCTGCTTCTAAGCAGACTTCCCCTCGCAAGAGGAAGAAGAAGACGGTTAATCGTTCTTTCCGGATTCCTGGTATTGAGGCTCCTAGAGAGGATCCTGCTGTCTCCCCTGTTGGGGATGTCTCTTTGATTGGAGGTTCCCCGTCTTTCAGAGAGGGACCCTCAGTTTCGGCTGGCGGTGCCGGAGAACCCCTGCTTGAGTCTACCGTTGCTGCCACCGCCTCCGGTAGTGGAACGAAATCGCCTGCGTGGCCGAGGCAAATGAGAGAATCTTTCCCTAGACCAGCAACGGATGAAACTCCTGCCGTGTCCTTGAGCATGCCTAGCGAGATTCTAGCTGACGAACCTCGACCGCGCCTTGGTGAAGGCTCGGTAGAGCACCTGGCGGTGTCGGTGGGCCCACCCCCTTATCCAGGTATGACAGTTCGCATTGCGTCATTAAGGCGTGATTTAGCTACGTCGGCTGCAGATGCGACATATATACCGTTGGCTATGGGTAAATGTCATCTTTATGTCTCCTTTTAGAAAGATTACCATCATATTGATATCAACTTTCTTGTCCTCTTCTCAGGGGACGGCGTCCACGGGGAGTATAGCGTTGAAGCGCCTTCTGGCTCTGCTCGGGCTCCTGGCGATGATACGGAGGCGCCCGACTTTGGGGAGAAAATATCTTCGGGGGCCAGCTCGCCTGGAGTGGTTTCGTCATCTTAAGAGGAGGACGAACCCGTTATCGTGACCTCGCCTCTCGTGAGTATGCCGATGACTTCGACCGTCTTTGTCGTACCTCCTTCGGTCGCACCACCCGTCGAGGCGGCGACTGTGGCCACCTCGTCTACAATCATTCCTGGAGGGGGACTCGCCAATATCGCAGCCACTCTTGGCATCCAATCGGATCTAGTTGCGCTGACCGAGCAATATACCAGCCTCTTTTACACCAGTTTGAAAATGCTGATATCAATGGTGTTGGCGAAGAATCTAGACTTCGAGCGTCTGAAGAAGGCTTCTCAGTTTTTGATCGGGGCGGTCAGGGAGTTCGGCGATTCTGGGGTAGCTGACGCCCTGGAGGCGATGGTTAATGGTTTGGAGCAACCTATTAACGAATACTTGCAGCTGACTCGGGGCAACCTTGAAGCTGAGGTCCAGGCCAGATACGACCTCATGATTGCGCGGCTTACCAAACAACTGGAAAGCCTAGATAACTCCATCAAAGCACATAAGCTGGAGATGGATGAAAGAAAAGCTGTCGTAGAGGAGGCTCTTGCTCTTCAGACAAAGTGCCAATCCGAGCATGAAGGAAACGAAGCAAGGGCCCGCAAGTTGAAGGAAAAACTCGCTCTGGCAGAGGAGTGGGCTTCTCAGTCGTTGGCGGGTCTAGACGTAGCGACTGGTCGACTGAGCACAGCACGACGGGATCTGGAGCATGCAGAAGCTGCCCGTGCTGGCTCTCTTCGGGCAAGGGCCGAGCTGTCCTTTATGAACAATCCCGAGGCACGGCTGGAGCGGGCCCGCGCTGATGCCTTGATTTTCAGGAATGAGAGGATAGCTGCACTGGTGCAGCTGATTCGCGATCTGACCGCTCTCCCACAATGATGTACCCTTTCTTCTTTTTGCTTCCCAGATATAATTCTGCTCTCTTTTTTCTTTGGGAATAAATAAAAGTGACTCTTTTCTGACTTTGTGGACCCGTTATTTCGGAATATAAATGACAGGTTTGGGCGAGAGTGATATCAAAGATAGTATGGACGTGATAGACTCTCGATAAACTTTTAGCAGGACATATCTATTCAGAGGTCATACGGACATGATAGAATATGCTTTGGTAGGATATATTTATTCATAGGTCATACGGACATGATAGAATATGCTTTGACTAAAGTTTGTAGACAGGACACTATCAGAGGTAATATGGACGTGATAGGTATCGCATTTTCTAAATTAGTCGAACATATCTATTCAGAGGTTATATGGACATGATAGAGTATGACCCAACTAGTTTCGTTTTAGAAGTAGTTTTGTCAGAATTGACTCTCGCTATATTCCACTTGAGCAGAGGAGGTTAAGCATAGTACCTTTTCAGGAATTTATCGTTGATAGGAGCCATTAACATGTCTCCATTAAGCTGGGCTAAACTGTAAGCGCCGTTTGAGAACATTGTCTCGATCACATAAGGGCCTTCCCACTTGGGCTGAAATTTGCCTTTACTTCTGTGAGTAAGGATCATCAGCCTTCTTACGGCTAAAACTAGCTCGCCGACTTTGAACACTCTTTCCTTTACTTTATGATTGAAAGCTTTGGAAATGCGTGCTTGGTAGAGCACGATGCACTGTTGAGCTTGGAGGCGTTTCTCGTCTAATCCTTCTAGCTCTTGAAGCCTTAACAGGTCATTCTTTTCTTGAGTTAGCTCATTAGTCATGGCTATCCTGAGTGATGGGATCTGGATTTCAATGGGGAGAACTGCTTCGTTCCCGTAGACCAGTGAAAATGGGGTACAACTTGTCGATGTTCGTACCGTTGTACGGTATGCCCAGAGACATTCGTCCAGCTTCTCATTCTAATCTCTATTATTTGAAGAGACGAACTTCTTCAAGAGTTTGATAATGGTTTTGTTGAAAGCTTCCGCCAAACCATTAGCAGCTGGATAATATGCCGTAGAGGCAATATTATGTATCCGATTTTTATCGCAAAATCGATGAAACGCTTGGCTGATGAACTGAGGCCCATTGTCATGGATTATCCTTCGGGGAATCCCAAAGCGATAAATAATGTGATGCTTGATGAAGCTGATTACATTAGACGCCTTTACCTCAGCAAGAGGGATCGCCCCTGCCCATTTGGAGAAGTAATCCGTGATGGCCAGTATGAACCGGTGACCTCTGGAAGAAGACGGGTGAATAAGACCAATGATATCCATACCCCATGCTTCGAAAGGCCAGGATGCAACCTTTGGATGTAGATATTCAGACGGTTGATGTATGAAGTCTGCATGAACCTGACAGGCTCTGCATTATCTTGCATAGTTGATCGCGTCTGCGATCATAGTGGGCCAGTAATAGCCTATTCTCCTGATACGATCCTGTAGCTTAGGACCGGGCTGATGTGCTCCGCATACGCCATCGTGAGCTTCCCGGATAATCTGCTGTGCTTCGTCGTCAGAGAGACATCTCAATAGCAGTCCGTCGTAGGTCCGGCGATATAGGCATTATGAAGATGCATCGAAGTAGAAGCGTAATGATCGTCTTTTGACGGATGTTGCTTCTTTGGGGTCCTCCGGCAAGATTCCGTATGCGACAAAATCTATGAAGGGACTTCTCCAGTCTCTTCTAGGGGGATCTGTGTTCACAGCGTAGCTGCGTTCTATGTAAAAGTTGTTCTTCACACAGAATAAATCTCTGTTGAGAAGGATTACCAAATTCTGCCTTCTTATAGGAGTGGCTAAATCCGCAGCTAGACTGGCTATGGCATCAGCTTCCAGATTCTGAGATTGAGGTACATGCTCTAGGAAGAACCCTTTGAATATCATGTCTATCTCGACCGTTGCTAGGTGATAGGGGATGAGGTCTGGATTCCGGACTTCATATATTCCCCTGACTTGATTGACGATAAGCAGAGAATCACCGAAAGCGTCCAGGGACTCGACCCCCAGCTCTTTAGCGACTTGGAGCCCAATTAGCAGAGCGTTGTACTCTGCCATATTGTTGGAGCATGGCTCGCTAAGAGAATACGCTCGGTAGATGACGAGTTTATCAGGAGTGACTAGGACGATTCCTACCCCTGAAATCATGTTTCATATGGGACCAGTTCTGGAGGCTTCATCGAAGAATAGTTACCATGCGTCACTTTCCATTGCGGAATTACATTCTGCAACTTCGTCGGGAATGTCCTCGTATAATTTGGAGGCCTCCGGGATCGGATGAGCAGCTAGGAAGTCGGCCAGCGCTTGGCCTTTGATGGACTTCTGCGGGACGTATACCATGTTGTATGGTGTTAACAGCATCGCCCAAGTCGCGAGTCGGGAATTAAGGGCACTTTGCTTGCTCATTAGTACTCGAAGAGGGTTGATCCTGGAGATGATATGAATAGTCTGACCGGTGACATAGTGCCGCATTTTCTGGATAGCGAATATCAGAGCCAAGCATTCTTTCTCCACTGGGTTGTACCGGTGTTCGGCTCCGACCATCATCCTGCTGAGGTAGTAGATAGCCTGTTCGTGACCCATATCATTCTTTTGTGCAAGAAGAGCTCCCAGAGAATAATCCATCGCTCGAACGTACAGCAAGAATGGTCTTCCCATGACGGGAGGCACCAGAACTGGCGGACTGGTGAGATAGCGCTTGATATCTCCGAATGCTTGTTGATAGGTTTCGTCCCATATGAAGGATACATCTTTCTTTATGAGATGCAAAAAGGGCTGACATCTCCTCGAGAGGTTGGATATGAATCTCCGGATATAAGCCAGACGGCCTTGAAATCCCCGGAGTTCCCTCAGATTATGGGGCGGTCGCATTTCTACGATGGCCTGGACTTTGCCAGGGTCCACTTGGATGCCTTTGGTGGTGATGACAAATCCCAGGAATTTGCCACTAGATACACCCAAAAAGGACTTCGTAGGGTTCATCTTGAGTTGATGTTGGCGCATTAACTCAAATACCGTCCTCAAGTCTTGAATGTGATCATCTTTGAGGCGGCTCTTGATGGCTATGTCGTCCATGTAACATTCTACTGTTTTACGTAAATGCTCATGGAATATGTTACTCATAGCCCGTTGGTATGTAGCCCCGGCATTCTTCAATCCGAAGGGCATGACCGTATAGCAATATACCCCCAACGGGGTCCGGAAGGCAGTGTGCTTCTCGTCTTCAGGATGCATCTTGATCTGATTGTATCCTGAGAATCTGTCCATGAAAGACATGCGTTCAAAACCGCAGGTGTTGTCGATCATGATGTCCATGATGGGAAGAGGGAACTCATCCTTGGGGCAGGCTGCATTCAGATCTCGATAATCGATACAGATACGTATTTTCCTATTTTTCTTCATGATTGGGACAACATTGGCGACCCAGTCTGGATGTTGTTCTTCCCAGATGAAACCGCAGGCTATCAACTTCTTGACTTCAGCTTCGATGGCGTCCATCATATCCGGGCGGAACCGGCGTTGGTGCTGCTTCACAGGTTTTGAATCGGTCAATATGTTGAGTTTGTGAGTAGCCACCTTTGGGTCAAGGCCCGGCATGTCCTCATAATCCCATGCAAAGACGTCGATATACTCTTTTATCAGCTGGATAACTTCTTCCCTTTCAGCTGGGGAAAGATTATTACTGATAAATATCGACTTTGGCGAAAGTTCACCCCCAACATCAACCTGGATAACTTCGTCTTTGGTGGGAGGTTCCCTTTGCTCGAAGCGGAATTCCCACTGCGTATCCATTTGTTGGGCCCAAGAGTCATTCTCAAACAATTCAGATTCTTGTTTATCTGATTCGAAGGAATCTGCCACTACCATATTCACTGATAATGTTTGTTCGAAAGCATCAGGTGAGTCAGAGGGCGACGAGCCATTCTGAGAAGAGGAGAAGATATTCTCGTCCGACTTAGAGGAGGTGGCATACCCCAACCCAAAATGAGTTCGTTGATAGTAGGGGTTGCCACGCAGCGGCTTTCGTCTGCCTCTTCCGTAGTTGAGGCCTGGCTTCCGCTCCATGTCGTAGCCCATGTTTTGCATGATCCTCAACACTTGTGGGCTGTATCGGTGAACTTGCGTTTTTCCAGCATCGTCATTGAAAGAATCTTCCTGGATAGCCGGTTGATTGCGTATGCGGCCGAAGACTATTGAACGCTGGCTGCTGCAGGTAGGAGGGACATTGAAGATAAAATCCTTATGTGGTCCATACATCGTGATGACGTTGGATGATGACGCTACTTCCCAGACATACGGACGGTAGGAGTTCATAACTTCCAAGAATTTTTGTGCTATGGGTTATACCTCGTCACGGGGAGTGGATTCCTGATTTGGAATTTGAACGTCAATATACTGGAAAAGAGGATGTTTATTATCATCTGGAACTTCGTTCCTGGTTGCATTTATATCGGTCGGCTGCCTGTTGCGCCGAAGGTTGATGACCAAGGGTGGAGGCTTCTGGTTCAAAGTGATCACTAGAGGATCACTCCTTTTTTCTGACCTGGTCTTGTTCAGGTGAATAGTCATAGGCTCCATGGCTTTTGGACGAGTGGTTCGTCCTTTCACTCTGATTGACAGCGGTAGTGTGGCAGAGGGTTCTTCTGGCTCCTGGTGGGATTCCTTCTCTGCCTCGCCCGACACTTCTCCCATGTGGTCTTGAGAGTACAACACAGCATCGGAATAGTAGGATTCTACTCCTTTAAACGGGTTTAGGTCAGCAACCTCCGTTTGTACTGTTCCTTGGGGGTCTACATATTTAAGACATTGATGTAGAGTTGAAGGAACGATGTTGTGGTCGTGGATCCACGGTCTTTCCAGCAAAATGTTGTAGGATACCTCTGAATCAATGACGTAACATGTGGCCACCGATCTGAGGTTACCAATCTGGATCCTCAGGCAAATTTTCCCCAACGGCTTACTTCTTTCGGCGTTGAAACCCACGATTGTAATGGAGGTGTAAGCCAATTCGCTGATAGGAATCCTCAGCGGTCTGGCCAGACTGCGAGGGATGATGCTGATCGACGATCCTGGATCTATGTGAATCCGATCGACCTCCATGGAACCGACGTACCCGGTGTAATAGAGGGGCCTGTCATGCCTGTTATGTTTTAACAGCATGTCGTCTTGAGTGAAAGTGATATTTGGGACCACTTCCATTATACTGTGGCATTGAGGACATGCCACCGGTTCTTTGTTGGGGGACTTGAGCTGGGTCAAGCATGCCTCTGCCTGCATCAGTGCTTCACTCAGGGCTAGACGAGTGTCTTGGGAGAGCCTGAGTAGCTCGAAGATGGACAGCCTGGCTGGTGTATTAGCCAGTTGGGCCAGTATGTCGAAGTTGTATGGCTTATCTAAACCTTTGTTTGGAATATTTTTCACAGGTTTATCAAATCGCACTTCTCTTTGCTTCCCCTTTTCCGCCAGAGTTGGTTTTGAAGGACCGGTATCTGGTACGATGGGGCCTGGTCCTGAAGGTTTGGCAGTTGAAGCGTCCGCCGGTGCATCTTCCTGACTTGCTCCGTAGCCGTTGAGGTAGGCTTTCCCTGAACGGGTTGCAGCAAATACCTCGTCTTCGTCTGATGGCAAAGAAGTTGCGACCATATGGCATGGTTTGCATTTGGAGCTCTTTCTAGACGTAGCCTTAGTAGCTTTAGTCTCCTCCTTGAGCTCTGACACCAAATCCGGATGAACCCACATAATCTCGCCTTGCCGGGTGGTTAGGGGTACCAGGTCATGATTTTGACCCCTAGCTGGAGGGAGATTGACGATGTTCATCGTGGTTTAGGAAATGGGTGTGACACCGTCCGAGACTTCTTGGGAAGGCAGATTGCCAAACCGCAGAGAGATCATGTTGGCCGTGACCGTCTTCTCGGTGTTGTACAGAGTGATGGTCTTAGCATCGATCAAACCCCGGATCTTTCTTTTCAGTATGTAACATGCCTTTGTCGGGTGGTGCACGTATCTGTGGAAGATGCAGTATTTGGGGTCGTCAGTACTGCCAACTTCTTGGGGCCGCCTCAGCTCCGGAAGGGTGATCTTGACACTTTTGACGAGACACTCGAATATACTTGGGATATCATTGTCGTCGAAAGAGTAGACTTCGACGGGCCTGGAAGTCCCGGGTTTCGCTTGTGCGGTTGCCGCAGTCTTTTGCCTGGCCGTATTGATCGCCAGAGCTTCTTTTCCTTTGGAGCTGCGAGGATGGTCGCTGCTGGGAGATGACCTCTTGCCTCTGTCAGAGGCCGAGATCATGATGCCATTGTCGTGCGCCTTGCGACTGTTGTCTTCGGCGGCTACTACCGAGATGATGAACGAGGGCCAATCATGGAACTGATATGGTCATGTAAACACCGAGACTACGGGAAGGAGATTCTTCCTGCAAATGTCTACTAACG
Source organism: Iris macrosiphon (assembly GCA_036927795.1). Classification (NCBI taxonomy): domain Eukaryota; kingdom Viridiplantae; phylum Streptophyta; class Magnoliopsida; order Asparagales; family Iridaceae; genus Iris; species Iris macrosiphon. Next base: position 121,771,356 of record JAYESA010000011.1, on the reverse strand, counting down.
CAGAGTCTGGAACTCCTGGAGGCATCTATAAGGTGGCCTGACGAAAACGTTCGACGAAGGTGCGAACGTCCTCCTTTTCCCTCTGCTTGACTTTGATGAGAGAGGACATAGACATGTCCATTCCTCCCTCGTAGAATCACGTGAAGAATAAAGCCTTGAAGTCCTCGAAGGAAGTAATGCAGTTGTCCGCCAAGCTACGGTACCACTGATAGGCTACTCCTGAGAGGCAGCCTTTGAACACCCGAGTGAGGAGGGCGTCGTTCCCTTGTAGCAACACCGTCATCATACTGAAATAGTTCATGTACTGACTTGGTGATGTTTTTCCCTCGAACAGAGCCATAGTCTGAGGTTTGTACCTCGGAGGGAAAGAAACCTCTTCCCAGATAGCTGGGTAAGGCTGGTTGATTCCCAGTTTCTTGAGCTGATCTTTGTGCTTCAAGGCGTCAAACTGGGCTTTTAACTCCCATACTGCCTGCATTGGATTTTTAGTTGAAAGCGGGAGTACGGTATAGTGCAGAGTTGGTTGTATCGTGACTCCGACGGGAGGTAATATATTCTCCGAGTGAGGAAGCGGAGGAACTGCTGACTCTTGATCTAGAGCAGGCTCTTGGCTCGGGTTGGATGGTGGTAAGTCCACCCCCACACGTATCTGAGTTGGCGGGACCGATGCTTGAGCCATGGCAGTTGCGTGCTAAGTTAGCATCATCTGGTGCATGTTCTCCATTATGGATTGTATTTGTTTCATAGATATCTCCAGTATAGTGATGCATTATTTCGCGTTTCCTAACGGCAAAGCTTCCTCGCGTTCATCTTCAACGGCATAAACTCCCATTTCCCTAGGCATCATCGAAGGATGCGTATAGGTTGCTTGAATGAGTGTTCTGGAATACCCCATCTTCAGTGTCTCTGAGGAGCATGTTGGATCTCCTTCGGCTAGGAGTTCTAGAGGACGGACGTCTTGCGCCTGAGCTTCCTCCAGGTATATGCGAAGCCATGTTCACGAATGCATGCGCGGACTCTTCTTCCTGGAAAGACAGAGAGTAGCTCAACCGGTCAAAAACTGACCATTTTACTTCAGAACAGCAGCAGTCAATCATAATCTTATGACTATTACAATATTGCTCGCCAGGGGGCGTAATAGACATGTTGGAAGGTCCCCTTTCCTTACGCTTCTGGATTAGATATTTGCGTAAGTCAGAAGGAGTAGAAGAAGAAGACGATGGCTTGTTCCTTCTGTTCCCACCAGTGGGCATGCGGAGATTGGGCACCATGGTTCTCCCTGTGCCACCTGTGTACAACAGATTGGCCATCTGGGTGGCGAATAATCCCCGGGGAGGGTGTCTTTCCGCAACCTGAGCTTGCTTTACGCCGTGGGACTTCGCCTGGCATAATTTTTGCTCAGACTGGCGTAAAGCTGAAGAGGTTCTCAGTCGGCCATCGGCTTCCCGCATAATCCGGAGAGTAGGCAGATTGCTCCCTCGCTGGCGTAAAGGCCGAGAAGTTGAGTACTCTGCCGTTTGCTCTCCCTTGCAGAGATCACAGCGCTCATCTGGTTCCCCGTAGAGGTTAGATGTTGTCTTGCGCACGGAGCGTAATTTGTACTTCCGATTTGGTGCTGAGGCATCATCAGAAGTTTTGTCTGTATCGCGCGTAGCGGGAGACTAGCTTCTACGCGTAGAGCGCAGTGGATACTTCTGGGTTAGCGCTGAGGCTTTGCCCGAAGTTTTGTCTGTACTGCGCGTAGCGGGATATTGGTTTCTATGCGTAGAGCATAGTGGATACTTCTGGGTTAGCGCTGAGGCTTTGTCCGAAGTTTCGTCTGTACCGCGCATAGCGGGAGACTGAATTTTACATGCGGGGCACGGAGGGAGCAATGCTACAACCTCATTGGTCGGAGAGATCGAAGAGATCGGAGAGTCCACAGGAATGGTAGAGGAGGTCTTGGGCATCCAGACCTTGCGCAGCTTTCTGTTGTCTTGGACGGAGAGAGGGTGAGAGCTACCCCCGGTTCGAAGCATGTCTTCGTAGGTAGACTGGTCGAATTGGACAACCAGTGTCTTCTTCACGGTTCCTACAGATACCGCATCGTGTTGAGCAATTACTTCCTCATCAGAAGAGAAAGACGTCCCCAGCAGAGTCGCCATCTTGTTTGTGGTAGAAAACGAAAGAATGAAAATGTATTCAAGATGGGGTTTACACGAAACCCGCCTTCTTTGGTTTACAAACAAACTTGTATAATTTGATCCTATACGAGGATATGGGAGTACAATTTATTTAATCTGGATAAATATTGCTATAGGTGTCTAATCTGCAGTTGATCACTTTAGCCCTTGGCCTACACGATGTTGAAGAAGTGTCATGGAAGACAGGTAGCAGCTTCGAAGGTTGCAGAAGAGGGTGGATGCACGATGCCAAAGTCGTCGATCCCTACTCTTTGCCTGAGCTCCGGTTTCTTCTCTCTCTCTCTCTCTCTCTCTCTCTCTTGACCTCTGGTTCGATCTTTCTTGGAAGTTTGACCTTGCGATTTTTCGACCGTGGATCTAATATTGGTTTTCTTGACCAATTTTCTGACCTTGTTCCTCATTGATAGAGGTCTCTATTTATAGAGTTTTGGTGACAGTGACCACTCCGTCGGTGTAGAAACCGAGGAGTGGAAAGTATAGCACCCTTTTACACAACGGTTAAAATAACCAATGCCTGCGTATAGATGATCCTTTGAATGAGCGTGTGCTGCGGGTCCAACTAAGGGACAAAATGCGTATAATCGCTACGAAGATCACGGCGTAGAAGCCACGTAGGTAGGTATCCCTCGTGTAGAAGAGGTGGGCGTAGAAGCCAATGTCTGTCACCATGGCGTAGAAGCCAAGTAGGCATAGAAGCCGAAAATAGGCGTAGAAGCCAAGTGGTCATAGAGGCCGAGTGGGCGTAGAAGTCGAGTGGTCGTAGAGGCCGAGTGGGCGTAGAGGCCGGGTGGGCGTAGAAGCCGAATGAGCACAGGAGCTGAATGGTCGTAGAAGCCGCTGCGTACCGTGCCAGAGTGCTGATGTGGACGTTTTAGCCAAAATTACAGCTTTTGAAGATATAATCAAATCACTTGCATTAAATGCTGAGATTTGCCACCATCCTGTGCATTAAATGCGGAGGCATATTTTTGAAGGTCTGCAGCCCTTCTGTGCATCAGTCGCAGAGACGTGCCTCGAGAAACTGTCACCGTTCTGTGCATTAGACGTAGAGACGTGCCTCGAGCAACTGTCATCGCTCTGTGCATTAGACGTAGAGACGTGCCTCGAGCCCCGTACGAAGTGCAGCTTTTGATGTGGCAGGCGGTTTGTCTACCGTGGAGCGTAAACAGCTCATGTCTGCCTGTGTAAAATAAGGCAGCGTATCCCTTTGTGCACGTAAAAATAGTTTACGCAAAGGAGATGGCGGTAAATGACAGCCTGGGTCGCAGTGCTGTGCCATTATTATAGCCGTCGTCTAGGTAGCCGTGTAGTATCCCTCTGTCAGAAGTCCAGACGTCAGGTTCATTGCAGGATCTGACAGGTTCATTGCAGGATCTGACTGGTTCACTTCGGAGAATACTAAGCGTCTCTCGTACACTTCAAAGAGGATGGATTTTATGCTCAGGAGGCGACGAAGAACCCTGTTTACGCTGAAGCATCCTGGACGTACTTCCTTACGCGGATGGTCTTTTGAGCTTATACTTTATGCTGTGTTTAGCGGAAAAAGCTTTGTTGCACGTTTGATGGCTCTGAAGGCCTCTGTTTACGCTGCTCTGCATCAATATGCTGCGTAGAGCTTCCCGGCGTATTTTTCATGCTTCTACACACATCTTAATCCGCTCCTAGATGCATCGCTATACACCACAAATCCTCCAGATCTAGAAGGAAGTGTCAAGATCGGTGTTGTCGTCCGAAGCTTCTTTAGCTCATCGAAAGTCGTCTGACACTCCTTAGTCTAGATAAACTCCTCGACTTTACGCGTCAACCGCGTCATAGGCATAGCGATCCTTAAGAAGTTTTTCATGAACCTCCGATAATATTTGGCAAGTCCGAGAAAACTCCTAACCTCCATAACTGATGTAGGGGTAGGCCACGTCTCCACTGTGGCGATCTTCTCCGGGTCAACTGATAGTCCATCTCTAATAATTATGTGACCCAGGAATTATACCATATCCAAGCAGAACTCATACTTGCTGAGCTTGGCATACAACCTCTCCTACCTCAGCGTCTCTAACACGATCCTGAGATGCTTCTCGTGCTCCTCCTGGCTCTTGGAATATACAAAGATGTCGTCAATAAATATCACCACGAACTTATCCAAGTACTGGTGGAAAACCTTGTTCATCAGGCTCATAAATACTACTGGCATGTTGGTTAAACCAAATGGCATGACTAGAAACTCATAGTGCCCGTACTTAGTCCAAAAAGTTGTCTTCGAAATGTCCTCCTTTCTCACCTTGATCTGATGATAGCCGGATCTGAGATCGATCTTCGAAAATACACATGTGCCACTCAGCTGATCAAATAAATCATCCATGTGCGACAAAGGGTACTTGTTCTTTATCGTTATAACATTTAGCACCCTGTAATCGATACACAAACGTACCATCCCGTCCTTCTTCGGCATAAATAAGATGGATGCTCTCCATGGAGAAACACTAGCCCAAATGAAATCCTTGTCTAAGAGATCATCTACTTGGACCTTCAACTCAACCAACTCCTTCGGTGCTAGTTTGTAGACGGGGAAGTAACTGGTTCGGCTCCAGGAGTCAACTATATAGTGAACTCTATCTCTCTGTCAAGTGGCAGGACTGAAAGATCCTCTGGAAACACATCCTCAAACTCTGATATAATGCGGAGCTACACCGGTTCATCTTCTGCAATGTGTGCCACTAAGGTAGGTTGGACATCATGCTCTTGGGCTCCCCGAAGAAACTCAAACTTAGGGTGATCTGGTGGTTTAAATATAATGCAACCACGTCGGCAATCTAGCGTCACATGGTATTGGCTTAACCAATCCATGCCTAGGACAATATTATAGTCTGGCATGGAGAAGACTAAAAATCGGGCACGTATCTCTCGCCCGCAAACAACTACTGAACAAGATCTACAAGTGTCGTTAACTGCTACTATTCTACCTCCCCTAAGAATCTTCTTCATCTTTGGAAGGGGTGCAGTTGCTATTCTATGGTTGGCCATGAAACTAGCAGCTATAAAAGAGTGCGTGGCACCAGAATCAAATAATACTACTACTGGTAATGAATCTACTAAGATAGTACCTGCGATCACCTCTCCAGCTGTCTTTGCCTCCTCAATGGTCATCGCAAAGGCCTGGACCTATCCTGGTGCTGGTGCCCTCGGCTGCTGTCTAGCCTGCTGGAAATGAACTGCCTATGGGGCCAAGGGTGGCCTCCTCTGATTTCCTGCTGGTACTGGTGGTCGCATCGCCCTAACTCCTGCGTAGGGCGGCGTCGGTCTAGGAGGCTTCTGGTTGGGCCTCGGTGCTGGCAAGGCTGGTCGATGAACCATCGGTACTGGAGTCCTCTGGTCTGGGCAATCCCGAACTGCATGCTAGTCAGATCCACATCTCAGGCATACTCCCAAACTCCATCGACAATCCCTCAACAAGTTTCCCTCTTGCGCAGTAATGGCAAGTGGAAATCACTGGTCCCTGCAAGGGTGCTGCTCTCTGTTACTGCGATACCAGGGGATATTTCGCAGGCCCTCCCTACCATGCTTGAACTGACGATGACGATGCATGAGCACTTCAAACTGGACTCCATCTTGTTAATGTGATCCTTGCGTTGAGCTACTAATAGAACCTCGGAGTAGGAGGTGGGGGCTATAGATCAATGAATCTTTGTGTCTCAAAAATCAAGCCTTCATAGAACTTCTCAGCCTTCTTATCCTCAGTCAAAATCAAGTACGGTACAAAATGGCTCAAACGGAGGAACTCGGCATTGTACTCCTCAATGGTCAAACTGCCCTGCCTGAGGTTTTGGAACCTGTCCCAAAGTTTCACTCTAGCAGTGGAAGGAATAAATATCTCCTGGAAGAGCCTAAAGAATTCCTCCCAAGTGACCCGATCGGACCCTAAATGCTCCTCCTCTGAAAGCCACCAGTGATGAGCGTTGCCGATAAGCTGCATCCTGACAACGTTCATCCATCTATGCCTCGAGAGATCGGTGGCCTCCAACTTGTATTGGATGTTGGTGAGCCATGCGTGTACCTCCGTCAGCTCCTTCATGCCAGAAAATGGAAGTGGTATCATACGACGGAATTCTATGACAAACCCCATCATCGACTGGCGAGCTGGTGGTGACGCATGTCCCAAAGCCGTCACAATACTCTCTCTCAAGGTCTCAGTCTGGCACTATTGGGCCTATTCTTGAGCCTGCTATTGGACCTTCTGCTAGGCCTTCATCATAACGTAGACCATCTGGAACATCTGTGGCCCGTCCATGGGTTGCCCTGGTGGGAAAGGCATGTATGGCATCTGTGGGATAAATGGAGGTAGTGGGGGCAACTGTTGCTACTCCTGTCTTGAAGTCTTCCGGCCCTCATGACCTGCCTAGTGCAGAGTCTGGTACCCATCTAGAGGCACCTCTGGCTGCCCAGATGACTGTCCCAAGGGAGCTGGGGTCAACAGAAGAACACGGCCCAGTGCCGGTTCCCTAGATGACTCTGCGTCACGGGAAATATCGTCAGGCTGCACGATACGTCCGCTACGGAGATTCATAACTCTGAAAAGAAGTCATGTTTAAGATTAGCATTTAGGAATTAAACATGATATAAATTGGCAAAATAAAATTGAAATAGAGGTGTCATATGAAGTACTCAAGCATGTAGATGAGATTCTTAATATCTATTCCTAATTGCAGGCTCACTTGGCACAGTCAGGTAACCAAGAAGATTTAAATCGGACATGCATGGGCCACCATAAAAACTATGTCATTCCCTAGTCCAAAATATAAGGAACTAAGCCACGTGGCAATGGCCAGCATGTACACTTCGACGGGCATCCCAATCTAATGGACTCGACGGAGTGCACCTAAGCTGTAAAGTACAATGATAAAATCCAACATATAAAACATAAACAGTGTAACTAAATCTCATCCACAGACATAAGAATATAGAATACATAGAGAAATCAAGTCTACTAATGTGCAGAAGGGAAATAAGACTGAAAATGTATTATAATACAATACGAATAGAGTCACATGGGACCAAACCCGCAAATACAAATACTGAATGAAAGGAAGCAGTAAGATAACTAGGGCAGATATCTGCAAACTAGATAATGATACCCAACCCAGGGGGAAGTCACTACCAGAGATCAAACGAAGTCCTCAGAAAGGATCTTGTCCTCTGCAACAAGTCCTGCTCCTGGATATACATCTGGTCCATACTCCTTTGGGTAGTCCTCCTCGCCTAAGCCTGGAAGGAAACCAGGTCCTTAGAGGGACTTAACAAGGTACAAAAATATTATGCTATAGTAAAATAGAAACAAAATATGTGATATGCCGGTGTAATATAGAATAAACATTTAAGTGAGACACAACTTTAAAGACAATGTTCGACACGTGGGCTTTCTAAATATAAAACTGTAGCTCCGAACACAGAGTCACACGGGTGATACTACGACTCCGGATACATGATCTCTACATAAATAAGAATATATATATATATATATATATATATATATTGCGTGCAAAGTAGCCCAAGCGTCTAGTAACTATCTTTCCCTCCCAATGCGGTCAATGAGTGCTCGCTGAACCAGAACCTTTATCTAACAGTCTCGTCATACGGAAGTAACTATCAACAATCATGACCCTAAAGTCATCACAGATTCCGGTCATGCTGACACTATCAGGATACAGGAAGTCTGGCATGATGACAGTGTCTAAATGTGTCTTAGGGTTCCAATGTAACCAAGTAAGTACATCAAGGTGTCGCGAACATCTATCAATCAATACTAGACGTTACCGACGAACGTCTGCACCTAGATATGACCTGGACGCTAAATAACGATTCTGATCCAAAGCGCACACAATGCATAGATAGAATAAACAGTAAATCTGGAACTGAGATACAGGATGGCAATGTACATTTGCCTGGATCCGGATGCTGAAGACGGGGCTCCGGTACAACGTCCAAATCCGAGTATCCCAAAGTACCTAGAGATGATATATAAAATTAATTAATAATCTAGCACGATACTATCTAAATAAGAGTTGACATCACGACTAGCATAGGCTTCTGTCTTAGTTACATAGCTCACGTCTAAGATACTAACTAGAGGGTTGACCCAAATTGACTAGGGTAACGTTGCATCAAATATGATCATCAAATAGTATAACATCCTCAAACAATATCTTCAAACCCTAATATTCATCACAGTGATTTCAGTCATTTAAGTTATGCTCATCCTCGACCATACCATCCCTGTAATCATACACATAATTTTATACACCCAATTTAGTTGATGCACCTAAATATGCATAGTGTTCACATATAGTATCATCATTCATATCATCACTAACGTACCAAAATTCATTGGAACATCCCCAATATATGCATTTTCCATATGTATATCCTCGAACAATTGTTATAAAATATCAAGTTCACATATATGTAACATCAACAATTGCTATTATACTATACATTTTCACATATATAAATAACCTCAAACAATTGCTATAAAATATCCATTCCACACACACACACACACACACACACACACACACACACACACATATATATATATATATATATATATATATATATATATATATATATATATATATATATATCCTCAATAATGCCATATTAAATTATGCATGGGTAATATTCAGGAAAACCCGAACCCTAACTAGGGTTTCTTAGCACAAAAAAATAACTACACAAATAAGACAAAGGATGAGGAGTTACCCAAGTGGTTGTGGGTGGTGGCAGCGGTGGTGCTGCGGCTTCGGTCAGGGATGGCGTCGACCACGAGGGTGGTGCGCGTGGCGACCGTGTGAGGGTGGTGGTGCTCGACCGCTGTGTCGGTAGTGATGCTGTCGTGGTGGTGGCAGTGGGTCGGTAAAGGTGGTGATGGTGGTGGCAGTGGGTGGTGTAGAAGGTGATGGTGGTGGCAGTGGGTGGTATCGATGGCTATGGGTAGAGAGAAGGGTGGTGGTTCTCCGGTGGTGTGACGGTGGCAAAGGTGGTGGTAGTGGTGAAGAGCTAATGTGGGTCGTGGTGGCAGTAGCAGCGGTTGGAGGTCGTGGCGGCAGTGGCGGTGGTAGCAGCAGTGTAGTGGTGGTCGTCGGGTCATGGAGGAGGCGGTAGTAGCATTGCTGAAGGTGGTGTCCGATAGTGGAGGAGGTGGGGGTAGTACGACTTGAGGTGGTGGTGTCAGGTCGTGGAGGAGGCGGGTGAAAGCAGCGACGGGTTACGGTGGAGTCAGGTCATGGAGGAGGCGGGGGGTAGTGCGGCTGGACGTGGTGGTGTTATGTCGTGGAGGAGGCGGGTTGCGGTGGTTCTCCGGCGAGTCGCGGGTGAACTCCGGCGAGATGATTAATGAAGAAGAAGAAGAAGAAGAAGAAGAAGAAGAAGAAGAAGAAAGGAGGAGAAGAAGGAGTGGTCGGCTGAAAGTGTGTAGAGGGAGGAGAGGAGAGAGAGTATGGGGGGAGAATTCCTAGGTTTTTTCTAGGGATTAGGGTCGGCCACATGTTGGGCGGTTGTGTGTGTATTAATATAGAGGGAGTGTGTGGTTGTGATGGGGGTGGAGATTTGAATTAAGGGTTAGGATGCTTCATGAAGAATTTGTACATTGCAAGGGGGAGAGAGAAGATGAGGTGATCGGTCATATGAGGTTAGAGGGTATTTCTTCATTTGTTTGCACCAATAGGAGGGTGACACCAAGCACCCTTTTTGCATTTAAGCCCCTTAATATTTGGGTGTTTACACATGATAAAAAAAGGATGGTGATTTGATGTGGAAAGTTGTGTTTGTTATTTTATAGGAAGAGAGAGTATTGTGTGTTTTGTTTGGGTCTCATGAATGGGTGTTAGGTTAAGTTGGGGTTAGGTTAAGTTGGTGTCCCCAATTTAATTAAATAAAGTATCATAAGTGCTCTTAAATTAAATGGGAGTATATGGGGTCGCAATTGGGAGTGACACAATGGTCATGAACGGTATAGACTTGGTGTCAGTCTTGGACCCTTTAATTGGTTAGACGAAACGGGTTGAGTTTGTATCCCCAAATCGATGGCAATGACATAGTTACACGACATAGGATTAAATAATTAATTTTTGTGACTGGGAAGTTATACAATTAAAATAGAACACAAGGGAGTGTGTTTGTGAGTGACAGAAATATCCAGTGCCTAGGTTGGCTTGTCATGTCAAGAGTGCAAAAATTTGTTTGGGCTATTGTTGTACTCTAATTATTGTAGCAATGGTAAGATGCACCAAGGGTTTAAATTAAAGAACCAGTCTATGCAACCCTAATTTCTAAACCTTAAACAACCTGAAGCTAAACCAAAATTTTTACCATATCCAGCCTACCTAAAATATGTTTGAGGGGGTTTATGGTTTTAGTGGTGGCCCATCCAGGTCTGTGTTTTTAGACTTGAAGGGTGTTATGGTAATAGAAGTCTCAATAAAAATTTGTCCCCCTTAATATCTTGCTTCATCTTCCTCGATACCATCGCTTGAACTGTTAAACTGTTTGCCTACTTGATACTTTCCGTCCTGTTCTTGATAATTTTTGTCCTTTTCATTAGGGCTTCTTCATTTGCTAGAGCAGTAGGCATGGCAGGACAGGGTTTCCCTAGGCAACAACGGGAAATAGAGCTAGAAATTGAACAAGCTGGCACAGTGGAACCAGAGGTGGGGCATATCGAGCAACCAACCCCTAAAATACCCGTACCCCCAGTAGTACCAGTGGTACTTGACACCCCGGCATTGCTGGAGATCCTCCGGGGAATGATGGCTACGCAGCAACACCAGATGGCGGTGAAACAGCATCAGCAGTTTCAACAACAAGAACATAATATATTATTAAGTCAGGGTTTACAGACGGCCCTGAAAAGAGAAAGAATGACTGATTCAGGAAATCGTTAGATTTTGCCGATTTAACCCAAGGTACTTCGATGGCACGAAGGATGCCATCATAACAGATGCCTAGTTACAGGATATTGAGGTCAATATAGCAGCAGCAAGGGTTGATCAAGTTCGATTGCAGTGCCCGTGATTGGTGGGCATCAGTAAAGGTTGGCTTGAGGCATCCTATCTCTTAGGATAGTTTCAGGGCATGATTCAGGGCTAAATATTTTGGAGTCATAGCACAGTATGAGGTACAACAGAGATTTATCGGTCTCAAGCAGGCCGGTAGAACAGTGGCTGGATATGCAGCCGAGATTTGCAGGCTGAGTAGATTCTCTCCAACTATAGTGGCTACGGAGTCGGATAGAGCAATGAGGTTACAGCAAGGACTTCGTTTAGAGATTTTATAACTGGTAGAGGGGTACGACTACCAAACTTATGAAGAGGCACTAACAGCAGCTCGTAGGCATGAGCTTACCATACAAAGGTTATCGACAAGGACAGGAGGCCAGAAGAGGTCTCATTCTCATAGTGGAGGAGGAGGTGGAGGAGTACCTCAGACATCAGCACCATCACCTGGCATTCGCATCCATAATTCAGCACCGAGGAGGGCGGCAGTTTCGACGGTGATAGTACCGGCTCGACAGCAGCCGAGACAACAACAACAACGCCAGGGAGCACCGGTGGGTTGCACTTACTATGGCAAGGGAGGCCATAATAGAGATGTATATAGGATAGCCAATAGGTTGTGTATCAGGTATGCCAGTCCAGATTACCGGATTGCCAATTGCCCGATAATGTAGAGGCCAGGAGAGCCAGTCCAACAGTTACCAGCACTGCCAGCACTAGGGGCAGTCCAGCAGAGAGGGCCAGCAATAGCAGTAAGGTCATTAGCTCAGTGTCCATTACTAACACAAGCTAAGATGTACCAGCAGCAACAAAACCAGCAGTAGGGCCAGTAGAGGCCACAATAGCGTCACCAAGGGAGACAGCAACGAAGAGCACAGCAGGGCAAAGGGCAGGCATTCAGCTTATCTTTGGATGAGGCTTTAGCATCGGGAGACGTCGTGGCAGGTAACATTTTTGTCGCATCCTTTACTGCTTTAGCATTTTCTGATTCAGGTATATCTCACTCATTTGTATCTGAACGATTTATAATACATATTGGATTGGAGTTCGAGGCATTGCTAGAGAGGTTGAATATACTCACTGGTAATAGGCTCGTAGGAGTTAGTAGAATATGTATAGCATATCCGATCATAGTGTACGAGCGTTTACTACCAGCATAGTTGATTGAGTTCCCTATAGGTAACTTTGACTTTATCTTAGGCATGGACTAGCTGAGAGGCAGTCATGCTATGATAGATTGTCATAAGGGTAAGGTATTATTTAGTATCTCGGGCACGGAAGGTTTTACCTTCGACAGATCTATAGAATACCAACATGAAGAGATGATCGCAGCGACAATATTAGTAGAATAACAACTCCCTGAGATAGTTAAGGAGTTCTTAGACATCTTTCCGGAAGAACCACTACGGTTACCCCCAGTAAGAGACGTTGAGTTTTGTATAGAATTGATCCCTGGGACAAGTCCAATATCTTGTAAAGTTTACCAAATTGCACCATCAGAGCTAGACATATTGTACCAACATATAGAGAAACTGAAGTCAAAGAAGATTATTCGAGCTAGTGTATTACCTTGGGGAGCGCCAGTAGTTCAAGTGAAGAAGGATGGGTCATTATGGTTATGTATCGACTACAGACAGTTGAACGTTGTAACAGTGAAGAACAAGTATCAATTACCAAGGATCGATGATTTGTTTAATCAGCTGAGTAAAGCCAAGATTTTCTCCAAGATTGATCTTCGATCAGGGTATCATCAAGTAAGAGTTTGGGAGCAAGACATACCCAAGACAGCATTTAGGTCACGATATGGGCATTACGAATTTTTAGTTATGCCATTCAGACTGACTAATGCTCCTGCGATATTTATGGATTTGATGTACTGTATTTTCATGCCATACCTAGATTAGTTCGTGATGGTTTTCATAGACGACATTCTTGTTTATTTCAGTAGCAAAGAAGAACATGAGGGGCATCTTCGGAAGGTCTTACAGATTCTAAGATAATAGCAGTTATACGCAAAGCTCAGCAAGTATGAGTTTTGGTTGGATCACTTATCATTCTTAGGTCACATTATCTCTGGAGTAGGAGTTTCAGTAGATCCGAAGAAGGTTGAGGCCGTAGAGAGTTGGCCAGTTCCTAAGACAGTAGCTGAAGTGAATAGTTTTCTGGGATTGGCAGGATACTACAAAAGGTTCGTAGCAGACTTTTCAGCACTGCTGACTCGATTAATGCACAATGAGGCTAATTTAGAATGGTCAGCAGAGTGCCAGACATCATTTGAAAAATTAAAAAAGAGATTAATTTTAGCTCAGATTCTCACACTTTCAGTTGGTTCTGGAGGGTTTGCAGTATTTCGCGATGCGTCAGGCAAAGGACTTGAGTGTGTATTGATGCAACACAGAAGAGTGATAGCTTATGCATCACGACAGCTTCGAGATCACGAGATAAATTATCTGACTCACGATTTGGAGTTGTGATGGTAGTATTTGCACTTAATCTATGGAAGCATTACTTGTATGGTGATCGGGTGAAAATATTTATAGATCATAAGAGCTTAAAATATATATTCACCCAGAAGGACTTGAACATGATGCAGAGGAGGTAGCTAGAATTGATAAAGGACAATAATATAGAACTTTAGTACCATCCAGGCAACACAAATGTGGTAGCGAATGCTCTTAGCATGAGAGGTAGTAGATTTATGTTGATATCGCAGCAGCATATCTTAGAAGATCTTCGAGAATTAGGGATTAAGATAGTACTCCCACAAGATGTAGGAGTATTGGCTAGTTTACAAGTACAATCTACCATTATAGATAGGATTAAGGAAGCTCAGGCAGAGGATCCAAAATTTTAGAAGCTTCATACGGAATGTGAATCTGGTCTCAGAAAAGAGGTGACTATTCATGAAGATGGAACTCTTAGGTTCAGAAACTGTCTCTTTGTACCAAGTGGATATATCCGACAAGAAATAATGACCGAGACACACAGTTTCCAGTATTCAATTCATCCAGGAGGTACCAAGATGTATCAAGACATCAAACAATATTTTTGGTAGAATGGGTTAAAGAGGGAGATAGCATGATTCGTTTCTCGATGTTTGGTATGTCAGCAAGTGAAGGTCGACCAGCAGAGACCAGTAGGATTATTGCAACCGCTTTCTATTCCGGAGTAAAAATAGGATCATATCACGATGGACTTTGTAACTGGTTTACCTAGATCTCCGACTGGTCGTAATGCAGTTTGGGTAATAGTAGATCGTCTCACAAAAGTACCTTATTTTTTTCCCTTTTGAGTGGGGCAATCCACAGATCAGTTAGCGGAGATGTTCATACAACAGATAGTAAGATAGCATGGTGTCCCAGTGAGTATCGTATCAGATCGAGACACTCAGTTCACTTCAAATTTTTGGAAGAGTTTGCACCAGAGTTTGGGCACTAAGTTGAGATTTAGTACCGCTTACTACCCTCAGACAGCCGGACAATCAGAGAGAACCATCCAGATATTGGAGAATATGTTACGAGCTTATACTTTGGACTTTTATGGGTCTTAGGAAGATTACCTATATCTCGTCGAGTTCTTATACAACAACAGTTATCAGGCCAACATCCAGATGGCACCCTTCGAAGTGTTATATGGAAGAAAGTGTAGGTCACTATTGGCATAGGATGATATTAGCGAGAGAAATATTTTAGGCCCTGAAATAATCACACAAATAGTAGAATTGGTCAATCAAATTAGAGAGCGACTTTGGGTTGCGCAAGATAGTCATCGGCATTGGGCAGATCAGAATCATAGACCATTAGAGTTTTGTGTCAGCGACCACGTGTTATTGCGAATTTCTCCAACCCGTGGAGTCATTAGATTCAGGATTCGTAGGAAGCTTAGTTCACGATATGTCGGTCCGTTCGATATTCTCGAGCGGGTAGGCGATGCTGCTTATCGTCTTGCCCTTCATCCTTCGCTACGTGAGGTACACGATGTATTTCATGTATCTCAGTTGCGTATGTATCTCCCAGATCCCAGTCATATCATCGAGCATTTCCAGCTAGTTGTTGGTACCGATTTGTCTTATGAGGAGCAGCCCGTATCTATTTTGGACCGAAGGAAGAAGGTGCTCAAGAATTGGACTATTCATCTTATCCGAGTTGCTTGGGGTCATCACCCTTTGGGAGAGTCGACGTAGGGGTGCGGGGATGATATTCGATCTCGGTATCCACACATATTCGACTCGGAAGGTATATTCATTCATATGCCTTCGTATCTCGAATCTCGTGATTCATTTATCCATGCAATGTGACATTGTTTCTTCATATGCTTGAATTTGATTGCATGATCTTGTAGTTAGCATAGTACTTGTTCTGATTTCTCTAGTTAGCCTTGGGTTTGAATTCCGAGGAAGAAATTTTTTTTAGGTGGGTAGAGATGTCACTCCCCGTTCCCGAAATACGTATTTTGAGATATATTTATTTCTTGCTTGTATTTATTCCTGCTTAGAGTATTTCTTGCACATATGATCATTAGGTTGCATGCATGGAGACTAGATCCATTCTTTGCACTAGCAAGATTCATGGTCTATTTGTGGGTTGGTTTATTCATGAATTTGAACCCATGGTCTAAACCTCAAACCCTACCTATATAAGCTAATTTGTTTCTCTCTCTTCCATCATTCTTCATTTTTTCTCTTTCTTTCATTTTTATGCAAGGACACCTTGCACTACATGGAGAAACCTTTTGATTTTCATTTCTTGTTCTTTCCTTGTATTTTATTAGTCTATTCTGAACTTATGAT